>OY728130.1:400331566-401637400 GCA_963277665.1 Viscum album
TACCCATGTTATTTTATTTAAATATGTATCAAAATATATAAATAGTTTAATTAATCATTACTCGATATAGATATAAATGTTTTAAATATTTCATTCTGAATTGAATTCAATAATCCGATTAACGGTACCTTCTCATTTTTCATTTTCCTCTTTTAATGTACCACTCAATGAAATGTTTTTTAAATTAATTTTTTTCTAATGAAATTAATTATTATAGGTGAAACCATATTAATTAAATAGTATTTTATAAAACAAAATTACTCCTATCCCATTTAAATATTCATTACACTTTTCTCTAATATCACAGTAATGTGTCACATATCCATAGTTAAATAACCACTCATTTTCACATCCTCACTTCATTTTTACATAAGTTTCCAAGATCAATGCATAGTTTTCCATTAAAAATTTAATTTAATAGTTTAATCCTTTCTTTCATTATACTGATTACGATTAATCATTTGGTTATTCCTTATGACTTGATTATGAAACCCATTTCTTTCCGTGGGTAATCCTTATGTTTACGTCTTGTGTTTAATTTATTTATGTGGAACACATATGAATGTACATGTGAAGATGGGTGGTTATAGATTGTTTTACAATGAATTATGAATTTTTTAGTCTTATGAGGCTATATAAATGGGATTAAGGAGTGAACCAACTCCATGATGGGACTCTATCGACCAGGTTATGTTGCATTGGATGGTACCCGTGATATAAGCATATTTAATTGTATATATTTCTTCCAAAATATTTTTTTATATGATCTTATGGTTTAATGTTATTTATTTTATGGAAATATATTTTATTTAAGACATGATTTTTATGTTATCATGTTATTCTATATAACTAATATACTACTCTTTATTTCCATATTTATTCTTTTTCATGGCTTTTTATCTCACCCCTTTAACCTATGAATTCCTACATATACACATTGTAGTTTTAGGAGGTGAAAATGAGTAAGGAGAACATTGTGGATTATAAAACAATGAGGTTTTATTTTATTATCATGAACCATATTTATGTACCTTGTCTAACAAAGATTCATGGAGTTTCTATCCGTGGTTTGTATTTAATATTTTATATGATAAAAAAATGTTAAAAAATGTATAAAAGGATTGGGTTTCTATATTTGGTATTAGAAGAATATGTAGTTGTTTTTAGTTATTAGAAACAGAATATATTATTATTTTAGAAAATCTAATTGGAAAAAGTCACCATTGATAACCTAAATTAAATCCTAGAGACTCAGAAGTAAGGATTGAGGTGTCATTTATATGTTATTCCCAATATTATCACCATTTCTCTTTTTATGTTATTTTTTGTTTATGAAATATCATCCCAATATTTTTAGTTAATAGTGGTAAATATGAGTAACCATTTGAAAAAACAATGTGATTGGAAATTTTATGAATATCATAATGAGATGATTGGCCTCATTTGAGGGGGAGCTGAAACAATCATGGTTGTACTTGCTCAATTATCTCATGTTATGAATAATAACTTGAATTATGTGGAACACAATAATTCCAATGAAGATCTTGTTTCAATTTATTCATTTATAATACCAATTAATCATGATTTTATTGGTACTTATAATCCACTCACCCCATAAAAATGGATCAATTCCATTGTGAAAATGTATTTTTCAGACAATTCATTGATCAAGAGAAATTTTAATTCTTATCTATTGTCCGGAAGGGGAAGATAACTAGTTGAGGACATAGATCAATAATATTATTTACAAAGAGGAAATTAATTCCATGGAATATTAAGGATTAAAAATACAATTTTTCTATAAATACATACCCTAAAATCTCTAAATTAAAATGTATAATAACTTCATTATACGTAAAAAAATGGCGTTGTGTATATTTGGGCCTATGAATAATGCTTTAAGAGGCACAAAAATCACACCTAAAACATTTTCATAAACATTTAATGTAAATTAGATCACCTTTTAGGGATTAAATTATATTATAATAAAATATTCAATGATTCATGGAGTTGATAATGGTAATGATATTTTTTTGTTCTCTAATGGTCAAGATAATGATAAGTAACTCTCAGTGGTATTGTGGTCCTACAGATAGAATGTGTAAAACATTGTCTTATTGGGGTGGATTAGTAAATTCATCCCATAGAGGATAGAAAAAAACTAATCACATGGAATAAATGTGTGATGGGAAATTCCATAAAATGTCTCAAGGGAACTAGGAGATGCTTCAAATATGGGAAATAGGAAAATAAGGATAATCAATATTGAAGAGAGTTAAACAATTATAACATCCCTGCTAAATAAAAAAACATGATATTTTCATATTTATTAATATTTGTGAATTAATTATTAATTTCACATTAAAGGGGATGTTATGCTTGATAGAATACCCGATACACAATAATGGGCTTCTCTGAAACCTTAGGTTGTACACAAGGCTGAGTCATACTGAAAAAATAAAAATATTATATTATTCTAAATTGTAGTTAGCGCCTAGAAATTTTATTTGAAGGAATGAAATGAACTAACTAAAATATTATTATACATTTTTTTTAAAGTTTTTTACATTTATCCAATAAAATTTAGAGGCTTAAAATTTGAATGAAACCAATTTTAAGCATAAAAACTCTAATATTTTTTAAAAGGTCGTTTTACCACCTTTTAATGGAGAAGCCATTTTAAATATAGTTTTTGTCACTTTTATATATGATAATTGATGAAATAAAATTCTTATTCAGAATGGGAACATAAAAATTTACTTTGGATGTATTTTATTTATTTTTCAGATAATGTTAGTTTCTAAATGAATATTGAAAAATATTTTATATTAATTTAAAACTGCATTTCAGTGTAATTTATTTATATGGATACATTATCTTTTTTAATGGTTTTCATGTGTAACTGAATTATATTTTTACCATTTAATCCTATTTTGTTTATTAGAAGTAATTTATCATTGAAATGGAACAAAAAAATGTTAATATTTTGATAGTTATTATTTTTTTTAAACACGCTTTCTAGTATGGATAATTGAAATTATTTTTAAATTAAGTTATGAAACTTCTATGAAATAATTTTGGTAAAATATACATCATTTTTTGAATCTAGAATATCAAATTTATGTTTAGGTGATTTTTTTTATTTTTCTGAAGAAATTCATTTTTTCATGAATATTGAAAAAACAATACATAGTAGTTAAAAACTAACTTTTTCATTTAAATTGAATTTTACCGCTTCTATGAATTAGATTTAAATAACAGAAATACATGGTTTTCATCAGTATGTAAAATTAGGTTCAATATAATTAAAGTAATTTTTTTGTGAACGGTAACTTTTGATTTTTATTTACAGTGGTTAAAGGTAAATATGTTAATTTAGGGAAAAAATAGAATGATAATAATATAATATTAACCTAACACTTGTTATAACCTTATTATATGATTAATTGAAAACAAATAAAATCCTTGGGTGAGAATTTTGGCCTTTGAATTCCATTTGGGTAAGATAATGACATTAATAACTTTTTTAAAATTAAAAATAAAAAGTATTATAAACCTGAATCTATTGTCTAAAACAATTTTTATATGGGGTTATATACGTTTTTTATTTGACTATAAATATTATTTGAAAATATAAATATATTTCCTAAATAATGGTATTTTAATTATAAATTTTATACATTAAATCAATATATTTAATTATGACACAATGGTGATGCAGTAATTGCTTCATTAATAAATGATTCCATGAAATGATATTATAAATAACAAATATAATATATTTTGAATCTTTTTATGCCATACAAGAATTTTATAGATTATTATGACTTTTAATAGTTTAATTAATTAAAAATTTTCAAAATAATAAGGTTGGTTCGGATTTTAAAAAAAGTCATGACATGAATAGTCTAACAATTGGAAAATATCAATTTTTAAATCAATTAATGTTTTATTTAATGATAAACTGGTCATACAAATCAAATAATCATCCAAATAACGTATATGATGTTACGAATTTCATTAATAATCCATTTTGGGTCACATAAAATTTTATAGTAAATATATAAACCATATTGTATGAATATAGAAGAAGATAGGGTAAAAGTAAAATAATTTAACAAACAGTTAAATAACAAAGATATGAATTAAAATTATCAAAAACCTTCCCAATTCATATAGGATGAATTTATTTATACATATATTCATTTTATATTCGAATTTAATGAGTTTAAGACCTTTAGAAACAGATAATTATTTTATCATAAAATAATATTTTCAACCATCTTAGAGAGACCATCCCCGACCCCTTATAAAAAGCCATCACCTTTAACCATTACTCACACTTCAATATCCCCATTGGATCATCCAAAATCTACACAAATAACCTCCCAATATCCATATCTTCCAGATATAAGATATAACATTAGCAGAAGGCACTTCAAGAAAGCCTTTTGGTTCAATCCAAAAAGAGTTACCCGATTTAAAGGTAATGCCTTCACTCAAGTTCCCTTCATTTATTTTACTTCTTCACTCCATGTGGTCTTATAATTATATTTTTACATAACCACACTAGTATAATCAATATACTATGTTATTTTTATGAGAATTATTCAAACTACACTTACACACACCTCTATGTAATGGATACGAACTAATTTTTTCTGTGTTTGGTGAACTACTACCTCATGAAATGATGATTGTCCAATAATCTCCTACCACCTCTCAATGTGTCCATTTTGAGGGAAATATTTTTATATGTGATATATTATATATTTATATTGTCTATATACTTCTATATTTTTTATACATATGATATCATTATGGTTTCTATAATAGTTAAATGAGATAATTTAATTTGAGTTTGTGCGGACAACCACCCACTCAAAGTGTTATTACACATTCAGGCCATACATTAAATGTATAAAGGATTACATTAATGAAATATTATTTGATATTATAATAAAATAATAATATACCTATGTATCATTATGTTTTCATTCCATTAAATACTAAATAGAAATGAAAGTAGCATTCATGTGTACGTACGACTTACCGTCTCCATGAATGGTACATTTCATTTCATATATCCGAATGTAATGTACTATTATATATACATATATATACTAGATATATATGATATATATTATATCTAAATAATAAATATAATTATATAGATAATGTAATTTTTTACCACAGGGATAACTTGTTATTAAAACAAGTTAATTTCTGACTGAAGTATCGAATAACGACAAAATGTCTGGTATTAAATAAAATGATTATGTAATGTTTATAATGTGGTGATAAGTAATATAAAAGAAATAATAATCTTAAAAAAGTTTCATAAGAAATTATTCATTAAAATTATTTTACTATTTAGGATATTAAAGAACGATTCAGTCTGGTTGGACACGAGGTAAGTGAGCTTCTCAACCGAATTTCCATTCATTGGGTTGATCTTCTACTTATTGTTTATGTAGTGCTATGATTATGTGAGAAATGAATTTTTATATATTATATTGTATTTATAAATTATTTATGTATAATTATATTTAATATGCATAATTGATCTATTTTATTTACTAAATGATATTTGTAAGGGACTTCGCCTCGATCTCCTTTCATTGAGGCATATTTTGAATTATACATGACTTCATTTATATGGCCTACAAAACCTTTTAAATTTTCATTTCATTGAAAGGGAATAATTTTATTTGTATCATTTTACCAAAATATAAAGGGAATATTCCATTTTAAGGTATGTATTGAAAACAACCTTTCCACTGCTGCGAGCATTATTTCATATTTGGCTTATATAATAAGCTGAAATGTTTTTAAGAGGAAAGTAAATACGATATAATATTTTTATTTATTTTGGTATTGAAAATTATTTAACAAAGACATTGATTATTTCAATGTCTTGAAGTGATATATTTTTATTTAAATGAGGAAATTTTATCATTCCTTTATACTTGTTTTGTGTTATGAATATTTTATGGATCTTGGGCATATGTTACGTATACAGGTGGTTCCATGATAAACCTTGGGTGGGTGAGCCCGAGACAACTCTCTAATGTGTTGGGTAACATGACAGAGGTAAAAATTAATATTTTCCCAAAGAGATTTAGATAATATAAAGGGATGGTTATTCTAATGTAACTCTAAACATAGATTTGAATGATAAAATGTAAGTATGTTTGTGTTTCCACAAGATACCTTAATGATTTATGATTTCTATGTATTATTCATATATCCTATGATTTAATCACATTTTTAAAAGAACTTATGTTTTCAATGTATTGATGGTTTAATGATTCATTATTTATCTTATAACCCTTATTGATCTTTTTATCATTATCCGAATAATTTTGAAATTTTTGTCAGAGGGTATATGTCAGGGTAGGAGAATATAATAATTAATAAAGATTTATATCTAGAAAGAAATTATTGTTTTCTTTTTAAAAAATTTGTTTTATGAAAACAATTGATACTGAATTGAAGTGTCTACATTGTAATATTTGAGATGTAATGTAATAGTTATGGCCTAATTATATAAAACTCTAAAACTAAAAAGATCATCAATGTGAATTATTAACATAATTCAATATTACGTAATGTTTAATGCTAGGTCCTTACAGTTTAAATGAAAGGACAGTTTAGATGACTATAGGAGTTAGGATATTGATAAATTAATATCCATAAATTTATTTATGGTAAGATTGAAATGATATAGATTTTAGAAAATTAAATGTTTCTTCATCTATGATATGTTTTTTTAGAATGATTTTTCTTAGAGGAAACAGTGTAGCATTACTAGGAAGGCATAAAGAGGGAAATCACCTTCCAAATCAGCATCTTCATATGGACAGAATTAGAATTGTATAGTTTTTTTATGTGATGGATCAGTTATCTCAATTTATAAATGGTGGTTGTTTTATAGAGGATATTTTGGATTATTAAAAAATTAAAGAAGAATTTGAAAGTCATTTAAGGTTTGTCTTATAAACCATAAAAGGAAAGAAACTGTAAAAGAAATTCTGCAAGTGTGAGTTTGGGTTACAATTTTTTTTCATTGACCATATTGATTCTAAGGATGGTGTAACTATCGATCCGACTAAAAAAAGTTTTTTCAGAATCGCCATTACCTACCAATATCTCAAAGATTCGTAGTTTTATTTGATTAGTGGGTTATTACAAGAGGTTTGTTGACAATTTTCAATGGTTATCTAGCCCACTGACTATGTTAACTTGAAAAGGTCTTAAGAATTTCCGGACAAAAGAATGTGATGATTGTTTTTAGGAATTTAAAAGAATATTGGTGAATGCCCCAATTTTGGAACATCCTTATAGAAATGGTGATTTTATTATATATAGTGATTCTTTGTTGAAAGGACATGGTTTTGTCTTAATGCAGAATGATCTGGTAATTTCTTATGCTTCACGTCAGTTGAAACCTAATGAGTTAAACTAGCCTACACATGATTTGGAATTATCTGTTATGATATTTGATTCAAAAATTAGTTGGCATCAAATGTATGGAGTAATGTTTGAAATATATAGTGACCGAAATGGTTTGAATTATATATTAAATCAGAATGAATTAAACATTAGATAGAGGAGATGGTTGGAATTAATCAAGGATTATGATTTCACAATTCATTACCATCCAAAAAACGAAAATAAAGTGGTTGATGGTTTGATTCAAAAATGTAATCCCACGTTAACCAGGTTGTGTTTGGAACAAGATTCTTTGATTAAATATTTGTTAAAAGTTGGTATAGAAGTTGTTTCTGTAATAAATTAAACTGTTTTGTTTCAAGTGTCAGTAAAATCATCTCTATTAGAAATAATTAATAAAGCATTGAAGGAAGACCGTGAGTTGTAAAACTGGTAGAGTTGGTTCAAAAGGGTCTGTTGCATGATTTTAATAGTGATAATTATTGTGTTTTGAGATTTGGAAAGATATTATGTGTGCCTTGTGATTCATAGTTGAAAAATGAGTTGTTATGTGATACTCATAGTTCTCCATTTTTAGTTCATCCTGGAAGTACTAAGACATATGAAAGGCATAAGGAGTATAACAGGTGGGATTGAATAAAAAAAGATATTGATCACATTACAATGAAGTGTTTGACTTATCAAAATGTTAAAGTTGATTGGTTGTTACAAAAGGGATGATTCATCCATTACCAATTCCAAATTGGAAATGGGAAAATGTGTCCTTGGATTTCGTTGTCGGATTACCAAAGAAATCTCAAGGTAATAATGAAATCTGGGTTATTGTTTTTTGATTGACTAAATCTTATCATTTTATTCCTATTCGATATAATTCTTCTCAAAAAATACTTTTTCGGTTTTATGTTAAAGAGATAGTATTGTTTCATGGAGTTACCATATCCATTGTATCTGATCGTGATCCTAGTTTTACTTCCAACATTTGGAAAGGCATTAAGATGTATTTGGGTACTAAATTAAATATTAGTATGGATTTTCATACTCAATCAGATGGGTAGTCAGAATGAAGAATTATGAAATTGAAAGATATGTTACATGCTTGCTCAATGGAATACTAGGGAAGTTGGAAACAAAGTCCTTCTTTAGTTGAATTTTTTATAATAAAAATTTTCATTCCAGTATACAGATTTCATGATTTGAGGCATTTTATAAAAAGCGATGTTGAACTCAAAATTTTTGGGATGAAGTCGGTGAAAGGAAACTGATGGTACCAGAATTGGTAGAAGAGATGAAAAAACAATTTCAGTTTATTTTGAAGCAAATGAGGATATCTTAGAGTAGGAAGAAATCTTATGTGGATAACTGGAAGAAGGATATTTCTTTCAAGGTAGTTGATCATGTCTTTCTCAATGTTTCTCCTTGGAAGAGTGTGATGCATTTTGGTAAGAAGTGAAATTTGAGTTTGAGGTTCATTGGACCCTATGAAATCCTGGAGAACGTTGGACTTGTTTCTTACAAAGTGTATTTACCTCCAATTTTATACCATGTATACAGTGTTTTTCATATTTCAATGTTGAGAATGTGTATTCCGGATCCATCACATGTTTGTAGTCTAGTGGAAGTTCATTTTGAAGAGAATATTTCTTATAGGGAACAACCAGTCCAGATTCATGACTACAATGAGCAAGTTTAGTGGAATATGGTTATCTATATGGTAAAACATATATGAAAAATACATATGGTTGAAGTGGAAACATGGAAATCTCAAAATTCTATGAGGTATAAATACCCCCTCTTATTTGATTAGTGAATAGAATTACGGGGACACAATTCCCAAAAGGGGAAAGGATGTTACATACTAGTTAAATAAAGAATATTATATTTTATTATTTATTAATATTTGTGAATTGAATATTAATTTTACATTAATTTAGATTCTATGTTCGATGGCTTACCCAACACATAATAATGGGTTTCATTAAAATCTTATGTTTCACACAATGCTGATTCATATTGAAAAATAATAATATAATATTCTTTTAAATAGTTGTTAATGCTTAGAAATTATATTTTCTGGGATGAACAGAACTAACTACGATATGATTATACATGTTTGTTAAATGTTTTTAGTTTTATCCAATAAATGATAGAGGCTTAAAATGTGAACAAATCCAATTTTAAAAATAAACATTCAAATATTCTTTAGAAAGCCGATTTACTCCCTTTTGATGGCGAACCCTTTTAAATCTAGTTTTTGTCACTTTTATATTTTATAATTGATAAAATATTATTATTATTTAGAATTAGGTCAACAAAATTTACTTTGGATGAATTTTTAGTATTTTCCTGATAATTAATATTTTATAATTAATAGGGAAAAATATTACATTTTAATTCAAAACTACCTTTTAATATAAATTTTTTATATGGTTAGAATATATTTATAATTTTATTTAAAGTGTATTGGAATTATATTATTTCCATTTCACCAGATTACGGTTATTTAATGTAATTTCACTTTGAAATGAGACATAAAAAATGTCAATCTTTTGATAGTTATTATTTCTTAAAAACACGCTTTATATATTTTATAATAGAAATTAATTTTGTATAAATTAATGAAGCATATATGTTTTTAATTTAATAATAGAAATCATTTCTTAATTCATAATATGAAAATTATATTTAGGTGAATATTTGTAATTTTTCTAAAAACGATAATTTTTTTATGAATAGTGAAAAAAACACTACATTGTAGTTAAAAATTGACTTTTTCATTAAAATGTAATTTTACCACTTCTATGAATTGAATTTCAAAAATCCAAAATACATGGTTTTTATCATTAAGAAAAATTCTGTTCAATAGGGTGAATTTCCTTTGTGAATATCAACTTTTGATTTTTATTTACACCGGTTCAAGGTAGATATGGTAATTCAAGGTTAAAATAGTATTATAATAATATAAAATCACCCTAACACTTGTCATAAATTTATTGGATGCGTGATGAAAAACCAATAAAATCCTAGGGTGAGACTTTTGGCTTTTTAAATCCACATGAGTAAGATAATTACATTAATAAATTTTTTTAATGTAAAAATAAAAATATCAAAAACATGAATCATTTTACTAAAACAATTTTTATATGGTTTTATATTAATTATCTATAATACTAAAATTATTATTTATAAATATAAAATTATTTCCTATATGAGGATATTTTATTTATAATATTTATACATTAAAATAATATATTTAATTATGGAACTATGGTGATGCAGTAATTTATTCATTAATAAAGTATTTAAATGAATTATATAATAAATATTAAAATAAATTTATTTTTTACCTTTTTAGCCCGTCCACGAATTTTATAGACTATTATGAAGTATTATCTTTTAATTAATGATGTTTTTTTTGAAATAATCAAGTTGTTTCAGATTTTTTATAATGTCATGATATGAATAGTTTAAAATTGACATAAATGAGTTTTAAATCAATTAATATTTTATTAAATGATAAAATTGTCCTAAAAATATAATATTTCTCATAATAAAATATATGATGTCATAAATGTCATTAATGATCCATCTTTTGTCCTTTACTTTTATAATAAATATATTAACCATAGAGTCTTAATATGCAAGAAGAAGTTGTAAAAGTTATATAAGTTAACAAAGGGTTAAATAAAAAATATATGGATTAAAAAATATACTAAACCAACCCAATTCTTATTAGATGATTTTATTTGGACTTGTATTAATATTATATTATAATTTAATGAGTTTTGGAACTTTTGAAACCAAAAATTATTTTATAATAAAATAGTATTTGCATATTTTCTTAAAGATCCCCTCATCCCCCATATTAAAAGTCCTCACGTCTAACCCTTACTCACACCTCTCAAGCACCTTGTCTCGTCAAAACATTTCCAAAATAAGCTTCAAATATCTTTATATTAAACCTTCACTCCTTAATGCTGGTTATAGGCACTTCAACAAATCCTTTTGGTTCAAACCAAAGGGAGTTTCCCAGTTTAAATGTAACATCTTCCCCCACGTTCTCTTCCTTAATTTTACATCATAACTACCTATTCTATTCTTATTATATTTTTAAATAAAAACACCCATATCATAAATATTCTATGTTTATTTTATGAGATGTATTAAAACCACACTTACACACATCTCAATATAATGGATATGAACATATCGTTTCTTTGTACGGCGATCAACTGCCTCATTAAATGATGATTGTCCAATTATATCCTACCACGTCAAATGTTGGCCATTATGATGGAAATGTATTGTTATGTGATATATTTTATATTAATTTGTTTCTCTATGATCTTTATTTTTTATTTATAGAATACCATTAGGGTTTCCATAATGGGTATATGCGACAATTTTATTTGAGGAAGTGCATACTATTGCCCCCTCAAACTGATATAACTTGTTCATGCCATACGTAGAACATATAAAAGATAAGTTTATTGAAATTATATATAATAATATATTTTAATTATAATATACCATTATATCTTTAAGCTTTCCTTCCATTAAATATGAAACAAAATTCAAATTAGTGATCATGCATAGGTACGGCTTACCGTCTCCATGAACGACACATTTCATTTAATATCTCCAAATTTTATGTACTATTATAAATAAATAAATAAATAAATATACTATATATATAGTATATATATGATATCTTTATCATGAATATCATTCTGGAGATAATGGAAGTTTTAGCACAAAGACAACTTGTAATTATAAGAAGTTCATTTTTGACTCAAGTTCCAAATATCAAGGAAAGAGCCATTATTAACATAAATGATTATGTAATGTTTATAATGTTGTAATTACTTATATAAAAGGAATAATAAACATGAAAAATGATCTTAATTAAGTATAAATTAACTTTAGTTTATTATTCAGAAGATTAAAAAACAAACGAGTCATGTCAGACACGATGTAAGGGAACATCATAACCCAATTTCCATTCTTTGGGTTGATCTTCTACTTCCTATTTATGATGTTCTATTATTATGTGATAAATAAATTTTTATATCTTATCTTGTATTTATACATGATTTATGTGTAATTATAGTGAATAAAATTAAATTATCTATTTTATTTACAAAATTATCTTTGTAAGGGACTTCGCATCAATCTACATTCATTAAGGCATATTTTGATTTATACATGACATTCTTTTGCACAGTGTATAAACCCCTTTTATATATCATTTCATTCAAAGGGAATATTTTTCTCTATAGAGTTTTACTATAAGACATACAGAATGTTTGTTTTTAATGTATGCAGTTACAATGACCTTTCCGCTACCCCGAGCATTATTTCATATTTGGCTTCCTTAATAAGCCTAAATGTTTTTAAAAGAAAAATAAATACCATGAAATATTTTTCAATATTTTGGTATTGAAAATGGTTTTGAGTAGACATTGATTATTTCAATATCTTTAAATGTTATATTTTTATTGAAATATTTAATTTTTATCCTTCAGTTATACTTGTTTTATGTTTTATGAATATGTTATGGTTCATGGGCGTTGTTTGTGTCTATGAATTTTTCCACGATAAAACTATGGAGGGTGAGCCCGAGATAGCTCTCCAATGCAATGGGTAACATGATAAAGGTAAAAACTAATGTTTCTCCTAATTGTTTTTGGGAATATACTATGATGGGTTTTACAATGTAATTCTCTGCGTAGTTGTGAAAGCTATAATGTAAGTATGTTATGGATTCCATAAGTTACCTTTACGAGTTGTGATATCTATATGTTATTCATAAATCATATGATTTCATGAGGATTGTAAAAGAGATTATGTTTTTTTTGTATTTATAGGATGGTGATTACTTTCTTTATTTTATAAACCTTACTAAGCTTTTAATGCTCATCCCATGTTTTTCAAAAAAATTTCACATGGTATAAGGTAGGGTAAGGGAAAGAATGAATTCATAAAAATTTATCTCAAGAATATAATTACTATTTTATTTTAAGAATTTTTATTTTATTAAAAAAATGGGTTATTGAGTTTAAGTGTCAAATTTGTAATATTTGAGAAGTAATGCGATAGTTATGGACTAATTATCTACAACTCTAAACCTAAAAACATCATTAATGTGAATTATTAACATAAATCAGGATTATTTAATGATAATGATTCGGTCCTTAAAACAATCCAAATAATGTGATGCAATAGAAAAAGGTACATATCAACACTCAACTATTGGTATAACATATAAACTACAAGGAACATGTTAATTATGAATGAAAATTCCCTAAGCTAAAAGTTTTCAAATAAAATCAATGATAATGACCTCTATGACCTAGATTGCATGGAAGGAAATATTCAGCAAACTACTATTATAGGGGATCATGAAAAAATGTGGTCATAGGTATTCTATTTATACATTTAATAATATCGAACATTATTTTTGATTCTACATCTTCACATTCTTTCTTAATTATAATGTTTTGCAGATTTATTGAAACACCACCTCAAAACATTGGGGTTGAGTTATCCCTGAGATCATCAAATGTGGAAACCCCCCATGTAAATGTTTTGGGGTATAATCTAAATGAAAATATCATAATAAATTCTTTATTAGTGTCTGGTTATATATTGTTCATGGATTAGGTGTCTTTATATAAAACCATTATCAACTAATGGGAGAGGAATATTACTCTTCAAATTTTGAGTAATCCTAAAATTCTCAATATGTTTAAGGATGGAGACGAATATCATTCGGAATCATCATCAGATGTGTGGATACTACATAATTGTGAGAATGTATATTTATCTAAATTGAATGAGACAAATGAGAGAACCATGTTTGGAGAATTTCCCATGGTGGGGGGTTGGACATATGTATTCCCTAAAGAGTTTCATGTTAATCCTCCTGACTGAGAGCTTGAGTTATAAATTGAACTTATTCAAAGATATCCTCACATATATATGAATTCACATTTAACTAATATGATTTATTTTTAATTAATTTAAGAATAAATTACAATATATTATGGACTTGTGATTTATACATCATTTTCAATGACCATTGGATGTGTGGGAACTATTTTTCAACAAGAAGGGCAGGTCATTTTTCTTATACAATGATTTTCATGAGCTCAAAAAATATTATAATTGCAATACATACTCTTTTATTAATATTTGACTTTATCAATCAACTATAGAGGGCCTAGTATTTCACTATGGTTGAAAAATAATTATATATCACCAATAATAGTAGAATATAGAAGGTATTCCAAAGACTGTATTTTGAATCTGGTATTGACACTATGAATTCAAAGCTATTCCCTACATAATAATGAATGATAAAATAATTTTTTGGAAATATTTAATAATGTTTTAAAATATTAACATGAGAAATTTGTTATAGTATTTATTGAAGATATTCAAATACAATGTAAAAGAATGGAGCA
Organism: Viscum album; assembly: GCA_963277665.1. Taxonomy (NCBI): domain Eukaryota; kingdom Viridiplantae; phylum Streptophyta; class Magnoliopsida; order Santalales; family Viscaceae; genus Viscum; species Viscum album. The sequence continues at coordinate 400,346,485 of OY728130.1, forward strand.
TCATAAGTTCTATCTAAATAATTTGATAATTTGTTTTTGAAGTGATATGTTTTATAAAAAATATATTAAAAATATATTATATAAAGAGGAAGTTCCATTATTAAAAAAATCTATCAGTAATATAGTAATATCGGTGGAATAAGATATTATAAATATTGTTGTTGTGTGTTACAGAATAACATCTCTTTTGGATATTTTGATTTTCTTTAGACCAGATGGGTATTGATAGATAATTATAAGAAAATTTTGATATTTTAAAACCCAATAAATAATATAATTTGGAAGGGTTAATGATTTTATAGTCTATTGAATGGTAAAATATATTTAATGAGTAGAAAATAATTCTTATCAATGAATTAGTACATAAACCACCCACAATTGAGGAACACTTTATGGTATACAATGATAATTCAAAAAAGGGATTACACTGTATTATAATAAAAAATGCTAAAGTGTTATCCTACCCCTCAAGGTTCCTTAAAGTTCCAGAGAAGAATAATCTAACACCTGATCTTGAGTTAGAGGCTATGATATTTCTATTGAATTTCGTGAGGTATTATCTTTTTGGGGAGATATGTGACATATATAAAAATCACAATAGACTATAATATATATTACCATATAAGTAGAATAATACGGGCCAATGATGATGGTTAGAGACAATCATGTATTATGACTTCTCAATACACTATCATGATTATAAATTTAATAATGTGGTAAATTATCTACATAGATTCGACTCTCCAGATTTATCAAATATTATAATTATGAATGTCACAATCTTCTTATACCCTCAAAGGATATTCATGTAAATCATAAAGCTAAGAACATAATCTTTTTTGTATTGAATTTTTCTCAACCATACCATAGTAAATTTTAAATAATGATAAAATGAATTATTTGGAAATTCATAATTAGATGAAAGCTATCCGAAATGGGAAATATATGTTTCTCAAAATCAATGAGGAATGGATTGTGATATTTGGGCCATGACTATGTATACCGTAAAATTTAGAGATAAATAAGAATATATTGAATAATTAACATATCACAAACATTAATATAATTCTACGGAGAATTGGGATTTATTAAGATCACCATAAATAATATTGGTTTTAAAATATGAATATTGAGATCATGAATACAAATAGATGTTCATGGTATGATACAAAGTGAATTATCACTGGAAAATTTCAAATTGGATTATGGTATCACAACACATACATAAAAGGAAATGTGAAAACATAAGAATGGAAATTTTCACAAGTACTGAAAATCCATATGGAAGAAATAATAATTTATGAATTTTGGTGGGCCATCTTAAAAATACTTCTCACTTCATTGAAATTAGTGAGGAATTATCAGTCAAAAAATAACAATGATATATATGTATTCGTGAAGAGGTGTGGGTGATTGGAATACAAAAATCAATTATATCTGATTGATATATTATATTAACCTCAATCATCCAAAAGATTCTCTAAATTGATCTCAAAAATATGGTGAACTTCAGTGTTACATATCACCACAAAACCAATAGAAAATCTAATCCAACTATCCAGACATTGGGAGACATGTTGAGGTAAACATTTATGGACATAAATTGAGGATGTGACCAACATCATCATATGGACAAGTTCTCTTACTATAATTCTTTCAGATAAAGCATCAAAACATCTCAATATAAATATATTTATGCAGAAATATTAAAAATTAATAAATGATAGGGTGATGATGGTGAATATATATTTTTGGGACCTAAAATGCTTGAGTAAAAGGATGAAGTTGGCATGATAATTCAACTACCCATTTGGGATTTTCAGGGTCGATAGAAGATACATGTTTCTAATCATTGATCAGGCCAAGATTTTGACGTTGAAGATAACATATTACTATACATATCTCCATGGAGGATAGTTGTAAAATTTCAAAATATGGGAAATCTATATCCTAGGTACATCACCCCTATTGATATTTGTGATGAAATCGTATTTGTTACCCATCAACTAGATGTATTACTAACATTATCTGTTATAAAAAATGTATTACACGTATCCCTCATGAAAAAATAATTTCTATATCCTCACACATAATAATTTTAGTGGTGTTACAACTAGAAAATGAAGGAGAAGACAATGATGATCTTGGACCGTAATGAAAATGTTATAATTAAAGAAAATTCAATCAAAGAACAATGTAGAAGGAATAAGTATAAGGAGGTGACAATGGAACATCTGGAATCAATGAAGTAGAAGAAACCTTACATGTTTTTACATTAGTATATAAAATTTATTTTCATGTCCTATATTTCATAAGGGGGAAAGAATGTAATGAAATTTAATTTTATCAATAGAAATTTTCGTTCTTATAACAGTGTCATTTTTAATAATGTACTATAATTAACAAGAAAAAATGCTGAAAATAATTAGTACACTAATTTTAAAAATTCATTTAGAGTGTTGAAATTAATTTATTAAATGAAAAATATTACAAAGGGATAAAAATATAAAATAAGTTAACTAAATTAAAAAAAAATCGATAAGATCAAGTCACTAAAATAACCACACTCACAATCAATGTTGTATAAATGAAGCATAATATTAGTAATAAAATATTCATTATGAAAATTAATATATATATATATATATATTTGATAAAAAATTTAATTTAATAATTAAGTACATAAATGAGTGGTTTTTATAGAAATATGTGAACCCATGTGACAATAACAAATATGATTATTGGAATATAAATCTCATAGTCTGAATTGAAATATGAACATTTGAAATATTAACCCAACCATTGGAATAGCAACCTAACCTATTTATGTGTAAAATAATATTTAGGTATCCTATATATTAAAAATAATATAAATTTAAATAATGATATAAGTATATTACTTTTTAAATAATCATAAATTTTGTTTCAATATATTCATAAGAAGAACATTTTTGGTTTTCAAATTTATAAAATGGAAATTATCTAAGATAAATATTATATTCTTTTGTTGTATTTAAAAATTAATTGTAAGAATTATTATAATAATATTATTATTTCATGAGCCTACAAGTAAATTTTCATAGGGTTAGGAAATTTATTGTAATTTTAAAAATTATATATATCAAATAATTAAGTATTTTATTTAAATATTAAATTTAAAATATTAAGAATATTTTATTCATAAAATGGATCTAATTTTATAATAAAAATTTCAAATAATGTGTAATTTTAATTCTTAAAAAATAGTTTATTTTTTTTGTGAATGTTGAAAACTGATAAATTATTATATTTAATAATTTAGATTAATACATGAATTATTAATTCATTGATGATGTATGATACAATTATATTGATATCACAAGCACCAAATACTATATATAGTCATAATAATATATAATACTTATTTTATTTATCATAAATAATTAACTAATGAATATATTATTCAAAACACCACTTTCATCTCCTTATGGATTGGACCCTTCACCACACAATCTCATAACAACTTATAAGCCATTGGTATCATAAACAATCTACCTAATTCCTAACCTAAGCCTTTACCGCACATCCTTCCACTCCTGATCTCACCCAAAGACAATTCTAGTGTGCCTTAAAGAAGAATTTCATGTTGACAAGAATTAAGAGGTAACACTCTCAATTTACCCCTTTCAAATTATTATATCCTTCAAACTTATCCTCACCTTCCAACAACCAAAATTAAATAATTAATTCAGAATTATAAATATTATATTAAATTTTTTAACGTGATATCCATATTATACCCTCCCTTCTTGTTATTATAAACTTAATACATTGTTTATAATAGGGTTTGATTACCACATCCATGAAGAACACACTACGTTTCTCTTCACCTCCTTAAATAATGATTATAAAAGATATTATTATCATTAATATGATAATAATATTTAATTTATATGTTATTTCATGTTATTTAATGTCTCTATAACAATTTAATTATGTAAAAGGAAGGATGTTTGTGACAGTTGTTAAAATGGCCAAAATAAACTAATAGTTTAACATTAAATATTTTTACAAATTAAATGTCCCTCTGTAAAAAAAATATAGGTATTTGGGAACATATAAAATTATGTCAATAAATATATATCATTTTATTTCCCTTCTATATTTAAAGTCTCATTGGAAAAATAATTTTATTTTTATACACAAGTGATCTGACTGAGGAATCTTGAAAAAAAACGCCCATAGAACAAATGAATTAGACTTTATATCTCATCGAACTGAAAAAAATGAACGTAATCAAATTATTGTAAATATTACAAAAATATAATATATTTTTTATTTATTTAATTAAATGGTATAATTTGGTTATTCCATAAATTATAGTTAAGTATAGAATGATTTAGGAACATATTGAACAAGATCTCTTTAAACCACCATATTTACTTTGGCTTATGATTTCTATGTCTTTAATTCACTTTTCATATAAAATTTTTTATTTAACCATTTTATATAATATAAATATTTTCCACACACAAATACCTACTTTATTTCTTCTTTTCCTAATTGGATATATATTTTTTAATGGTTCCCTTCTTAATTATCATCAAAAATAAAATTAATGAAAACCTCTCTGTTTTATTTTTCCACTATTAATGAAACACTCGTTGAAATTTTATAAAAATTAATTTGTTTATAAAAAACAAATATTTATATGGAAACTATTTTTATTTCAATTCTATTTTTATAGAAATTTTTATGCTTCTACCCCCATTTAAATATTCATTACAATTTTCCATAAAACCCCTCTTAAGTTGTGCATTTATAATGTTACCTAACCACTATTTTTCACATCCTCACATTTTATGGAAGTAATTTATCATGGCCTATTCTTATTTGTACTTTAGAAATTTATAATAAATATTTAATCACAACATTAATGGAAACCGTCATATTACACCCTTTTTGTTATAACTTTTTAATATGACAGTGGAACCCATTTCTTTTCATCATAAATAATTGTGTTTAAAAATTATGTTTGATTTATTTATATTTAGAATATATTCATGTTAATATAATTATGGGTAAACCTACATATTTCTTTAATTAATTTTGTTATCATTAAGACTCATTATGTGATATATATGGGGTTAGGGAGTGAACTAAATCCATGATGGCAATATATCTAACTTGTTATTTTGTCTTGGTCGTTAGCATCAAATTCTGCTTATTTATTATTTTATTTTTCATCCACAATGATTTCATTTCATTATATTATAATTAAAATTTATTATATTATTTGTCTTTATGGATATTCATTATACATACCATTTATTATTTCATTTTTTCCCATCTTCCTCATATGTTGTGCTTTAATTCCATGTTTATTCATTTTGATGGATTCTAGCTCACCCGTTTTGACTATATATTCCTTAGGTTATACAATATCATTTAAATAGATTAATGGGGGTTATAATCTAATTATATAGATTAAAATAAATATGGTTTATTTTAGTTTCATATAGTCAATTTATAATTCTAATTTTTTATATAAACTATGATTTTTATCCTTGTTTTTCATTTAACAGATATTTATGATAGGAATCCATTATTAATTTTTATAAAATTCATGTTTCACTATATTATTTAATAATATATGTAAATACATGTAATTATTTATTAGGTTCTCAAATATAATTTAAATATGTCGATATATTTAGATAGGCATTTAAAGGGTCCCCATCTGAAAACAAATACCATTTTTTGATAAAGGAATCCCTATATTATTAACAGGATAATGAACATGTATTAAAAAAAAGTAATAGTATTATAAATCCTCATATAATCATCCATAGTTGTATGGTAATTTTTTTTAGTAGATTATTTGTAGTTATTTAGAAAAGAGAGTAATTTTTATGTCAACTACAGTAATGGAAATGAAGGCCCTTCCAATTTTATCATCATACCTCCCATTGTAAGGATTGCAAGAAAAGTTGAATTCATATCTTATTAGATTGATCTATGGTAGAAAATATAGTTTAGTCAAATTTTCTAATTCAAGGTAATCAACCCTATTAAAGTCACTAACAATATTCTCACCCGCATTAAAAACATAGTTCCAATCCCTAGTGAGGACACATTTCACTTGTATCTACGTAGGGATTCGTGATAGTTCTCTCCACAAAGGTTTACATTTAATTTAATAGTTTTACGTAATATGTAAAAGTTATTAGGAGATACGAGTTTCCAAATTCAATGATTGTAGTGATTTATTATTGAACAATTTTTAAAATAGAGGATTGGACATCCTTCATTCAATGTACCCAAAATGTTTCTGTGGGTAAAATAATGATATTATGGGTTATTCAATCATATCCAATTTTATTCATATAAAAATATTAATTCCCTAAAACCATATAATGTATTCATAATCAAAAATGAAAAGTGTGTGATACTAATAGTTTAAATACTAAAATCAAGAGATTAATTTTCACTATAGATCCCATGTTAGTTCTAGAAGATAATCCCATTTATCGGATGATCATACCTAGAATGGGGAATGTTACTTATCCACTTATACCTAGATGATGTTTTAATTTTTTTATTAGCCGATTGTAAGAGTGTGGAGAAAATGGTTGGCTTATCATTCTTCACAGAAATTTAAGCATGCCCAACCTCCACATACCATCAATTTCCATTTATAGGGGATAATTTGTTAAAAGGGGAAGCTATGATTGTTGAAGAGGCATCAAGGGGATTACTCCAAATATATATTTTATATACTACTATAATTAATGAAAAATTAGGTTTTTCAATGGTGGATTTTCTTAGTTATCTTTGGCAACCCTCTCAGGAATAGGTAGATCAATCCCCATCCCTTGAAAACACACCTCAATAATTTCCCCAGGTTGAGGGGATTCATTATCAAAAAATAAATATCCCATTTCAATGAATTTTTCAAAAAAATATTAAAATTTAACAAATCTGTTTTGTCTTTATTAGTGGGGGTATTTTAGAATATGCCAATAATAGTATTAGAAATAACCATTACAGTTACATTAATTAAAACATGGCCCCAACATTTTCCAAAATATGTGTAAATTTTTTTCAACTCAATAATTATTTCATCAATAGTGGTGGTGCCCATTAAAAAACCAACATCATCAAGGGAAGACTCTTTTTAATTTTTTTTGGAACAAGATATTTGGGCCATGGGGTTCCGTCCTCATTTAAAAATTTGGTGTGACTATCATGGAACGATATTTAGTGACCTCTAAGTATTTGGGTGATGTTTCAACATGATTTTATTGTTACAATTTATTTATGATACCCTACTTTTATTTGGATTTGTATTGTAATTTACATTTACGGGTAATTTTTTTCCTCAAACAAAAACTACCATTATTCCCATTAACATTCCATATAGTTAAAAAATTCAGAATTAAATTTAATTGTGATATTTTCAATGTTACTCGTTACTCTGTATAAACCATAATCCTCCATTCATACCCAATTCCCATATTTAAACTATACCCATTCATTATGAGAATAATGTATTGAATGAAAGTGGACACAAAATTCATCTCCACCTAGACCCTTTAAAATTTTTCATTACTATAATTCTCAATTTCACAATCTGAACTAATAATAATTTCTATTTAGAATGGGATTTACCATAGAATTTTAGGATTCTAGTACTCCCAATTAAATTTATGAATATGGACCCATATCTTAGTAGGAGTAATTTTATCATTTAAGGGATAAATGTCCTCTACAATAATTGATTTATAAGGATACCTAACTAAATTTAAATTGATCCAATGATCCAATACCTTCTTTTTTAGGTCATTGTTGTCTTGAAAAGATTTAAGGAATACTCATTTTATAAAACTAATTTTCTAGACAATTAATCCTGTGATCTCAAAAATTCTTCAGATGAGGTCCATAGATTTATGAGGATGTCCACCATTTGGAGGAATAACCCATAAAATGATGGAAAATTTTAAAATGTTTAAAATATCATTCATGTATTATTTATTAGATTATATATATAATAATAAATTTTGTAATGATCCTAATCAGTTTAACATCCTATATCCTGGAAAACAAATATTCAAAACCAATTTTAAAAAAACCAAATTGTGTTTTTTGGGTTCTATATTTCTCTATGCCATATGAGGATTCTCGAAATATGTCATAGTTAATAGAAATGTGTTGGTAAAATAGTCAATCCAAAAAATCAATGGGTCATCCTAGATTCTTAATAGACTCTATCGAACATTGTAACTTATCATTCCCTTGATTTGGCACTCATTGGACGATAGATCCTTATACCTAGGATCTATCAATCCATCATTATAAAATTTAATAAAATAATCCACTATGTTAAATTAATTAGTACAAAATTTTGATGAACTTGAGGATTCTATTAAGAAATGTTATACTTGATAATTGATTCTAGACAACCATTAGTTGTTAATTTTTTTTTCACGTTATCGATTTTTATAATGGAAATGGTTTTTGACATTAGAAATGTGAACCCCGTTGTTTGATTCCAATCAACCATTTATAAAAAAGGAATATCAGGTCATGTTTAACATTTTTTTATGAGGGAATATTTATATGAATTAAAAGTTGGTATTTTTTATTTTTTATTATAATATATAATTTTTGGATAAATAATTTTACATAGGTTTCACAATTATTTATTCTGGTGGAAACTCTTATGCACATCCAGGTTATTGTATGTTATATAGGAACATCTTTTCATTCCATTATTCCAAAGGTATAAAACCATAATGAATTATAAACAGTGATATATTGAAAAGGTCATTATATGATATAGTGGATGTTCTTTTACCTTTATCCATTTGTGGGAAATTATATCCTACTCTTGGAATCAATTATTAACTATAGATTATCTTTTCAATGCTTCCCAAAAACCAATCCGAGTATAGTCTCCGTAGTTCCAATGATTTTATCAAAAACATGTATTGATGTAAACAATTATATGTATCATAGTTTTTATCTATTCAATTTTTTATTACGGTTTCATATTTTCATATTTAATGATTTAAAATAAATGTTTATGCTTACCCCTTAGTTTATTAATGTATAAGATCATGATGTGTTTTATGGATCATGTATCTGGTCTATGGAAGGGGATTGCTAAATACGATTGTGTAATAAATAAGAACACATGTAGTGTTGTTTTACATAATAGTAAACATTATCTCTTTAAATTTCATGTGATAATGAATGATTCCATTTTGTTTGAAGACAAATGTAGTGGATCTTTAGGTGGAAGGAACCCTATAAATTATTGGAAAGGGGCTTATAAAAGGAAAAACCCTTTATGATTGATCACAAAAGCATCATGTCCTAACAATAATAGGTTTGGTTCAAAATGAATAGGACCCATGCGATATGAGGTTGGATCCTCTAGTAGGGATATACACCATTGATCAACAGATATGTAATATTAACCAAATTAAGATGGTATGTTGATTATCTAGATGGAATTTATCTCTTAGAGTGGCATGATTCAATCATGAATACAATACTATGAAAATATGAAATTTTTGAATGTTGGTATTGGTCCTAAAATAGGTTTCTAACATATCCTGTTGAAACCAAAATCAATATCCCCATAATTTTATTTTCACATGATGAGGTCATGTTATACGGTTGTGCTATGTTTTTTAATAGACTTTTTTATGGACTTTTTCATTTAGTTTTACATAATTAAATTAAGGTGTTGGATATGTATTTTAATATCTTGTTTTATGGATATTTGATTCATGAAATCTACAAAAATTTAGTATTTACCATATAATATACAGGTGGATCATTTCTTTGTTTTTATTTTATTGTTAATTGTGCATTAAAAAATCATTAAATCATATGTTGGGACTTAAAACAAAATGAATCCTAGTTCTCATAGATCAGTGATTGAAATGATAATTCATACCGTGAAAAAATATGATTTGGTTTCATATTGGTCCTACTATGTTGAGCCGTATAAACTATAAGATATTATCCTAGAATTTTACAATAAAATCCATCAAATTTTAATGGAATACATGATTGGGATTCCACTAGGGTCTCATAAGTCTAGAAGGAAAACATTAATTTTATCGTAGAAATACAAGATCAAAGTGGTGAACATGGGAATGAATATCTAAATTATATATATCTAATGGGTTTGTAGAATAATAATTATAAGTATGTCTTAGTATTTTAACATTGGTGTTATAAATTAATGAAGTTTGTCTGAATTAAAAAACCAAAAGGGGAGTATCGAGGAAATTGAAAGATGAAAATGGTACCCATTCTCCAATTGGTTGAATTTTTTCATAAAAATAGAGTTATATATTAAACACCCCAAAGGATTAAAATTAATGATGGTGGGATGAATGAAACCTGAAATGGCGGGACTATGCAATGTGTCAGTTCATGTATAGGTATCCATGAGGTTGGCCACGTATATTATCTTTGTGTAGTGGGATCTTGTATTCAACCTAGGACCTCTCCAAATGAGTTTCTTGGTGATTTTTCTTTATAGCATTGGCCTTTTGTTGATTCATCACATGTATTGTGTGTTTTATTCATTATTATAATTTCCCACTTAGTTTTGTCTAGATTCGAGACACATTAATTCCAAAAATTAGAAAATATGGGCACCCATATCTATCATTATGTGTGTATAATATCCCTCATTATTTCTTAAATTTAAAGACATAAATTTTTATATAATGGAAAATACTGGAAATTGATTTCTTAAAATGGAGGGACACATAGAGATTTCATGTGTTCATATAAATGAAGTCCATTGAAGGACCCCATAGTGAAGTTAGAATCACATCTCTAATGTCATTTGGATGAGTATTTCACTAGGGTTGGTGATATGTGAGGTTATTCCATGAGTAAAACCATCACCTTACCATAATGGAACCACATGGTAGTCAATAAAATAAGTACCTAGTATCATGGGGTTGAATAATCCATGAGATTTTGGAATTCATGGTTCTACTTCACATTGTTCTTTCTTCTATGATATTTAATACCTCATGGGGTAAGATTAGTCATGGGTTTTCATTATAATATATTAACACCTACAATCTATTTCGATCATGATATTCACTTCATTTTATTAAATTCATTTTCCTAAAAAATTATCCATTGTAATTGGATCCATTATCCACAATAAGGAGCTGGTTTTATAGAATTATAAAATAAAAACTAGTTTTTTGTGTGGTCTAATAGAGGTCAAACACAATATATAATTTTATTTTCCCCATTCATTTTTACCTTTTAACCAAAGAATACATTTATAAGACATTAACAATTGTTGACTTTTGAGAAATTTCAATGAACATATCCATAAAGTCCCTAGAACATAGTCAACACATGGTTCATATCGACATACATATATTCATGTTGTAGTGGTATTATATATGTGAGGTGATTCCATCTAAGTGGTCATTAATGGAGTTCTCATGATGAACTAATTTTCAATATAGCCAACCATGTAGTTCACTTTGTAACCTCATAAGTCGGCACCATTATTTTCATTGGTTTTTCTTTTTTTTATCACATAAGAATGGAAATGTCATTTGTTCAAGGTAATTGACCTCATTATTACTCTATTTTTTTGAATTTGACTAAATAAAAAGTTCCACATATATTTCAACTTGTTCGCACTTTTATGATATTTGGAGTTTGATTATCGATACATCTATGATAAAATAATAAATATCATTTGAAGATACGAGGTAAAAAAATAGTTATTGTTTAATCTCCTAGTTGTATAATCATTATCATTCATTTTAGACCATAGGGATTATATAATATAGTAAATCTGTCTTGATTCCATCAAAATGGTGATATTGAAACCTCACAGAATTGAGAAATGAGCATCACTAACCAAAAATTCCATTAGTGGTCCTGCCTATAAAAAAGGATCTCCATCGTGGAGAATAATATTAAAGAGAACAAAAATTTAGTTGAGAAAATAGATAATTAAATGGATGTTTCAAGGGTAAAGTCCAAGATAATACCTCATTAAGAATAGGTGTAAACTCTATGAATGAATATACATTGAGATTAAATCAACCAATTCAAATAACCAATTGAGAATATTTTTGCTTTCTTTAATATAGACTATTAGTTTTCAACCAACTTCATATAACATTAATAGAAAGAGGGAGAAAATATTAATTTCGTTAATTTTTTAATAAAATAATATAAAAAATCGTATTATAATTTTTCAAAAAATTTATTTGGAAATGATAAAAACTATAATATTTTCTTAACTTGAAGGCATTTTAATATTTAACTACAATAAAAAATATTAATCATATTTCCCAATCAGAAATGTTGAATGTAATTATTATTAGGTTTGGATCAGGGATAAGTATAGGAATATGTTTCTTCACCATATTTCTAGAGTTTTTCTATTTGTATAAATGATTAACTCCTGTTCATGGAACTTATATGGGTATATAAATCATTTCTATAAATATAAAAAAATATTTGGTATATTTGGATGAATAATATTACTCAACATGATGGGGGTCATGAAGGGGATATAGAATGATGATAATGATGTTGAAGAGGGATTGTGTAACCCGAATCAATTCTCTGGTGAGATATATGTAATATCTAGACTAATGTTTATTGAATAAAATATATTTATTACATTTTACTATGTTATTGAAATTGAAGATAATAATGTCACTTCTTCTAGGATCCTATGGTAGATTGCATGGTCCTTATGAATCTTTATTGCCTTAATATTTATGTTAATTATAATATTGGGGGGATACCGTGGGTAAGAAATCATATTTTTTATCACCCTTTATGTGTTTACACAATAAAATATTATGTTCCCCTTTCATTTTAATCAATAATAATTTTTTAATAAATTAGGATAAATGTTTTATGGTTGAATAATTTACTTTTTCAAAGGCATACTATTGTGGGATTTCCACCATTTGTGTTCATTGAAACTTTTCTCATCTAGTTTTATTTCATATATATGAGGATAGTTTAGATGATGTTTATGGTCATATAGCTTTGACCAAATGGTGAAATAATTGCAGTAATATGGGAAGGGAAAATTGATTGGAAATAAGGTCTAATTCCATAAATGATATAGATAGGTGCACATAGTTTATGTTCTGGATGTTTGAAACAATGGGTAATGTCAATTTGGGCCATGCTATGGGGACCATTAAAGGTTTATCAACAATACGTCACATCCCAACAAGTAAAACATGAATAACAAGTGACGTCATAACATTGAGATACTGATCCTAATTGAGTTATCAGATTACTAATTGTGTAAATCCTAACATAGTGATGTTTCAATTAGGGATAATGATACATGGTGTTTATACCAAATATAGCCATTTAAAAATAAGAATAATGGATTAAAATCTAGGTATTCTTAGGGATAGAGTGATTATCTTTTTTATCATGATAAAAAGATGCCTCCAGCTGATACGCTATATTTGGGGAACGTAGGTAGAATCTATACCAATAAATGTATACATAACTAAACAAATGTGTTACATAAGGCCAATTTCATTCACTAATGAAAACCATAAATGATTTATGGGTAACAACTCACTTGTGTAATGATGAAGGTTCACAGAAAATAGGTCATTATTGAGTGTTTCCATACCTAAAATATAAAATTGGCATGTACTGGTCACATTACTAGGGAAATAAGATAATATATTTCCATGAATGAATATTTTCATCATCCAAAAGATCCAACTATAATATCATAGATTCTTATAAATTTATTTATTTAGATCCTCAAGTTTTGGGGAATATTATTTTTTTTATTATCAATCATATTTCTATTCCATTAGAGTGGAGAATGTGGAATATAAATACATGACTTTTATAAAGAATTCATTATTTCAAAAACAAACTAATACATTTTGTGACTTTACAAATATTAGTTCTAGGTCTTTTGATTTGGACCATTAAGGGATATATATTAATGTATTAAATATTTGAAAAATGTTATACATGGCATGATATCATATAAAATGGTGAAAAATAAATAACATTTATAGAAAAAGGAAGGATAAAACCTTCAATAATGAGGTTCCCTATACTAATACGGACCATCTTGGGAGACTTAACAATGTTTATGGTTATGGTTCATTGACAAATAGGTCAAGGTAATGTAGAAACAGAAAACATAAGTATTTCTCAATGGTAAAAAATACATTAATTGTTTTTTTAAATAAGGTCTCAATGTTTTTTGATCAATATTGATGTCATGGTAAAGGTACATAAAATATAACAACTTTACATTGATTAATCATGGGTTAGTCTATGATGTTGTGAGGCAATACGATGATTATGGGACTATAGCCTTATAATGAAAAAACATGTCTAGTGGAAATCTGTATTAGTGGTTCAAATAAAGGTGACATAGTAGGGCATGTATGCATTACAATGAATATGTGTCCATTGATTTTAATAAAATTGTCACAATTACCCATAAATTATTTGTTTCAATCCAAGACACTCATGAAGAGAATTTTGGCACACTAAAGGGTTATTCCATAAAATATGATGGATTCATTTTAGTTATTATATTTCCATGGTTAGTCTAATAAATTAAATTATAAATGAGTGATAATGAATGAATATTATGTTAATATTAAACACTATTAATTACAGAAAATATAGTTGTATTTTATCATAGTGAGGGATACCATACACTACATACTTCCAAATGGACATGTCTCTAATATAGTATAATTTGGTTCTCTATATTGGGTTACCTCTGTAGATTATATTCATATAGGATTTACCATATATCAAGATACTTAACATCACATTAAAGGGTCTCAGATATTACATCTAAATACTATAGAATTTGGACCATAATGTTGGGACTAGGATATAATATTCTGGAATCACTATATATCCCGATGAAATAGTAACAAACATATACATAGATTTTTAAGGTAACCCCTCTTCGGATTTGGATTTTATATGGGGTAGGAGATGAAATATAAGGATACCATGGAGTGGGAAGAAAATATTCGAACCGAAAATGAATTAAAAAAGGTTTAATAATTAGGAAAATAATGGAATGATTTTATTTTATAGAATGAACTCAAATTAAAGATCTAGGTGCTACTAAAAAACATGTAAAGAATCAATCTATGCATAGATCATGGGATATCCTAGAGTAAAGATCCATTGGGAGGGACCAGATAAAGGTGAAGTGTGATTTGACACCTGTATAATGGAATTTTGATCTTTCTTAGTGTTTCTCTAAAATAGTTCTAATCTAAATTATCCAATATAGATATGGATCACAAATAAAATTGTGATTAATTTTAATTGGGGGAATTCAATGGTGGTCCTAAGATTGGTGATCTAGGATACACTATGTAATCTCTTACATGGATATGGTTCTAATGTAAGAAAACTTTCTTACTGATATACAATCAAAAATTATTTTAGGATTATTTTGTTATTGAAATTATGTTCCTTTGTTTAATATAATGTGAAAATGAAATAATTCAAAACATATGAATATGGTTTACCTCAGTCATGGTAACAAGAGTTATTAACATGGCCATCGAAGCTCATGTGAGACATAGTGGGAGTCAGAAAAAAATATCTCATTGAAATATTTCATATTTATTTACTGTTAATAAAAGGGAAGAAATTGAAATATAAAGTAATTTTACATATTCATCATAAAATTTTATGGAGGAAGGTCTACACAGTTCTAGCCCCCATAGAGTACTAAGATGGTAACATGTGATTGAAAATCATGGATTGGACTAATATACATGTTCTAGGTGTTATTATGTATCATTATGGGTCAGGAATTAATACAAATTTTTTCCATATCAAATTACTCTATTTTCATCTTTGATCATGAAAATGGTATTTGGAATATACACAAGAAGATTTATTACGTGGTCATGTCCCTAATAAAAATAATTATAGAAATATGGGTTAAGATGATTTTATTACATTAATGTATTTCAAAGTTGTCTAGATGTTATGATTTTTTTGCATCTCGTTTCTCGAATGATTCCTTGTATTTTCCCAACATATGATAAAATATTTAATTAAACATTTTTTAGTGTTTTTTTACATTGGGGAATCCCTAAATTGGTATCTTAGTGTGTACGTGTACTTTTCACTATGTAGGATTACTTGATCTAGGGTATTTTGAACCTTATTCCAAAAAATAATTTCCATCACATGGGAAACATACATTTAGAACCAGGATAGGTGATCCATGATGTTATTTTGTATCATGATGGAATTGGAATTAATCCACAGATAGATCATTCTCTACAAATATCTGACTAATTTGTATAAAAAATAGATAATTTACAATTCATAGGTTTAAGAAAAATAATATTATTATAAAACATCCAATATAGATATAGATCATGTGTAGTAGTGGGTAATTTTCATTCTTATATATACAACACCAAAATGGGTCAATACCATAATAAGTATCCTTGATATTAAATTAGTTTTGATACTAGAAAATTATTACTCATCCTAGGAAAATGAGAATGGGAATCATTTTGTATCCTTTGGGAGTAATAATTATGGAACACATACAACTAAATAGTGATATTGAAGGATTAAAATTTCAAGGGGTTAATATAATCATGACTTAGGATAATTTCCTTATGGTTTACCATCATGTGGATTGGATGATGATCTATTGTTTAACATCATTCTACTTGGATAGTGGGAGAATTGATACATAGTGTATAAACTTATATATATGACTATTAATACTGATGACATTTTAACTAATATTCATGATTTATTCTATTATATAATCCCCCATGTTTTTTAGTTGGAGCTTAATTTTCGCATGTTAGGATTTCTAATTAATTTTGAACATAAAAATGATAATTACATAATTATTGATTATTAGATTTATTTAATACTTGAATATTTTTAAAATTAAATTCTATATACTAATAAAAATTTATTAATTATTTTTTTATTATTCATTTGGTATTGGAATTTATTATCTCAAAAGAACCATGGGCGGATTAAAACTATCTAATGATCTAAAAAATCTATCTACATTGATAATTTTTTGCGTTCATAGATTTTTAGAATACTAAATAAATAGGTTATGTCATAGGATAAATGTCTTCAAATGATATAATTATATTTAAAAAATATATGAATCTATGGTGAGAATGAAAATTTTATTTCATATTGAAACTAATTCATTAAGGTATTTTGTTCACACTTGAATGTTTAGGAAGATGAGTTTCTGTTTTAGTGAGAAAACATACACTTGAGTAATTCAAACCTAATGTTTTATACACATGCCATATAAAAATGTAATTTTGGGAGAAGTATAAACAACAAATTAAATTGTTTTTGACTCTATGTGGTCGATAGATGGGAATTTATATATGGCCCCAGCCTTAAACCTTACTTAAAATTGAATTAAATGAATAATTCACATTGAGGATCTTTTCAGGTTTAGAGTTTTAGAGAATTAGAACATAACTATTACATCTCAAAAGATTACAAAGTAATCGCTTCTACTAAATTTCCATAAAATAAAAACTCTTTAAAAGAAACATGTATAGTTCCATGTTTTAGGTAGCATGACTTTCCCTTGATCCCATCCTCGACCCTATTCCATGCTAAGTCCTGTGAAAAACATTTCAAAAACTTGGGATGAGCATAAAAACTCAGTAAGGGATACACAAAGAATAAAAACTGTTAGTTTATCAAAACAAAAAGTAAACCATGTATACTTTATCAAGGTAATACTTTTTCACCTTTATGAAGTAGTAAAAACTATTCATGAATTATATATCATTACTTAACTTTTTGTAAACAAAGTATTTCCATAAAACCCATATAAAGAACACATAACATATATAAAGGTAACTTGGGACATAAACATACTTAAGTAGAATAACCATACGGTCGACTCCCACACATATCACTTAATGGAATAGCCATACGGCCAATTTCCATACATACTTAATGTAATAGCCATACGGCCGACTTCCATACCCAATGCATTGGAGGTTATAACGTAACCACCCGTCCTGGTATTCACGACACCACCCATCATATGGTTTCTAACGTAACCACCTGTTAAAATGTCCAAGTACCAATATAAAATCATAAAACATAAAATCAATATAAAGGAATGATAACATTTCCACATTTCAATCACTATATATCATAAATATATTGACATAATATAATACTTTTTTCAAAACCATTTTCAATAACAAAATAAATAAAAGAGTATATGGTATTTATTTTATTCTAAAAACATTACGGCTTGTTGAGGAAGCCAAAGACTAAATAATACTCGCGGCGGCAGAAAAGGTCGTTGTCGCCGCGTACGTTAAAAGAAACATTCCTTTTTGTCGTTTTGTAAAACGCTTCGTAGAAAAAGATTCCTTTTGTATAAAAGTAAAATTAAAAGGGGTTTATACATCGTATAAAAGAAAGTTGTGTATAAAACGAAATATGCCTCAATGAAAGAAGATTGAGACGATGTCCCTTACAAAGACTGTATCCTTGGTTTAAGGATAAATCAATTACATAATTATGTGTGACAAATGAATACACCAAATATAAGTGGATATTAAGTGTAAAATAATCAAAGGTCATTCACACATATTCAAAGGATTACATATTCAATAACAACATGTTGAACCCAAAGAAATCGAAATTGGGTTAAGAAGTTCCCTTGACAGCCTAACGACGTCACATAAAAATGAGTTGATGAGAGATAAAAAAGGGTATCTCATCACTTGGACATAAAATTTACATCAATAAGGATATATGAGAACATATCCCAACATAACAATAGGTAAATTAAAAGACCCAACAAAAGAAGTCTTTTAAAAAAAAGAGGGAGAAAGGTTCCCTTACTGACTTGGGTAACTTTTGAAAAGTACACCCCATTGAAGAAGTGTCATACAATGAATATGTAAATACCCATAAATGGAATTATATTACAATAGGATTGTAATAGTGGGCAGTACATAAACCACTCAATGGAAATTGTGGCAAATGTAGCATAAATCTCACGGGAATAAAAGTGAGATGAAAAATATCTTACGAAAACTCGGCAGCCTAACGGCGCCACGTAAAACATCCAAAATGGATTGATGAGAGGAAATAGGGTCTCTCATTACATCAAAATAATGTTTACAGAAAGAGGAATATAAAAGAACATCCCCCAACATAACAAATAGGAGCTTAAAAGAAGTGACATAAAGGAGAGTACTTTAAAAGAAAGAGAGAGGTTAGATCTCTTACGAAAATTCGACAGCCTATCGGCGCCACTCAAAACATCCAAAATGGATTGATGAGAGAGAATAGGGTCTCTCATCACATGAACATAAAAATTACAGTAAGATTAATATAAAAGAACATCCCAATCATAAGAAATATGATCTTAAAAGAAATGACATAAAAGAGTGTACTTAAAAAGAAAGAGAGTTGTAGGATCCCTTACCTCGGGTCCGACTTGACTCGATCGTTCTTTAATCTCCCGAATAATAAACTTGAGTTAATTTATACTTCCTTAAGAACCTTTTTAAAGTTCATTATTCCATTTATATCACTTATTACCATGTTATAAACATTATTTAATCATTTAAGTTAATCATGTTTTTTTTTTGTCGATATTTGGTTCTTAAGTCGAAAGTGGACTTCTTACAATTACATGTTGTTCGTGTGGTCCAAGGTTCTTCATATCCAAAATTGACATTCCTGATTTGGATGTCATATATATCATATATATCCAGCATATACATGTATTTATAAAATCACATAATCATTTAGAGGAAAGAAATGAAATGCACTATTCATGGAGACGGTAAGCCGTACGTACGCATGAACGCTACTTTCATTTCTATGTCGTATTAATGGAATTAAAACTATATGAGAGGTATGTATATTTTAATTCCAGAATTATATTAATCATTTATATGTATCATACATCATATATATCCATTATATATATGTACTTATAATAGTACATTACATTTGGGGATAAGAAATGAAATGCACCGTTCATGGAGATGGTAAGCCGTACGTACGCATGAACGCTACTTTCATTTCTATCTCATACTTTAATGGAAATAAATAATAATGATATAGAGGTAAATAATAATTCCAGTATAACATCATATATAATAACATTAAATCCATCCTTTATACATCCCACGTATGGCATTAATGAATCACATCACTTTGAGGGGGCGGTAGTCCGCACTTCCTTAAATGAAGATATCGTGTTTACCCACAATGGAAACCATAAAGGTATGCCCAAAATGAAAAATACAGAAGCTTAAAGAAAAAAAATAAACATATTATATATCATATATAAAAATAATGACATCATAATGGCCACCTTCGAAGGTGTTAAATGAGTATTGAACAATCATCGTTTCGGGAGGCAGAATTTCGCCATCCACAGAAACTGTATGTTCATTAACCATTTGATGTAGTTGTGTGAGAGTGTAGCTCGAATAAATCTTATAACAAAATCCTAGTATATTGAAGATACTGGTGTTGTTAAAAAAGAAGTAAATAAAAAGATTTTAGGGGGTTGGAGAAGCAAAATAAAACAAATGAACATGAGAGAATGAATTACCTTTAAAAGTGTAACTCCTTTTGATTTGAGCCTAAATGCTTCCTTTAAAAGGATTATTCCAAAAGGGAATCCTCTAGGACGAGGAGAGGTATGTGGAGAGAGTAAATGGTCAGGGTTTGGCCGATCCAAAGTCTTGAGGAGTGTGTGAAATGAGGTAGAGGTGGGGGCCTTTTATAAGAGGAGAGGAGGGGCACTTTTGGAAAGTAAAGAAATATTACTTTATTTGAAAATGTGTTTCGGTTTTAAAAGGTCCCACATTGATATAAGTCGTGTTTAAGGTGATAAGGGTTCTAAATCCACACATACAATTGGTTTTGGATATGTGTAGTTCATAGATTTTACATTATCTTTCCATTTTATTTAAATCGTCAAATAATTATGCCATCGCTGCATCATTATTATGTCAAAAATAATTTAATTTATTTACTGTCTGAAAATTATAAAAAAACTACTATGATGTAGTAAATCTTTTTATCTTTCTAATGACTATTTATAATCAAAAATATGATCTTTATAACCCCATGTAATAATTGTTTTCGTAAAACATATTATGTTTGTGTCATTTTTTACTTTTACATTAAATAAAAAGTTATTTATGTCATTTCCCAACCAAAATGTCTCCATGGGGTCCCCAAGTTGACCCATGGCTTGTCGTGGTCGGCCATGACACAACCAATAAGGTTGGGACATGTGTCTAGGTCATTTCATATTATTAAATAATTATTTATACCTTAAACTACAGTAATTACCACTAGTCGCGATTAAAAACTTAATAAGTTACTATTCACTAAAAAATTATTTTAATCTCATTTAACCACATTTTACTTCTTAATGACAACCATGTATGTCGGATTTTCAAAATTCAATACACATTAGTGGTAAACTTTCATTTAACAGAAAAATCAGTTTGCTTGATTACCACTTAGTGGTTTCACTATTCATCAAAAATTGGAGTTTTTCAGAAAAATACCAAAACTTCACCCTAAGATATATTTGATATTATAAATTAAAAAATGAAGTCCGTTTTACAAAATTCAAAACATATTAGTCACATTAATTAATTTAATAATTAATTCCCGCTGTCAGAGAAAATAGCGTGTTTTTATAAAACAATAAGTATCAAAAGATTGACACTAGTTTAAGTCTGATTTCAAAGTGAAATTAATTCCAACGACCACTATTGTATTTAATGGTTAAAATATTTTCTAATTTCACTTTAAAACCAATTCAAAATATAATCTAATCATATAAATAAATTAGATTAAAAAGAGGTTTTGAATTAAAATACAACATTTTACACTATTCATTAAAAAAAATGAACTTTATCAGAAAAATTACAAAAATTTACACAAAGTAAAATTTAATGTCCCGATTCTAAAGAAGAGTTTTATTTGGTCCAAAAGAATGTATAAGAGTGATCAAAACTATATTTAATGACAGTATGCCATCAAAAGGCGATAAGTGAACCTTTAGTGAAAACTGGGGCATATACGCCTAAAATTGAATTCTTTCTGTATTTTAAGCCTTTATCTTTTATTGGATAAATGTAAAAACATTTAAAAACATATATAATCATATTTTAGTTATTTATATCCATTCCCGCCAATAAAACAGCTACATGTTAACTACCATTTAAAATAATATTATTTTATTATTAGAGTGCAACGTAAGATTCCCAAGAAACTCGTTGTTGTGTGTTGGGTACGCCATCGAGCATAGCATCCCATTTAAAGTCATATCAATATTTTATTCACAAATATGGATAAATATAAATATGACATATTCTTTATTTACCTGGGGTGTTACAATTTACTTATCCAAAATGACACCAACATTCAAACGAAAGATTAGATAGGGATGATTTTTTGTGTCTTTCATTTTTTTAAAATTGACCCCAACATTTTTCAAATATTAGATATAAATAGAGAAAAATAGTTATTTTTTAATTATGGAAGGAGAATATTTCCTTGAATATAAATATAATATAAGAGCTAATTTAGCTACTTCTAGTTAAAATCTCATGTGGATATAGAAATAGATCCCTACAGATACTTTATTCCTTCTGATATTTTTTCATTAATGAATCATTAATATTCTCTCTATAAACTATTTTCTTGATTTATGGAGGAATAATTATTTCATTTTACACATTCTTTTATATTTTTTCAATGTTTATAAATCTATTAATTTAAAATAAATTATCACCATCATTAAAATATATGGGCATGGTCTCCCAATTGCACACAATAGGTTAAGTCATTTATGAAATCCTAGAGGTATTTTGGAAACAAAATCACTTTAATTGGAGGAAAAATCCAATATAATAGGTCTAAATATGGTTTGACATAATTGTCGGTGATTTATTTGAGGTTTTACGGTAGGAATTAAGAAATATAAAATGGTAAATCCATTTTAATCATGGATAAAGTGGGATGCCTGATTATTGAAACATATCAACTATTTTTAAATTAACTTATTATTTCCCATTCATGTTTTAATTTATTCTTTATCATAATTATGACATATCTCTAATTTATATATCTTTTAACTACATTTTCATATATTAAATTTCATATAATATTTAGAGAAGAAATATTAACAAGGGGATATTTATTGAATTGACCTAGAAAATCCTCCTAATATAACCATGTAGTCACCATGATACTACATTATTTAAGGGTAAATTATTATTCGAGTTAATGAGACTAAATCACCATAATATAATATGTCATGTAATTTTTTCTATTACAAGGTAATTAGTTATGTAATTTAACACCAAACATTGAAGACATAATGATAGGTAGATTAATTTCATAAAACAAAGACTTATGTGAAAATATTAAATTTTTAACAAATTTTTTTTTTGAAATCACTCATTGGTAGGAGTCATAATGAAATCACAATTCATAGTTATCATGGATTATTCTCCATTGGAATATACCTTCTATGTGTTCTAATGCATTTCCGCCATTGGGTCATGGTTTTCTGGATTCATACCATTTATTATTAGTGATCTAAGTCCAAAAATATATCATTAGTTAAATGATTCGAGGTGAACTATATTATTTAAGGATCCTAAAATATAATTATAATGGATTTCCTAGTGTTATACTGTACATATATTATTTTCACTGAGTCTCTATAACTCATCAATTCACATATATTATAGGTCATATTATATGAGATAACTGCATATAATAACATCGACTGTTTTAAGTCAATCCTTGATGGGATAAACTACTTCTATCACATATACTTTTGATTCTATGGCCACATGGATAGAGGAATTAGTAGTGGTGTTATAACGCCACTAGTATTGATATAATTTGTCTCTATTTTAATTTTAATTTATTTGACCATATTTTATATTTTATTTGAGAGGGTCCTGTTGCTGTCCTATATCAATCCATTTTCCATTTCATAGTAGTGGGATGAGTGGTTAAACATGATGCCGAATTCATGAAGTAACCTTTTTATCATGGTGGAAAATAAATCCAATCATTTTTGTTAAGTTTATTTTAGAAACACAAATTATAATAATAATTTTTAACTTAATGTAGTGATTTTTATTATTTTTTCCTTACACACGTAAGGTGTAAATCTATGACCTTTATATAAAATAAATTAGTGACAGTAAGGATAAACCTAAACTACTAGTCTATAATGGAGGGATATGAACCCATGTAATCCATCCCCCTTACAAAGAACAACAATAGTATTTGGAATTATCTAGAAACTATAGGATTAAATGGATTAGGTTGAAATGTATTTAAAAATAATGATACATTGTGAATTCATTCAATATTAGATCATCTTAAACCAATGATCGGCATCATTCTTAATATGATTGGAGAAATCTACCTATAATTGATGAGGGTTAATATATCCTTCATGACCATCTAGTATAATAGTTATGGTTCCCCTTTCTTTAATATATCATAGGAGAACTCCATAAAATCCTCATTTATGGATGACATTCTATGAATATAATTCCATCATAGAGTGTGATATTTTTTCCAATATGAAATATATTCCATCTTACATTTATATAATAGAGGGACATGGATTAGTAAATTTTTCATCATAAGAGTAATCCATTCAATAGAGACATATGTTGACAATGATATTTCAACTTCACATTCTATGGTATTGAGTACCTCAACAATTTGAACTATATCATTGGTTATGAATAGGGGAGCCAAGATGTTGTGTTTCTTGAAGATGAATACCTATTCTAGTCCATGGTTACATTGGACATGGTTGTATTATCCAATCTATCATCCCAAGAATTTTCTAAGGATTATTAATCTATACTAGTTGAAGGGTATTTCATCCATCGAACCTCCAGTGAAATCAATTGGGTTCCCAATATTTCTTTATAATGTAAAATTATGTGGTATTATACTTGATTTCTAACTTTTAATCACCATTACATTTAAATGGTCACATATATATTAATATCTATCTCTATTTTTATTATGATATCATCAGACTATTTTTTATTGTTTGCACTGCCTTTAAATATCTTTATATAGTAGGGTAAAACCTCTTTGGTTGGGTATTTTAAGACAATCCCTATACCAACTTCATTAAAATATAGGTTTTAAATTATTTTATCATTTTTTTAAGATGAACCATCAATGTGTATCTCCCACTTTTGTGAAGTTTCATGGAATGATAAAACATCTTCTTTCATTGTCTTGGTATTTACCAATATTCTTTATGATGATGGGTGTAATTTAATAAAAGTGTATAGTAAATTCATTTTTATTTTCATTCATAAAATGCACTGTATTTCAAGTTTACATAGTTAAACATTCCATTAATCTAGAAATTCAGTAATCATCAGATGAATAAATATATTCTTTAGTAAATAAATGTGAGAGACTAAGTATAATTCATGGTGTTTTATGTTGTTCATTATCTTTTGAACTGAAAACAAAAATTCAGTGATGTTCCAACAAATGTCATAATATCATTTGTT
The DNA here is from genome assembly GCA_963277665.1 of Viscum album. Classification (NCBI taxonomy): domain Eukaryota; kingdom Viridiplantae; phylum Streptophyta; class Magnoliopsida; order Santalales; family Viscaceae; genus Viscum; species Viscum album. Next base: position 400,372,119 of record OY728130.1, read on the forward strand.
TGTATCTAGAATTTTATTTCTTGGATAATATATACTATTAAATTTCTCAACATAATAATTATATTAGAAATGGTTGTTATAGACTCTCTACATGATTCTCATTTAATGAATGAGCGATTATCCATAAACCAAGGACATCAAGAACAATGATCATTCTATATATGGATTGATATTTTTTAAGAAATCATAACATCCTTCATCCAATTATTTGGTAAATTCCTTATTCATTATTTATCTAATGGGTAGCCACTTGTTAACAATATTTTCTATGAAATTTCTAATAAATATGTGGAATCCATGATGACAAGATAACTATTTTATATTTTAATGGGGGAATTTGGAGGTCTATAGTAGTCTTCTCAAGGTTGAGATTGTTGAGAAAATGTTGTTCTATGTACCATAGAAATTTTTATAAGGTCACTATGAAACCAAAATTTAATGGATTTATCTTCGAGATTTTCTTGCATAGTTTATTTAAAATCATATAAATTTTTGTAAAATGGTCAAAAAAAATTTTGTATTGAGAAACCAAGACATTAAAAAACATTAAATAATAACCCCAATATGGGTATTTAAGAAGTGGTATTCCCTTTGTTGATATGTGGTGTATGTATTCTTTAACCCAAGGGAATGGAATGATAGTATAATAGCCCATAGGGATCTATGACTATGTCTGATTATTCATCCTAAAGGTCTATTCTAATATTGTTTTATCAATAATATTATTTTATTGATACAGGTACAATTTTATCAATGATCTATTCTCATAAAAGGGGTTATTTAATATCATTGTTTTAAAAAAAATTATAAATATATGAGGTTATGATGTCTCCCAGCATGAAATCCTCTCATTGTTACTATTTAAAGGAGATAACCACATAACACTCTATGGGATTTTTTCCTTCATGGTAGGCCTCATATTTATCTACTTTATCCTCAAAAAATTTAGGGAATAATAGGGAATAAATGAGTGCTTCATATATCTATTTTTAATGGTTCATGTCATCCAATATGGAAATCATGACTAGGGAAACAATGAGATACTTCATTATAACACACATATGGTCCATGGATGTTTATATTAAACTAATAGTTTGTTTAATGATCTAAGGAGTGAAGATTAGTACAGAAATTTATCATGACCCCTTTCCTAATGTAATATTTAGAAGAATGTCAATTGTTTATGGTTCAGGAAGAGATTGTCCTTCTATAGTCTATAAATGATAAGACCGGTGTATATTATTTAATAAATCATCTAATATGATATAATTTGATTTATATTTTATCAATCTATAGTTTATTATATATATTATAATTTCCAATAAGTGACTATCTATATGATTATACAATTTATATATATTCCAATGAGACATGGCTTCAATATCATTGTTCTTTTTGAGATTCATATCTTCCACTTCATCCCTGATCTCATTGGAATCTGAATCCTCTTTCATGTCATATCCAATTTTGGTAATGGAAACCCGAGTCATATTTAAATTCATATTTATATAAACGTTCAACCAAATGGATGAAATTTACCAACCCATATAATTAATATTTCTCTGATGAGGGTTTCTTTTTTCATGGTGGTTACCCTCCTTATAATGTTGGGGATAAAATTTCTTGATCATTATAGGGTGGATTGAGGATTGGTATGTGTTACTTCTTTTATTCTATTCCCTTCCACAATTCGTGGAATTTAATCTTGTATGAATGTGATGATGAGGGTATGTTTATTTAGTTACATGTAAAATTAGAGACTCAACCGATTAGTTCTATGGAGCCCTAAGGATAACATATACTTCATCGACTAATTTATGGTCTTCCAGTCATTTAACATTCAATAATTTATTATAATTATTTCCTTTTATTCTCCTTCAAAATATAGTGAAATAGTTAAAATTTTGCAAACTACATTGTGGTTTATCTTTTTCGACCATATTAGAGTAATCAAATCTTTATAGTATATATTTAATGATGAAAAAGAAATGAATTTAATTCCATAACATATGATGAATGGTTATGTAGTTTGAATAGTCAATGAAACAATCCTATATGTCATTTCTAGTATCTAACAAATTGATCATGTTATTATACATAAATAGAATTAATTATTCTGAAACACTATTGTTTTATTATGAATATTCCTTATTCTTGTCATCTTAAAATTATGTATATTGATGATCCTTCCTCTAATAATGGAATGAATGTTTCTATTGTTTCATTTAGTATGGGGGTGATATAATATAATGATTAATGATATCAGGTTTCATGGATAGTGTTGGTGGAATATTGATAATAAGAGTCCCCATTTCTACTTTACACGATCAATTTATTTTATTTTTTTGTGTCATGTTTATATGTTCCCATCATGTATATGAGATAATCCTCTATAATTTGTGAAATTATTTATAGATGTTAGAATGCACTAGGATATTTAAGTGAGAGGAATAATATTTTAAACTCATCACATAGATTTTATAAAAAAATATTTTTATAATATAATTTGGGATATCCGTGTTTAAGGTTTAGGTTTAAACATTCCATATAGAAATGAAATATGAGATACTCCTATAATCACACATTTTTTAATGTAAGAGTTCATTGACTATATTATTTCTCAAAATTGAATTGAATTGATAGAGAATGTATCCATAGAGATCTTACCAATCATTGATAGACCAAATTGGTAATAAAATGTCTCACCTTATAGATTCAACATCAATAATTGATTTTGGATTAATATATCAACAAAAATGTTCCCCCATCTTGGGGACACATAAAGATACATAGTGTGAGTGGTTTTGATCTAGGTCTATAGTTTAATTAAGGATAATAATAGTTCGGTTTTTTATTTTTGTTGGAGGATGAGTTTTATATACCCACCAAGGGAATTCCATTATTTTTGTTTGAACTGGTTCTTTCATTCACCTTCATAGCCACCAATGAGACAACTAAAGGCTTGATGGAGTAGAGAAATTTCAGCAGAATATTCGACTGAGTATACATTCAAATATAAGTTAATGGTGGGTTTATATATGATCATCCTATACATATCTATTATTGACTCATAGGATGATCTCTTCTAGAATAATAATGAATAAATTACATCATTTTTTTTCATGAGGAATAAAATGTTGATAATGATTTATATTTGGGCCTAGCTACACCAACATCATATATCATGATACAAATGGAGAATTACACACCAGATAATAAAATTTTAACTCAATTTATATGTATTAGAGGGGAAGTATTATTTCACAGAAAAATATTGTAATAAAAATGAGTATTTCTACTTTGTAAGTTACGGATATGTTATTTTAGTCTTTCTAGATCTTCCTCAAACCGAGTGAATCATTCCATGAGAAGGCATTTTTTATTCTCCTTGGGTGGGTGGTGGGTGGGATATACCCAAAGCCTTTCCATACTATTACTTTTCAAGAACATATATATCCAAAAACAATTTTGTATTTAGAGGATCCCCATATTTTGAGTATGTATCTTGTGAATGGTAATCACATGTTATTTAAAGGATTTATTTTTTATTTTATTCTAGTTAGTTTCTTCCCTGACTTGTTCTTCTATCTTTACATCATGTTCCATTTCTTTATTAGGATAGACACCAATGATATTTACCACTACATAATATTCTATTGAAATCATGAATTTAATTGAATAATCATGTGATATCTCATCATTTAGATATTTTTCCACGTAAAGACTACAATATTCATTTATTTATGACTTATTGATGGTCTTTTTGGCCTCTCAAAATCTTTGGATATACACATTCACTCTTAATTTATCCTGTTGAAGTATTATATAGAGTATGATCCTAAAGGAATATTCATTATTATCAACTATATTCACCTTTGATGAGGAGGGTGTATCACACATCATAATAGAGGGGGAGCATTGATGATTATAAAAATATAGAGAAGAATGAATTTATTAGTACAAAAGGTGTTGATATTAAAATTCAGAAATCCTTATGGGATAGAGTTTTCTTGTCTATATCTCCAATATTTCATGAATATTTATATGGATTTTATTTCCGTATGTTTTTTGAAGTAATAAAAATGATGGGCATCCCTCCAACCTTGTGAGGTGTGGTTTCTCATTGTAATCATGATGATAGATATAACAACTATTAGTTTAATATTAGGATCCTTTTTTTGAGAATATTCTGGGTTCAATGGCCACTCTAGGATGAATAGTTTTCCACAGATGGATTCCTTATTGTTTTATGTTTGTATCAATATAATAATATCCTACAACACTATTTTTCAATTAATGTTGAAAAATTTATCAATTTTCCTCTCATGAAGGGTATATTTTTTTTGGATGTGAATCATTTGTAATTAGGATGAAGAGACTAGTTGATGTAAGAGGAACACAACATTAATATGTTTCCTAAGGTGAAAAAATTTTATGATTCTCTTCTGGGAGGAATCTACTAGTCAGTGTTCATATTACAATTATCTATATTTATCCCATTATCTGATATATTGATCATATATATCATGAGTGACATTTTAGAAAATAAAATTTAAAGAACAATTTAATGCATCGTGGGGGAGTTCAGGATATATTTATAGATTTTCTACCATGTAATAGAAATGGTGGTCCATTTGATATGGTGGAAATGTTCTTAGATAGTATTAACATGGTTGGAATACTCCCCTAAATTAAAATTAATTTACATAAAATGGTGATGAGATTCATATAGATTCAAATGGTGATTCTTTTTATATTATTCTGTGTGAGATTTTAGAATTTCAAACAATGGAGAGGCTATGGTATACACCATAACCTATATGTTTTTCTCTGTTAAATGATAAGGATAAATTTGAAAAAAAATTGAAATCAACTTGTTTAAAAAATTTAGAATAATAGTCATATAATTTTCTAATTTAATTTGTTGTGTACCTTATGAAATAGAAAATCCATTTATAATAAAATAATACTTTCAAACATTCCTAAAGAGCCCCTCCCCCTTATAAAAGGCTATCAAATCTAACCATTACTCACCCCTCTCAAGCCCCCTTGTATCTTCCAAAATTTGACCAAATAAGCACCCAACATACCTATCTTAATCCTAGAAACCTTCCTATAAGAAGAAGTCAATTCAAAAACACAATTTGTTTCAAATGAATTGGAGTTACCCGATTTAAAGGTAATTTCTCATCTCAAGTTCTTTTCTTTTATTTTTTTTTCTCCACTCCATAATATATATTTATTTTGTGATTAAATAACAACAAAAGTATCCTAAATATACTTTTTTTTATTTTTTATATGGAATCTAACTACACTTACACAAACCTTATTCTAATGTTTTTACAGCATATTGTTTATGTGGATAGCGAACTAATGCCTCACAAAATGATGATTGTTCAATTTTCTCCTACAACTCTTTACGGTGGCCATTATGGTAGAAATGTAATTATATATTATATTTATGATATATTAATTTATCTCCATTTTTTTGTAATTATCTTTTAGAACATATCATTATGCTTTTAATGTTGTATATATAAGATAATTGCATTTGAGGAAGTGAAGACTACCACCAACTCAAACTGAAATGAATCGTTCATGATATAAATGGAATGTATAAAGGATGGAATTAATGAAATTATGTAACATATATAACATAGATATTATACTGTAATTATAATATAACAATTTATTATATAGTTTTAATTAATTTAAATATGAAAATAAATTTAAAGTATCCTCCATGCGTACTTATGGATTACTCTCTCCATGGATGGTGCATTTCATTTCTTATATCCAAATGCAATGGACTATTTTAAATACATATATACTGGATATATATGATATATTTGATACCTAAATCATTATTATCATTTTTGAGAATATTTAATTTTGGCCATAGGGACAATTTGTATTTATAACAAATTATTTTTTTACTCATTTTCCGAACTTCAAAAAAATGTCCTTAATGGACTCAAATAATTAATTTTTTTATAGAATTGTAATAAGTGATATCAAATGAATAATAAACTTGAGAAAGGTTCTGAATCAATTTTATAGTAACTTATATTTATTATTCAATATATTAAAGAATGAATTAGTCAAGTTGGACACGAAGTAAGGGACTTTGTCTCAATTTCCATTCATTTAGGAATGTTTTGATATTATACAACTCGTTATTTTATATAATGTATACTAAACAAATTTGAATTTTATTTTAATTCCAAGGGTGTTTTTTTTTAATGAAACATTTTACTAATCAACAAAGGGAATGATTTTTTTAACTTATGCAATGACAATGACCTCTCGGCTGTCGTAATCATTATTTGGCTTCCTCTATAACCGATAATGTTTTTAAAATGAAAAAGAAACCCCTTATTCTATTTTTTGGTATTTTGGAATTGAAAATGGTTTTAGAAATGTATTAAATATTTCAATATCTTGAAATTATATATTATAAAGGAAAATTTAATGTTATTTCTAAAATGATGATATTTTCAATATTTTATGTGTTTTGATTAGGTAATGGTACCTATAAATTTGACGGGTGGTTACATGATAAACAAAATAATGTGTGGTTTTCTGATAAACAAAGGAAAGATGGTTAAATTATAACCTCTAATTCATTGGGTATGGGTATTGGCCATGTGGCTATTCCATTTAGTGATATGTGTGGAAGTTGACCGTATGATTATTCCATTTAAATTTTTTATGTCCCATGTTACCTTTACATGTTATGTTTGATTTCTATGGGTTTTATGGTAATATTTTGTTCAAAAAAGGGTAAGCAATGAACTTTTATTTAGTGAATAATATTTAATACTTAATAAAGCAGAAAAGTATTACTTTTGATAAAGTATTCATGGTTTACTTCTTGTTTTAAAAAACAAATAATATTTCTTCATTGTGTATCCCTTAGTGAGATTTTTATACTCATATCATGTTTTTGAAAAGTTTTTCACTAGAATTAAAGAAGAATATGGTCATGGATGGGATCACGTAAAATTCCTGATCATTATAACCTTGAACTAAACATGTTTCTTTTCTTTTAATAGATTTTATATTATGAAAAAAAGGACACTGAGTAGAAATATGTATATGTATTTTTCAAATTTTTATGTATATGTTAAGACCTAATTCGCTAATTCTCTGAACCTAAAATGATGCTCAATGTGAATTATTAACTGAATAAATGATTATGTAATGTTTAAGGTTGGATCCTTATAGTTGGTATCAGTGGACAATTCAGACATCTTTAGGAGATATGATATTTTTAAAATAATATCCATAAATTATTATTACTTTCTTGAAAGAATGAAATGATAAAGAATTTGAAGGTTACCATGTTTCTTTACCTAAGATATTTCTATGTTTAGAATGGTTTTCTTGAAAAATAAATAGGGAAGCGGTGCTATGAAGGCATACATTGGAGAATAACCATCCAATTCAGCATCCCAAGATTGTTGGAATCAGATCTGAATAGTTTTTTTATAGTAATGGAACAATTGACTCAGGATATAAATGTTGGTGGTATCTATGGATGAGATCAACCAGATCAACTGCTGATGAATATGTCTATAGTGGAACATTTCATGAAGAAACACCCCCATCATTCAGAGGATCATCAGACACTATTCAATATAAAGGGTGCATCAAAGAACTGGAAAATATTTTCGATTTCATCGGTTGAATAGATAATCCAAAGGTTAGTATTTTTGTTTTTCATTTTGATGGAGAAGTCGATCAGTGGTGGTTAACGGATAAAAATATCACTGATAGTGATGATATTGATGCTCTTCGTTGGGAAGAATTCCACAATATGTTTCTTGAGAAATATTTTCCTAAAGAAGTTAGACTAAGGATGGATAAAAAATTCTTTGAATTGAGGCTGGATGATGTGTCCATGGATGATTATGAAGGAAATTTCACACTACAGTCAAGTTATCATCCACATTTTATCTGAGATCTTAACAGTATGTTAAAATGATTTTACTCATGAATAAAGTTGTGATATCGAAGTGTATTAGCCTCTCGTGAATCCAAAATCATGGAGAAACATGTCAGATGTACCGAAAAAGTAGAAATGGAGTTTTTTAATGATCAGGTGTTCCAAGAGAGAATTCAAAAGAAGAGGTATTGTTAGAATGAAAAAATAAACAATTCATCAATTAATCCTAGACATAAGAAAATTAAATATCCATCTAGTGATAATTGTGGTAAAAAGCATCTTGGAGAATGTTTATCAATGTATGGGAAGTTCATCTGGTGTGGTAAGACTGTTCATATTGCTCAAAACTATATGGAAGATTATCTAACATGAAATTAAAAGACAACAGTATCATTATATAGTTTTAATGACATTTTCGTTATGCTAATGTGTGTCCAAATTTGATTACCCAAGGTGGAAACCAGAATTATCAAAAGTAGAAAGGTGGGTAAAATTCTTTTTCAACTACTACGGTTGATTTGGGACCCTAAAATGATGTTATATAAGGTACTATTTTTGTTTTTTAGATTATTCCAATGTGTTGGGTTATTCAAGGTCTACACATTCTTTATTTTATAAAAACTGTTATAGTAAATTGGGAATTCCATCTAATGATATAAATCCTTAACTTGTGGTAAAAACACATGGGGGAAAATGTTGACGCAAAAAAAAATTATAAGAATTTCCTGTCCTTTTTGTTGAAGGAATTTACCTAAAAACCATGTTGTTTTACCTCTATTAGAGTATAATGTGATTTTGGGAAGGGATTGGATTTCTGTTTACTATGATAATATTGACTGTAGAGATAAATAGGTTTCATTTAAGAAAACATTTTAGTTTGAGTACAGGAATGAGCCTGTATCCATGATAAAATATAATGAAACTGAGAAACTAGTGAAATATGGAAATTAATGTTACCTTAAATATATTTACAAAAATAAATGATCTGGTCATATTAATTATGTGCTTGTAGTAAATGAGTATCTTGATGTTTTTATGATGAGTTTCCTGGTATCATACCTGATCATGAAGTTAATTTTACTATCGACTTAGTTCCATATTATAATCCAATTTCAAAATTCCTATATCAAATGGCTCAAATTAAACATTTATAGTTAAAGAAACAATTACAAGAGTTGTTAGATAAATATTTCTTTTCGTCTAGCACATCATTGTGGGGTGCTAAAGTCTTTTTTTAAAAGAAATATGGTTCAATGAGACTTTTCATTGTTTAAAGATCCTTTAATAATATCACTATTAATAACAAGCATCCATTGCATCATATCTATAATTTGTTTGATCAGATCTAGGGAGCTCAGTATTATTTGAGGTTTGAATTGAGGTTGGGGTACCATCTGTTGAATGTAAAGGAAGCAGATGTTTAACATATGCGATTCGTACTAGATATGGCCTTTATAAATTTGTAGTTTGGTCTTTTAGGTTATCAGATGCACCTCATATATTCATAAATATAATTAAAAGAATTTTATGTGAGTTCTTGGATAAGTGATTGGTTTTGTTTATTGATGATAGTTTAGTTTATTATAAAAGTAATGAGGAGCATGAAAGTCATTTAAGGATTGTCTTTAAAACTATAAAAGAAAAGAAATTGTATGTGAAATTCAGCAAGTGTGAGTTTTGGGTACAACAAATTTCATTCCTTTGTCACATTATTTCAATAAATGGCATAACCGTTGATCCTGTTAAAAAATTGTTAAATAATAGCCAAGAACAACAAATATATCTGATATTCGTAGTTTTCTTGGTTTGGTGGGATAATACAGAATGTTTGTTGAGAATTTTTCATGTTTATCTAGCCCACTGACTATGTTAACTAAAAAAGTTGTTAAATTTATCTAGACAATAGAATGTGATGATTACTTTTATGAATTTGAATAAAGATTGGGGAATGCTCCAGTTTTGGAATTACCTACCAAAAATGTTCACTGTGTTATCTATAATGATGCTTTGTTGAAAGTTCAAGGTTGTTTCCATATGGATAATGATCAGGTAATTTCTTATACTTCACGTCACTTGAAAACTCATGAATTAAATTACCCAACACATGATTTGGAGTTAGATGCTATTGTTTTTGCTTTAAAAATTAGGAGGAATAATTTATATGGGGTAAAGTGTAAAATATATACTGATCACTGATGTTTGAAGTATATATTCGCTCAAAAATTATTGAACATAAGATAGAGGATATAGATATAATTAAAAAAGGATTGTGATTGCACAATTCATTACCATCTAGAAAAGGTAAATAAAGTGGAAAATGCATTGAGTTGAAAAATTAATGCTACATTAAAAATGTTATGTTTGTAATAATATCCTTTAATTAATGATTTTATGAACTATGGAAAAAAATCAGTGTAGAAAATAACACTACTTTCTTTCCAGTGACAGTGAAATCATCTCTCTCCAGAAGAATTAAGCAAGCATAGAAGGAAGACAGTGAGTTTCATAAAAAGGTAGAGTTGGTTTAGAAGGGTACTTTTCATGAATTTAACATTGATATTGATTTTATTTTGAGATTTCTAAATATATTATGTGTTCATTGTGATTCAAATTTTAAGAATTATTTGTCATGTAAAGTTCATAATTCACCATTTTCAGTTCATCCTTGTAGTACTGAGATATACAGAAATCATTGGGTGTATTACTAGTGAGATAGAATGAAAAAATACATTACTGACGTTTCTAGGAATTGTTTAACATGTCAATATGTTAAAGAAAAGTGGAAGTTACCAAAATGAATGCTTCAACATTTACCAGTGCTAGAGTGGAAATGGGAAAATGTGTCCATTGATTTTGTAGTTGTATTACCAAAGACTTGTCAAGGTACGAATGAAATATGGGTTATTGTTTATCGACTGATTAAATCATCTCATTTTCGTCCTATTCGAGATACATGGTCTCTAGATCATATTTATTAATTGTATATTAAATAAATTGTAAGGCTACATGGAGTTCACCTCTCGATTGTATGTGATAGTGGTTTGAGGATCAATTCTATCTTTTGAAAAGGCCTTCAGAATTCATTGGGTACTGAATTAAATTTTAGTACATCTATTCAACAACAATCAGGTAAGAAAAAAACAAACAATTTCATAACTTGAAGGATATGCTACGTTCATATTCAATGGATTACCAGGGAAGGTGGGACCACTAACTTTATTTGTTTTAGTTTTCTTACAAAAATATTTGTCATTAAATCATATAGATTGATCCATATGAAGTACTATATAGGAAGAGTTGTCAAACTACTACTTTTTTGGATGATGTAGTTGGAAGGAAACTGATGGGACGCACTTTGGTAGAAAAGATAAAATAGAAAGTTATGTTGATACAGAAACACAAGAGTACATCTTAGGGAAGGTAGACAAGTTATATAGATAACCAAAGGAAGGATCCTTCTTTAGAGATAGGTGATTATGTCATTCTCAATGTTTCTCTGTGGAAAAGTGTGATGCATTTTAGTAAGAAAGGAAATCTAATCCCGAGGTTCATTAGACCCTATGAAATTTGGGAAAACGTTGGATCATTTTCCTACATATTGGATTTACCTCCATGTTTATCCTAGGTACACATTGTTTTTTATGATTCAATGTTGAGAATGTATATGTCGGGTTCATATCATGTTTTGAGTGCTGTGGTAGTTCTGTTGGAAGAAAATCATTCTAATGAGGAACCACCAGTCCAGATTCTTAACCCAAGAGAAAAAGCGTTACGGAATAAGTTAATTCATCATGTAATGGTTTTGTGGAAAAACCATATGTTTAAATAGCCAACATGGGAATCTGAAAAAGCTATGAGGGATTATACACCCATTAATTTGATATGTGAATAGAATTGCAGGGACACAATTCCCAAAATAGGGGAAGGATGTGACATCTAAGGTGAATATATAATATAATATATATATATATATTTATTAATATTTTTGAATTAAATATTAGTTTAACATAAAATGAGATTCTTTGTTTGATAGAGTACTCACCGCACAATAACGGATTTCTCCGAAATATTATGTTCAACACAATGTTGAGTTATACCAAAAATAATATTGTAATATTATTATTTTAAATTGTAGTTAATTCCAAGTGATTTTATTGTTGGGAATGAGAAGAGCTAACTAAAATATGACTATACAAGTTTCATAAATGTGATCACAATTATCCAATAAATTTTAGAGGATTAAAATGAGAATGAATCTGATTTAATGCATGAAATACACTAATAATCATTAAAGTTCATTTTACATCCTTTTGATGGAGAACCATTTTTAAATATATATTTTTCCACTATTATATGTTCTATTTGAAAAAATAAAATTATTTTCTACAATTGGGATATCAAAATTTACTTTGGTTAATTTTTTTGAATTATTCTGATAAAATTCATTTTTAATGAACAATGAAAAATACAGAATTTTATTTCAAAACATCCTTTTAATATAATTTATTTATATAGATATATTTTTATTTTAATTGGTTCTAAAGTTTAATTGGATAATATTTTTACCATTTAATTCAATGTTGGTCACTGTAAGTAATTTCACTCTTATATTGGACATAAACACGAGTCAATATTTTGATGGGTTTTACTTCATAAAAACATATTTTCAAGTTTCCACAATGAGAATTAATTTTATATTAATTATTTAAACTTATATGTTTTCAATTTGGTAATATAATAACAATTTTTTAATTCATAATATCAAATTTAACATAGGGTGAAATTTTTATTTTTTGAAAACCTTAAATTTATGATTAATATTGAAAACTACTACATTGTAGTTAAAACACGAATTTTTCATTTAAATGAAGTTTTACTACTTCTATGAATTGATTTTCAAATATATTCAATACATGGTTGTCACAAGTATGTGAAATGTGGTTCAATAGGATAAAAATAGTATTTTCTAAATAATAAATTTCTTAATTTTTTTAACAGCGATTAAAGTTAAAAAATCTAATTCAAGATAAAAATAATATTATAACAATATAAAATTACCATACCACTTTTCATAACTTTATTGGATGATCAATTTCTAACCAATATAATCCTTTGGTAGAACATTTGGACTTTGAAATCCAATTGGGTAATATACTTACATCAATAACATTTTATTTAAATTACAAATAAAAATATTACAAACATGTATTGTTTTTTAAAATAATTTTAATGTAGGGTTATATAATTTATATCATTAACTATAAATATTCATTATAAATACAAAAATATTTCAAACATAATAGAATTTTATTTATAATTTTAGTACATCAAATTAATAAAATTATTTAGTAGATAATGATGATGTAATGATTACCTAATTAATGAATGTTTTAAATAAATGAGATTATAAATTTTAAAATATATTTATTTTGAAACATTTTATTCCATCCATGAGTATTTGAGATGTGTATGAATTTATATCTTTAAATTAATGATGTTTTTTTGAAATAATAATGTTGTTTTAGACTTTTAAAATGTCATGCTATGAATAATACTTAAATTGATCTAAATGAGTTTTTTAAACAAATATTATTTTATTAAATGATATAATAATTCTAAAAATATATTTATAGAAAAAATGACTTAGATTATGTTGAAAGTTATAGTAACAATCCAATTTTGGTTCTATTGTAATTTTATGGTATCTATATTATCCATATAGAGTAAATACACTAGAATACATGGTAGGGGTCAAACTAGTTATCAAAGGGTTAAAGGTAAATGATAAGAACAAATTTGAAAACAAATCAAGTCTAAAAAAATTTAGTGGATTTATAATTATAGTTATATTATATATTAATTTAATTAGTTTTGGACATTTTCAAACCTAAAATTATTTTATAATAAAATAATACTTCCAATCATTCTTAAAGAGCCCCTCACCCCCCTTATAAAAGGCCACCAACTCTAACCCTTACTCACACCTCTCTAGACACCTTGTATCATCCATAATATGAAACACTAATCTCCCATCATACCTAGATTAATACTTTGAGCCTTACTCTAGTAGGAAAGAAATTCAAAAACACATTTTGGTTCAAACCAAATTGAGTTACCTGATTTAATGGTAATGTCTCCTCCCAAGTTCTTTTCTTTTATTTTCCTTCTCATCTAACTATTATATTATTGTTATTATATTAAATTAAAGTGTCAATATCATCAATATACTAGGTTGTTTTTAAGATTAATATTTTAACTAAACTTACACACCTCCATCTAATGGGTATAGAACATAATGATTATGTGGACGGCGAACTACTGGCTCACGAAACAATGATTCTCCAATATTCTCCTACCACCTCTTCTGGTGTCCATTATTATGGAACTATATTTATATAAGATATTTATGATATTTATTTTACCTCTATGATTCTGTAATCCTCTTTTAGAACATACCTTTATTTTTTCATGTTGTATATATACGATAATTTCATTTGAGTATGTTCAAAATACCACCCCTTCAAAGTGATATTACTCATTCATGATTTGTATGGAATGTATAAAAGATGGAATTAATGAAATTATTTAACATATATGACATATATTATGTAATGTAATTAATATATACCTATGTATCATTTCGTTTTAATTTCCTTAAATATGAAAAATAATTGAAAGTATCGTTCTTGCGTACGTGCATGTTACCTTCACCATGAACGGCGCATTTCATTTCTTATATCAAAACGTTATGGACTATTATAAATAAATATATACTGGATAAATATGATATTCATAATATCTAAATCATTAATATAATTATTTAGATAAATTAATTTTGACTTCATGGAAAATTTTAATTATAAAAAGATCATTTTTTACTCAAGTTCCAAACATTGACAAAATAACTGATATGAACTCAAATAATTAACTAAATGTTATAAAAAGGTAATAAGTGATATAAATAGAATTATAAACTAGAATAAATTTCTGAATAAAGTATAATTAAATAATGATTATTAATAAAAAAATTAAATAACGAACGATTCATGTCGCACAGGAGGTAAAGAACTTTGTCTCAGTCTCTTTTCATTAAGGCATGTTTTCATAATATAAAACTCTTTCTTTTATACAGTGTATAATATACCTCATTGAATTTTATTTTAATTCAAAGGTAATATTTTTTCAATGATGAGTTTTAGAAAATTACAAAACGAATGAATTTTTTACATATGCAACAATAATGGCATCTCCCTAACCGTAATCATTATTTGTCTTCCTCTATAATCATTAATGATGGAAATTGAAAAAGAAACCCATTATTCTATTTTTGGGAGTTTTGGTATTGAAAATTAATTTTCAAATGGATTTAGTGTTTGAATATATTGAAATGATATGTTATCATTGAAAATTAAATTTATTACTTAAATGCTGAAATTTTCAATTTTTTATGTGTTATGATTATGTAATGGTATTTGGGCATTTGACAGGTGGTTACGTGATAAACCACATGATGGGTGGTTCCACGATAATCCAAGGATGGGTGGTTATGTTATAAACTATAATTCATTGGGTATGTAAGTCGGCCGTATGGATATTCCATTTAGTGATATGTGTGGAAGTCGACCATATGGTTATTCGATTTATGTATGTTTATGTCCCAAGTTACATGTATATGTTATATGTGAATTCTATTGGTATTATGGTAATATTTTGGTTAAAAAAGTTTATTCAATTTTATTTTATTCATTGAAGAGTAAATACTACATCATAAAGGGGGAAAGTATTACTTATGATAAATTATTCATGGTTTACTTTTTTTACTAAAAAACTAATATTTTTTCTTCTTTTTGTACCCTTTACTGATACTTTTATGCTCATACCATGTTTTTTAAATTTTTCACTCAACATAATGTTCAATATGTTCAAGGATAGGATCATGGAAAAGTCATCGTGATTAAAACTTGTAACAAAAAAGTTTTCTTTTGTTTTAAGTGTTTTTTATTTTATGAAAATGTTGATTCTGGGTAGAAGTGTATACAGGTAATATTAAAATTGTTATGTAAATGTTATGTCATAATTATCTAAAGATTTATACGTGAAAATATATTAAATTAAAATTATTAACTTAATTCAAGATTATGTATTGTATAAGGATGTGTACTTATATAATATTATTGACTTTATTAATTTATGGGGGGAAAATTTTTATTACAATTTTTTATTTTTTTATGATTATATTAATATTTTAGTGATTCCAATGAATTACATCTAAAATAATCAGGAATATCAAAATCATCTGGTATAATGATATGATCCGAATCTAGAGTTTTGAATTTTGTTCAGTGGGATCCCCTTATGGATGCTCTCTATCTTACATTTAAATCCATTAATTTGGAATTTTGACCTCCACTGAAATGAATCTTTCTTGGAAATTTTATTATTGATGTGAGAGTACCCTGATGAGTATCTTGCATCTATAAAGGGATATAGTACAATGTTTTATTGTCCATTACATTATTCTGCTTAGTCTCTTCAGATTGGGGAGGTGTACAACCCTATCCATTGGGTACCATTTGAACATTAAACTGAACATACTTGGATTGAGTGGGAGAAGTAATATAAGTTCTATCACAATAAAATGAAATATTATGATGGTGAGTATTGATAGTACTAAAAAAATAATTTCTCATCCATAATGTTGTATAATAAACTTTCTAACCAATTACATTTGAAATCCGAATTTTATTTTTCACATTTTATTCACTCTTATTCAGAATATGTCGATGAGTCTCCAAATCATGATACAAAATATGAGTAATCTTCATGGTATCCCCTAGAATACTATGATATTGTATTTTAATATTTGAAGGGGTTGTATTATGGTTGTCTTCCATATTGGAAACTAGAATCAATTGGTGTGAATCATCTTATGGAGTATATATTACCAGAATATGATAAAAACACTATAGAAAATGGTACAAATTATAATCATTCCCCTCTGTTTAGGTTACGATATGTGGATGTGATTTCATGTAATGAATGAGGATTTAATCCAAATACTTTATAATGGTATTGGTATCGGTATATTATAATCATTGATTAGTAGTTTGATATTACGATTGGATTCAATTGAGAGGGAGGGAGTATTAGTGTACTGGTGTATAGATATTAAGATATTCCATGATTTACCTCTATATTCTACAAGTGTATGCCGATATAATTTATAATCACATGTTGGGATATAACCATACTATTTGGTTTCCATCATAATATATTGATATACTATATTTAAAGGATTTTCGGTATGAGATTTTTTTATATCATTAGTGTATTTATTTCCCTATTGTGATGTCCTAGAAACCTGGTCCTTGGTTACTATAGATATGATCTATTGGGATACACCTTGAGAAAATTACATTGGAGTCTCCGATGTGCTACTTTGTATGTAATGGTTGTTGGTGAGATCTTTCATAGGAAAATACTGAGAATGTTCGAGGTAATAATAAACCTCATCTTCCATATGCCTAATATTGGGGTGGAATTTCATTCATTCTCTTAGAAAAGGATCACAATGGGGTTCCCAGTTGTCTTAGATGCCGCTAGATTTGTTGAGATAAGTCTCTATCAGGGAGGGGACCTATGAGGTTTGATGTCATAGTGGCACTCTTCCATATTCTCAAGAGTGGATAAAACACCATTTATTAGTACTCCATCAAGAAAATATTCATGCATTGTTGGTGGAGACACTTCAGGGGAAGGACAGCATTTGGGATTTCAGTGACCGAAACAAAGTAGATTTTCTAGTGTTTCCTTCTCTCTTAGATGTTTCCTTCAATTTAGTTTAATGAGATACTATATTTGAGGAGTGGTATGAGAAAAAAAGAAAAGCAAATATATTTTTCAATAAATGTAGTTTTAAATGTAGGAGTTAATTTCTCATCAATCAATTTCATTTGCAAATGAAAAATAATTAAATTTTTTATTGACAGATCAATCATGGTCTCAAAACTTTTTCTAATAAAAATGTGATGTGTATTTAGAAACGTGTTACCCAAATAATAATTTTAATATCTCATTGGTTGATATATAATTTCATGTATGATTTTAAATTTTTTGTTTTTGATAAAATCGGAATGCATGTTAGAATATTTGATTCTTGAATCTTTATTAAATTCAACCATTTCTATGTAAATATCGTCAAATAAAATTAAGAGTTTTGTCCTAAAGGGCTTGTATATTTGTGGTCAAAATGATTCTAGCAGTTTTATACTCATCTCCCATTCGTAGATAATGAATTTCACATAGGGGTTCATATTTTGTTTTTTATAGAATATATTTATCATTTCTACATTTGTGGTGGTATAATGGGAAAATAATTTCTTTTATTATATATAAATTATATTATCCATTGGTGTTTTTAACTAGTGATGATTTATAATACAAATTGGTGGACATGATGGTTGGTTGGGATCATAGAACATTAATTGGGTGAATTTTATCTTACTTTTGAAATCTCTTATAGATTTGAGATGTTTTTATGAATCTTTCACAACTCATATTACAATATGGGTTACCCCCGTTTCAATTATCTAACAAAATCAAGTGTTCTGGTTAACAACATTATGTATTAGTGGTTCACTGTATAAATAATAAAATTTTAATGTTTTTATTACTCTACGATATTATTCAAAAAAAGGAATATGTGATTAGAGGTTCATGAAATATTGTACACTATGGGAATATTCCAAAACAAGAGATGAAATCTTGGGGGCGATGTTAGATATAGAGCTCTGGGGGAGTGCATATGGGTACCAAAATATGATGTGGTCAATAGCATTATTTTCATTTCACTATGTGTGAATTATGTCTGTTATGATATCAATATTAATTTTTATCTATATATGAATAAATAATGGGATAATGAGGAGGGAGATCTCATATAAGGAGGTAAAAATGATGGAGGAATCAATTTCCACAATGGTGAATGTAATATATTTAGAGTTGTATTGTTTAATCCCATTCAGAACAGACTGTTCTTCTACTCAAATGGAATATCCATCTTCATAAAAGGAACTCAAATAAATAATATATGAGCCTCAAGATCCATATATAATACCTCCTCACATTATTGTAAATTATAATATGATCCATCCAGGTTTATTTCTATCCCATTAATGAGAGAGACCACTTTTACCTGGTGACCTTGATGATCTTGGATCTAGACAAATGGAAGGGTTTGTATTATAGCTATGATAAATATGAAATCAGGGGAGATAACCTAATTTTTCTATAAGGATTATAGGTATTTTTACAAAGTTATAGATTTTTCAATAAATCGATCCCTTGGTAGCACAATCTGAGGGGCATTGCTTTGTTCCGTACATTCCTGATACACTGTCTTCTGGCCTCCATGAGAAATGATCTGAACATCATTTATTTATTATCTCTTCACACACCTTGTAATTTCATATGCTTAAAATTAATTCCTTAAATATTCTATTAGGATGGGTTAGAGACATCACTGGGGGAGACCTATATAGTAGAGGCCCACACACCATTAAATAATAGATTCATTGAAAATTCAACGATTCAGTATTAGAGAAAAATACACATTGAGGCATGGATAAACTCTTTGCATTGGATAGCCACAACAATAAATATTTAGTGGTTATATATGTTCAAAATATGATGTATTATTTTGAAGTAATTCATTTACATTAGATTCTCACCCCCTTAATCATCTTGGACAATGTAGTTATTATAAATAATTTGATATCATCCCATGGGTGAAAGAATCCATAAAGGGGAAACAATGTATATATACCTTTTTTATGGTTTAAAAATGTGTTATTATTAAAGAGATCACAATGATTATGGACTAATATGCGATGAATGAATTCCAGATTCATGTTTTTATTTACGAATTTGATATTTATATTCATGAAACCATGGAATTAGAGTGTGGTTCCAGTCCATTGTTTTCATTCAAAATTGAATTTCACATCGACTAATACTCAAGAAATATTGTCATAAAATACCATGAAAATTAATTTATGGAATCTTCTAATTTTGTAATACATTTAATTTTTCCTAATATTCCACCTTATTGAAGTTAAACTTTATAAAATAACCCTAATGGTATGCTCCTTCCAATACCTACCATGTGATCTTATCATGGAGAATGAGAGTGGAAATTGACCCACTTATGAGATTGAACTCTCTATACATAGCAGACTTTTCCATCACTTCCCATGATTCCTAGTTGAATATTTCATTCACATGATCATCCCATTTTAAATCATTTTTATGATAATAGATTTTTATCAATACTATTTTTGGAACAAAGATGATAGAAAATATGTGCATGGGAATTTAGGTAAGAAGAAAATTAACTAATGGTATTATTCTATAAAATGAAATGAACCTATATTTCTATTTATTAATTCATTTGAAGATATTTCCGAATGATCCCATAAAAAATTATAAATATGACGCATTCTTGTGTACAGAATCCCTACAAATTATTCTAAATGAAGGATTATCCTTTGAACCCCCAGGATAGTCTCCATTGTTCTTGCATGTATCTACACACATGAACCCAAGATACACATATTGATATTCCCATATGTAGATTATGTGGAAACTCTATTTGTACTAATCTAAAAAATTGATGAATATGTGGATGAATTTCCTATTTCCAATTAAAATGAATAGAATATCATCTAAGAAGAATAGGTGTGCCACTCTATTATTGTGAGATATATTATGGAAGGTAAGGATGCTTCAATTATTCTGGTAATTGTAGAAATTCCAGAAGAGTGTTTCTTACAACATAATAGATTTTGTTGGTTAATTTGAGTCTTCTTTCCATAAATAACATGTTTTATTTATAAAGAAACAAAATCTTCACGATAAACAAGTTGGAAAAACAATTAAGATGATGCATCGATTGAGAAAATTTATTTTCCATTTGGAAAAACCCATGAGTGATGACACCTAAAGGAAAAACCACATTATAGCCCTTAATATCACTTATCCATATTGACCATGACTGAAATATTGGAAACATTCATTTTTATGTTTATTTTTATAATCTTATATTGAGAATTAATAGTGAATCATTGAGTGGAATGATCATTGATAAATTCATTTTGTTTATTGTAATCCTAATTGTTGTGATTTGGGGAGTTTATTCAATTTTAGAAACCAAGAAAGGAATATATATATATATATATATTACATTTATCACGTTGATTTGGAAATAATGATTTAGTTAACATGGGTCCTTGGCCTTTGGGGTGAGAACTATGGTGGTTATGCATGAACTTCATAGGGTTTCACCACCTCAAAGGAATTATTTGGTATCTCTTAATCACGTACTATGATGATAAATATAAATATCATGGAAATCAATATGGAATTTGGGATCTATTAGGTTTGATATAATTAATGGGTTTCCATATTATTTATTCGTCCAAACTTATTTTGAGGAAAATGTCAGTATTTTTAGAAATGACAAGGGAAGGGGAGGGAAATTTTCCAACATTTTCCATCAATAATACCTCCTAGAAGTTACAGTTTTATCATTCTAATAATGATTCAAATGGATGCTGGACTATACCATCCACCAATAGTGTATCATTTGTGAATAGTCGACCTTTCTTCTTGATGATGGGAATGTTGTGTCGCTTCTTTTCCTTTATCCAGGCCTAAAATAATGTGGTTTTTCTATCACCTTATCTACTCCACATAAAACTAGAATACACATGATCATGTATTTATTGTTTCAATAACATATTTAAAAATGAATTTTTCATAAGTAGGTAATCTAAAAATATCACCATCCCATCATTCTTCGGGATGAACCTTGTCTTGTTTGGTATCATATTTCAGTATATAAAAATCCCTAAATCTTCTCGTTAGGTTCATGATCTAGGTATTTAGATCACCCTTCATGTCTGTCATATTTTTTTGAACCCAGATCCATAATTTCATCTACATGAATTTATGATAGAAAAGATAACCTATTTCATGATAATTACGATTATAAAATGATTGTTTCTGAAATAATAAGAAATCATTATTCACTCTTCAAAAAATGGTGATAATGAGAGAGGAGTCTTTAAAGAGGTATTATAAAATGTGAGATTCCATTGATTTATAATTACACAAAAATCATTGGAGTTTATGGAATCAAATAGAGAGATGAAACCATGTGTGTTTTTTAACCATTTCAGTTTTTTACTATGTGAATTTATCTACTTATAAATGTCGGTCCATTAAACTACCTATGAAAGTAAAAAATATGAATTTCTAGAAATATTTCATGTAATTTAACACTCCAATGTTATTCTATAAGGAATCAATAATTATTTTAATTTCACCTCTAATGAAACATATGCAGTTCTCTATGAAGGATGGTAATAGTTTTTTGGAATATTGATCTGGCCTATGGAAATGGAATTACTATGTATCATTGTTGAATGAATCATAACCAAGGTAGTTTGGTGTCAAATAATGATACATGTCATACCTTTTAGGTCAAAACTATAAATTCCATTTACATGATGTTTATCATAATTCATTTGGGAATTTTAGGTTTAAATGAACTAGAAATGGATTTTGTTGGACTTATGTACGACAATACATTTTTGATTGATCTCAAACATAATATAGATTTATTGTATTCCCATAATGATATACCCCCATTATAAAGACATAAGTAAGATGGACCAAATGAGGATGTTATTCTGAATATTATTTGGGTGTGGATTGATGTCATCAAGAGTATGTACTAATAAAATGATTAATGTTGGGAATTTTGGCTTTGAATATCAAGAATAATCCTTCCTATCATATTGAAAAAGAAATAAAATCCTACATAGCTTTAGTTTCACAGTTTAATGTCATGTTACAAAACCATACCATGATATTTAACGTCATGTGGTATGGATTTTTCCATGTAGTTTAATTTTATCTTAATAAGATGTTCCCTAGAAATTATAAGATTTTACTGTAGGGATTTCCATGTTATGTAATGTGAGACAACGGAGGATTGACAAGGGATTAAATATGTGGAGCTTCCCTTTTCCTATATATATTATATCATTTATTAGAGATTATATATAATATTGTGTTTCATTTTGGGACATATACATAGAATAATCCAAGTTCATATGTATTATTTTTTGAAATTAAGAAACAAAAAAGTACCCAAATTGATTATGTTCAATCCTATGTCAACAAAGATGATCTTTATGAATAAGGAGAGATCATCTAGATATAATCATTATGTAGACCATAAGTATCATCTTAATACAATATTTTGATTCCTCTAGGGTTGCATCAGTTTTTGTGAAACACTACTGTACTTACGTTTATCATAATAAAAATTGATAGAAGGGGTGTATATAGATGTGAATTCGCTTTTCATGTATATCAGATGATATTTGATGGGTCTTTATGTTATCCATTTTTGGGTTACAAGTTATTCAAATGAATCCATCAATATATTTTAAATTGACAACAACTGGTAATGATGATTTGAGGAAAGGGAAAATGAGAAGGGAAACAATTATATAGTAGATTGAGTGATTGTTGGTAATGGGGGATTCATAAATCAAACTAAATGATTATCAATTCACTTGATGGGTGGAATGATAACTAAATTGGAGGGGGCATCTACAGAAATTGGATGTTCATAAACAATAATATAGGAGGATTATATTGTAGTCTAGATTTAGGGGTTATGCCACATAGATTCACCCCATGAAATCACATCCTATGTGGCATCATGAGGTGACCTCACATGAACTCATGGTATGTGCCTCATGTACTCAATATCACAATCGACACAACACATTTTTTACCTCAAGATCATGGCCTTCTGTGGTTACCATTCAGTACCATTGTCTCTTATTTCTAATGAGTGTTTTATTATACATAATATGTGGTTTCGTTAGATAATATTTCCCTAAATTTAAAACTCTTATCTATTATCTATATCAACCATTTTCTCATATATCCATCTTCATTTATATAAAATAGAGAATGTAATGGTTATTTTTATGAAACATAATGTAATTGATTTCTAGAAATGGGTGGTTACATGATGTTTTCATAGGGCCATGGAATGGAACTCTGTAGAACGAACCTAGCGTGTGTTTATAATCAACTCTTTGACACTATGAGGTTGTATATTTGTCATGTTGGTGCTC
Source organism: Viscum album (assembly GCA_963277665.1). Taxonomy (NCBI): domain Eukaryota; kingdom Viridiplantae; phylum Streptophyta; class Magnoliopsida; order Santalales; family Viscaceae; genus Viscum; species Viscum album. The sequence goes on from OY728130.1 coordinate 400,396,284, forward strand.
TCCATTAGGTGAGTCTACTGGCATGAACAAAATTTCAACATGAATAGTCCATATAAAACTCTATATAAGTACAATTTAACGCTATAAAGTCATATTCTCTATGAGTTTAGTGACTTATTGGTGCTACATCACTGTATTGTGGCTTCCATGAGGTCAAATACTTCTTGTGGAAGGTGATTTGTGAGGTTGAAATATTATCTTTGAACTCCATTAATGTGCATACACATTAATGATGATTTATCGTTAAAAAATCATTACATCAACAGTCTTCTTCTCCATATTCGAATATTTGGAAACCCTATGATTATCTATTTCACATTTTTCTCCTACCACAACTACATATTCACCAATAATAATAAACACAATAATAAAAATTATAATAATAATAGTAATTTTAATCCATCCAATGTTAATTTTTTTTATTAAGAGCAACCACTTTAAGGGGAAAGTGGGAACCCTCACAATTAACCAGTTTTAGTAGCACAGGATACGACAGATCTATTAAAGAAAATAGTGAGTTGTTTGGAATCGTTTTCCCTGAACAAAACCCAAGGAATATTGCTCAGCTTCATGTCGGGGAAATCCATCAAGGTTCCCTCAAAAAGAAGATCCATTTTGTCCCAATATTTCTTGTTCCCTTATTTACTAATCTTCCACATGTTAGAGCCTCTTAGATAGATGTGTGACTGCTTATCAGCACACTCGTCTTTATCCTTTGTAGTGGCCACCTGGATCGGTCTGATCTTCTACAAATCATTTATATCCAAAGTTCCCTCCATCATTTCCTCATCCGAATGCATGAGTAGATCCCTATGTTCCAGCATAGAGACCATTTCTCCCTGTGAGTCAGCTTTAGAACCACCTTCGTGTTGTTGCTACCGACCCCTCAACTCCCCACATGAAGAAGATTATGGAGGAGCAGCCTCACAGCTTGAAAGACCAAGTCCTTGGAGATGGCGGCCATCTCCGGTTGGACATAGTCTTTGGACTTGTTCATGGTTGGGCTGCCAACATTAGTGGAGGCCTTTGGGGACAACTTGCCCTTACTAGAGGATCTAGTTATAAGAGGGCTAGGGAGGTTGGAGTAATACTTCCTTCGGTGCGCCCTCCGATTGTTCAAAATGAAACCATCTGAGTTAATAACTTTGTTCTTGCCCATCAAAATAGAGGATCTAAAATAATCCCCATCTATGACCAGTTCCTTGGGCTCATAACAGTACAAATCCTCGACCATTTCCTCTTGAGGTGTTTCCTCATCAGCCAATATGTTTTGACCGTAATCCACCCCTACAGATTCCTCTTTGTTATAGACCTGTTCTACACCTAGCACTGCATACCGGTTTTGGGAGGCCCTGATTGGCCCCCCTACTAACAGCTTCTCAGTATAAGAGGATGTTTGAGGGGCCGGCTTTGACATGGCTAGGACTCCCTGCTTTCCAAGGCCACGACCCATAAAATGGTTGGGACTACCTTCCAATGCCAGGTGTTGAAAGCCCTTATTTGAACCGAGACTCTTGATATCATCCTTCAAAACAGCAATAGTAGAAGGCTTTGGAGAAGCCTCCGGGGAAACCTGTGGAGAAACCTGGGAGGCCTTACTCACAGACTGCTCAACCCTTAGGCTGACTTGATCCGCAACCATATGAAAGGGCCTCGCCTATTTCTCAGCTTTTTCCCTTGCATGTCATCACGCGAGATACGTGTACCCAGATCATGGCACAACCGATCAAAAATCTTTGAAACAAGAGGCTCGAATGCCTCTGGACCACAATTATTGGGTGCACCGGAAGAGAACCCCTGGACTCCGCCCACTAGGCCCTACTTGGGTTGGTCCTCCCCCAAGGATGTAGTGTCCCCCTTGTCCTGTTCAACTAGAGGACCCTCCATATGGGCTTCCCCAACAGAAATCTACTGTGAACCGTGCCCACCAGACAATCCTGACAGATCATCCACATCTGATACTGGAGCCTTCTTCTGGAAATCGAGAATGTCATGCCCCTGTCTATTACAGCAAGTGAAAAACATGGTCTACGATTTGTAGATAATCGATTGAAAATACCTATACTCCCCCTCAATCACAATCCACATGACTTCTAGAGGGGTCCAAGAGATATCCATTTCGACACATAACCGTGCAACGATCGGATGCTCAAGGGAGGAAGTCCGCCGACCAGCACATAAAACCTGCCTATGGACTTACCTATCAAAGTTATAAGCACTGGATTTGGGGAAGGTAGAGGAAGGCTAGGAAGTTGAATCCAAATCGCTGTTGTAGAAGGGTCATGCTACATATGGAGATCAAAAAACCAGTGGAACAGATGAAAATGGAAGCCACGAGCAGATCTTCTAGGTCAAGACCACACCCGCACAAGGTCCTGCTCGCACTAGAAGATGAGAAGAATCTGTCGATGCCCAAGCAATCCGACAACCACACGTTGAGCTAATCCCCATTCCTCATTCACAATCCTGTCAAACAACTCAACCGACAGGCGATGTCGAACGAACCGACCCACTAGAGATGAAGAGAGAAGCGCAGAAGCTGCATTGAACTCCTGCGGAGAAATCGGGACCACGAGTTGTCCTTGGATAACCCCCAGAACCTTTCGAGAAACGAAAATGATAGGAATGAAGGAGTGATTCATAGCTGGGGGAAACAAAACAGAATCCCTACCTCGATCCTGGGATCCCTTCTAATGAGCATGTTGAGGATGATACCCCTCCCCCGGTAGAGGAGGGGCCGCTGCGGCCGCAATTGGCAGTAGGGTTTCAATAAACGACTCCACTATCATGATCATTTTTCTTGATTAAAATGGAGTGATCAGTTTGGCCTTCCATGTGTAGTTATAAAAAACATATATATTATTAAGACTTATCTCTATATGGTTAATGAAAATGTAAAATATTTATGATCATAGTGTTCTTGGATTGGAAATGAATCATGGAAGCATGGTTGTACGAGGGTGTGAATTTCCTCACCAATTTCATTTACAATTGAAAATTCACCCCATAAGCATTACACTGCATAGGATATATGATCCTTTTCATATGGATCCGATAAGGTCAATATTACATACTTATATTCTAGTATGTTATCCATTATCTATAGCGTTCCCACTTTATAAAAATTTTAAGATGCATGTGAGATCCTCAAATGGAGCCAGTACACCCCCACCTACCTGGGTAAGAGGATCCTCAACATCAGTTCCTATGAGCATTCATTGATTTAGAGGAAATAATATTTCAATAAACATACTTTATGTTATGGTGTTGATAGATTATAAGACAATATTCATTCGACTAATGAGTCAATATCTTGGATGAGCTAACTCCCCTTCATGGGTTCTAATGACTACATGTATTTTGGATGTTAGTATAATATAAAATTCTCTTGGACATCAGAATCATTTAAACATTAGGTATATCATATGATATTTTCTATATACATCATATTAAACATTAGGATTTTTAGTGTCTTCATTATGTTTAGATTCATCTCATTCTCTTGTGTTCTTATAATTAATGGTTTAATTGGTAATGACTGGGACTTTTATTGCATCATTGAAAATTCACACTATAGGTCATATCATGATTAATTTTTCTGATCATTCTTCTAGAAACTCTTCAATACTATCATCATTGATATGAATATGTGTTACGGGATCCCCCTATGTTTACCACATAATAATCACAAATAAAATGAGTGGAGATCAATTTTTTATTTGTGTTTTAAAGTTTTTATACTATGTAATTTTATACTCACCCCTATATAATTCTTTTCCCTATATGTTTATTGTTGTGCAGATGATTCACATAGTTGAAGATAGATTAAAATAATAAGAATAATTTTTTTCTTGTATGAAGCTAATTCATAGTGGTGGTCAGATATGTATTATAGATCATGGTGATTCAATATGGTGGTGGTGACCACTTTTGTTGGAGAATGATTAAGTAGTGAATATAACATGGTGGATCATATCAGTGTATGTTGTTTCATAGACTTTTGATATGTTTTTCCATTTTGATTACCTTCTGGGTTATATTTTTTTTCATTGTCTCAAGAATTAATATTATATAACTCCATTGATTAAATAAATATTCATATTTTTAAAAATCCTGAGAATAAAATACATTTTTTATGTTATTATTTTTCATGGCCTTCCAGGTTGTGGTAGTTTCCTACATGGTTTTAGGTATCATCCCCTTTCGAATTTGAGTTAGGATATGGGTAAAAGTTGTATCCTACTTGTTTCTCAAACTTTGTCCAGGGCATGTGTATCCGTCTGTGGAGGACGCGCAACTATTTCCCCGCATTCCCGCTTTCCAATAGTGGCCGACATTCATTCATTATTCAGAGATGTTTTCTACTTGATCGAAATGGGATGATGTGATGTCAGTTCTTCCTTCTCTGAATTCCTCCTCGGATCTCATCCCCTAGCCCGTGTCTCCCTTATAGAGTAATTCGTGGTTCATGAATCTCGTTCTTAGTGCCATATCTTCATGGACGCAGGTTAATTACACTTCTTCCTTCAGGACGTTCCATGGGGTCTTGACATGGTAGCAACCTTCAGTCAGAGTAGATGACAACATCAGTCATGTCGGGGAATCTCTGGGTGCGTGGACAGTGGAGAACTTATATTCTTCCTCATAAGAGGGCATCTAAAGGGTGGAAAACATGATGCATCCCACGTCGAAGGTGTGGAATTATATGCCATAGGCATGCATATGAGTTTTTACTCATCTTCCCATGTTTAACACAGGGTATGTCTCATTTTTAACATCTTGCAAAGACAGTTATGCCGAAGGCGTGTCATCCGAAGTTTTCCTTAGGCATCTCATGTTTATCACGAGGTAGGCTATGTGTTTAACATCTTGCGAAGACGGAATGAGGGTGATCATAACGTCCCGTAGAGACAAATCAGATTGGTACGTCCCTAGGAGGGAACACCTGGATGACAGATGGATCAAAACTACCAATGAGGATAGATCAGAGGTGGTGCGGCCCATGGAGGGGAGATTTCACGCTGTAATGGGTGATTTGAACATCACTGAGGGATGATCAGGGGGAGTGCACCCCAGAATGGGGAACACAAAGGTTTACTATGGGCTGAGATTGAACCTCAAGGAGGATTCCTACATACATTGTCTAGGAGACAGGGATCAAAACCCACATAGTTGGAACTGGTGATGAATCGGGATGTACACAAAGGACAACGACCTGGATACATGATGGGGTTATGCATGAAAAGTGGACCGAGTACTGCTAGGAGAAGTGAAGAAATGGATGAAATGATCCCACCGGGAAGTGGCGTCCCGGGTAATAATCAGGATGGATGATGGAGAGTTAAATGAAGTGGAGGGGGATGAGATGGAACCAACATGAGGACGACTGTGATGTTGGCCTTGAGACTCGAGAGAGACTTCCTATGTATCAACATGGTGGGGAATCAAAGTCCACGTAGTTTAGATGGGATGATGGGACACCTGAGGAGGCGGCCCATGAGAATGGATGCATGGATGGGGCCCAGTTGAAGTGGAACCACTGGGTTGGGGAATGACATTCCCAAGACACATAGGCTTGAGGGAGATATTAGGATGAGACATGAGTGGTGGGCTTGAACCTCATAGATGCTTCCTAGGTATCCACGTGGTAGGTAATCATAGACCACATAGTTCATCTAATGATGGTTTACCGTTGAATAAGGTTGACAACGGTTTACCTCTAAAGGAGGTTGCAACAGCTTACGTTTGGAAATTTATGTCTACTGCTTACATTTGAATAGGGTCACAACGGCTTACCATGGATCGACATCATAATGACATTCCACTGGATGGGGTTGAACCAACATGAATGGGGACCTGGGGTCCGACGGTTGTTGAACTTGATCCTCAGGGAGGCTTCTTACATATCATGCCATAGAAAGGATCAAATACCACATTGTTCATGATGGTTTCATCAGTGAACTGACGTGAAGGTGGACCCGAGGATCCACTAGTGGTGGGCATGAACCTCGTAGAGGCTTCCTACGTACCATACCTTGACATGGATCAAAGTCCCCATAGTTCAGATTAGATTGGGGCATACACTCTGAGGTGGCCCAAGGTTTTGGTGAACCGACATGGTCAGAATGACTGGGTGGTGGGTTTGAACATCGTAGAGGCTTCCTACGTACCATGCCATGACATGTATCAAAGTACACATAGTTCAGGTTGGATTGGGGCTTACACTCTAAGGTGGCCAAAGGTTTTAGTGAACCTACATGGTTGGAATGACTGGTGGTGGGCTTGAACCGCATGGAGGCTTCCTACGTACTGGGCCTTAACATGGATCAAAGTCCCCATAGTTCTGGTTGGTATGGGGCTTACACTCTAGGCGGCCCAGGGTGTCCGTGAACCGATGTGAAGATGGTCGGAACGACCGATGGGTGGTGGGATTGAACCTCTTGGAGGCATCCAATGTACCATGCCTTGAAATGGATCAATGTCCCCATAGTTTGATTGGGTGTGGGGCTTGAACCTTGTGGAGGCTTTCTACATACCATTCCTTGACATGGATCACAGTTCTCGTAGTTTAGGATGGTGTGGAACTGAATGGTCGGAACCAATGGGTGTTGGGATTGAACTTCGTGAGGCTTCCTACGTACCATGCCTTTGAAAGCATCATGGACTGCATAGTTTAGTATGGAGTGGGTATTACACTCTTGGCTGCACAAGGTGGTGGTGAACCGACATGGTCGGAATGACCAGGTGGTGGGGCTTGATCCTTGTGGAGGCTTCCTACGTACCATGACTTGACATGGATCAAAGTCCCCATAGTTCAGGATGGTGTGGGGTGTCGGAGAACCAACGTGAAGATGGACCAGGGGTCCAAATGGGTGATGATCTTGAACCTCATGAGGATTCCTACGTACCACACCTTAACATGGATCAATGTCCCCGTAGTTCGGGATGGATTGGGGCTTACACTCTGAGGGGGACCAAGGTTTTTGGTGCATGAACCTCATGGAGGCCTCCTACGTACTATGCCTTGACATGGATCAAAGTCCCCATAGTTTGAGATGGATTGGGCTTTACAATCTAAGGTGGCCCAAGGTGTTTTCATGGTCGATGCTTGCTCTATGTTCATGTGAGTCATGATCGGTGTGAGAAACAAGAGGTATCATAGACCTGAAGACCCTATCGTAAAAGGTGCATCTATGAGAGATGGATTGGGGATTACATGTATAGTGTCCTAGGGAGAGAAATATTGGGACCTACTCCATGATGGAGGCACATGTTCCACTGTGGAGTGGCAATAGTGAATGGGGATTACGCAAGGAAGCTGTCTGTGTGCCACTATGGAGAAGCAATGGTGGATGGGTCTTACACAAGGAATGTGCTTGGGTGTTGCTATGGAGCAGAAATTGTGGATGGGGATTACATAATGAAGCCACTAGGGTGCCTCTATTGAGCGGCAATCATGGATGGGGCTTACGCAAGGAAGCTACCCGGGTGCCGCTATGGAGTGACAATTGTGGATGAGGCTTAATTAAGGAAGCTACCCTGATGTCTTTCTCATGTCTGTCCATGAGGGCATCCCAACCCACTAGTGGTTTTAGGCCTTCACCTATGCGCTAGTGCACAATTGGGATAATTCCAAGAGTGATTGAATCAGTCCAAACAAAGGGAGATGAAATGTGTGAATCACATGCCCGATATTCAGAACACGGTGAGTGTGGCATGACAATGGATGATTACAATTGACTGTGTTCAAAACACAACATCCATATCGCGTTATCCTGATGTTGGGACAAAAAAAAGAGGTTTGACTGTTGACCGTGTTCGAAACACAGGACCTGACTCGAAATGTTGTCCAATGTATTCCAGGGCATTTTCCAAGGATGGTAGGTGAGCCGAGGCATCATGGGACTAGGATGTTAGGGGGTCCCTATAGACATGGAAGATAATGAAGATCCGAATGAAGGACACACAAAGCATGGAGTTGAGTGAAGGAATGTTTGGATGGATTCCAACACTCTCGAAATTAGGCCACTGTAATCATGGAATTAGGCATCATATGCTTGGGGCATAAGGCATCTATTTTTTAGATCAAGAGGCATCCTATGATTAGAAAATAGGGTAGACTATAGTTTAGAGTCATGCAGATTAGACTATTTCAATCTCATGCTTCGAGCAAAAGGCATATCTTATTTGGACGAAGAGGCATCCTATGTCTAGAACATAGGTTGTACTGCAGTTTAGAGTCATGTAGAGAGGACTTTTTGCATCACATTCTTGGATTATAAGGAATAATTTACCTAAAGAAAGTGGCATCCTACGTTTCGAACATAGGGAGTACTACAGTTTAGAGTCATGTAGATAGGATTGTTGGCATCTCATGCTTGGAGCATAAGGCACCTCTTACATGGAGAAAGAGGCATCCTATATTTGGAACATAGAGAGTACTATAGTTTAGAGTCTTCTAGATATGCCTATTGGCATATCATTCTTGGAGCATACGACATCTCTTGTTTGGGGAAAAAGGCATCCTATGATTGGAACATAGGGTACACTAATGTATATAGTCATTTAGAGGGGACTGTGGCCATCTCATGCTTGAAGCATAAGGCATCTCTTACCTGGAGAAAGAGGCATCATATGATTGGACCACGGGGAGTAATACTATTTAGATTCTTGTAGCTAGGACTATTGAAATCTAATGCTTGGAGAATAAGGCATTTCTTATTTAGAGAAAGAGACATCCAATGATTGGAACATAGGGTACACTACAGTTTAGAGTCATGTGGAGAGGACTTTTGGCATCTCATTCATGGAGCATAAGGAATATCTTATTTGGAGTAAAAGGCATCCTATGTTTGGAAAATAAGGAGTAATACAGTTTAGATTCATATAGAGAGGACAGTTGGCATAAATCGCCTAGCAGTGGTTGCTGTTGCGACTTACACAAGGGTGGAAGTTTCTAGTTCAACCTGGAATTGAAGGCAAGTAATGGGGTTTTGATGAGTTACTTGTAGAATGGTTCGACTCGTGGTACTCTGGGAATTGATGATGAGAATATCAACTCATGACAAGTGAAAGGGACCATGAAGAATATGTTGACTCATGATGCTTCATGTTGTGTGGAAGATTCTCTCAAATCATGGTATTCCATAGGTGGAAGGAGGCTGCGCATAAGGGCACAATGGAAAATCCTGATGTTCCGGCTCGAAATGTTCGTGGTGCAACTCTCGTTTTTCTATGGGGGTCTGTGACGGTAGCGAATGGACCGGCCTAGAGGGCCGTGACCACAGCCTGGCACTGACCCCGAGCAGGGGTTCGAGGGCGCAGCCCCCACGGTATGGACCGGTGGGCGCGAAGGTAGGAGCATCACAAAGTATATTTCTTCTCAAAGTAGCTTCGCGGAGAATGGCCTCACGAACCAAAGGTCTCTTGCAGAGCAGAGGGCTCTCACGGAGCAAAGGGAACTCACGTAGTACTCACGGAGCATGGACTCATGGAGTAGCATCGTGAAGGAAGCTACTCACAGAGCGTGGACTCATGGAGCAGCATCACGAAGGAAGCTGCTTGTGGAGAATGGGTTCATAGAGCAGAATCGCAAAGGACGCTACTCGATGAGCTCTACGAACCGAGAGATCAGGCACCCAAGGGGAGAAGTGGTCGTCGTCTGATGGGGGGTGATCTGGGTATTTATAACAAAGGGGCGATGAAAATCAGAGCTCACTCGGCATGAAGATGGAGCTTGCTCCGCGGTTGGTCATGAAGGTCAAATGTGGTTGTGGAGCATCCTTCCTCCATGCCTCGAAGCAGGTCATTGGGGTATCTTGTGAACATCAAAGGGGTTCACAGAGAATCGTGCCTCTTTCCTTCACGACAGCTCTTCTTGGAGTGTCACAAATTTCAAATGGGTTAGCGGAGCATCCCGCCTCCTTGCTTCATGGAGGCGCTCCGCAATCGCGGATGGGGCATCAAGAACGGGCTTCGCGAACCAGTTTTCTAGCCCAACTTCAAATGTCCATAACACCTAGTCCATAACACTATTTGGGCCCTAAGACCTACCAAATCAAAGGTTGCAAAAAGTTCTACAATCTTGCTTTATGTATGGAAGCATCTCGTAAATTTTGGGGACATGTTTTCCGGTGCCAACACTACTATTAGAAACAGAGGGGGCCTTGTGTGTATGATAATGTTGAAGTGGCATCAGAGTAATTTATCAAGGGGAAACTATTATATCTGTGGTGGTTGATGAATCATTACATGAATACTCTTATAAACAGTTAGTCATGACATAACTCAAATACATTCATTTTGGGGTATATTTGAGGTGGTACATGTATCAAAAGATTACCAATTATGGATTTCTTTATCATTTATTCATTATATAATCAAGATATTTTCTAACCCTCGCATATTCCACATATTGAGTGAAAGGTTATACAAAATTATAGATAGTTTTTTTTTTGAGTTAGGGATATAATTTTCTTATTTTTATAGTGCTCCCCTCACCATCGATTAGTGAGTGATGACGTTTTTTTAGTCTTGGTTGGGAGACATAATTTCTCTTGTGATTTGAGGTTGTTTCTCACTTCTTCATGTTTAGTGTATATAATTCTATTATATTGGATTGTAGTACACATTATTTTATACATAATTACACATTGATGGAACGTATTGTTCTCGATACAATGTAAGAGAACTCATAGTTTTTCAAGGAGAGTGTCCCACAAATTATAGAGATTTGGATAGAGACTAGTTCTGAAATTTACATCTACATAAATATTTATACTAATAATATATTAATTATTCTATCATGATTAATAATTGGCATGTTGATCAATTGTAAGTTGTTTTCTCTAACTTGTGATTGGTCACCTCCATCAAGGATGGAGTTCTACATTTTTTCTTGGATGCAGTACTTCAAAGGATGATAAACCATCCATAGGGAGGAGAGACTATTATTGGGGGTGTGTCGTGAACTAAATACCTCATAAGATATTCCATGTACATTTTTTAGTTTAAATGTATGAGGTTAGGGATTCAGGTTGAGAATATAGTGTAATTTATCAATATATGGTTTTATTTTATCAAACACCAACATTGGCTGATTCCCATCTGGTGTGGAGTTATTACATTTAGAGTTATTAGATAATTTTTGAGTTAGATGGCTATTCTTGGGAATCAACAGGTTCACTTGAAGGTATGATTAAAATCATTTCATTAAGGAAACATATATAGGTTGATGCAAACATGTGATAATAATCATAAATTAATATTTTTGTGTTGGTGATTCTAGTGGAACCCCTGGCTCAAAAACGTTTGAGATATAGAGTTTCCTATAATGGTAAAATTCATTTACTCACCCCATCAAGAATAGTGAGTCTATAAATGTTAGATAAAGAGATATTTTTAGATGATCTATGAGGGTAGAAAATCTTCCATGGTACCCAACATGTCATGTATTGGTTATAATTTATTTTTATAATGAGGTGATTTTTGATTGGTTTGATAATGTGCTTCCTTAATTCATCAGTAATAGAGACCCACAATTATATGGAATGTGGGTCTATCAAATTGGTAGTTAATATATACTACTGATCTTGTTATTAGTGAGTATTGTTGTGCTATATGTGGGGATTTGAATTTTATTTCAATTATTATAGAGGAATTCAAATATTGTTTCAATGGGTAACCAATGGTTAAACCTTATCAAACAGATGTTGTCTGTAATAACTTTATTTTAGATGATAATGTTTGAAAGTTTCTCTTTTGGATGATTGATACGCCTAAAATGTTTTTTGTAATGAAAAGAAAACCATTATGGGAAATAGTTTATAGAGGATCATGTTGGAGTTTGAAGGATTTTCCCTTGTCTATACACTTGAGTTCTGACTGTGTAGTACGGTGTAATTGTATGAGATTTTTATTCATGGGGAGAATGTTTGGATTTATGAAGTTGAGGATATTTTAGTTGATGGTATTTATTCACCTATAGAAATCATTGTAGTTAATTGATCTATCAATGGACACATTTATCCGTCATTGGAAAAGGCCCATATGAATATATCTTTAGAGAATTTTTTTTTTCAATTGATAGTGAAATTTCACACCATAAATTGACACTATTACCCCCACAATCATCCATTATTATAGAGAGGGACATAATGGTTGTGTTGATACAATGACATTGGGTGATTAGTATGTCCTAGGCTATGGACCTGGATAGTTTTCTTAATTTTTGGGATAACAACACCAACTTTCCTAGGTGTGATGTAGTTTTTTCAATGGTGTTCATGGTGAATATCGAGATACACATCCTTTATGGAGAACACCCTAACAAAATTATGACCGTAGTGAGGTATGTTATATTGTGATTTTTTGGTTACCCATTTTATAAGAACTATATCAATTTAATATAGGAATATGATTTATTGGGAAGTTGTGATTATTATTAACTCAAGATTGTATTATAATGGGTTTGGGATCCATTAAAGAAAGGTTATCTAAAAAATCGTTATCTTACACTTCAGATAATGGTGGGTTGGGATAACCAATGATTTGTGGTGTGATATTTAATGATTGAATGATGTTGTTTTTTTAATATTGATCTCTTTTGTATCATTCAAAAAAGAGAAAAACAAATGCTTCGGAAATATTGGATAAAGAATGTAAACCTACTAAAAATATTGATGTGGATTGAAGAGTATACAAATGTTAAGGATGCAAAAAATTCATGCACCACCCTTGATCAATGAGAACAAAAATTCTATACCTAGGAATTTCTAATTGTAGAATTCAATTATGTTGATCTATAATATTGGGAGATTTGTTTTTTGACCCCTTCATGTGTCATTTTGGATGTTTGTGAAGGGACTAGTGATATTTATGTAAGAATGGGTTTTCCTAAAACAATAACATTATATAATTACTTTTAAATGCGATGAGTGGAGGTCTCCAACTATAGATAAATATTTCAACTGACCTTTATTGGTTTATGATTGGATGGTTCATGGAATTGTTTCATTTTATGTGGTGGGATGACTATCAACAATGAGTGGTTTTAGGTATTGTTTCATGATAGGTTACTCAAAGAGTGGATGAATGTTTCCACATACTAATTTCTTTGAGGTGACTGGACCCAATATCTATACGGAAAAAATAGGGTGTTTCCATCGTTTTAATTTTTTTTGGATTTTATTAGATCTCAATCCATTGTAGGTTACAGATGTTCATGTGATTGGGAGGTTTTCAACAGGGGTTATTCAAAGAGACAAACATTTTAAAAAATATTGTATTTTTATTTTTTTGTGACGGACATTCATTATGGTTAAGATAATGTTAAGATGATTGTTTTCTTAAATTTTTTAACTGAATGTTTATTTTTAGTGTTTCGGGACTTCAATATAGATAAAATAGTATATTTACCCTTTCAAATGACCTAGAAATGTTTTCCACCTGTTCTATTGATGTTGGAAAATTTATTGAACTCTATGACTTTTCAGGCATTGAATTGTGAGCGAATAGGGGACCAAAAAAGAATTATTAATTATTAATTTCATTATTCCACATGTGTGATTTTTTATAAAACATGTGTATCTCTTATATAGATAATATTATAAGAAAATTAAATCTATGGTTTAGTCTATAATGATTTTTTTATCTTAGTAATTTAATAACATTGGTTTGTATCTGGAAGATTGGGTGTTATTATATCACATGAGGATTATGAAATAAAAATAATTTAATTAATTAATTAATTAATTAATTGTTTATTGAAAAATAAATATATCATATATTTAATCCTTTCTTATATCTCCCTATATGCTCTTCCACCAGAACCGTATCTTGAAATAGATTTAAATATATGGGAGATAAAGATGATAAATATTCTATGTTACTTGTAAAATTGATAATCTGGGAACAAAATCATTATGGAATAAAGGATTATACTATATGATGATGAAGATGGTGATTGTTTCCCTCGGTATTCGGGGATGACCTCCTTGATGGGAGGATCAAATGTTCTGATTGGTTTCTAACGGGTTTGTTCATAGAACCGGAAATATACATTGATTCCACATCTATTTGGACCTACTTTCCAAAGGTAGGCGCTCATTAGTTTGTGGACTGATGAGGCTTAGGAATTTTCATTGGTAGAGAGGATGGGAGGTCGGAATCATCACACCTTTTTTAGTGGAATTATTGTCTATTGTGGGACTCTCTTTATATATTTAAGTTATGTTCATGAATCCTTATTACATTACCAAGTATAAAATGTGTTTTCCTTTAGATCTGACAGTAAATGATAAAATATATACGAAATTAATAGAATCTTTTATATGTATTCGAGGTTCTTCATCAATAGAGAATCATCTGTATTTATTAAATATTCATGGTCAATGGTATCCTTCGGCATATTTATAAAAATGTCCCTTGCTCATTATGATGACCATTCTAGTTTCAAAGCCACTCAGTGGGGCACTTGAAGTTTATTGTCATTCAGAAGGACATGGATTATTTCAGAGTTGGGATCGAACCCGCAGATGGGCTACCTACGTATCCTTTGTTTTGGAAAAGGAATCAAAACCCACGTAGTTCGAGTAAGGGAGTATGATTTTTATGATTGATAGCTCAAAGAAGGATGTGATAATTACTTTTACCCTCTAAGCTCACGTGAGTCATGCTCGGTGTGAGAAACAAGAGGTATTGGTAAAAATTAGACAATTGGTCCATGAAAGATGCATTCATAAGAAATGATGTGGGACTTATGTATTTATGACTGCCCCAAATAGATAAAGATTATAATTAACTTTAGAGAAGAAATCCAGGAACATGGTCCATAGAGGTATATGTGCTTCAGGGAGATTTGAATACTCTAACTTGGGACTTACTCCTAGAAAGGAGGACCAAAATTAGGAGAGTATTAATGATTAGGTTTTACTACTAAGAAGGAATCCCAAATTAAGGGTAAATTAGGATTGATTAAGAGAAATTAAGACTAAGGGTTACTCTTGAGAAGGAGGCCCAGGTTTAGGGGACTTATAGCTGGGGCTTACTCCTGAAAAGGAGGCCCAGGTTAAATGAATTATGACTGGGACTTACTCCTGAAAAGGAGGCCCAGGTTAAAGGAATTATGACTTGGACTTACTCCTGAAAAAGAGTCCCAGGTTAAAGGAATTATGACTGGGACTTACTCTTGAAAAGGAGGCCCAGGTTAAAGGAATTATGATGGGGACTTACTCCTGAAAAGGAGGCCCAAAATTAGATTCTCTCAACTTAAAGGATGAGGTTTAATGAATGAAATCTCAATCTTTAGTGACATAAATATGTGTAAAGCACTATCTTTTGAGGGATATTACACAGAATTCCTTTCTGATAAAGAAGTCAAATCAAGAAATCACGCCATAAATGGCTTTGAAGAGTGTCTTGAAGACTAAATCCTGAATAGGAGATGTGGAATGGCTTAATAGGGGTAAAATGGGCAAGAAGGGCACCCAAAAAGGCTGGGGTGCGCATGTCCTGGCAGGCGCACAGGTACTGCGTGGGCGCTCATGTCTTGGTCGCGCAGGTAAACTTGCGCGAAACATTGGGTACTTGCGCGGTATTCACCCAACAGGGTAATACTTGAGCGACATTAGGTTAAGGCCTTTAGAATCCTCTTGAGGTTCTTTCAAGAGAGGGGTGCGTAGGTTCTATTGAAGGAGTAAGGCGGCACATAATTGTGGCCATTTCCCTTAAGGGATGGCCACCTAGGTGCGCAAGTGGTGATGAGTTTCAACACTAAGGCCTTCCTCCGCCTCTTTAGATCTTCCGTTCTAGGTAAGAAATTACCTTAGAAGTGTTCCGGAAGCTTTGAGAAGAGACTAGGGCGTTGGCAGCTCAAATCTGAGTTTCTGGAAAAATTACTCCCGAAATGGGGTGCCCACAGGGTCTATTTATAGGTAGGAGAAGACCTCGGGCCGTTATTACTTAGGTCGTTAAAGTCACTTGTGTGACCATCATGCGTCGCGCAAGTAGACTTGCACGACTCTGATAGAACTTGCGCGATACATGTGCTTTTTATCCTTTGTTGATGCCTTTTTCGATTTTTTATGTTTTATTTAAAGGATGAATCAATTTGTGCTAAGTCATTTCCCTTTACAATCCTTTGGACTCTGTCACTAAAAATGAGCATCAACAAAAGTCCCCCCACAGAGTTGGATCCGAAAGAAAATGATGATATGACTCTGAGGAAAAAAGAGACATACAAAGGAATGGTGGCGCGCAAGTGTTCAGTGCACAACACTTGGCGCGCAGGTTCGAGTGGTGCAAGGCTTGAGCGCACTGGGTGTAGGCACGCAGATAGGCCTCCTGGCCTATAAATATAGGATCTTTGTCTGCGCATAGCATCTGCTTCCGAATTCGTGAGCTCTCGCCGCCCAAGTTATCTTCACCACACAAGTCTCTCTTTCCACTATTTCCTTACCGTCGCGCTGCTGTCTATGTATCTGTACTTGTGCGGTTTAGACTTCCGCGGTAAAGACCATTGTGGCACAAGAACACTTGCGCGCAAATTTTAGACTTGCGGGCCTTAATTCCTTTGCCATTTTTTTGGATTTCTTCACAATGTTTACGAAAAATCAAACCATTTAAGAATTTAATTTTTTCAACTTTTGTGCAGAATCAATGGCTCTTAGACCCAGAATAGTTGATGAACTGGCTAGCAAGAATATAGATGATATGATGAACATCATTGACCATGATTATTATAATTTCAATGATATCACTCTTCCAAATTTGGCTAAGTATCTGAAAAAAATATCATTGTGACTTCCCACAAAGCACTTATCTGCCTTTGTGTGGCTATGGTCATCTGCAAGAAGTCACCATTTCAAAGAAAAGAACTATCTTCCATTTTCATGGTTTCAGAATTACACCAACTTTGCTTCGGCAAATATCTCAGGTGGAGGATTATTTCTAAATGCTGGAACAATGGAGAAGGCCTACATGATGCATCATAGCCCTTGCACACCAGATCTGAAAAATCATACACCTGAGCTGCAACCACATTGTCATCCTTCAATCTTCCGAAATGCTCAGATGGATCAATCTAAAGGCTGGAAGAAATGTTGGGACTTCTGTCCTAGGGGAGGCGTGAAGCCAACTTGGATGTGGGCATACTGGGTGCGACAAACATGTGCAGAGTTTGTCGAGGATTTGAAGAGAGAAGAAATATACAAAGCTGTCTAGGTTGGGAAAACATATGTTTATAGACCTGATAACATCGTTTCGGAGATACTCAGCCACTGGAGCCCAGCAACTAATTCATTCCATCTGACTCATGGAAAAGTAGGTATCAGTTTATGGGATGTCCACAAGATCTCAGGGGCTCTAATTTTGGGAGATATGTATGATGAATTCATTCCTCCCAAGGTGACATGGAATGATTCAGAGAAGACTCCTGATTTAGCTTGGGAATTATTTATGATCTTCCACAGGCTCAAGAGTTCAGAGACCTCATTAACTCATTCTAGAATGGATATTCATCCGGAGGAATGGATGGATGTATTTCTTATTTAGAATAAATAGGGGGAGCCAAAGGAGAAGGATCTGAAAGAAAAAGTATCCAAGATAATGAAATCCAAGGATATGGGGCCCAAACGTCCTACCACTTGCCTAAAACCTGAGAAGAGGGGTGCTCCTGGCACATTCTGTCCAACTCTAAAAGTATGAGAGTTCGAGAAGCGGGGATTTGAAGTGAATCAAAGACTCCCAAAGAAGACTCGTCTGGTGGGCTTCTTGTCAATGTGGCTCAGTTTTTATCTCCTGTCGGTCAGGGATTCTAAGGGAGGTGTCAGGCCAGGGACCTTCATCATTGCAGCAAAGTTGGCTGAGGGAAAAATGGTTGGGTTGGCGAACCACATTTTAGAAATGATTCAAAGGAGTTTACTTGATGTCTTCATGGGTAAATATACTTTATGGATAGTGGGACCATTACAAGTTTTGTGGGGATGGATCACTACTCACTTCAGGACTTACAATGTACAGAATGGATTAAAAATTCCAGGAATTTCTTTCAGGCCGTCAATGAAAGCATTCTCTGGAGTTGCTCTATTAGATGTTAATGCTTATGACATGAAAGTGAGGTTGTGCATGTTTAAGGAATTCAAATTCTTTCCCTATGGAAGTCTGCCAAATGGGTGGTTTATTGATGATGGGACAACCCATTTGGATTTAAGGGCATACATGCTAGCTTGCAGGGATGGTCTGCTAGTTGCTAGGATTGACGGAGAAATCATATGCGAGGCCTATGCTCCATATAGATTTGCACGTCAATTCAAATTTCTACAACAGATTTTTGTATCTCCTCCGGTACATGTCTGGTTAGAGAAACATTCGATGGTTTCTCAGCAACTATGGATGCTGACGTCCAGGGAGAAAACTGGGCCAGTATTTGATCTACCAGTTGAAAAAGGGGCACATAATTTGACTACATATTATGCCGAACACTGGAGAGCATGATAACCTAAAGGGATATTGAATCACTCAGTTTATCAGGTTGGGAAATGGAAGAGGACTGTAGAGAAATAAACCCTTCCTCATGAAGGTGATGCTTCCCCACATGAAGTTGATTCGACAGACTCCTCTTCTAGAACTGATTCACCAGATTACCATGATGGGGATGATGGGGCACAACCAGTGGCAAAGAGGTTTCATGCCTAATATAATCCTCCAGACAGAATTAAAAGAACCACTCCATCAACTCCTGGTGAGTTACTTCATTGTAGTAATTTAATCACTACTACTTTATAAAGCAATAAGTCTTATTTTATTATTCTCTATCTGCAGTTGCAGGAGATGGGAAGAAATTGAAGTAAAAAATTGTAGGACCTTCTTCACAGCCTTCACATCTAAGACCAGAGGTTGTCCAGCTATGGTAGAGTTTATATTGTGGTACTGAGACCGCCTAGCTGTATTTGTGTGAGGGACTACAAATCCCTGGAATAGGGAATCTTATGTCTTCTACAAATCTTCAATACGAGGACAACCCCAATGATGTGCAAGCTTCCATCAGAGAGATGGAAATACTCATATATGCCACTTATGAGTCTGTTCCTTCCACTATGAAGGTGAAGGAAATGATCGATCGTGGCGCCACTAAGGGGGTGGTGGTTCTGGAGATGAGGAGTGGCACAAGTATGTGGCTCCTAAAGATGTAAGTTTTCTTTCCTTATTTTCTTTTCAACTTGACTTCAGTCTAAGATTTATTACATAAGGATGTTATTTTATTCATCTTGTAGCTTGCAATGAAAGGAACTGGGGTTCTTTCACCACAGTATAGCCCTGGTGGTACTGCCATCAGGGCTGCTGCTGATTCTCCTCGCGAACTAGGAGAGATATCTCCAGGCCAGCAGGCCATGAATGAGGCGCTGGACATAGCCTTCCATTCCCCAATCCAAGTGCCAATAAGGGAGACTACCAATACTCTCAAAAAACCAAAGAAGAAAAGGATACAAAGGAGGAATTCCACAGCTAAACGTTTCATTAGAAGTGGAAAGTCCTTCAAGTAATCATGAGTTTATACTCATGACCACATGGTTACTCATATTTCTGGGGATTTCAGAGGCTTCTTCAATTTCCCACCTGAGGGAAAGGACTGATCGTCCTTCAAAGATCACGGAGGGTGCTATGGAAGAATCACATATCCCAGATGACTTGGCTGCTCTTGGAGAAGATCTACCATCTATTCTCAGTATCCCTCCTGCTGCTGTTGTAAGAAGAGAAGAACATGTTTCTGGTAAGTCAACAATGCTTCATAAAAATGTTGAACGAAACAACGACTGACTTCCATTCTGTGATACTACAGGTTCAACTCCTGCATTAGAGCTTCTAGAAACTATTGCAACTGATGCTGTGGTTATATCAAAAGATGTTGTCAAGGGTTAGGGGTTGCAGGACGTAATACATCAAGAAGATGCAACAAACGCTCCCACAGTTGAGACTAACCAGGATTCTAAAATATCATTAGATGAAATAATGAATCATGGAATGACTTTCGAAGAATTTTATGATCATGCTAAGATGTCATGTGATTTATAAGACCTTGGGCTTGAGTTTTATCCTTCTCCCAATAAATTTATTATAATTTACACTTCTAATCATGACAGAAAATGATATGCAGTTCCATCCATAGAAACTGCTGAACTGCCAATGCCAGAAGAGGGTGTGGATATTGATGTCAACCCTATCATTGCAAAAACATTATCTCAAGTAGAGTTAAACCCATTAAACCCTCCTGAGACCCATCTTGAAGATCCTGTTGAGACTGGGAATGATGGGGAGGAGTCTTCTTAGGTTGTTGACCCACCGTCGGGTAAGGGATAACAATATTTGTGATTGTACCTAATTTTCAAGACAATCTATTCTTTTTTATCCATTGATGCTAACCAACGCTTTCAATTAATCATGCAGAGCCATCAACTGCAGTGGCTAGGTCTGGAGGTGGGGCCTCAGCCTCTGCCCCCATGGGAATTGAAAGTGATGAAGCACAAGCCAGGGGAAAGAGATGAACATAACACTTCCTTAAGTGCATTAATCCCAGATTACCTGCCCCATGTAACGATGATGTTGAATCAAACCCAGAGATGCTTAAAGCGTTTTACTTTTCACGATGCAAATCATGGAACAACATATGGAAAATCATATCTGAGGTGCCTTTAGAAGAGCTATCAACGAAAATTCCTCGATTGTCATCCCAATTTTTCATACTAGGACTTGGAAGTTTTGGATATGAAAAGATCCATACCGTAGAGAAACAGATCATTTTCAGGAGGGATCAGGAGAAAAACTGCCGCGAAGATCTGACCAGGGCGAAATTTTCAGTTAATATCGGCGAATTTGAGGCTGTGGTATCCCAAGCTGAGGCTGATTATGCTTCCAAGTTGAAGGAGCTGAAGCATAAAATCAAAGAAAAATTCGTCCAGCTGATTCACCTTCAGCAACAGTTGGATGCTGTTACTGGGGAACTTGACCAACTCAATAATTTACTAGAGGGAGTTCAAAAGAATGGTATGAAGACCATTGTGGATGCCAAGAAAGCTCTCTATCAGGCTGAAAAGTGTGAAGTTGGTCGAGTGCATGAGCTTCATGTAGCTTCTGAGGAAGCTCGATATGTGGTTCATCAATTGAAGACTTATGTTGAAAGCCTCTTGTAATTCTTGAAAAAGAGAAGAGACTCCAATCTGTGGATGTCCTTCTAACTCTTATGTATCAATGAAAAACACTTTCAACATCACTCATTTGTACCTGCATTATCTTTTTCTACATGATTTAGATTTTACCTAAGCTAATAAGCTTAGTAAGAATAGTTTTATTTTTACTATGATTAATTTAAATCATACTAAATTTATGTTTAGTGAGCTGGAACTTGACTTTTATTCAGAGTTCCTTTGTCTTTTTTGGGCAGTTTAAAGTCATCCATGTCGGACATAAAAAGGATAATGTTGAAGGTCGAAATAGCTTTGACCGAATTGGATTAGATTTGACTCAATTCTTTGAAAATTCATCTGAACTCATATTACCATACTCAAGTATGAGGGAGAAAATGTAAACTATGGCTTAAGAATATTTGAATCAGAGGAATGATATGAAATAGAGCTAAAAGGCATCAGAAGAAGTAGTTTCCAAGAATGAAGTTACTATTATTTAACAAACCCATTAGGGGGTTGAATTATGCAGGGCCACCTAAGGGCATTGGCTGCATAGTCAAATAAAATAGTATCTTCTGGTTAATAAGTATGTTATGTAGACTGTTTATGCAAGGCCGCCTATGGGCACGTGTTGCATAGTCAGGAAAAAGAACTCTCAGAAATTTACTTTCCTGGTGCTAAAAGCCAGTGAATGTTTATGGAGATTCAAATCCTCCAAAGTATAGTGTTTGTTGTATGGAAAGTGGTACTTGAATATGGAGAAGATATTTCCAAACAAGATTATCAAAGAACTGGATTAAAATTACTCCTACGACGGTCTGAACCAATGGTAGTGAAGGAGAATATAAACCATAGACTTGAATACTTTCAGATCATGAAAAAGGATATGGGACAAATATGTTAAGGATGGTTATTTTTGCGGATCCCTAAATACTGTCATATAAGACAAATAAGGAAAAAAGAGGCATTCCTCCCAAGAATGAAGTTACCACTATCCGACAAACCCGTTAGGGGGTTGAATTATGATGGGCCACTTAAGGGAATTCACTGCATAATCAAATAATAATATCTTTTGGCTAACTAGTCTGTTATGAATACTGTTTATGCAAGGCCGCCTATGGGAACGTGCTGCATAGTCAGGCAAAATAACTCTCAGATGTTTGACATTTTTGTGACTAGAAGTCATGAAAATGGTTATGAGGATCTGAAAATATTTAAGGTTAGGATTATGACACATAAAGATAGATATTTTTCAATATATACAGAGATACACAGATCAATTCTAACCACAATCATGTTGTGGCTGGGTCCTGAATTTAAATGTTGGACTTCACTACCTATCCCATAAGGATGAGAATCAAGCCATATGTAGTTCTTAAACTACAGTTTAACGTCATGTGGGACAAAAGGATTAGAGATCTTAGTTTATGGTCATAGAGCTTGGACCATTGTAAGAAATACATAGTGTGTGTTTTCTTGGGGACTTTTTAGCAAAGGGACTGAAAGTGGAATTTGGGGTTTGGCCCAAAGACTTGGGACTGGATTCGAGGGACCCTCAAATGTTCCTACATATCCCATAAGGATGGGAATCAAGCCCACGTAGTTCTAGAAATACCCTTTGTACAAATTTGGTTTGTACATGTGAAGGGTGAAAGGGGACATTAGTACAATGATGGTTTAACCCAATATAAAAGGTTTAGGCGTTGCCATGTATGCATGTAGTCTTTGAAATGAAACATGATTGAAAAATAAATGTAAATAATGGTTCCCTCTCAGGTGAGGGTATCAAAGAATATTGTAGTTTATTGTCATTCTGGACAAAATTGTTGTATAGTATAACATCGTATAACAAGGAAGAATTTGAACCAATGTAAAGATATTGATTCTAGGGGCGGTTTCATGAATCAACATCGTATGAGATGGAGGTGAACCGATGTGAAGATATTGGTTTTGGGCTTGAACCATGGGAGGTTGCCTACATACCCAGCCTAGAAGGCAGGGATCAAACTCTGTGTAGTTCAATTAAAAAATGAATTAATGATCATGTTGTTCTTGGGGACAACGACATAAAAAATGATGTTGGGACTTACACATGGTTAGTAGCCCAGATAGAGTGTTATGGTTGAGGTTTGCTCTAAGCTCACATGGGTCATACTCGGTGTGGTAAACAAGAGGTATCAGCAACCTTAACAATACATAGTTTAACATCATGTAGGACATATGAAGGGACTATGCAGTATAAAGTCTTGCAGTTAGGTCTATTGGTGCTGCACAGTTTAATGTCATGTAGCAGGGAAAAAGTATAGTTTAATGTCATGTAAGACGTATCAAGGACTTTCTATACAGTTTAGCGTCATGTAGTTAGGACGATGGGGAAAATATTGTTTAACGTCATGATGGATGGAAGGGGGAATGTGCATTTTAATGTCATGCAGTGAGGACAAAAGAGTACACCATTTAACGTCATGTTGGATGCACTGGGGATTTTTTCCACAGTTTAGCTTCATGTTGGATGAAAGTTCGAATAGTCTAAGGTCATATGCATGGGCCGTGGATGGTGCAGTTTAATGTCATACTAGAAAAAAGTGTAGTTTATGTTCATACAGGAACTTTGATGCTTATGTAGTTTAACGTCTTTCCGGACGTAAGGGACTTCTATATAGTTTACTGTCATGTAGTTAGGACATTACAGTTTAATGTCTTCTTGGACATAAGGGACTCACAAATAGTTTAGGGTCATATGCATGGACCGTTGATGATGCAGTTTAAAGCTATACAGGACCCAGTTGCAGTTTAAGGTCATACTAGACCATTTAGGGAACTTTTTCACAGTTTAACGTCGTGTGGGACGAAGTTGCATGTAACACCCCAAGATTTTATGAAAAATATTCATTTTAATTTCATTAATGTCTTGTGTTGTATTCTACACCAAAAGGAGCTTTCACAACACGCATCCTTGACTTGCCTTGTATTACACGCAATCACGACCTTCCTCGATAGCGTGTGTAGTACGCAATACCGAGTTTCACTAAACAACGATATACTATTAAAATAATATTAAAACTAGCCGTTATGAATAGTAATATCCACTTTTTGAAATTTTGTAAATTTTATTTTTCAAAATGGACTTCATTTCTGGATTCGGAATATCGAAATTAGCTTACGGTGAAATTTTGGTAATTTTCGGATAACTTTCATTTTCTGATGAATAGTGAAAATTACTAAATTTTAATTAAAAACAACCTTTTTAATAGAAATAATTAACAGTGATAAATTATTAATTTTATTGGTTTTAAAGTATATTTTTAATATATTTTTACAATTTAATACAATGTTGGTTATTGGATGTAATTTCACATTTAAACCAGACATAAACAACTGTCAATCTTTTGATAGTTATTATCTCTTAAAAACACGCTATTTGTTTTGACGACGAGAATTAATTTTTAAATTAATTAATGCAACTGAAATGTTTTGAATTTGGTAAAATAGACATCATTTTTGAATTCATAATATCAAATATATCTTAGGCCTAATTTTTAGTATTTTTCTGAAAAGTTTCATTTTTTCATGAATAGTGAAACCACTAAGTGGTAGTTAAAAAAAATGAATTTTTCATAAAACATAATTATTACTGCTTTTGTGAGTGGAATTTCAAAAATCCGAGAGACACGGTTGATGTCAGTAAGTAAAATGTGGTTCAATGTGATGAAAATAATTTTTAGTGAATAGTAACTTTTTTACTTTTTTTACCACGGTTAAAAGTAAATAGGGTAATTAAGGGTAAAAATGATATTATTATTACCCTAACACATGTCCTAATTCTATTGGATAAGTGTAATTCGACCAAAAAAATCCTTAGGAATAAAATATGACCATTTAGGCCTAGTTGGATTAGATTAGGACATTTATTATTAATTTATTTAAAGAAGGGTTAAAATAGTTAAGATCAAAGTTTAATAAGTAAATCATTTTTAATATAGGGTTATACAGAACCTGAATTCGAATATAAATATTCATTAGAAATCTAAAAATATTTCCTACATAATGGAAATTTATTTGTAATTTTTAGACATTAAAAAATTACTTTATTTATGACACAAAGATGATGCAGTAATTATATTATTAATGAAATATTGACATAATTGATGTTATAAATACCCAAATATATTTACTTTCAGACTTTTTATGAATTCCACTAATTTTCTAGGTTAATATGACATGTTAGTATTGATTTAATTGACTTTTTGTGAACTAATCATTCTGTTATAATTTTCAAAAAAATCAATTACTAAATAGTGTTAAAATTGACATAAAATAGTTTTTAAAACAAATATTATATTATTAATTGTTATTTTATTCCTAAATATCCATGACTTGGACAAATGAATTATATAAGGTTATATATATTAATACTAAACATCGTGGGGTTCGTTTGGCTTATTATAGTAAGTTTATTAACCTTATAGTGTACGAACACAAGAAGACACGGTAAAAGTAAAATTATTTAACTTAATGTTAAATCTAAATGATAAGGTTAAAATAGGAACCTAAACTTGTCTAAATTCTATTGGATGAGAGAATTGCGACCCATACTCACCTTAGCTTCGAAATAAATCAATTTGGAGCTATTTAAAACCAAATTGGGCTTTATAATAAAATAATATTTTTTTATTAAAAAGGTGCCCATCTCCTCCCTTATAAAAGGGCACCCCCTCCCTCTCTTCCTCACACCACATTGAGCCTTCATGCTCAGCCAACACCTGTCAAATTCTCTTATCTTCTTCCCTAGAAACATCCTAGAGATTCTGGTCTTCCTCAAAAACCAATTTTAGTGCCCTAAAATGAGGTCTCAAAGAGGCGCTTCAAAGAAGAGGTAATGTCCGTTACCGATTCTTTCATCTTTATTTCTTCTACCACTTCTTCTTATTAGGTTGTTTCATTATGAAGTAATAACATAAGTATCACTTAAATACTGATATGTCATTATAATTATGAAACAGCCCTATTTCACCATCTATCCATCCTACGGAAAATGAAATCACCGCAAGTGCGTACGTAACGAATACCGTCTCGACATCGTGGTGTAATCTATTTTCCACCACCACCTTACTTGGATTGGTATAATGGTGTACATAATAACTATATATGATTATTTTAAAGTGATATTTATTCTGAAATAGTATACATACACTCCAATACAATTCCACGATCATGAGAATGATATCATCACTCGTGCGTACGTACGGACTACCGTCTGTACGACGTGATGAGATTCATTCTCCACGTTAACCATTCCTGAATGATTATAAAGTATATATAATAATTAATAATGACATATATGACATAATAATTATTATGGATTTATGTGTATATATATGTATTTCATCTACTTAATTCCATTCAACTCAATAAAGAAAAGATTACTGCGTTCATGTGTACGTACGGTCTATCGTCTCCATGAACGATGTATTTCTTTCCATTTAATGATCTATTATATATATATATATATATTCTGAATATATATTATATATAAATCATGTTTTATATTATTTAATTATTTAATCAAGATCTATGTAATTATATGAATAATTACAAGTCAAAACACAGATGACAAATGAAAAGCTTTTACCCAAAACACACTTTGACATGGAATTTACAAAAGAACGGGTAATATAAAGCCATTAGTGAACCATATATGATATCATAACAATGAGTATGATTCTGGAATAAGTAAATGACATTATTTAAATAATTATACAGGAGGTTCAGACACATATGAATAAAATCGGACCTAAGGTAAGGGAAAATATCACAATCTCATTTTTATCGGAGATTGTTCATACTTTGTTATTTACTGGGGTGTATTTTATCATCCACAACCATGTTTCCTCAATATGTAATATTTTTTCGATACACATAGAATTCTTTAAATCCAATTTTACCCTTCTTTGAGTTTTTAGTAAAAGATATGAAAGGAATATTTTGTCGTTTTTCGTATGAGGTACTTTTTGACTTTTCTGACAAAAGTATGAGAATAATGTTTTTTTTAACTTATACGACAAGAAAGGATTTTTACGGTTTTATAAAGCTATATTTTCATGAATCTTCCTCAAAAATATTTCATGACTATTTTCAAGAAAAATCCTTTTCTTTTAAAAATTCATGACATTTTGTGAAAAGAAAATGATTTTAAAGAAGAAATGATATTTTCTTCAAGAATTCATTTCAAGTGTTTTATCAAAACCATTTTCCATCTAAAATGAAATTATTTCATATGCGTATGTTTTAAGTATAATATCTTCTTTATTTACATGGTTTCACTTTTCTTATTATGAAATTATATCCATTTCTTTTATATGGATTATGTTATGATGGGATGATGTTTATGAAACCCATTTAATTTGTTGGGTTATTATGAATGATATATGTTTATTTTGTGGCCCAAGTAAGAATGATTTCATTATGAGATGGGTGGGACCTATATCTCCCTCCAATGCATTGGGTAAACATTTTATATCTCATGAGATAGACATGGCTGGAATGGTAGGTTATACTGGTTCAGTGAAATAGGACTGAAACAAGGAGTGAACTCGGTTCAGAAAGGGACTCTGTCCACTAAGATAGTCTTGGAAATGAGGCTTGACTAATATGAAATGATTATATATTATTAAGTGTGTATGCCACAAAGTTTCATGTTTTATGTTATGATTATTGGGATTACATTTCACTACTATGATTTATCCCATGTTATGAAATTGTGATCTTTTTTGCAGGTTAAGATTTCCAAAAGATATGTTCTTATGAATATGACGTGATTGATATTTCTTTTGATTACCCTTACTGAGCATTTGAGCTCACCCTTTTATGTTTTCTTTTCCCCAGGACATAACGAAAGGATTTAGGTTTTAAAAAAAAGTGGAAGATCTTTATGGGAGATGTTGAAGATCTTTCACCACGATTAGAGGATTACGTTCCAAGTTTCCAAAGACACTAAACGATTACGGTCATTGTGTGTCTGTTTTTTTTATATACTAAGTATTCCGCAAAAGTAATGTAATGTCCATGTACGCCAGGCTTCGGGTCTCTACAGTTGGTATCAGAGGAACGGTTTAGTCATCCTTTGGAATCTAGGTTGCGAAAACGTTAGTGAGATCCCTAGAGATATTTCTAAGGTATGTCTAGGGATGTCCCTAAGGATAAGTATACGTATAGGATATAGTCCTAGAACTACGGTAACGATCATAGAATTTAACCTAAGTTGTTAGATATTGAGGATACTCCCCCTTTATTATGTTGATTTCCCTAGAATGATTTTTTCATCTCACACAATTCTTTTTGGGTTTTAGAAAATGGCTGGAAACAGGAAGATTCACGATAGTAGAGGATATAACGGACAATGGAATGATATTCTTCATGAAAAACTGAATGAAACTGGATTTGGAAGTCGAAACATCATTATTATGCCGAATTAGAAATCACATAATATGTTTAATAAATTAAAATTTGTTATGTTTCCTGACTCGGCTAATAAGAGAAAGAAGGAGTTTCATGATGATCATAGATGAAATAAAGTTCAATTTCCCCTATGTAAATAATGTGGGAAGAGTCATCAAGAAGAATGTTTCAAAGGAACTGGAAGATGCTTTGGGTGTGGAAAAGAAGGACACAAAGCCAATAAGTGAAAAGGAAATGGTTCAGTTAACACCATGGATGAGGATAATGGTATTGCTACGACATCAACAATTGTTAAATGTTTTAAATGTGGAATGAACGGGCATTATGCAAACAAATTCACTAAGGTAAAGTCTCATGAAGAGAATCGATATGGTCCTATGGGAAATATTTATGTTGATAATGATGAAGAGACTACAAATGATATGTGAGATGAACGAATTGTTGAAGTTTAGTCAATGGTTTAAGAAGGTAGTAGAATGATTACATATTTATCAAGTGTAATGTTGTATAAGTAATATCATGGTACTATGGAATAAAGAGACATCTAAGGATTGTTACACTATTTCCTTTCCTTATGTTTTAAAAGTGTATGATTAATGGTACCAATAACCATGAAAGGTTATTCAGATATTTTTGGAAAGAAGATGGTATGCACATACTGAAGGGATAAGGAGAAATGAAATGTTTGACAGTATTCATGAGCTCATGATTGATATAAGGACTAAGTGATATCATGGTTTGAGTATAAAGAATTTTGGGGATTTTGGTATGTGGAAAGTGATAACATTTAACTACATTCTTGTTTTCACTAAGGATCAAAGGATATTCATTATTAAAGAGAATACATGATTAAGGTATTCACATATTTGTAATTTGACCAACAAGATATATCTTATGATATATGGGGGATATATGATGGCATTCACGTGATCATTTTCATTATACTATGAGCTTGGACCGAAGTATTTTAGATAAGCCTAAAGATTGGAATGGATTATGTTGGAGATAAATTAGTATTGTTTAAGGATAAAACATTTTTGATATTGTTGATGGGATGTTATAATAATATAGCTTTAGTAAAAGGACAACCTGCAGGATGGGCGACAGCCCATCGCGTCGGACAGGGCTGTGGGAATCGAGCACACAACCGAAATGCGACTGGACTTTATCGCCTACCACTGGCCTATAGGAAGTCCCTGTTTAGTAGAAACTAGTTTTTTTATATTAAGCAGTATGATATATGAAGTATAAGTCCATTTTAGGAACCATATATGATTAATCTCACTATAGAACGACTTATGTATATTTAATAACTTTTTCTAACCTTTTGATAGAGACATATGGAATGACCAGTCATTCTATCACATGATCTGCTAACACTTCTCGAATAACAAATTCAACTTCATTTCATTAAGAGATGAAGCGGAAATTGTCTAAATAACGAAAAACGGTGAGACTATACCAAAATCACGAAAGTATTTCTTCTAATTCCAATTTCATCAACTTTAGGGAAATGATCTTGAAAACCAAAAACGTTGTCCTAGTGCTCTTATATCTGATTAATCAGATGGTACCTTAGATCGTCACAAATTTATGGCTTTGTGATTGCTGGCTTTTCCATAGACATGTTCTCTACCACACTCAATCAGAACATGATGGTTAGATTTTTCTTCCATAGCCATTTTTTCACCTATGTGGAAACCCATGGATTAGTTTATTGGAGTAACCGTTACGTTTCATACTTTTGTTTTTAAAGATTGGTTTTGGTATTACTTTTTACGATGTGGGTTTCTATTAAAGAAAATTTCGAGTAGTAAACCATTTATAACCCTGACGAATTTCGAGGGAGAAATTAATTTTAAGGGGGGTAGAATGCAACACCCCGAGATTTTATGAAAAATATTATTTTTAATTTCATTAATGTCTTGTGTGGTACGATACACCGAAAGGAGCTTTCACAACACGCATCCTTGACATTCCTTGCATTACAGGCAATCACGACCTTCCTCGATAGCGTGTGTAGTACGCAATACCGAGTTTCACTAAACAACGATATACTATTAAAATAATATTAAAACTAGTTGTTATGAAGAGTAATAACCACTTTTTGAAATTTTGTAAATTTTAGTTTTCAAAATGGATCTCATTTCTGGATTCGGAATATCGAAATTAGCTTAGGGTGAAATTTTGGTAATTTTCGGATAACTTTCATTTTCTGATGAATAGTGAAAATTACTAAATTTTAATTAAAAACAACCTTTTTAATAGAAATAATTAACAGTGATAAATTATTAATTTGATTGGTTTTAAAGTATATTTAGAATATATTTTTACAATTTAATACAATATTGGTTATTGGAAATAATTTCACATTTAAACCAGACATAAACAACTGTCAATCTTTTGATAGTTTTATCTCTTAAGAAAACGCTATTTGTTTTGACGAAGGGAATTAATTTTTAAATTAATTAATGCAACTGATATGTTTTGAATTTGGTAAAATAGAAATCATTTTTGAATTCATAATATCAAATATATCTTAGGCCTAATTTTTGGTATTTTTCTGGAAACTTTCATTTTTTGATGAATAGTGAAACCACTAAGTGGTAGTTAAAAAAATGAATTTTCCATAAAACTTAGTTTTACCGATTCTGTGAGTGGAATTTCAAAAATCCAAGAGACACAGTTGATTTCAGTATGTAAAATGTGGTTCAATGAGATGAAAATATTTTTTGGTGAATAGTAACTTTTTACTTTTTTTTACCACGGTTAAAAGTAAATAGGGTAATTAAGGGTACAAATGATATTATTATTACCCTAACACATGTCCTAATTCTATTGGATAAGTTTAATTCGACCAAAAACAACCTTAGGAATAAAATATGACCATTTAGGCCCACTTGGATTAGATTAGGACATTTATTATTAATTTATTTAAAGAAGGGTTAAAATAGTTAAGATCAAAGTTTAATAAGTAAATCATTTTTAATATATGGATATACATAGGATAAATTAGACTATAAATAGTAATTATAACGCTAAAACGATTTCCTACATAATGGTATTTTATTTTTAATTTTTAGACATTAAATAATTTAATTTATTTATGACACAATGATGATGCAGTAATTATCTTATTAATGAAATATTGACATAATTTATGTTATAAATACCCAAATAAATGTAATTTAAGACTTTTTATGAATTCCACTAATTTTAGTGGTTAATATGACATGTTAGTATTGATTTAATTAACGTTTTTTGAACTAATCATTCTGGTATGAGTTTTACAAAAATCAATTACTAAATAGTGTCAAAATTGACATAAAATAGTTTTTAGAACAAATATTATATTATTAATTGTTATTTTATTCCTAGAAATATAAGGTTCGGCCAAATTACTTAGATAAGGTTATATATATTAATAATAAACAACTTGGGGTTCGTTTGGCTTGTTATAGTATGTTTATTAACCTTATTTTGTAAGAACACAAGAAGACATGGTAAAAGTAAAATTATTTAACATAATGTTAAATCTAAACGATAAGGTTAAAATAGGAACCTAAACGTGTCTAAATTCTATTGGATGATACGATTTCTAACAATTCCTACCATAGCTTCAAAATAAATCAATTTGTAGCTATTTAAAACCGAATTCGGCTTTATAATAAAATAATATTTTTTGTTATTCCAAAGGTGCCCCTCTCTTCCATTATAAAAGGGCACCCCCTCCCTCTCTTCCTCACACTACTTTGAGCCTTCAAGCTCGGCCAACCCCTGGCAAATTCTCTTCTGCACTTCCCTAGAAACATCTTAGAGGTTCTGGTCTTCCTCAAAGACCAATTTTAGTGCCCTAAAATGAGGTCTCGAAGAGGCGCTTCAAAGAAGAGGTAATATCCGTTATCGATTCTTTCATCTTTATTTCTTCTTCCACTTCTGCTTATTAGGTTGTTTCATTTTAAAGTAATAACATCAGTATCAATTATATACTGATATGTTATTATAATTATTAAACAACCCTATTTCACCATCTATCCATCCTACAGAAAATGAAATCACCGCGCGTGCGTACGTACGGAATACCGTCTCCACGCCGTGGTGTAATCTATTTTCCACCACCACCTTACATGGATGGGTATAATGGTGTACATAATAACTATATATAATTATTTTAAAGTGATATTGATTCTGAAATAGTATACATCCACTCCAAAACAATTCCACGATCATGAGAACGATATCATCGCTCGTTCGTACGTACGGACTACCGTCTCCACGACGCGATGAGATTCATTATCCACGTCAACCATTCATGAATGATTATAAAGTATATATAATAATTAATAAAGAAATATATGACATAATAATTATTATGCCTTTATTTTTATATATATGTACGTCATCTACTTAATTCCATTCAACTCAATAAGGAAAAAAAGGTTCATGCGTACGTACGGTCTACCGTCTCCATGAACAATGTATTTCATCCCATTTACTGATCTATTATATATATATATATTCTGAATATATATTATATATAAATCATGTTTTATATTTTGTAATTAAGTAATCATGATCTAAGTAATCATATGAATAATTACAAGTCAAAACACGGACGACAAATGAAACGATTTTACCCAAAACGCTCATTAACATGGAATTTACAAAAGAACGGGTAATATAAAGCCATAAGTGAACCATATATGATATCATAACAATGAGTATGATTCTGGAATAAGTCAATGACATTATTTAAATCATTATACAGGAGGTTTGGACACATACAAAGCAAATCAGACCTAAGGTAAGGAAAAATATCACAATCTCATTTTTATCGGAGATTATTTATACTTTGGTATTTACTGGGGTGTATTTTATCATCCACAACCATGTTTCCTCAATATGTAATATTATTTCCATCCACCTACAATTCTTTAAATCCAATTTTACCCTTCGGTGTGTTTTCATTAAAATATATGAAAGGAATCTTTTGTCATTTTTCGTATGAGGTTCTTTTTGACTTTTCCAACAAAAGTACGAGAAGAATGTTTTTTTAACTTATATGGCATGAAATTTTATTTACGGTTTTCTAAAGCTATATTTTCATGAAGCTTCCACAAAAATATTTCATGACTATTTTCATGAAAATCCTTTTCTTTTAAAAATTCATGATATTTTGTGAAAAGAAAATGATTTTAAAGAAGAAAGGATATTTTCCTCAAGAATTCATTTCAAGTGTTTTATCAAAACCATTTTCCATCTAAAATG
The DNA here is from genome assembly GCA_963277665.1 of Viscum album. Lineage (NCBI taxonomy): Eukaryota > Viridiplantae > Streptophyta > Magnoliopsida > Santalales > Viscaceae > Viscum > Viscum album. Next base: position 400,430,189 of record OY728130.1, read on the forward strand.
AAATTATTTCATATGTGTATGTTTTAAGTATAATGTCTCTTTTATTTACATGGTTTCACTTTTATTATTATGAAATTATATCCATTTCTTTTATATGGATTACGTTATGATGTAATGATTTTTGTGAAACCCATTTTATTCGTTGGGTTATTAAGAATGATGTATGATTATTTTGTGGCACAAGTAATAATGATTTCATTATGAGATGGGTGGGACCTATATCTCCGTCCAATGCATTGGGTAAATATTTTATATCTCATGAGATAGACATGGCTGGAATGGTAGGTTATACCGGTTTAGTGAAACAGGACTGAAACGAGGAGTGAACTCGGTTCAGAAAGGGAATTTGTCCACTAAGACAGTCTTGGAAATGAGTTTTGACTAATAAGAAATGATTCTCTATGATTAAGTGTGTATGCCACAAATTTTTATGTTTTAGGATATGATTATTGGGATTACATTTCACTACTATGATTTATCCCAGGTTATGAAATAATGATCTCTTTTGCAGGTTAAGATTTCCAAAAGATATGTTCTTATGAATATGACGTGATTGATATTTCTTTTGTTTACCCTTACTGAGCATTTGAGCTCACCCTTTTATGTTTTCTTTTCCCCAGGACATAAAGAAAGTATTTAGGTTTTAAAAAAAGGGGAAGATCTTTATGGGAGATGTTGAAGATCTTTCACCATGATTAGAGGATTACATTCCAAGTTTCCAAAGACACTAAACTATTACGGTCCTTGTGTGTCTGTGTTTTTTATGTACTAAGTATTCCGAAAAAGTAATGTAATGTCAATGTACGTCAGGCTTCGGGTCTCTACATTGCAGTTTAAGGTCATACTGGACCATTGCTGTATAGTTTAACGTCATATAGCAAGTACGAACTGGTGCTGCATAGTTTAGTGTCATGTTGCAGGGACATGAAAGGTACTTTGCAGTTTATACAAAATACTTCTTCAAAAATCTGGCATTGGTTGGAGTAGTGATGAGTTCTCCATCCATCGAGATTAATGAATAAGCTTCATTGGAGTAGACCCTATGTATTGAATATGGTCCTTCCCATTTTGGCTCAAGCTTGGGAGGTTTCTTTCCGGGTATCATTGGAGTTGTGAGAACTAATACCAATTATCCATGTGTGAATGAATGAAGATGAACTTTTTTGTTAAAATCTCGTGCTATTCGATTCTGATAGATGTCTAATTGGTGAAAAGTGCACAATCTTTTCTCATCTAACTGTTCCAATTCATTCAATTGATTTTGAGATTGCTCATCTGTAGATGACTGATCTCAAATGGCTACTCTGAGCGAGGGTAATTGAACATCAATGGGAAAGACGGCTTCCGTTCCATATACCAATGAATTAGGAGTTGACCGAGTTGCAGTGTGGGTGGTAGTTCGATAAGCCCATAAAGCATGATAGAGTTTATCAGGCCATGACCTCTTATCTTTATCCACCATCTTTTGCAGTATATTTGAAAGAGTCTTATTAAAGGATTATATCTGGCCTTTGGCCGCTGCATGATACCGAGATGAATGGTTGGATTTGATGTTGTATTATTGATAAAAATTCTTCACCTCGGATGAACAGAAGTTGGTGCCATTGTCCGTTAATATGGTATGACGGACACCAAATATGGTAATGATGTTAGACTTTATGAAGCTAACAACACATTTAGAACTGACTTCCTTGAGAGGTATTGCCTCTGCCCATTTGGAAAAGAAGTCAGTAGAAGTAAAAATGTACTTAAACTGCTTGGCCATAGCTGAAGGGTAAGGTCCCACCACATCCATCCCCCATGTAGAAAATGGGCACAAGTATTTATCTGAATGAAGAAACTCTGGAGGTTGATGAATTAAGATGGAATGTACATGGCATGAATGAAACTTCTTTGCGAAATCAACACAATCTTGTATCATTGAAGGCCAAAAATAGCCAGGCCTTTGAATTTGATCACACAATCTATGTACAGACTGGTGGGAACAACAGACTCCTGCATGCACTTCTTTCATGACAGCCCTTGTCTCTTCACCATCAATGCATCTGAAGAGAACTCCATCAAAACCAAGTTTATATAGAATTTTCTCTAGGTGATCTAGGCTATCATAAAGAGTAAAATTTACCACACGTTGCCGGATTTGTTCTTTCTCAGCTCTATCAGGTGGAAGTGTTCCATTTTGAAGGTATTCCCTGATAGGTGACATCCATCCTGTAGTATGACCATATGGTTCAGGAATGGGACTAATTTCATTAATTTCCGCTGTTCTGATTTGAACATAAGGTGAAATTTCACGACGGTGGGCAATACTGATGGTTGTCTCGTCCCGATTTGGTTCTTCCAGAGCTGTGGCTATATTAGCCAGCGCATCAGCTTGAGCATTTTGTGATCTTGGGACATAAGAAAATGTTAGTTCTGAAGGAAATTCCGCCATTAACTCTCTGACATAATCATACAAAGGGATTAGTTCTTCTTTTCTGATGGCATAATCACCATTGACTTGTTTGATTACCAGGTCTGAATCACCCTTCACCTTTAAGTGATTCACTTGTGCTTGAAGCTGTAATTCCAAGCCTGCGATAAGAGCTTGGTATTCGGCTTCATTATTGGTACCACCTTCCCACAATAATAAGGAATAAGGTAACACTACCTTTTCTGGAGAAATGATCACAATTCCTAATCCAACTTTGTTGAATTTAGGATCTTCCATTTTCTTCCCTGTTGGAATTCTAGAAGAACTATCAAAATACATTTCCCATGCTTGAGGAATTTCTTGAATAGAGAAGACTTCCTCATTAGGGAGTTTAATATCTAAAGACGTGTCTTCCACTGAATGGTGTTCAGCCTGGAAATCAGCAAGATCTTGGCCCTTTATTTCTTTTCAGACACATACTGAATGTCAAATTACTGCAAAATAACATCCCACCTTGCTAGACGTCCTATAAGAATTGGACGACTAAGGATGAATTTGAGCGGGTTATTGCGAGATACCAATTGGACTTTGTGATGTTGCAGGTAGTGTCTCAACTTCTGAACTGCAAAGATTAATTCCAGGCAGCACTTCTCAATACTTGAATACCGGGTTTTTGCTTGAAGCATAGTTCGACTGAGATAGTAGAGGCTATTTTAATTCCCAACATCATTCTTTTGAGCAATAAAGGCACCCAATGATCGCTCTAGAGATGTCACGTATAGGATAAGTGGTATTTCTTCAATAGGTGGCATGAGTACCGATGGACTCAAGAGGTATTTCTTGAGAATATCGAATTCTTCTTGACATTCTTTAGTCCACTGGTATGTGACTCCCTTCTTCATCAATTTGGTAAAGGGTAAACTTTTGCTAGCCAAATTGGCGATTAAACTCCAAATATAGGATAAGTGTCCTTGAAGTCCTCTTGATTCATTCAAATTTCAAGGAGGTGACATACCAAGGATTGACTTGGTCTTCTCAGGATCGACTTCAATACCATGATGGTGTACAACAAAGCTGTGAACTTTTCCTGAGGTTACCCCAAAAGAACATTTTATGGGGTTCAGCTTCAGATTATGTTGTCGAAGCTTGTAGAATATGAATTCTAAATCAGCCATGTGATTATAACGTTTTTTGGATTTAACCACCAAATCGTCTACATAGAATTCAACAAACTTTCCTAATAAGGGTATGAATATATGATGCATGGCACGCTGATATGTTTTACCTGTATTATTTAAGCCAAAGGGCATTACCTGGTAACAAAACACTCCCTGAGGGGCTCTGAAGGCTATGGATTCCTCATATTTTGGTTCCATTTGGATCTGATTATATCTAGAATATCCATCCATAAAGTAAAGTACTTCATATCTAGTTGTTGCATCAATTAAAAGTTCTGTAATCGGAACTGGGAAATCATCTTTAGGACAATGCCGATTAAGATATCTGAAATCGATGCAAACTCTAATTTTTCCGTTCTTCTTCTTTATAGGGACAATATTAGCCAACCAATTGGGATACTGAACTTCTCTGAAGAAGTTAGCTTTGATAATCTTATACACTTCAGCTTCAATTTTAGAAGCCTAAGTTTGGTGTGTTCTTCTCGCTGCTTGCTTAAATCCTTGATGTTCTTCTAGTAAACCCAAATGATGAGTAGAAACATCAGGATCAAGGCCGGGAATTTCATTATAGTTCCAAGAAAAAATATCTCTATTTAGATTTAGTGAAAAAATATACATCTCTTGCTCTTCAAGGGTCATGGCTGCACTAATTAAAGTGGGGAGTGGATCTTTCTTTGTACCCAGATTTATTTCTCTGACTTCATCCACAGTGGTAGAGATACCCTCTTCAAATGTTGGAGGAGCATCTCTGAGATCTTCCTCTTCTTCTTCTTCATGTGTTATTTCTTCCATTTCTACTTTCATATTAGATGACAAAGCATAATTTTCATGATCATAAGAGTTGTCAAAATTTTCACATTTTGAAGAGGAAGTTTTCATTTTTGACCATATTGATGATGAAGAGTTTTCTTTGGGAAATAAAGAGGAAATGATGGATTTAGAATCGACATCATTGTTCACCTCTAATGTTGCTATAACTCCTTCTGGCCTAATTGGAGAAGTATAGACTTGTTGGATTTTAGCAGATGAAATGAAGACGTCACCATTTGTGCTTTCATTACTGTTTAGTGGGTTACCAATATCTCCCATGTTGTCTGACTTGATTGCCGTAATTGAGATTACAGATCCTTTCATAAGAGTATTTCAATTTGAGTATTCCTTGTCAATTTGACTGATATGCAACACATAATCTGTACTCACATGTGTAAATGGATTTACTGGAATCTTCTCCAAACCATATGGAGCATTAACTTTGGTAATTTCCTTTATTGTGGATTTCACCTTTCCCTTCTTGTGATAGAATTCCACCTCAATGTATTGAGACTCACATGTCCTTAATGGGGCCTTATCACCATATAATGTTCCAACTTGACCATTTAAAAATTATTTGAGACATTGATGGTATGATGAAGGGATAGTCGCATACTGATGTAGCCAAGCTCTTCCAAGAAAGACGTTGAAAGCTGAGTCTTGATCAACAATCATGAAATATAAATTGGATACATGATCTCCAAACTGAGTTCTGAGTGTAACTTCGCCCAGTGGTTCTTGTTCATTTTTATCATATCCTTGTAACATCATGGTAGAAAGAGATAAATTAGATTCTGTGAGGCCCAATCGACGAAGTGTATGAATGGGCATGAGGTTGACTCCTGAACCATTTTCAATGAAATCTATTCGGACGTCTACACCATTAACCTTCCCGGATAAATACAAAGTTCTAATATGCACATGCACAACATCATCTTCATCTTTATCAATTAAAGATATTATTGCATGGAATTATGCAGGATTATTCGCTATGTGATAGACTTCAGCTGCAGCAATTTCAGTTTCAAACTCCTGAGGACTTGACAAAGCCTCGATGAGTGCTTCCCGAAAATCTTTTGATAGATTCAAAGAATCAAGAATTGATAACATGGATGGTACTTGGGCCAAGTGTTTCAATACAACATACTTTTGATCCAGAGGTCTACGTTTCCCAACAAGAATATGTGGTTTAGCAGGTACCTTGAAGCGGATTCTTTGGAAGTTGATGCATCTTATATTGGGATAGGAGTTGGAAACATCTTTGGTTTTGGAAGATTAGACCGATTATATCCATTTACTTACTGAGAGGAAAAAGATGGAACCTTCAATTGGTCTTCCAAAATAAATGTGCCAGAACTGAATTTGCTATTGGTAGAAGAGCTTTCATGTTCTTGGTGAGCTCGCTGAAGGGCTCTACCAAGAGTTTCAGCTGCATACACAGTTCTAGCAGGGGTAGAATTAGGGTAGTGGCATCTGAAAGATCCACTTCTTCCCCTGTGTCCTGAACCTATGAAACTTCCTCTGATTCCCTTGTTTGATAAAGGGAATTCAGGCTCATCAAAATTGAAACTGCGACTGGCATATGGATCTGTTAATTGAATCATATTAACAGAACCAAAGATTAAATCTTCGTCTGATAAAGACTCTGCCTAATTATCCTGTTTAGGCTGTGTCGTTTGGTGGGGCAGTGCCCGTGGCTTTGAAGTAGATGGCATGATGTCCGCCAAAGTCAAAGACAACTTGGGCTTTGACACATACTCATCCTCTTCTGATTCTTTTTCTTTCTTTGAATCATGCCATTTCTTTGAGGACTTTTCCTCTGAAGAAGAGGGTTTTGCCACAACATTCATGGCCGAATATACAATTGGTTTCTTTAATTGTGTTCCCAAAATAGCATGAGTTCGATTTATTGTCTTTCTGACAATCCAATCATCATACTTCTGTGCATTTTTTCTTTTGACTTTTTTCCATTCACCTTCCTACTCTGGAACTATAGCAGTAACGCATGCTACCTGAGATGAAGAACCTTTCAATTTGACTTTTCCCGAGTCAACCATATTTTGCAGGAGGTCGTTGAAGACAAGACACTCCGGGATGGGATGCCCCAACATTTGATGAAAGAGGCAATAATTGGGAGGGTCTTCATCTTCTTCCTTGTTTGGCCTTTTGGGCCTTGGAAATTGAACCATATTATATTCCAGAGCTGAAATGAAGTAACCAGGAACTTGTTCATTTCGGAAAGAGTATGTTTTTCTCTTTAAATCCTCAAATTGTTTTCGTATTTGATCTCTTTGATCATCTGGATGAAAGGGCCTTTTTTTGCGCTCAGGAGGTGGAGCCCTTCGAGAAGATAAAGATTTTGAATTAGAAACAGGTACAGGCGCCTGTTTAAGCATTACTATAGCAGTTTCTGCTTTACCCATTCTCCTTCCTGGAGCTGATGGAATTAAATTAGATTTAGCCTTAGCCTGTATAAGGGAACCATCAATCTATTGAACTATTAAAGTAAGGTCTCGAAACCCTCCTGTGTATTTCATAGGAATCAACGGCGTTCGTAATTCATCATGTAGATTTGCCACACAGATTGCCAACAGTTCTTCTTGAGGGAGTGCTATGCTCAGGGAATATGTTAACCCCTTCCGGCGAGCAATGATATCAGAGACTCTTTCATTCTCCCTTTGCTTACAGTTTGTATGATCGAAAACTGTCGTCTTTGGAAAAGTTGAGCTGAACTGAAGAAGAAATTTTTTTCGAGGATCCTCCCATCTGGTAATTGACCGGGATTGCAAGCTTGTATACCAGACAAAGGATGGTCCTTGCAAGGTCCGTACAAAGAATCTGAGTCTTACTGCTTCTTGCTGCTCCAGATTTCCCATCATAGGATCACAAAAAAACACGTAATGTGTTAAATGTTGTTCAAGGTCGCCTAATCCATTGAAATTAGGGAATACAGGGTTTCCAAAACTGGATGGAGGAGAGATTGAATCTACCCATTCTGGGTAAAATTTCTTTTCTGGTTGAATCTGCTTACATTTCCCTTCCATAGTTTCTAACCAAGCTGTTAGTGACTCAATGGTAGATATTACGTTTTGAGAAACATCTGGTTGAACTTGGACTTGGGTAGGTGCAATGACTGGTGCTTGGACAGATGTGGTGGTTAGTTCTGCAACTGATGGTAGCACTGTCAACTGTTACTGTACTTGACCCATAAGATTAGACCTGTGAGGGTGTACTGATAAAGGAGGATATTCCTGATCCATCTCAGTAGCTACAACAAATTTCTTTGGGTTGACTGACTCCAGCATTCTTAATAAGAAGACTACTCTAATGTTGTTCTGTATTCAACCTCCTTAATTCCTTCATTTCTTCCTCCTGTTGTGCAAACCTTTTCTCTAGTGAGAGTGATTGGTCTTCTCTAGAGGAAGGATATGTAACCTGATTCTTTCCCCTCCCTTTGTTGGACCCTTTTCAGAGAGGGGGAAGTGGGTCACTCGAAGGATTACCTAGGTTTTGAGTAATCCTTTTATTTCGTGTACGCATACCTTATTTATTTGTATCGGTGTGTACATCTTCTTGAGCAGGAACCCCTTTATCTGAGTCCCCTGAGTGAGCCTCATCTGGTGGATCAGCAACAACGACATTGATGACATTGATTGATGCATAACGCATCGCATACCTTCTATCAGCATTTCGGTGATATTGTCTTCTTCCATGTCTTTGATGAGACATTGCCTTTTGTTGATTCAATCCCTCAGGAATTTCTAGATGAACCATAATTTGGAGGGAATCTTCTGATAATTTGTCTCTTAGTTCCTCTTGAGGCTTTTTCCCCAATCAAGAAAAGACCAACGTTCTCTTAGAAGGGGATTGATGATTTGAAAAAGTCCCCAATCCGGTGGACTGGGGTTGTTCCTGCTGTTCCCGCTCAACTCCTCGGAACCTATTTGTTGATTTCGAGGGTTGGTTTAAAAGAGTCCCTAGTCTGGCAAGTTGGGTTGGCTCCTGACATGTTATGTCTGAGACTTTCTTAAAATCTATCTTGATCTTGCGAACCTTAGTCCAGAAATTAGGTTGATGCATTAACCTGTATCCACTTTTATTACCTGGTTCAAAAGACTGTTGGATGATTTCCGACAATTCTGTCAGTTGATGATGTGCTTTATCTATACGAGAGGCTTGTTCAATATTCTCGTTAGCTTGATGTAGGAGTAATTTAACAACTTATTCTATGTATGCTTGATTTTGAGAGGAACTAGTTGAATCATGTTCTTGAGAAAGCTTTTGATTACAAACAACGCACATTGACTGTGGCCGCCCATGGGCAGTAACATTACATGAGACCATTTTCAGCAGGCTTGCTGACTGGAGAGAATTGTGAAATGTAGTGCTCCATGAATACCCCACCCTATGATATGAATACCAGATGGGGCATTGACAATTAACTGACACAATCTTCTTAGTTCGTGAATGCATGAACTTAGAAGGGCTCTCTGCTGCTTTTCAGCCTTCAGATATCTAGAGACTGCTAGAGATGCCAAATCAATCTGATGTTGTAACCCTTCTATTATCTTAGTATGATTTTCATATTCATCATATGATAATACCTTCTTCTTCAATTGATAATGATTTTTCAATGTGTTGAGGCGAATATCATGGATTCCATCATCCGTCAACATTTTTGGAGTGTCATATTGAGAGTCAGCCAGAGGCCAAAACATGACTGGTATGTCACCTTTTTCTAGTTGTTTTCTCACGTTTAGAATTTCTCCTTTATCATTAAATGAAGATTCTTCTACCTGGTTTGACCAGTGTTGGTGTTTCCTTGTTACTTCATCGGTTTCAACAAGATTGGTAGAGAAATCATTTATCAAACTAGAAGATGCATGACTTAGGGGTGGTTCAGAGAGTAACCTACACCCTGGGCTATCTTTTTATTGAGAAAGTATTTCACCTGCTAGAGATGAAGCATCAGAAATGACTGGTTTTGCATTTGCAGGAGCCTCAAGATAAGAGGGCATTCTCGGAACTACATTGTCCACTAGATCATTTTCCAAGCAATGTGCATCACTACTGAGGAGAGGACTTTCGCAGTGAAATTCATCATCATGGGGAGGACCACCATAATGGGTTACAACAATAGATGAGATCTATTGCTCCTTGGCCTTCTTACCACACAGAGGGTTCCTGTGGCATTCATTTGAAGATGAAACTTCAAGATTGACCGAATTGTCATGAAGCAAGCCTTCATGAGGAAGTGTCTATTGAAGATCTTCGGAGTTAATGATCCCATTATTGGGAAATGAGTGAGTAGAATCTTGAATTGCAATAGATAACTGTCTGAGGGCTTCAAGAACTCCAGCATCGAGCAAGGCCTTGTTACAAATTGGCCCTTGATCTCCTGACTGTGCTGGGCGGGTCTTTTTCTTAGACGCCTTCTTACTCGATTTGGAAACCACATGTTGACGAAAGTGGCTTCTCGGAGCAGGTTTATGTGCCTAATCATGAAATATGGCCAGGTTAGACTGAGGATATCCACTCAAATCTGGTGTATGTGCCATACATGGTTGTCCGTATGATATGGGGAAGTATGCCCCACAACCCTCTTGGACTAGAATAGATGTGTGTGTCTGTTCGGAGTGAATTGTTGATGTGTCACTCCACTGGCAGGGATAGATTTATTTCTCTTTCCCTGAGATGCCAATGAATTTGTTATAATATCCTAGAAGGCATCCAGAATATGAGCAGGGATTTTCTTCTGCTCTTTCACCATTGATAAAATATGCTTGGTGACTTCAGCTACCGGAACAAGGATATAAGTCCATTCCGTGCTTGGAGTAGGTGTATGTTCCTGCTCATGTCCTCCTTTTCCAGTCAGTGAATCCTGAAAGTACTCATGTGTGGGGGCAGAGAGTTGAGTCTACTTCCTATTTGTTGTTGGGGGCTTTCCGACTAACTTCTCCGAATGCTACCAAGCGAGACTGTTGGTAACCTTGATTAATACTAGCAGGTGTATGTGCATGCTGATTTCACCTCGCCAAACGTGGTTGACGAGATCCATCATATGTAGTCAGACGAGCCTGCTGACTAGGTGATGATGTATGAACAGGTGTATGCTCCAGCCTATAGTACTCCGCCGGAATTTTCGTGCGGGATTGGCGTGTTGCTACAAGACGAGTCTGCTGGACGACAGAATTAAAACGGGCAGCTGTATGTGCCTGCTCGTTGCTTGCCACCAAGTTAGGTTGGTGGACTTCTCCGGAGATGGAAGAGATGAGAACATGCACACTGTTGACCGGATTCCGCCTCTGGTGGTTCGTCTTTCCTGCTCGGGTTTGAGGAACCTAAGATGAACGCCTGGAGTTGGTAGCCTTATCATGTTGAGGGCGCACTGTCGTACGAGTCTAATGGCGATTGTTGGTGAGAGAATTCAGGAAGGACTCTTGTCTTCTTGAATTAAGGCCCCAAGGGACCTGCTCATTCACTTCCTCAGAATAAGGGATTGAATGGTGATTGCGTTCCGGGGATAACGACCCAAAACGGTTGGAGACGGTAGTCAGCACCTCCTATTTCTTGATCATTGGTCGTTGTTGTCCGGACGGCCGGTGTGAGTCGTTCTCTTGGAGGGCATGTCGGGCATCCACCAGAGTTGGGATGGTACCGTGTTGATGGTACTCCTTAACCAGCACATTTAATACCCAATGTTGAAGATGCCGAGTAGGTTATATCATCCTTAGAGCGGATGATGATCCAGCAGGAGTAGTAGTAGTGGCATTTGAAGCAGTAGTATTCAGAGGTATGAACTTGAGAGCATCTATTCTAGAAATGCAGTAGATATTGGAAAAGAGTGCCTGTTTGATATAACATACGTAATCAAGATAAATTCATCCACTACATATTTTGGATGAGCACATTTGTCAATTATTGTTTGTGTTTTCCCTCTCATTGAGTTTTAAATAGGGGCCAATCAATTTGGTAAAACATTATTTTAATTTGGTTAAGGATTCACGTCGGGTTCACCATTTTTTGTTTCCCTCGGAATTCGGAGATGACCTCTTTGATGGGAGGTTCAAACGTTCTGATCTTTTTTTAACGGGTTTGTTCGTAGAACTGGAAACATCTGATGATTACACATCCATTTGGACCTACTTTCCAAAGGTACGCGCTCATTAGTTTTTGGACTGATGAGGCTTAGAAATTTGCATTGGTTGAGAGGATGGGAGTTTGGACTCATCACACCTTTTTGAGGGGAATTATTGTCTATTCCGGGACTCTCTTTAGGGATTTAAGTTATGTTCGTGAATCCTTATTACATTACTAAGTATAAAATGATCTTTCTTTTAGATCTGACAATCAATGATAAAATATATATGCTATTTAGAGAATCTTTTATATGTATTCGAGGTTCTTCATCGATAGAGAATCATTTGTATTTATTAAAGATTCATGGTCAATGGTATCCTTCGGCATATTTAAAGAAAAGTCTCTTGGTCATTATGATAATCATGTTGGTTTCAAAGACACTCATTGGGGCACTTTAAGTTTATTATCATTCAAAAGGACATGGATTATTTCAGAGTTAGGATCGAACCTGCAGATCGGCTACCTACGTATCCTTTGTTTTTGAAAAGGAATCATAACCCACGTAGTTCGAGTAAGGGAGTATGATGTTTATGATTGATAGCTCAAAGAAAGATGTCATAATTACTTTTACCCTCTAAGCTCACGTGAGTCATGCTCGGTGTGAGAAACAAGAGGTATTGGTAAAAATTAGACAATTGGGCCATGAAAGACGCAATCATAAGAAATGATGTGGGACTTATGTATGTATGACTGCCCAAAATAGACGATGATTAGGATTAACTTCAGAGAAGTAATCTAGGAACAAGGTCCATAAAGGTATATGTGCTTTATGGAGATTTGAATACTCTAACTTGGGACTTACTCCTGGAAAGGAGGCCCAAAATTAGGAGAGGATTGAAGATTATGTTTTACTCCTAAGAAGGAATCCCAAATCAAGGGTAAATTAGGATTGATTAAGAGAAATTAAGACTGGGGCTTACTCCTGAGAAGGAGGCCCAGGGTTAGGGGACTTATAGATGGGGCTTACTTCTGAAAAGGAGGCCCAAGTTAAAGGAATTATGAATAGGACATACTCCGGAAAAGGAGGCATAGGTTAAAGGAATTATGACCGGGACTTACTCCTGAAAAGGAGGCCCATATTAAAGGAATTATGACTTTGACTTACTCCTGAAAAGGGGGCCCGGTTAAAGGAATTATGACAGAGACTTAGTCCTGAAAAGGAGGCCCAGTATTGGGATTATGACAGGGACCTACCCTGAAAAGGAGTCCCAGGTTAAAGGATTTATGACTGGGACTTACTCCTTAAAAAGAGGCCCAAAATTAGATTCTCTCATCATAAAGGATGAGGTTGAATGAATGAAATCTCAATCTTTAATGACATAAAGATGTGTAAATCACTATGTTTCGAGGGATATTCCACATAATTCCTTTCAGATAAAGAAGTGAAATCACGAAATCACACCATAAATGGCTTTGAAGAGTGTCTTAAGGACTAAATCTTGAATAGGAGAGGTGTAAGGTCTTAAGAGGGGTAAAAGGGGCAAGAAAGGAACCCAAAAAGGCAGGGGTGCGCAAGTCCTGGCCGGCGCGTAGGTACTGCGTGGGCGCGCAAGTCTTGGTCATGCAGGTATACCTACGTGACACGTTGGGTACTTGCGCGGTGTTCACCCAGCAGGATAATACTTGAGCAACTTTAGGTTAAGGCCTTTAGAATCCTCTTGAGGTTCTTCCAAGAGAGGGGTGCACATGTTCTATTGAAGGAGTAAGGCGGCGCAAAAGTGTGGCCATTTCCCTTAAGGGCTGGCCACCTAGGCACGCATGTGTTGATGAGTTTCAACACTTAGGCCTTCCTACCCCTCTTTAGATCTTCCGTTCTTGGTAAGAAATTACCTTAGAAGTGTTCTAGAAGCTTTGAGAAGAGACTAGGGCACCGGGAGCTAAAATCTAAGTTTCTGGAAAAATTCCTCGTGAAATGGAGGGCCCACAGGGTCTATTTAAGGGCAGTAGAAGACCCCGGGCGGTTATCACTTAGGTCGCGCAAGTATACTTGCTCGACTGTGATAGAACATGCGCGGCACATGTGCTTTTGGTCCCTTGTTCATTCCTTTGTTAATTTTTGATGTTTTCTTTAAAGGATGAATCAATTTGTGCTAAGTCATTTCCCTTTACATTCCTTTGGACTCTCTGACAAAAAAGGAGCATCAACAGTGAACACAATTAAAATGATGGATAAATCAATCCACAATTAGCCTTGATTTTGGAATGTTTTTTGGTATTTTATTTACCTTATTTTTTATTCTTTTCACGATGAATTATTCCCTTGTTCATGGTTAGTGTATGTAATTTGGTCATTAAATGAATATATAAACTAAAAAATAAATATTTACTTATATAAAGTGGATCAAATTATAAGGGAATTCATTATTTAAATTGGAAATATTCAACAAAATATCTTTTTTCTATACTAAAATGTCATTTTTTTTCAACTTCAAGAAAAATATACTTTTACGGGTTTAGTGGAAACATCACAAAACAAATCTAGAAAAAATGAATCCCATAGTCAATAAAAAACTAAATTTGGGAAATTGTAGAAAATATCACATAACTAGATTAACAACCCACAAGAATTAATAACAAATGATAAAATTATATAGGTTATGTGTATGGAAATATTTAATTTTCGTCTTTAATCATCGGTCAAGGGGGTCCCTTATAAGAGTATAGAATTGTTCTCATAGATAATTAGTAAGATTAATCTTGTAGAAATATCCCATATAAGATAAATTGATACACAAAAATTCGAAGTCATCACTAATATTAAAGTGGTACTGATCAAAATAATGGAAAACATAATTAAAATGAGAAGTAATCACTACACACATGGTTCATCAAGTCCCTAATTACATTTCCCCTATGACATTCAATTGCACTGCTCTATAATTATACTAGTGGTGATATGGGCTAAAACACATTCCCCAGGGGAATCCTTTAAAAATTGAATAAAAGATGTTTTCATTTTATTAGAGACATACTGGTTAAATGATAATCACCCCCCCAATACCATTTTTATCTTCAGATCATAAACCAATATTAGTTCCTGATATGATACTTCAAACATTTCACCCACATGTTCTTTTGGATATAATTATTCCTTTAATGTTAATATATTTAAATTGGTATTTAATATATAAATGATTTTTAATTTAAAAAAAATCATCTATGATAGATGTGATTTATCCATGTGATATTTTTTTATTCTTCAGTAAATCTATTAATCAGTGTTCCTCATTAAATAATATGTGTTGACAAGAAGGTTTATTGGGTTTTCAGGATTTCCACCGACCATTATCTGTAAATAAATCCATGTGGTTATTTCCCTTCTCATTACCCTTAAAGATAAAAAATAAATGGGGGTTTCATCCCTTTCCTTGTAAACAAAATTTCTCACCCAACCAAGTATTTTCTTTCACATACATGGTCAAAATTAATCTAGAAGAAGCATTGAACTGTGATAGTGTAGACCTATTATAACACCCATATTTTTTGGAATATATCTATAATTAATAAATAAATTATATAAATAGATATTAAAGAACTAAATGCTAAATTATGTGTATAATTCATAATAATTATATTATGATCAATTTTATATGATATTAAAAAGAAATATAATGGTTAAAATAATTTTTACTTCACTTATGATATAATATTTTTCACTAAGTACTATATTTTAATTTTTTATGAGAAATTTTTGTCATATATACTACATTTAAAAAGTAATTTAGATTATTAAACATCTGATAATTTGTTTTTACATGTGTATAAAATTTATTCATTTGTTATCACATGGTCAGAAATTAATATTAAATCATTTTATGGAAAAATGAGTTTTTATTCTATGAAATCTGATTTTATCTTCACCTTGATTTTTTCCCTTCATAAATTAAATTAATAACCATTAGTAAATTGTATTATTGATATTTTTTGATAATATATTCAATAAAATAATTTAACGATCATCTAATTGTTTTTAATTTTAGTGGAAATTGAATAAATTTAGTTTTATGATTAACAATTCATTTTCCTAAAAGAAGTTTTTGTTGCATAATTCACATCTATCATTAAATAAATTGATTCCACTTATAGAATTTTAACATGATATAATATTTTCCCCATTCATAATAATAATATATTTTTTTTGAATAGGTGAATTTAAATTATATCTCATTATGAATTGTATCTCTAGTAAAATATGGTCACCATCGAAAGGGTTAGATGAATTGTAGTGGGGACTAAAATTAGAGATATGGAATACAATATCCCTAAAATTTGGTTAAATATGATTTATTAAATGGACTCATCCCCTCCCTTTTTTACATTCAATTTTGGGTTACCTTGGTTCCACTTCCTCTAGAACAATACTATATTGGATTCAAATGTTATATGTAATTACAAGAGTGCCTCTATCTCACATTCAAATGTGCACCTCCTTCTTAAATATAATATTTAAATTAGATCCCTATAGATAGGAAATAATATAAAGAAATATGTTCCTAACTTATCATTACATGTTCTAGAGATTCTAGTATTTCCATGATTCTATCAATTTTTGGTTTAATGTCAATTTCCAATGAAATTTTATTAATAATATGTTGTAATATTTACTATTCTATTTTGATTTTACTCCTTTAATAACTTCATATAAAACTTATATAATCATATTAACATTATTAAATTATAATAATTAATATAAAAAATATTTTTATGTTAATGGTACATTAAGTTTCTACATCCATTCCATCCTATGTTAAATTATAACATCTTTCATGCATACATGTGTGATAGTACTGACACTATGAAATGTGATTAAAATTCCCTGTTTTACATTAATGGATGGTCATATTGATGGATGTAACGAATATATATGATATTTATGATAAAAGTTTTATTTTATAAATATATATTATTATTTAACTTTTTAAAATTTCGATTTTTTAGAAAATTAAACTAATTTTTGTGTGTACCTATAAACTATGATCCCGACAAAGTAATGCATCTAATTTTTCATTCCAAAAAAATATTATTTATTAAAAAATAAGATATATTTAAAAAATATGATACCTATAATAATATTAATATTATTGGGAAAATGAAACCATGAACAACATTAAAGGACAGAAACCATCAAACAAAAAATTTCGTGTGAAATAGAATAATTAACACCATGAAGGAAGATTTTAAAAAATAACAATTAATAAATGCATAATTAGATTTTATAAGGGAATGTTATATATTATTTTATGCATAAATATTATTATGGAATAGATTTAAAATAAATATAAATTAATACTCCTTGTGTTAATAACACATACAAATACATTCAGAACACGAAGAATATTTTTTTCAATATGTTTTTAATTTGGATTATATATCGTTGAATATTTTTTGGGAAATATAAATTCTCATTAAACCATATAATTTTTTCCTATATTATTATTTATGATTTTTTCATGGTTTCTATTCATTATTCTTTCTATGGTAATTGATAAAATTAAGAAGTTTTTTAAGAAATTTTAATCTTATTTAGTGTTTCATAGAGAAATTTTTTATACTATTTAAATGAAATTTTATTTGAATATTATTATTTTATATTATTTAATTATTTGTAAATTTAATTTAATGATTATTTTGTTTTATTTTAAATTTTTTAAAAATATAAATTTTAAATGGTTTTCTATACATACAATTTATGGTCTTTTATTGAAATTGTAAATATAATCTTTTTCAATGATTACTGCATGAATGTATATTATTTTTTCCTTAAAAAATAATTTAATTGAATATTATTTCACATGTTTCAATTATTATTTTAGAATATATATTTTATCAACATTCTATGAATCATTATTTAATATTTTATAAACAATTTTGTCTAATGTTTTTAAAGTAAGGTTCAAATGATATTTGAAAGGTATTTTTAATGTATATAAACATAAATTGATGTTTCTTATGCATCTGAAGAGATTTAATATAATGTTAAAATCCAATTTTATTTCTCCAGATGGATTATAATTATGTGATGTGTAAATATTTAGAAGCCCATTTCTTTTAAAATGGTTACTCTTTGATGAATTGATGAGTGTTCTTGATATCTTATAAAAGGCTTATATAATGTTATATTTATATGATTTTTGGGTTTATTAAATCCGTCGAATTCATTGGGTAACGATGAATATATTATCAGATTATATAAAGACGATGGGGTGTGATCCTATTTTTGGGATCAAAAGTAGTTGGTGAGTGAACCTAATCAACTATGAGAGTTCTTCCACAATGTAATAATTGTTATTAATTTGTTCCAAGAACAATGAATTTATTTTAAAATATTGTGGTTGTGAAAAATCTCTGATGACATGTTCTTATACTTATTATATTGTGTCGTTATTAAATACTTATTAATGATGATTCCTCACTTTTACAACTCATGACATTTGAAATGTTATGGATTTATTCCAGGACAAATGATTGTATATCTATGAAAAATATAGTTAAAAATTAAACTTTTCATTCATTCCCTCATATCAATATTCTTATATTATTCTTCTATATTACCAAAAAAACATTTCTCTAATTTTTAGCCTTAGTGTGTATCTAAGATCACTCTTTTTTATGTTTACATTTTCCCAGTTTATAATGAAGGGTTTTAGGAAGTACATGTCAAATAAGTATACTAAGATAGAAGAAATGAATGTGAGATAATAAATATATTTCATGAAATAAGTTTACTATGTATTATGTCTAGAAAGAAAAAATGACATTATAGATATGGGGTGTGGATAATTTGGTAATATATTAAATTTTCAAGTAAAATGTTGTAATATTTTTTAAATTTTTTCTTGGGTCACATCAATTTATATCCTATAAAGGTTTTATTATTTTTTGTAAATATGTTAAAAATAATTTTAATAATGTACACATCAAAATAAATTCTTTACTAAATGTGATATAGTATGAACCTATAATTGTTATTGGTTAATAAGTAAATTCCTTAGTGTTGGACATGTCAAGAATAATTTTCATGATTATATGATTTCTATGATTAATTATCGTATTTGATAATTATAAATTGAATTTTCCATTTAGTCTAGGGGTGAAACTTATATTAATCATTTTAATAATGAATTCTAAAAATATGGAACTATTTTCCTCATGAGAAATTAAATATTATGATCTATGTGATAATATTAATTTTTTTTATTCACAAAAGAAAATCTCAATTCACGAATCATACTGAGATTTAAAAAGAGCATAGAAAATACTATTATAACATGTAGTCTATAACGAGTAAACCTCAACCATCATTCAGTGATACATCTGATCCAGTAGTGGTTTAGAAATGGATAGTATAACTGATAAGATATTTTCCATTCCCTAGTTCTATAAGCATGAACAAATTTAATAGTGTTATATCATTTAAAAGTAATAATAAACCAATGATGTAAAATTATTATGAATATAAGGAAATAAAAATATATTTACTTTATTAAATGAGATACATTTAACAGGAAAAGTTTCTATAAGTAGAGTTTTTATAAAATTTCAATGAAAATGGAAATGGAATTTACATAGTTTAAGTAGAATGATAATGAATATATTTGTAACTATGAATAAAATATTACAAGATGTATGAGGTATTGTTTTGAATTTCGTAGAAACCATAAAATAAAAATGTATTGGTTCATTATTTTCTTCAAACCATGTGTCTAAAGGCATTGGAAATAAGGTATTTTAGTGGCTATGAATAAATTATTCAATGTTCAAACACAATAAAAATGCAGAGTGGGTACTCCCATAATTATCGTGGTTTTGATAAGAAGAGAATGATACAGTTTAATAAAATTATAATGATAAAACAAATTATGTAATGAAAAAAAAATTCCAGTATTTCAAATGTGAGAATGGAATCACGGGGGAATATTTCTACAATGGAGTCATAAATTTTTCAATTATGTAAAACAAGTTCATTAAAAAATTGAATACATAAGGTATATAAATAATAATTGAAATAAAAAGAACAGGGAGAAATATAATAAAAATACACTAATCATACTCCAATTATACAATAGTAAAGTGTATGCTTCCTTTGAAAATATATATTTTAATCCAATTGTTAGTGATAGTAGTAGGCATGAGAAACCTCTTACGCCAAGAGGGTAAGGGAATTTCATGTGATAAAAACCTTTGATATGGGCCATGAAAATGATGTGGTTAATGGTACTCATATAATACACTATAAAACCATAATTTTATTATTCAATCCTAGTCTTACCCACTCATTTATATGTGATGAATTTTGTAATGGTATCGCATCCCCACCACAATTATTTTATTTTAAATTATCATTAAAAAAATTAATGGTGTGATGATTACATCTCAAGTATATCACTTCTATAATATAGATTTTTGTAAAAATGTGCTTCCAGTAAATCAAATTATTCTTCCTCTAGTTTAATTTGATGTTATTGTGGGCCTATATTGGATTTTAATATATACATACCATATAAAATTCAAAGGGATTTATTTCACATTTCATATTCAAAATGAACAAACAATTTCCAATTAGAGGGATTAAGAATATGAACATCGATGAAAACTATATTCATAATATGGTACATACCGCCTATTAATTAAATGTATCTATATAAACTAATCAAATGCATACGAAATATTAAATATAATTTTTTGACAATATAGAAACATATTTATATAATTGTTTACTAGTTTTCTCACAAATCATGAATTTTATTTTTCAATATAACTCATAATTGGTTCTACACCTATTTCAAAAACTCCTTATAATTTATACATTATTTGTTTGAAAAAATGAGGATGGAACTCAAATAAAATATTGATATTGGATTTATTTAACCATTTTCATGATCATGAGGTCCACAAATTATATGTTTTTGAGAAGAAATAGGGTTCAATGAATTTGTGCATATATTATTATAAATTAACATGGTTACTATCATAAACATGTTTTATATACCAAATTTTGATGATTTTTTAGATAAAAAATGTGATAGAAAAAAATTCAATCATTTACAATTGAATTTTATATCAATGTTTTAGGGTAAAAATAGGGGATTATCTAAGACATAATTTTATAAAAGGTATGGAAACTAAGAATTTATAGTGATTCATATAGAAAAACCAATTCCCCTATCATATTCATCGATATAATGAATAGTGTCTTTATAGATTATCTTGATCAATTTTTGTGTTTTTTATATACTCAAACATTATATATTAATAAATAAATTATGAACATACCATTTATTTGAGTATTGTGTTGAATACCTTCAGAAAGGGGGTGTTGTTTGATAACTTTATAAAGTGTAAATTCAATTTTTTGAATGTATCATTATTCTGATATGTAAATAAATGTGAGGGTATATCGGTGGATCCCTCAGTGATATATGTTATTGAATAATTCCTTCGAAAAACTATTGAGAATTAAATACATAGTTTTTATGTATACTTAAAATTATTCATGAGAAACTTATCTTGGATATCATCTCCACTAACCAGGCTAACATGGAAAGGATCCAAGTTACTTTAGATTGATGATTGATAAGTAAACATAATGGATGAAAATATAATGTTGGTTAGTGAATATGTTCTCACACTACCCTGTAGTAGATATGGGTTTCAAATATAATGTAATTAATCAATAAAGATATTTGGATATGTTCTCATATAGAATACTATTGTTTAAGATTATGCCTCTAACCAAAAGTCAGTTTATGACAAAAATTACATGACTCATGATTTAGAACAGAAAATTGTAATTATTACATTTAACTTGTATATGAATTATATATATGGTGAAGGATATTACATATATAGGTAATACAAAATATTTAAGTTTATATTAATAACAAAGGATTATATTTTCTATCAAATGAGATAGTTATAACTATTTAAAGATAATCACTATTAAATTCATTAAAACTATGTAATGATGACGAAGTTGACATATGATTTGAGTTAGAAATTCCATTCTAGTCTGGACATGATATTTCTTTACATAGATCCAATTAATATGGATTTTTAGAGGATGGAAATTGAAATCATAAGGAAAATAAAGACATCCAATAATTCTGAATTTAAAGATCAATGATCAATTTATGTGATATTTATAGAGGAATAATAGGAGGATCCCATGTTTAAAATTATGGTATGGATTATTCAAGAGTACAATATTGACCCTGATAGAATGATCATATTTGTGAAAAAGTTATGCATCTCATGAATACCGACATTGAACAAGGAGTCATTTTCTAATGACCATAGTTTATAATTCTCTATTAATCTATAATGTAACAATATGTATAGCTATTTTAAGAAAAATATTTGTTTGGGAAACTTTAATAGATATGTTTTTTAGTATGTATCTTAGAAAATGAAACTCAAAAAATATATGTCAAAGGTATATATGTCAATGGGTATGTTACAACCATTACCTATATATGAGCCGGAATGGGAAAACATCGACATTTATTTTTTTAATGGGACTCCCCAAGACATCTATAAGGAATAATGATATTTGGGTCATAGTCAACCTCTGTATAAAATTAGTACACTTCACTATTATTGGAGAATATTTATCTTTTCATTAGATATTTGGGATATTAGTTATGGAAGATGTGTCGTCTCATGGAGTACCACTCTCAATCATATATAATCAAGATCTAAGGTTTCACATGAATATTTTGAGAAGTTAATAAAAAAATAGAATTTTCATTGGTTCTTTATCACTGTATATCATCCTTAGATATATGGTTAGTATGAGATACCCATTAAACGAAAGAGGATATATTGACACTTTTCTCTATTGATTTAAATACTTTCTTGGAATAACACCTTCCTTTAGTCAAATTTTCATACAAAATTTTTTTTCACCCAATAATTAATATGGATAATTATGTACCACTCAATTCAATGAAGTGAATGAATGACACAAGATATGATGATTTCATTAAAATATATTAAAAATCTGAGATAGGAGAATAAATTACAGAGATGAATAGATCTATTCAAAAACACCTAAGAGTATCCTAATGTAATACAAAATTTATACAGATAATTATCAGTGAAATCTGTAGTTTATATTTGGTGACAATGAGTCCTTATGAAGACAACCATTGGGGAAGGTAATAATATGATGGAGAATAAAATAATAAACAACAAATATGACATCCCCCTATGAGATTCATGATCACATCAAGACAATATCTTATCACATGGAGATAACTCTAATCATATACCGAGTTTAATTTATGTTATATTTTTCACTTTTGGGAAATTTCATACCATATCCCTCAATTGTACTAAACTCATTGGTTATATGTTTTGAGTATGATATTTCATATGAAAATGAATAGCAACAATCATTTATAATAAAGATATTGTGTCATTTTAAACCCCCCCCCCCAGAATAAGGTTCTATAGAGGAACAAACAAATTACAGATTCTATATGGGAAACTTTTCATGTGATAAGAAAAAGGGTTATTAGTTTTTTGCATCAGAGTGATAAAATTTACATAGGAAAATTATGTTAAAGGGTCGAATGTAATAATGTGATGTTTTGAAATATATATTCACATCGATAAATAAATGTTTTTAATATCACAGGAAAAGAAGAATTTTAATGTTAATAATAGTGATAATTTATACAATGTATTACATCATATGGTATTTAATTTTAATATAGTTGTTTAAATTAATATCAGATTCACCTAAGATATAATATTGATCCTTAAGAACTATATTTGAATATTTTTATGAATATATATTTTTTATTATATAATCCATTTCGAATTTAATTCAAATAATTAAAGTTTTGAAATAAATTTCTTCCCACATGTGGAAGAGAAATTCATTGGTTATAAACAGGTTATAAATTAATATAAATGAATATAAAGGTAAAATGATATGTTTTTTCAAACAAAAAATTATTTTCATGGACTCAATATGTTATTTTCATAATAGATTAAAATAAAAACTATTAACTAATTATTATATTAACATTTTTAGATAATATATATTGTAAAATATATTAACAATAATTTATTAAATTTTACTATGGATGGAATTTTTTTAAATTAAGTTTTTAAATAAATAAGAATTTTTCTTAAAATCATTTTAATTCTATTTTGTGAACTTATTTTATTGTGGATTTCATCGACCTATTGGAATTGAATTTGATAATCATTTTCCCAATTTTTGAAATCAATATGTATACATATTTTAAAGAATATATTTTTTTGTTTATTTTGAAAACTAACAAGGGTAAAAATTGTCACCACGCTAAGCGTTAAAAGGATTAACGGTGGTAAAACATAGAGATAATGTATAAGATATAACAAAAACATGGAATGATTTTATTAATGTGAGATACTTAGACACCAAAATTATGCTATCCTATAATTTTTTTCCTTTCATTCCACATCAACTTGAATATAATATCATAATATTATAGAATTTTGTGTATATAAAATAGTGAAACCACCTCACTTATAAAAGGGAACACCTTCTCTTAAAACATTCACAGACATTGAGACTTATAAATTGACCAAGTAATAAACAAATATATTTTCAATACCCCTCTATAAATAATATAGCATTTGATCTTCCTAATAGAGTACCCTTTGATTTCATAAGGTGTAAGTGAAAACATGTTTCCAAAAAAAGTGGTAGTAGTATATACTGATCTACTTGATGTTCCCTTCCTCCATAAAATTTTATAAAACATATATAAAAACTAAATTATTTTGAATAATTATCATTACTATACTATTTTTTATGTTAATGTTACACCCATTTTATATTTCCTTTCCATCTTATGATAAATGATAACTTTTTTTGGTCATATGTGTGGACTACCACCTCTACGAAGTGACGTGGTTCATCTTTATGTGTACAATACATGCTTATTCATATGTTTGAGTTAATTAACATATATGATATTTGGGATAATATTATTATTCTAGATAGATATATAACTAATTACATATACTTAATTATATTCATTAGAAAATGAAAACATTACTGACACATACATATTGGAATCTTTATCCATGAAGTGATGTAATACGTTTTTTATTATCAATTTACATGAAGGATAATGAGTGTTCATATAATGAATAAAAAATTTACATATAAAATGATTTAAATTTATTATATTTTCAAATCATGAACAGGGTACAAGCCTCAAATCGTACAATCCATAACATGCATGGGAAAATAAACAATTAACATCCAGAATTTTGATTTTATTGAAGAATTATTATTAAATTGGTAATTGGTAATTTTAATGGACATTAATATTTTATGAATATACTGAATATGATTCTTCTATATTCTTAATAAAAAAATAAATTTATCAAAAATGATCTTAAAAACACATAAGATGAAATTAAGGATTAGAGTTAAGTGTTTATCTTGTATTCCCATTTTTAATCGAGGGTTTTTACATATATTTCATTGTTGGAATTATATTCTATTTATCTCTTAAAACCCATATTTTCTTTCTCCATTGTTTTTTATATTTTCATTTCATTGTCCAATTTTTATACTAAAAAAATAGGGAATTGTTTTTATTAAAATTAAAGTGTATTCCATATTTCCTATATGTACAATTTCGTCCATTTATTATTTACATTAAAATATTATTATGAACATTGAATTCAATGATCGAATGATTATTATTTTTATTTTCAACCATATAATAATTTATTTTCATATCAACAAATAATTGTTTATATGTCTTCCAATTAATCTTCATTATGAATTTTTCATAAAGAGAAATTAGAATATATTTTTTAACATTTACATTTTGATCAAAATCAATTACCATCATCTTTAATATATATTTATAAAAATACATTACATTCTTTTATATCAATTTTCAATATAAATTATTTTCTCTATATTTGATTAATTTTTGTTCAAAATGTTTTCAAAAGAATATTATCTTTTTTCATGTTTTCAAAGAAATTTTCTAATTTTTTGACATATTTTTCATATATTTCATCATCTTTTGATGTTTATTATGCATAAAAAGGGATATAATTTAATGATACCAACCATATTATTTTTTTTCATTGATAATTATTATGTTATGATGAAATATTTTTGAAAATAGTTTCTTTTATTTGAGATATGATATGTTGAATTAAAAAATGTTCAAATAATCATGTGTCATACATATGTATGATATTTATTATGTGAAGGGAGGTTCAATTAAATCCCTCCAAATAATTGTGAAATGTTTTATGTATCATGATTCAATATACAAATAATGGTTATTGAAACTATTTTAGGGTTTAAATGTTATTTAGGAGAAATACCAATCTATTATGGGACTTTGTCCACTATGTGAGTGTAATGTCTCGAACTGTTATTAAAAAAAATACCATTTTGATTTAATAAAATGTAAAATGGTTATTAAAAACACAAAACCATTTTTTATTATAATATAAAATTGGATTTTTATTACCATTATGTATCATTTATATTGATAATTAATCTGATGAATAGTAATCATATGACAAGTATAAATATTTTGGTTTTAAAAATTACTTTTAACACAAATAAAGGATATAATGGACTCAACAAATAGGATCATACCCTATTAATCCCATTTATCAAAGTTTCCATGTGAGATATAGTTTTTTTTATTTTCCCATGAGAAATCCCAATATAACATCCAAAAACATAGGCATGACTTAAACTAATTATGGGATAAGTTCTACTGCATTGAGTCACGACCCAAACCATGTTCACCAAGTGGCCCCATGAAAGACCCACCATCAATGACATCAATCATATTGATTATTCTGGATTATTAAAGGGATATGTATCAGGACCCTAGAAATAGTAATATGTATATTATATTTTAATGAATAATGAATATATTTTCTTCTAATAAATGGTTTCAATTTTGATTCAATAAACTGCAAATAATATTTTTGGTTAATGAAGATATATATTCTGATGAATTAATGTATTTTTAATATAAATAATATTTTAATAAAATATTATTATTAAATAATGTTTATCAAATATAAAGGATCATATAATTTTTTTTATGTTTTCATATGCATTTCTTACAAGGGTTCAATAAAATCCCGTCGTTAAAAACATGATATTTTCCACAAATGTATTTTATAATATTAAATGTTAATGTTAACATATTTAAAAAATTATTTTGCAAAATTGATATTATTTCTAGAATGAATATTTCATAATAATCCAATGGATTTTGTTTTATAATTTTCTGAGATAGTCGAATTTTAGTGTAAAATTAAGTACCATATAAATATACCTTGTGTTTTGTTACATCACAATCACCGAATAGTGATGTAATAGGGTATATAAATATTATCCAAGACCATATATATTTTCTACCTTTAAAATAATTTGATTCTAACATTACCTTTTTTGTTAATCCATTATGAATCATCCAAGATAAATAATATATTTTCTAATTTTAAAATCACTTCGTTAATAGGTTGATTCACCTCCACATCACCGAAGGTAGTATTTTAAAATTTTCATTCCTTGAAATAATAGAATAATTTATACCACTACCATTTTATGTAAAATATGATATGGGTTGTCGTTTTGGATTTTTTGTAGTGTCCAAAACAAAAATAGTAATGAAATCCACCAATTTTCTTATATAACACCACCCATGCCCCCATTTATCTTCCTTAAAACTGATGAAATCACATATAAATGGTTTCTTACTCTCCATAGAGTCCTCAAAAATTACATCCATGCTCGAAATAATCCCCTACCAAGCCATGGGGTCGTATATTCAAGTAAGGGATCATCAAATATCCTCTTTTATCAGGGACTCATTTTAATATTATGTCTTTTAAATTACATTTTTTTATGTTGGGATATTTTATTACACATCCAAATTTCCTTAATTTTTATTTATGAATTATTATATACCCTTTAAATATCATTTATCCATCCAATTAACCATTATACAAACTCGTTACCTCGCTGAAATATTTTGATGGTTCATTCCTTTATCATATTTCTTCAAGATTATTTGTTATGTTACACCTTATATATTCAATTCCATGTGATGAAGAATGTAATTAAATGCCCATCTTATTTTCAATCTTATTTTCCATATTATGTCTAAATTATGACTGAAACTTTTCTCTATCATCAACCGATTTTACAATTTTTTTGCAACCTCATGGTGTAGCCGAAATTGCACTTCCATTTTCTATGCCAAAATAATTGTTCATTGAATACCATACACGTTTTTCTATCATGGGTATTCACCATTATGAACATATAATTTTTAACTGGAGAAATTAATTTATGTATTCCACATTCCTTTAATGAGGAATAAATTATTATTTTTAATTAATCCATGTTATATAATCTATGTGGCACACTTAAGAATGAGAATTAAATTATTATGAAGGGTGTTCTATGACAGTGAACCAATGAATTGGGTAATGGATAGTATCATGATACATCACAATGGGACTAGGGACTTACCAAATTATTTATTCTACTTTTCCACCATTGTTTATTTTTACATTTACCCTTGACCAAAGAAAATGATCAAGTGTTTTATGTTGTGGGTACATTTTATATGTTATGATTATCATAATATATCATGCCATTCTATTCATATTTTTTATACATTAAAACACCTATTTTACTTAATGTATTATGTTATTCTTGTTATAACATTTTTATTCCCTTACATGGACTTATAGCTCACCCCTATATTAGGTATTTCCTCATGTTATCCTATGCAGTGTTATGTATGAAGGAAAATTTTAGTCATGTTAACGAAATTTTAAATAGAGTTATCCGTTTTCGTGTATTATGTTTTTATATAATTTACCTTATTTCACAAACATAGTAGAAATCTTAATTATCTGGGTTTTATTAAATATAATTTAATATAATAAATCAGGTTTAAATGTGAAATAAATATTAGGGTTGTTATAGTTAGTTTCAGATGTTTGGTTTTGTTTTATTATCAATTAAGATTAGAAAAATATAGAGAGAGAATTTTTATTAGAGAGATGTAGTGAATTCCTTAGGGATATATCTATGTATAATAAAACATCACAATTTTTTTAGTATAGAGTATGGGGATTAGCAAGTCATTATATCCATGTGTAGGATACTAAAAGTTCATGTGTTTTGAAACAGAAGTATCTATGAGTAATGACTCTGCCAATATGTTCTAGGCCTAACTTTGGATAATCTAGTACACAACAATGGGCCTCACTGCACAACTTTTTTGAAAATCTTAGTGGATATTTTTTGGTAAATTGATAATCTCATTACAGACAATTTTTAAGGAAATGAGAAAATTCCCATAAGAATATATTTTATCAAATATAATATTGATAATGTAGATTTAATTCTATAAATCCGTAAGTTAAGATATAAATATAATTAATATAATATCGCGTTATTATCATAATATTCTCTATAATCTATTAAATATTCTAAAAATATTCATCCCAATTTCTATATTGGATAATGTAGAAAAAAAGTCAAAAAGTTAATGGTAGGGTAATCATACAATATTCCACACATTCCTACATTTCCAAAAAGTTTTGTAGAACTATCCAAACACCACCATAGTGAATGTAAGTATAGATTCTATTGAAAATGAAAATTTGGGAAATTATTGGATCATAATTATATTACAACTCCCATTTCAACATTGTGGGTTGATATTCCTATCAATACTTTTTATATTCTTTTTATTGGAATTTGATGAAATTCGTTGAATGGATTGCCTTTACCTGTGAATTTCCAACATAATGTTTCATGAGAATGAATTCATTATCCATATAAGGAAATAACCACCAATTATATACAAGATAAAAGAGGATGACGGATATCCTTTAATATTATCATCCCTTGAATGAAAATTATTTCCCATTTAGTAATAGTATAGGGAAAAAATGTCTGAGTCCAAGGAAAGGATCACCTTAAAAGACATTCATATTTTAAGGTAATTCATTGATGTGTTCCCTAAGAAATTATTTGGTCTTCCTCCTATAATATAGGTTTAATTAATTATTGATCTTAAATCTATGGTATTTCTAATATCTATGACCCCATATAGGATTGATATTATAGTACAGGAGGAACAGAAGAAACAACTAAAATAGAATATTTATAACAGATACATACACCAAAGTTCCTCACCATGGGGTTCACCAGTCTTATTTGTTAAGGAGAAGGGTGGGTGAACACTTGTTTTCATTTATTATTATGATATCAAAAAGAACATTACAGAAAACATAAATCTTTTTCTAGATATTAATGACATGTTCAATCAAGTATGTGGAGAACAATACTTCTCCTGGGTGGATCTATGATCAGAATATTACCAAGTTAGGGAAAAGAATAGAGATATCCCCAAGACTACAACTTGTATAAGGTAATGGGACTATAAGTTCATAGTGATTCCATTTGGACTCACTAGTGATCCATAAATCATTATGGATATTATGAATATAGGATTTATATATTATTTTGAAAAATTAATTGATGTACTTATAGATGATATTAAAATATTTTCCATACCCAAGGAAGACCATGAGGAAAATCTATGCAATTTTCTAAAATACTTTCTGAAAATCCCAAACCCTAGTTACCTAGAGCCGGTGCATTATTTTAATATATTGAAATGATCAACATAAAATCATTCCTCGAATGACAGATCAGTTTAGTATAATTGCAAACAAGATTCATATAGAAGTTCAACTTTACAACTAGAAAAGAAATTCAACACGAATTTATTCCATTAGAAACAGCCAAGCCTCCTAGATTATGCCTGGAAGTCACTCATAACTAACTTCTTCATATCCTGGGAAAATGAAACATAGGAAAGGGGTGAGCTCAAATGCTCAGTAAGGTTAAGCAATACATCGGAAGATTACATAAATATTAAGCATGATGAATAATTGAAAACACACACCTTTACCAGTAATAAACGTGAACACTTTTATGGAAGGAATATGAGTTTAGTAAATAATGCCATAATAAAACATAATCATGGTTATTCTACTAGTTGAATCACCTCATGAACCATCAATATTATTTTCATAATGAGGGAATGTGTAATGTTGGACATTCTCAATCATTTTGGCAAGGCCTCGCCCCAGACATCTAAAAATGATTAAGGCCTCGACCCAAACCATACATCAAATTGGGAAAGGACTTGGCCAATTCCACATCTAGTTGTCTCATGATACCTACCAATGCATAGAGGATCTATAGAGGGAACCACCCATCACTTACTAATTAAAATAAAGTCCTCAAAAGAAAATGATGAAATATAACATAAATATTCATATTAAAACTAGCATACGAAATGTCAATACAACAAACCATGAATGCTATAAAAATAACACATTCACAGTCAAACATATCACAAAACCTTTTATACAATATGGAAGATATGTATCTTAATGAATCAAATTCAAACAAATATAAAATCCATCAAAGGATGTTGACATGGATGAAATCAAAACTATTTGAGAGAAATATATATTTATTATTTTTAAAATCATTTAAATTTTAATAATTATAAAATAAAAAATTTATTTTAAAAATATTCTTATAAGATTTTAAGGAATGCTTTGACGATTTTATAACATTAGGGAATAACCGCACCCACCGTATAAGTTATAAAATACATTCTTACATTAATTTTGTAAAAAAGGTCATAAAGTACCTTGTTTGGAAAAAGAAAGAAAGATTCCATTCAAAACATATAAGTTCAAATATGGGTATAAATGAGTTTAACTCATTTTATAGTAAATAGTAAAAATGTTTTGAAATTAATTTTTATGAAACATGGATGTGGATGATAAAGACGTCCCAGTAGATACTTACATATAAACATCCTCTGATAATAAAGAGATTACAGAATTAACCCATAACTTGTACATTTCCATGGTTAAGGGTTTGTTAAACTCATGTATAATGGTGAAATAATTGTTATTAAATTATAATAGAATCATATACATTAATAAGATATTATATATGATCTTTTAACATTTCTTTGTTAATAATATCTTAGTATTATCGTCGTTTTGGGTGTTAACGAAATTATTTTCCTTTATATTCAATGTTAGGTGAGTCATAATTGTTATGGATGGGTTGTATCATATTCATATAAAGAATTATGTCAACTATTTAAACATTATTTTTAATCCTCAAATTAAAACTATTCTTGAATGGAAATGAGGGGGAATTGTTCTCATCGCATTCGTGGAGACGGTAATCTGTACATTTGCATGAGAGACGATATCATTCTTCTGATATTAAAATAATATATAATGGGATGTTATATAATATATAAAGAATAATTATCATGTTATATTTATTATTTACATCAATTACTCATCATTATTATACCCAACCAAATATTAATGTATTGAATAACAATTACACCACGGCGTGGAGACGGTAAGCTGTACATACGCACATATGGTGACATGCCATTCAATGGATCGATAGAATAATGAATATGGTTGTAACATATTTATAATAACATCACAATATATAGAATATACTGTATTTATTATTTTATAATGGAAAAAAGAAAGAGGATGTGGAAGAAGAAAGGATCATGAAAAAGTTGATGAAATATTTACCTCTTCTTCAGGTTCTTCTTTTTGATTTGATCAAAAGTGCTCCATAAGTTGGCTTTTGTACTAAAGGAAGGCCTCTAGGATGCGGTTAGGAAAATTAGAAGGGTATTTGGGCAGGTTTTGGCTGATCCATATGGCTTTGAAAGTGTAAATTAAAGATAAGGGGGAGTGACCTTTTATAAGATGGGCGTAGAGCACCATAGGAAAAACAAGAAATATTATTTTATAATAAATTTATTTTCAGTTTCTAATGGCACCAAAATGAATTGTATAATGTCTAAGGTAGATATGGGTTGAAAAAAACTCAACTAATATGTTTTAGACAGGTTTCGGTCACTATATTAACCTTATCTTTTAGATTTAACTCTTAGTTTAATAGTTTGACATTTACCATGTCTCTTTGTATTTTTGTATTATATGGTTAATAAAAATACTATATTCATTCAATAGAACCCCTAGTGGTTCATTAATGATAAAAATATCATTTTATAAGTAATTTGTCTTAACCTTATATTTTTAGGAATATAATTCCAATTAATAATATAATATTTGTTTAAAAAACTCTTTTATGTCAAATTTGACACTATTTGGTATTTTGTTTTTTAAAAATTCATAACAACATTATTACATCGAACAGAATTCATATAACCAACCCTTATAAGCCATATTTACCGATAAAATTAGTTTAATTCATAAAAGCTATCAATTTACATTTATTTAGATATTTATAATATCAATTATTTCAATATTTAATTAATTTGGTAATTACTACATAATCGTTGTGTCATAAATACATTAAATTATATAATGTCAAATAATTATAAAAAAATACCATTTTGTAGGAAGTATTTTTATCTTTACAATGAATATTTATAATATAAACTATGGCTTATATATCCTCATGTAAAAAATGATTTACTGAAAGATATTCGTTTCTATCATTTTTGCCTTTACTTTAAGTTAATTAAAATAAAGTGTCATTATTATTAATAAATGGCACCATGGGTTCCTAAAATCAACCCAAGGATGACCATGGTCGTCCATGACTCATCCAATAAGGTTATGATAAGCATTAAGGTAATTTTGTATTATTATAATATTTTTTTTACCATGAATTACCGTATTTACCTTTAATCATAGTAAATAAAAGTCAAAAGTTACTATTAAAAAAACTATTTTCATCTTATAAAACCAAATTTTACTTAATAATATCAATTGTGTCTCTTGTATTTTTGAAATTCAATACACAGAAGTGGTAAAATTAACTTTTATGCAAATTTGAAAATGCTCCTTGGAGGTTGGTAAAAACTGTAAAAAGTTCAATAAAAAATTATATATCTAAAATTACTATAATCTGAATCCAATGAATTACATTGAACTTATATAGGAAATATATATATATTATGATCTAAAATAAATTTAAATAAAATAAATAATTATTTAATTAAAAAGTCGGTTTTATAAAATAACACACTGTTTTTCACTATTCAGCAAAAATTGAATGTTTTCAGAGAAATACAAAAAATTCACCCTAAGATAATTTTGATATTAAAAATTCGAAAATAAAATCTATTTTACCAATTTTAAAACATAATTTCCATTAATTAATTTAAAATTATTTCCCGTTGTCATAACAAAAAGGCGTATATTTAGGAAATAATAACTATTAAAAAATTGACACTTGTATATTTCGAATTTGAAAGTAAAATTACTTACAATTACCAAAATAGGATTAAATGGTAAATATATAATATTATTATACTTCCAAACCATTACAATGTACAATTTAACACTATATATTATTTTTATTAAGAAATTTGTTTTCAGTTAAAATATAGTATGTTTCACGATTCACCCAAACATGAAAGTTATCAGATTAAAACAAAAAAATATTGAAACTAAATTCTATTTTATATATTCTAAAGAAGAAGTTTATTTTTTCCAATTGAATATTTAATAGTATTAAATATTAGATTTAAAAAGGGTTCACCATTAGAAGGTGGTAGAATTACATTTTTTTTAAAAATACTTCTTTTATCAGAACCATATTATGGGTTATCTTTGTCTCACCAATTTATTTTCCAAAAATATAACCTGATATTGAGTCACTTTTCTTGGTCACATGAAATCTCAAGTCCTTAATGAAATAGTAATTCAGTAAAATCCTTAAATACTCTATAATTCTTATAGCAAGTACATCATTAATACAATACTGAAATGACATAATACTTTAATAACATCGTAAAAAATATAATCATTTCTCTTTATCATCAGTAGTATCATAACTTTATTATTATCCAATATCAGCATTTGGGGTATACTCTGATCATTTGGACATTGATTCCCGTAGTGTTCCAACTCCTTGGAGATGAAGCATTGTACATTTGAAACTTTTTTCTTTCACTTGCAATCATGTACTTAGTGCCCTTTTTCTCTAGACTTATAACAAAGTCCCATTCCCTTCAAGAATTTACCAAGTTGATTCTTTCCACAGTTATCACATATGGGAAAATCCTTTTTTCCCTACTCCCTTTATCCATCTGTCTCTCTTCCATCATTTTCTTCTCTTTCTTCCATTAAAATCCATAAGACTCATGGAATTATTTACATATCTTTTTAACACATGATACTATGTCTTCATATGTTGAGAATACATGACAGACTATTTCCCTTATAAGTGTTGGATTATTACCATGGAAGATATGATCCTTTTTCTTATTTGGATCATACGTATTAATTGAGTTCACATTCCTTCTACTAGGCACCGTTTTTATACAATGGCATACACTAGGTCAGTTTAGGAAATGAAATTAATAATTCAAAACATCTAAAATATCTATTGTAAATTAAACAGTTTATGAATATAATCCATAATCAAAAAATTCTTTGATGAGGTATATACTCATAAATCCTTAAAAATTATTTAAAAATAAAATTGGAATTATCTTAACCATATCTTCGAGTTGTGTCGTAACCAAGAGTGCAGCAAGGCCCGTTGTCCTACACTAGTTCCCATTCGAGTCTAGCTCAAAGCAGTGTTTTCAGGTTTTACCCCTAGGTGCATTTGTGCTAGAGCTACCTCTACCTTCTTGTATCCATACAAGGATGTATTTGTTTGGAGAAATCATAAAATTTCTAAATTTCAAAAATTATAGGAAGTTCTTCTATACTAATTCTCAATGTATATCTTAGGGATATGTACTCTAATTAGAGTTTATCTAAATCTAGATTCCATGATTTGTACTAAACCTCCTCTAACACCAACTGTAACTCCCCAACCATTGTTACCCAGAGTTGGTGCATAATTTTAATACATTGGCATTATCAAAAAGAAAATCATGTCTCGAAAGACCAATCAGTTTAATATTATTGGGAACAAGATCATATACAAGTTCAACTTTAAAACATGAAAAGAAATACAACACGAATTTATTCCATTAGAAACATCCAAGCCTCCGATATTATTCCTGAATGTCACTCATAATTAACAACTTTATATCCTGTGAAAATAAAAAATAAGAAAGCGCTGAGCTCAAACGCTCAGTAAAGGTAAGAAATACAGTGGAAGATAACATAAATATTAATTATAGTGAATAATTGAAAACACATTCCTTTACCAGTAATAAAAATAAACACCTTTCTAGAAGGAATATGATAATAGTAAATAATTCTATAATAAATCATAATCATGGGTATTCTACTAGATGAATGACCACATGAACCATCAATATTATTTTTATAATGAGGGATTGTATAATGTCAGACATTCTAAAACATTTTTTCAAGGCCTCGGCCAAGATGTCTAAAAATGATTAAGTTCTAATCCAAAACCATACATTAAATTGGGAAAGGCCTTAGAAAATTCCACATCTTGTTGTCTCGTGAGACCTAACGATTCATCGAGGAGCTATAGCAGGCTCCACCCGTCACATACTAAGTACAATACATTCCTCATATGAAAAGGTTGAAATATAACATAAACATTTGTATTAAAACTAACATAAGAGATTCCAATACCATAAACCATTAATGGTATATAAATAACTTTATCTTTTAGATTTAACTCTTAGTTAAATAGTTTGACATTTACCATGTCTCTTTGTATTTTTATATTATATTGTTAATAAACATGCTATATACTTCCCAGAAAACTCCAAGTGGTTATTTAATGATACAACTATAATTATAAAAGTATTTTGGATGAACCTTTTATTTTTAATAATATAATATCAATTAATAATATAATATTTGTTTTAAAAACACTTTTAGGTCAATTTTGACAGTATTTGGTATTTTGTTTTTTCTAAATTCATAACAGAATTATTATTTCGAAAAAGATTTATATAACCAACCCTAATATGTCATGTTAACTTATAAAATTAGTGGAATAAATAAAATTATCAAATTAAATTTATTCGAATATTTATAATATTAATTATTTTAATATTTCATTAATTAGGTAATTAATACATCATCATTGTGTCATAAATAAATTAAATTATTTAAGGTCTAAAAAATATAAACATAATACCATTATGTTGGAAATTGTTTTACATATCCAATTAATATTTATATTCGAAAATATGACTTAGAAAATCCCATGTAAAAATTGATTTAATAAAATATATTTCTTTATGTCATTTTTGCCTTTAATTTAAGTTAATTAAAATAAAGTGTCATTATCATTTATAAATGGCTCCATGGGGTCCCAAAATCAACCCAAGGATGCCCATGGTTGGCCATGACTCGTTCAATAAGGTTTGGAAGAGCATTAATGTAATTTTGAATTATTATAATATTCTTTTTACCTTGAATTATCCTATTTACCTTTAACATGAGAACAAAAAGTCAAAAGTTACTATTTGCCAAAAATTATTTTCAACTTATTGAACCAAATTTTACTTACTGATATCAACAAGGTCTCTAAAATTTTTAAATTTCAATTCACAAAAGTGGTAAAATTATGTTTTATGCAAATGTGCAAATGATTCTAGGAACTAGGTAAATGATGATAAAAAGTTCTATAAAATTTTTATATATCAAAAAATATTATAAACTAACTGTAATGAATTACATTGAACTTATATAGTTAATATGTATCTATTTTTTCCTAAAACATATTTAAATAAAATAAATAATTATTTTAATTAAAAGTTGGTTTTAAATAATAACTCAGTGTTTTTCACAATTCATCAAAAATTGAATGTTTCTAGAAAAATTCCAAAAATTCACCTTAAGCTAATTTTGAAATTTGGAATTACAAATTAAATTTCATTTTACCAATTTCAAAACAAATAAATTACATTAATTAATTTAAAATTAATTCTCATTGTCAAAACCAAAAGGCGTATTTTTACAAAATAATAACTATCAATAGATTGCCACTTCTTTATATCCAATTTCAAAGTGAAATTTCCAAAAATGTCCATCATTGGATTAAATGTTTAAAATATAATTTAATTATACATATAAATAATTAAAATTTATAATTCAACACTATTAAATTATTTTTATTAAAAAAGTTGTTTTTAGTTAAAATTTAGTATTTTTCACTATTCATCCAAATATGAAAGTTATCAGAAAAACAGAAAAAATTTATTGAAACTAAATTCATATATCTCTATTATAATGAAGAAGTTTATTTTGTCAAATTTATTATAAAAAAGTTTCAAATATTTTTTTTAAGAAAGGGTTCGCCATTAAAATGTGGTAAAATTGCATTTTTTGAAAAATACTTATTCTTCCTGAAAAAAAATGAATTTTTTCTTACATTATTTCTAATAAATTCATAATATGGATTCTAAAATTATAATGATGATATAAAGTTAAAAATTCAGTTAATACTCTTCATAACCGCCTTTGAACGGATACTTTTTTAAGTCGTGTTGAAATAGAATACAATGTTAAGTTTAGTGCAAGTTATTGATTAACTTTGAAGAAATAACATACTTTGAAATCTTGGGGTGTTACACATTAAAAAGGTGAAACACTATGAAATTTACAATTAATTTGAGTTCTAGTTGAAATATTTCTTATTCATGGGGAATATCATCACCAAAAAATGGATATTGGTGGTTTCTTTTATAAACAAAAGAAAATTAAGAATGGATGAAGCCAGCCTCTATGACAGATATCCATAAATTTCTTGGTTTAGTTGAATATTACACCCAATTTGTGATATATTTCTCTTTATTTTCAAAACCTCAAATCAAGATAACAAAGAAGGGAGTCATGTTTTCATCCAAATATAAATGGGAATAATGCTTCATAGAGTTGGAGAGGATACATATCACAACCCATGTACCCACACTACACAGAAGTGGGTATTTTTTCAATACTTTTAGTGATTCCCCAAAGAAGTTATTAGGATGTTTGTTGATTAAAAATGAAAAATCCATTTTCGACACCTTATGAAAGTGGGAAATTCCAAGGTAAAATAACCCCACACATGATATGAAGAAGGCAATGGTGATCTTCAATTTGAAAATTTGGCAGCATTATCTCTTTGGGTAGAAGGTTGAAATATATATATATCAAAAAATATTTAAATATATATTCACACAGAAAGAGATGAATATGTTCCAATGAAGATGATTAAATCTCATCATATATTATGACTACTCAATCCAAAAACATCTAGATAATGAAAAAAATGTGTTGGAATCTCTATGTAGAAATGATCAAGAAATTATATAATCAATGAAAATTGAGAAGGTTTTTATTTTCTTAAATTGGAAGAATATGGACATGGTAATCATAAAACAAGGAACATAATTAATCCTTTCAAAACATATTTTTCAATTGTCTCTTCATTAATTGTTAATGGATGATCCAAAATATTATGTGTTAATTCAAAAGAAAGAGGAAACTATAAGAAATGTTAAATCCTCAAAGATAAAGGTAAATGAAGAAGGGATTATATGATTTGGTTCAAGACTATGTGTTCCATCGAATCCAGAGTTAAAAAAGGAACTATTTTATTATGATCATAGTTTGACATTATCCATTCCCCCAAGAAACATAATTATGTATCAACATCTCCATAAAAACAATTGTCGGTATTATATGAAGAGGTGGATCATCGGTTATAAATCAAAGTTATTGATACTTCTGCAAGTTAATGCTACAAGGTAGAGGTCTAAGCGTATGATGAAAAACTACCCCTACATATATGGAAATGGGAAAACATAACCGTATACTTTATCATCGGACTTCCAAATACATTCTAGAGAAAAAATGATATCATGGTTGTTGGGGATCATCATACAAAGATTGCATAACTCATAATTATTAAATATGATTTCTCATTGGATAAATTAAAAAATATATACATTAGAGATGTGGTAAGGATGCATGAAGTATGGTTTTTGATTGTATATAATCAATACCTAATGTCTACCACTATTTATTGGAAAATCCTCAATCATTCTCTAAATAGTAAGATAATCTTTAATATGTATTATCAATATAAAATTGATGAAAAATATGAGCGTACAATCAAAACACTTGACTATATTTTGAGAGTTTGGTAAATCAATTTCAAAATATGATGCGATCATTATCTTCCTCAGGTTGAATTTCTTATAAGAATAGTTTCCACTCAAGAATAAAAAATGTAATCCTGTGAATCTGTTTATGGGAAGAGGTGTTGGACACATGCATGTGGGTATAAATTTGGGGAATGAAATATTCTAGGTCCTATAATTGTCAATGAAGTGGTGGTTAACGTTAAAACCATTCAATATCACATCAAATATCCTTTGATATGATAAATTATCTATGTTGATAGTTATCGATGTGACCTAGGGTTTTATGTTAGAGACGTGGGATTCCTCCGTATATGTCCATGTAAGAGATTTATGAGATTTGGGATTAAGGGAAATCTTATCCAAACATACATATACCCTATTTATATCCTTGATCACATCGGAGAAGGTGCATATTGACTAGAACTCCCACCAAACGTGTCTCAAGAACATGATGTATTCCAGGGATCTTTCTTAAGAACGTAAATAGAAGACCCATCACTTGTACTCAATCCATAGGTGGTACATTGGGAGAATGACCATTCAATTGAGAATAATTCCGTGAAGATATGAGATCATATAGAAGATTTCTGATGAAATATGACAACTCCCCTACTCAAAGTGTTGTGGATAAACCAAACATTTGAATAATAAATGTGAAAACTTGAGGAATCGATAAAGAAGAGTTACCCTCATATATTTTAGTATGGGCAAAAGAAATTTC
Source organism: Viscum album (assembly GCA_963277665.1). NCBI lineage: Eukaryota > Viridiplantae > Streptophyta > Magnoliopsida > Santalales > Viscaceae > Viscum > Viscum album. The sequence goes on from OY728130.1 coordinate 400,470,653, forward strand.
AATTGTAAAATTTCTAAAGGGGGATGATTTTAAAGACCCAAACTATTATGAATAAAATACTTCTTTTGATTTAATTAAATGTCTTATAGTTATAGAAAATGTATTCATATATATTTTTTAATATATCCAATTAATTTAGATAAAAATTAATTATCATTATCATTTATAATATAGTTTCTAACCAGTTATCAAATTATTAGTATAAATATATGGTTTTTAACAAATCAATTTGAAAAATAAAAAGGTAGTGATAGACTAAACCAGTAGAATCATACATTATAAATAACATGTATCAGAGAATCTGAGGTAGTTATCAATTTTTGTCTTTTCCATTCACCAAGCGCAAGATGATATCTGAAAACTCAGACATGTTTGAATTAATTCTAGGAGGAATTTCAAGATCATCAAGATCACATACTAAACCATGCTCACCGAACAACATCTTGTAATCCCCACCATCGCGTACATTACTCTTAGAGACTATTATAGTGTATTAAAGAAATATTATAATAAAATATTATTTTAAATAATTTTTTTAAATATAAATGATCATATAAATTTTTATGATGTCAAATGTACTTTTTGAAAGGGTTTAAAAAATGTTATTTTAAAAAACATAACATTTTCAATAAATATAAGTTTTTATTTTAAAGGTGAAAATTTACATACTTATAAAATTATATAGATAAAATGAATATTAATTAATTAATCATAACATAAAAATTATCCAATAGTTATTTATTCAAAACATTCTAAGACAATCTAATTTTTTGGTAAATGAAAAATACGGCATAAATATACCTTGAGATTGTTGACATCAAAATGACACAAAAATGATGTAATAATTAATATATATAGGATCCAAAATCAAATATATTTTTACATTTAAAATAATTTTAATTTATGTTTATTTATCTTATTTTGTAAATCCATTATAAATCATGCATAACTTAAAATATATATTAAGATTTTATAATCATTCCCTTAAGAGTGTGACTTGCCTCCAAATAACCAATAATAATATTTTATTAAGTTAGGACCTTTAACATATAAAATGTGATATTTCACTCCCTTTTGGTAGAAATTGTGGGCAAAATACATGGGATGGGTTTTGGTTTTGTATATTTTATTATGTAGTGTCCAAAACCAAAATAATAAAGATACACCCCACATTTCGTATATAAACTCACTCATGTCCCCATTACTCTAAACTATAATTCCTTTTATAACATCCATACTCTACCCTTATATCCCTAGAGTCATCCCAATGCTCCAGCAAGCTCTCAATAAGCCCCTTACAAGCCTTTGGAGCCACACATTCAATTAAGGGATCATTAATATCCTCATTTATGAATCTCTACTTTTAAGGTTGTTTATTTTAATTTATATATTATTATGTTGGGATATATTATTAAATATCACTATTACTAAGCATTTTTTATGAATGACATGATATACATTAATTGTTATTGTTTCCTTCTATGAACCTTTACATACACCCATCACCGTGAAGGAATGTTAAATGGGTTCATTCATTTCTCCTCTTTCATCAAAATTTTTTATTATGTAATACAATTTATTACCAATTACTTTTGTTTGTAAATGTATTTCTATGTCTCTATTACATTCGATTTTCTTGTATAAAATATGAGACACCCCTTTCAGTCTCGTCAACTATTTTTATGAATTTCTATTTGACACCATTATGGTGTAGAAATTATACAATGATTTTCCATGCCAAAATAATTATGTCTGGAATACCATACTGATTTAAATATCAAGGTTATTCACCTTTATGCACATATAGTGAATGATTCATGAAATAAATGTATGTAATAAACATTATATGATGATTGAATTAGTAATGATGAAGAATGAATCCATGTTACATGATCTATGTGGAACAATTAATCTTTCAAATAAAATGATTATGAAGGGTGCACCTTGATAGAGCACCAATGCATTGGGTAATCATTAGTATCATGATACCTCAATTAGTGACATTGGATTTACATAATCATTATATAGGAAATTTTCCACTATGATTTCATGATGATATTATCCTTGACCTATGTTTATGAAGTAGTGTTTTCTGTTTTTTCCCACATTTCCCATGTTACGATTATCCAGATTTCTCATGCTTTTTCATTCATATAAATTTTTTAGTCCATTTAAATTATTATTGCATAAGATGTATTTTAATATTCTTGTTATAATTTTTTTGTTTCCATAGTTGAATTTATAGGTCAACCCATTTTTATGTATGTCCCAGGTTATCCCATGAAAAGTTTAGTACAAAGGAACGTTTTGGTCATGGTAAATAAGTTGTTAGTGAAGATGATGCTTTTTAAGTTTTAAGTTGTTGTGTAATTTACCTATTGTCTAAAATACACTAGACCTATCGATCATTTGGGTTTTATAAAATGTAATTTCATGTAATAAATGGCATTAAAATGTGATATAAGGAGGAGTGTTATTTCAGGGAGGATTGTCTTGGGGGTGACCCATAAATAGTGAAATGATTTTCTATGATAATGATGATTATGCAGGTCTAATGACATATTCATATTAATATGATCCATTTTCAAGACTCTTGATTGATTAATTATGTTTCCTCTCTCTTATTAATAACATATATTAAAATTATAATGTTTTATTCCATGACTTATGATTTATGATCTATGGAAGATTTGTCATAAACATTATATTCCTCTATTAAGCTGTAATACCCCTATTACAATGTTTTTCTTTTATGATCATCAATTGATATTTACCATTTTTACCCTTACCACTTTTCCAAGAACACACTTTCTTATGATTCCAGTTTACCTATGTTATGAAGTGATGTTTTAAGTAGGATATGTCTAAGAATGATATTACAAGTGAAGAACGTTGTTGTAGTTGTTAATGATATTTCATGAAATAAATTAATTATGTATCTTGTATCCAATGACCCAAATACATTACTGTTTCATAACATGAATCATTTTTTAATATATTATGTATTAATATACAATTATTTAATATTTACTTCTCAATTTTTTTCAGTCCACCTCCTAAGAGGAAAAAATACATGTGGTTGTTTGATGATAGTGGCAGATAGTCGATGGAAGTGGTGTCGTGATAGGGGTTTATAAAAGATTCACATGGTGCCTCAGTTCTATACTATGGTGGAGGAATCCAGGGGTGGTGTCCTTGGGGTGCACATAAGGGAGTCAGTGATATGTAATAAAATATATGAGGGGTTTCATATTAGTGTAGGGAGTTTCTAATATTGTATTAAGGATGAAGTAAATCGGTTGGTCTTGGGATACATGTATAGTGTGATACCTATATTAAATTCACTGATAATAAATAAAAAATTAAAAATAAATAGTATTTAATAATGAAAACAAATGGGAGTTTGTGATTGAAGGTGATATGTGCATGGTTGGGGGTGGTAGTTGTGTCAACTTAAATCCTTTTTTAAATATATAATAATAATAATAATAATAAAATAATTAATATATTTTTAAATTATTTTTTTGAATAAAAATTATCCAAATAATGAAATATTAATTATATGTTTGAAGAATAATGACCAAAATATTGAGATTAATAATTCAATAATAATAATTGGAAAATAAATAAAACTCTCTTTGATGGCCCCAAAACCCATCAGATATTTTATTCATTTTTTTATCTGATGAACATCAGAATTTTAATCTAATATTAATTTTAAATAAATTATTAACCCATATTGAGGTTTTTATTATAAAATTTAAATGGTATGGTGCATTTGGTTACCTGGGGTCAGTTTTAAGGTCTGATAAAAAAAATTTATTTTTATCTATAGGAAATATGATTGGATTTAGGGATGAGGATCATGATTTTTTTGGGGGTTTGGAACCCACCATGGGGGTGTCGTTTTGTTAGTATAGAATTTAATCCCACTATCCTCAATTAGGGTCAGAATTTACACCCATTTATATTATTATATTTGGATTGTGAGATCCTCTTCTTATAAATAATATGTGGTTTTTATTCTCCCATCATATTCTGGATGTGAGATCCTCGCATTGAGGAGTCAATATTCATAATGTCTAAAGAGAACATATTGGGTATGAGATACTCCAATGGAGTTTTTATTTGCAAAACATAATAAGTGAACAAGATTCTCTAGAATAGTTCCCTTTAGCACTGATAGATTAATTAGACAAACATGGTTTAAGAACATTTTATTTCATAAGGTGATGATGGAATAATATATGTTGTATCCTTATCACTTATGAGTCTACATCAATGATTATGTGGATACACTTAATGGGTTCTAGAAATTGAATAGTTTTTGGAAGTAAATTAACTATAGTATTATATGAGACTAATGATTCCTTATCACCCATGGGTTTGTTTTTTTAGTTATGGTATCTAGATCGATAATTGTCTTTTGGAATTTTACCTCTTTAGTATAAAGAGCTTCCTTGTTTTGTCTTATGGTTTGACTATCTAAGACCAAACCTGTGATGATAATTTAATTTATTGCAACATAGATAATTCCTACTATATGGAATATCGTGGAAATTTCTTCCTTTCATTATCCATACCACGCATTAATAATGGGTTCTTTGAACTAACATGGTGAATTTGGTTTTCCCATATATCTTCTCCCTAGCTATTTAACTTTTGAGGAGTTGAGATAAATTATATCATTATGTTTTCTTTCATGGGATTACGCATTTTGACATGGAATTTTTAGACTAACCCATGCATGAGCCTTATTTATGAACTTGTGTGGTTATATAGATGTAATAGAGGTTAAGATAGGGTTTGATAAATATAGATATTTTGTTGCATAATTTGAACTAACACATAGTTGTTCTTTTTCGACACATTGTGAATCGTGATCCTTTATGATGGTGATAGATTATTCTATGGTTTGAGAGTTGTCCTAATGTACTTGAATTGTGGAGGGTTATATTTTCGATTAATGTTTCTCATATTTTTCAGATGTTCTTATTCCATAATAATCAACATATGATATTTATTTAATTGTCTTACACATGTATTGTATTACATTCGCGTGACTATATATATCCTATTGGTATTCTAGTAAACCTCTCTTATTCAATTATAGGTGATATTAGAGTGTTACTATTGGATTAATACAATCCAAAAATATGACCCTTATTAGTTCGGTCATATAAATTATATTCCCTTATTGTCATTAAGGTAGGTTATTGCATTTTTATTCATTCTTCACAGTATAACCCCAATACTCCCCCACCTTAAAAATATTCAAACATATTTTAAAAAATAGATTCTCATATTCATTTCATTGTGGAACTATAAATTCCAAGATATTGAATAGTACTTATTATTTCTTATACATAGAAATTTATAATTAATTACTAGTGTTATACAAGGCCAATGATCCTTTCTACAATTTCTAGAACCTATGAAAGTAAATAATGATAATTTTCATCCATACCACATTACATAATTATAAATAATGTTTACCATTTAATAATGTGAAAATGAAAATCATTACACAAGAATATTTTTTATATGACTATAATATTCATAATGTAAATATCATTAACACAGAACAAAAAATTATATGAAATATCATTATCACATTATGATGTTAAACTACATATAATTTCTAGAACATATATATTTAAACAGCATGACTTTCAATTTTTTTCTCTATCATAACATGAAATTATAAATTTTCAATGAAGAGTGGAATTCTCTATAAATGATTGTACATTATGTCACTAAACAACATTTGTTCTTAATATCTAAATTTGGGTTTATGGGAACCCCTAAAAATGATCATTTTGAACATAGTTACACCCCACATTCTCTACACCTTCATAGATGGAATTAAATTACATTGTGCATTTTTATATGACAATAATTTATTTCCTAACTAATATTCATCATAGACTTATAACATGATTGAAATATATTTTATTTTTAAATTATATAATTTGAAATTCACCAAGGTCAATAAATATCCTTAATCAAAATAGAAAATTATTTTTTTGGGATATGTTAAATAAACATGATTTAAATCTGTAATAAGCCCTTTGATAATACAAGAATTGCCTTTTATAGATTAAAAAACATCATAACCTTGTTTTTTGATAAATTTCTACATATAAAACTAAACAATTGAATAACATATGAAAATATTTGAAATAAACACCCAAAAACATTTATAGAAAAATTTAGCAGTAGTAACATTTGTAGAAATTCTAGTATAAGTGATTCCATGGACTACATAATTTGTTTCACTCTATAATATGGTAACTTAGTGATATTCCATTACCAAAAATACAAATGATTGTTCATATATGTGGATGAAAAGGATATCATAACCTCTATATATGTGTCTATGGATGTTGAAAAACTCATATGGTGTTGGGGGATGAGATAAATTTACCCATTATTGTTATAGGTATTATTTTCATATTTTCTAATATTGAATTTTTATTATTTCAATTATTCATATACATGTATCACATTTACCATTTCCATGGGATATAAATTTAATTGTAATGAAATTAAAGAATAATAATTAACTAATTAATATTGTGATTTGTCATGATATTTATATAAATTTTATGAACTAAGTAAAATTTTACACAATTTTGGAGGGGGAATCTAAAATTTATTAGATAAGGATTTATTCATCTTAGTAATTAACACATTGATCAACAAGATATTTACTATTACTTTTTATCATTTTTCTTTGCTAATATGAGTAGGAGGGTGAACATTTTTATATATTTTTATAATTTTTTATAGTTATTTTAACAAAGTAATTGACGAGTTTACATATATTACATGATATTGAATTCATAATAGATTTATACCATGGATTATCATTTATTTGTTTGAGGAAATATAGTATAGAACCAACTGTTTTATTAGAGGTAATGACTCACATTTATAAAGAACTATTGATTAAATGTATATTTTAAAGTATATTAAAATGAGAAACCCCATTATACTTTATGGTTATGGAATTATTTATTTTAATCATGTTCATATGTTTTCAATAGTTGTACTAGGTAATGAACAATTTACATTATGTACAAATCATAGATTTATGATCTTCTTTACTTGTTGAATGGATTAAGTAAGATCCCAATGATTAATTTATATTTTGGATATCATTTGATGAGCATTAATCAACCATAAATTACAAAATTTAATTTTTATCCATATCTAGGAACTTCAAATTATTTATAATTCACATCAAAGAAGTGAATTATTTATAATTATTTATGGTATTGAAAATATTACTATTTTAAATATACATATATATATATATATATATATCAGTTTATTTATTTATTTAATGATAAAATTATATTATATTTGAAGAAAAATGAGGATCATGTAAAAAATATTTATATTATTCTATAATTTTTGAAAAAACATCAATTATAAAAGAAGTTAAAATTATATTAATTTTTGATAGCTAACGATCATTTCCACAAAAATTATATTTTTTAGAATGGTATTGTTGTATATGTATTAAATATAAAATATACTTATCTTTAACGAGAATAAAATAATGTTTATATGTATTATATTTTCTTAGTAATAAAATATAATTTAATAAATTCATGAAAATATATTCTCTTAAGAAATATGACATATTTATATTCAAAATTAGAGGTCATGATATTATTTTATAAAATTAATGGAAAAGATCTTATAAGATTTTAAATAATAAAAAATGAGTTCTTTTATTAATTATTTACACACGGAATTGATTCCATATGATTTATATGAATATACCTGACATTAGGGATGGTGAAGTGTTTTAATGAAATAAAGTTGTATCTAGATAATGTATCTTATAATGTTATGATATATAGAGATTAAAGAAAACTCATCATTTGGAGCTTCTAATTTTCATTTACCAACATAAACCATAGAGATATAATGTACAATGTAAACTATTTATAGTCTACAAAAATCATAATTATTTTGATTATTTATTTTATTATGAGGACATAAATTTAATGTAGAGGATATGGGTAATGTTTATATTGGATAATATTTATATGATTCCCTACATATTAAAATAGTTGAATTTTGTGGAATATTCATTTATAAGTATATTGTATAGTGATGTGGCTTAAGAGTTGAGTTGGGAATGAAATATATTTGATTAATAGTTATATAAACATCTCAATATAATTTATATTGAAGTTAGATCTTAATTATATTAGAAGTAAACTATTTACTAATTTTTAATATGAATAAACTCAATAGATTGATGATCCTAATATTTATATTTATTGAGATTTTATTAAATTTTATGAGGATGACCCTGATGGTTTAGATAAATGTGTAGTGTGGTTTATCGTATTTTGAATGAACTTACTTCTTGTTAGATAATTCATGAGGATGTCATGTTTTTTTCATAACATGACTATTTTGATGAATAAATTTATTATAAGGATTTATTTTTCTTTCATGTGGATATTTTTATAGGAGATTCTGATAAAATAAAAAATTGAGATTATACAGTATTGTCTTACCTATCAACATTTTATGGCTGGAGATGGGTTCTAGATTGTCTTTTGAAACCATATATTATTTTATATTGAAATTGGGAGGATACATTAAACGTTTTATTGATTATTTTTACCATGTTAATATAATGGATTTTATAAGGTTTTTAATAATATGGAATGGATAAATATGATATGTAATTTATTGATGATTAAAGAGTAGATTTCTTTGAAACGTCTAACAATATTGTTCATCGATGTGAAAAGGTTGCATGGTATTTTTAGGATGAATTAATCAATATTTGAAACATGACATCATTCATTAATAGGGATTTTATTAAAACACGATTTTGATTAATATTTTCAAATTTTTTAAATAAATAATTATTATATTCATTGTTTGACCAATGAAATTATAAAAATGGTTGATGATTTATTGAGGGAATTTATTATACAATTCAATTTTTATTTTGAATGCCAATTTATTTTGGAATAGATTTTATGTTAAAATCATCATCATTTTTCAATTAGTACGGCCACATATTATGAATTTTTTGTTTTCCTTTATCAATGACTATTTTTTTATAATGGATATTAAAATATTATTGGATAGGTACGTATAATTCTTATAAGAAAGTGAGTTTAGATGATTCTTCATTGTGTGAGAACTATTGGGAGAATAACAAAGTCATAAACTAATAATAAGATGGTACCATTAGTGTTCATGTTTTTATTTATTTTATTGAATATCTATTCATAATGGTTAGTTTAATTTTTATAGTGAAAATAAAATATTTCATTTTTATTTGATATTTTATAGTTTTGAAACATATTTTAGATTCTTTTTATAATTTGAAATTTCATTTTATCTTGAGATAATATGTTTAAATATTCCATGAGTCTATATTTAATTGAATTTTCATAATACATATCATGTGTTTTTTGATATAATTTTACTTATTGAAGGTAGTGAATTCTATAGAGAATCTATTGATGATGTAGGAACACAATGATAATATTTTTTGTGGGTGTTTTTTATTTATAGTTTTATATTGAAATTCCACAATTGAATAATGTACCAAGTGATCATAAGAATAAATTAATATTTTACTTTCCTATAGATTTTTTATTAAATCCTTTATGCAAGAATGTTTGTTTTATCTAAATATTGGAATAAAATGTAGATATGTTTTATGATTCTACCCTCAGAATTATTATGTTTAAACATTTTGATGGTGAAAATATTTAATGGTTAGGGAATGGGAAGACTATATTATTTCAGTTTCCTAGGGTTTATAATTTTTTTCATCATAATGAGCTAATATTTAAGATTTTTCTATTTTTAAAAAATATACTAAAATAATTTTATTTTATTTTTTTAAAAAAATTATTATTATTTTGGATACATTAAAATATATTAACTATAATTAATTATTAGTTGATGTATTGATTTTGTGATTATAATTTACATTTTCAGTGTGACATTGATTTTTTTCATAGGAAGTATATGTTGATTTGAATATGGTATTACTAGTTTATTTTTTAATATTTCTTAGTGTGGATTATATTGGCGAGTAATTTTTAGTTTTGTATAATTCATTGAAGAGGAGAAAATCTCAAAATTAAGGGAGAGCTTCTCTATATTATTTTTCATTCCATTGAGTCAATATCTGATATAAGTTTTTCACTATTTACTTTTTCATACTATTTATTCATGGTATGGTTGATCAAGAACAATTAATGATTGATAATATTTAAAAATATTTGAAAAAATAAGAATGGAAAATTACTAAATAGAGATTCATGGTAATCTATCATGGATGATTTTTCTAAAACAATGCACACTTTTATATTATGTTGAGGGGTATTGCAAAAAAACATTTTAATGAATGAAAAATAATAATTACATGTCCAAATAATTATCTATATTTGGATTAGATAAATAATTTATTTAATTAAATAATTGTTAACCACAATAGATCACATTATTTGTTTTACAATTAACCTAGTTCAAAGGGAACCATTTATAGAGTTTTATGGAATAATTTCTTTGAGTAGTAGTATATTATGTTAATATGATGAGAGTTGTAATGTGATATATTGGGTAAAAATATCCATAGAGGAAATTTAATGGAATTTCATTATGATAGGTTCAGATGAAACCATTTTTTAAGATAAGACATTCAAATCCATATTTCCTTTTTTCTCCTTTCCAAAATAATCAACCAAAAATTGGTAAAACAAGAGAATTCTATTATGGGTGAATAAATGTATAGGTTTTTTTGTTTCTATATAGTTCAATAGAGTTCATACTGATGAATATCTATGGTTAATTATGTTTCTATTAGGTATATGGTTTCAGGGTTGGTGCTTTGTGACATATATATTGTGTTCCTAATGATGATATCTTGTTACATGCCAAATATTTTTTAGGAAGAAGTTTTATTGAAATCGGTATTGCTTCCAATATTCATTGTATATAATAAATTCTTGGAATATTATAAGGGTTCTATATTTTATAATATTATTTTATTTATATTTTATTCATATATAACTAAAATCATCAATTATTATTTTTGATATTAAAAGAATAGAAAAGGAATGAATATAGTTATGGATATTGATACATTCTTCGATAGGAATCAAAAGACAGTAGGGTATTACTATAATAGTAGTGTGGATAAAATCTTATTTATGATTTCTATAATTTATTATTATAATTCAATATTAATGGAACATAAAATAACCATAAAAATTATTCTATGTAATTGAGAATGGATTAAATAATGTAAACAATAGGGGTTCCTCTAGTTTTTTACTGATAGAGAATTGTGATGAAAATTTTGGAATTATTATTTGATTTTTTGGGAATTATAAATAGTTATAGATACTATATTATTGGTAGTGCTAATTATATTATATTTATAAATGATGAAAATTCTATATAAATATGTTATTTTTTAAATTATAGATTATGGAATGTAGATATTTGATGTTGATTGTGTCAATTTTCAAGAGAATTGTGTGTACATTTGAAACATTATATTATTTGTGTCATCCAAAATACCATTATATATTTTTATGGGTGGATTTTGTTGACATGATGATGAAAGATGTTGTCAAAAAAATAGTTGTATCTAAAAGGCATAGCCCATACCATAAGTATTTCTCTATGAAATATAAATTGGTGAATATTAAGAGATTATTTCAAGGAGGGAATGAAATATCTCTTATACAATGGATAAAAAAATACTAGGATTACATCCCACAATGTTTCATAGAATAGTAATCAAATATATCCAATACCACTCCAGGTGTAACACCCTAAAATTTTAGGAGTTTGTTTTCGAATAATTTTTATCTTTTTAATATTTTTAGTTCACACAACCCTGAATATAGCTTTTTTCATATGAAATCACTACCTTTGAAATTAATTATTTGTAAAAATATTTTATTATTGGTATACATGAAATCATGATATTGACTTTAGATACATGAAAAACTATGCTTTTATTTTTTTACACATAATACCGAGTCGCTTTGATAGATTGTATTATATGAAATGCCTGGTTTAACAAAATTACAATATAATAAAGATATTATTATTAAAATATTATAATAGATACTTCCTACCCATTATAATTAAATATAATATAAATATTTACTAAATTTTGAAAATATGATGTGAAAATAAATATGATATATTTCCTTTCATTATATGTTAGTTAGAAATGAATGTAAGAACTATTTGAAAATATAAAAATTACTTTTCTAGGAAAAATATTTTTATGTGAAAATAATTTTGTATCCCAATAAATTAAACAAACAACTTTAGATGAATTTATTCTATAAAATTTATATATTATATATTCAAAAAATATTTTTTATACTCATCAAATACATTTGATATGTATTATATAAGAATATTTTCAATTTCATTAAAAAAAATATTTATTTTTTAAAAAGGTTATTCTGCCTTATTTTAATAGAGAAACCATTTAAATAAAAAGAATTTTAAAAACATTTATTTGATAACATATTTTATGTTTTTTTATATGGAATATTAAAATTTACATTTGGTGAATTTTTTTTGAGATGACACATTTTTATGAATAGTACATAATATTTACTTGTAAATCGAAAATTATTTTTTGTCGAAATAATTATATGGTTAAATTAAATTTTAATTGGTTATAATGTATAATTTTATATATCATACATTAATTAATATTATTTAGGTCGTCATAAACAAATTAATATTGAATTTGGATATTAAATCATTTCATTCATTTGAACATTTTTATGTTAAGAACTCACTTTGTCATCCCGTCTTGGGGATGAAATTTAATTTAATATCTGACAATTATATTATAGGGATTTGAAAATAATATAATGAATAATTTAAATAAGAATATTATATACTCTAAAATATTTTCAACAATGTTTTTTATTAAAAATATTTTTGAATGATACTAAACAAAATTACATAGACTAAGAAAAACATTACCTTAATGTAGGACAAAACAATAAACGTAAGGCGCAAAATTACCTTTAATATTTTATAAAATCAATTTTATGTTAATATTTATATACTCCCTTAGTTCATATTCATAACATTATTAGATACACTAGAAATGGAATAAACATATGAGGAAAAATCTTTTAAAAAATATATAATAATGCCACTCCTTCTCCACTACAAAAAGGCACTCACCCCTCCAACTTGTTCAGACCTATGAGCACCATTGGATCTCAAAAAATTTTAAGCAATAACCACAAAAAATACATTAATTAATTTTAAAATCCTACCTTATAGTTAAAATATAATCAAGGATGTCCATTGGTGGAATCCAATAAGAGTTACGCAAAAGATAGTTAAAATCGTTCGACAAGTTATTTTGGATTATTTTCATTATCCAACCACTAAACACATATTATTCAATGATTTTATAAAAAAATTTATCCTAAATATAATAATATGTTTTTATTATATGTTTTATACCAACACTTATATACACTTCCATATAATGAGTAAAAAAATATTATTTCTGTCTATGGCGGACTACCGCCTAGTGAAATTGTGTTGTATATTTAATCTTTACCACCTCAAATGGGTAGGTCCAATGATGAACATAATATATATATATATGTGTGTGATATTAATGATGAATCTAATCATATTTAACAATTATATAAAAAATATATTCAATCTTTCAATTTTTTGTGAATAGGATATCTTATTTTGTGGATGTGTGGACTACCGCCTCATCAAAGAGATGTTATTCATTCACACATTACATGGAATGTATTAAGTATTTGTTTAAGGAAAATATATTATATTTATGAAATTATAATTCCACTTGAATTATATTCTATATAAAATATATATTCCAATTAGTTTTCTTCCAAAAATAATTATAAAATTTAAACAACATTTATGTATACGTACATCATACCATCTCTTTGAATTGTGTATTCAATTTCAAATTTATATAATTAATAGCTTATTATAAATATCAATACAATAATTATATATGATATTTATATCATGTTTTACATATTGTAAAAAATTAATTGATGATCTATGTAACATGATCAGGAATAACAATTTAAAACCTATATGAAAAAGGAAGATATTACCCGAAATATAACACTAACATGGAGTTGTTAATAAATGGGTAATATGTAGTCATTAACAAACCATATATGGTATTAGATATAAAAATATGGCTCTTTGGGATATTTTTATGAAACATATAATTGTTATACATGAGGTTTGATTGTGTAAAAATAAATTCAAGACTTAAGGTAAGGGTTTTCTAATATTACATTTATTTCTATGAAAATTAGTCCTTATTCACCAATAATTTATTTTGGGTTGTGTATATAATAACTATAAATTCATTATATTTTTCCTGTTATTAATTTTTTTAATTTCTAATGTATTTTATTACATTTCATTCATAGGGTTTATGGTATAAAATTTACCAAATCTATAAAGTAATTTTGTCTCAAATTTCCTTCATTGAGATACATAAAATATTATCCACCTAAATTTTTCTATGAGATGTATATACATCCCACTGACTTGTTATATGTTGGATTAAATTATTTTATTTATATTTTAAGAATAATTTAATGTAATCATCTCAAGGTTATTATGATTTAATCTAACCAATTCAGAATGATTTAATTACTACAATCTCATTGTTTATCGTATTTATTTATGAAAATGCTTCCATTGATGAAATATTATAATCTATATCCTGTGAAATATTCTGAATATTTCATCTCTAATATTTTTTCATGTTATATTCATGCAATGGTACCATTTTTCATCACTTTGGTATATAATATAATTAATAAAAAATATAAAAATATGACTTCTTTTATCTTATTGGTTGTAAATTTTGGTTATTTGAAAAATATTTTATCTAAAATGGTTTAAAAGTTTTCTTAATATTATCCTATGATTTTTAAAGAAAATTATTAACCATTTTTTACCGGATAAAAAAAATTAAAATGAATATTCTTATAATTTTTCAATCATGGCACTTTTTAGGATCTTTTATGGTGGAAAAGGAATGTTCGACATATATGGACTTCCCCACTATCATGCACAAAATTTACATAAATATTACACGACATGTTTAGATGATTTTTTTCGAAATTCTTTTCAAAAAAATCTTTAATTTTTAATCATATTATAGTTTTTTCAAGGAAATTGGTTTTGAAAACTTTTTTTCTTTTAAATATTGTTGTAAATGCTTTTCAAATATTGCATTATATTTTTTGAAAATGTTATTTTCAATAACATAATTTCAATAATTTCTTTCTTTCATTTAATGTTTTCAATTCCAATTTCAATAAAAAAAATTTACTAAATGATATTAGGAGATCTTCTGATTTTTTCAATTTATTTAAAAAAACTATTTCAAAATTTCTTATGTTTTTTAAAATCATTTTCACAAGTGAAAAATATATTATCCAGAACAAAATGTTTATATGAAATATTGATTTTATTTTTTATGAGAAACTGATTTTTTGAAATGGTTTTACAAACATTATTTTCAATGAAAGGATATTTTCATTAAGAAATGTTCCATGTAACCTTTCAAAATCCTTCTACATCTAATATTATACACAATTTTATAGTTTATGAATTACTAGGGATACGATCCATGAATACACTTTATATTCATTATTAAATTGATTTTTTTATAGAATTATGTTTCTAACAACAATTATATTCCACGGGTTATATGGTTTATAA
Source organism: Viscum album (assembly GCA_963277665.1). Lineage (NCBI taxonomy): Eukaryota > Viridiplantae > Streptophyta > Magnoliopsida > Santalales > Viscaceae > Viscum > Viscum album. Next base: position 400,486,442 of record OY728130.1, read on the forward strand.
ACCCTTTTCTTTTCACGGGTTATGCTTTGATGAAACGATTTTGAAACACATCTATTTTACATAGGTTATGATGTCCTTAAATATAATTAATGCACAATTAATTTCTGAGGTAATGATAATCCTAATATTTTGTTGTCTTGTGTCACATGCATAATTAAATTTATTATGTGATGGGTGTGAACTATATTAAAGGATCCCAAAACACCCTGAGTGGGGAGGGGTAAATCAGGGTTCCAACTGTTTATTTTAATTCTATGGATACTTTTCCCACATTGGTGGGAACCTATTAATCTACTCTAATGAGAATATTCATGAAACAAAATAATCACATGCAATGAAAGGACACAAAAATGTTATATGGTTCAATACTAAGGGTTGTATGCAAGGATAATACACCAAAAGGTTCTTGGTAGTACCAAAGTACACTAATATTCACTATTTGTGGAGTACAAATGCTATGAACAATCACTATGTGTCAGGAACACTACCCTTACAAGGATTTAGGGATAACAAATTATGTCACATGGATAAATGTTTTTGACTACCCCTTGCTCACTACAATGGGAATATTATCATCTTAATGTGTCATCTTGAAGACCACATCAATAGGTTGTAATTAAATCATCTATCATCAATTATAAATAGATTCTCTGTTAAAGTCATGTTTTTTCCTGTAAATGTATATCACTTTTATGTGGACTATTAGTTCACAAATAGTTTTACTATGTACTTACCCCAACATACGTTCCTCGTTCGTTTGGGAACCATACTGCACTGCATACAACGAGTGATTCTATCATGAAATGCTCATGTCATGTCGTGTATTGTGATGCTTCCGCTACATACTGCCTTGCTCCGCATACTACAAGGAATCCTCCATGTATTTTTTAAGAAAACCATGACTGCATACTAGATTCAAAAACTATGACTTTGTATTTCCATCACAAACCATGTCATTGTACATCTTCATCATTGCAGACCAACTTATCCTCGATGAACGGTCTTCCATGAACTGACCTTCTTCCACTGCATACTATCTTCTGTGAAATATTTGGGACTTTATCGAATTCCTTTTATATTTTCAATGAATGTATTCATGGGGTTTTATTCTGGTAAACTACTTTTAGATTTCAAAAAATTCAACTCATTTTTTTATTCCTACAGCTACACTTTAGTGAAGTGATCATTGACCCTTATATAGGAAAATAGACCAACATAATCTGCTAAACTGAGATTTAACAAGTCTTCGAATTGGAACCACATTTACTGGGTATTGTTCATCTTCTTTGAAAAATATTAATTATGTGCTCTGAGTATCTCCATTCTCCATGTGCTATAGAATAAATCACTATGTATTTTCCATGAATGAAAAAAATTATAGATTCTCAAAACTCCACCTCTTTTTCACGAACGACATGACATACTACAAATAGTTATCTTTCAACGAACTCCATGCCTTCATGAGAACCTCTTTATATCCATGATCCATTCCTCCTATGAACAATAAATATATATCCCACAATGTGGTTAATAGATCCCCATTCTATATACCATATATCAGGATCTGCGAATTGTTCCAAGATTATGGTGTATTGATCGCGTCCATTTCTGAAACTCTTCCATTTCCAAAAACAATATCCTTATTTTGAGGCAAAATATTTGGAATACACATAGAATCTATGACACATCCTATAGTGATTTATTACTTAATCATAAGAACACTTTCCATATAAACTCTGTGATTAAGCATATGTGTATTTACAACAAACAAATACCATACACCATTTCTAGAAAATAACATCCTTGGGTTCAGCATATATCTCCCTGTAACGCATTTGGATCAATAATGATTTTATGATATCAATGAGTACATGGGAGGGTATCCCAAGCTCTATCCAATAGGGAATCCAAATCAGGAAACAAGATGGTTCCTAGGAGGGAGTCCAATGATCAAAACATAATGGTATATGGTATTGTGTCCCAAGCCCAAAACAATTGGGTTCATAGAAGGTCATACCATGAATGATACAATAGGGTTAATTTGTGGTCATCCCATGCCTAAAAAAAGAGGTAATATCGGATATTATCACAAGACTTATAGTATATTTTACACTGGAGAGAATCCCAATTTCAAAATAAGAAGGTATACAAGAGGAAATATGAAGCCCGAAACACGAGGGTACATGGGAGGGAATCCCATGGATAAAATGAGAGGGTATATGGTAGGGAATATCAAACATAAATCAATAGGGAACACTAGAGGGACTCCCATGTAACACCACAAGATTTCATAGTACGTTATTTCTTCAATGTAATTCAATAACTTGCACTACACGCACCACAGAGTTCTAGCGCACCATGACTTACCAAACAATATTTTCAAAAGAAGTTATGAATATTATTAACTTATTTTTGATCTTTATATAATCCTTATAATTTTAAAATCCATATTATGAGTTTCTTAGACATAATGTAAGAATAAATGTATTTTTTTAGAAAAAATAATTAATTTTCAAAAAATGCAATTTTACAGCCTTTTAATGGAGAAGCCTTTTTAAATCCAATATTTGAATCTTTTATATAGTAAATTTGACAAAATAAACTTCTTCTTTAGAATCGATACATAAGAATTTAGTTTCGATAATGTTTTGGTGTTGTTCTGATAACATTCATATTTAGGTGAATAGTGAAAAATGCAATATTTTAACTGAAAACAACTTTTGAAATCAAAATAATTTATATTGTTAAATTATAAATTTTAATGGTTTGGAAGTATACATTGATTATATTTTTATGATTTAATCTAATGACGTTCATTTTGAGTAATTTCAATTTGAAATTGGACATAAACAAGTGTCAAACTTTTGGTTATTTCTAAAAAATATGCCTTATGGTTTTGAAAGCAGGAAATAATTTTAAATTAGTTATATGATTTGAATTTTTTAAAATAGACTTTATTATTTAATTCTTAATATTAAATTTAGCTTAGGGTAAATTTGTGGTATTTTTTTGAAAACGTGTAATTTTTTATGAATAGTGAAAAACACTGAGTTATAGTTTAAAACTTAATTTTTATTTAAATATTTATTTATTTTATTTTAATTTATTATATTTCAAAATAGATAAATAATACCTATATAATTTCAATGTAATTCAATAGTCATTTTATAATAATTTTAGATATATAGAAATTTTATTGATCTTTTCACCGTCTGTTACCCACCTCCTAGGAGAATTTGAAAATTCTAATAAAACATAATTTTACCAATTCTGTGTGTGGAATTTCTAAAATTGGAGAGACATGGTTATTATGAAGGAGTAAAATGTGGTTCAATAAGATAAAAATAATTTTTGGTGAATAGTAACTTTTTACTTTTATTTACCACGGTAAAAAGTTAATAGGGAAATTAAGGGTAAAAATGATATTATTATTACCCTAAAAAATGTCTTAATTATATTGGCTATGTATAAGTCGACCAAAAACAACCTTAGGAATAAAATATGATCCTCTTTGGTCCACTTGGATTATATAAGGACATTTATTATTATTTAATTCAAATTAGAGTTAAAAGAGTTAAAATCAATGTTTAATAACAAAAAAATTTAATATAGGTTTATACATAAGATAAATTTGATTATAAATATTCATTAGAAAGATAATAAAATTTCCCAAATAATTGTATTTTATTTATAATTTTTAGAAATTAAATAATTTAATTTATTTATGACCAATGATGATGGAGTAATTACATTATTAGCAAAATATTTAAATAATTGGCATTATAAATACCCAAATAAATATAATATGAGACTTTTAATGAATTAAACGAATTTTATTTGTTAATATGACATGTTAGTATTGATTAAATACATTTGTTTTGAATTAATAAAGTTATTACGACTTTAAAAATAATAATTATAAAATAGTGTCAAAATTGTCGAAAAGGAGTTTTTAAAACAAATATTATAGTATTAATTGATATAATATTCCTAAAAATATAAGTTTCGGGAAAAAGACATATATGATAATAGGTATGTAATTAATGTACCACTTGGGGTTGTCTTGGTTGTTTATAGTAATCTTATTAACCATATAATAGAAAAATACGAAGAGACATGGTAAATCTCATACTATTTAACTAAGCGTTAAATCTAAAAGATAAGGGTAAAATAGTGACCCAAACTAGTCTAAAACCTATTTGTTGAGTTTTTTTAGACCAATTCCCATATTTAACTTTAAATAATCCTGTTGGGAGCCATTATAAACCGAATATGAATTTATTATAAAATAATACATTAAGTTTTCGCTAAAGAGCCCCTCCTCCCCCTTATAAAAGGACACCACTTCTAACCAATTCCTCACACCTCTCAAGCCTTTTGACTAATCCAAAATCTTCCTAATTAAGCTCCCTACATCCCTATCCTACTATTATAAGCCTTAAATTGGGAAGAAGGCACTTCAAGAGTCCTTTTTGTTTCAGAACAAATGGATTTACCCAAATTAAAGGTAACGATTTCTCTTAGCTTCTTTTCATTTATTTTACTCTCCAACCCCTAAACTCTTCTTATTATTTTCTATTGTAACAGAAACAGTATCATAAATATACTTAGATATTGTTATTAGAATTATTCTAACTAAACTTACACAAACCTCCATCTATGAGTGAAGAACATAATGTTTCTGTGGATGGCAACCAAACGCCTCACGAAACGATGACTGTTCAATTATCTCTTACAGCCTATCATGGTGGAAATTATGATGAAACTATAATTAAATATGATATTACTGATATCTATTTTATATATAAGCTTCTTTAATACCATTTTATATTATACCATTATTTTTTTTCATGTTGTATATACATATACAATAATTTAATTTGAGGAAGTACGGACTACCGCCCCCTCAAGTGATATGACTCGTTCATACCATCCATGGAAAATATAAAGCATGGTGTTAATGTTCTTAAGAAAAATATATAGGATATTATATTATACTTGAATAATAATATTCCAATTTATCATTTGGTTTTGATTATTTTTAAAATTAAAAATGAAATGGAAGTAGTGTTCGTGCATACGTACGGACTACCGTCTCCACGAACGCAATGAGATTCATTCCCCATCATATCCATTCAAGACTAATTTTCATTTGATCATTAAAAATATTTTTTAAGGACCTGATATAATTATGGATATAAATAAGATACAACCTATGGATAACAACTATGGCTTATGTAATAAAGCATTAAAAAAAACGAGTAAGTGAACACCCGAAACGACGATAATACTAAAATATTATTAACAAAGAAATATTAAAAAATCATATATGATATCATATTTATGTATATGATTATTGTATAATTTAATAATAATAATTTAACTATTATACATGAGGTTAACCTACCCTCGACCAAGTAAAAGTAGAAGGTAAGTGTTTATTTCACAATCACTTCATTATCCGAGGTTGTTTATACGTAATTATCTACTGGGACCTCTTTATCATCCACATCCATGTTTCATAAAAATATATTTAAAAAAAATTAATATTTAATATACAATGGGTTAATGTCATTGATACCCTTATGTTTTTTTAAAGGAATATTTTTGTCGTTTTCCAAACAATGTGCTTTTTGACCTTTTCGACAAATTTAAGGTAATAATGTTTTTTAACTTATATGGCGGGTGCAGCTATTTTCTACCATTATAAACTCATTGAAGCATCAATTAAAAGGTTATAAGAATATTTTGAATGTAAATGTTTTATTTTATAATTATGTGACTTTTAAATGTTTTCAAAATGAATATTTTAAAAATTTGTGAAAGGTAGTCTTTATCAAGATCATAATTTTAAATTTTTTACAGATTTATCATTCTAAATATTTTTAATTAATGTCTATGTTTTAGAAATTATTTGAAGGATTTATTTATATGGACATGAATGTTTTGAAATGATATTTCTTTTAAAAAATTTCAACGTGGTATGGGACACTTTCATTCAAAAATCTCTTTTAAATTACTTCCTTAATAAATGTGTGACTTTTAAATGATTTCAAAAAAGAGATATTTCTCTAAAATAGTTTTGATTTCATCTATGTCAACATCATTTAAAGGATTTTAAGCTTATTTAATTTTGATTTATTATGATACAAAACTTCCATTTTGTATTGAAGGTTTTGGGATATGTTTGACTGTGGATGAGTTATTTTTATACCATTCATGGTTTATGGAGAAAGTATTGACATTTGGTATGCTAGTTTTAATACGAATGTTTATGTTGTGTTTAAACCTATTCATATGAGGAATGCATTGGACTTAGTAAGTGACGGGTGGAGCCCGCTATAGATCCTCGATGCATCGGTAGGTATCATAAGACAAACTAGTGTCTTGGAACAAGGCCTTGACAAAATCTTATTAGTATTCTTGGAACGAGGCCCTGACTATGTGGTTATGATAGTCTGGCATTATTCATTACATCATTATGAAAGTGGTTATTGATATTTCATGTGATTATTTTACTAGTAGAATATCCTAGTGAATAATTAAATGGCATTATTTAATTTTATTTTTTCCATATTATACTGAAGTTCACGTTTAAAAGGATTTTGATTAAGTTATACATTTCCTTCAATGTTTATGCTTATTTATAAAAGTTTCCCTTATATTGTTATCCTTACGGAGCATCTGAGCTAACCCCTTTCTATGTTTTATATTTCCCTGGATTCCAAGAAGTGTATTGTGATTCATACGTAGGGTTAAGCCAAGGTAATAATGGAATTAATAAAATATTATTTTTGTTGTTTTGTATGTTATAAAGTTTAATGTAACATTCATGTATGTAATCTATTTTCCAAGTCTACTAAACCGATCAGTCCTTCAGGACATGATTCTTTGTAATCATGGCAATGTATTAAAATAATTCACCGACTATGGATAACTAGGGTCGAGGCATTACAGTTGGTATTAGAGGAAGTTTAGAAATAACCTTGGAAGCTAGATTTAGATAATCTCTGATTAGAGCACATAAACCTAAGATATACTTTCAGGATTAGTATAGAAGAAATTCCTAGATTATTGGTAATGTAGAAAATTTTTGTGTTTTCCACGTAAATACATCCCTGTCTGGATACGAGCAGGTATAGGCGGCTCTGGCACAGATGTACCTAGGGGTAAAACCCAAAAACATCGCTTTGAGCTAGACTCGAATGGGAACTAGTGAATGGTAATGGGCCTTGCTTCACTCTTGGTTATGTAACTCCCAGAGGATATGCTTAGGATAATTCACATTTTATATACAAATAATTATGAAGGGTTTACGAGTATATACTTACTCAATGAAAACATCTTTATGATTATAGATTATATCTATAAACCGTTCAATTTACATTAGGTATTTTACAAGTTTGGAATTATTGTAATTAAAAAAATGACCTGATTTATGATATTGTATAGAAATGGCACCCAGTAGAAGGAATGTGAACTCCAGCAATACATATAATCCAAAGGGTAATAAGGATCATATCCTTCACAGTATTAAGCCAACATTTAGAAGGGAAATAGTCTCCCATGTATTCTCAACATATGAAGAAATAATATCATGTCTTAATAAGATAAGTAAAGAATTCTCCGAGTCCTATGGATTTGAAGGGAAGTAAGAGAAGAAAAGGATAGAAGAGATAAAGATGGATAAATGAAAGAGGGAAAAGAAGAATTTTACCATATGTGATAACATTGGGAAGAGACACCCTGGACTTGCCTGAAGGGAATGGGAGTTTGTTATAACTGTGGAGAAAAAGGACACCAAGTACGTGACTGCAAGGGTAAGAAAAAGGTTTCAAATGAAAAATGCTTCATCTTCAAGGAGTTGGGACACTATGCGAACCGATGTCCAAATCATCAGAATATTACCCAAATGATGCTATTGGATAATAATCAAGTTATGATACTACCATAGATGAGGAGATTGATTAGAGTTCTTATGTTGTTCATAGAGAATTATATTATTTGAGTGTTGTATCAACAATGTACTGGTTATAATAATTATGGAGTATATAAGGATTGTACTGGAGTACTATTTCATTAAGGACATGAGATTGTGTGGAACCAAGAAAAGTGACTCAATAGAAGGTTAAATTTTTGTAAAATATAATGTTGAGAGAAAGATAAACCATAATATGGTTCTGATACCGAGGTTGTGATTTTGGAATAATACATGATTGATTTGGATAAATTATTTTAGATATTATTGATTACCATGAATCTGATTAATGATTTATATATTCCATCATTGTTGGATTTTACTACATTTTTTGATAGAAGGAGTATATCCAGTATTCTATAAGGAATAAGGGATCATGAATGTAATCAATATGGTTTTATGGTAATTCAGGATGTTTCAGTGTTTTAAAAGAATACATGATGAAGGTGTTAACATGTTATTACGTAGCAAAATGGTTCATCATTGTGTTTAACTTCCTTATAAATTTTGGAATGTGAGTTTGGATAGATGTATTTTGGATAATTCTAGATCAAGAATATTTTTGGATTTCCATAAAAGGACAACCCGGAGGTAGGGCGGAAACTTGTCGTGTCCGGCAAGGCCGTGAGACTTGAAACCGCAACCGAAGGGCGACAAGGGTGTATCACCTATAACTGGCCCACGTGATGTCCTGGATTGAATAATTTAGTCTTTTTTTAAAAAAATCGGGTAGATAAATTATAAATTCATATTTTATGAAACCCTATACGAATAGGATAAATAGAATATTATTTTTAAGTTCTATTATCTTTTAGAGTGAAATATGTGTTTGTGGTAGAAATTAGTTAAAGGATGGGACTCAACTTGTCAAGTATATATTTTTATTCTTCTCTTATTCTATGAATAAATAAATTCTTATACTTTTTTGAAGGGATCTTAAAACAAAAAATGTGTTATACTAATACCATATGTTTTGTTGAACCAATGGTATTTTAAATCATCATAGATTGATGAATTTAAAGCCCTCAATTTTTCAATTGTTTTCGATTTATTTCCTAAATCACTACCTATAAAAATTTACTTTTTCCCTCCAATTATATGCCTATAATTTCCACCAATGTTCTCCTAATCGAGATCATAATTTGGGGGTCACCCTTTCATTTCTCTTTTCCTCTTATTAAGACAAAATTTTATTATCCTAATTTCTGATGTGGGTTTTCCCAAAGGTATTTTCTATTTTCAACCTTTTATTTTTGAAAAATAATTTCAAATTGTGGGGACAAAAATTATTGAAGGATGGAAGAATGTAACACCCAAAGATTTCATAGTTCGTTATTTCTTCAAAGTGATTCAATAATATGTAATACACGGAACACCGAGTTCTAGCGCACCAGGACTTACCAAACAAGTCGTTCAAAAGCAGTTATGAATAGTATTACCTGAATTTTGAACTTTATATAATCCTTATAATTTTAGAATCCATATTATAATTTTCTTAGACATAATGTAATAACAAATACATTTTTTTAGATAAAAGATGTATTTTTAAAAAAATGAAATTTTACCACCTTTTAAGGGCGAAGCCTTTTTTAATCCAATATTTGAAACATTTATATATTCAAATTTTCAAAATAAGCTTCTTATTTATTATTAGTACATAATAATTTAGTTTTGAAAATGTTTTGTTGTTTTTCTGATAAGTTTCATATTTGGGTGAATAGTGAAAAATACTATATTGTAACTGAAAACGTATTTTTAAATCAAAATAATTTATATTGTTAAATTATACATTTTAATGGTTTGTAAGTATAAATAAATTATATTTTTACCATTTATTCCAATGATGTTCATTGTAAGTAATTTCACATTAAAATTGGACAAAAACAAGTGTCAATCTTTTGGTAGTTATTATTTCTTAAAAATACGCCATTTTGGTTTTGACAGCAGGAATTAATTTTAAATTAATAAATATAACTTCTCTATTTTTAATTTTGTTAAATTGACTTTATTATTGATTTCATAATATCAAAATTAGCTTAGAGTAAATATTTGGTAATTTTCTGAAAACGTGTAATTTTTTATGAATATTGAAAAACAATGAGTTATAGTTTAAAATTAAATTTTTATTTAAATAATTATTTATTTTATTTAAATTTATTTTATCTCAATTTAGAAACTTAATACCTATATATGTTTAATGCAATTCATTGGAGTCAGTTTATAATAATTATATATATATAAACATTTTATTGAACTTTTCACCGTCTTTTACCCACCTCTTAGGAGAATTTGCAAATTCACATAAAACATAATTTTAACACTTCTGTAAGTGGAATTTATAAAATCAAATAGACACGGTTAATATCAAGGAGTAAAATTTGGTTCAATAAGATAAAAATAATTTTTGGTGAATAGTAACTTTTTAAGTTTATTTACCACGGTAAAAAGTAAATAGGGTAATTAAGGGTAAAGATGATATTATTATTAACATAACAAATGTCCTAATTCTATTACGTAAGTATAATTTGACGAAAACAACCTTAGGAATAAAATATGAACCTCTTTGGTCCACCTGGATTAGATTAGGACATTTATTATTATTTAATTCAAAGAAGAGTTAAAAGATTTAAAATCAATGTTTAATAACTAAATGTTTTTTAATATAGGGTTATACATAAGACAAATTATAATAAAAATATTCATTATGAATATAAATGTATTTCTCACATAAAGGTATTTTATTTATAATTTTTATACATTAAATAATTTTATTTATTTATGACACAATGATGATGTAGTAATTACCTTATCAGTGAAATATTAAAATAATTGATATTATAAATACCGAAATAAATATAATTTGAAACTTTTAATGAAATGAACTAATTTTATTGGTTAATATGACATGTTAGTATTGAATAAATGAATTTGGTTTGAATTAATATTGTTATTAATACTTTAAGAAAATCAATTATTATATAGTTTCAAAATTGACATAAAGGAGTTTTTAAAACAAATATTATATTATTAATTGATATAATTTTCTTAAAAACTATGTTTCGGAAAAAGGACTTATGTGATGATAGGTATGTAAATAAATAACCACTTGGGGTTCACTAGACTATTTATAGTAAGTTTAATAACCATATAATATAAAAATACAAAGAGACATGGAAAATGTCAAACTATTTAACTAACAGTTAAATCTAAAAGATAAGGGTAAAATAGTCATCCAATCTTGTATAAAACATATTCGTTGAGTGTTTTTCGACCCATAACAACCTTATAATTTAAATAATCTAGTTTTGAGCCATTATAAACTGAATATGAATTTATTACAAAATAATACTTTATGTTTTTTCTAAAGAGCCCCTCATCCCCCTTATAAAAGGACACCACTTCTATCCAGTTCCTCACACCACTCAATCCTTTTGGGTCATCCATCCTCTACCCAATTAAGCTCACTACATTCCTCCAATCCCCCTAGAATTCTTACCTTAGGCATAAGTCTCATCAAGAGACCTTTTTGGTTCAATCCAAAGGGAGTTACCCAAATCAAAGGTAACGATTTCTCTTAGCTTATTTTCTTGTATTTTACTTCTCCAACCCCTAAACTCTTCTTATTCATTACTTTTGTAACAAAACTAGTATCCTAAATATACTAGGATATTTTTATGATAATTATTCGAACTAAACATACACACACCTCCATATAATGGGTGAAGAACATAATTTTTATGTGGATGACAACCAAATGCCTCATGAAACGATGATTGTTCAATTATCTCCTACTGCCTCTCATGGTGGAAATTATGATGGAACTATAATTAAATATGATATTAATGATATTTATTTTATATATAATCTTATTTATGTCCATTTTATAGAAAACCATTATTCATTTTATGTTGTATATAGATATACGATAATTTTATTTGAGGAAGTGCGGACTACAGCCCCCTCAAATGATATAACTCATTCATACCATACATGGAACGTAAAATGGATGGTGTTAATGAAAATAAGAAACATATATAATATATTATATTATAATGTAATAATAATATACCTATGTATCATTTGGTTATTATTCCTTTTAAAATGAAAAATGAAATGGAAGTAGCGTCGTGTGTACGTACAGACTAACATCTCCATGGACGTGATGAGATTCATTCTGCATCGTATCCATTCAATACTAATTTTAATTTGAGGATTAAAAATAATTTTTAAGGACTTGATATAATTCTGGATATAAATATGATACAAACTATGGATAACAACCATGGCTTATGTAACAAAACATATAAAAGAATGAGTAAGTGAACACCCGAAATGACAATAATACTAAAATATTATTAACAAATCAGTACTGAAAGATCAAATATGATATCATATTTATGTATATGATTCTAGTATAATTTAATAATATTGATTTAAATATTATACAGGATGTTAACCGACCCACAACGAAGGAAAATTACAATGTAATGTTTTATTTCACAATCTCTTCTTTATCTGAGATTGTTTATACGTAGTTATCTATTGGGACCTTTTTATCATCCGCATCCATGATTCATAAAAATATATTTCAAAACATTTTTAATATTTACTATACAATGGGTTAATGTAATTTATACCCTTATGTGTTTTGAAAGGAATATTTCCATCATTTTCCAAACAAGGTACTTTTTGACCTTTTCGACAAATTTAAGTTAAGAATGTTTTTTTAACATATACGGTGGGTGCGTCTGTTTTATACCGTTATAAACTCGTCAAAGCTTCCCTTATAAGCTTATAAGAATATTTTGAATGTAAATGTTTTATTTTATAATTATGTGACTTTTAAATGATTTCAAAATGAATATTTTATGAATTTGTGAAAGGTACTCTTTATCAAGATCATATTTTTAAATGTTTTAAAGAGTTATCTTTCTAAATGTTTTTCATTAATGTCCATGTTTTCAAAATTATTTTTAGGATTTATTTATATATACATTAATGTTTTTAAATTGTATTTATTTACAAAAGTATCAATGTGTTATAAGACACTTTGATTCAAAAATCTCTTTTAAATTACTTCCTTAATAAATTTGTGACTTTTAAATGATTTCAAAATAGATTTATTTCTCTAAAATTGTTTTGATTTCATCTATGTCAACATCCTTTGAAGGATTTTAATCTTATCTGAAGTTGATTTATTATGATAAAAAACATCCATATTGTTTTGAAGGTTTTGTGATATGTTTGACTGTGGATGTGTTATTTTTATACCATTCATGGTTTAGGGTGAAAGTATTGATATTTCGTATGCTAGTTTTAATACGAATGTTTATGTTATATTTAAAATTGTTCATATGAGGAATGAATTGGACTTAGTAAGTGACGGGTGGAGCCCGGTATAGCTCCATGATGCATCGGTAGGGCTCATGAGATAATATAATGTCTTTCCACAATGCCTTAATAGAATCTTATTTGTAGTCTTGGCATGAATCCTTGATTATGTGGTAATGATATTCTAGAATTATGAATTCCATAATTATGAAAGTGGTTATTGATATTGCATGTGATTATCCGATTAGTAGAATATCCATGTGAATAATTAAATGGAATTATTTCATTTTTTTCCATATTTTTCTGAATTTCAAGTTTAAAAAGCTTTGGTTTTAGTTATACATTTCCTTATATTTCTATGATTATTTATGAAAGCTTCTGCTATATTTCTATCCTTACTGAGCATCTGAGCTCACCCCGTTCTATGTTTTATTTTTCCCAGGATTCTAAGAAATGTATTGTGATTGATATACAGGGTTAAGATAAGGTAATAATGGAATTCATAAAGTATTATTTATGTTGTTTTGTATGTTATAAAGTCTAATGTAACATTCAGGTATGTAATCTATTTTCGAAGACTGCTAAACCGATCGGTCCTTAAGTACTTGAGTCATTGTAATAATGACAATGTATTAAAATAATTCACTGACTCTGGGTAACTATGTCCAGGGTGTTACATCTCATCCATGAAATAATAGGGTAAACATGATTAAATCCAAATGATGAATTAAGAGGGTACATGGGATGAAATCTCAACCCTGAAACATTTGGGTAAACAAGAGAGCATCCCAAGCCCGAAACAGTGTGTACATGGGAGGGAATCCCAATCTTGAAATAAAATGGTAAATGAGAGGGAATCCCAATCCTGAAAAAATAGGGTACATGATAGGGAATATTTATCCCAAATGAATAGGGTATATGGAAGGTTACCTCATGCCTGAAATAAGTGGATACATAGGAGGTAATTCCCATCCTAAATAGGTACATGGGTTATTAGACCAAGCCACACATGTTATGAAAGAATTTGTAGAAATCCAAAACATAGGATTTTCTATTAATATATATTCCACAATTCCATATATATTAATCCTCTAATATGGTCAAATAAATTATTCTCTTGATTAATTTATGATTCATGTCACATAAAGTAAAAAAAATTATGCCGCGAACATTTATTATGATCTTTAAAATGTTGCGTATGATCTTTTAATGTTATGATCATGTTCTGAAACTCTTATGTTCATGTTATTCTTACATATAAACCTTTTACCCATTCTAATAATCTAAGCTCACCCATTTCTAATGTTTTCTTTTATGTATATATTAAAGATAGGTTTTATGTTGGAGTGCTAAAGGGAGATGTTTTTTAAAGAATATGTTGACGATCTTTCACACTATAAGAGGATTATGTTTTCATGATTCTAAATAAAAAACTATTATAGCCCTTAGGTATGTAGTTTTTTATTATAGTTAATATTCATAAAACATTATTCCATATCCACATATGTTTTTCTTGGGTCACTATATAGGGATAATGCTAAAACTAAATCTAGAAATGATAGTGGCCAATACCTGGAGACACATAGTCGAGAAGGATGGAAGGGGTGTGCATGTCATCTCATATGTGTGCAGTGATAGATGCGTGTGAAGGTTGTACTTGGAATTTTAGAGGTATTGAGTTTGGTTCTTAGCAACTTACATGTGGGGCAAAATAATAATCTATAGCTGATTACCATCACCAATGACATTAAATTGATCAAATGATGGATGTGTGTTTCTTATATATAATAGAAAACCCATAGGCATGTGTGATTTGATTCTCAATATTTTTCCAATGGAATATCTTGGTACCCAATGATTCATGACCATGTTTGGTGAATTTTGGTAACATTTAAATAATTGAGGTTTCTACACCGCATGAGAGATTTCTATTCTATATTATCCACAGGGGAGAAGAAGTCCATTTTGTAGCTATTCTATATTCTACCGAGAGCTAGAATTCATTAAGAGTTAATAATTTAGTGATCTATATTCTATTAGGGGGATATGTTGTCGTATAAATGGTTGTAGCACCTCAATTGTTTCAGAATATAGTTTTAACTAGTGAGAAGTGGTTAGAGGATATCAATTTTGAGACAGTCCATGGGATAATGAATGAGTTCCTACTATGGGATTAGTTGATATTATAAATACATGACTCAAAAATGTGGTTATGATTGACCATTATATATGAAAAAAATGGGAAATTTATGGTTGGGTTGTAGTGAAGTTAGACATGATTTCAGAAATGAAATACATTTAATATTTTGTCAAAGAAAATATATCAAAGCTGCAGTCATGAACTTTTTGTCTTGGATTTTTTAGCTGGAAACAAATATAGTCAATTAAAATTAAATAGTTCATTATTACCCTAGTTATCATTGGGGAAATTAACACAATCCTAGAATAAGGGAGATTCAATCAAGACCTTCGGATTAAAATATATAACAGGAATCTCTTATTTTGAAATATGGAGAGGGATACACAATTAAAAGGAATTAAAGAGAATCATTAGAAGTATATTCCTAATATTATACTAATGGTTTAATTTCAAATAAGAAGTCATTCCATGAGTCATATTCCAATTAGAAGTCGACTATATTTTCATTGAATGGAAAACATCATCGTTGTGTAATTTTTTCGTCATATTCATGTAAAGAAAGAAGGGTTTGATATACCAAAAAGTGATTTCCTTGTAAAATAGGATTACTGATTTCTATAATAATTTATTGTAGTGAATTAGTTGTTTTAGTGATAATACACTATATTTTAAATAAATATATAAGTTGTTTGTCTATTTGGGACACACATGCATTTCTATGCATTCTTTGTGGACAATCCCAGTGCATGTGAACCGAGTAAAATATCTTCTGTGTTTTAATACTTAATTCTCTCATTTAGGGTAAATATAGAGAAAAATAAAATATTTTCACAATATGGGAGAACAATATCATCATTTATGGATTATTTGTTTAAAAAATATTTACCCTAATTCCCCACACCCTCTAATGGGGTAATCTTCAATAGTGATATAAAAAGTGGTATCATATAGGTGTTTTTATCTTTTCTATCTTCAAATAATAGAAATAGTTCATTATAATAATTGTATCCCCATATTTTAAAACATTTATATTTTATTATGGAAAATATGGATTTTTGAATTATTTTAGATCATTAGTATTTGTTGTTTACAAAGAACCATTTATAGAATGAATGAAAATATTGAAAGATGATCCTTGGTGGAGTGAGACTGTCATGAGTTATATGGAGGTACAAATGCCTTATTTTCCTTAGATGAATCTATGAATAATCCAATTTTCACAATCATAATTTACTATAAAACCTCTCTTGTTACGTAGGATAATATCTATAATATTTATCAAGGTAGTTTAACATTTCAATAGTAAAAACTATATGTTCTCTAGAATATGTTTGAATATTTGATAATGATCTAAAATGAGGTGAGTGATCCCTTTTTTTATAATATAATTTTTAATTATATATGATCCCACGGTGATGATATTAATGATGAGAATATAATTAGCATTACCAATATATAAAATTGTACTTATTTAAATGAAAAAAATCTGTTCTATAAATGAAAGATACCAAAGATATTTTACACGATTGTTTTTATAGTACTGTTATTTTATGTGAGATTATAATGGAAGATAATAAGGAAATAATAAATAGAAAATTACTATGGATGTTTCCATTAAATCCATGAAGAAACAGCAAATCAAGTAGAATCAAAAAGTTAATTACATTGATGAGGTTATGTCATTTTTACATCTAATAATATCTAATTAAGAGGATGTTTCATGGGTATGATTTCTCCAGATTAGTTCAAATGTCTAAGTGTGGGAGATGTTGTTGAGAAACTACCAAAAAATTAAATGATGTGATAATGAATAAAAATATAACACATAATAAGACAATGATTTATGAATTATGTTAATTTAAAAGGAAACATTTCTCTTCTAAAGAAGAAGATAGTTTTGATGGATGTAATGTTAATGATTTTAAAAGTTATAAGGATGAAGGTGCGTCTATAGATGATTAAAATAGTCTAATATATGATTATAAACATGATGTGAAAGAAATATTTGCAAGAAGGGTTGATCTATTGGAAAGACTATAGGAAAACCTTGGTGAAAATTATGTTTTGTGAGAAAAGAGTGTAAAGACCAATGTAGTGGTGCATGATTCCAAGATCTAAATTAAACATAAAGAAAAATAATTTTCAAAACTGATCTCTATGATTTAAAAACAAAAATATTTAATTTGAAGTAATTCCATGAAAAAATATGAAATAAAATATAAATTTGAAGAATAAACTAGAAATATTGATGATCTCGATAGAACTATTAATTGGAGAGTTTAGATAATTTATGAGATAGATGAAAAGTTATTAATTGACATCATGACTGTGCAGAACAAGAATTATCATCGATACCCATTATGAGGAAATTTAATTCCAAATCATCACCATAAAGTAAAGACAAAGGAATTTATGTCGAGGAACATGTAATATTTCCTCATGTTCAACTTCTCAATGATTAAAAAATATATATAGTGAAACATGTTAAAGAAAAGAAGTGATATTTGTTTGTTTCGGTACTAAAAATAATCTCCCCAATAGAATATATATCATCGTATAACATTAATGGAGATAAATATTGTGTAAATGATATTTTTAAGAAATAAAGGGCTGTATTTTTACACTGGAAAGTTATAACACATTTATTATGTGTGATATATTACCAAGAGATCCTTCTAGGGGAAAAACTTATCTAAATAGGAAATATGAATTTCTAGTCACTAGTTTTAATTTAGTGGATACGATATTTGAATGAGATTATTATAAAACAATTAATTTCACATCCATCATGAAACAAATGTCACTTAATGTTCATCAAAGTAGAAAAATAAAAAAAATACAAATACATTTAATATCAAATCAATTTTTTTTAAAGAAGAAGAAGTCTTCATGGAACCTTCTACCGAGCTGTTACATATTTCACTAACATGGGTGATGAATTTGATTTTAATGAAGGATAATTTCACTAATATTTACTTTATACAAATATATATTTTAAGGTCACATATATTATACAACAGATAGACATCATATATGACCATAAATATTGTCATTATTGTGAATTACATGATTAATAATGATGAAGCTTAGTAATTTTGGGATTGATGACAGTGTCAAGATTATTCGATTCTGAAATGCTTGGATTATAGGAAAATATTTTTGGTGGACTAAAATTATTTTGGATGATGGGCTATATCATGACCTTCTAAGTGTCAGAAACTTTTGTGAAAACGGACATGTAGGGGAGTCCAATGCAATGTTTCTTACTATCAAAGCCAAATATGGTTCACTAATTATATAGTGAATATAAATCATTGTAAATTTTTACATTGTTAATGTGGAAAGTATCTATATGTTTTTTATACATGAAGAGAATAGTATATCACATAATCAGTGAGGCCATAAGAGAAAAAAAAACTCCAGAGATGTTGGTAACGAGCCATTAGCCACTTGATTTTAACTATCTCATGTATGATCAAACTCACATATGTGATCCATGTTAATAGGGTAATATTATGTGGAATACAGAAAATATAAATAAAATGAAATCATCAAGTTTACATGAGTATGTGAATGTGGAGGTTTGTGGTCTGATTTCACACAATGTGATCGATGTAGTCACTAGAAAAAATTACTGAGTTAGAAGGAGCCATTTTTATTAATGTTGTTATAACCCCCTCTAAATAAGTTAGTTGTGGTTACCTATATCCACTGCTAATTTTCCCCCAATATGATATTGGTGGACGGATTCAATGAATGATGGTAAGGAAACTGCTAATTAGTAGTGGTTAAATTATAGGGGGTTATAACAAAATTGTAATTTCACCACAACTCTCTTTTTAGAGGGTGTTTTAACCCCCACTAATTTAATGTAAATTTTAGGGGTGGTTTTCAACCACCCATAATTGAGTTATAACACACATATTATGTGTGTTTTTTCAAACCACCTATAAACACGTCCATATTTGAGGGTGGTCTAATTTACTCTAATTAGATCTCTTATTAGAGGAAATTTTATAAAATTCCCCTATATATATAAATATTTTAACTATCCTTAATATATATTTATATTTCATAAATATCGTAAAAATATATATATTTAAACATATCTTTCCCCATTTCGATGTTCCCCCACTGGCCCCAGAAGATAATCCACAACCTGCAAAATGGCCCCACTCCTATTCCACAAACCCTCCAACATTCCGCCATTGCCCCTAACCTACATTTTTGCCCCGTGGCCACCCATCCCGATTTCTCTCCCATTAACAGACCCAATTGTGTACCCCTATGGCCCTGGTGAACCACCCTTTACAGATCCATGGATGTCCTAACAAATGACTCTCCAAAACCTGTATTATTTCCATCACACCCCTGAAAAAGTCTTTCTTTATTAGTTTTTGAACCCCCCATTTTGAAAATTATTGTTCTATGGCTTTAACAACATGGTTATTATATATATTATTATTTTAATTTCACATTATAATCAATATATTTTATGAATCTTATTCAAATTAATATTATTTGAATAAATACTTAAATATATATAAATTAATATATACATATTTATATTTATTATTTATGAATTTATATTATATTACATTTATTTTATAGAATTTATATATTTATATAATCTATATACTTTATATTTATATACATTTTCGTAAATATATTTTATAATTATACTAATATTATTTATATACACATGTATTTACATATTTATAAATATATTTATATACATTATTTATATACTTAAGTAAATGCTAATTTATTATATACATGTTTATTTATAATATATATATATTTATTTAATATAAATATTTAATGTATTTAAGAATATATTTATAAAATAATTTCATTACATTTATTTATTATTATGTATATCAATATATATTTATTTTGTATAAATTGTATAATATTATATATTAAAATAAATAATAGATATAATATTAAATCCATATATATGAAATACATATACAAGAAATAAAATTTATACAAATATATTATATGAAATGAAATTTATTCAAATATTTATATAATATGCTTCTATAGATATATGTATTATTATTAACATTACTATATATTGATTTCTGTAAATATAATTATACAATATTGAGAAAAATAAAATATATTTATTTGTATGAATTTTATTTCATATAATATTAATTATATATAATATTAAAACATTAACATATTATTCAAAAATTTATTTGTTATTATTAATATATATATTATAAAAACCTAAAGCATGTGTTTAAAAATTATATATTATAAAAATATTCTATATATATTAATATATTTACTTAATTATTTATGAATTTATATTGTATATAATTAATATTTTACAAAATAAAAGTTTAATAAATATACATTATAATATTTGATAGTTATATTTTTGTATAAATATTTTTTAAATTAATCATAATCATATTAATATATTATGTAACATATTCATATATTATATTTAAATAAAATTAGGTACTGTTTAAATTCTCTCTTTATATGTTATGGAATATTTTTTAAATAGTTTTGGTTCGTAACCGCCTCTAATATTTTAAATTAGAGGTTTATTTGAAACCCCTATAATTTTGTATCCTTAGTGGGTATTTTAACCCCCTATATTTTATGAAATCAAAGGAGGATTTCACCCCCCTCCCCCTATAATTTAAGAAATTATAGGGGTTTTGACCACCATCTTAATTTACATAATTAGGGAGAGTAATAAACCTTAATTAATAACATTGATTTTCTTTAGTTATGAACCTCCCCTATTTTATTTAATTTTAGGTGGTTTGAAACCCACTCTAAAATACAACAATATATTGAAAACAAATGTACAAAATTTAGAGAGTGGTAACCCCCCCCCTAAATTCAATGATTAGTGAGGTTTTCACAAAAACAACTATAATTTACATAAAAAGTAAATTAGATTAGTTTCACAATCCCTACAAAATTTGACGATTATATGGGGTTGTTCATAACCCCATGTAATTATACAAAAACTAAATTTTGAGGGGGGTAGTGCATAACACCCTATAAATAACAACCTCTACTTTTCGTTTTTAGTGAGTATGGTATTATGTTTTCTTAGTTTCTGAATATAAAAATATGGATTGGAATATTATTATCACATAGAATAATAATGTGTAAAAATATATCACTCTATATTGATGTAGAGATGAAATTATTCTTAGTGTAATGGTTGAATATTATAAACTAACAATGAGACCAAATTTTCTATGTATCATGTTGATGAATATGTGGACAATATTTAATTAATCCTAAATTTTTTGCAACAATACCACCCCATTAAAATTGGGAAGTGGTAATAATAAATCACATAATTAACTACATAACTTGAACAATTTTAATTGAAAATTGTCTTCTATAAATATAATAGAAAAAATCTATTATTGTAGTGGTGCAAATCTCTAAAATAGTGTCACTATGTTATAATGATTGGATAAACCCATCGAAAATTCATATGGAAGGAAACCCACACTCTAGTAAATCTAATTGTATAGAAGTAAATGTTATATTATTAATAGAAAGAAGAGGAAAAAAATAATTTCAGAGAGATGGGGTATTATATCATATATAGTCCTTGGAGAATAAAGATTATGGGAGTTACAATAAGGTAATTTGAAGATGATTAAAAGGAATTATGTTGTGGTGGTTGGATGTGGGTAAAAGGGGAATTTTTATAAAATTATTTCATATTATAACCAACCAATTTATAAATACGAAGATTATTATGACACAATGTTTTTGGGAGTTATTTTTAATAGAGTGGAATATGATAAAGATTCTAATTGTGGTGAAATTGAAGAAATTATAGTAGATTAAAGAAGAAAATTGAATGGTTTTGAAATCACTAAAATACATACTATTGGACTACGGATAACCCTTGTCCAAACATGAAGTGTTAATGATTAATAACAAGTACCTTTGTTTTCACTTGAAGATCCGACATCATTTAATGATTCTACAAATGATAAGAGTTGGATGATGGACATGAATAAAGGATTAAAAAATGGGAAATTGATACATGACAATATTTTTTATGGATAAGTTCATAAATTTCATTAGAATGAAATGGGTGTTCTAAAATAAACATATTAAAGGTACATGTTTGATTGGGAAAAAGAAAAAATTGTGAGAAAAGGGTTTTCCTAAATTGAAAGAACTGACATTATTTTTCAATTTTATAAAGTATAATGGATATAAAATAATTTTTTATTCATATCCATGGTAATTAGAATATGGTTAAATGTATATAAAGTGGAAATAATATCATTTTTCTTGGATGGTGTCCTTGAAGAGGAATTTTATATTCAATTTCGAGATAAGATTCTCATTGATGAAGATAAAGGAAATGTATATATAGAGAATAAGGATTTATAAAACTTCAAATAATAACCAATAACATGGTTTTCTAGGTTATATAAATTTCAAAAGAACATGGTTTTTATTGAGTATGATTTTATCCAAACCATTATATCAATAATGATAATGATAATCAATTGATGGTGCTTATCTTTGATGAAAAAAATAATTATTAGATGATCAGATAACAACCAATGAAAGTAATTTTCAAATCAAATGTGGTGCCAATATTAAATGTATCTTATTGATGATATGTGATTTTCTATTACTCAATCTTTATTCAATGATTTAATGGGATATTTGTCTTAAAAACCAAATATACCAAAGAATTCTTATGAAGATTCTAAATATAGTATTTTATGGTAATGGAAAATCTATAAGAGAAATGATTTAAATTATCAAAATATTTAAAAGGAAACATGGTTGACATTATGATGTATTATCATATCATAAGTTTTTTACTCTATTTTAGAGACACTATCCCAGATATTTCATTATACACTCAATACGATTTTTTTTAAAATGATACAATGGAAAACCACATGAATAATGTTAAAATAACAATTATATATATCTATAACATTATATAATATTAGTTATTCTATCAAAATTAAATACAATATATTTTTGGGGATTAAAATAGTTTGACTGTTATGGTTATATATAAACTAGAAAATCACATTTAGGTGGTTTGTTTTATCATGGGAGTTCATGTTTGTCATTGAAAATTCTGAAACATGATTTTATTCCATTGATCTTTCTAAAGGACGAATACATTACATCAACTCTTACATGTACCCTATTAATCTAGGAAAAAAATTATATAATGAGGGTGTTGAAGATATTTAATATATTAAACTCATGTCTGATAACTAATGTGTAATAAATATTAATAAAAATACTACTCATCACTATTGGAATAAAAAAATTAGATGAAATAACATATCATAATATTGAAGGTGGATAACTGATTTTTTAGTTTGGATTACCTTCCAAATCATGGTCAATTAGCTAATATAATAAAAATGAACTACTAAAATTTTTGATTGAGAGGAACGTGTTAGCTCTTGGTTTCAAAATTTATTCATCCACATAAATGATTTTTGGATACAACCTCTTCTCCCCATTGTTTCTTTCAACAACATGGTATGTTTTATCACCTACAATTATATGATTTATAACCATATCATATAAAAAAATATATCCAAATTATCTCCTTATGATCAATTCTAAAGGGGTATAAATTTCCACATTTTTTTATCATTGGGAGAAGTATCTAAAAGAGGAAAATTAATTGAAATAAAATTAGGGGGATTTGAAATAATTTTCTATGTGGTTATAAAATAATCTATCACTCAATTCATATATCTCACACTGAGAAGGGATCACATGATCTTATATTTTATGATAATAAGTCAACTAATTAACATCAAATAATATTTCTTTTTCTAGGAATAATACATAAATTTTTGGACCATTTAATGTCTTGTTGTCAAATCGTTAAGTGGGTATTGTTTCCAAAGATCCATTTTCAAATTTTAATGGGTTGTGTTTTTTATTTGTTGACATAGGATATAGATGAAGTGTAGGTCCATCCTAATGAAATATCTCATTCTATAGATTCTTCTACATGTTTTCAAAATTATTTAGTTTGAGGAGGCTATGTCGTGGAATATATTCATGTAATCTGTCTCTTGTGATATGATGTAAGGAGGAGGATAATATATAATTATCTAAATATAGGTTAAAAATAAAGACAATATCACTCAAGTAAAGTGGATGAATATCCTCTAGATAATATGGTGCTCATGCTCAGGTGCCAAAGTGATAAGAAAGATTGGTGGGGTGTGCATGTGAGAAACCATGTATGTAGGTACATGTGTGTGTGTGTGTGAATATATGATATGATTCAGGAGAGGGTGTGATGATTTTTTAGAATCAATCATGTCTGAGAGTTTGGGAGTCTGTAGGTAATCACAAATCCTAACCAGCCTTCATTGAGTTGATGAGGGGAGGCATTTTCTTAAATACAATGGGAATCTCAAAGTTAAATCTATTATGTTAGTTAAGAGTTTTTTCACAAACATTATCTAAGTACATGATTTTTTTGGATAGTTTTTTGTGATTTTTGGTGGAACTAGGAAAATTGAGATGTCCATTCTGCAACATAGATTTTATCTCCATAGTCCCCTTGAAGGGGAAGTAGTCCTCACCATGACTTTCACCATGGGGAGTATGAATTTAGATGATTAGAAAAATATTAAAAAATCAATTCCTTTAGTAGTTCCTACCATTGTATAAGGGTCAACATGGAAGTAATGTGTCCATAAAAAAGTTGGTTTTATATTATAATCAGTTAGAGGGAATCATACTAGATGTTATTTATGGGATAATGGGGGAGCCAATACTCCGGGAGAAGATTATCTATAAACTGAAAGACTATGCACCACAGTGTTGTTTGAACATGATATAGGGAGACTTTAAGAATTTGTATTTTTTTCCAATATTTCTTTCTACAATTTTTGATTCAAAAAAAGGGAAATACTATGGCATAGTATTTATGAACATAATATAAATGTGAAGATTCAATTAGTTCAGATTCATCTAGAAAAAAATATTTTAAATTTGGTATAAAGTGGCCATGATGACTTTATTAGTTATAGGGTGCATTTATAATAATCTAAATATAAATGGGAGCAAATCATATCCATTTGATAGAAAACAATTGGGAGAGTATTTCTACGTAACATAAAAGAGTGAGACCTAGGGATAATTTCATAACAAAAAATCAAAGGATTATTTTAGAACTCAACAAAAATGTTTAAGGATAAGAATATTGTTATTATAAGAGACATATTCTCACTGGATGATAAATTATTTTTTATAAATAAAAAACACTTCCATTGGTGTATGTTTTCATCTTCTTAATGTGATAAAATGAAGCTTTAAAAGACGAATTAGTGAGGTATTTATTGAAGGTGAGTATTTAATTCTATAATTTATCAAGGTAGTGAACTATGAGTGTCAATGACATTACTCCATGTTTTACAAAATATAGTGAGATTTTAGGTTTTTTTGGTTATATGTTCATTTATGTCCATAATCCATTGACTATCCCAGTATAGGTGAATTGAGTACAATTTTGTATGTGTTTCTAATTTTATCACTAATGGAGGAGAACGATGGAAATAAATACATGTATTACTCAAGGATAGAGGAAAAAATCATTTTCCAGGGAATATTATATTAAACATCAATACATGATCCTCCTACTTAGAGTGTTATCCTCAATAGGGATCAAATAATTTGAATATAGATTCGCACTAGTCTTCCCCCAAACTACCATTTACTATGATTTGTTTCTAGAAATGAGTTATATCTGGTTGGATATTGAGATTCATAATTTACAACTATTCTATATATGGTTTCTTCTTACCTAGTATTAGCTTCATTATTTCAAGACATTGCAATTTACTTTTCAAGAAAGAGTGAAATAAAATTTGGTAGTTAATATTAGAGTTACTCTTGGTGTGATTGGTATATATATACACACATTTCTATGGAGGGTTCCTATAATAATGTGGGTAAACTATGGGAACCCTATGGGTAATTATTTTCTTATATCTCATAATATCATATATGAATTTATAAGACCCAATCATATCAGACATGCATAATATAAATTTACACATAGATATCCATTACATTATAAAAATAAATCACACCACTAGATCCTATATGATTTTTGTATTTGGAGTATATATACATAACCATCATATCTTTCTATAATTCATCATCACCTTATAATAATTTTAAAATATATATACCCCTTTGAATATATTAGATGTAATACTATTATTTATTACATAGGGAATGGAAATATAAGAAAACTGTGATTTCGAAATCTTATTATGGGTTAAAACTTATAAGATGATAATATTGAAAACATAAGATACAACAATAATTAATATAGGATAACACAATAAGAAAATGTTGGCATGAGAACATAATCAAGGTCTAAAACCATGGAATAAATATAACACACCCAATATAAAAATAGTCCTAAATAATCAATATTGAAATAATTATTTTGGCATAGTGTAATAAATGAGGAATAGTAATTTGGACTGAAAATAGAAATTTATCATAGAAATAAGAATATATATTTATATCATATGTTAAGTTTCACTACCATAGCCATTATTACATAGTAAAATAATTATCCTATAATGTTTAGAACAATGATAAACACCCCTACACCCCAGATGAAAATCGAAAGAGATAAAATATTTACCAAATGAATTTAAGGGTAATATAATTTTTTTCACACCCATCAAAAAATTTTAAAATATAAATATAAATTCTTGTATAATAGTAAATATTCTATTAATCTATTATATGAAAATAATGTTTTTAATTAAATAGGGTTGATATACATTTTTACAATGAATTCAATCATCTAAATAATTAGTGTTGATTATTTAAATAACACATATCCCTAGTTAACATGTGATATGCTAAATGATGACAATATGGATGAAAAAACACTTTAAAATCTCATTAATAAATTGGTTTAATGAAAATAAATGAATATTTTTAACATTTTTTGTAATTTTTTTAATGTGAAAGTAGTTATTAAGCTATATTATTATAATAAGTGAATATATAAATAAAAAATAATTCATGGAAACTAAAAAATTAATTATAATGAAAATTTGATGAAAATATTGGGAGCAATCAAGAGAGATGAAAAAATATTATGGTAAGGTAAAAAAATAACTCTAAGTGTTTTTAAATAAGTATAAACCATTCTAATGAGGTCTTAAAAATCATATCATTATAGTCAAGGGAATTTATAGTTAGTATCAACAACAAACAGATGGAGGTAAAATATTTGAAACTTAAAATAAGATATAAAGACCTCTTCACTAACAAGCACCATTTTAGTAAAATTATAAATCTGTGAGAGGGGAAACATTATGAAGACGTGTAAATAATTTCCAAAACAAAGTTGTTATATATATGTGAATATTATATATATCTCTCCAATTGATGTTTATAGTTCTATAATCTCAATAAATAATAAATATTTTGATAAAAACCCTTACCTTTACTCCCAACATTAGTTAATTATTATTATACTCTAATATAATAATCATAATCATATAATTCATTGGTTTTGGAGACAATTTTTAACAATATTCATTTATTTTATTATATTATATTTATTTATAACATATTTGTTTGTTTTTATATATGGTTTTTACTTCATAGACGATATTAGTTTTTATTGGTCAAACAAAAGATTTGAAATATAATTATGAATCTTTATAACATGATAATAAACTCATGAACAATATATTATTCATGGTATTGGAATAATTTTGTTTTATGATTCATATAGTCCCATATTCAATTGGTAGAATATATAGGAATGATTTAGAAGATGGTATTTTTAACGAGATCATTTTTTTGGGTATTTATCAATATTTATAAGATATATTATAATAATAATTACTTTTAGTTTCACCTTTACTGAACAGTTTTCATGATATATATTTACCTATACTATAATATATTAAATTCATTAATGTCTATATACTCTTATATGGTTGATAATTTTATGACATTATAACATCTTTCATATACGTGGAAGAACCAACCTCAACCAAAATATGTTATGTCAATGAATGAGTGAGAATAAATTATTATGTTATAACAATAATATTTTAATTTAATAATAATTATGTTAATAATGCATCATTACAATAGTGAATGAAATTTATAAATAGTGGAATATAAAATTAATTGAAACAAAATGAGAATTATTACCTAAATTGAAGTATTATCACTTTCTGTAAACAGGTTCCCTCATGATGAAACATGTATGCCTCTTAATAATAACAAAATACTACCCAAAGTGAGAGAAATATTTAATAGTGGTAATTTGGATGGATATTTATGTTGAAACCCATAATAATTTTTTGTTTTATAGTTAGTAGAGTAGGATTCTTTTTTTGGGGAGTTTGAGTGGAATTTACCAAAAACACAATACATTAATGTGCATGGAATGTAATTTTACAAGAAAATTGGATACAATATAAAAAAATAAAGAATATAGGTCTTTAATCACAAAATTTGAATAATTTATATATATTGTTAGTTATCTTTTATGTATTTATACTTTAATTTATTCCCTTTACATCACGTTAATCACTAATGTGATAACACATTTTGTAATATGGATCTCATTTTTTTACAAAAATTAAATTGACCCACTTTTATAATTTCAATTCCTTGATTCCAAAAATTAATAATATTTTTTCATATTAAATTACATTATATTCTAAAAAATAATTTTATAATTAAATAGAGAAAACATAAAATCCATATTTAGAATACTGTATTTTAACCACAAAAGAAGCTTTATTAATTTCCCTTAAATAATAATAACAATTAAAAAATTAATAATTTATGATATGTTGTTCAATTTTCTATTTTTAAAAAGTATTTATCCCCATCATATCGATCAACCATGCAAAAAATATATGGGGTACTATACTTGTTCTTGATAATTTCTTATTTATGTTCATAATAATCAACGAAAAGAGGTATTAATCCATTATTTTTCTTAAAAAATCATATCGGTTCACACTATGTTAATGAACATGATCTATTAAAAACCATATCAAGATTATATTTACATTATTATTTAACTAATCTAATTCAATAATGAAAATCTATAGGGAATCATTGATATTAGTATGATACCAAGTATAGTATTAATAGAAGACTAAACCTCTAGATCCAGGGATGACTAAAAAATTATTTTAGAAATAAATCAATATATTCTCTTTGAATTTGAATATGTTAAATATTAAAATTCCCCCAAACCATTGTTTTCAAAATAAAACTCATTATAATGTATCAAGAGCTGTAAAAAATGAGGAATTTTTATAGAGAGTTTAAAATAATCCTTTTACTAATAGATGGTAATGGATTGATATTGGATAAGTAATGTGATTTTCCTAACATAAAACATTATATAGGATGAATATAGAGGGAATTAATCTATTCCCAAAATCACAAATAAAAATAACAAAGGAATAATATAAATATTTATAATATTTTAATTACTAGAAACCTCATTCAGAGTAGATTTGTACTTATAGGATGAAATCATCACACCACTATGTTCTTTAACTAATAATACTACATATAATTCTTAGTGTTGTTTCAAAATTCTTTTAGAAAAAATTACATATTTGAATGATTTTGTAGAACCATTGTCAAGAAATACATTTTTTTTCATGAATGTATGAAAATTATATATTTCAACACATAATTTCCATGGCCCAATTTAATATTTGTTATTTCACAATATTTCAATTTCTCTTTTGGATTTTGTGATTTAAGACATCAAATTTTCATATTAAACATTGGGATGATTTAATTTTTATAATAATTTCTAAAATATATATTATCGAATCATTTACTAGTTGATGGTGAAATCAATGGGTTTTTACTCTCTCCGATTGTGTTATATGGCCTCTTTATATCTTTTCAGTATTTGAGTTCTTAATAGAACACTTTTACACACATAAATCACATTATCATTCAATAAAGTCGTTTCATTTATTCTTGATATAAAATATATATCATATATATATATATTAAAATTATTTTCTATTTTGGTTATAAAATTTTTGTTTTTGAAATTACATATTCCAATTCAGGTCCCTGAAATCATGAGAATAACAAAATTTCAATTTTTATTTTGGGAAATTATAAAAAAATCTCAATTACCATTGTTTATTTTATATAATTATTCTATAATATATGGTTTTTAGCAACAAAATATATAATAATTTAGTGAAATTAGTCATATGATCCATATAATACCATCCATTTCACATGTGGTTTTCTTACATGGTTTCAATCCATTCATCCTATATTTTCCTTTTATGAAATAATTTTCTCATATTTAAAAGAAAACGAATTAAAGGAAAATAATCATTGAAATATACTTTCTTAATCACCATCAATTATATTGAGCCTATTTAATCTATTTTTTTCTTCTATTTGTATTAGTATTATACAGTTTATATACCTCACCTTCCAAAATATAAACACAGGAAATAACATTTTCCTTCACCATATGGTAAAATTAAATATATTTTCAATATTATTTATCCAATACTTAGTAATTAGTGGAATATACAACCCATGAAAATAACATGGTAATTTGTTTATAAATTTCTCAATGTCAATATTTTCCATACATAGAATATCCTAGATTTTAGTAAAGCTATAATTACAATTCAAGACATGGGATAGTTCTTTCTTAATTTCCAAGATATTTTTGACTTCAAACCGTACCCTATCTGGATTCTTATTATGGGTATAATTACATTGTACTTATCCAATTTTATTCCTCAACATTCTCTTCTTTCTATCCATTAACTAAATCATAAAGGGTTAAATTAATTCTAAAATATGACCATCCATATTTATAAATATAATGATGATGAAAATTAATCCTAAGCTATAATAACCCATGAAAGATTCATTTCAACTTATGAAACATCATGTTGATCCTCTAAAACACTAATTATAAAGTATGTTTATTAAAGATGGATTATATTATTCTCTGTAACATAATCCAAAAATTAACTAATCCCTTATCTGGTACCATTTGATATTACCAAACCATAATATACATACATGCATGAGAAAAAATTATTCTATAAAATTCATTATATTTTTGTAATTTATCATACCCTTAGATGTTATTTGTTTTGTGACATTTGGGACTTGATATTTAAGCTTCTCGCTCATCAATTATTCTTCATCATTTCTAAAATATATTCTCCATAGATGATAACATTCAAGAAATATCATATATAATACGCTTCTACACTACATTGGTAATAAAATCATAATAAATTTGTGAACATATATACTTTTTAATATATAAAACATAATATATCTCTATTAAGATAATATAATACACAATAATTAAGATCATAAGTGAGAATAATATGAAAATATATAAATAGAAACATAATCAATGTACAAAACATTATTGTAATAACATCATACATAATATAATTTTTATCTTAAATATAAAAGAATTCAATAATAATTCTAATAATACATAATAAATGGGGAACATGCATTCAATATATCATATAGATATATCACATCCATAAGTATATAAAATATAATCTGATGAAGGATCATTCACATAACTATAATCTCATAGTGGACAAAAATTAACTATATAATAGTGGAATACGATATCTTATTATATCACATAACATGAAATAATATGAGATATATGATTTACTTGTAATTACCCATGATCACATTCAATTTATACAAAAAACTGTTATATCCGAAAAAACATTTTTTGTTTTACAATATAAATGCATAGTAGGACTATTTACATTACATCAAAATCATGTAATAATATTTTATATTAAAATTATTAATTATTAAGGATATAAAAATTAATGAATAGTTAAATCACTAAGGTGAACTCTGTATCCTTGAAGTCACCCATGAAGATCATTCTTACCATGATTACTATAAATGGAATGGGAGGTGTTAGGAAAATAATTAGAATTATTGAAGTATGATTAATAACAATTGCTCGTGAAGTAGTGAACATTGAAGAATGATATTGGTGGTCCCTTTATATTGGGAAACATGACTATATTGTATTATGATCATTATGGTCATTGTAAATTATGATGATTGGTCAAAATAGCTGTAGGGAAACTGGATGTTAAAAAATATGAATGTTAAGAATTATAAATTCAGTTTATATAAACATTATAAATGGATCATTGGAGTTTTTTTATGATTCATAATAAATAAACTACATCATATACCATCACGAATATAGAAAATAACGTCTATTTCAACTATTATTACATTATTCTTGAAATAAATATCCAATTAATACAACTAAGGGATCTTATGGCCTTGTGTTCTTAGAAGAATTGGTAAATAAAATAGTTTCCTAAAACGAAAATAAAACTTCTTAATATTAATATCAATAATTAGATCCTAATTACAATTGATCTCATAAAATTATATAGAATATGCTGAGGAATACATTAATGAAAACTAATATTTAAAATCCAAGATAAAAAATAAACCTGATAATGAAGATACCAAGTGAATCAAATGGAATAACATGATATCCTGATATAGAATTATCATGATTAATCACTAAGGATGATATCATAAGGAATATATCATCATAAAATCATGGAATCGTTACAATGTTTTAGCAATATAACCCATGACATTAGAAAAAGTCAAGGCTAACCACAAATGAAAACATTAAATTGTGGATATAGTCTCGTTTTGGATTAGGCACACTCATTAATCACATAAATACTATATCAAGAAACAAAACATTACCAAATCATTCAAGTTATATCTTGTTGTACCCATAATATCATTTACAGGACATTGTGTACCATAAAAGGAAATTGGAATAAACATAGTAATTTCACATAGAATGAAACGGGTTTCATAATATTTCCTCATGACATTGTCAACGAATATTTTATAAGATTACAAAGAGAGGAATGAGTTACATATTTTATCCATTAATATACAAATACATAATCATAGTTATCAAAAAATGTTTTTTAAGATAAAATACATTATGGTATATGGTACAAAATTATGTATTACAATGAACTATCAATATGTATTTCTACAAAATTAGATACATACTTTTGATATTGAATATTTAAGACAGTTTTATTGAAATCCAGTGGTTTTTA
Source organism: Viscum album (assembly GCA_963277665.1). Lineage (NCBI taxonomy): Eukaryota > Viridiplantae > Streptophyta > Magnoliopsida > Santalales > Viscaceae > Viscum > Viscum album. The sequence goes on from OY728130.1 coordinate 400,520,079, forward strand.
AATGATGGTACCTAAAATAGTTTTTAATTTCATGAAATTATTAATGGGAATATATAATTTAATGTAGCCTTTTATAAAATGATTAAGGGATAGAAATGTTCCTCTTGAAAGAGACTGATTTTAAAGATGGTATTTGAGAAATAATCATATTAAATATATTAACCTGTCAATGGAAATGTTAATAAGATTTGTATGTATATAAGAGATTTAAATAATAAATATTTAATAATTTCATATAATAAAATAGTGAGATAATGTGAGTTATGGGATGAAATTTTATAACCTAAGGAAATAGGATGCTTTGGATAGATTCCTTAACACATATTCATGAATCATTTCACACATGTATTTAATATACTAAATAATACAGTTAAATTCAATAATTACATAATTTAGAAAATGTTTTATCTATATTTGTTTATTAAATTTTTATTATGTTCATTCATAACCATTTTAATGATATATTATGTTTAATCTAATTTTTCTGAGTGTGTTCATTTCATAGTTCCAATGTAAGATCACTTGTGGTTATATATTAATATTCTTGTTAAATATGCCTATAAATAAAAAATTGAAATTAATTATTACTCAAAAAAATTTGAATTTTTATATAGTCCCAAATAAGGTTTTTTCTATCATAGGGGTGATTCATATAGTAAAAATGTTAATGTTATACATTTAGTTCACTTAGGAGGTATTTAGGAAATCTCATAAACCGGTTTCATTATATTAAATATTTTTACAATATATTCATTAAAAAATTTGAAATATTATATAATATAAATATTTAAGTCAACATAAACCATTATATGTGAATTTAATATTTTTATGAAGGATAAAATGAAAAATGGAAACTTATTATCTATGGAGGTAGTGAATCGACATAATAAATAATGTGGTTGTGTTTTTAAAATAAGATTACATGAGGAGAAGATGGAAGGGATATTAAAATATTTAAATATAAAATTAATTTCTATATATGATACTAGAGATATTATTATCAGATGCATGATGGAATTTAGGTGAATGTATAGTAATAAAATAATTAAAACTTTCCAGTTTTAGAATATTAACTTTAGAATGTTGTCTCATTGGAAAAATCTATAATGCAATTTAAAATGGTGTATTAGTGATTGAAATATATCAATAAATTAGGGTATAAAATTATAGAGATAATTGGGCATAAATTTTTGAATCTATTGGGCTTATAATGTGTGAGGATAATGGGTTGTGATAGGTGATATTTATAGAGGGGTTATAATGGTGTTTTTGAACATTATACTTATTAGCTTATTATTTTGACATAAGAACAACAATAATGTACATTATTGTAAATATATAGATTAACTGGTTAATATTATTTTCAACTAATTGTTTCATACATAATTCCATTTGTAATTAATCACATATTTATCTTAAAATCATAAATACCATATTTCACTGCATTTCACTATTCACAAAAATTTCAATTATTTTTAAAAAATACAAAAACATTACCCTAATTTTGTTAAATGTATATTCAAAAAATAAATACATTTCAAGATAGTAATTTTATATATATGGGAAATATAATTTTCAAATTAAATCCTCATTTATTTGAAAAATACCAATTTAAATATTATGATCAAATTTCAAACCAAATGAAAAATTATTTTTTGAATAATGATATTATTTTATAATAATAATATGATATAAAATTATTTTATTAAACAAAATATGAAATATATTTCCTTTTAGAAAATTATATTTATTATAAAATGGAAAATAAAATACATATGTTATATAAAAATACAATCACTTATTTTATCATTTTTATAAAAAAATATTTCTAATGGTAAAAATATGACATATTTAAACTATATAGTATTAATAAAAAATATTCTAAAAATCCATAAGTGAGAGTAAAATTCATAAAATCAGTCTATAATTCCTAGAAGAAGGATTAATATTTCAATAGTCAGAATTCAGTTCCGAATGTCAGATTTTTAATAGTCATATGGGTTCCCAAATTTCTATAAAATCGTTATATTTCATTTATTATTTATTCACTTATATTTACTATCAAGGTGAAATTTTTATAATATAATATATGAATATTTCATTGCTATTATTCTTAGTTGTTTTGACAATTTTGTTTATTAGTATCATTATTTTGATGGATTTAAGAGATCAAAATTTTTATATTTTGGTTATGTAATTTTCTATTTATTATACAATTTATATATTTTCGATTCATATGGCTATGTTTATCCTCTAAATATAATATTCCAACCATTGTAATTAAATTTTTTTTTGTTTACCATGAGGTATATGTGATTTAAATAATAATATATTACAAATTATGTCATAATTATATAATTTGGGGGGATATTTTCTTTATAAAATTATAGTCTGTTACATTCTTCTTCCTTTACAAATTTCATCCATGAAATTTAATTTTTCATTAAAATGTGATAACCATTGATGGTAATTTTACATCATGGATTCCTCTTGTTCTCATATTTAATACTTCTAGTTATTTTTTCTATATTACATTAACTATGATATTTATCTTATTTTGAATAACATTACCTCTATAGTCCATGATTTTCACAAGTTTATTCACCTAATAGATATCATTTTGAAGTTGTAAAAACATTAAAATAACTATAGTTGAGGTATATGGTATGTATATACTCAAAAGGGATATATGTAATTTGTCTTTTATTTGAGATGAGATTAATGGGAGTTCTAGTAGATAAGAAATGACTCTACTGTGATCCTGAATCTAAAAGGGGCCGATATAGTTAGCAATAAATTACAATTCTTTAAAAATATAAGTTCTCTCTTCCATTGAGATATGTAGATAAAAAAAATATCTCTATCCTCAAAATATGTTACTTGTTTTTTATAATCACCATACGTCTCCTAACAACATTTTGAAGAAATGATGATTTTCTGAACTGATTTAACATTTTATACTATATCGTCAACCATTTCAGGTCCCACCCACTTTAATTGAAAAACTTCATACAAAAATTTTTATATTCTAAATATATTAAGAAGAATGTCATAAAATGGAGGCATTTTTATTTCTGAGTAAATGATAGTATTGTAAGCAAACTTGACCCTTTGAATATATCGATGACATCTTCTTTTGAATTCATTAAGCATGAATGCAACACTTTCTCTAGTTTTAGGAAATTATGTATATATTTTCCCTTATTTTTGTGGGTGATATGTTTTAAATATGTAAAAATTACTAATTATATCATATTAAAAACTAAAATATCAATAAGAGTTAAATCTCATGTCTCAATCAGTTATAATTAATATTTGTGTATCTTTCATATTGACCACTTCCTAGATATATATTCTTTCATGGTGATAATGTGACAAGTCCTATCGAATTATATTGAAATTAGAGTAATTATTAAGATGATTTACCATATCCCAAATAGAATTGTTTCATTTGGATGTCCTAGAATGACTACTGTCAACGTGTGCGGTTATTTTTTCCCACTTTGTTATAGGCAAGGGTAATGGTTTCATCTTATTTTATGACATTTCTTTTTCATCGTTTAATTATTGATATACCTATAACATTGTTGTAAATTGTTTGATATACTTCTTCAAATATTACATCCAATAGTTATCCTACATATTTCAATTAATATTTGGTTACCTATATTGGTGGAGATGGCCGATCTATTTGTATTATTCAATAAATTCAAATTTTTCTCTAGATTTATGATATACCATGTTTTGCTAAAGATGACATGACTCCATATTCACATGTTCGTAACTCTTATGATTTAATATTTATTATAGCATCGACAGTTATCTATATTTCCACTTAATCTCTTTAAAATTCATTATTATTCTCCATAAGGGATAGTTGAGTTATATTTTGAAAAATTAATGATGAATTTAATTCTTTTAGGACTCCAATGTCCATCTTTTGCATCTTTAAGAAGATTGAATTTTTCTTAATTAAAATCAATGTTAATGTTTCAATATAATTTCTACTAATATAATACACCAAAGTATTTTATTTCATGGGAAGATATTCTATTTAGATGGAATAATACTTTATCATCTATAACCATATTCCCTTAACAGATGAAGTACCTTCGGTTTTAATATATATTTGAGCGACTTATAATCTATATAATTATTACACATCTCAAAATTGATACAATTGTATCATACTTTCAATGTGAATATTACTATATAAAAATTAAGATCATGCATTGTAATTTTTTTCTAATTATTATAGAAATTTTATTTGGTATTATAAATCACTTTTTCATTTTTCATAAATACACAATCAAATCCCCTCTTTGAAGCATCACTGTATAGAATGAAATTTTCCACCCCTGAGGGAATCATGAGGACCCGCTTAATAATAATCCTATGTACAAACAATTGAATCTATATTCACTAATTAAACTAGAAAGAATTAACTTCCTTAAGGGTAATATAGGATATTGGGGTTTATAATCCGGAGAAGATTCCCATAAATGATTGGTAATATCTAACTACTCTATTGATATAATGAATCATCATTACATATATTTTTTTGGGCCACAAACATTTTCCATTAGCATTGAATGGTCTATATATGTCCCTTTACTGGTGATAACATCCCCAATAATGACACTTCTTCAATCATAAAATCATATTAACAATACATTTCATATAAATTATCCTTTCACATTTTCTTTATCACTATAATCGAATAATACAAATGATACTCTTTGATTTTAGAGTATATCATAATATATTCTATTGATAATGTAAAACTTTTGTAGGTATAATATCAAAAGTCTATATTAAAAAATAAATAAATATTATAGAGAATTATTGAGCCTTAATGAAACTTATACCAACATATAGTGTCCCTAACTTGTTTTAATGGATGTTTTGAGAGTCACTTCCTTCTTCACATTTAATTAGTGATATCTGAACTGATGTTTCAGTTCAATGAAGTACATGGCACCTTGTAGTTGATAAAACAAGTAATATGTCCATTAAGAGTAAACATATTCTTTATCATGATTCTTAGGGCTCAATATAATCAATGAATAGATGCATTAATTATTTTTTATTCAGTATAAGTCATCAAATTTATGTTTGACTATTCAAAATGAAATAATATAAACAATGGAGATATTCATTCCTCTTGAGAATCATCCTCATCCTAAAACAAGTATAGAATCAGAAGATAACTTGGGTTGTAATGAGTTATCTCACTATTTTGATAGTTTCTAATGGATTTATTTAGGGGCATCCAATCCATTCTAAATACAATATCAAAATCAACTAAAGTAAGATACTATTTTTTATAGGTTTAGTCTAAAAATATAGAATGGGTATGAGTTATATACATAGGATGAAATAACATCCCTTTTTAAAACTCTCTGTTAAATATCAACCCCCTTGTTTTGAGGTGGTTTTTAAATAATTCTATTTAATTAAAAATATATGAATGATTTTATATAAATATAATCATATAGAATGTTTTGATCTAATGAAGAGACAATGAGTTAACCCTTCACTGTTTGATTTTTGTTCTAGTCATTTACAATATATAAAATATTTATATTAGAGTACACATAAACTAAAAATAAAATATAAGTGGGACAATGAACCTAAAAGGAAAAAATTTTAAGTAACCTGTAAGTCCTGAATACCTATTATCTAGGATTAAAACTTTGTTATCCCTAGTAGTCATTTCTGTTATGTTTTCTGAACTAATAATATATTAAACATCTTCATAATGTCCATATAGAGTTTGTTAATTGGATAAATTATATCCCTAGGGAATGTTGTACCATGTGCTCCACAAGACCTCTTACCCTTATAATATGATATGATCAAATTAATATGCAATGAAACCTCTTCATGGTTATTACCTCTAGGTAAAACTATTCAAGAGAAAAAATAACATGTTGTATCTTAATAGGTATGCAATTTATTAGAAACTATTCAATATATACTTTAAAAATATTCAAGGATATTCTTTTATATTTAGAAATTACCCTTGGGTTCCAACTAATGAATTCTACTAATTATTTCTTAGAAACACATTGAACATTACATTGATACCATATATAATGACCAATGAATTATAATTAATTGACTTTTAACATAAATATATAATAAATAAAATAAATGTTTTGTGATTCCATGTGTCTTTGGAAGACTATTTATAAAAAACATGAATCTAAAATAAAAAAATATTTATTTTAATCTCTAGGATGTGCTCCGAAATCCCTTTCATCTCATAAAATTGTGTCATATAATCTATTCAATGTATAAAACAATGTGGGGAGATAAAATCTAATAAATGGAATAAGCATTATAAAGAAGCCTAACATGTGAGTTAAATGTAAAAAATGAAATCATAAAAGATATGGATCTTGAATAATTTTATTATAGAATAACATAGTTTCCCTAACAATTTTAGGTCCCCTTTTCCCAAGTTAATCATCCGTAGTTTGACCATGGTTTGGAAAACCTTGAAAACAAAACATTAAAAAGCTAAAATTTGGGTAATTTTAATATTATTCCCGTAGTGATCTAATTAATCTTTTTCTTCCTCCCTCAAATTATTTTCAGTGGAATTATATTACATTACTCTAATTTTGGAGAATTCTAATGGCTTAGTCTAGTAATATAGAGATCTCCAATATCTATAATTTTCTCAACAATTCATTCATCATGTTGTATGTGCAACATTAAATACTAATATTTGTTTGAGCCATCATTCTTCAGTATTTATCTCGACCTAGTTATCAAGGTGTGTGAATTTTTACCATTTTTCATATCTATTATGATCCGAGCCAAATAAAAGGTCGATACTAGAATATGAGAGTCATAAAAGTCTTATATGGGTGGTTTATAACTCATCCTTCATGTTCATCAATTTCGTAATTGTTGTGTGGGGCACACTGATTTCATCAAGTGTCATTTATTTATTTTTAAAAAGATTTTTATACTCTTTATAACATTATGGTTATACTATTTAAAAATTTCTGATTTTTGGTAAGTGGTTATACCCACAACTCCATTCATCCCATATATAATGTTATTCCCATATTTTATTTTTAGTGCTTTGAAATGTTTGAACCACCGTTCAGGTGTTCCTTGTATTTAACTTCATAAGGTTATAATTTCTGTATTAAATGTAATGATTTTACATTCTAAATCAAATAAGGTAATGTACAATGTATTCTCACCAATTGAACCACCAACAGTATGTGATTTAAATGACAAACTATGGTTAATTAAAAATTGGAAAGTAATAAAGTTTATGAATTTTACTTATTAGATACGAATTAATGTTTGGATCCATCTTTTGTCACCCCTTCTATGTTGACGGAATGTAATGGATTGAACCATAATTATTTAATATACCTTGAATGGATTTAATAATGGTTTACATCCACTCAGACGTCTCAAACTAATGGAATTAAATTCTTGAACCATGTGGATTTATCAATTAATAAAGACATGATTTAAGGATTTCTTGATATTTTTCCATATCAAAATATTGAAATAGAAGGCTTCAAATAATTATAATTATATATGAATACATTATCAAATTAAGTGTATGATAACCCGATCTAACATTAGATTCCATATGTAATTCTTTAAACACTCAAGAACCCCATTTTGATTCAAGGATACAACTTGATTTGGTTGATACCCACTAGAACCTACTCTATTTCTATACATGGATGCTCAGTATTAGACTATAGGTTCCCTCATGTATTATTTCTGAATCCCATTTATACAATCCTTGGATCTAGATTAGATAATTATGGGCCATGGTTCTATCCAATAAAGCCTAGTCATTGGATAGACACATTTTACTTTGTAACAATTCCTTGGACTCGGTAGGAGTATTATTGTGAAATACCATTGACTATACTCTTTGGGTTACACTATTACCCATAGCCAGGATATAGTTTCTACATAGTTAGTGAACCTTCAGATCTACATTTCCTTGATTATTACCATGGAACTAAATTATTAGAAATTATTATAGGGTTCCTTATTACATCTTGGAACCTTTTCAATTTTTAACATGCGACTTAATTATAAACTATTAATAACTAAATAATTAGTCCGTAACATTTTATGAGACTAGACATGGGCTAAAGAAGTTACTTGGGTATATAATAATATTGTACTTATTTACATTATAAATGCATTTGATCACACAATTATATTCAATTACCTGATTGAGATGTTATAGACACAGTTGTTGGTGGCCCACTGAGATTTCTCTTACACCCACTTCAGGCGTCATTTTGGTACATAAGGAAGTATAAATGAATGAAGGTGTTGATAAAGGGAAGCATATGGTTTCGAACAATTGATTACATACTGTTTAGGATGGATCTTGATAGAAATTTACTGAGCCAGAGCTCAAGATTCAAGGAATTTTCATTTGATTTATATTTTATAGTGGTGGAACATGTTAGACTTCGAATCTATATCCATGTTTTTTAGTTTTCTAGTGACACAAAATATCATCATCATTTGTTGTGTGATTGAACATCATTCATGGTAATTCATTTATCATTACTATTTTCTCAATTTTCATTGTTCCTTATGTTTAGTTATATTTCTTCTATTATTTACATCTTTTTCTACTTATTTTTTGTGCTATAATTTAGTAACGATGTCAAAGTTACCCCAAAGACACACTCTAGGCCCTCACTGCAAGTCTGCAGCCTTTGGGATTAAGGAAGATGTTCTTGAGGCCATGTTGCCCACTAGGCTCGGGGAAGCTATTATGTGGAATCTTGTTCGGTGACATACCAAGGTGGTATTAGAGGTGTTTTATTTTCCTTATTTTATATTTGGAGATAATATATTGGAAATTACTCATTTTATAGACTAGTTCATATGAAATTCTTGGGCATCATGATCCCAGGATCGAGGTAAAAACCAAGTTACCCAAAATATAATTGTTATTCTATTTTTCCTATTATAGTTTACATTTGTTCACCATTGGTTGATTCCCATGTAGTGTATTGGTTATTAATATTACTATGGTTGATAATTTCACTTCATTTTTCCCCGATGATATGATATAAATGGGAATTATTACTTGCATCATTATAAGAACCTGTAATTCGAATGTCATGCATATTGACCTGCCATATAGGTTCATTTAATATAATTATTTGCATGAACATTATGTTATTGTTGTGTTATTATTTTATAGTATCTAATTCATGTATTAATTTTGGATTTAAATGGGTTATGGAATGTATCAATTGAAGAGGTGTATGGAACCCCATGGGATGAGATTTATTATTTACTAAATCAAGCCATTATTGTATAAATAAATGGGTATAATTTTCATTGATGAGTTATATGGAAGTGATTCAATGATAATTGATATCCATTATAATGTAAAATAAGACATATGATATTAAATGGTTGTATGTATTTATCCCTCCTTTTCATGTTTATGAAATGTAATGTAGTGAAACTAGTAATTAAATATAAAATTAAATAAAACTTATGAAAATGAATGTAATGATACCTAGACATCTAAGCCGATAGTAGGGGTATTTGACCTTGGAAAGTGATCTTGTCCTTTTTTATAATCCACTAGTGATGTTATTTATGTACTTAAACCTTGATCTGATGTTTGTTATTTCTATTTGTATTCCAATGTCTCCCTAACATACATCATATCATTCACTCGGATAGTGGTGATGACCATGCTCCGAACATGGTGGGCCCTGAGCTGCATGTCTTACATACAACATTTCAACTTGAAGCACCACTAATTGTACCATATTTTATCATTGATGCCCATGTCCATGATACATTCCTATGTCTGATATAGTCTAATCATGGTTCACCACGACTTGAACGTATGATGGCTGATATGACTCAGGAGTACCAATAACAGAATCCCAGTACTTTATCTGGGGATGGCGGTCAACAGCCTACTGAGTCTTAAATAGTAGCTACAAAGTATATATTTGACCATTTAAAGATGAATACATATCATAGGTTCAATCATTCCACATAAATTCTTTTTGATTTGCATAAACTCTAGAGGGATGTTATTACCTATGCCAGTTATCATCGTCAATTTTATGGGTCGATTTATAAAGTGCCTTCTATGATCGGATCTTTCCTCAGATGCTAAGAGCTGATAGAGGTAGAGAGTTCATGCATGTTGAGAAGGGTTCTATGTCAGTGTCTGAATATTAATCATGTTTCATATAATTGTAGTGGTTTTCACTGCTTTTAGTCGGTGATGAGATTTCTTGTGCATGAAGCTTTGAGGATGGGCTTTAGTATGCCATCCATACACAGGTGAATGTCTATATCCTACAAACATTTTCTAAAATACATAATTACAAACATATCACTGATTTCAACATGAGGGATATCACTAGTACTAGGCATATAGGATCTGTGTTGTGGTAGTCTAATAGATCACTTGGTGGTAGGAAACATTCCTTTGATGTTTTTTCAGAGTAGTGATAAAGAGACTACCTGTTTTGATATCACCATTGTGCATCATCGGTGTAGACGATGAGGGAACCTAAATCCTCATTATGATAGAGACCCAATGGAGTACTGGGATTTAATTCATATCAGGAATATTCATTTTTTTCTGCAAGATGTTTTCTTCATATTTTAGTGGAAAATGATATGCACAAAATCCACCATGAGGATAGGGTTCTTTTATGTTGTGTTAGGCATAGAGATGGAATAACACTAACAGGTTAGGCCAAGGAGGTGGTTGTGGTAGTGGTAGCTAGACCACTGATCACCAAAAGAACTATTTGAGAAGTTATGATCATGGTAGTCAAGATATTTCAAAGGGCCATAAAAGAAAACAATTTCATTAACTTCAACCAATAACCAAGGTTCAGGTTGTAGGCCCATCTATACAACAATTTAATTTTCTTCTGGAATCTTCAATATTATATGCATTATTTGATACAGGTTCATCGAACACTTTAATCTTTTGATATATCCTGGAAAGTCTTCGACATGAGATACAATGATATAGAGGAGTAATGATCGTAGATAAACTATTGGGAATATGGTCTGAGGGAATATTCTAGTGTAGGGATTGTCGCCATGAGGTAGGAAATTATCCTTTCATATGGAATGTCTTCATTCTCGATATGAAAAGATTTGATTTCGTTCTTCGGGTGGATTTTTTGATCGGTTCCACATATTTTTATACTGCTATCAGCATAGGGTACACTTCACATCACCAAAGAGAAAAAGTTATCCACATAAGGTTGAGTGGGATTTCCACGCTAATATATTAGGATCAATGTATCATTGGTTAGGTGGATTGACCGCCCAGATTTGCGACATCTTCATGGATGATTGTGCTTTACGTCAAGATGATTCCCATCCGGTATTGAATAATTTCTAGGAACCAGTTTTTGTCATTTTATTCATTACCTCACAAGAGAGAGTTAGAGTTATCAATCGATCTTGTTCAAGGAGTAGCTCTAATGTATGTTCCTCCATTAAGAATTCACATACAGGGCTTCAGAAGCTCAATCAGCTGTTATAATATTTAATGGCCAATGGTTTTATACAATCCTTTACATCTTATTTTGGTTTTTCCATGCCATTATATTATAAGGAATATGATCCTTACATATATATGGATTATAGATGGTTCAACCAGCATACAATCAAGAACGAGCGTCAACTAACTAAAACAAATGATCTCTTCAACCTACACTAAGGTTCTAGGGTCTTCTCTAACATCGATTTAAGGTCGGAATATCACCATTTTTGAGTAAGTCCATTAGACATTCCTCATACATATTTACATAGATGTTATGACCTCTATAGGTACCATTTAATTCTCTATGGTCTTACAAATAGACCCAATGTTTTCATTGATATGATGAATAGGGTGTTCTGCACCTATCTCGACTGTTTTTCCATAGTGTTTGTAGAATATATCATTTTTAATTATCACACTATCAATTACCACTCCAATCAAATTTAAATTGTTCATAGTACTGTGAGAGGGCATAAAATTTATTCCCATCTTACTAGGTTCCACTTTTTGAAGGACAATGTTCACTTTGTGTGTCATATCATATTGAAATCCGAATTATATATTTAGAAAAAAATAGTTATTGATGTACTTTCTTGGGAAAAGTCCAAGAATGTTAATGATATACTATGTTTCATGTGTCTTTCTAGATATTATAGGTGTTTTATATAATAATTCTCACAATATTATTCACCTCTAACTTGTATTACAAATAAGGGTGTCAATTTCATGTTATCAAAAGCGTACGATAAATCCTTTCAAGAGCTAAAGGGGATGCTTGTTTGGAACCTATTATATCTTATCCAGATCCAAGAATAGGTTATACCATTTATATGATGCATTAGGAATCAGCCTTGTAGCAATGATGATGTAGAATTGTAGAGTTGTTTTTGTATAGTTGATGGTAATTGAGGATTCATGAGAGAAACTACCAGATGCATGAAGTTGATCTTCATGTAGTCATCCATGACTTACATTTTTTGAGACATTATCTGTTAGGTGAGAACAATGTGGAATACACAGATCAAATTATCCTAAAATATATCTTATCATAGAATGATTCGAACCTCTGATAGTTCTGATGTGTTGAATATATATAATCATTTAATTTTGAGCTTGCATATATGTTTGGCAAGGGAAATGTGGTTGCAGATGCACTGAATCAGAAAACTCAAACATAGGTTGTACAGGAAGCCATCAATGAATATATGTTAATGGACCTCTTCTCTAAGCTACATTTGGAGTATCATGACAGTCATGAGCATCCTTACCTCTCATATTTTACATTTACATCCTCCCCCTTTGATATAGAGAAGGGTATAAAATTCTCCAGTATAAAAAAACATTTCTCTATGAGATCATATTAGTAGATATCCTACCCCCCCAATTGGTATATGGAAAGAGATGACATTCTATGAATTCATGTATATTTTTGGGTTCCCACAGATATCTGCGATGAGTTAATGCATGAGACCCATTCTTCTCCTTGGTTAGTTCATCTAGGAATATCCATGATGTATCAAGATATGCGACCATAATATTGATGGTATGGGATTAAATGTCATGTTTTTTGATTTCTCACAATGTGTTACAGATTTTAGTAGGTGAATTCAATGATCCAGAGACCTGTAGGCTCGTTACTACCACTTCTAGTCTATGAATGGAAATGGGATGATATTGTTACAGATTTATTAGTAGGTTTACCAATGCCACCAAGGGGTATAGATGATTTATGGGAGGTTATTTATAGTTTAATGAAATAATCCCACTTCATTCTTACTCACGAGATATTCTCAGTTGATGATATGGGATGATTGTGTGTATATACCATCATAAAATTACTCGACGTTACATGAACAATCATTTCATAAAGGGATACAAATTTCTCGTCAGGGATCCTACAGGGATTGGGGAAAGCTTTGGTAACATTGGTTCTTCTATGAAATTATTTTACCCCCAGATAGATGGAAAATAATAACGAATGATGCATGTTCTGAATGATATGATATGAGGATGTGCCCCTAATTTCAGAGGTTCTTGGGAGAAGAATATCACTCTCATTTAGTTCACTTACAATAATAGCTTTCACGTGAATATTTAGATGGCTCATTTTGAAGCCATATATGGTAGGTTGTTTCATTCACCCCTATGCTATATGGAGGTATATGAGGCATCCAATCATGGTTATCATATCTTTTAGGAGACTTTGGATAAATTTTAGCTTGTCAGAAATCATATTAATATTGCTCAGCCTAGATAGAAATATTATAATAATCATCATCGATGACCTCTAGAGTTCGAGATGAAGGATTTTTTTCTTCTGGTATCACCTAGGCTAGGGAATAGATGGTAACACAACTAAATAATGTTGTCACATAATTACATAGGGCCATTTAATATTCGTGAGAGAGTCTGTCCTATAGAATGTTAGTTGCTACTACCTTAGAGGTATTCTACCACGCATAAAATCTTCCATGTTTAATCTCTTCACAAATATCCTCCTAACCCTTATCATACCTTTTATCATAAATAAGTTGAGTTGATCATGATACCATTGAGGAGTATCCAGTTCACAAAATTTTAACAGAGCATAGAGGCTCTCTGAGGTTGGTTTGTCCCAAGAGTACGAGTGATATGGCATCACAACAGTGGCCAGGATGAGCCTTGGGAGTAGGAGGCCAACATATTTGTCTTGTGGTGATATTTTTTCTCAAAATGTATCTATCCACAATTAAAAGGTGTACTTGGGTACATGTTATTTTAAGGGGGGAAGACTGTAGGAACCCAATTTTTTTATTAGTTGTAGAAATATTATATTTTATTCAATGTTTTTAATTTTCCACGTTATATGGTCACCTAATTTGTTATAAAAGCTTCAAAGGCTGTCATTGGCTTGTTCGGAGACCAAAAAAAATTGGGGAAAAGCGAGCTTATCTCATGATTAGATCTAACTGTGTAGAGGGCACACATTTTTGGGAATATCCATCATTCAGGGTGGGATCATGGTTTCCCTAACCATGTCCCATAAATGTGCTTGTTCCCCTCATCTTCAGTTACTTGTGCAGGGATTGTCCACAGTTTGGAAAACTGTATAGACAAACCACGAAGAAGCTAAATTTTTGGTAATCATAACTCTTTTCCCTTCATGATCTAATTAATATCTTACTTCCTCCCTGATATAATTTCCTTTGTTATTTTCCTTATTTCAACTCATTTTTGATAATTTTCAATGAATGAGATAAGGATCAAGTGATTACTTCATCCGGGACATGATCAAGATTTTGATCCTCATGTTGGATGTGTAATAGTAAGTACTCATGTCCATTTGAGGCGTTCTTATTCTCTCTTTCTCCGGACACAGTTTTCTAGGTGTGATAGTTTTTTTCATTTCCTCAGATCTACTCTGATCGAAGCCAAATCAGAGGTTGATACTAGAGGAGGGAGTCATATAAGACAATATTGGTTGGCCTATAACACATTCCTCAAGTAATTTTATTTTGGAATTGTAGTGGGGGAATTTCCATTTCATTATATGTCATTTATTGAAATTATATTCCATATGTACAATCATTTTCACAATATAATTATGATCTTTCCAAATATGTGATTTTTTTTTTGTGGTTACACCCACAACCACATCCATCCCAACTAATATGTTATACCATAATTGTCATTTTAGTGTTTTGATAGTTATGAGAGACCATTTGGGTGTACCTTGGATTAATCATAATATGGGTATGCATTCTACCTTAAAAGGATTTATTTTATATTGTTAATCTAAAAATAGAGAGTACCATGTATGCTCAAAACATGACCAACTTATCATATGTTTTTGAATTTGTAATATATTGATAAATTTAAATTGAAAAGTATACTAATTATATGAATTTTAAATATGAGATATAAATGACAATTGAATTTATGTATGTAGAACCCCTTCATTGTTGATGGAAGGTAATTAAGTGAGACATAATTGTTGAAGATTCCTTAAATGGATTTAATAAAGGTTTCATGGTAATTGTCCTTATCATACTAATGAATGGTATGATTGAACCAAATGGGTTTATCAATTATTTACGACACGAGTTAAGGTTTTAATGATACTTGGCCATGTCACACTAATGAAAGGTAGGGCCTAAACTGATTGAAATTATATATGACTTCATTATTATAATTGGAGTGTCCTGGCTCAAGCTCACCTTCTTTTCCCAAGGGAATGACTTGATCACTCAAGAACCACATTTTGTTTCAATGATGTAACATGATTTGGTTGAGATCCACCTAGATCCCATTTCTTATCTATTCATGTATTCCCAATATGACACCATAGGATCCCTCATTTATTATTATATGATGCATTGGACACACTCTTTGGATCCAACATTGACAGGTAGGTTCTATGGTTAAATCCCCTTAGGCCCCGTGATTTATCATCTCCATTTTACTTTGGATGGTCTCTATAGACTCATTATGCATCTTATTGAAGAATGCATTGGTATATTATCAATAGATTGCACTCTTTCCCTTAGCAAGCCAATTGTTCTTAATGGGTTGGAGACCCTTGAGGTGTACATTGCCTTGGATATTACCTTGGAACTCAATTATTAAAATTCATTACAGGTTGACTTGTCACATCTTGGAACCTTCAGTATTGATAACATGGGACATTATTACATACTGGTAATAACTGAATAAAGAATTACTTACATTTTTAGACAACATTCAAGGGATTAATCAGATACATGGGTATTTAGTAACATTTTAGTTCTTTATTTTATATATACATGGTTTCACACTATTATATTCTATTATATGTGCCAAATTTTATAGAAATCATTGGGGGTGGCCCATTAAGAATGATCTCACACCCTCTCCAGGAACTGTTTGGTACGTGGGGTAGATTAAAAGAATTCAGTAGTTATTTAATGGTAGTTTAAGGATTCTAACACTTACTTTCTAGCAATTTAGTATGGAGACTCATACTATATGACCACGCTATATATTGGAATTATTGGGATTGTATTTTTATTTATATATTTCTTTTGTGGAACATGTTTTTAATTCTGTCTTGTATCCATATTTTACAGTTTTCTACAGACATGACATATCATCATGATTTGTTGAATGATTTTATGTTATTCCCTTCATTTGAGCCATTGTTAGTGTTGTATATATTTACTAGTGTACCTTTTATTTACTTATATTTCATATGCTATTTACCAATGTTTATATATATCCATTATGATAAATTTTTTTAATTTGTTAATATTATCCCCACAAACACACCATAGACCATTGTTTCTAGTCTGTAGCTTCTGGCATTTAGGGGGGGTTCTCTTGAGGCCATATGGACCACTGGGCTCATGAAACATATTATGTGGCATTCATGTCTGGCATGTCACAATATATTCATCAAATAATGTGAAAATATAAATAATAAACATATTTAGGTAGAAATACAGAATTATAAGTGAATTTAAATCTTCCATGATGGCATTAATGGGGAATGAGAACTTATAATCCACGGAGGCAGCGAACCGACATACTATGGAAAATGGTTTTGTTTTTAGAATAAGAGGAGTAAGGAAATGATGTATGGATGATATTAAATAAAAACAATTATATTCAAAATAATTCAATTATTATTATATGTTGTTTTAGGGTGGTGAGGATAAGGTAGAATATAAATAGATTTTAAAATAAATAGTTTGATAATACCACCTGATAAATGTTATCTATGAAAAAAGGATCTGCAAGGAACACATATTTGTTATTTTTATGAGATCAATAATACTATAAACTAGTGTGAGTGGTTTTGAAGGATAATTTGTATGAAAATTGATAATAAAAAAGGCTTTTAAATTGTGAGGATAATGGGTTGTGAAGGCTTATATTTCTAACGGTAGTAAGGGATCTTTTTTAATATGTTATTCATTTGTTTATTATTTTTATCAAGACTGCACATAGTGTGGATTAATTTTACTATATATTGTAAATGGTTAATGTGAGTTAAAACTATGGGGTTATAACACCACCCTTTATAAAATTATCCAGGTTTATAACTTATAATGTTAAATAACTCATTTAATTGTATTTCACTATTCGAAAAAATTAAACTATATTAGAAATATACCAAAAATTCATCCAAACCATTTTTTGACAAGCCTAATTCCAAAAATGAAATAAAATTCATGAATGAAGTTTTTTTTAGGATAATAAATTAAATTTCTAACAAAATCTATATTCATTTGAGTAATATGAATTTCAATGTTATGATCAATTTTATGATATTTTGAAAAATTACATATGGTCTTATAAAATTAAAATTAATTTATAGAAATGCATCATCTAAATTTATAAAATCATTTTTGATTGTAAAAATTATTAAATAATTATATTTTTATAAAAATAAAGATAAAACATATATGTTTTGAAAAATATATGGATAATTATTTTATCATGATCAAAAGATTATTTACCTATATCCTGTTATAAATATGGGATATTTTCATTTTATAATATTAATAAATGTTATTTTAGATGTCCATAAGTGAATATATTATTCTAACAGTTATGTTATTATTTATTTGGTTTGATTACTATTCCAATGATCAGATTACAACTACAACCAGCAGATTGGTAATGATCATATGGGTTCCACACATTCTATAAATACATCACATTCCATTAAAAATTCAATGATGTAAATTTTATCTTTGGATTATTTTTATTTTCATTTAAAATATTAATATTTCATTAATAATATTATACATCATTTCTATTATGTTTTTTAGGTTTGTGGTTTTTCTGGTGGATTTTGAAGATCCATATTTTTATATTTTAGTTATCTTATTATCAATTTTTTCTATTATAATTTTTTCGATTCATATGGCCATTTTTATTAAATAAATTTCATTTTAAAATTGATATATTTTTTTAAATCATTTTATGTATGTGATTAATATATGATACAATACTATATAAGACACAATTCTAAATTAGAGGATAAATTCCATTGATAAAATTTTTGGTTTTTAAAGGAATACCCCTTATAGGGTTCACATGTCGATGATCAGGGTAGAGTTGACCACACTAGGATTTTCCCGTGAAAACATCAACAACAAAAATTAAAAAATTAGACATGGGTGAGATCATTTAAAATAGGAGTACAAGTTATATGATCTCACTAGAGAAGAATTATTTTTTAAACTACCCTAATATAGTACTATTCTCCCACATCATACCCAACGTGTAGATTCTAATGTAACTAGAGGTTTTGTATTTACACATTGAGTAGTATTAGTGATTAATTATTTAAAAATTATATAGTTGATGAACTAAATAAATTTTATTGTTTCTTATTTCATTTAATATTATTTATATAAAATATAATAGGTGCTTCAATAATAAATACATATGAAAAAATAATTTTTTATTACAAATACATCAAAATTGTTTTTTTAATTATTAAATTCAATTTTGTGATAAATATATAAAATCTAAATAAAATTTACTTTATTGAAGTAGTATTATGAAATAATATATATTTAAATATAGATGATACTATAGTTTATTGAGTTCTAAAATAATAATTTTATTTTACTATAAGAGTGTTAATTATGTCATTAAAATACTATTAATTTCAAAGAAATGATTATTGTTTATAAAACAATGTTCTTATATTATGTCAATTATTTTAATAAAGTGAGTATTATTTTTAGATTTTTTGTATTGAATTTATCAAATTTTTAATTTTTAGTAATTTTGTGAAAGAGTTTATATTTCTAAGTGAAAAAGTGAAAATTAACATTTTATGACTGCTACAACTTTCATGGATTTATTATGGTATGAGTATAATTTAAATTGTTAAAAAAACATTTAATTAAATAAAATTATCATTAAATATATATTATAGTGACCCAAACATTACACAAATACTGTTATATGGATTTTAACATTAATATCAATTTAATAGAAATCATGGATCGAAAAGTCCAGTGTCGTCAGAAGACTGCGTATGTAATTAAAAAACATGATACTAGAATAAAACAAAATTTTATTAATCTCAATAATGATATAATAACTACCTTTATCTCGTAAAACTTTATATAAAAGCTTTGAGAATACATTGAAAAAAAGGGTGAGCTAAAAGGCTCATAAAGGGAACAAACAATGAAATGATGTATAACACATGAGTGATAAGGCATAACATGATAACATAAAACTAATGTATCATGAAAAAAATGAATTCTCATAACATATAAAAATTGAATTATATGATCATCGAAACATATGAATATTTTATAAACATATATTAGGTCCTAAATTAGTGTTAAGGATAACTGTCAAGGCGATATCACATGGTGGAATGTTTCCCATAGTGAATTGGGATTACTCCACAAACCTATAAATAGAGTCTCATGATAGTGAGATTTTAATGAATGAATTAGATTACTATATGGGAACAAACATAATAACATTTATATGAACATTTTTTTGGTGTAATGGAATTAAACTTATGTAATAATCATACTAGTGACCCATTTCAAGTAATAGGTTTTATAGTCATGATATTGGGCATAACCAAATGGTGTATGATAATGGTATCTATTAAATAAGAGAATTAAATTATTAATTTAATTTCATAAAATCATATAAATATATAATGAATATATATATATATATATCAACATTAATTGAAAACCAGTCAAATATTCAGTAGGTGACATTAGAAAATTACCAATGAAGCACAATTTTAGGGAAAGAATAAAGGGTATTCAAAGAGAATAAATGAATAATTACTTCAATAAACCAAAAAACGGACTAAAATTGGGTATTTAGGAAAAAATGAGTTATTATAAAAAATATTTATGTGGTAAAAAATATATGTAGTGTTATTTGTATATGGGTACGTAAAACAAAAGTTACCTTCAATCGGGTTTTCTTATTAAGCTGAGTCGACACGGGAACCTTTTCAAACATGTATTTCCCCATAAAAAAAGAGGAATTTAGATAGTTATATCTGATTGGAAAATATATAAATAATTTATGGGAATTATATAATATTATTTAAGATATAAATTATGTAAAATAAATTGAAAATGAATTCTAATGGAAATAGGGAGGAAGAAGAGATTCTTTACCTTTTGTTTGAATGGACTATAATCATGCACTTAATGTCATTGGTAATCAAAATATTTTCATTATTTACTTAAATAAATAATATTTAAACATAATATTAATTTATTTAAATTTCATTAAGTTCATTTATAGCCATTTTTATTAGTTATAAAGTTTATTTTGTTATTATAGGATCCTTCGTTTCACGGTTTCATGGTTAGATCACCTATGTGTAATTATAGATGTTCATGAAAATGGAAATACAAGAAAAAAATTCAAATTAAATTTTATTAATGAAATTAAATATTTTAATATTTTTTAATATATAATTTATTTTTTTAGAAAGTTTTATGATTATATTAACATAATTTTAATGATAAATGTTTATTTTACTTTGACGGTTTTTCTGACAATCTCAAAACTTTTTTTCTAATTAATGTTATGGATATACAAACATTTTACAATTTGAAGCCATATATGAAATAAATAATTAGTTAATTTAAAATGATTATAATTTAATTTATTCCTACAATGATGGTTTTATGGGGAAATAAAAATTTATTGTCAAGTAAGGTGGTTAGTTGACATAATATGGACAATGGAATCATTTTTATTTGAATACGAGAATATGAGAAATGAGTTATATATAATATATTCCATTATAAATCTAAAATAACAGTATATATATGATTCTAGAATTATTATTCTATGTAGGATGATGTATACAAGTGGAATTTAGAAGAAAAATGAAATTAAAAGAGGTACTTTGAGATTATTGCCTCTTGATTGAAGCATCCTTGAAGGTCGTCTTAAAGAAAAAGAAATTGGTATTTTACTGTTACCAAAATTACATAGATGTGGAGAATAGTGGGGGTGTGAGTTTTTGGTAAATATTTGACATGATTCAATACTTAGATGGTGTGAGTGTGAGGGGTGGTATTAGAAAGGTGTGGAGAGAGGTGTTTTTTATTATTATTTCCATTTTATTAGTATTTTATCACAAAAATATAAATTTAATTAGTTATAAGACTATATAAATTAAATGAAAATTTTATTATGATATAATTGTTTATTACTTCATCAATGAATCGAAAATTACAATCTTCATTATTGTATTAAATACCTTAAATTAGAATATTTCAATATTGACAAAAAATTAAAATAATTTTGAAAAACACCAAAAATTAACCCAGATAACTTTTTGAAAGTTAGATTTCAAAAAAGAATTATTTTTCTTGATTTTTCTCTAGAAATTGAGAAATTTAATTTGTAAACCATTTCTACATTTATTACAAAATATCGTTTTGAATATTATAATAGAATTTATATTCCTTTGAAAATTTAATTTTCTTCACATAAATTTATATTATCATTATTCTATAACATAATATTAATTTTGGAATCTATTTTATGAAAATAAATATTTCATTAAATCATTATATTTATTATAAAATTGTAAGTAAAACATGTTTAAATTACCAAAATATCAATACAAAATTTTTTAATTTTAAAACATTTATTTACATTTACCATGATATTAATATATCACATTTTAATTGTATAACAATCATAAATATTATTTTACATCTATATAGTTTATTTTACAATTCTAATGGTTATATTAATATTACTAATGATCATATTAATACTCTAACAACCATATTACAATTCCAATGGTCATGTTACTATTCCAACAACAAGATTACTATTCCAATGGCTTGAATTGTATTGTTCATATCAGTTGCTTTATTTTGATAAATAACTATTATTTAATTAATTATTTATTAACTCATATTTAATATCCAGATTATATATACATTCATCTTTAAAATTATTTTTTAATTACTAACATTATGATTTATTTCTATAGCTTTGATCATGAGTGTGGTCATTCTGCTGTGTTGAAGACATCTGTGTTTTCATATACTATGTATATTATATTTATTTTTATACCATTTTAATAGTTGGAATTATTATTAATGTAGTTTATAAGTAATTAATTATTATTCATTTATGTTAATAATCATTTTTTGATTCACTATGTGATGTACGTGGTTAATATGACAAAATTATAAGTATTGAAATTCTATGTATTGTATTCAAGATCATTACATTCTTCACCACCAAATTAAATACAATATATATATTTAATTTTATAGAATAAAGTGAGAATATTTTAGGGTACATATTTTCATAGATACCACTAGTTCCCATGTCACCTTATCATATTTATGGATTTTCCGTTGTACTTTAACTAGATGAGTGGTCTTGTTGTGTAGAACATTATCTCTAAAGTAAATGATCTTTAATGGGTGATCCTCATAATTGGGGGAATCTTATAATTGTACAACTTATAAATTAAATACATGTGAGGGATCTGTTATATACTTCATGACAAGGGATACATGAAATACATCTTGTACTTGAGATATGGTTGGTGGATGTGATATTCTATAGTCTACTATATCGACAAGATAGAGAATATCAAATCGGTCAATGTACTTGGGACATAACATTATCTTATTCACCAATCTCATGTATTTCTCACTTGGAGATATGGGGAGTAATAATTTTCTCTAACCTCAATCTCTTGGCCCCATTGATGATTTTATTTATATATATTCAATTTATTATTTTGATCTCATATGTGATACAAAATGGTATTCAACTTTCCTATAATTCCCAAGATTTTTTTTATCCTAGTAGCTTTCATTCTACAACACCATCCAAGAATGTATTTGTTTCTAAATATCATAACATTAATGTATTCATATGGATCTATATGGATGACAAATTGGAAACTATTTTTGTGATATAACATGAAAATTGGGAAATTTTGGTCCAAACCTCCATTGAATTCCATCAAGTATTCTCTCAAAATTTCTTCCAGTTTATGAATAGTCTTCTAAAACTATCTATCATTCTTAGAGAGATAACCTATATTGATGTTCACCTTTAATGTTTAGATTATGATGGAAACACTTCAAAAACATTTTGGTAAATCTTTTATATATATTTGATATATTTTTTTTTGTGTCTCGTAAAGCCACACTGACTCTCTAATGTATATACTATAAATTTAATAATGTGTAAATTACAGTCAAATTTTAATGAAGTGAGTATTCATTTTTTTGAGATCTATAACAACAAAATGTATTATTATTTCCTCTAGATGTCTTTAGAAGTCAATTTGGAAAGTCCACAAATATATTCTCCAAATTACAAATAGGTATGGGTAATGGTTTTTTATTACCATTAGACTTTTTCCTTTCATCCTTCACATGTTTATATACAAATAACAATAAAGTATAATTTTCAATATTGATATCAATATATTGCACTGATAGTTCTCTAAATGATCTCGATACACCTTTGTGCTCCCTGGTTAAATGGTGAATGCTAAGATATGTGAACCATAGAAAATATATTTCATTATATTGGTATTTTATGGTAAACATTGTCATAAACCAGTTGTTACTTGTCATTCCACATCAATTTTAAACTTTGAGGGAATCATAATCATAATATAATCCACCATCTTCTGAATTACAACATTATCTCCTTAAAAATCCATTATCTTACCTATAATGGATCATTTACTATTTATTAGAAAAGTAATGATGATATTCCCTCCTTTTGGATTACCATTTCCATCCATTGAATGTCCACGGATATTATATCATTCTCAATTATCATCATTGATAAATTCATTGAACTATCTCTACATAGATTATTTGAAACATTATTCTCATTATCATGATGGTGGTGGATTGAGTAGTCAAAATATTTAATGAGATATAACCACCTAATTTGCAACATATTATTTTCTTTCAGTGTGAATATATATTTAATGGAATTTTTATCAAGTGAAATATCACACATATCCTGATAGAGATAATGCCTCTAGGTTTCCAAAGTGATGATCATATTTTCCATCTCCAAATCATATGAGGGATTTTTTTTGTTATTAAATTTTGTCTTCCTTCACATGTTGGATATAACTTTGTAATTATTCATTATTATACATAAAAATACCTTCGTTAGCAAATATAATTATATTATAATGATTTCCTCACTTTTGGGTAGTACAGTTACTGGTATAGTGATATGACTATTTTTAAACACTTTTAAATCATCATCACATTCAATAGTACATGAAAATTTAATCTTTTCCAAGATATATTTGTTAGTAGGTTTTAAAATCACAAGAAATTTCTCACAAATCATTTGGAATGCCTATCTAGTCCAAAAAAACAATTTCTATTTATTACAAATGGTAGCTCAGGTCACTCCTTAATTACATTGGTCTTACAAGGGTCCTTAGATATCCCTATGATAGTGATAACATTCCCCAAAAATCACACCTCCCCATCCATTGCTCAAATTAAATTTACATTTCATATTTTTTTCACTTTTTAATGTGTTTAAAACAATAATCAAAGTCTCCCAATAATTCTTATATCTATAAGAGTATATCAAAATAACATCAAAAAAGACTACCATTATTTTTTCAACGTAATCTATAAAGACTATTTTCATTATGTCAATGAATGTTTTTGAAGCCTTTGTGATTTTAAGTGGAATCGATATGAAAACAAAGTGTCTATAAATCATTAAAAATGTATTATTTGGAAAATATTTATTCTTCCCTTTTAATTTAAGATATCATAACCATTGTTCTACAAAGGTGAAATTGTTGTCCCCACTTTTTAAATCAAAAAAGTAATCTATTTGTGGTAGTGGATAATTATTTTTATCAATATTTTACAAATATCATGATTTTCAATGAATAGGTGCGTCGATCCATCAATCTCCATAATTTAGAGGACACCCATAGTGAAACACGTAGTCATATAAAACCCTTTTCAATATTCTCTAGTAACATCTCCTTTAGTTTTTTAAACTTAATGATGCACAACCAAAAAGTTTTATTTTATATGGGATTAAATTCAGGTACCTTATCAATTGAGAACACAACCAATTCGTCAAAAAGAATATTGGGATATTATTCAAGGAACACATCACTATTGTTCCTTACAATGGTCATTAATTCAACCATGATACAATCATTTTTATTAATCTACCAAGCTATAAATTTCATAGTTTAAGATAATAGAATCCCTACTTGAGAATAATATTCAAAAGGATATTGTTCCACCTATGAAATTTTTTATATAATGGAAGGATTCCCCAATGCTTGAATAGTGATCTCCAACTGATAAAAGTTGATTTTTTATTTATATAAAATATGAAATATATTCACAATATTACATTAAACTAAAGTAAAATAAGTAAGAAAACATTTGATGGCTGGTTCATTCCAAAAACATTGATCATAGAGGACTTACATAGCTTTGATGAAATAATTTCCCCGTTTTATGTTTTTCAATATGACTCAACATACTTATTTTAAGGTTGTTTTTCTATTGTTACAAGAAATTATCAATATATAAATGAATTATTAGAATTAGAATAAGATTGTAGGTTTTCTATTCTTCACTGAATAACCAACGTACTTATCATCCAATAATGTTTGGGATCCACCTTAGTATCATTGATAGAATGTTTCCATATTTACTTTAATGGGGGTTTCTATCAATTATTTTCTCTAATAACCCTTGGCTTTGGTAATTGGCTCACATAATTCCCATGTTTCTATATTTCGAACCACGATACTATTGGGTTATTTTTTTATCAAAAACATCCTTTTTTTCTTCCACATTATTAGTATTTTTATGCCCCTTCAACAATGATTAGCCTAATTCCTCTCAATTAGTATAAAGAAGAAACTCCCAACCCCATTAGAAAGTTCACATGATTTTATTTTCTCACATTTTATATGAGGGATGCAGTGTTTTTTTCACCAAATTATTTATTTATTGATCTTTTCATATTAAACAACATGGTATTCTTATTATCATTAAGATCATGAGACATCTGAGATTCACCCATCTCCATATCAAACATTATGGAATAACAGAAAATATCCTCACAGTTGTCATTGTTTTAAAAACCCTGTAATTTTTGAAGAGTAATATTTAATATCATAAATAAAGTATCAAACATTAATTTAATGTCCATTAAAAATCCAAGGTCTTATTTTGAATGCCTTGTAAATTTTATCCCATAATCCCCAACAAAATCAAATTTATTTGTATTTGATCCCAGGAACAACCTATTCATCATATGAAAAAGAGTTATGTGAAAATATATATTTTAAAAATAATTTAGGTATTACTTTCCAAATCATGGAATAATATTTCATTTTATATGTTGGTTTTTTGATCTGTTTCCATCATTGATCAGCTTCCCATCAAGATGATAGACCACTATTATGACATTCCATTTTTCATAAAATTTGAAGACATAAAATATATTATCAATGGAGTCAATACATTCCTCTATGATGATAGGAAAATAAGGCTCTTTAATTGTATGAGGCGTTAACTACATAAATGATTATACTGAAATTTTTTCTTTCTATGGAGAATGAGGGAATTCTAATTGTTTAAAGATACTATACCAAACATGTTCATATCATTCCAAAACATTAATTATGTTTTGATCTCCTATTATAATTATGTTTTGAATGTCATTTTGTAAATCATCACATTAATTATAACAACAGTTATTAGAAGAGGTTATTATATTTCCTAAAATAAATTTTAAAAAATAAAAATAAATATTTGCGTTTGAATACATATATAGGGATCAAATGAAATGGAAATTGTGAACATATAAGGAATATCTTATAAATGAAAATTATTTAATAAATTATGAATCATAAGGTTTGAATCATGCATGTCCACTGTATTTTGTCATATAATTAGACATATACATACACTTATCCCTAGTGTTCTTACTACGGTTCTATAGTCCTCATTAGAAAAATCAACTATACCATCATATGATTCCTAATATAGTGACCCAACCCTTTAAAACATATTATAACATCTATTTTAAAATAAATATCCATTAAATGAAACTAAGGATGGAAATTACTTATGTCATTGGCTGACTAGGTACACAATTAAAAAAACAAAAAAATTGTATAAAAAATATTTTTATTAATTTACATAATGACATCCTAACAAGATTTGATCTACTATGACTGCATAGGATAACATAGAGAATAAACATACAAAACAGGTCATCTAAAATCCTTTTGAGGAAATAAATATGGAAATGAATCATAGATCCTATTTTTAGAATGAATACTATGATATCATAAAAGGCATGTATCAGGAATAAACATATAGAGACATAACATATAGAACATGGAATAAAAATATCATGGTAACATAAAAATGTGGAATAATTGTATATCAAAATATAAACAGTTTTCAAGTCTATCTATTAAGAAAATATCACATTGTAGAAGATGTCAAAAAATTTATTAGGCTTACTCATTAATCCAATTAATAACATATCATGAGGATAATACATTACCAAATTCAGTGGAGTTCCTTCTATATAGACCCATCATAACATTTAAACCCATTTGTCTTCCACATAATTATATCAAACATAATGAATAATCCTAAAGATTAACCATGGAATAAAATTGGTTTCATAATCATATAATATGAAGAAAACAAATGGTGTATTATAATGTTATCCATGATTGATGGGATTTAAATCATTCTTATACTGTTGTAAGGAAAAATTAGGAATATTTCATAAATAATGATGTCCAATTTGGGTGAAATTATATAAAATAGTGGTTATATAATATTTTAAATGTTCAAATTGGTGTTGATTTTGTGAAATGAATATATATTCATTAAATATGATAAATGCATAATTATTTCCATAAATATAAAAATGACCAAAATTTAAATTTTTATTGTAATAAATGTGAATTTGGAAACTATGGTTGACTTTAATCATATCATATAGTGTCTTTGAAAATTGGTAACAAATAAAGATGTCCCCATTAATTAGGTTTCCTTATCAAGATTCATAGATAAGAGAACTTTTTAAAAGATGAATTTCCATATTATGTAAAGATGAATTGTAATAGACATGTTTTTTTGAACAGATATATATTATATAAGAGAAATTCTCCTTGGGCCAATAATTTGGGCCTACAGGGCTTGTAATGGGCTAAATGTCCACTGTGTCTTCGGGCTAAAAAATGGGTCTCCTTATACTTAGTTAAAATAGGTCTTTTATTTTAGTCAATAATAAATAATGCTTCATCCCAACCATTTAAAAAAACTAATATATGAGAAATATATAATAACAATGAAGTTTTTAATTGAGGAAAATATATAGAAACAAAATAAGAATGGAAATTTCTGAGTGATGGACAAAATAATTCATTAAGATGTTGATTTTAGTGTTTAGTCAACATTGGCCTATATTTTATGTACTATTAAATATTTTAATAATGAAAAAATTAATTTTTTGATAACTGAATGCATTATATTTATAATATTATGTATTTTAAAATCCCAAGTAATTATCTTCTTCATTCTGGAACCTTGGTAGTTAGGTGGATTCCTCCATTTCTTGGATGGATAAAATGCATCATGGATACTAAATTATGGAAATACAAACCCTTTTAGTTCTGGTGCGATATTTAGAAGCCATTTTAGTGAAGTATTGGGATGATTTTTTGTTCTTTATAGTATCTCTAAATACCTTGATGTTGAAATTATCAGGATTATAAATGTGGTTTTGATTTCAAAATAATGAGGATATTCAAGCATGTGGATTGAGTTTAACTCCACTACTATTGTTTAATCTATCAGTAATGTAATCATTTATTTATATTGGAAACTTACAATAAGTAAGATAAAATGTATGTATGTTTATTCTTACATTAATTATATCATCATTCCAACATATCATGAGATATATTATTTATTTGATGGGCTTCCTAATATAGAGGTCACAAATCTAGAATTGATATATTGGAACAATGTTCCTTATGATATTTTATATTTTTGGAAAAATGATTATTGTAAAAAATATTAAATCATAATTTTGTAAACATATTTTATTTAATAATGGATACTATCACCTTTTGTAATTTTCTCATTCTACCAAAAATATTAATTTTATTTCTGACCATTTGGATGAGTTATAAAGTTTTTTATTATTTTAGGATCATTTATTTCATGGTTTCATGTTTGGTTCACTTGGGTAAAATTATGGATGTTCATGTTAAATGTGAATACTACTCAGGAAGTGAAATGAAATTGCATTAATAGACATATATATTTTTAAATGGATATAAATAACTTTTTTGACATGTGTATGACTCATTTAATAAAAACTTAATCATAAATTTTGACTTTATTTTGGTGGGGTTTCCAACCATCTCATACTAGCCTCATATATTTTAATGTTATGGAAATATAATATTTCTAGGATGTGAATAACAATATAATACGTATAATTAGTTTATTTTAATCAATTATAAGTGAATTAAAACTAGCCATGATGGACTTGGTGGAATATGAAAACGCATAATCCTGGAAGATGATTAACATATATAATATGTAAAATCGTATAATTGTTCATTTACTATGAGGATATGAAGAATGTGATGGATAGAAAACATTATATTATAATTATAAAATTTCAGAATATACATGATTCTAGAATTATTTTTTTATGTTGTTTGAAGGAGGTGAGGTGAAGGGAGATGAATAAATAAAATAAAAGAGGATTTTAGAGAATGTTACCTCTTTAATATACCCTCAATGAAGGTTCCCTTAATGAAAATGGGATTGGCCTTTTGGTGAGATCAGCAACAATTTGACAAGGGGAATAGTTGGAAATAGTTTGTTTGGTAGACATTTTTTATTATTCTAATTTTATATTGTGTGATAAGAAGGGACAATATTTATCATTGGAGTATAGGGTTGTTTTTATATTATATACATTAGTTATTTTTTAGATCAATAGTACGAATAGTATTAATTATTGTGAATATAAAATGTAAATTGTGAATGAGAGTTTTAAATGATGGGTTATTTCATCCTCTATGTCTAAAATATTTATTATTTTTTATAATTATATATACACTAAATTAACGTATTTATGTTTTAAATTAATAATAAAACTATTTTTTTGACATAAAAAATGTAACCATTATACTATTTTGTTATTTATATTTTAAAATTCTATAATATTTAGGAAAATAATTTTCATAATATTATAAATTCAGTTTTTCCAATAAAATTAATATATTTTCGAATAATATTAAATTTATAATTATAATCCATTTTATGACCCTTTAGAAAATTACTTATTGTCTCATAAAATTATATTATCATTATAATAAAACATAATAATAAATTATGAATCCATCTAGTGAAAAAAATTCCATAAAGTCATTATATTACTTTTATATTTTCTATTAAAAACTTTATGTTTAAAAACATACCAAAATGTAATTTAACTTGTTTGAAAAATTTCATTACATGTAAAAATATTTAAATATATCATATTTTAATTTTATAAGATAAAAAATATTTTATTCATATTTCAATAGGTTATGTTACTATTCTAATAGTCATGTTACAATTCATAAGAGTCAAATTACCATTCCAAAGGTTTGGTTACTGATCCAACAGTCAGGATACTATTAATTTAGTCAGATTATTATTCCAATGGTCAAAACTATAATATTCATATATGTTATTTAATTTATATAAATACCTTATTTTTAATTAAGTCATTGTTCAACTATATCATTATTAATGGTTCTATATACATTCCTTAATAAAAGTAATATTATATTAATAAGAATTTGGTTTATATCTATAGATTTTCTTATTAGTATGGTCATTCTGGTGGATTGATAAGATCCAAATTTAAAAATATTACTTATATTCTTTTCCATTTTTTATCCCATATTATTATTTGGAATTCATTTAGGTTTATTTTCAAACGGATCAATCATTCGTAAATTTTGATAATAGTGTTTTTTGGATTTCTTATATAATATATGTGATTTAAATAACATAATTATATGGAGTAAAATATCATTGGTAAGAATTTCTGCCATTATATATATACTGATTTATTTTTAAAGAAAATTAATTATATTTTATATTTATTTATTTTAAATTATTATTTGTAATTATAATTTTTTTTCTTTGTAAATAAATATTCTCAGATTAATTTTATTAATTAGGGTAGTAATGAGGATTCCTCTAGGTTTGTATTATTTATAAGGTCAACCCAACCTAATTGGGTCATTAATTAGAAACTAAATTCATTCCAATATATTCCACCCATAGTGTTTTGGAAAAAATAAAAAATAATAATATATTATCGCTTTAAAATACCCCTCCTCAATTATAATTACCACCCATTCTCCCCCCACTCCCCACTCAATGGAATCAAGGTATGAATCCCATATTTTTTTCCCTATCATGAGTCACTTTTTGTGTCTCTGTGGTTCTATAGAGTGTCTCTCTAACTTATAGAAGCTAAATTGAAATGAAAGGGTACTCTCCTTCCACTTTTTACCTTAATGGATTTTAATTTTTTATAATCCTTTGATTCTTAATTTATTATTATGTCCAGTGTTTTTAAACAGATCACTTCTATCAATGCGATTCATTTTAAGTTATAGACTACCTATTATATCATTAAAACAATTCAATAATCACTTTTGTTAACACATTATTTTTACAACATCATTCGTTTAAATTCCATTAAATCTTTTCTTATTGAAAATAACCAAATAAAATTATATTCAATAGTATTCATATACATGAAAAGTTTTTTTATTTTTCGGGGACATCTATGAAAGATACCCGCATTCACTACTCATAGGATGAAATTTTTTCAATTTATGATATTTGAATGATGTGGAAAATAGAATTTATTGAATATGAAGGGTACAATCACATATCACTCCAATTTATTAAATAAATAATTCATCTATTAAGATGGAATGTTTATGATACATTGGAATCATGCATTGGTATGTTTTTTGATTCCATGATTTAATACCTAGATAGCATATTTTAAATCACCTTTGTGATGAAATATATATATTTTCTAATTAATGTGTCATGTTTTTGTCATATCCCCATTTCCACATCATGCATCATTCCAAAATATTCATATAATATGTTATGCCTTATGTTATTATGTTATACCTCATATTTAATCAATTATATTCACTCTGTTATAGTTTCATCATTTATTCGTTACATGGATTTATTTTAACCCAATAAATTTGATAAGTGTCTCAGGAAATCTTATATATTATGGAGATCTATGAGGGGAAAATGATAAATATTTGAAAGATAATTCAAAATTATTTTCTGTTTAATTTTTTTAATAAGTATTTCTTTTATTATGTACCTAGTTTCCAATCCACCTCATAAAAAATATTTTATTTATATTGTGGACGACAAATTTATTTATGAAAATAAGCTAAAAACCATGTATGAACATTTGTGGAAATATAGTTGTATCAAAGTATGGTTTTTATATTTACAAAAATTAAGACTTTAATCAATATCAGTTAAAATGATTGGGATAATCCTAAAAATGAAAATCCACCTTAATTTTTGATAATTTTTATTGTATATTATTTTAAAAAAATTTATTGTTTTTTGGAAAGTAGATGAAAAAATGACACAAATGTACATAGGGGAAATAAAACTAAAAATATAAGATTGATTGTTAAACATATTTTAACCTAGTTCAAATAAAGGGGAAATTACATAAATCCCATTCATCTAATCCTGGGGAAATTCTAAGCATGTCATATTTTTTTATAGACCACAATTAATGGATTAATAGTTTAAGTAATAAAATGTTTTAGAAACAAAATTGGATAAAGTATAAAAATATTGAATAGAAAAATTATAAAATTTTATGAATAGAATCCACTATAAAATTTCTTCTAAATTGTTTTTTATTCATATGTATGTTATGTTTCTAAAATAAATTGAAATAGTATGGCTCATGCAAAAAAAATAGATGTGAGGAGAAATTAAACAATTTTTATCCTAATTTGATATAAGGTGTGGTTGAAAAAGTCATGATGATGTCATAACATTTCTCCCTTTTTTATTAATAACCCAAACCGTGTACGACATCATAGTTCACCTTAGAGGGAAAAACTAGGCATTGGGTTTTTTATACAAAATCAACCACTAGATTTTAGTGTGCCTTATGAACCATTGTTCAAAGAAAAATAAATCAATTATATAGATTAGTTATTTTCCATAATCCATTATTCCAATGTTTGAACTGGTAGAATATCCATTAGTAAGACAATTGAATCATTGGTGTATGTTAATAAAAAACATAAAACCTAATGATGAAATGTATTTTATGGGATTGAAAAAATAATACATTATTTTTCTATTTATATTTTCCTCAAACCCTATTAACATAAATGGAATGAAAATTCCTTGAGATTAAAAAAGAACATTGAATTTTTGGGAATCCCTAACATGAACATGAAGATGCTTATGCATTTTGTATCAGAATTTTTCATTTATTTTGATAATATGATTGATCATTTTTTTAGTGGAATGAGACACCATCCACGAACAATATATGAAATTTAATACATTTAGATTTACAAGGATATGGTGAGATGTGATCTCAATGTTGAAATCAATTTTGTATAACTTCATTGGTCAAACAAATGTGATGAAATGATAATAAATGTGAATAATTTATTTGGAAAAAATCCTTTACATGAAAGGGGGGAAATAAATTAAAATATTAATTGTCAAAAAATATGTAAACATGAACATATATAATTGTATTAACGAACATAATATCTTTTTAAATTATTTAAAAGGTTGACGCGCTATTAAAATCTATAATTGAGATGAAAAAACACAACATCATAAAATGAATGACAAAGGAATGATAAGGAAATCACACCATGTTTTGTAATTCCTCAAGTTTGGGAAACATATAAATTTTTTTTACCTATGTTTGGATATGATAATGGTGGAGTGAAACTTTAATATACACCAGTATTGTCAAGATATCAATGATATTATTTTGATAATATGATGATTGAAGTAAAGGATCCAAATTATTAGGTACCTTGAACACTTATTTGACTATAAAATATTGTTATCAAACTATTTCATTTTGTTGGACCCATTGCTTTATTTTTTTTTTATGTTTAAAAACAACATCATGTAAAATTCTATGAATTTAGAAGTATGGTTATTAGTAAAAACTATAATTTGATTTTTTTTTATTCAATAATAGTATGCAGATATTCCAATATTAGATTTGGTTATTACTATTTCATTGCATATCATGTATTCATTAGAAATGGTGAAATGTTTCATAACTAATGGGATAGATTTTATCGGAAACTGATATTCCCGCATGAGGTTTAGAAGTAAGGTAATTTAAATTGTATCGGGAAGGAGATACAGATTTATTTTCAATGGATAAATATACAAGGCCGAGTTTTTTCAAGAACTGCAACTTATAACCTTCTTTATAGAAACGATTTGTGAATATTGGAATAAAAGAGGATTTAAAAATAATATAATGTTTGTCCATTATTCAAAAATACATTGATGTATTTTTTATAGAGTTATTATAACCTTTTCCCAAAAGAGAGATAGAATTACTTATTGAACACATACATGGTTCCAAATATATATGGGAGACCCCTTATTTAATAGAATTCATAGAGATAGAATAACTGAGTAATAAGATATAGGTTTTTTTTGTAGAAAGGTATTAACCATTTAAATAAGCCTCATTGTGAAGATAATTTTATCTCGTTAAAGAATACTGATGAATAAATGAAACTATACCGTTATTATAGAGAACTTAAGGGGTTATCTTTAATGAAAAAATACCCACTTTTAAGAATTTATTAATTATTTGAAGTGGTTTTTAGAGATAAAAATTTTTCTAATATTTTTCTCTAATCTGTGTATTCATAAATATGATTCAGAAAAAAATATCTCAAAGTCTTCCTTTCAATAATTGGTATGAAATATATTTTTTTATTAATCTATTTGGTTTCACTAATGCTTCTATGATATTTCTTGATTTAATGAAATGAATGTTTTGGGACATCCTTCATAATATATAGTTGAATTTATTGATGATATTATGATATAATCTAAATATCATGATAAATATTGGGACCACCTATGGTTCATATTATGAAATATACTAAAAGAGTTTATTCATTTCTAAATTTAAGAAATATGGGTTTTGGATGAAATAAGTTGTATTATTTGTAAACATTGTATCACGTGAAGGAATCTATGTTGATCCATCTAAGACTATGAAATCATTGGAGTGTAATAATCCTAAAAATTATATCAAGATACACAGTTTCCTTAAATTAAATAGGTACTATTAAATGTATTTAAAAATAATAATCTTTCTAATTAACAAATAATGATTACTTAAAAGAGGGTTCAATCTTAAACATGAAAGGAGAGTGAATAATATTTTAAACAGTTTATCAATATGTTTGTTATAAAATATATGAAATTATTACACTAAAATGGAGTAGGATTTTTATTTATAGTTATTCATCATTAAATGGAAATGGATGTTCAGTCATGCATAATGAAAATGTCATTTTTTATGTGTCTCTATAGTTGAATCCTCAAGAGAAGAAATATGAAACTCAATTAATGGATTCAGATACAGTTATTTTTGATTTTATTAAATGAAGAAATAGTTTATATATGGATAAATTTTATATATACATAGACTATTTTTATGTACTTTTTCACACAAAAGTAACTGTAGATAAGAAAAACCATATAGTTGGGTCATTTAAACGACAATAAATGTTTTATTCATTATCACCATGGTCTCAAAAACAATATTTTATATTCACTATGTTGGAAATACCCTAAATTTCATGCAATGATTAATATAAAATGATATATTTTGATCATGAATCATATAATTATGGATATATAAGTCATAAGAGAATAACAATACTTCATCCAATCCTATATTATTTTACAACAATAATTAGTGGAGATGATCATAAAATCACAATGATTTTATTTGATGATAAATATGAATATAGAAGAGATGAAATATAGATTGTTTCTTGAGTTTGGTGTTAATTGTGTTGTAGTTACATATATGTAACCCATAAATTGTGATGATGAAGAATGATGTAATGGAATAAGCTTATAACTATTTAAACACATACATCCTAAATTATGAAAAATGTATAAATATATATAAAATAACTAATTCTTGGGTAATATTAAATGGGATATCACTATGTATAAAAAATATTATTTGATTGAAATAACTGAAGGTAAATAGAAAATTCCAAATAGAGTGATGCAACCATTACTGATACATTTATAGAAGTGGGAAAAACACTTTGGACATTGTTATATGCCTTAATATAACTATCATGGGAAACCAATCTACATGATTAATCATTGGTTGATATTAAATTCATCCCATTTCATTTCTATATGATAGGATTTCTCACATATGTACTTTTATTACCTTAAAAATGAAGAAGTTGTGAATCATAATAGAGAACCTCTATCTACTATTTATGAAAGTGATATGATATATACTACTATATTCTATAGAACCATTCAAAAGTTTAGGGATATAAAATAAACCTAAGGAAATCCTATCATACGCAAACTAATGGGGAGAATTACATGACTATTCATAAGTTAAAGGACATATTAAGGGTTAGTTCACATTATTTTCAAGGGATTTAGGACCAAACTCTTACATGTGTTGAATTTTCATATAATATTAATTTTAACTCAAGCATTATAATGGATGAATTTAATTTACATTATGGTAAGAGGTTCAAATCACCAAAATTATTGGATTAAGTATGATAAAGAAGACTATTGGGACCAAACCTTGTGGATAAACACATAGAAAATATATAACTAATCCAGAGACATATAAATTATAATTAGAATTGATAGAATAGTTATAAAGAGAGACAAAGGAATGAATTATAATATAATGTAGGAGAACATGTGTTCCAAAATGTACCCCAGGTATAGGAGTCGTGGGATTATGAACAAGTGAAAATTGTGTTCAATATACCTTATACCATTTGATATTAAAGAGATTCTTAAAGAACTTTTTTATCAATTTATTGTATATCCAAATCTATCTAAATCCCCTTATCTCTTCTACATATTCTTATTAATGAAGTATATTTCTAACCCTATTCTTATACATGAAATTATTTGTGTGTAAATAAAATATTACCTTTTAGATAAAGAATAATTGATCATAACTCATGATTAAAGGTAAAAAACAATTATTAATTGGATAACCAGACTTGTGAATATATTATAGATAAGTATAATGTTTGAATAAAAAAACTTGGATCCCAATGATGTGGTTATGAAAAAATAGCCCCAATTGTTTTGATGTTAGATGAACATTTCAAGGGAGAAATATTTTAGGGGGAATAATTTAGCAGCCAAAAATATACTTCTATAAATAAAATAACTCTGGTAAAAAAGAACAAATATTATTAAATTTTACAATAGAAGAACAATGTTAGACTATTATATTTATTTACACATAATATAATAACATTGTATATTATAATAAGGAAAAGTACATAGTTTTAGAAATTGTGGAATAGTGTAATAACTATGGTGATATCTAGAGGTTTGAATTATCCCATGATGATCCTTCCTTCCCTCATTAATATAAAAAGAAACTGAAAATTAAAAAAGTTAGAAACATCCTTGAAGGATGAGTATGAACATTTGTGGCTATGTAGTGAGTGATAAACTATGATATTATTGAATCATATATGTAGTGCAATATGGCGCCTGAGTTTTATAACCTTTATGGTCATTAGAAAATATTCATATTAGACAATACAGTCATTGGTCATTATACATGATGGATAATAAGACCACTGAAAATTATGAATATTAGTAATTTAGACATAAAAAAGAGCCCTTTGAGAATGATATATTATAAATAAAGAATGTATCATGGTGTATAAAAATAAGAAAATACATTATGAGTGTCACTCTTCAGAACTCAGAATAGATGTGTTGTCATAAGTATCTTCTCTGAAAAAAACAAGATGAACATAATCAAATAAGAAATGAGTGATATTGTATTCTAGATAATTTAAAGCTTGCATAGGTCACCACATAATTAATTTTGGCTAAACAAACCTAAAAAATGACCTTAATTCCATCTCTTAACTGTAGGGAATATTGCCATATAATAAGTGACTATGTATCAAAACCCTATGTACTATTAATATGTAATTTATTAGAAATCAAAATGTTTTTACCCTACCTAAATTGAGTTTTTCTATATTTTTTATAGTATTTTTATTACAATTATAAATCTCTGATGAATAAAACCTAAATACGATAAAACATATTTGTAATAAAAAGAAACAAAATTTATATTCTATGAAATACAATTAAAATTTACTTTATGATAAATTTTTAATGTCAAAATATAATTTATTTTATTGAAATGTTCTTATAGAATACTATTCATATATATATATAATTTATAAAATTATTATTAACCAAATTAGGAACTAATTTATTTATTATAATGGTAACGAATTATAACATAACAGAACATATTATAAATTCAAAAAAAATTAATTTTATTATTTAAAATAATAAATTCCTATATGTTGAGAATTCTTTTGAAAAAATGAATATTATTTATGTACTCAACACATAAAAATTTACATTGAGTAAATTTTTTGTAATTTTTAAATAGAAAATTATTTTGTGAAAAATATAAAATATTATATTTATGAGAAATAGGATATTGATAACATCATTAGTATTTAAGATTAATGGTAAAATGTTTGAACTATTTTTTTCAATAAATATTCCATTTATTTAATGTAAATTTTTTTAAAAAAAATTGGATCATCCGTTTGGATATTTTTTCTTATTTTTTCAATAATAATTATATATTTCTATTATAATAATTATTATCATATTATATGAATTATTTGGAATAGATTGGTTGTTCAATATTAGTTTAGATTTATTTAATGTTCACATACAACTCCTTGTATAAATAATTATATTTAAAATTCAATAGAATTTATTTCACCAAAAGGCTTCCATCATAAATAATTAAATAACAAATATTTAACACTTTAAACTACCCTTACCTAAGTATAAATACAAATTCATTTATCCCTAACTCTCAACTCTACATTCTATGATAAATAATCCCCTCTCATTTTACATATCAAGATTCACTCCACGGTGGTTTTATTCTTTTATGGTATCACTCTCTAGTATTAAGATGCTATTTTCATTTTTATAATTCACTAACTCTTCATTTTCATTCAATATTTTTTTATTTTTGATAATCCTTGGATTCACAATACACATTATATTTATGTTTTTATAAAATGTACTATCTATATAATTCTTTACTAAAGTGAGTATTTTGTTCTCTTATTATACCCATTCCATAATCTATTTTATATACTTGTTTTCAATTTAAATAATTAAGTAACTTTCATGCTATATTTTCTCACATTTAATACCAAACCCAATAATCATTCAATGGTATTAATAAATATCTGGAATCCCATTATTGATTGGAGAAATCCATGTATAAAGATGAAATTTCCTACATGTGGTTTAAAAATATATTTACTTATTATCATTGATCGATTGGGAACACATAATGTTAATCATGTGAATGTTGAACCCAGATAGTTCTCTAGAGTAATTGGAAAAGAATTAATCTATATAGATTATGTGTGAATGATAACAGAGTAACGTGATTTATTAATGATTTATTATACCATTATTAAAAACCGTGGAAATATTTTTTATGAAACCCTATATATGATTTATAGATAAATGATTATTAATAAATGATTATTAATTTGTACCTATATCGACATTTATTTCTCACAAACATAAATTCAGATACTTATGTTATACATAATTATATAAAATTCATATTCTTATGATATGACTCATGTTTCACCCAAATTGTTCACCAATGATCTATTTTAATTTTTTATCCCTTATAAGCACTCATCCTCACCAATTTCATTTGAAAAATATCCCTAGGAATCAAATGTAGTCAGGTGATCTAGGATGATATAAAAAAGATATTTATATTGTGTGTTGCAAATTATTTTATTTTTTATTTTTCAAAAATATGTATATTTCGGTATATACATAGTTTTTAAGACCCTGAACATGAAAAGATCTTGTTTATTTAATAAATTCGTTATTTAGTTATGAAAATATGCTAAAATAATGTTTAATGATGTGGGGTTATATACTACATAATTAATTGGAGGGATATATTATTTTATTACTACCTTTCAAATAATAATAATCCATACATATTATTTCCAGATAAACATTTCGAAATTTATAAATCTATCATATCATAAATAACAAATGAAAAGAAATTAGACTTCTAATCCACATTAAAAAAAATTACCTATAAAATGTACACTATTGACTTCATTAACACCAATCCCATCTTAAATAGGGGAATCATTGAAGGATATAGACATCAACGAAAAACACATTAATATAACATTATGAAGTTGATTAAAAAAATAAGATGAAATATCAATTACATTTATTAAAACTATTTTACCTATAAGTAAATATATATATAATTATTATAAGAAAAATAATGATAATTTAAAAAACATTATGTTGAATAGTCATAAAAATATTAAATGAATATTTATGATGAAGGATAATAAAATTATGGGAGAAATATATCAATAAATGTAATAATGAGAAAAGGATAAATGATTCCTTATATAATTTTTAAAATAAATAATTTTTTAGAGAGACACTATGAAATCATATAAGTAGAGGTGAGTAATTATATAAAATAATATAAATCATAATTACATAGAAGTGAAATATTTTATCATTAATGAAGAGATAAAGACAATTCAACTTGCACTAATCCTTTCATGAGACATTTTAATCAATATAAGGAAAATGGTAAAAAAAGATATGTATAAATATCATATTTATATATTAGAATCAAATTATTTAATTCATATTCCGTGATACAACCTATTTTCATGTAAGATCATGTGTTTGTCGAGTTGGAAATTTTAGAAGGAATTTTAATTTTCAACTATCAGATGC
Source organism: Viscum album (assembly GCA_963277665.1). NCBI lineage: Eukaryota > Viridiplantae > Streptophyta > Magnoliopsida > Santalales > Viscaceae > Viscum > Viscum album. Next base: position 400,561,857 of record OY728130.1, read on the forward strand.
GTCAACACCTTATCAGAGATTCAGAATTGAATTATGAAGGTTGGAATGCCTAAAATTTATGTCTAGTAATGTGGAAGGTGGGTATGAAGGTATCTTGGAGGTTTTTAGATCATTCCTTGTGTTTATGTCCTAAGTTTATTGTTTTTAATAAATATTGCATAGGGTGCATGGTTAAATAACAATTAGGAAAACCATAAGACAACAATATGAAACCCAGTTTAAATAAAATCATGGGATGTAAAAAATATGTGCTGCTATATGAAATACTATGTATGTTATTGTATTTTTTATTAGACATGTCAGATGGTTATTGAATGGTCTGTTAAACTATGCCCCTATAATAATGGAAGAGAGGTGTACCTCATATGGTATCATTTCACAATTAGCGCATAGATTATAGAACTATGTGACCAAACCATCTGACCTATTAAAAATGGTAAAAATACCCATTTAACCCAAATATAATCCAGAGTAATGACCAATATTTTTTCATTTTATCATCCAAAATGTGCACTACTCTACTCCTACCATTATTTATATGATCTCTCCCATGTATTCGATCAGAATCTAATGTCACTAGATTTTTTGGAAGAATTGAAGAAAATTATAAAATCTATTAACATACATTTATTTATTTTTCTTATTACTCTAATAATGAATTCATTGTATATTGATTTCAATCTCGTTTTCAGCAGATCATTACAGAATCAAATACTACTATTTGGTTTTTAACTCTTCGTGGAATGGGGGTTAATAGTGGGGTTGTTTGTGCTCGTATGTGTGTCTTTTTGAATAATATATTACTGTTGTGATTTTATCATGGTGTTTTCCATAAATAAAATTAATTAAATAATTGGTTGGGGTTTTTTTTAGGTATTTTCCAAATAATTGTTCTAGGGGAACCTATATATCTTTTTAAAGTGGTTTCTCATAATTTCATTGAGCAAAAAGAATCAAATGATATATCATCAGTTATTTTGTTTTGGATTTATTTTTTATATTAAATTTTATAAGTATCTAACGAATGTTATTTTGACTATAATTAAAATTTACATTGTTTGGTTGGAGATTAAAAGATGATGGAATATGGATGGGATATCTATAATAATGTAAGGAACTATAGAGATCTATTTTTATATGGTTTAATAAATCTTAAAATAATCATGTCATTCATATTGATCATGTGGTATTTATACAGTTTTATAGTAGTATATATATTCATGGGATTACCCTCAAGGTTTAATACTGTGTTTATATTTATTACAATGGATTGATTAATTAAATTAATTCGGGGAATTAAATTTGTTAACACCGGGGTTCTGTAAAAACTATTGTTAAGTAGCTTTATTAGATCAACATGATGTTTTAACTAAGACTAAATATCCCTTGTTTTATTCCTCTTCCCATGACATTCCCTCGAGGATCCCATGTTGGTTTCCTTCACATTCATTTTCATTTTTATAATCTCTAGAAGGATTAGATTACATATGCATTGTATTTATTCCCCATGAGGGACCCAACTGATTACATGAAAACCTTGAGGGTCCTATTTATGAAGAATATTCATAGAATTGGTCTGGGGAACCTTAGTTTTTAACCTGGTGGTTGAAAAATCCTTACAAGGTTTATTATGAGTTCAGTTAGAGATGCAAGAATGTTTCACAATATAGTCCATATTGGACATGCTAGACCAAGCGGCAGTAACATGAGTTCCGGGTCTAGGGGTTCAGCCACCCTGACAATTTCATTTATTTTTTTAAGTCATTATTATTGAAACAGATAATATTTCTAGAGGTTTTTTCATGTTCTCGGTAGATAATTTAAATGTTATATGATGTTATATTGGGGATTAACATGAATACTTCTTGTATACACATTAATAAAATTCATATTGATTGTTACCATTGAGGGAATTACCATTCTATAATTTTATTCAACCATAATTATTGATTTTTTGAAATGGATTCCATATTTTTATTAGAACTCATCTACTTAATATTACCCACTGGATACCAATCCTCTTGGATCTAGTGAATTAATATTGGTTTTTAGGTGGGCTATTTTTTATGAGATTTGGATGTTCTTGAAATCATTAAGGATTTACGTTGATCTCATCTACTAAAACTCAGATACTCTAAAGGGGTTTTTTGAGACACCATTACATAATTTCAAGAGATATATTTGAATTTCACTTCTGAATCTCTTATTTAATGGATTCCAAGATTTATCATGGATCTAATGAGTATTCATACTGCCTTAGGGTAATACAAATAAGGGATTATATGAGTTGAATTTTCATGATTTCTTTTGTAATGGGACCTTGGAATTTATCATCAAATGTGATTATGCATGTAATGAGTACTTTACTATCAAACTCACTACCATATTTACAAGATATATATAATAATTTGAATAACCCATTATATTAACTATAGGAGATTATGGGTGATCTATATGATAGAACATGTATCACTATGTGGTGAAGTAGCTTTCCCATATTCATTTCTAACACGAGATGAACATTTTATTTTTATTCATGATCACAAGCATAAGTATGGACATAATTATAAATGATATGAGGGGAACAATATCTAGCTCAAACCCTTATTTACAAACATTACTGATGATTTTAATTACATACCCATGGATCAGTTGTGACCATGTTTTATTCATATTTTTAATGCTTTACTCACACATATATATAAGTATATATTTACGATAATATATATATATACACATAAATATAAATATACATGATGACACCTTTTTGTCTAGTTGTGTCTCTACTATGCAAGAACATCATATAAGCATGACCTGTATGGATTATTATTTTAAGAGTTATTATAATATTTTAGTTACTTTTATTAAAATTTATCAAATGGTTATCTAACATACACAAAAATTGAATTTATTTAACTATAAGTGAGATGAAATTGACGGTACCCTGCTTATTTTGATTACTCAAACCCTTCTTTGGTCACCGTTTCACTGGGGTAATTGAAAATATGTTCACTTGATTGGAGGAACATTTTGTGATAAGTCCTAGGATTGATCCATTAGGAATAATCATATATGGTCATTGGGTTTGGGTATGCAGTTCATATCAAATGTGATGGTAGATCCATGAAATTTTATTTTGGATTCTATTATTTACTCCATAATGTGTGATTATACTAGTTGGTGAAAAATGGTATTTGTTTGACATGGTTGTTCAATCCCTTAATGTATTCCATTATTTATTACATAATTCTTTATATTTACTTCTTCCACACAATGTAAATTTTTATTGTATGGATAATTGTTTTTATATTGTTTTTTACTATGGTATGTGGGTATAATATTCCCAAAGTACAACCTTTTGACCCTTGTTTCTAGTTAAAACCCTCTGGTTTTGGGGAGGCATTCTTGAGGCCCAATAGAAAACTATATTGGGGCAGTGGATTAGTGGAATATAAGTTTCGATGTGAAAAGGGGGTATCATTATATTCCATTCATGTTGTATTAATAATTGTGATATGATTGAAAATATCATTAGGTATTTTTCAAAACCTTTTTAGAATACCCGACTAGTTTATTGAGAACACTTATTTCCATAATAAGACCTAGCTTCCAGGGATAAGGTATTTATATTCTTGATATATGTTGGCATATTTATAATTTTTTCTCACATTGAGTGGTACCCAATTTATGTGATGTTTATTACTTATTAATTATTTGTACATCCCAACACATTACTCAGAGTCTATTGGTGTATATTTGGCGCTTGGCCCATTAGAAAACAGACAGTGATATATTTTAAATCATAGACGGAAAATAAAGAGGTGTATCATAAATAATGTTTAGATAGTAGTGTATGAAATTTATAGGAATAATCGTGTTTGATATTACCACTGACTAGAGATACCAATTATTTAAATTTACTATATAAACCTAAATGGTTTCCTCTTATATAGGTTCTTGGATTATTTCTAATCAATTGGAATGAATTGAGAATTTATTTCCATCTATTAGAAGGTCTCTTAGATCTATATTGATACATTTTTTGATGAGGCTGATGAATCCACCATTATATAAAGGAGGGGTAGTGATCCTATTTGGTTGATTGTGCAGATAATTACCATGTATTAGACTATTTGTAGAGAGTTTTTTCTTATGTTCAGTAACTCAAAGTGGTATTAAAAACCTATATAGTGTTTTTTACATATCTAGGTATGCCATTATATATAATAAAACTTTTTTTGTGGTTATCTATGTAGGTCATTGATTAATGATCTGATAGGTAGCTGAATATTTTTATTGAACTAGAACTCTAGAATATATTAACATATACTGATTCCTAGTGAGGATCATTTCATTATATTTTGTTTATTCATATCATGAGACTCAATGGGATGATCCCTTTTGGGGATTCATAGTGAGTATGAGGGCCCTAATTTTTCAATGATTAATAGTCCATACACTTGATGATTTATATTCAATTTACCTCTTTACTAAGGTCTAGTAGGCAAGTTATATTCCTTATGTTGATATAGGTGTGTGGATCACACCTCCTGATATCTTACATTGTTGAATTGTTTGAACATTGAGATTAGCGGTTGATCCTATTTAACCTCATATTTTATGTTAATTATAAGATTATGGGGATATTGTAGAGACCTCATTATTCCTAATAAGACTTTGAAATATTTCTAAAAATATTTCCAGAGAAGGGTGCTGAGATGGCATTCAATTTAGAGGCACAGTGTGCCAGAAATTAATTTTATAAGCAAGTTATGTGTTTTTATAGTAAGAATGTTCGGTTAACTAATGAAAATGGGATATATCATAAAATCTTGATTAGATCGGAAATATGAGACCGTGTGTGGGACCAGAACGCAGTGTTTCCCCTAGGCATGACATAAAATAAGTCGATGCGGGATGTTCGGACCCCTAGCTCGTTGGTGGTTTTTTTAAAGGTTAAATTAAACAATTAATTTATTCATTTAATGGCTCAAACTCGAATAAATCATGGATGAGGATGAAGATGAAAAATCTGGGGCCCCCTATGAGCTCGAATCCCAGGCTTTACCGGAAGCATGGTGTAACCTTTATTGGTGTTGGGTGTTCAGCTTATGCACCATCATGGGAGAATAAATAAATAATTAAATAATTGTTAATTTAATTATTTAATTATTTTAATTTAAAATTATGAGAGGTTATAAATTAATGGTTATTAGATCTTAGCCTCATAACCCTTTTTTCTAATGACTCATCCTCTCCTCTTATATGTTGTCCATTGAAAAACGACGATGAAGCCTTTGATCTAGGAGGATCGAATCATGGAAAAAGCACCAACTTCTTCTCATCATTGTGAAAGTGTGATTTTTGTCAACACCTAATGGATATTGATGAATGGGATCTTCACCAATGATCGATTGAAATTTAAGTTAGGATTTATCTTTGAGGATTCCTTAACCCGGTTTAATTTTCATGACAAACACGAATTAAATTAATTAATTCACAGACTAAAAAACAATGGGTTGAATCAATTTTACTTCTTGTTTATCTTGAGAGTGAAAATAATGATGTGTGATAAATATTTTTTTAATTCATCATGTTCTTGTTTCTCAATGGAGATGTACAAACAAACACGGTCATCGATAGGCACAAAAATCTTGACCTTTTCCATTTCATTCTATACGCATTCATTGACACACCAATAATTAAGTGCGCCAGAAACTCATTGATTGGTCGAGAATGTCATACAGATACAGAGATATCGACCTATGGATCACAGATTTGAAATATTCACAATTTTTAGGGTTAGAATGAAGATGTGACGGCCCATAGAAAGGGTTATGTGATGGAGCCAGGAGGTCTGGTGCGGCTGGTGCAGGCGGTGCACACGTAGCAAGCGGGGGCCAGGTGGCTTTGACCGACGATGAGGCAGATCAAGAAGCAGCATGAGTAGGTGGCATTTTAGAGGTAGGCCGTGTGTGAGGTGGAGGTCTAATGGGTTCTCATTTCATCTACTGGGAAGAAAATTCATGGAAGAATAAAATTAGATTGGGGAGAGAAAGTAATAGATAGAAAATAAAATTAAAAGAAAATGAGTGGAAAAAATAAGAGGGAGGCTCTATGTGGACCACGCAAGGAAAAGGGATACCCCTCATTATGTTTGAATCTCAAATGAAATTGGAGAGACAATTTTTCAATGAGATTAAATATTAAAAACATTTATTAATAATAATATATTATAATTATTTTTGTTATTGGTTGTCAATAAAATAATTCATCACGTAACTTATCCGTGAAACTTCGGTTTCACGAACCATCAGTAGCAGTGTGACCCTGACATCGAGACAGACACTATGAGTCCAATATTGGACGTTTTTTTGGGTTTTCAGATTGGGTACCCATGTAACATAGGAAGTAAAAGATTCAATATTATTATCAAGTCTTAGACACGCCATTAATACCGTGTGCAACGCCCAATTGACTTCTCATCAGCGCCAATGTGATCCTGTCATTAAGATGGTCGATTCAATTCTAGTGTTGAATATTAAAATATGGTTCGTGGCTGGGGTCCACTAAACACACAATAATAATATTATTGTTGTTTTTGTTATTATTATTATTATTATTATTATTATTACGAGATCATTTATATGACATATCTCCCCCATACGGTGTCGGAATGACGAACCTTCTGTGACGTTGTGAACCAAAAATTAAGAGAGATGTTTCATGAAAATTTTGGATATTTTATGTCAAGGTCAAAGTGTGGGCCCCATGAGGCTATGTTCATGCATGTGGTAGTGAAATGCAACATTTTCAGCTGGTATCCGTTTTGGACAACTGAGTAGTACATATCGTGTGTGTTTTCGTGTGAATAGCAATTGTGTGACCCATTCAGTTATCTGGTGCCATTTGAAGTATGTCCAGGATGGATCGAACATGAATCGAACTGATCCCTTGATACTAAATTTTCTATAACTTACAGACTGGGTGTCCGATTGACACACTTTCTATCATGTCTGGACCGTTATGTCATGGTGGTCTGTCGGGTAACTCCCTTCTGGAACTTGGTGGTGGTTCAGTAATGACCGATAACCAGAGGACAAGAACCAGGGTGTTTCCTTCTGTGAGAGGTAGAATGGATACTCCCTTTATGACTCAAGGCATGTGTATTCTTTACTCCTCTGCTCTGGTAGACACAGGACTCCCAAATTCATGAGTGCATGTTCATTTTTTGTTGAGATGGTTTTCCTATCTTTGGATTCGGTATTATGCCACATAGCCAGACGAGGCTAGTAACGTAGGTAACCTCATGTATTGATTACACTGTTTGACATACATGGGTTGAGGTCATGTACGGGCACATGGACAGCATACATGGAGCGAACCCCAAATACTTTGACACAGCGGGTGATCTTTTTTACACGCCATATAGTTTTGTTTCACACGAAAAGCCTTACGACACGGGCTGTTGTACACAGGTAGTACTTGGGGTCAGAAGACATGGTGTGTGACATTTCTACACATTGTGTACTTCTCATTACATAGCAATAACTTCTTTTACACCGTATCTTGGTCATGTTTTGTTTGGGTTAGTGCACTGTTTTCCCATTCCCCTGAAGGTCATGTATTTTTTTCTTCTACATGACTATGATCCCTTAAGAACGACATACTGAGATAGAGTCAGGTATCCCTCCGAAGGGCCCAGAGTGAGATCCTCTATCCATTATTGACCTTAGGTAGAGTTAGGTATCTACATAACTATTCCCATAGGATGTCGACCCTCTACATAGCAGGTGAATCCATATCGGTCATTGTATCCACCAAGGCCCCAGTAGTGATCCTCATCAATGAATCATGATCTTTCCCAACTCAGGAGTGCGTTCTCATAGAATTAGTGTATCTATCTCTTTTGACCTTTCTTAATGAATAATAATTATCTGATGGGTGTTATCAGAGTTGTTAGACTCTTGGAGTGAGTTCTCTCAAATGAGTGCATAGTGGAATCTTTGAAATGAATCCCTAGTGTGGGTACGCGGTTGTGAGGCTTGCCTCTAGACAACGGCTCTGAGTTATGAGTATATATAGATGCCCAGGGTATATTTATGGGTATATACCTGGTTTGATATGTGATATAGAGATCCCCTTAATATCTCATTTGGGTTTCTTTGAGTGATCATGTATAATATTGGGTGGAGTTGTACTCTTTCTGTTCACTCTTGTTGTACCTTGTTCTCTATTGTTACTCTCCTCTTCAGTTCCACTCTTGCAGAACCCTTGAGCCTTTGGGGAATTATACTGAGTATTATTATACTCACCCCTATATGGGCTTTGCCTACATTTGGTGTGACCTTGAAGATGATGGACATGTTAATCGTGTTATCAGAGGACTTAGGTATGCAGGGTGTGTGGACCGTGTGCAGTTGTGGTAGCTTGGTATTAAAGAGTGGGACTCTTCCAGCTATTTTAACTTTTCACCAGTTTATAGGTTGTGTCACTTTTCTAGTTGGGTGTGTATTTTTTCCCCTTTCTCTTTTAGCATTATTTTTCTCATACTTTTATTTTTAGAGGTTGATGAATTTTTGTTTGGTTCCCTTTTTATAGGATTGTGGTACCTTGTTTTATTTTTTTCAACACTAAAGTATTGATTTGGTTGTGTGTGTGTGTGTGTGTGTGTGTGTATAGGTTTTTTGGAAAAGGGCTCCCTGATTTTTTTATTCCTTCAGCGCTAGTCACCAGCACCTAGCCTATGGAGGAGGGGTGGAGGTAGTTGTTGCTCGAGCCCTGGTACGGGTAAGGTCGTGATAGATACCCTAGGACAGTTAGTATTGATTCATAACCATGTTTTTCTATTAACATTTTGATCATAGAAAACTATCAACAGGGGTAATCATGGGTTTATGGATTTCCTTTTAGCTAGTAATCTTGTTTATATACCCATATTGGGATCAATTCACGGTATTCTATAATAATTTTTAGTAACAACATGATGATTCATAAGTTCATGATGAAGAAAATAGGATGATTTTGGTATCAATACGGGCTTTCATGGGTTAGACTGTTTGGGTTCCTAGAACTATTAACCATAAGTTTTATGTTTGACTATTTAATTTCCCAAAACCAACATCGTGTGATGGGCCATCATGGACTATATTATGACACAAGTTAGGATCTCGATTTTATAAGGGACTACCAAGGGAGAATTTGGATTGATGGTACTATCATTACCTATATCATAGAAATCTTGTAATCAGTAGTAGATGGCACATGGGTGTAATGTTAGGGTTATAACTTGGTGGTATGGGTTTCTATTCCCACTATATTTTGGGAAATAGAAAAGTTGAATGTCATTTGTGAATGGTACATTTTAAATCATAAATCATTGGGTGGTTATGTGTTAGATAATGATTGATGGTTTCAAAAAAAATTAGAAGGAATTGTTTCAATAATATTTTGGTAAAGTGGTAAATTTCTCTACATGGTAGAAGATACATTGAGAATAAAATCATTGAATTGGGGATGTTTACCCATGGATGGACATGGACATGAATTGTGGGAAGACGTGATGTTAAGAGTTAGTTAACGGAAAGTAAATCCTATTTGATGTGTGAGTAGATTGAAGAGATATATATGTTCATATTGATGTAATGTTGTTGTACTCCTAGCATAGAAGAGATAATACCCAATATCATGACATCATTAAGAGTACCTGAAGATGGCATAGGCTATTTTTCGGGATTCTTTTATTTTTTTAAAATCATTTACAGTTTAAAGAAGTAAACCCTTTAGATATCAAATGGAGGAGTTGTATAAGGTAGTACATATTGTGGGGTGTTCACCATTAGAAATTAGTTGGCGGTGACCCACATAATGAGTTAAAATTAATCTTTTTTTAGGGATTTGTTTCACAAGACATATGAATAGTAAATATTTTGATGTTGTGAGTTAGTTCTCAAGAGTGATCATTATTGTATAAATTCCATAAATTATGTCCTAAAATGCAAATTATATTATCTATATTGGTATAAAATTCATTTTGATAGTGTGAAAAGGATGGTCCTATGATGGGTGTGGGCATTGTTCCTCATCTTTTATACCTCCATTGAAAAGGGTTGTTGGACTAAGCGACTGGTTGTTAGAAGGTAATTTTGGATTTCATATTCTATTATATTAATAAAACATGAAAAATGTATGGTTAATCCATGAACCATTAGTGAACATTAGTTATGGGCATTGGTGAGTGTGGTTATATTGATATTATAGTTCCTTGGGGTGAAGGCGACAAGATTTTTTTTATATTGAACATTGATTGGAGGAGCTATTTATTTCACTAAATATTCAGTCATACGTGTTTTGACCTTCATAATACCGGATAGCTAGATGTGGTCAGCGAGGAACCCCATCAGACACATTGTTAATGTTAGATGGGTCATGTTTAATGGTTGGATAAATTTTTAATGAATAATATAAAATGACTAGGATATGATTAGTCGACTGAGGTTTCAATTATGTATATTAGATTGAGGGTGAAGAGTATATTTTTCATTTCTTATCAGTTATATCAAAATAAAAACCCTTTTGGGGGAATTAGAGGGAAACAAAGGGAAATTTGTTTAAAGGTAATTCAATTGATGGAAGAACCATGATTCCGAATATTTGTTTCAATATAAGAACCTATAGTGGGGAGTTCTTTAGGTCAGTTGAAGTTAGAGGGAATTATATTGGCATGTCCCATGTCAATAATCCTTGAGTAAGAACCATCCTGATGTTGTATAAATATTTATGAGTGTTGGATTAATTTTTAGATGGTTGATTGTCATCATAAAATTGTTTGTTTAGAAATGCATAAGGAATTAAGGAATGAAACATAATCATTTAAATAGATTTCGAAAATGAAGTATTCTTACAAGTTAATTTTTTTCCCACAATACTTATTTGGTATAACATTTGTTATATTGGGGATGTTTTATGATCCTATGTTTTTTAAGTTGGAAATTTCATAAGGTAATTTTTTCAACTATTGTAAGGTTTGAGTATTGATTAAATATTTGTAATGGAATTATGATGGTTGGAATGCATCAAATTTATTTTTATAGTCCATCAATGTAGCTCAAATGGTATCTTGGATGTTTCTATATAATAATGGGGTTTTACATCATGGAATTGGAATTTTCAAAAAATGAACCATAGGGTGCACTATTAGAGAATAGTTAATCCAAACATGTGGCCTATTATTGTGATCGATTTTCATAGGATCATGATCTGGATAAATCATGAGGCATTCGAGGGAAAACCATGAGGGTGTCTATATTTTATTTTAAAAACACCTCACAGTTTTTATATGATCTATTAAACCATGTGTTGTGATCATGAGAAAGTGGTGTGCACCTAATAGTAGAATTGTAGAGTTAGTGTATGATTTAAACTACCATGTGATCAAACCATTCTTCCCTATAAAGCGGTGAAATTACCCACTTCCCTTTATGATACATAAGATTTATTATATATATTTTCATATTTTTCCCTTTCCCATACATGCCACTCTCATCCTACATTTCACTAAGGGATTCACCCCTAATTTTTATCAATGTCAGACATTATCATATGCATTAGAATCCTTGAGATGTATTTTGAACTCTGTTATCCTCTATTGAGTTCTTTTCCTAATACCTCAGAGAATAAATTACCATTTTGGTAATTCAATCTCTTTTCCCCCAGATAATAGTAGAATAAAATACCAATGCATTGGTTTCACTTTTAGATGGAAGAGGGAGATCCAATAGTTCATCCGTGCTTCGTTGCATGCAGTTTTGATGGGTAAAATCTTCCTTATTATTTTTTATTATGGTTTTTAGCTAAAATAATACAAATAAATACATTTATGATGTCATTGGTTAGTAATTTTCTTGGGGATGGTGTGGGTGTCACCTTGTATACCATCATCAAGTGGATTCTTATATTTTCATATTGCAATGAGATTTTTTTGGGATTTCACCAATTTTCCAATTTTTATTTCTTTTTATATTAACTGTTTTAATAATTTTAATGATATTTTTGGAATATTTTTGAAATTTACCTAGATAGGTAGGTGCTCGGAAGCTGACATGGATTTCTATGACATCATCATGCTTGGACACAGTTGGAGATTTCTATATAAAATTAGTTTAAATCTTCCTAAGTGTAGGTGGTATGTCATGCCTTCCTTATAGATTTTATGAATTATTTAAAAATAATGTGATTTTTTATGCATTCCCCCAAAGGGATAATCACCTATTTGGATTTATTCTAAAAGACCGGTTAATTAGATTAATTTCGACAATTATATTAATAATAACGTGTGGTCACTAACAACACTCACACACTATATTCATAACTGTAACATAAGAGGATCGTTGAGATCAACTTTACCTTGTTGGATAGCTATACTTTTTACTTGGTGTATAGATCTGATGTTTGAATTATCCACTATATTACTTGTTGTGTGGATCCTAAGTGAAATTCTCTTACATATCTATTGACTTAGAGGAATCCATAAGTTATATATCCATTTACAAGAAACCCTCCAGGATCATGAGTAGGATACCTCTAGTGGCATCCCAGGTATTTAACGGACTATAACAAAGTGAGTTTAGGTTTGGGTAGGTTTTGTATAAGGTGTTACCATAGAGCATATACCAAACATGTTAGACTAAGGAGAAATGACTATCATGGTGTGTTTCGGTGTGTTTTAAATCACACTATTATTTATTCATTCACATGGCTAATATTTCAATATATTTGAACTCTATAAGTGGTTATTGGTACTTAGAGAATGATCCTTATGCACTATGATTCTATGGTGGGAATTTCCAGATGTATTCTTAGATCTCCCTCGTGATATGTCTTATTGGTTTTTATAATTGACTAAATTACTATTATAAACTATGATTTGTCCAATCATATGGAATTTTAGATAGATATGTTGAGTTTATCATAGAACCATTCCACATAGTTTCATCATATGTTGAAAAAATGTTATTTGTAAAACATTTCTTTTTTTAATATTAACAATCTATTTTATAATGATAATTAAATTCAACTTCACCATCTAAATTAATAGTCTTTACATAAATTACACATTAATATCATATATTTCTATAATTTATCTTTAAATTTTCATCCATGATAGAAATTATGATTTTGGTATTACATCATTCATGATGGTATTAAAAATGAGCCAAATAAGAACATGTTATAATAACAATTGATTGAAATAATTTTTTTATATTATTATAAAATTAATGTCATAGAATAATTATTATGTTAATAATAAATCAATATAACAGTGAATGAAAAATTAAAATTGTGGATATAAAATGTTAAGTTGAAATGATAACCAAGTTCTAGATACTTTTTTATGAATTCACCCTTTCTTGAAATAGGTTCTTTCTGGATGGATGATTTAGTAATCCTTCGGAGAACTAGAGGAAAAAAAATATATGAAATATTTTCACCAGAGGGAAGTATGTCTAGTAATCAAGTGTAACTACAAGGAAATGTTAGTTTTTTTGTGGGTGTCAGAGTGATCTTTTTATATATATGGTTGAATAGAATTTTCTCAAATACACAATCCCAAATTTTTATGGAATATCAATTGATATGTTATTTGGACCAAAAGTGGGATAACACTGTTGATAGGTCATTAGTTTCAATATCCATATAATTTATAGATTAGGGTTATGGTATATTATTCTATTAAATTTTCATTTTATTCTATTTACCTCATTTTACCCTTAATAGAGTTTACTCAATTCTTACATTGGTCATATATTTTATTCCCAAAAATGAAATTCACCCCGTTAAATAATATCTCTGTCTTGAATCAAAAAATGAAAATTTTAATTTAATTTTAAATCTTTAAACTGAGTGAAATTAATTTTAAATTAAAAGTGCAACACATAGAGAAAATAGTTTTTGAACAATATTTTAAGCATAAAAGCTAATTTATTCACACTACATAACATGTAAAAATCAGTAAATGAATGTTAAATTATATATATATATATATTCAAATAATATATTTCATTAAATTTAATACTCCATAATTGTAAATTTAGAATTCTATATAATAATATGTGATATATAATTAAAACCATGTTTTCAAATAAAATAGTTCTCATTGACACTAAATCATTAATGTTTTATTTCTTATAACTCCTTAATTATTTATAACATCTTATTTATTTATTAAATATAATTTTAAAAAATTTATCAATCCATTTTATTGAAATAATTTTTTAAAAGTAACAAATTTAGTAAACAGTTAATAATTAAATAAAATAACATTATAAAAAATATATTTTTACCAATAAATTAAAATAATTTGAATTGTTAATAGTAATATTATATTCTTATATGAGACCTTAAATGATTCAAAAAATGGGATTTTCTTATTAATTTTTGTCACTCAAGATTTTTATTATTATATTTATAATATTATTCCTTCTTTCCCAAATGATATTTTCTGTGACGGACTTCAAGGAAAATCATGATGATGAAGATTTATTATTCATCATTTTTTTATTTTACTGTGTTTTATTCCATGTATATATTTGAAAATGATGTTTAATATTTCATTATCACACTTTATTAATGTTTAAATTTTTTTTAAATAGTTTATGTAACACCCTAATATTTTAAAATAAGAGCATTGTGTTCTATAGTTTATAATACATGAAACCTCAACTTTTATGTGAACCTAGATATATTATTAAAATATAATTATATAATGTAAAAAATATATCCTAGACATTAAATAGGTTGGAATGAAAATTTTTATTCATATTATGAAAATATTTAAAATTGTTCTATGTAATGTATTTATAAATATATTCTTATTTCTTAATAAAATAATTTTATTATTAAAAAATGCATCTACATTAAAAATGGTATTGTTTTTCATTTACTGTTTGAGAATTAAAATTTATTAATAATAATTTTTTAAAATTATTTTTAAAAAAATGTAATTTTGGATGTATGTATATCAAAAATATTTTAGGGTTCTTTTTTAATTTTTCTTATTAGAGTGGGTTTTAAGTAAATATTGAAAATACCACTTTTAGTAAAACTGTCATTTCTTTTCAATAAATTAAATTATTAAAAAATATTAGTAAGAATTTAATTTGACTGGAAAATAAAAAATATATTATTTAGTAAAATTTAAAATTACAACTTATATATATTCATGTTTCCATCACATTTCAGTATATGTTTTTTAGTCTTAAACACACATTATTTTTAAAACAATCTTTTAACATTATTTTTTACAATTTTTATTAATCAAAATAACCCGTAATAAAGAAATATTTTGTTTATTTTAATAATATATATAAATAATTATATTATGTTAAATTCATATAATTATGATCACTATTCTTATATTTAATTTAAGATCATCTTATTCAAGAAAATTTTATTTCATGAAAAACTATTTTTGGACAGGATTCATGATTTTATTTTTCAATTAAATTCCTCTAATTAAATAAAATTTATTTTCTAAAATATATTAAATTTTTTAAAAAATATATACATAATAATATTTAGTATTTTTGTAGTTTTTTATCATAGTAAATAGTAAAAGCAGTGAAAATTAATTACCCCACTTATGGATAAAACAAGTTTACTAGGAACCAAAATATAAGGGTATGTTTGTTAATTTAACATATAAAGAAACTACTTTATATCTACTTTTGAACTATATCATATCCCAACCATTAAAATATGATCATTTAGATTAATATTTATTTGGAATGACTTTTTCATTTTTTATATGTTTGGGAAATTTCTATGTCTATTACTAGAAGGTCACATCCACTACTTATAAAAGGGAACATCCTCCTCTTTCTAATTTAATAATATTAATCTATTTTTCTACATTAAAACCAACAAAAATCTGTCCCTAAAATCCTTATCTAATGTATATAGGTTCTAGTGTTCCCAAAATACTGGCCATGGTGTCCTTAATAAGATATCTGAAGGAGTTTCTTCTATGGGGTGGTAATTTCCTTCCCTAATCTAATTTTTTTTATTCATATTTTACCTACTCCTTTTATGACCTAAAAAATACAATACTATAAGAAAATAATCTAAAATATAATATTTTTCATTATTTTTAAATAATATTATTTATCTTTCATCATCCCTATATAATGGGAAAGAATCTACTAATCATGTATACGACAAACTACAGCCTCTCGAACTGATATTATTTTTTTCCATCATCCATGATAATTTATAGTCATGATTAGTGAAATAATTAATAAATTTTATACATATGAAACTATTTTATTTCTTTAAAATTAATTTATCACCCACATACTTACCCTTTAAACCATTAAGGGTGTTATATCAATGCCTATGTGTCTGTATAACAAACCATGTCCAAGATTTGATATGATAAGTTTCCCTCTTAAAACATTCAAGAATTTATCTAAAAATTATATAATTAATTATTTTTATATATGTAACATTAATTTAATTTTATAGATGATGAATCTAAATCTTATATACAAGGAAAATATATTTTTCCATAAAACATGCAAAATAAAATGAAGTAGCTAAAACAAAAAAACATTATTAGTAATGAAATATTATAAATGAATGGGTTGTAAGATGTCATAATAGGATCATATAAGTTTTCATAGATATAAATGTGGTCTTTTTTTAATTTAGTAACATGCTTAATACTATTATACAAGAGGATTAATCATTCCCATGTAAAGGTAATATTGTTGTAAGGGACTTCATCTTAATTTTTCTTCATCGAGGCATTCATTGATGTTACAGACCAATTTATTTTATATGATGTATATAATAAAATTTTTAGAAGATATATCATTAGTACTTTATAAATGATGAAATTTTAATTTTTAATTATCATTATTTCATCCAATGTAATTTTACATAAAAGTTACCAAATAATAAGGGGTTTCATAACTCAAATATTATTATTTAGATGTATTAAATAATAATTTTCATTGATATTATAAATTATGTTTGTAATTAATTTTTTTTATATTGAGTTTTATTACCCCATTTTTTGGATTTAAATTCGTTACACATAATCACTACATTGATTAATTATCACATTAACATTTTGATCATTTTAATGAACTTTTTATCAATTTACAATCAATTTAGACATATTTTCTAACATATACAATTTCTATTTTTAATGGTCTATATAGTAACAATTTTATTTACTGAAAATTAATTACTATTTATTCAAGATTATTAAAATTTCAATTCATGTATATTATTTCTAGGGTTTACAATTTATAGTTTACCAATGAGGTAAGAATCTATTTTATAATCTCATTTTATATTGGGATTGATTTTATTATAATTGATGGAATATAATAATTTATCCATCATAAGTTAAAATCACTTTATTATTGAATATAAGTTTAAGGATATTACATTATTCCCAGAATTTAATCTCTTATTTAACTGAAGAAAAAATAATAATTTAAAGATGAAATGATTATTTTATTCCTTTTTAATCAAATATATTTTCCATCCATAAATATGGTTTAAAAAATTATTTAAAAAATATTATATAGTATAATTATTTATTAATTAATTTTTAATTTATCATTTAAATTTACTAAGTGGTTTAAAATAATCTTATAATGTTTACAAAAATGGATTTTTCTGATAATCATTGTAACAAGATAAAATAAATGTTTCCTAAAATATAATGTCAAAACAGAATTCCCCATTTCTGATACCATTTTATGAAATTTTTCTTCTTCAACACAATTTCAACTATTTTAAAAAGAAAAAATTTCCATTACAATTTGTGGAAATATTTTTGTTCTATTCCATTTGTTATTCATAATTATTTAATCTTATTACAAAACATATATTCCCAGTGATATAATACTCATCTCTAATATGTTATTAGTTTTTTTTGTCATTATTTTCTTTTTAAACATTAAAAATATTATAATCATTGGAAATTAAAATTCAATTAAATATACATATTTCTTTATCATGGATATTTTTATCTCATAAACCATATATCATTTCAACATAAAATGTTTTACATTGAATGCTATTTGATAGACAGAGGAAAAAGTGATATTTCATATTATTTATAGAATATATATATCTGGTGATTATCAATAATATTAATAAATAAAATCGATCAATCTATATATAAGGAATACATTGGACATGACGTGGTTTGTGTGACCAGGAATTTTATTACCCATATGCGAATAGTTAATTTTGATGAGACAAATGTGTTATCCAAATTAAATGGCACTTTTCCTGTAGCATTAAAGCATCTTAGTATAAGGTACTTACAGTATAAATATTATGATATCTGATATAATGATTTATATTATTAATAATTTCTGTCATAGAGAATATAATTATTATTATATATGAGATTATTTCAATGATATTACCAATGGATGTATTTTTTCTGTGTTATTGACTTAATAGTATGTGTTTTCAGTTTTTACCTTTAAATATTTTTATGCCCCTTTTGATCATGAAATTGTACACTATATTTAAAAGTTATTAAGTATATAATTTCACCCTTATTTTATTTCCTTTATTTGGGATACAAAGAAGAATTCATTGAAAAATTTTATAGATCAAATTTTTTTTCCAATAATATGTTTTATATTAAATCAATATTTAAACTATGTATCTTCTATGTATCTGGTTCCACATGTTTAATAAACTTATCTGTTATTTGAGATTAGAATCCTTCAATCCATTCCAATTAAAAAATGTTGACACTGGAAAAGGTTACTATATTTGGGTTCTTATAGTTCGTATCAGAGTATTTTAAAAAGAACCCCTGGTAAATAGATTTTGGAAAACATTGACGGGGTAATATATCTATATGACTAACTTTGAGGTCATTTCGATGTATAATGTAGCATCCTAATTATTTTTAAATTAAAAATTATGTTTTTTCCATGTGATGCATCCCAGTTTGGATACTATAAGTGGATGTGGCTATTGTAGAGTTTTATCCAGGGGTAATAAATCTGAATTGTGAATATCTTGTTTCGAACCTATTATCCCCCAGTAAAGAACAATGGTACTTAATACACCATTGTTTTGACACTCTCGAGGTATATTATTAGGTTAATTCAGATTATCATTATGATCCACTAATAAGGATTTGAAAAAAATGGTGAAAATGAATTACTAATGTAATTATATTGTGTATTAGATCAATAATAATGCATCATGATCTAGATATCTATAAATTATTATTTGGTTATACACTATAATTATTTACTCTCACGCTATACTTCATTGTTTTTTGTCAATGATTGTAACATAGAGGAATCATGTTAAAATTTAATATGATTAACAATGTGGGGATTATGAAAAATAAATTGTAGGATGATTATAGTGAAGGATATTGTTATTATTCAAAATTAGTTTTCCTGATATATGATTAACAAACAATACATTATCCAACTCTCAATCTCACCCAAATATAAAATTTTGAAGTCCGTTAAGATCTCGATTGGTGGAGACCCCGAGGGAAAGAAGGCCTGATTACCTTCAAGTAAGAAATGTGGAAAGAGATACACAATAAAATGTTTCAATGTAATAAGACAATATTATATCTGTATAAAATAAGGGATTATAGAAATTAATTGAAGATAAAAAAATATGGAGTACAATTGAGAGAAATAAATTTAACCCTATAGATCTATTTATAGTTTTCTTTCTTGAATATTGTGAATTTGTATATTAATTGAATAAATTACATATTTCAATTTTTAACTCCTATAACAAAGAAGGGATTATTTTTAACTAAAACAATTTTTTTATTTATGTATTTGGATTAAATAACAATAAGATAAAAGAATTTTTATAAATGGTAATTTATTTATAAGAATCATCAAACATATAATTATTGACTTAGTTATTATGTAAGTTTATATATAACATTAACTCAAGAATTATGGATACCATCATGATTTTATGAGTATAATTTTTATCATAAGCTCAATTTCATATAAAATACTATTATTGGATTTTTTTTATTAGAGTTTCATGTGCTTAATGATAAGTAGTGAGACATTTCTCATGGTTGAGGTATGTGTAACCATTAGGCTCAACAATAAGTATTATTTGAATAATAATTATCTAATCAACAGTTTAATGGTATTTATAAGATTTTGTGTTAATATGATTATAGATATATTGATAATAATTATTAATTAAGATTATTTAATTCTGTGTAAAAAATCCATGTTAAAAACTGATGTTGTTAAAAAATGGTTTGATGATTAATGTTATATTTGAGTATATTCATCATATTTTGGGAACATAGTAGATTTTAATATACTATATTTTTATAAAAAGGTCACCAGGTATTCTATGTGAAAACTTGTCACATTCCGCAAGGCCATGGGGCCTAAATAGACAACCTAAAGGTAATCAGGGTGAACTACATACCAGTGGCTTATATGATTTCCTATTTAGAATTAAATTATTTTTACTGAAAATATATTATGTAGAAAAAATTATTTGATGGATTAAGTTTTACCTTGTGATTTTCAATTCTGGTTTTAGATAATTATGTATTATATTGGATATCTTGTGATAACGACATTAGTTGTTGTAAATGTTTGGAGATAAATGAAAATACAATCCACTCTTTTTGAATCATATGTTGTATGAAATGTTAATTTTAGGTCTTTAGGATTTTAGAAAAATCAAATTGGATATTCATTTGATGGAGTAAAAAATAATGTGGAATTTGATCAAAGGACCACCAAATGATAAAATTTTTATTTTGAAATAAAATTATATGAAATATATATTATCATTGTTGTTCTATATCTTGATAGTAAAATAATCCCCCAACTTATGAAAATGGTATTGAAAAAAATTGTCATATTTAGTTCATATCTGATGAATCAATAGTCTTTTAACCCATCAATGATTTATAGTTTTTTGATGGTTAATTTTCTCTTGGACATTTCTCTGTAAATATATATATTTCCTTGGGAGTTAGTTTTTTAATATGTATCCATATTTTTTACATCACACTAATGTTATCTAAATTGTAAACACAGTTTTTTATCTCGTTTATATTTATATTTATACACTTTTTAAGTTAATGTTTTATTTACTCTCTTATGTGGTGGGAATTACAGAGATGAATTTAAAATTTTGAAATAGTTTATATTTTCATGGAACATTTTAAAAATTGAGGGGATAATTTTTTTAATGGGGGTAAAATGTATAACCTTGATATTTTAAAAAAAGAACATTGTCTTCAATATCATATACGACATTGAACACTGAGTTCAAAGAGAACAATGATATACTTTTAGAATAATGTTTCACAGTGTAACCATTATAACCTATATGTTATATTGTTTTGAATGAATGTTTTTATTAAAAATATGAAAATATTTATAATGTTTTTATATAATTTATTTATAAATAAATACTTATTTCTCAAAAAAATAATTTCATGATGTAAAAATACATTTCCATCAAAAATGGTTTTATTTTTCATTTTATGTTTGGGAATAATAATTAAGTGATAGTAATTTTATAAATTTTATTTTTAAATAATATTACTAGTTTTGAAGTCATCGTATCAAATTTAGGTTTGGGTGAAATTCTTATACTTTTTATGATAAGGGTGATTTTTTCAAGAATAGTGAATATTTCTCCTTTCTGTAAAATAATCATTTCATTTCAATAAATTAAGTAATTTAAAAGTGTCAATATAATTTTAATTTTATTTAAATTTAAAATATGAATAATTTAGTTATATTTTAACTAATTTATTACAATTGAATTATATTTACACCGGACATAGGTATTGGATTATTTTTACACTGAAAACACATTTTTATGTAAACTATTTTTATGTAAATAATTCTTGTACATGTTAATAATAAATGAAATTAGAAATAAGGATATAATTAAATGAAATATATAGATTATATATCTAACTATATTAATTTTTATTCATATAATAATGATGAAAGTTTATATATTTTTGTTAAGATCATCTTATTCTTGAAATATGTATTTATATTCAAACCCATTTTTTGACATGATTTTAAATTCCTAAAAATCATTGAAATAAATTTGTTAAACTATATTACATATTTGTAATCATTATAATTACAATTATAATAAAAAAAATTTAACTTTTATCATAATTAATAGTAAAAATCATTAAAATTAATTTCCCTGGTTAAGGTTAACCTAGGTTTACGGGGGGGATTATACCAAAAGATGAAGATATGTCTTCCAATTAAACTAGTAACAATTATATTATACAGACATATATAAACCATACATGTTCCAAATATTGAATATGGTTTCATTTCCAATTATTTTTATTTCAAATTTCTTTATCATTTGGTATTATTTTTTGGGAAATTTCCATGTGGTTTCCAATAAGGTCACCAACCCCAAGTATAAAAAGTCACCACCACCTCTCATTAAATCACACATATTATGCCATATATCTGAAATCCAGGAATAAAATATTAAAATCATTCTAAAACACATAAAAATTATTATAGTCATCCCAAAAAACAATCCCAAGACTCTATAATAAAATATCCAAATGAGGTTCTACAAATAGAATATAATGGTCTTCACTAAAATATTTCTTCTTTATTTCTAATTTTGCAGCCATACATTATATATCAATAGTATAAATATAATAACATCAGTATCTAAAATATAAAATACATTATTATATTTATGATATAATATTTATCAATATCCTTATCAACATAATGGGAGAAAAACCATTGCTCATTTGTATGGAGAACTACCACCTCCTAAACCAACATAAAATATTTTCTACCACTATCATCCCTGGATAGTCATAGTAAGGAAATAATTTATTTATATTATAAATATTATATAATATAATTCTATAGAATCAATATATCACTCACTTCCTTACCCTTTCACCGATTAAGGGAATTATATCCGCCCTCGTGCATATGTATGCGCTACCATATTCACAACGATATGTGACTAATATTTCAAGTAAAACATTGAATAATAGTTATTTAATAATATAAAAATAATAAATATGATATTAAAGAGTTTAATATTATTTTTAATATGATATATCTATATCCTATGCACAAGAATCAGAACATCCATGATAAAATGCACAACGGAAAAAGAAGCAGTTATCAACCAAAACAATGGTCATACTAAAATATTATTAATGAAAGGGATATGAGATATTATAATTGGATAATCTATGATAATATATATTCATATGTTTCTTATATAAATGATAACATCATCATACAATTATACATGAGTTTATTGAAATTTCTACCAAACAGAAGTATAATGTATGGGACTTCATCTCAAATTTGTTTCATTGGGGAATGTCTTGATGATATGCCCCAATTTAATTTTTTTATGTATATACATTTATATTATAGTTAATATCCTGAATAAATCATAAATATTTTTATATTAATTTTCAATTCGTATCATTTAATCTAATATAATTTTACACGGAATATACAAAGTGGTAAGGGGGTTCATAACTCAATTTATTTGTTTTAGTTATATAAAATCTCCATTGCATTTTATATCCTAAGATAATATTTTTAATTGTGTATTTTTTTATTTTAAAATTTATACATTTTATTTACATTTCTGATATATAATCAATTCAATATTTCTTAGTTCGGCTCTAGAATCTTTCTAAGGGACCTCGTCTCAATTTACAAACTATTTTTTCATATTTGTTTTTATAAATCTTTTAACTTTTATATAGTGTATATAATACCCCGTTGATTAATTTAAAATGAATATATATTGTAACAGCCCGAGATTTTATGAAAAATATTATTTTTTATTTTACTAATGTCTTGTGTTATACGCTACACCAAAAGGAGCTTGCACAACACGCATCCTTGACTTTCCTTGCATTACACGCAATCGCAACCTTCCTCAATAGCGTGTGTGGTACGTAATCCTGAGTTTCACGAAACAATGATATGCTATTAAAATATTATTAAAACTAGCTGTTATGAATAGTAATAACCACTTTTTAAATTTTAGAAATTTTAACTCTCAAAATGGACTTCATTTTTGGATTCGGAGTATCGAATTTAGCCTAAGGTGAAATTTTGGTGATTTTCGGATAACTTTCATATTTTGATGAATAGTGAAAATTACTAAATTTTAATTAAAAACAACTTTTTCAATCGAAATAATTAATAGTGATAAATTATTAATTTGAGTGGTTTTAAAGTATATTTAGAATATATTTTTACAATTTAATACAATGTTGGTCATTGGATGTAATTTCACATTTAAACCAGTTATAAACAAGTGTCAATCTTTTGATAGTTATTATTTTTAAAAACACGCTATTTGTTTTAACAGCGGGATTTAATTATAAAATTAATTAATGCAACTTATATGTTGGGAATTTTGTAAAATAGAAATCATTTTTGAATTCGGAATATCAATTATAGCTTAGGGTGAAATTTTGGCATTTTTCTGTAAAACTTCAATTTTTGACGAATAGTGAAACCACTAAGTGGTAGGTTAAAAACTGAATTTTGCATAAAACTTAATTTTACCGCTTCTGTGAATGGAATTTCGAAAATCCGAGAGACACGGTTAATATCAAGGACTAAAATGTGATTCAATGAGATGAAAATAAATTTTTGGTGAATAGTAACTTTTTACTTTTTTTACCACGGTTAATAGTAAATAGGGTAACTAAGGGTAAATATGATATTACTATTACCCTAACACATGTCCTAATTCTATTGGATAAGTGTAATTCGACCAAAAAAAAACTTAGGAATAAAATATGACCATTTAGGCCCACTTGGATTAGATTAGGACATTTATTATTAATTTATTTAAAGAAGGGTTAAAATAGTTAAAATCAAAGTTTAATAAGTAAATCATTTTTAATATGGGGTTATACATAAGATAAATTCGACTATAAATATTCATTAGAAATATAAAAAGATTTCCTACATGATGGTATTTTATTTGTAATTTTTAGACATCAAATAATATAATTTATTTATGACACAAAGATGATGCAGTAATTATCTTATTAATGAAATATTGACATAATTGATAATATAAATACCAAAATAAATGTAATTTAAGACTTTTTATGAATTCCACTAATTTTCTAGGTTACTATGATATATTAGTGTTGATTTAATCAACTTTGTTCGAACATATAATTCTGTTATAACTTTCACAAAAATCATATATCAAATAGTGTCAAAATTGACACAAAATAGTTTTTAAATCAAATATTATATTATTAATTGTTATTTTATTCCTAAAAATCTAAGGTTCGGCCAAATGACTTAGATAAGGATATATGTATTAATAATATACAATTTGGGGTTCGTTTGACATGTTATAGTAAGTTTATTAACCATATAGTGAAAGAAAACAAAAAGACACGGTAAAAGTTAAATTATTTAACTTAGAGTTAAATCTAATTGATAAGGTTAAAATAATACCCTAAACTTGTCTAAATCCTATTGGCTGATAGGATTTCGACCCATCCCCACTTTAGCTTCGAAATAAGACCCTTTGGAACCATTATAAACCGATTTTGACTTTAATATAAAATAATATTTTGAGATATTCCTAAGGTGCCCCTCTCCTCCCTTATAAAAGGAAACCTCCTCCCCCTCCTCCTCACACCAATTTGAGCACTCAAGCTCGGCCAACCCCTGCCAAAATCCCTTCTCCACTTCCCTAGCAACATCCTAGAGGTTCTGGTCTTCCTCATAGACCAATTCTAGTGCCCTAAGAGGAGGTCTCAAAGAGGCACTTCAAAGAAGAGGTAATTACCGTTACCAATTCTTTCATCTTTATTTCTTCTTCCACTTCTTCTTATTAGGTTTTTTCATTATGAAGTAATAACATCAGTATCACTCATATACGGATATGTTATTATAAGTATGAAACAACCCTATTTCACCATCTATCCATCCTACGGAAAAAGAAATCACCGCGCGTGCGTACGTACGGAATACCGTCTCCACGCCGTGGTGTAATCTATTTTCCACCACCACCTTACATGGATGGGTATAATGGTGTAAAGAATAACTATACATAGTTATTACAACATCATATTGATTCTGATATATTGTATAATCCACTCCAATTCAATTCAATATTTATAGAAATGATATCATCGCTCGTGCGTACGTACGGACTACCGTCTCCAGGACGCGATGAGATTCATTCTCCATGTTAACCATTTAAGAATGATTATAATGTATATATAAGAAATAATAATGAAATATATGACATTATAAAGCTACTGTATTTATTTATATATATACATATGTATGTCATCTACTTACTTCCATTTCAAGACAATAAGGAAAGAAAAACAGCGTTCATGCGTACGTACGGACTACCGTCTCCATGAACGGTGTTTTTTCATTTTATTTATCTATCTATTATATATATATATATATACTGAATATATATGATATATAAATCATATTTTATATTCTGTCAGTAAGTAAATCATGATATAAGTAATAATGATGTCAAGAACAACAAGTCAATACACCTACGATAAATGAAACGATTTTACCCAAAACGCTTCTTTAACATGGAATTTACAAAAGAACGGGTAATATAATGTCATAAGTGAACCATATATGATATCATAACAATGAATATGATTCTATAATAAGTCAATGACATTATTTAAATCATTATACAGGAGGTTCGGACACGTACAAAGCAAATTGGACTTAAGGTAAGGGAAATATCACAATCTCATTTTTATCCGAGATTGTTTATACTTTAGTATTTACTGGGGTGTATTTTATCATCCACATCTATGTTTCCTCAATATGTAATGTTATCCACCTACAATTGTTTAAATCCAATTCTACCCTTTGGTGAGTTTTTAGTAATAGATATGAAAGGAATCTTTTTTCGTTTTTCGTACGAGGTACATTTTGACTTTTTCGACAAAAGTACAAAGAATGTTTTTTTTTAACTTATACGGCACGAACGGATTTCTACTGTTTTATAAAGCCTTATTTTCATGAAGCTTCATCTAAAAGATTTCATGACTATTTTCAATAAAATCTCTTTCTTTTAAAATTTCATGATGTTTTGTGAAAAGAAATTGATTTTGAAGAAGAAAGGATATTTTCCTCAAGAATTCAATTCATGTGTTTTATCAAAATTATTTTCCATCTAAGATAATAAAGGGTTCTGTTTCTATCCATATTTTTACATTGATTTGACTATGTTGTGATGGAATTATGTTTATGAATTCCTTTATCTTATATGAATGGTTTTATGATGTCATGTTGTTTAAGAATCCCATTTTTATTACACGGGTTATGCAATGATGTATGATTTATGATTTTGTGGCACACATAAGAATGGTATCATTATGAGATGGGTGGGACCTATATCTCCCTCCAATGCATTGGGTAAAGATTTTATATCTCATGAGATAGACATGGCTGAAATGGTAGGTTATACCGGTTCAGTGAAACAGGACTGAAACGAGGGTTACTCGATTCAGAAAGGGACTTTGTCCACTAAGATAGTCTTGGCAATGAGTCTTGACTAACAAGAAATGATTTTCTATGATTATGTGTGTATGCCACAAAGTTTCATGTTTTATGTTATGATTATTGGGATTACATTTCACTTCTATGATATATCCCATGTTATGATATTATGAGCTCTTTTGCAGGTTAAGATTTCCAAAAGCTATGTATATGATGTGATTGATTTTTTTCTTTTGTTTACCCTTACTGAGCATTTGAGCTCACCCTTTTATGTTTTCTTTTCCCCAGGATATAAAGAAAGGTTTTAGGTAGAAAAAGGGATGACCTTTATGGGAGATATTGAAGAACGTTCACCACGATTAGAAGATTACGTTCCGAGTTTCCAAAGACACTAAACTATTACGATCCTTTAGTGTGTGTTTTTGTTATGTACTAAGTATTCCACATATGTAATGTAATGTCCATGTACGTCAAGCTTCGGGTCTCTACAGTTGGTATCAGAGGAAAGGTTTAGTCAACCTTTGGAAACTAGGATGCGAAAACGTTAGTGAGATCCCTAGAGATATTTCTAAGGTATGTCTAGGGATGCCCCTAGGGATAAGTATACGTATAGGATACAGTCCTAGAACTACGGTAACGATCTTAGAATTTAACCTAAGATGTTAGATATCGAGGATACTCCACCTTTATTATGTTGTTTTCCCTAGCATGATTTTTGCCTCTCACACTATTCTTTTTTTGGGTTTTAGAAAATGGCTGGAAACAAGATGATTCAAGATAATGGAGGATATGATGGACAATGGAATGATATTCTTCATGAGCAACCAAATGAAATGGGATTTGGAAGTCCAAAGATCATTATTATGCCGAATCAGCAATCTCATAATATGATCAATAAAGTAAAATTTGGTAAGTTTCCTGACTCGGATAATAAGAGAAAGATGGAGTTTCATGATGATCATAGAGGAAAGAAAGTTCAATTTCCCCTATGTAAATCGTGTGGGAAGAGGCATCAAGGAGAATGTTTCAAGGGAACTGGAAGATGCTTTGGGTGTGGAAAAGAAGGACACAAAGCAAGTAAGTGCAAAGGAAAAGGGTCGGTTAACACCATGGATGAGGATAATGGTATTGCTACGACATCAAAAATGGTTAAGTGTTTTAAATGTGGAATGTATGGGCATTATGCAAACAAATGCCCTAAGGGAAAGACTCATGAAGAGAATCAGTATGGTCATATGGGTAGTATTTATGTGGATGATGATGAAGAGACTACAAATGATATGTGAGATGAAATAATTTATGAAGCTCGGTCAATGGTTTGAGAATGTAGTGGAATGATTACATGTTTATCATGTGTAATTTTGGAATAAAGAGACATCTATGGATTGTTACACTGTTGTCTTTCCTTGTGTTTTGAAAGTGTATGATTAATGTTACCAGTATCCATGAAAGGTTATTCAGATATTTTTGGAATGTAGATGATATGCGCATAATGAAGGGATAAAGAGAAAATTAAATGTTTGATAGTATTCATGAGCTCATGATTGATATAAGGACTAAGTGATATCATGGTTTGAGTATATAGAATTTTGAGGATTTTGGTATGTGGAAAGTGTTAACTTTTAACTGCATTCATGTTTTCACTAAGGTATTCAAGAGAATACACGATTAAGGACTTTGAATGTTTGGAATGTGACCAACAAGACATATCTTATGATATGTGGGGATCAACGACAATATTAAATCTCTGGTAATCGATGTCACTATATTATGAGAGTGGACTGCAGTATTATGTATAAGCCTAAAGATTATACTGGATTATGTTGGACATAAGTTAGTATTGTTTAAGGATAGAAGATGGGATGTTATAGTAACGTAGTTTTAGAAAAAGGGACAACCTGCAGGACGGGCGACAGCCCATCGCTTCGGACAAGGCTGTAGGAATCGAACCCACAACCGAAGTGCGACTGGCCTTTATCGCCTACCACTGACCTACAGGAAGTCCCTGTTTAGTAGAAAACTAGTTTTATTATATTAAGCAGTATGATATGTGAAGTATAAGTTCATTTTAGGAACCATATATGATTAATCTCACTATAGATCGACTTATGTATATAATTTTTGCTAACCTTTTGTTTGAGACAGATGGAATGACCCGTCATTCTATCAAATGATCTGCTAACACTTCACGAATAACAAATTCAACTTCATTTATTTAAGAGATGAAGTGGAAATTGTTCAAGGCACGAACAACAGTGAGATTGTACCAAAATAAAGTAAGTATTTATTGTAATTCAAATTTTCAACTTTAGGGAAATGATCTTAAAAACCAAAAATGTTGTCCTAGTGCCCTTATATCCGATGAATCAGATGATACCCTAGATCATCACAAATTTATGGCTTTGTGATTACTGGCTTTCCCATAGCCATGTTCTCTACCACTCTCCATCAGAACATGATGGTTAGATTTCTCTTCCATATCCATATTTTCACCTATGTGGAAACCCAGTGATTAGTTTATTTGGGTAATCGTTACATTTCATACTTTAGTTTTTTAAAGCCAAGTTTTGGTATTCCCTTTTACGCTGTGGGTTTCTATTAAAGAAACTTTCGAATAGTAAAACATTTATAACCCCGATGAATTTCGAGGGCGAAATTCATTTTAAGGGGGGTAGAATGTAACAGCCCGAGATTTTATGAAAAATATTATTTTTTATTTTACTAATGTCCTGTGTTATACGCTACACCAAAAGGAGCTTGCACAACACGCATCCTTGACTTGCCTTGCATTACACGCAATCGCAACCTTCCTCAATAGCGTGTGTGGTACGTAATCCTGAGTTTCACGAAACAATGATATGCTATTAAAATATTATTAAAACTAGCCGTTATGAATAGTAATAACCACTTTTTAAATTTTAGAAATTTTAACTCTCAAAATGGACTTCATTTTTGGATTCGGAGTATCGAATTTAGACTAAGGTGAAATTTTGGTGATTTTCGGATAACTTTCATATTTTGATAAATAGTGAAAATTACTAAATTTTAATTAAAAACAACTTTTTCAATCGAAATAATTAGTAGTGATAAATTATTAATTTGAGTGGTTTTAAAGTATATTTAGAATATATTTTTACAATTTAATACAATGTTGGTCATTGGATGTAATTTCACATTTAAACCAGTTATAAACAAGTGTCAATCTTTTGATAGTTATTATTTCTTAAAAACACGCTATTTGTTTTAACAGCGGGATTTAATTATAAAATTAATTAATGCAACTTATATGTTGGGAATTTTGTAAAATAGAAATCATTTTTGAATTCGGAATATCAATTATAGCTTAGGGAGAAATTTTGGCATTTTTCTGTAAAACTTCAATTTTTGACGAATAGTGAAACCACTAAGTGGTAGGTTAAAAACTGAATTTTGCATAAAACTTAATTTTACCGCTTCTGTGAATGGAATTTCGAAAATCCGAGAGACACGGTTAATATCAAGGACTAAAATGTGATTCAATGAGATGAAAATAATTTTTTGGTGAATAGTAACTTTTTACTTTTTTTACCACGGTTAATAGTAAATAGGGTAACTAAGGGTAACTATGATATTACTATTACCCTAACACATGTCCTAATTCTATTGGATAAGTGTAATTCGACCAAAAACAAACTTAGGAATAAAATATGACCATTTAGGCCCACTTGGATTAGATTAGGACATTTATTATTAATTTATTTAAAGAAGGGTTAAAATAGTTAAAATCAAAGTTTAATAAGTAAATCATTTTTAATATGGGGTTATACATAAGATAAATTAGACTATAAATATTCATTAGAAATCTAAAAAGATTTCCTACATGATGGTATTTTATTTGTAATTTTTAGACATCAAATAATATAATTTATTTATGACACAAAGATGATGCAGTAATTATCTTATTAATGAAATATTGACATAATTGATAATATAAATACCAAAATAAATGTAATTTAAGACTTTTTATGAATTCCACTAATTTTCTAGGTTACTATGATATATTAGTGTTGATTTAATCAACTTTTTTCTAACATATAATTCTTTTATGACTTTCACAAAAATCATATATCAAATAGTGTCAAAATTGACACAAAATAGTTTTTAAATCAAATATTATATTATTAATTGTTATTTTATTCCTAAAAATCTAAGGTTCGGCCAAATGACTTAGATAAGGATATATGTATTAATAATATACAATTTGGGGTTCGTTTGGCATGTTATAGTAAGTTTATTAACCATATAGTGAAAGAAAACAAAAAGACACGGTAAACGTTAAATTATTTAACATAGAGTTAAATCTAATTGATAAGGTTACAATAATACCCTAAACTTGTCTAAATCCTATTGGTTGATAGGATTTCGACCCATCCCCACTTTAGCTTCGAAATAAGACCCTTTGGAACCATTATAAACCGATTTTGACTTTAATATAAAATAATATTTTGAGATATTCCTAAGGTGCCCCTCTCCTCCCTTATAAAAGGAAACCTCCTCCCCCTCCTCCTCCCACCAATTTGAGCACTCAAGCTCGGCCAACCCCTGCCAAAATCCCTTCTCCACTTCCCTAGAAACATCCTAGAGGTTCTGGTCTTCCTCAAAGACCAATTCTAGTGCCCTAAGAGGAGGTCTCAAAGAGGCACTTCAAAGAAGAGGTAATTACTGTTACCAATTCTTTCATCTTTATTTCTTCTTCCACTTCTTCTTCTTAGGTTGTTTCATTATGAAGTAATAACATCAGTATCACTCATATACGGATATGTTATTATAAGTATGAAACAACCCTATTTCACCATCTATCCATCCTACGGAAAAAGAAATCACCGCGCGTGCGTACGTACGGAATACCGTCTCCACGCCGTGGTGTAATCTATTTTCCACCACCACCTTACATGGATGGGTATAATGGTGTAAAGAATAACTATACATATTTATTACAACATCATATTGATTCTGATATATTGTATAATCCACTCCAATTCAATTCAATATTTATAGAAATGATATCATCGCTCGTGCGTACGTACGGACTACCGTCTCCACGACGCGATGAGATTCATTCTCCATGTTAACCATTTAAGAATGATTATAATGTATATATAAGAAATAATAATGAAATATATGACATTATAAATCTACTG
Source organism: Viscum album (assembly GCA_963277665.1). Lineage (NCBI taxonomy): Eukaryota > Viridiplantae > Streptophyta > Magnoliopsida > Santalales > Viscaceae > Viscum > Viscum album. The sequence continues at coordinate 400,594,609 of OY728130.1, forward strand.
GATTTATGTATATATATACATATGTATGTCATCTACTTACTTCCATTTCAAGACAATAAGGAAAGAAAAACAACGTTCATGCGTACGTACGGACTACCGTCTCCATGAACGGTGTTTTTTCATTTTATTTATCTATCTATTATATATATATATATATACTGAATATATATGATATATAAATCATATTTTATATTCTGGAAGTAAGTAAATAATGATATAAGTAATAATGATGTCAATAACAACAAGTCAATACACCTACGATAAATGAAACGATTTTACCCAAAACGCTTCTTTAACATGGAATTTACAAAAGAACGGGTAATATAATGTCATAAGTGAACCATATATGATATCATAACAATGAATATGATTCTGTAATAAGTCAATGACATTATTTAAATCATTATACAGGAGGTTCGGACACGTACAAAGCAAATTGGACCTAAGGTAAGGGAAATATCACAATCTCATTTTTATCCGAGATTGTTTATACTTTAGTATTTACTGGGGTGTATTTTATCATCCACATCTATGTTTCCTCAATATGTAATGTTATCCACCTACAATTGTTTAAATCCAATTCTACCCTTTGGTGAGTTTTTAGTAAAAGATATGAAAGGAATCTTTTGTCGTTTTTCGTACGAGGTACATTTTGACTTTTTCGACAAAAGTACAAAGAATGTTTTTTAACTTATACGGCACGAACGGATTTCTACTATTTTATAAAGCCTTATTTTCATGAAGCTTCCCTTAAAAGATTTCATGACTATTTTCAATAAAATCTCTTTCTTTTAAAATTTCATGATGTTTTTTGAAAAGAAATTGATTTTGATGAAGAAAGGATATTTTCCTCAAGAATTCAATTCAAGTGTTTTATCAAAATTATTTTCCATCTAAGATAATAAAGGGTTCTGTTTCTATCCATATTTTTACATTGATTTGACTATGTTGTGATGGAATTATGTTTATGAATTCCTTTATCTTATATGAATGGTTTTATGATGTCATGTTGTTTAAGAATCCCATTTTTATTACACGGGTTATGCAATGATGTATGATTTATGATTTTGTGGAAAACATAAGAATGGTATCATTATGAGATGGGTGGGACCTATATCTCCCTCCAATGCATTGGGTAAAGATTTTATATCTCATGAGATAGACATGGCTGAAATGGTAGGTTATACCGGTTCAGTGAAACAGGACTGAAACGAGGGTTACTCGATTCAGAAAGGGACTTTGTCCACTAAGATAGTCTTGGCAATGAGTCTTGACTAACAAGAAATGATTTTCTATGATTATGTGTGTATGCCACAAAGTTTCATGTTTTATGTTATGATTATTGGGATTACATTTCACTTCTATGATATATCCCATGTTATGATATTATGAGCTCTTTTGCAGGTTAAGATTTCCAAAAGCTATGTATATGATGTGATTGATTTTTTTCTTTTGTTTACCCTTACTGAGCATTTGAGCTCACCCTTTTATGTTTTCTTTTCCCCAGGATATAAAGAAAGGTTTTAGGTAGAAAAAGGGATGACCTTTATGGGAGATATTGAAGAACTTTCACCACGATTAGAAGATTACGTTCCGAGTTTCCAAAGACACTAAACTATTACGATCCTTTAGTGTGTGTTTTTGTTATGTACTAAGTATTCCACAAATGTATTGTAATGTCCATGTACGTCAAGCTTCGGGTCTCTACATATATTTAATAATGATTATTAATGTTTCAATTAAATTTAATTATTTTAATGGGTTGAAATTTATATTTTACCAAATAAATGATTATGTATTTTACAATTTCACTTTCTTTTAGGATTGATTTTATTCTCATTGAAGGAATATTATCAATTATACTTAATTTGATTTAATAATTTTTTCCCACTATATATATAATTATTTCCCATATTTTCATCAAAATTTTATTCTCTTTGATACTTTATTCAATAAAATAAATTCCATATAGAAAAAATGATTTAACCCCATTTTAATTTGATATATTTTTCTTCCACATTCATATGTTTTAAATTATTTTCCAAAATGTCCTTATATTAACCCAAATGATTCATCAAGGATTTTTTAATTTAGGATTTAATTTTAAAAATGATTTTAAATGAGTCATTATATATTATTTGAAAAGGGATTTTTTTAATTTTTTTTTAAAAAAAATCAAATTAGATTCGTTTTAATGTATAATGTGTTAAACGACATTCCCACCCCCATAACCATTTTATGAATATTAGATTCATCTTCTGGTTTTAAATTATTTTATAATAAAAAAATTATTAATTATATTTTTATTATTTCATGTCCATTCTATTTATTCTTTTAATTGACACGATTTTATAAGAGAACATGTATTCTTGGTTAACCTATGATCATCTATAATCTGTTATAAATTTTTTGGTAATTATTTTCTTTTAAAAAATACACATTCATGTGATCACTGGACATTACATTTACCTAAATATAAAAATTATTTATCACTTATATTCTTATTTTTTAAACTATATATATTGTTTTCATAAGGATGATTACATTTAATATTAATTTAATTACTGAGGATATATATATATATATATATATATATTGCATATTATTTATTCAATATAATTTTTTTTGTTAAAGTATATTTTTGATGAAATTAATTGATCATTAAATATATTTTTAAATATATTAGACGTGTAGTGATGGGTAAGCCCAATAATTATAGACCCTTTATGAATCAATAGATCTCTTGATACAAATTAGATGTCCAAATTAATTGTGTGTTTATAAATATTTTAAAATTTCATTATTGCATGATCTTAATGGTAAGGATATCATGATGTTTGAGATCATGAAATAAAATATTAATCATTTCCACCTTTTAAAATGTAGTTATTGATATCAATGAGATTATTAGATTGATATTATCCATAGATGAATGCCATACACAAGTTATTTACCATATTGAATGGATTTTAAGTTATTTACCATTACATATTGAATATGACTTATATTATAATAATATATTGTCTTATGCATTACTATATATGAGAATTTGAACTCACGCTTGTTTTTTTTCATTCCCTAGTATATGCATAATTATTATTAGAATGATTTCATGGATGTTGAATGGTTTCCACTACTATGTTATAAATTTCATCCCCAAAGTAAAATGGGTATCATAATGTAGATTGTTCTATAACCCTATTAAACATACATATCATTTGAAATTTAAACCATTATATCTATGGAAATTAAATATTTTAGAAATTGGATCTAGGTTAGTAGTGTCCGGGTTATTACAGTCTATCTTGAAATGTATAAATTTCTTATTTAATTCGGTGTTGAGTTTTTAATGAGTTATTAATTATTTTAATAAATTTTATTGTGTGGTTTTATATAAATCATTTTTCTTGAAACATAAGGAATTATATAAGTCTTACAAAGTATTCCCCTAATTATTTTATTTCTAATGCATATTATGTATATATATATATATATTCTCTTTTTAAAATCATCAAGATGGTGGATGTTTTTTCCATTGGTAGCATGTACAAGTAGTGTGTTTAATATTTTTAATGTATATTTTGATTTAACATTTAATTTATACATTTTGATTGTTTATAGTTATCTCACCATTCATCTTTTCTGGGATTGATATGTGATAAAACTATAAAATCCTATGGGTGGGATCAATGTGAGTTTCAAATTAAAACTTATTTATTTTTTATGGATACTAATATTTTTTTATATCATTCAATGGGTTTAACAAATTGTGTTAAACCATTAATTTTATTACTCCTTACTATCAACCTCACATAGTAATAATAAAATATGTAGTAAATTTAAACACCTAAGGGATGAATTATTTTTTTACTTGGTTCACTAATAAGGGAAAATCTATGGTGAATGTACCAAAAATGTGTCGGTCATAAAATAATCCCATACATTCACATGATTACTTATCCTTAAAATCCCTAATTAAGGATAAAAAATATGCACTAATGTAAAACATCCATGAGACAGAGGGGTATTTACATGGATCATTATAAATGTAATTTCCACGTAGCATATGAAAATTTTATGTAGGTATCACTACAATCCACCATTTATCACTAGTTTTGTGGGTACATAATAGTCCTATGATTTAAATATGATCCAGCTGCACTGCCATTACAAAATTTTGTGTTTGGATACTTCACGGCAAAGTTACACTACCACGTTAAAACCTCTTCCCACTATGTTGATGAAGGTACTTCCTAAGTTTATCGACATTTCTATCTTATTTAATAGATTAGAAACATATGGATTAGTCACTAATTATGAAGAGACTATTTCTATTTTATAGTCTTTATTTTTTTCTATTTGAATTCATTGTCCAATTAGGATCGATTATTAATACATCATGTTCATGTAACTTATAATTTTATGATATTATTTTTTTCACGAAACATAAGATTTTGTGAAAATATAGTATTGTATGTTCAACAACAAGAAACACAATAATAATTTTCATTAATTAATGTTAGAGTGTAATTAAAAATAACATTTCTCACACATAGTGTGTTTACATAACTTAATGACTCAAAGAAGCTTATTCATTGAACATTCTAGTTTATGGAAATCTTTTATGTAACATCATACATTAGTGAATTAAAATCATTATTTTCTCATGTTTCTCTACCAACTATGTATCAATCTCTTCAATCTATTTATTATAGTGGTTATGGATATTTATAATAAAATACTAACCCATTATGTATTTTAAAAAATTTACATTCATGTACCTTAAATTTCCAAAAATCTCACCAGCATTTTTTTTCATGAAATATTTCCTCACAAAACTTCAATGTTTCAAGGATATTTAAATATGAAAATGTAAATATATTCATGATGATTTTATGTACTTATAAAACATGTTGAATTTTATAATACAATGTACTCCAGTTCAAAAAACATGATCTTTCATGAGTAATCATACTTCCAACAAAAAATTTGTCAGTTATGTGAAACATTATTTCTCAACACATCCACACATTCAATAAACATTAAGAAATTTTAAAAACATTAAAAAAGTTTTTATTGAATTCAAAATAACTTTTTTATATTAAAAATCGTGAATTTCATGAAAATTTGATCTCAATATATAATGTTTCTCCTAAATATTTGTTAAATAATGGGTAATAGTGAAACACTGCGTAATTGTTATATGATTTTGAATTCAAGTTTTGTGCTTCAATTCTTGGATGCTCTCTTTTCTATTCCACATAACGAGATGTGAGGAACTTATTGAGATGAGTGTTATATCTATTCCTTCCCCAAAAAAAATTATGTTAAACATAATATAAGAGATATTAATTATGTAATATAATCATTATACAGCATTCATTATTTGACATCATGATATCACATTGGTGCTCTACCTGTCATCACCCAATCTAGAAATTGACTGTCACTGTGATTAGAGTGATGAAAATCATAAACCACATCCCTAAACCTTGTACATTTATAGTCCTTATAGATTTTCAACCAGTTATTTCATCATATTTACTCATAATTCATGATGATAAAATGTAGATATATAAATGATAAGAAAAAAAATCCAAAAACCGAAAATATGTTTTGTCCGGACATTTACCATTTTTATTTTTTTTTCGATACTATTATAAATCCATCATTTTTTAGATACTCCAAATATTTCATTCTTATAGATTTATAATTCTACTTTTCCAAACACTATAAATTTTCTCTCCCCCACTGAAATCAAAATGAAAAGGGCCATTCAAAACCTGATCTAATATTCATGTTATCTTATCCTTAATTCATCATATCTCTATATTATGTCATCTAATACATTGAATTACGAAATAATAAAGAGGAATTGAACCCAAATTTTATTTATGTATCCTCCCCCTATTACTATGAATTCTATAAAAGATTTATTCATTAATAAAACTAGAATCCATTAATCAATAATTTGTATTAAATATATTTCTAATGTGATACATAATCCTAGGGGGAACAAAGTTTTCATCAAACTATTCTAAAAGAAGATATATTGTTATTGTTCTCACCCATTTATCTGCATATTTATTTTTTGATTCATATATCAATATTTCTTCAACAACTTTTCCTTATTACCACCATTCAAGATAAGAACAATTTTTTTGTTATATATTCACACTTTTTAGATGTTTTTACTTATTGTAATTACCACTGTAGACGCCGGAAAAGTCCGTTGTTCCCAAACAAAGCTCTGGATGCAGAAAGCGAGGTCGTATTTGGAGTCAGAAGCACGTTTCGGAGGGCCCGGAGGCCTTGCACGGAATTTTGGAGACCCGCGCGCAAAGTTGTAGTGTCGCGCGCAAACCTCCCGGGATGCGCGCAATGCGCTGGGCCGGCGCGCAATTTTGCGCGCCCAAGACCCGCGCGACTGCCATGAGCGCCGGGCCCGATTCCGCGCCCGCGAAGGAAATTCCGCGTCCGCGAACCAGATTCCGCGCCCGGGTTTGCCTATAAATATAAGGCGACCCCCGACGTTTTGAAGGTGGTCGGAATTCGAAGAGTCGCTCGTTCGCGCAATCCAACCCCCTCCGCGCGCAATGCCGATCTTCAGGTAACCTCCTTTCTTTCGTGCAATAAATCCTTGGGGTTCGCCATCGCGCGCAATCCCTTCGGCTCCTTTCCATTGAAACAATCCCTCACACAAAGGCCTTCGCGCGCAAAAGAAGTCTCTTGCGCGCAATTGCCCCCGAGTGCGCACAATCCAGCCCGATTACGCGCACCCCTCTTACTAAGAGGCCATTCGTTAAAGAATGAGCCATTGCCCCGAGCGCTATCTGAAGCCCGATGCACGCAATCTCCATCTTCCGCGCGCAAAGCGCTGGCCCAATTGCACGCCAGCCTGCCCATTTGCACGCCGACCCGCATTATTGCGCGCCAAGATTCTCTTTTGCACGCAATCCGCCGAGGTCGCTCCCTTTGACCCCTTGAGGGTACCCGCCAGCGTGGCGCCCGATGATCTTCATCCCGGGTGCCCGCGCCGTGCGTTGTCTTCCCGTGCGGCCCTCCAGGCTTGTGCGAAGTGACACGAACCCATTGGCGGCATCACATCTCGTCCGCGCCGCAAGACGTTAAACTGCCAAGTGTTTCGTCCAACATGACGTTAAACTGTACCACGTCCAAGCTGCACGACGTTAAACTGCCTAGCATATCATCCGCGCTGCACGACGTTAAACTGGCAAGTGTTTCGTCCAACATGACGTTAAACTGTACCACGTCCAAGCTGCACGACGTTAAACTTCCTAGCATATCATCCGCGCCGCAAGACGTTAAACTGCCAAGTGTTTCATCCAACATGACGTTAAACTGTACCACGTCCAAGCTGCATGACGTTAAACTGCCTAGCATATCGTCCGCGCTGCAAGACGTTAAACTGCCAAGTGTTTCGTCCAACATGACGTTAAAATGTACCACGTCCAAGCTGCACGATGTTAAACTGCCTAGCATATCGTCTGTGCTGCAAGACGTTAAACTGCCAAGCACATTCTTCCTCAACACACGACGTTAAACTGTACTTCATCCGGCAAGACGTTAAACCGTCCGCGTCACCCGATCCCGTGCCTCGCACGCAGGGTCCTCCCGGTTTGGATGTGGCCCCCACCCGCTCGTCTCTGCAGGGATGTCGGGATTGGAGTGGCCTTCGCCCATGGGGGTAGAGTATTACTGGCAGAACGTACTACGTGGACTTTGATCCCTGTCTCCTAAACAGGGTACATAGGAAGCCTCTCTGAGGTTCAAGCCCATTACCTGGTCGTCACGGTCGTATTCACGTCGGTTCGTCCATCAGTGGACCCCTCCCGGGTTCACACTTGCGTCGATTCACCTATGAATCCGCCCTTGTGGGAGACTGCACGTGTGTATCTCCATTGTGCTTCCCCACTGCCGAAGCCAGTAGAGGGCATGACAGGGATCGAGGTCTCTTACCTTCGGCCCAAGTCCCTCTCCAACTGAGTTTTTCCGCATCCGGGCCGCCTCAGTGCGTAAGTCCTGACAGAACGAACTACGTGGACTTTGATCCCTGTCTCCTAAACAAGGTACGTAGGAAGCCTCTCCGAGGTTCAAGCCCACCACCTGGTCGTCCCGGTCGTATTCACGTCGGTTCGTCCATCAGTGGACCCCTCCTGGGTTCACACTTGCGTCGATTCACCTATGAATCCGCCCTTGTGGGAGACTGCACATGTGTATCTCCATTGTGCTTCCCCACTGCCTTTTTCTCCTTTCAGCGTCCGGCATGACGTGAAACTGTGATCCACCCGGCCGTTCCATCCCCCTCTGTGCGAGGTGGTTCGGTTCAATCCTCCGCCCGGCAGCCTCGACCTCTTCGTGAGTCGGCTCGCCGACGTCCAGCATGACGTTAAACTGTATATCCGAACTACGCTGACTTTGATCCGCGCTAACGAGCGGTACGTAGGAAGCCCCTACGGGGTCCAAGCTCTTCACTCCATCATCCATCCTGATCCTTACCCGGGCCGCCACATCCCGGTGGGGTCATGCCACTTCATTCCACTCCACTTCACTCGGGAAGCCGCCCATGTGCTGGCCCCAGCATCGGAGGTTCCCCATAAAGGGTTCTGTCATCTAATCCACTTCTCGTGTTGATCAGTCCGATGTCGTCCCCGCTGGACGTTAAGCTCGCGGCATACCCCGTGTTAAACATGGGAAGCTGAGGAAAACCTCAGGTGACGCAGTTCCCCGCACCCAGCGCGGGATTCCTCAGGCCATCACGCCTTCGAGAAGCCCTATTAGGGACGGAAGGCAGACATGCAGGGCCGTAGTGTTAAGACACGCCCCCGACACCCAGAGCTACCCGGTCTCCACACCGCAGGTTGCTGCCCCGACCAGACCCCTTGGAGCGTCCGGGCGGAAGCAGCGTAATTAACCGGTGTCCATGGAGACATGGCGCCGGGAACGAGATTCACGAGCACGTCTTAAATCTATGAGGGAGACCTGGATTAGGCAACGAGTTCCGAGGAGACGTCCACGGAAGGAGGAGCCGACATCCCATCATCCCGGTTTCGATCAAGGAACAGACGCCCCTGAATAAGGGACGGATGCCGCCTGCCTTTGGAAAGCGGGACTGCGGGGCCACAAGCCGCGCGCCCATCCCCTCGGGTCGACGGGTGCACGTGCGAACGCGTCCTGGCGGAACAGCGTCGGAACAGAAACCCGACGCACATCCGCACCGAAATAGAAAAATGGTGAACCCGACGTGAATCTCTTCTCCTCAATACGAAGACCGATTGCTTTCAGAGGTGTTGGAGGACCAGCATGTTGCTCGGCCAAGCATTCAGCACTGGGGCACGGAACTCGCCAGGGGCTGGGGAAGGGAAGTCGGGCACTCCGTCTCACGACGTCGATGGCCTGGGTTCCCCCCACGGAAGGCGTCGTGGCACTAATGTTTGGTTGTCGATTCCTTTTCCTGTCAGTGTTAACGGGTTTTTCTCCCTGCTTTCAGGAATCAGGTCGCCCGATCCAGTGCCCGATCGCCACCCGCCCACTGGCGCAGGGGTAGGGGAAACACCAACGCGGCTACTCCGCGCGGTCCCGCCCGTTCCACAGCCGTCCCAGCAGCCGCAGCTACAGGGCAACCACGCCCTCTCTCCCCCTTAGAGGTCATCCAGAGAAGGGTGATCAACAACTTGGTGCGGAGATATGAGGAAGAGGGAGTCATCCCCACCAGGGACATGGCTCGCCTGGACCTCGAGGAAGCTGCACCTCGCCACCAACGCCACCCCTGAGGGCCGCGCAGGGAGGCACCGCTGCCTACCTCGACGTCCAATCGCTTCGGGAGTTTATCCCCGGAACGCTCCGACAGCTCCTTCCCCTATGCGGATGAGGTGGAAGATGTCCGGGACCACCCTATCCGAGATTTGCTCCAGGGATCCGCGATAAGGGCTCCTGTCAGGCCACGGCGACACCGCCGCCAGGCTTCTCAAGTCGAAGAACGGGCTCTCCACCTGCTCGCGCCGCTCATCCCGACTCGTTTGTCCCGACTCCAACGTCGGGCACGAGCGGAAGAGGATGCCCACCTTGGGGCCCTAGCAATAGTGGCCGCGTTGGCTCAAGCCACTGCTGGATCCAGTCACCAGACCCCTGCGCATCCTGAGCAGGGGCACTTCTATGCCCAACTTGGATCGAGGCCCCGACCGCCCCAAAGGCAGGTTGGGTTGACTCTCCCGGTTGCTGGTACAGGCAATAGCCACCGCGGACCACCTCGCGGTAGCGCTATTCACTAACAGGGTCTACTCCGTGTGGCCGATCCAAGAGGCATGGGTCACCCCACCTTCCGATCCCGGCCCGGAGGCCTGCCCGGAATCATCAATCCCCGTGTCCCCTTTGATATCTGTCCCGGTGCTCCTCGCACCTTGGTTTCCAGTCCTCTTGGCCACAGCACCGGTGTGGCCGGAGGACGCCAGGATAGAGATCAGCCATGCCCCGAAGAACCCCCCAGGGGCAGGAAGGCGAGGCATCGACGTCGAGGGAAGTATGTTACGGAATTATGGACAGAGATCCAACCGGTTCGTTTCTCTGATACAGAGGCAGAGTATGATTCGGCGACGGAGCCCTCCCCCCGATCCCGCCAGTTAGGGGCAGGGGTAGGAATGCGGCACGTCAGCCTCGTACTTCCCGAGAGCGAGATCGATACGATCCCCACTTCTCTCCAAAGGTATATCCGGAGTAGTGAGGGCCTGGTAGACCCCCAAGGATCAAGCTTGCGGTTGGTACCGGCCCCTCTGGAAGCGCCTTCTGCCTCGATCGGAGAAGTCGAAGACCTATTCTGGGGACCGACGGTCGAACCACGATCTAGTGAACCCTCGGCGAGCACCGACGCTACGGAAGGATGTTCGCTCACCGGCCCGTCCTATCGTGATGTGGTAGCTGGGGCACCGCCACCCTCATAGGGCGGCCCGTGATATGGAGGCCAATCGGCCTGCTCGCCGTATTCACCGCCGGCCAGCCCGTCGGCCCGGCGGCCCGCCTCGGCACCACTACCGGTTCCCCGTCCATTCCCAGTCGTTGAAGAGGACCAAGGAGACCTGGGTCCCGAGTTTGAGTCGTGGAGCTTCTGGACCATCCTTGCAGAGGGCCACTTCCCTGAGAAGTTTTGGCCAGTCGTAGGACCGGACTTTGATGCACCCGAATCACTCACCCCGGATGAGTTCGAATGCTTTCGCCGAACTCTCCGGGAGACTCACTCCCGTCTTCACCGCCTACAAATGCCATATCCCGGGAGTCAAGCGCACCTGGAGGATATTGGTGAGCAGTGCCGTCAAATTGAACTGGCCACGCTCCCCGCGGTTCAGCACACCGGGTCATTTGGGCACCACAGGGCCCTCCAACAACGATGTGTTGAGTGTTTTCAAGTACTCCGCAAGGTTATCGAGGAAGCCACTCCCCACGTGTATATCCGTGGATGGGGGCAGTACGCTTCCCTAGGCTTCAGTGCGATTCGCCGACAGCCCGATTCACTGGGTGGCCCTGAGGGTACAGCCCCAGGGACGGAAACGGTCAATATGGCTGACCTGTCGGGAGAGGGGAAAGATTTGGAACTTCTCGACGGGGGTTCTCCCCCCGAAGACAATCCATCGTTGGATCCGTTAGTGAGGGTTACTCGTCACCAGAGGAGCCTCCTGGGTCTCCCCGTACCCACTGAAGCACTGACGTTGAGCCGGAACGTCAGCAAAGGTAAAGAGCACGGCGGGGCTATAAAGCCCGCCGACCCATCTGCCTCCATGCAGAGGGCAGAGGAGGATCCCGAGAAGGCCACGCTACGTCAACAGCTTGCCGAGCAGAAGAAGCTGGTTGACCAGCTCCTCGCCGAGCGCGCTGCAGAGAGGCGGCCTGACTACGGTGATCCTATGCCAGGACAGCAGGGACAGGAACAACCACCCCTCGATGAGGCTCTCCCGGGCAACCGTGATTATTCCGTGTTTACCGACACGGGAGAGGCCATTGCCTATGGCAAGAGGGCGCGGTATGTTTCACCACACCCTCCCGAGTGGCGTGACTACCTGAGAGACACCGCTCGGATTCCTCCCCCTGCCCCAAGGGCCGCTCCGCCCGCCATCCCACGAGCTGCCGAGTTCGACGACCCGGTCGACGACCCGATTGAAGGGCCATGCAATGCGCTCGTGGTTAGAGATCCTCGTCAGGACTGGAACCCATGTCCGGACGATCCGATGGCGGCACTCATCGCCCACTTGGAAGCCTTGGAGACTCGGCAAGTGGCAATCCCACCAGACGGCAAGCCGTACCCAGCATGGGTGGATGACATGCCGGCACCTCCGGGATTCGAGAACCCCACTTTCGCCCCCTTCAACAGGACTGGAGATCCGCCACAACATTTGGCCCATTTCATCTCGAGGTGCGGGCCTATGTTGGGAACTCCGGCGCAGTAGGAGGCCGCTAAGCTTTGCTGCTTTGTCAAGACACTGGAAGGGCCAGCATTTGTCTGGTACATCCAGCTCCCCGTCGGGTTGATAACTAGCTGGGAGGACCTTCGTAGACAGTTCCTCTACCAGTTCAGTTCCACGACCCGGAAGACGAGTATCGCAGACCTCTTCAAGTGCAAGCAGAGGCCTGATGAGCGAGTCGCGGATTTCGTCGCCCGATGGAAGGGTCTCACGTATTCCCTTGACATGCCATTGACTCAAGAGCAGTTGCTGACAATGTGCGTCGGGAACGTCAATACCGAGATGGTCCCTTCCTTGATCACTCAGAATTACCCCGAAGGGTTCAGGGACTTCTCAGACAAAGCTCAACGTCTTGAAGAAGCCCTGCAACAGGCCAGTCAGGCACACCCGCTGCCTCCTATGATCCCTGCAAGGAGAGTCAGCAGGGCTGAGCCCGCTGCTGTTGCCCAGATAGAGGCCCCCAGGCAGTTGGAGTTGCTGCCGGTGAGGCCAGATCCACAGCCTCACAGGAATCCGCCTCCACGGGCTCAGTTCCCGGCCCAGTAGCGGCAGCCCCAGAACCGGCTGGCCCCTCCGCGTAATGTACAGCCACAACCCAGGCGAGATAATCAGGGTCCACCTCCTCGGCAGGCCCCTCCAGCCCCTCGTCAAGACTACGCTCCCAGGGGCCCGCGATACCTGACTTACTCATTTCACGAGGATCAGGTCCCCAGTTATTTCCGGAGCGCCCTGGAGCAGAGGATTGTGCGACTGCCTGAGTGTTGGAGGCCGGAGGAGGCACATCTCACGGATAACCCCCGCTACTGCCCTTACCATCGGGCCCTGGGGCACACCATCCGGCGGTGCTACGTGTTTAAGGACTGGCTCCAAGACCAGATTAACAACAATGTAATCAGGTTGGGCCCAGCTCCAGTACAAGTGGCGGGCGTGTTCGTGGGATCAGATGACGATAGCGGCAATGAGGACGAATGGCAGCTGGTCTCCGACTGCGGATCCCAGAAGTATAAAAACTGGATGGCCCGCAAGACGATCATTCGCGCCCATGGAATCATCCGTGTGCGCTTGAATCAGCGTGAGCCCCCAGAATCTGCGGGTGCTGCTTCAGCATCGTCGTCCCAGCCTGCCTCTTCCGAGAAGAGCAAACGGCGGCAGCGCAAGAAGGAAGAGCGCGCCCCGCCAGTTCCGCCGCTATCCCGCACTCTCGGCGATTTCATGCCCCCGGAGATGGGGATCCCTCCCCGGATCCGCCCAGTGGTGGATGACTCGTCCGATGACAGTGTTGGGTATGCTTCGGTTAATACCATTGAGCTGGTAAATCACTTTTCGGTTCCCGACGTTGAAGAACACCAGGTGGACCTCCCTAGTGTCCCCGGTCGTCGCCACCGTCAGAGGAACCGCAACAACAGGAGTCGTCGGGGCACAGCAGTTGGTACCTCCATCCAGGCCGTGCACGCCACTGAGACTAGGCAGCAGGCTCAAGACCGAGCTCAGCGTGCGCAGCCCCCCCATCCGGGGATGACAGATTCGCCTCCGCCACTGTTTGTGGTGTGGGACCAGGCAGAACCGCCTCAGCCGCGTCGCGATCAGCTCCGCCCTGCCACGAGTCCATCCCGGCCTCCTGACCCCAGTACGGTGACTACTTCCCGGGCTTCAACCAATGAACAGCGAGATGCGCCAAGCACCAGTCGGCCGCCGGTCCAACCGGTAAGGCCCGTCATGCCTCCAACCGCATAGCAACCTCCTGCAACCAGGGGCTCGCGCTTGGCCAAAAAGTATGATGTCCTGAAGCACTTGGCCGACATCCCAGCAAGGCTCTCCATCCTTGAGGCTCTGCGCATGTCATCTGAGATGCACGAGGCGCTCGCTGAATCCCTGAAGAGCCCCCTCCAGTTTGAGACAGAGGTTGCGGCTGCAGAGGCCTTTCACGCCGAAACGATTGAGGACGCCGAATGTCAGGAAGTTATCTCGTTCTCTAGTAAGGATGAAGACCCTCCTATACAGGGGCACATTCGCTCGCTGTATGTTACTGGCCAGTTCAATGTCCTTGAAGTCCGGCGTTGTCTTGTCGACACGGGGTCCGAGATTAACCTGATTTCCACTCGGACGCTCCGGATATTGGGGTTGTCTGAGGATGACTTGATTCCCTCCGACCTCAGGATCCAGGGGTACGACCGCACCGAACAAACTCCGGTCGGCATGATATGTTTCAAGACCCAGTTCGGTGACCTGGTCACCAACACCGAATTCATGGTAGTCTCTCAAGACACTGCGTATAACGCATTGATGGGCAGGCCATGGCTCCACCTTTATGTGGCGGTTCCCTCGTCATACCACCAATGCCTTAAATACTCCCTTAACGGTCGAGTAGGCGTGCTTTAGGGAGATGCCTCTCCTTTTGCCTCATGTGAAGCCCGCTATCTGGACGCGGACTATTACAAGAGCAAGGATAAGAAAATCCTGGCAGGTGAGGTTGATCCTGTCGCTGTTGCAAGTGATCCCTGGGCAAGCTTGGATGACGCTTACGTCCTCCCGATTCAACGGTTGGGCGTAGCCATGGTCTCGACGGCCTGTGAGTCTCCTGATGAGATGACCGCGACCGCCCGTGCCAGCACCAGTGGCCCAGCAGGATCTAGCAGCCCCAATGCAGTTTCCAACGCAGTCTCTCCCGTGGACGATCCCTCCCCAAGTGGAGAGGACGTGGAAGATGCACCCCCAGCCTTTGAGGAGGGCGTCTCCGCCACGGTCGATGAGTTAGTACAGGTGAACCTTGGAACCGAGGCAGATCCAAAACCCACATTGGTCAGTGCCGCCATGTCCTCTGAGGAGCGGCAGCAGTGCAAGGACTTCCTCAGGCAGCACCGTGATGTGTTTGCTTGGGGCTATGATGAGATGTCGGGGCTAGATCCTCAGGTATCCGTCCACCGCCTTGGTCTCCCGGCGAACCATCACAGGTTCAAGCAGCCTCCCAGAAAGATGCACCCATTCCACGGTGCCATGGTTGAGGCCGAAGTTGACAAGCTTATCAAAGCCAACTTCGTGAGGGATGTTCAGTACCCCAAATGGTTGGCCAACATTGTGCCGGTCAATAAGAAGAACAGGCAGATCAGAGTCTGTATTGACTTCCGCGATCTCAACCGCCACTGTCCGAAGGATGATTTTCCCCTTCCGGTGACAGAGCTGTTGATTGACGCCATGGCAGGGTTCCAAGCCCTCTCCTTCATGGATGGATACTCCGGATACAACCAAATCCGGATGGCCCCTGAGGATGAGGAGTTCACTGCCTTCAGGGCCCCCCCAAGGTATCTTTTGTTACCAGGTCATGACCTTCGGCCTGAAGAATGCAGGTTCCACCTATCAACGGGCGATGCACTGCATATTCAAGCCAATCCTCGGCACACTGGTGGAATGCTATGTCGACGACTTGGTGGTCAAATCGCGCCAGCGTCAGGACCATCTCAAAGATCTTGAGAAAGTGTTCGGCTTCCTCCGGTCTCGCTGCCTGAAGATGAATCCGTTGAAGTGTGCCTTCGGGGTCACCTCCGGGAAGTTTCTTGGCTTTGTGGTAAGGTACCGGGGTATTGAGATCGACCCAGAGAAGATCAGGGCGATTAGCCAGATGCCTCCCCAAGGTAACATCCGAGAACTGCAAGGGTTCCAAGGCCACTTAGCCTATATACGCCGATTCATCGCGAATCTGGCCGGCAAGTGTAAGCCCTTATCTCGGCTCATGAAGAAAGGTGCCACCTATGTATGGGATAAAGAGTGTCAGACCGCTTTCGAGGAAATCAAGCAGTACCTACTTCAACCTCCGGTTCTGATGCCGCCTGTATCCGGGAAGCCACTGGTCCTTTATGTGACCGCCCTGGAACGGTCCCTTGGTGTCCTTCTCGCCCAAACGAACAACTAGGGAACAGAGAATAGCCTCTATTACCTCAGTCGCATGCTCCTCGATGCAGAAGTTAGGTATTCCCCCATCTAGAAGAGCTGTCTGGCGCTCGTATTTGCCATACCGAAATTACGGCACTACTTGCAGCACCACGAGGTACAGTTGGTTTCTCGGGTATACCCGTTGAAATATATCCTGAGCCGGTCTATGTTGACTGGCCGTCTAGCGCGGTGGGATGTGATTATCCAGTAGTTCGACATCAGGTATGTGTCTTAGAAGGCCATCAAAGGGCAAGCATTGGTAGACTTTCTGGCTGCTCACCCGACCTCCGCAGATCAGCCGCTGGATCTAGGCTTTCCTGATGAGGCCATTCTCTCGGTCGATCGAACTGATCCATGCTGGCAGATACACTTTGACGGTGCCTCCCGGAGCCCCACTGGTAGAAGACTCGATAATCCTAAGCTCAACAAAGTGGGGTTGGGTATCGTCTTCATTACACCGGAGCAAGCCGTGCTGCCATACTCTTTCCTGTTGTCAGAGGGCTGTACCAACAATGAGGCGGAATACCATGCCCTCATCACCGGCCTCGAGTTAGCTCTCGAGATCGACGTGCCCCATCTGTGTGTGAAAGGGGACTCCGGGCTGGTCGTTAAGCAGATCAATGGCGACTATGTTGTCAGGAATCCGGAACTTGTGCCATTGCTGGAGTGCACCCTCCTCCTGATGGCCCAGTTTCCTTCTCGGCCAGAAATTGTCCATATTCCCCGGTCGCAGAACGGTCGAGCAGATGCTTTGGCCAGCCTTGCTACGTCACTCGCGGAGCCTGAACAGGACAACCTGATCATCCGCGTGACGCACCGCAGGCTCATCACTCCCGTTATCCCGGAAGGAGATCGCGGCCCGTCGGTAAGTAATCTCACCACGGTTGCCCCTGTGCCCGGATCCCCGAGTACCCCAGGTATGGCAGTCGAATCAGCCTCTGATTGGAGGACTCCTTTGGTTGAGTACCTCCAACATGGCATTCTCCCGTCGGATCGGGCTGAGCGCGAGCGAGTTCGACGCCACGCATCGCAGTTTGTCCTCCAGAGCAGTCCCTGCCTGGAGCAAATCCTCTATAGGCGCGGATTTGATGGTGTTCTCCTCCATTGCCTTCAAGGAGTTGAGATCCCACGAGTCATGCAGGAGGTTCATGCTGGTTCATGTGGTGCCCACCAGACTGGGCCGAAGCCGTCCCACCAGATTCGGAGGTTGGGATACTTCTGGCCCTCCATGATCCATGACTGCATCGAGTATGCTAGGAAGTTCCATGCGTGCCAGGTTCATGCAAACTTTGTGCACCGGCCACCGGAGCCTCTCCATACCACTAGGTATTCTTGGCCCTTTGCAGTCTGGGGTCTGGACGTTGTGGGACCTTACCCCCCGGCGACGACTCGCCAGTGCCGGTTCATTCTGACCGCCACGGACTTCTTCTCCAAATGGGCAGAGGCGATTCCGCTCAGAGAGGTCAAATCCTGTTCGATCGCTGACTCTGTGACCTCCAACATCATTCATTGATTTGGAGTGCCTCACACTATCCTTAAGGATAACGGAGCCAATTTCCGAGCAGCCGAGTTGAAGAAGTTGTACGCCAAGTACAACATTCGCTCGAACCATACATCTCGCTATCATGCGCAGGCGAATGGACAGATTGAGGCGTTTAACAAAACCCTCTCTAACATTCTGCAAAAGATGGTTGGTCAGAACAAGAAGAGTTGGCCGGACAAGCTCCCCAACGCCCTCTGGGCTTATTGGACGAAGACTCGCAATTCCACCCAGATGACCCCTTATTCCCTGGTGTATGGAGCTGAGGTCGTCCTGCCCATCGAGATCCAGTTACCGTCCTTGCGCACTGCGGTCTACGACCAGCAAGCACCGGACAAAGCTGCTGAAGCCCGTCTAGTCGAGTTGGAAGCACTGGATGAGAATAGGCTTCGCGCTTTGCACAACTTGGAGAGACATCAAAGCAGAATGGCTCGAGCTTTCAATAAGAAGGTTCTCCTCCGCTCCTTCCTGCAGGGTGACCTAGTACTGGCCCTAAGAGCGCCAATGATCCCCGGCAGGAAGCCACCCAAGTTGGAGCCCAAGTGGGAGGGACCTTTTGTTGTCCACAAGGTCTATCCCAATGGCGCGTACTCCCTAGCAACTATGGATGGTGAGCGTGTCACTCCTCCCACCAACGCTAGGTTCCTCAAGCAGTACTTTGCCTGAGTTCACTTTCGTCCGCGCTGCAAGACGTTAAACTGCCAAGTGTTTCGTCCAACATGACGTTAAAATGTACCTCGTCCGCGCTGCAAGACGTTAAACTGCCAAGCATATTCGTCCAACATGACGTTAAACTGTACCACGTCCGCGCTGCAAGACGTTAAACTTCCAAGCATATTCATCCTGCATGACTTTAAACTGCCCCTCAAGAACTACGTGCGGCTTGATTCCCATCCTTATGGGATACGTAGAACCGCATGAACATTCATGTTTCAGGCCCAGCCCCATCCTTCGGGAATTTCCATCCCATCTCGGGCCCTTGGCCCAGTTGCCTCTGGGTATGCGGCGTATGGTGTGAATGCGGGGCTATTCCCTCATTCACGTCGGTTTTCTCGCCACACTGTACGCCCCCCCCCCCCACGTTTGGGGATGCCTTCCGCTCCCCCTTTTTTCCTTCATCATCTTGCATGACATTAAACTACACTTCAAGAACTACGTGCGGCTTGATTCCCAACCTTATGGGATACGTAGGACCGCCTGGACATTCATGTTTCAGGCCCAGCCCCATTTCGCGGGAATCTCTATCCCGCGTTGGGCCTCTGGCCCCAATTCCCCTCCTTTTTGTGTGAGGAATATGGTGTGAACGCGGGGCTATGCCCTCATTCACGCCGGTCTACTGGCCGCGCCGTACGCCTCCCCCCTGTGTGGGACTACCTCACACCCCTCATCGTCCTGCATGACGTTAAACCGCCTCTCATGAACTACGTAAGACTTGATTCCCATCCTTATGGGATACGTAGGACCGCCTGGACGCTTGTGTTTCAGGTCCAGCCCCGTCTCTTGGTTGATCACAGGGATCTGCCGTCTTTTGGTTGCTCTCAGGGTGAGTCCTCCGACCCTTTCCGGTGATCTATTAACATGTTATGGGTACTCAGGTCTATGACCCGTGTTGTCGGATTCAATCCCGGCAAGTCCTGTGTTGCTTGTCGGGCCTCGCGCATCCTCTTGTTCGAGCCTTCACTCAAAGGGATCCTCATTAGCGGTTTGGGTACGATGCCTCTGTGCTCTCCTACCGCTTCGGGTCGATTTACCGGCGGGTCCTGGGCCGCAAATCGATATGAATCCTGCGATTGAGTGGTTGATGCTCGTTTGCTTGCCCCATCCTAGGCTGACGCGATCGGATGTTGTGTTGCGAATATGGTCAGCAACATCCTTGATCGCCATGTCGGCTCTTTCAGGCTCTGAATATTGGTTGCACAGTCCTCATCACACTCCGCCTTTGTGCGTTGTAGTGGAATCTCGACACTCTCTTCATACTGACCTTCAGTACACCTTTACACGTTAGGCAGACCGACCAGCGTAATGGTGTCTTTCGAGGCTCCCAAGATCTGAGCACCAAGGATATATGCTGATGTCCTCCCTAAGGGCCATGTGTAGCTAGACCCTCGTCCCCATAAGGAGGAAGGAGTCGCCCGAGCAATTGCGTTCTGGGCCCAGTATAGCTGGAGGCTAGCATCTCTGCCCCTCGGGTGATGGACATGTGCAGGCCCCTATCCCGGGATCCTTCTCCTGGAATTGTGCGTGACCGCAGGGCGGGGGTATGTTCCCACCTCCGTTGGGTCCGCCGTATCGCGATAAGCGGATTCCTCCATGGTTCGAACCACATGACCTTAAACTGTGTTGTCTGGTCCTACCACACGACCGTAAACTGTGATCGTCTTGGCCGCCCGACGAGAAACGGCACTACATCGTGATGTTCTCCTCAGAGGACACTCACGTTGGGCGCTGGTTAATAACCACGCCATTTATCAATGCCTTTAATGGCTTGATTATTGTGGCGACGCCAGGGATTCCTTAATCACAGGCATGTCGCTGCACAAAGAAAAACCATCCACCTTTAAGGACAAATAATAAATATCAAATACCGCTTCTTCTGTGTGCGAGGGTTAGACCCGCACCCTTCCCCGCGCTGGTGCCCGATTGTGTTGCGCCGCGCTTCGAGAACTACGTGTGGCTTGATTCCCGTCCTTATGGGATACGTAGGAACGCCCAGATGTTTGAAACTTCGGGTCCAGCCCCCCACCTCTTAAAGATTCCCCCTTCTCTGGGGAATCCGCCGCCTTCGGGTCACCCTCAAGGCGTGTCCCTCGACCCCTTGCAGTGGTCCACCGGTGTCAAGAGTACTCTGGTTTATTGCCAGGAGGGTCAGGTTCAGCTTGGTCAGGTTCCTTCCACTTTTCAGGCTTCGTGCTCCCTTTCATTCGGACCCATCGCCTACGCCCTGGGTGGAGCCCCCGTGAGCGGTCTGGACACAATGCCTCGGTGCTCTCCCACCGACTTGGGCTGGTGCCCCCAAGGGCCTCGGGTAGCAAATCGATATGAATCCTGCGCTTGAGCGGTTGATGCTCGTTTACTGCCTCATTCCACCAACGGTCAGTGCGATATTGATGCTGCTTTTCCGCCACGGTCGGCAGTACTCCTATATTGTTACGCTGGTGCCCCCAGTCCTTGAGTGAATGGCCGCATGATTCACATTACATTTTTCACCTCCCATTCTGGCCAGGCGAATCCTCGACACTCTTGACACTATCCCTCAGTGCATTTTGCGTATCCAGGGGATGGGACCATGATGTGGCGTGCTTTGAGGTTCTTATGGTCCGAGCTCTAAGACCTTAAACTAAGATCTACCCCTATGGTCCAAGCTCTACGACCTTAAACTAAGATCTCCCCAAACGGGGTTCTACGTCCCGCATGACGTTAAAACTGCACTTTCAGAACTACGTGTGGCTTGATCTCCAGCATGATGGAGTACGTAGGAATGCCCGGGCATCTCGATTCAGGCCCAGCCTCAGGGATCGCTAAGTCCCGCCCCTCCTCATCGCCGACCGTCTGGCCTGGCTTCTGGTAGAGTGGTGCAGTTGTGATATTCTCCCCGATCCAGCTCGGGATGCCCCATTGCAATGATGGGAAGCGATAGTTTCCTCGTCAAAGAGGATCTGTCTAAGAATTGGGGTGATTCACGGCCAGATTAGTGCATCCGCCTAATATGCTTTCCCCACGGTGGCACAATTTTGGGAGCGTTAGATTCTGTCCGAACAAATCGTCACTTCGCCCCACACTTTGTATGCCCTCTTGATCTGGATTTCCACCCTTGTGTCTGAAGGAACCCCCAAAGCGGCATCGATGATGACATGTGATCCGCCTCCTACAAATATGACCTTCGGTCTGTCTATTGCAGTAGTATGGTCGATTGATCCATTCTCCACTTGTCGTCTTGGGCATTTCCTGGAAGGCCGACCGTCGTGAATTTCTGAATTCGGGACATGCGATTCACCCTTTCTCATTTCCCTATGTTCGGATAAAATCTTAACGCCCCTAGCGTTGTCCCGCTCGTGTGTTGGAACAAGTTGGGGGGATGATACATTGATTAGGTCTGAGGTCTCCTTTCCTAGGAATGATCTCCCTCTTTTCTTTAGAAATACAGGCCCAATTACGGATGCCTGAAGCTTGGTTAACGCTCCCACGAGACAATGAATTGTGGTTGATCATGTTAGGCCAAAAGATGCAGATAAATATATTGGTTCATACAAATGGATCGAAATATTGAGTAGCGGAAGCAAATGTTCTGGGAGTGGCAAAAACAAATCCCCTAGGGATTAGCGTGCTGGATAAGTCTTTCTAACGCCGCTACCCTTTGGCTGGCGGCCTCCAGAGCTGCTTCTCACTCTCTACGTGCCCTCTCCTCGTCGGCGGTTGCAGCACGCAGTTCGTCGATTCTGGCATGTGCACGCTCCCGCTCGACTTGAAGTGTGACCATCTATTGGCCCGCCTCCGTCAGCTGTACCTGGGCGTCAACCAGCTGGGCCGTTAGTTGCTCCACAAGCTCAGTGCACGTTGCGACGAAGGCCTCCTTCTCTGCCGCCTGCCCTTCGAGACGCCGGACATCCTGCTCCGCCGCGAGGAGCGCCCGCGTGTTCTCCGACACGTCCCGACATTGTGCAACGTCGGCACGTCGGAGGCTCTCGCGCATCTTTTCGGCCATTAAATCACGGACCGTCAGATGGAGGCGTTGAGCATCTGCTCCCCCAGTACACAGGAAGCGCAGCCAGGTTTGAAGCGATCCCATGCGCCCCAGCCACTCCGATGGGTCTCGCGTGAGGAAGCGCTGGATGCACTTCCACCCCCTGCGTCGCGTTATCTGGCTCTCCTCTACCGCCTCCGCGTCCGAGTCGTCCATCTCCTCGGGGTCGGCAGGCCGGTAGGCAGGGAAGGCAGCCAGTAGGTCTGCTGCGGGGTCCGCCCTTGGGATGTCCTCACGGGGGATAGGTTCCCCAACATCTGGGCGACCTTCTTCTCCCGCCCCAGCGGCGTTGACACCCTCGTCAGCCCCCGACCTCTCTCTGATGGCAGCACCGCCGGCGTGCGCTGCCCCCTGATCGGCAGTTGTTGGGGCCAACTCGGTGTGAGAAGTCTGTTCCGGAGCAGGCGGCATGTCTACCACTGGTCCACTCATGGATGGCCCGGGTTCGGCAGCCCGACGAGCCTCCAGTATTGAGATCACTGTGCGGGGCATGCCGTGGTTAGTCACGGAGTGTCAACGGCAAGTACCAACGGTAAAGTAGTGAGACTTACGGGAATCCAAAGCGTCATCTTCCGCTATCCCGGCCGCTGTAGGAGCAATTGCAGCAGGGGACCCCTCAGCGCTTGTAAATTCAATGATGGGCGTCTGGCCCCCGCCTTGTCCTGCTGGCGCCTCTCCTACTCCTACTGAGGACGCCTGACCAACATCCGTGCACTCCTGCGAAAGGTGGAGAAATGGGTTAGAAGCTGCATAAGAGAATGGATGAAGCAGGTTGAGTAGGGATGGAAGTGGACCTCGAGGAGCTCGGTGATATCGACATTGTTGGAGCCGGCCACCTCGCCGCTCTCCCGCGGGCTCCCCGGATGGGACCTTCCCCCCAAGCCTTCATCCTCCCCTGTCTCCTCCTCTTCCTCGGAGTCATCGTTACTATCATCTTCCTCCAGCGGCATCTGTTCTGGAGCAGGCTCTAGACCGAGCATCACCTTCACCAGAAGGGACGGCTCCGCACGCTGACCACATTGGCGCACGTACTCGTCCATGGCCGTCAGATATGCATACCGCCGGTGGAAGTTCACCCTGTCGGCGACCTGAAGGCGCCCGACCATTGGCAGGTGGATTCCTTTGCTGGTTATCTTCTGCCAGATGATTTCGGTCCCCAGCGACTTCCGTAGGGTCATCCAGGCCGACCACAGCGCCAGGAAGACTGCATCGTGGGAGGGTTCGAGCAGACGCCTTACCTGCTTCCCGGGCTGCTCCCCGACCACCGCATGTGCCCCCTCTCTGGGTGCTGAGGTCGTAGCGGCAGCCTGCGATGTGCCCGCCGCCGAAGTCCCTGCTCGCGCCGGCTCCACTGCTTGGCGCGCCTCCGTTCCCCCCCGCATAACGGCGCCTCGCCTCCTTCTTTGACGCCCGGTCTCTGCACGGGTGACCTCAAGCCGCCAAACTGGTTTCCGTAGAAGCCCCTCGGGGTACGCGATGGCCCAGTGTTCAGCGTACTCGGTTGCCAAGCCTGCGTCGACCCCGGTAGGAGGGAGAGTGATGACCTCGCCAGAGCCGAAAGCGGCAAACATTAGCCACATCTGGTGAAGGACGCCAGGGTTCATCTCCTCCCGGACGGTAGTGAATACCCTATTCAGCATCCGTTGAAGGCACCCGAACTGCCTGGCGAACCGGGTTGGCACGTAGGGCTCACAGATCACCTTCCCGTCGATCCGAGCCACGAGCACCCCGCCCCGCATGTTCAGGAAGTATTCGTGCTGCTCCAGCGGACCCTGCCCATTGTCAATCATTTGGACAACGGGATTGGGGAACGAGATGAAGTTGAAATTGGCGTGATTGCCAATCTGAATCCTCACGCCCTCCTCAATTAGGGTCATCCGAGCGACCCCCACGATGATTAGCAGGGAGGGTCGCAGGCCGTTGCCCGGAGGGATGATGGCGTTTGGAAACGTGTACCCACCAAGGTGAGCAGCCACCCAGCCGTGGAAGAATTGAAAGGGCCCACAGATCCTGCGTGGCGACCCCCCTCGCGAGATGCGTCCCAGGATGGCATACAGCTTCGCTAGCACTGGGACCCCGAGGTTGTATCTTTTGATGGCGGCCATGGCGCCCGCCATCGCCAGTGTCGTCGGGCGGACGCCCATTCTCGCGTCCCGCACTGGCAGGAGCCACCCACTCAGAAAGGCGGCCAGGAACGCCGCGTACCGGACATTAGGGTCCCGGGCTTTGATGACGCGGTACCCCCATGAGCAGTAGTCTCCCGTCTCCAGGACCCGCCAGTACGACCCGTTCCGGCTCCTCTGAGCCGCGGTCGGGCACCGCTTCCCCCTGCCTGGAATCTTGACCGCTGGGTCATGCTCCAAGAACTGGCCGAACCACTCCTTGTAGGCTATGTCCTTGTGGAAGTCTTTGATCCCGAGCCGCTGCGTAGCCAGGTCAAGTAGATGCCATGTCAGAATGGGAGTCTGTGACCTGTCTTCCCACGTGTTCTTCGGGGGCAGGAACTCATCGTATTGGTAACCCTCCAGCGGGATACCTCCGATGAAGTGGATGTCCCAGAGACCGATGTTAAACTCCCCATGGTGAAGATGGAAGGTGTTGGTATCCGGTGACCAACGGGTGAACAGCTCCGACCCCAGCTCGGACTGCTGGTAGAAGTGGAACTGCGACGTCCACACCGCCTCAAACAGGCCGATGTACCGCAGCTCCTCCGCGAAGTGATCGCAAGTGTGGCGTACCCAGAATGCCCAGGCCCACTCACTGGTGCAATTTCCCCCAGACCGCAAGTCTCAGTCCTTCAGCCAGCCCTTGGTGTCGTCGGTGACACTCTGGAGATATGTGCTCGAGTAGAGGGCTGGAGAGTTCTCCGCAGTAGGCTCACTTCCGACGATGGTTCACGTCCTCGGGTTCAGGACATAGACATCTAAGTGCCTGGTCTCCCTGGAAGGATGCCCATTGTTGGTGATGTTATAGCGGGGAAGCTCGTCCTCCCGAGTCACCCTGGTCCGTGGCGCATCAACCTCGAACCCTGGCACCAGAACCTCATCTAGGATGCCAAAGTTCCAGAGCGGCAGGTTGTCCGACAACGGATATGTCTTCTGGGCCGGCGTCAGCAAGTCGAACAAGGATTGATTGTTGGAAACAATCTCCTTGGCTTTTTAGACCTCCTCGTTCGCCGCCATCTCAGCTCTGTGAATGGCGGCATCCCCCTCATTCCCTTGATTCGCGGCCATCTCAGAAGCTCCGGGAGTCGTGTGGGTTAAGGGATGAGGCGTGCGGAATCGGAAGAGGCTGGTAGAGAAGTTTGAGAGTTGGCGTGCAATCCAAGTGGACGGCACGCAATTGGGAAGTCTGTCGCGTAAAACCCCGGGTGTTCGCGCAAAAACAGGCCGAAATCTGGAAAGGTTTGCGCGACGAGCGGGTGAATTCCGCACCGGAAATGACAATTTCACGCACGAGAGCTTGAAATCTTGTCGCGCGGAAGGCCGGTGTACGGTACGGGGGACCCATGGCCCCTATTTATAGGCGAGGCCGGGTGTCCGCGCTGCGCGGAAAGCATTTTGCGCGACCGCGGCAGCGAATTTCGCTCCCGATACCCTTTTTTGCGTGCCACAGTCCCGCGCTTCCCAGGAATTCGGCATTTCGGTGTCTCCCTCGGAACCCGATCGTTGTGACCTCTCGCCGATCAGATTCCGAGGGGGGGCTTTTGTAGACGCCGGAAAAGTCCGTTGTTCCCAAAAAAAAGCTCCGGATGCGGAAAGCGAGGTCGTATATGGAGTCAGAAGCACGTTTCGGAAGGCCCGGAGGCCTTGCGCGGAATTTTGGAGACCCGCGCGCAAAGTTGTAGTGCCGCGCGCAAACCTCCCTGGATGCGCGCAATGCGCTGGGCCAGCACGCAATTTTGCGCGCCCGAGGCCCGCGCGACTCCCTTGAGCGCCGGGCCCGATTCCGCGCCCGCGAAGGAAATTCCGCGTCTGTAAACCAGATTCCGCACCCGGGTTTGCCTATAAATATAAGGCGACCCCCGACGTTTTGAAGGTGGCCGGAATTCGAAGAGTCGCTCGTTCGCGCAATCCAACCCCCTCCGCGCGCAATGCCGATCTTCAGGTAACCTCCTTTCTTTCACGCAATAAAGCCTTGGGGTTCGCCTTCGCGCGCAATCCCTTCAGATCCTTTCCTTTGAATCAATCCCTCACCTAAAGGACTTCGCGCACAAAAGAAGTCTCTTGCGCGCAATTGCCCCCGGGTGCGCGCAATCCAGCCCGATTGCGCGCACCCCCCCTTACTAAGAGGCCATTCGTTAAAGAATGAGCCGTTGCCCCCGAGCGCTATCCGAAGCCCGGTGCGCGCAATCTCCATCTTCTGCGCGCAAAGCGCTGGCCCAATTGCGCGCCAGCCTTCCCATTTGCGCGCCGACCCGCGGTATTGCTCGCCAAGCTTCTCTTTTGCGCGCAATTCGCCGAGGTCGCTCCCTTTGACCCACTGAGGGTACCCGCCTGCGTGGCGCCCGATGATCTTCATCCCGGGTGCCCGCGCCGTGCGTTGTCTTCCAGTGCGGCCCTCCAGGCTCGTGCGAAGTGACACGAACCCATTGGCGGCATCACATCTCGTCTGCGCCGCAAGACGTTAAACTTCCAAGTGTTTCGTCCAACATGACGTTAAACTATACCACGTCCAAGCTGCATGACGTTAAACTGCCTAGCATGTCGTCCGCGCTGCAAGACATTAAACCGCCAAGTGTTTCGTCCAACATGACGTTAAACTGTACCACGTCCAAGCTGCACGACGTTAAACTGCCTAGCATATCGTCCGCGCCGCAAGACGTTAAACTGCCAAGTGTTTCGTCCAACATGATGTTAAACTGTACCACGTCCAAGCTGCATGACGTTAAACTGCCTAGCATATCGTCCGTGCTGCAAGACGTTAAACTGCCAAGTGTTTCGTCCAACATTACGTTAAACTGTACCACGACTAACCTGCACGACGTTAAACTGCCTAGCATATCGTCCGCGCTGCAAGACGTTAAACTGCCAAGCACATTCGTCCTCAACACACGACGTTAAACTGTACTTCGTCCAGCAAGACGTTAAACCGTCCGCGTCACCCGATCCCGTGCCTCGCACGCAGGGTCCTCCCGGTTTGGATGTGGCCCCCACCCGCTCGTCTCTGCAGGGAAGTCGGGATTGGAGTGGCCTTCGCCCACGGGGGTAGAGTATTACTGGAAGAACGAACTACGTGGACTTTGATCCCTGTCTCCTAAACAGGGTACGTAGGAAGCCTCTCCGAGGTTCAATCCCACCACCTGGTCGTCCCGGTCGTATTCACGTCGGTTCGTCCATCAGTGGACCCCTCCCGTGTTCACACTTGCGTCGATTCACCTATGAATCCGCCCTTGTGGGAGACTGCACGTGTGTATCCCCATTGTGCTTCCCCACTGCCGAAGCCAGTAGAGGGCGTGACAGGGATCGAGGTCTCTTACCTTCGGCCCAAGTCCCTCTCCAACTGAGTTTTGCCGTATCCGGGCCGCCTCAGTGCGTATGTCCTGACAGAACGAACTACGTGGACTTTGATCCCTGTCTCCTAAACAGGGTACGTAGGAAGCCTCTCCGAGGTTCAAGCCCACCACCTGGTCGTCCCGGTCGTATTCACGTCGGTTCGTCCATCAGTGGACCCCTCCCGGGTTCACACTTGCGTCGATTCACCTATGAATCCGCCCTTGTGGGAGACTGCACATGTGTATCTCCATTGTGCTTCCCCACTGCCTTTTTCTCCATTCAGCGTCCGGCATGACGTGAAACTGTGATCCACCCGGCCGTTCCATCCCCCTCTGTGCGAGGTGGTTCGGTTCAATCCTCCGCCTGGCAGCCTCGACCTCTTCGTGAGTCGGCTCGCCGACGTCCAGCATGACGTTAAACTGTATATCCGAACTACGCTGACTTTGATCCGCGCTAACGCGTGGTACGTAGGAAGCCCCTACGGGGTCCAAGCTCTTCACTCCATCATCCATCCTGATCCTTACCCGGGCCGCCACATCCCGGTGGGGTCATGCCACTTCATTCCACTCCACTTCACTCGGGAAGCCGCCCATGTGCTGGCCCCAGCATCAGAGGTTCCCCGTAAAGGGTTCTGTCATCTAATCCACTTCTCGTGTTGATCAGTCCGATGCCGTCCCCGCTGGATGTTAAACTCGCGGCATACCCCGTGTTAAACATGGGAAGCTGAGGAAAACCTCAGGTGACGCAGTTCCCCGCACCTAGCGCGGGATGCCTCAGGCCATCACGCCTTCGAGAAGCCCTATTAGGGACGGAAGGCAGACATGTAGGGCCGCAGTGTTAAGACACGCCCCCGACACCTAGAGCTACCCGGTCTCCTCACCGCAGGTTGCTGCCCCGACCAGACCCCTTGGAGCATCCGGGCGGAAGCAGCGTAATTAACTGGTGTCCATGGAGACATGGCGCCGGGAACGAGATTCACGAGCACGTCTTAAATCTATGAGGGAGACCCGGATTAGGCAACAAGTTCCGAGGAGACGTCCACGGAAGGAGGAGCCGACATCCCATCATCCCGGTTTCGATCAAGGAGGAGACGCCCCTGAATAAGGGACGGATGCCGCCCGCCTTTGCAAAGCGGGACTGCGGGGCCACAAGCCGCGCGCCCATCCCCTCGGGTCGACGGGTGCACGCGCGAACGCGTCCTGGCGGAACATCGTCGGAACAGAAACCCGACGCACATCTGCACCGAAACAACCACATGGAATTTTGTTACTTAAAAACAATACATTCTTATTGATTTAGAACACATTTTAGGGGAAAAGAGTTTTTGATAAAAAAACCAATGTTGTCACTCACATCCATAGAAATTAGTACGAAATATTTAATTATTTAAAGAATATATTTATATTTCAATAGAAGTTCTACTAATGTTAAAGTGAATATGTAATTTAGAACATGTTTGAGAGATATACCATGTGTCAATCCAAATAACACTACTAGTTAAAGATAACCTTATGGTATAAATTTTCATGGATGGTCATAGATTCATCACATGAGATATTTTATGGATAAGAATAGATATATTAGATAAATTTTCAATAAATATCCCTAAATATATATAGGTACAGATATATAACAATTATTAATACCCATCATTGAGAAACATATAAATGTTTCACTCCACTTTAAAAAGGGGAGACTACTTGATCGAAATCCTATTGATTTTCTATAATCTTATTAGTATCTTTGAAAATTAAAGTTGAAACTATATTTTTATTAAACATATATAAGTATTAAATATATGAATTTTCTTACTTATATAAGAAAATATATTTTCATTGTGGTCAAATACCACGTGAAATAATGTAAAGACCTATAAATTTCAAGGGAATTTTCATTTTCTTTAGGATTTTACAAGGGAACAGTTTCTAACGGCACCTGATTCTGAGCCCCGGTGTGTCTGGAATCTTTTTACGAAGTTTGGCTCGAGTATGTTCAGTGAACGAACGAGCGGGTTTTCCTAACTTTTAAATCGTTGCTCGGAATCGAATTCTGAGGGCACCCATGGAATCACAGCACCGGTAATTTCTTATGAATGCCTTTTCTGGAGTTGGGTTTGCTCGGGTGAGGTTATAAAAATTTTGGGGTTAACCAAAGAATAAAATAATATTGTGCAACAGATTTTATTTTTATTCTAAGCGTTGTTAATCTAGGCATGGCGGTTTGAGTGGGACCCACTGATATCCTAACTCCTAGGTAGGATATTAGTTAAGTGGGACCCACATGAGGCCCACCCCTTTTTTCCTTTTACCTTCCTCGTTCTTTAAATTTGGTAACTCACCCGCACCCCCACATAAATGCCAAGTCAACTCTCACGTTAAAATTAATTATTAAACGCCTCTTTAATTGGGCGGTTAAAACTCATCAATTAAATCAATTAATTGAATGATCTGTTTTTTATTTTCAAAAAACTGATGGCATGCTTAATAAAATAAGGCAACCCTTATTTTATTATGTGGTTGCGTTGTGCAAGAAGAATTGGGGGGGGGGGAGAAAGCTCTATGTATTGAAGATCATCTTCCTCGATGAAGAACAGGAAGAATGCGAGCCTCCGACAAAGGGAGACGAGGAACGAGAGTTCCCCAGAGATCGACAATGTGACATCATATACCACGATGCCGACGATCCTCCTACCGCGACATCGGCGATCCTCCTACTGTGACACCGACGATCCTCCTTCCGCGACGCTTCTTCCGTGACGTTCCTTCTCACGTGATAAACATCGATCATCAACCGCTTGAGGTAGGGGGTTTGGTTTAATTAAATCTTTGAGAATTATATCCTCTACATGTGTTTAATTGTCGGAAGTCGTTTGAACCGCAAACGCGGTGGGTGAGGACCAACGAACAAGTCCGAACCCACCGCCCCTTTGTTCATGGTGTGCGGATCGAAGGGAGAAGATGAAGTAGTAAGAAATGGCGTTATGAGGACATCGCAGTGAAGGGCCCGTCCCAGGAGGACCGCTGGTGAATACAAAAGGCAAAACAGACCACCGGAGCGTGTTCGGTGGTCCGTAGAAAACCCCGCCAATGGCCGGAGGCGACGGCAGGCAGCTTATCCCCTGACCGCGTGAGACTGAGGGTGGGGGATGCGGTGCTCGGACGCGTCTGTTGTCAAGGAGCGGCCCCAATGCGGGGGTCGCGGCTTCATTCAACGGGGCAGCGCCCACTTTGCGCGGCTGCTCGGCCAGTGCCGAGCCGACCCCGCTCGGCCCGCGCCGTGCAGCCCCGGGCCGGGCTGGGCTGCGCCGGCCGGGCCGGGTCGTACACGGATGGGTCAGACCCAGACTTGAGTCGGGTCGACCTGGGTCGAGCCGACCCAAGGGGGGTTGGGCCGGGTTGGACTGGGCCCAGACCCCACATTTTCAGACTGTTTCGGTCTGTTTCCCATAACCTAGGCTACATACCCCTGATCGACGCACCATTAGTTGCATAGTGATCCTTGGATTGAGACGGTCGTTTCAGTATATTACACTCAAGGCTTTCGGAGAACTTTGGCTATGGACGGGCTGGTTCGAGCACGAAACCAACGAGGCCCTCGGAGCGAAAACGCTTATAACTTGAGCTCCGGATGTCCGATTGACGTGTCATCGACTTTGTTGGATTTATCTTAGTGAGAAGGACCTTTTGTCTTACTCCGCTCGATGTTTTGATTCAGTTGTAGTGCGGTGGGGTTTATTATGGCTTAAAAACCAACCGGGCCCCTGGAACGAAAAAGCCAATAACTCTCAGACCGGACGTCCGATTGACACGCCGTCTATCACGTTCAGTTCCTCTTGTCGAGACAGAACATTGAGATACATCAACTCCTGACTACATGTCAGTTGATGTATCTCCCCCTTGGCTCATGGAGCGGACCCTCCCGAAATGAGCATGCTGTGTGCGGGAACCCTAGAGCTGGTTGCGACTGCGACTACGAATGTGAAGACTGCACTGAAATCCTATGGGGGTTCGGCACCGATGAAGGCCGTCCAGAAATCCTATGTGGGTTTGACGGAGATGAAGACTGAACTGAAATCCAATATGGGATCAGCATTGATGAAGACCGTCCTAAAATATTATGTGCGTTCGACGGAGATGAAGACTGCAATGAAATCTTATGTGGTTTCGGCAGCGATGAAGACCGTCCTGGAATCCTATGTGGGTTCAACGAAGATGAAGACTTCACTGAAATCTGATGTGGGTTTGGCAGCAATGAAGATCGTACTGAAATCCTATTTGGGTTTGACGGAAATGACTACTGTTCTTGTATCCTACGTGGGTCTAGCAGTGTCTGACTCTGATCTTGCTATCCTATGTGGGTCTGGCAGAGTAGCTGGTTTAGTAACCTACGTGGGTCCTAGCTTAGATGAATCAGTGGCTATATCTGATCATCTCCATCATCGAAGGGGTATACCTGTGTGAGCTGAGTCATGACTTTCAATCATTATCCTCAATATGATTGACTTGCTTTCCTATGTGGATTGTGTTGTGCAATCCTGTGTGGACGTGATCAAACCTGGGCTCGGATGTTGGAGCCGAACTGGAATTGATGACTTAGGTGTATGTATGGGCATATACCTTAGTAGTGTTGGTTGTTTCTGCATGATTGTATCTTTCTTTGTGGATTATCCTTTGTGGATTTTGGGAGACCATCGGGGGTCACGGGGTCCCTACTGAGTTGCATATACTTACCACTGCACGAGCTATACTCGCACTACGTTGTGTTGGATGCAGACGAAGGATAGCGCTGATCATGGTAGAGGCTAGAGGAGCAGTCGGTACCTGGAGGTGGACCACTGGGTGGGACATTCATGGAGCGGACAGCTGGACCCAAGGAGATGAGGTGGCTATCTGTACCCACCCATCAGGTGGGACTTCCAGTGGATGGCTCGATGTTGCTGCTTTACTTTCATTTTCTGTACTTTCTTTCCAGTTGTACTTTATATTCAGTTTGGGTTTGTATTCTGGCCCATTTACGTTCTGCATTTAGTATTGTACCCAGTTTTACTTAGTGTTTGCTTCTGCTTGAATACTCTGTGGTGTTTGTTTACTTAACAAAGGTAATGCCTTCCCCTTTTTGTAGGAATTTACGCCTTGGTTCTAGTCGACATCCCCTGGACTATGGGAGGTAGGTTTGGGGTTAGTCATGACACGAGCCCCGAGGACGGGTCATGAAAAATTGGTATCAGAGTAGTTCGGTTCTACCATAGAACTCTGGACTTTGACCTTTCTTATATGTGAAGCAATAATGTTAAGGGTATTGAATGTGGTTATTAGTCCAGGGAGTCCAGTGTTGGTGAGGCAGCCGATGAATCCGTACACCAGGACCCTGACTTCTGATTTCTGACTCAATGCATGAAAAAATTGATTGCATGTGTGTTTTAAAAGTTTTCTTTGTGATTACCTTCTGTCAGCTCACCAGGTATACTATTTTGACTATGATTCACCTGTTTCTTTTCCGGATGGCCCCACGATGACAGCTATCTAGGGTTCCGAACGTTGTGCGAGACGACAGCCCACCGAGCGATGAGGCCTCGGTGCATGGCCCTTTGACAGCAGAGGCACCAGTGGTACCTCTACCCGTCGAGCCACCGATGATACCATCCCTAGCCACTGATAGTTCACGTCGCCTTAGCGCATTGCAAGAGTTTCAGCATCAGAGACCGCCCATGTTCTGTGGGGACACGGACCCTCAGGCAGCCGAGGATGGGATGGAGGTGGTTTTGTGAGTTTTCAGGTTAGTGGGGACACCAGCTGACCTCATGGTGATCCTCGCAGCGAGCCTCCTGCACGCGGCAGCAGGCAGATATTGGAGCTTTATGCTCCAGGTACACGACGAGGCATCTCTCCTCTGGACGGACTTCGAGAGCCTCTTTCGCTAGGATTTCGTCCCAGCCACCCTCCGTGCGGTGCGCATCCAGGAGCTTCTACAGCTGCGGCAGGGCAGCATGACGGTCGCCCAGTACTCAGCGTGATTTACCGATCTCTCATGCTATTCGACGGACATGGTACGAGACCCATTCTTCCGAGCCCAGACCATTTAGCAGGGACTGAGGCATGAGATCAGGGCATCGATGATCTCCCTCAGCATTCCGACACAAGCAGGAATACTGGAGTGAGCTCTTCTCATAGAGAGCTTTCTTTCCAAGCCTATGCCAGCAGCGAGACCTACCGCTGGGCGGCACGTAGCAGAGTCGTCTGCAGCTGGCATTTGATGAATGTCACAGGGGTCCAGGCGGACCGGACCATCTGGAAAACGACCTTGGTACACTGGCTCAAAGGTGTAGGGAATAGGGCGCAGAGCCAGCCTTCTGAGGAGTATATAGTGCTACGCATGCGGCGAGTAGTGCTACATGGCACGAGACTTCTTGACCCGGTTTGCAGAGGAGTAGCATACGGTTGAGGGGCCACCCAGGAAGAGGAAGAGGGTCGACCGTGGCGGTCCGCCGAGAGCAGGAGAACGAGGCAGGGGAGTTGGTCGAGCTGCAGGTGGTGGGTGATGCTTTGGGGCTTTACCACCACCACCACCAAGAGGTCCACCCCGACCACAGGGAGCTGGAGGGCAGAGACAGGCTCAGCTTCAGGCAGCATAGGCCTACGACCATGGCGTGCCAAAGATGATTCGAGGTATAATCGGTGTCTACTCCACCCTTTTTGTAGTTCATATAGACACACGAGTGAGTCATTATTTTATTTCTACTGCCCTTTTTCAGAGCTCGGAGATTTCGACGGAGCCGTTGGCTCGATCCTTACGGCTAGAGACTCTTACGGGAGCAGACTCGACGATTACACGCTGGTGTCGATAGTGTGAGCTTACTCTAGGAGGTGATAGCTTTGGCTGAGATCTTCTTGTAGCAGCGTCGAGGCCTTACGACGTCATCTTGGGCATGGATTGGTTATCTACAGTCCATGCTCAGATCGACTGTATTAGGCACAAGGTGCGGTGTGTACGCACCGGCCAGAGCAGGTTCACCTTCACTGGTGAGAAGGGAGCCTTTGTAGCATAGTATGGACTCACGTAGAGGAGAGGACAACCCATCACTAATCAGTTGGCTAGCCTCATCCTAGGAGCAGTTGACGTGTGGATTCATGGTTTTCCTATAGTGGTGGATCAGTATAAGGATGTTTTCCCTGATGATGTTCCAAGACTGCCTCCTCGCAGAGAGGAAGAATCTTAAATTGACATGTACCCCGAGACAGCCCCGATATCCACTACAGCATATCGGATGGCCCCTGATAAGCTTCGAGTGCTACGGGTATAGTTGGAGGACTTAGAGGGCAAGGGATTCATCCGACCCAGTGTTTCACCCTAGGCTTCCCCAATATTGTTCACCAAAAAGGCGGATGGGAGATTGAGACTTTGTGTCGACTATCGTCACATGAACCAGGTGATCGTGAGGAACAAGTATCTGCTACCAAGGATTGATGACCTCTTCAATCAGCTCAAGGGAGCATGGTGGTTCTCGAAGATAGACCTTAGATCAGGCTATCATCAGCTCAGATTTCGAGACGAGGATGTGGAAAAGACGGTCTTCAGATGTCGGTATGGATATTATGAGTTCTTGGTTACGCCTTTCGGCGTAACCAACACTCCAGGAGTGTTCATGGGTCTCATGAACAGGATCATTCAGCCATACCTCGATCGATTTGTCGTGGTTTTCATCGAATACATGTTGATATACTCGACCACTAAGAAGGAGCACACCTACCACTTGAGGGTTGTACGAGACACACTCTGAGAGCACCAGCTATATGGGATGCTCTTGAAGTGTTAGTTCTGGTTACGTGAGGTCCACTTCTGGGGACACATCATCTCTGAGGCGGGAGTTTCAGTGGATCCTACGAAGATCGAGGCAGTGCTATCTTGGGAGCCACCCAAGAGCCTGACGGAGGTGCGGAGTTTCTTGGGGATAGCCGGGTACTACCGGAGATTTGTGCCAGACTTTTATAGAGTTACGGAACCACTATCAGCTTTGACGAAGAAGGGGAAACCCTTCGTGTGGTCAGACAGATGTCAGCAGAGCTTCCAGGAGCTGAGACAGATATTGACCAGCGTGCTTATCTTTAGGCTACCAGATGAGGGAGTAGGGTACGTAGTCTACTGCGATGCACCAGGGTCCAGACTCTGATGTGTCCTGATGTAGGAGTAGGCCGTGATCGCCTATGGATCACATCAGTTGAGGCAGCATGAGCAGAACTACGCTACCCCTTACTTGGACTAAGCAGTAGTGGTCTTCGCTCTAAATATGTGGCGACACTATCTGATGGGAGAGCGCTTTACAGTCTACTATGACCACCAGAGTCTCAGTTACATCTTCTCGCAGAAGGAACTGAATATGAGACAGCAATGATGGCTCGAGTTCCTCTAGGACTATGACTTTGAGATAGTCTATACTCCTGGGAAGGGTAACATAGTAGCTGATGCTCTCAACAGGAGGACGGGCATTCAGCTACTCCGCGAGACGACGGAGCAGCTAGTCACTTTACAGATATCCTTCATGGATAGAGATGGAGAAGCCTTTCTTCAGTCACTCACAGTCACTCCTCCACTTCTGTAGTGGGTCAGAGAGGCACAGCATGGGGACACCGACTATGAGACGCAGCATGTGCATATATCCTGAAGACATGAACCTGATGGATTCTCTTTAGGAGGAGAGCACGACTTCTTTTTCAGAGGACGTACCTTAGTACCAGAAGCCTTTCAGGAGGAGGTTCTGAGAGAGTTTCACACTTCCCCGTTAGCGGTACATCGAGGAGTGGTGAAGATGTACCAGGATCTCAGATGACAGCACTAGTGGCCAGGTATGAAGAAGGCTATGGCAGAGTTCGTTTCTCGATGCCTCACCTTCCAGTAGGTGAAGGCAGAGCACCAAGTACCAGCAGGCTTGGTACAGTCCTTGGAGGTCCCGGAGTGGAAGTGGGACGACATATCTATGGATTTCATGACTGGACTTCCACGTACTTCCAGATGTCACGACTCCATCTAGGTGACTGTCAACCGACTCACCAAGTCGGCCCACTTCTTACCCATCAGAGAGCAGGGCTCTGTAGAGACCTTGGGATGTATCTACGTTTAGGAGATTGTACGGCTTTATGGTGTGCCATCATCTATCATCTCCGATCGAGATGCTTGCTTTACTTTCCGGCTTTGGAAGGGGTTGCAGGAGGAATTTGGGACACAGCTACATCTGAGCACCGCCTTTCACCCTTAGACGAATGGTCAGATGGAGATGGCCATTCATACCCTCGAGGACATGCTCTGTGCATGTGTCCTTGACTTTGGTCGCAGTTGGGAGGACCATATACCTTTGGTGGAGTTTGCGTACAACGACAACTACCACTCCACCATCGGTATGGCACCATACAAGGCATTGTGCGTCCGGCCTTGTAGATCAACTCTATGCTGGATAGACCCTGGGGAGTCAACACTTGTGCAACCAGAGATGGTCCAGGACACGACAGAAAATGTCCAGGTCATCCCAGAGCAGATGAGGACAGCTCAGAGCCGGCAGAAGTCTTATGCTGACAGGAGGCAGAGGCCACTGGAGTTCGAGTATGGAAACCATGTTTTCTTGCGGGTCTCACATCGACGTGGATTACGGAGATTTGGACGAGGCAGCAAGTTATCTCCGTGCATCATAGGACTATTACAGGTCCTCAGCAGGATAGGCGAGGTGGATTATCACCTGGATCTACACCTCAGATGCACCGGGTGCACGACGTCATCCACGTATCTCAGCTGAGGAGATATGTGCACGACCTGATGCATATCATCGACCATGGGGAGCTAGACCTTGGCGATGGGGAGAATTTTGCGTAGGTCCCGGTGGAGATGCAGGATCGACAGGATTGTGTCCTACATGGATGGTTGATACCTCTAGTGCGCATCAGATGGCAGCACGGGGACCTCCAGGAGAGCACTTGGGAGCGGGAGGCTCAGATGCGTGCTCAGTAGCCACATTTGTTTCCCTAGTTTATGATGTATCATTATGGGGGCGTAAAGCCCTGAGGTGGGAGTAATGTAAAGACCCATAAATTTAAAGGGAATTTTTTTTAATTTTCTTTGGGATTTTACAAGGGCGCAGTTTCTGACGGAAACTGATTCTGAGGCCCGGTGTGCCCGAAATATTTTTCCGAATTTTGGCTCGGGTACGTTCAGTGAACGAACGAGCAGGTTTTCTTCACTTTTAAACCGGTGCTCGGAATCGAATTCCGAGGGCACAGATGGAATCGCAGCACTGGTACTTGTATAAGAACGCCTTTTTCGGAGTTTCTTTTGCTTGGGTGAGGTTATTAAAATTTTCTGGTTAACTAAAGAATAAAATAAAATTGTGCAACAGATTTTATTTTTATTCTAAGCAGTGTTAATCTAGGCATGGAGGTTGGAGTGGGACCCACTGATATCATAACTCCAAGGTAGGATATTAGTGAGGTGGGGCCCACATGATCCCCTCCCATTTTTTTCCCTTTTACCTTCCTCGTGCTTTAAATTTAGTAACTCTCCTGCACCCCCTCTTAAATGCAAAGTCAACTCTCACATTTAATTAATTATTAAACGCCTCTTTAATTGGGTGGTTAAAACTCTTCAATTAAATCAATTAATTGAATGATCCATTATTTATTTTCAAAAAACAGATGCCATGCGTAATAACATAAGGCAACCCTTATTTTATTATGTGGTTGCGTTGTGCGAGAAGAATTGGGGGGAGGGGGGAGAAAGCTCTACGTATTGAAGTTCTTCTT
Organism: Viscum album; assembly: GCA_963277665.1. Taxonomy (NCBI): domain Eukaryota; kingdom Viridiplantae; phylum Streptophyta; class Magnoliopsida; order Santalales; family Viscaceae; genus Viscum; species Viscum album. Next base: position 400,633,563 of record OY728130.1, read on the forward strand.
CGTCGATGAGGAACATGAAGAACGCCGACCTCTGAAAATGGGCATAGAAGAACGCTAGTTCCCCGGAGATCGATGATGCGACGCCATATACCGCGACGCTGACGATCCTCCTACCGTGACGCCGACGATCCTCCTACCGCGACGCCGAAGATCCTCCTTCCGCGACGCTTCTTCTGCGACGTTCCTTCTCCCACGACAATCTTCGATCATCAACCGCTTGACGTAGGGGGTTTGGTTTAATTAAATATATGAGAATTATATCCTATAAATGTGTTTAATTGTCAGAAGTCGTTTGAACATCTAACGCGGTGGGTGTGGACTAACGAACAAGTCTGAACCCACCACCCCTTTTTTCTTGGTGTGCGGATCGACGGGCAACGACGAAGAAGGCAGCAAAGGCGTTATGAGGACTTCCCAGTGAAGGTTCGGTCCCAAGGAGGACCACTGGTGAAGACGGATGGAAAAACGGACCACCGGAGCACATCCGGTGGTCTGCAGAACACCTCACCGGCGCGCCTCGTCGGCACGGTGGCGCCGGCGGCCAGAGGCGGAGGCTGGCACCGGCCGGCTGACAGGAGGCAGCGACGCCCGGCGCGCCACCGGGAAGGACCGCCGCGACTGAAGCCACGGTGGTAGGCGGCTGGTTCCGGGACCGCACGGGACTGAGGGAGGGGGACACAGTGCTAGGCCACGTCCGTTGGCAAGGAGCGGCCCCCACGCGGGGGGTTGCGGCTTCATTCAAGGGGGAAGCGCCCAATTTGCGCGGCCGCTCGGCCCGCGCCGAGCCGACCCCGCTTGGCTGGCGCCGAGCCGCCCCGGGCCGGACCGGCCGCCTCGGGCTGGGCTGCGCCGGCCTAGCCGGTTCGGACCCAGACCCAGGTCGGGTCGTCCCCGTTCAAGCCGACCCAGGTGGGTTGGGCCGGGTCGGACCGGGCCTAGACACATCATTTTCGGACGGTTTTGGTCTGTTGCCCATAACTTGGTCTACGGACCTCCGATTGACGCACCGTCAGTTGTGTAGAAATCCTTTGATTGAGAAGGTCGTTTTAGTATATTACACTTAAGGATTCAAAGAAAGTTGGGTATGGATGAGTTGGTTCGAACACGAAACCAACCGGGCCCTCAGAGCGGAAACACTTATAACTTGAGCTCCAAGTGTCCGATTGGCGTGTCATTGACATTGTTGGATTCCTCTTAGTGAGACAGACCTTTTGGAATAATCCTCTAGAGTTTTATATGCATCTAGAGTGCAGTTGGGTTGGTTTTGGGTTGAAAACCAACCGGGCCCTTAGAACAAAAAACCAATAACTCTCAGACCGAGCGTCTGATTGACGTGTTGTTTGTCACGTTGAGTTCCTCTTTTCGAGATAGAACATTGAGATACATCAACTCCGAACTATGTGTCAGTTTATGTATCGCCCCTATTGGATCGTTGATCAGACCCTCCCGGAATGAGCATGCTGTGTGCGGGAACCCTAGAGCTGGCTGCAAATATAACTACGACTGTGAAGAATGCACTGAAATCCTATGTGGGTTCGGCAACGATGAAGACTATACGGCCCCATCCTTAAACCTTACTTAATATTGAATTAAATGAATAATTCAAATTGCGGATCTTTTCAGGTTTAGAGTTTTAGAGAATTATGACATAACAATTACATCTCAAAAGATTACAAAGTAGACACTTCTACTAAGTTTCCATAGAATAAAAACTCTAAACAAGAAACATGTCTACTTCCATGTTTTAGATAGCATGACTTTCCCTTGATCCAATCCATGACCCTATTACACATTAATTCCTGTGAAAAAAATTTCAAAAAAACTTGGGGTGAGCATAAAAAGCTCAGAAAAGGATACACAAAGAATGAAAACTATTAGTTTTTCCAAACAACAAGTAAACCATATATACTTTATCAAGGTAATACTTTTCACCTTTATGATGTAGTAAAAACTCTTCACTGAATAAAATATCATTACTTAACCTTTTTGTAGCCAAAATATTACCATAAACCCCATATAAAGAACCCATAACATATAAAGGTAACTTGGTACATAAACATACATACATGGAACAACCATACGGTCGACTTCCACACATACTTAAATGGAATAGCCATACGGCCGACTTCCATACCCAATGCATTGGAGATTATTACATAACCACCTGTAACTCCCCGACCCCAGTTTTCCAGAGTCTATGCATTATTACATAACATTGGCATGATCACAAGAAAGATCAAATCTCTAAAGACCGATTGGTTTAGCAGCCTTCGAAACACTAGATATATTCATAATGTTTCACATTACATCATAAAGTAGAAAACTACTACAACAACATATTTTCTCCATATTACAGACTCATATCCCCACATGATATCCCTGCAGGTCATTCATAACTTACTTTTTCACATCCTGGGAAAAATAAAGCATAGAAAAGGGGTGAGCTCAAATTCCCAGTAAGGATAAAAATATAGCTGAAACTTTCATAAATAAGAATTAACCTTTCAGGCAATGTATAACTAAATCAAAAGCCTTTTAAACTTGAACATCAACATAGTATGGAAAAAGTAACATGAAATAATTCCATTTACTTATTCACATGGATATTATACTAATCTAATAATCACATGAAATATCAATAACCACTTTCATAATTATGGAATGCATAATGCCAGACTATCATAACCACATATCCAAGGCCTCGTGCCAAGACTACAAATAACATTTTTCCAAGACCTTGTGTCAAGACACTAGTTTGTCTCATGAGACCTACCGATGCATCGGGGAGCTATAGCGGGCTCCACCCGTCACATATTAAGTCCAATGCATTCCCATATGAAAAAGTTTAAACATAACATAAACTTTCATATTAAAACTAGCATAAGAAATGTCAATACTTTCTCCATAAACCATGAATGGTATAAAAATAACACATCCACAGTAAAACATATCACAAAACCTTTAATACAATATAGAAGTTTTTTATCATAATAAATCAACTACAAATAAGCATAAAATCCATCAAAGGATGTTGACATAGATGAAATAAAAAATCTTTTTAGAGAAATATCTCTTTCTATTTTTGAAATCATTTAAGAGTCATATATTTATAAAATAAAACATTTTCTTTGAAAATATTCTTATAAGCTTGTAAGGGAAGCTTTGGCGATTTTATAACGGTGGAAAATAGCCGCACCTGTCATATAAGTTAAAAAAACATTCTTACCTTAATTTTGTCGAAAAGGTTAAAAAGTACCTTGTTTGGAAAACAACGGAAACATTCCTTTATAAACCTCTTATAAAATGTCAAACAAGGGTATAAATGACTTTAACCCATATTCTTGTAAAAAGTAAAAAAAAATTGAAATACATTTTTAAGAAACATGGATGTGGATGATAAAGAGATCCCAGTAGATTATTACGTATAAACAACCTCGGATTATGAATAGATTGTGAAATAACCCTTACCTTGTACTTTTACTTGGTTGGGGTAGGTTAACCACCTTTATAATGGTGATATAATTGTTATTAAAATATAAAATAATAATATATATTAATATTATATCATATATGTTCTTTTAACATTGATTTGTTGATAATATCTTAGAATTATCGTCATTTCGGGTGTTAACTTTCTCGTTTTCTATTATATGTTTTGTTACATAAGCCATGATTTTTATGGATAGGTTGTATCTTATTCATATCCAGAATGATATAAAGTCCTTATACATTATTTTTAGATCATCAAATGATAATTATACTTGAATAGATATGATGGAGAATGAATCTCATCGCGTTCGTGGAGACGGTAGTCCGTACGTACGCACGTATGGTGACATGTAAATCAAAGGTTGGATAGAATACTGAATATGGTTGTAACATATTTATAATAACATCACAGTATATATATGATACTGGAGTTATTATTTTAGAATGGTAATAACAAAGAAATAAGAAGTGGATGAAGAAAGGAACTTGGAAAAGGGTGGTGAAATCATTACCTCTTCTTCGGGTTCTTCCTTTTGATTTGATCAAAAGGTATCCTTAGGTTGGCTTTCGGATCCAAATAAGGCCTCTAGGATGTAGTGAGGTAAGTTGGGATAGTATTTGGGCAGAGTTTGGCCGAACCAAAAGGCTTTTATGGTGTGAAGAAACGAGAAGGATGAGTTCCCTTTTATAAGTGGGGTGAGGGGCACCTTTGGAAAAGCTAGAAATATTAATTTATAATAAATTAATATTCGGTTTCTAATGGCTAAAAAGTTGATTATTAAAAGTTTAAGTTGGGGATAGGTCTAAAACCATTCAATATATAGAATTTAGATAGGTTTGGGCTACTATATTAACCTTATCTTTTAGTTTTAACTCTTAGATAATTAGTTTGACATTTACCATGTCACTTTGTATTTTTATAATATATAGTTAATAAACAAACTATATACATCCAAGAGGCCCAAAAGAGGTCCATTAATGATGAAAATATCATTATATAAGTCTCTTGTCCGAAACGTAGATTTTTAGGAATTTAATATCAATTAATAATATAATATTTCTTTTAAAAACTCTTTTATGTCAATTTTTACACTATTCAATAATTGATTTTTGTGAAACTTATAACAGCATTATTACTTAGAAAAAAGTTAATTAAATCAATCCTAATATGTCATATTATCCTATAAAATAAGTTTAATTCATTAAAAGTCTCAAATTATATTTATTTGGGTATTTATAATATCAATTATTCAAATTTATCATTAATTAGGTAATTACTGCATTATAATTGTGTCATTTATAAATTAGATTATATAATGTCTAAAATTTATAAATAAAATACCATTATGTAGTAAATCTCTTTATCTTTCTATGGAATATTTATAGTCGAAATTAAAACATATATAACCCTATGTAAAATTTTGTTTTCTAAAATATATATGCTTGTGTCATTTTTGTATTCATTTTAACTTAATTAAAATGAAGTGTCCCTATCACCTACAAGTGGCTCCATGGGGTCCCAAAATCGACCCAAAGATGCCTATGGTCGAACATGTATCAACCAATAAGTCTAGGACACGTTTTAGGGTAATTTAGTATTATTATAATATTATTTTCTAACCCTTATCTACCGGATTTACCCTTAACCATGGTAAATAAAATATTTACCGCAGTAATTATTCAAAATGTATAAAAATAAATGATACCTATTTACACAATTTGAACATCCTGATTCCAAATATGGAATCCATTTTTCCAAATTCAAAACACAGAAGTGGCCGAAATTAATTTAAAATTAATTCCCATTGTTAAAACAAAAACATTATTTTTAAGGGATAATAACTATCAAAAGATTGGCACTTGTTTATGTTCGGTTTAATTGTAAAATTATGTCCAATGACCAACATTATATTAAATGGTAAAAATATATTCTAAATATAATTTAAAACCAATAAAATTCATAATTTATCACTATTAATTATTTTGATTAAAAAAGTTGTTTTTAAATAAAATTTATTAATTTTCACTATTCATCAAAATATTTAAGTTATCTGAAAAGTACTTAAATTTCACCTTAGGCAAAATTCGATATTTTGAATCCAAAAATGAAGTCCATTTTGAAATATAAAATATATATAATTTCAAAAATTAGGTATTACTATTCATAACGGCTAGTGTGATAGGTTATGGTGTGTTAGAACTCGGTGTTGCGTACAAAACACGCTATCACATTATTCAAAGAGAAGCGTACCGTAGAAGCTTGGGGTGTTACATTCACCTCTCCTTCAAATAATTTTGTCCTAGAAATTTCTATAATACTTATCACATGAAAAGACTCAGGTGGTTCTTCATCATAAGTTCATCGGGTTCCCATGTTGCCTCTTCCATCTTACGGTTTCTCCACAAAACTATTACCAGACGCGTCGTCCAGTTTCTCAGTACTTGTTCTCTCGTATCAAGAATATTGAAGTGCTCTTCACAATAGGACATATCGGGTTCCATTTCTAATTCTTCATAGGTGAGTACATGCGTTGGTTCAGGCATGTATTTCTTCAAAAGAGATACGTGGAACACATCGTGAACTTTGGAGAGACTTGACGGCAATGCCAATCGGTAAGCTACAACCCCAATTCGTTCTAGAATTTCGAAAGGTCTGATGTACCTGGGACTCAATTTACCTTTCTTACCAAAATGTATGACTCCCTTCCATGGAGATAACTTCAGGAAAACATGATCACCGACTTGAAATTCCAAATCCTTCCTTTGATTATCGGCATAGCTCTTCTGCCTACTTTGAGTTGCTTTGATGTGATTTTGGATTACCTTCACCTTTTCCATCATTTCCTCCACCAGTTCTGGGCCTACAAGTTTTCTTTCACCAACTTCATCCCAACAAGTTGGTGTACGACATCTCTTTCCGTATAATGCTTCATATAGTGCCATCTGAATACTCAAATGGAAGCTATTGTTGTAGGAAAATTATACCAGAGGTAAATATTGATCCCACATGCCCTGAAAGCCAAGTGAGCAGGATCTCAACATTTCTTCTAGGGTTTGAATAGTTCGTTCTGATTGTCCATCCATTTGAGGGTGGTAGGTTATGCTCAAATGAAGTTCAGTATCTAGGGATTTCTGAAGACTCTTCCAGAATCTTGAAGTAAAACGGGGATCACGATCTGAAACAATCGATAGGGGTACTCCATGAAGTCTCACAACTTCATTAATATATAGTCTTGCTAGAATTTCCATGGGTAAATCTTCTCTTATAGAAAGAAAATGTGCTGACTTGGTAAGACGATCAACAATAACCCATATTTCATCTTTCCTTCTAGGAGTTTTGGGTTGTCCCATGACAAAGTCCATCGTAATATTGTCCCATTTCCACTCCGGTATGGGAAGACGTTGCATGACTCTTCCATGTTGTTTCCTTCCAGCATTGACTTGTTGACAAACCATACATCTTGACCCAAAATCAGCAATCTACCTCTTCATGTTGTTCCACAAAAATGTTCCTTCAAATCTCTATACATTTTGGTGCTCCCAGGATGTATTCGGAAATTGGAACTATGAGAATCATCCAACAATTACCTTTTTAGATCAGGTAATTCCGGAACACAAAGTCTCTTCCCGAATATCAAAATTCCATCTTCATACACAAAGTCTCTCAATCTTCCATCATTCACAGCTTTTATATTCTTTTTAAATTCTTCATCATCAGTCTGAGAACTCTTAATCCTTTCTAGTAAATATGGTTTGGAAACCATTTGAAAAATAATTGATGTTTCGCCTTCCCTGGTTATTCCCATGTCCATCTTCACAAGATCCATGAAAATTGGATCCCTTTCAATTCTCATATTGTTCAAAACTCCATGGTCTTTTCTGCTTAAAGCATCTGCCACCTTGTTTCCCTTCCCCAGGTGGTAGTGTATCGTGCAATCATATTCCTTGAGTAATTCAATCCATCTCTTTTGCCTCATGTTGAGTTCTTTTTGTGAGAAAATATACTTTAAACTCTTGTGATCAGTATAAATTTCACATTTTTCACCATAGAGGTAGTGCCTCCATATCTTCAAAGCAAAGATCACAGCTGCTAACTTGAGATCATGAGAAGGATAGTTTTGTTCATGAATTTTCAACTGTCGCGATGCATTGGAAATAACCCTATCATTCTGCATAAGGACACAACCAAGTCCTTTTTCGATGCATCACTATAAATAACGAACCCATAATTCCCCCATGGTAGAGTAAAAATAGGAGCATTGACTAATCTTCTATTCAGTTATTCGAAACATTCTTCACACTCTTTTGTCCAAAAAAATTTAACCCCTTTACATGTGAGCTTCGTTAATGTGTTATCCAATCGGGCAAAATTCTAGATGAATCATCGATAATAACCTGCTAAACCAATAAAACTACGTACCTCAGTTATACACATAGGTGCTGGCCATTCTTGGATTGCCTTGGTCATAGAAGGATCAACAAATATTCCATCTTTAGAGACTATAAGGCCAAGAAAAGAAATCTCCTGAAGCCAGAAATCACAGTTGCTAAACTTCCCATATAATTCATGTCTTCTCAGAGTCTTTAGGATAATGCGCAAGTAATTTTCATGATCTTCGTAGCTTTTGGAGTATACAAAGATATCATCAATAAATACCACCACAAATTCATCGAGATACTCCTTGAAAACACTATTCATCAGATCCATGAATATAGAGGGTGCATTAGTCAATCCAAAAGGTATTACAGTAAACTCGTAATGCTCATACCTAGTTCGAAATGCTGTCTTCGGAATGTCTTCCTTCTTCACACACAACTGATGGTATCCAGATTGAAGGTCAATCTTTGAAAAGTATTGAGCTCCATGTAGTTGGTTAAATAAATCATCAATGCAAGGTAGGGGATACTTGTTCTTTATTGTTATTGCCTTGATCTCCCTATAGTCGATATATAACCTCGTAGATCTGTCTTTCTTTTTAACAAAAAGAACAGGGGCTCCCCATGGAGAAACACTAGGGAGAATAAATCCCTTATTACTCAATTCCTCTAGTTGTTTCTTTAGTTCAACTAATTCTATAGTGGACATTCTATAAGGGTATTTGATATAGGCCTTGATCCAGGAATTATATCAATGGAAAACTCAACTTCTCGTTCTGGAGGATGTCCAGGTAAATCTTCCGGAAATACATCTACAAATTCTTTCACAACAGTTACATCCTCTAATTGAATATTCCTTTCCTCACCCACAGTCATTTCATTCACTTCCTCCCCAATAGTTGAATTTTGTTTAGCTAGTGGGGGTGGATCTAGATAAGAATTAGGTGGTGATGATTCTTCTCTAAAGATAAGGTGTTCCTTATCATTATCATCAAGAATCGTAAGCTCTTTCTTCTTATAATAAATCATCGCATCATAGTCCGAAATCCAGTCCATACCAAGGATTATATCAAACTCAATCATAGGTATGACGATGAGATCAGTAGATAAAGAACATTTATGTGCTCTAATGGGCACTGATTCACAAAACTTTGTTGCAATGATACTTCCCTTAGGAGTTTTAACTGACAACTCCCTTATTAAATCAAATTGGAAATATCTAATTTTCATAGCAATCTAGGAAGATATGAAACAATGTGATGATCCAGAATCAAATAATGCATTTTCTAAACTTGGGGAAACCATTAAATTACCTGCCACCCCGTCTTTCAGTGCTTCTACCGTAGCAGTAGTGATAGCATAAGCATGGCCTTGATCCCTTGGCCTTTTCTGAGGTAAGTTCTCCTTACGCTTAGGACATTAATTTTCATAATTCCCCATCTCCCTGCAATTGTAGCACTAAACATTGGTAGCTTCCTTCTTCGTCTTGTAATCACGAGCTTGGTGGCCTTTTTCACCACACTTGTAACAGACTCCCATTCCCTTAAAGCAAGTACCGGGGTGTTTCTTCCCACATTTACCACAGGATGGATATTCAACATTTCCCTTCATCCCCTTATTTCCATTCCCAGATTGATCAGCAGGTCTCTTCTTCTCTTGTTTTTCTTTAAAGTCATAAGACTTAGAGAATTCCTTTTAGGTCTTGATATCACATGAGACAATGTCTTCGTACGATGAAAAGGATTGTGAGACTAATGCTCGATAGAGAAATGGTTTTAACCCATTAAAGAAACGATCAATCTTACTTCTTGGGATATGTATATAATCTCTAGCATACCTTGATAACCTTGTAAAGTTAGCCTCATACTTTGTGACATTCTCATCCTCCTTTTGTCTCAGACTCAGAAATTGCCTTTCCATATATGCTCGATGGTCGTGAGGAATGTATTTTTTTTTTAAATAGATCTTTGAACTCTCTCCATTCCATATTTGATACTTCATCATCTTCCTTCGTTTTTTGAATCAATGATCACCATTGATCAGCATTTCCAGTGAGTCGGTAAACTACCATGATAACGTTTTCTCTTTCACTACTCCCCAAAGCCTGAAATATTTTCATTAGGGAAAATATCCATTGCTCAGCTACTAATGGATTTGTACTCCCATTGAATGTTGGTGGTTGTTGCCTCCTGAATCGGTCTAACATTGATCCTACACACTGCGGATCAGGGTGCTCCATACGGGTAAGGTTATTATTCATAACCTGAGTGAGTTGTCCCAGAATGGTGATTAGCTGATCGGCACCAGTTGCATCACCAGCTCCACTATAATTATCTTGAGTAGGAGGGAAATCCCTACATGGAGTGCGTTCATTGATTCAGTTTCCATTTCTTCCACTAGGTGCCATTTCTTAACAATGGCATAAACTAGATCAGTTTATGAATCAAAATACATAATCTCATACTTATAAAACAATTACCATAAATTGAACTATTTATGGATAAAATACATAATCATAATAATGTTTTCATTGAGGAATTATATACTCATAAACCCTTCATAATGATTAGTAAAGAAAATGATATTTATCCTAAGCATATCCCCCGGGAGTGTCGTAACCAAGAGTGTAGCAAGGCCCGTTTTCGTGCACCAGTTCCCATTCGAGTCTAGCTCAAAGCGGTGTTTTTGGGTTTTAACCCTAGGTAAATCTGTTCCAGAGCCGCCTCTACCTGCTCGTATCCAGACATGGATGTATTTCTCAGAAAACTCACAAAATCTCTACAATACCAAAATTCTAGGAAGTTCTTCTATACTAACCCTAAAAGTCCATCTTAAGTCTATATCCTCTAATCATAGTTTATCTAAATCTAGGTTCCAAGGTTTGTACTAAAATTCCTCTGATACAATCTGTAACGCCCCGACCCCAGCTACCCAGAGTCGGTGCATTATTACATAACATTGGCATGATCACAAGAAAGATCAAATCTCAAAAGACCGATTGGTTTAGTAGCCTTGGAAACACTAGATATATTCATAAAGTTTTACATTGCATCATAATGTGGAAAACTACTACACCAACATATTTTCACCATATTCCAGACTCATATCCCCACATACTATCCCTGCAGGTCATTCATAACTTACTTCTTCACATCCTGGGAAAAATAAAACATAGAAAAGGGGTGATCTCAAATTCCCAGAAAGGATAACAATATAGCGGAAACTTTCATAAATAAGAATAAACATTTAAGGAAATGTATAACTAAAACAAAAGCCTTTTAAACATGAACTTCAACATAGTACAGAAAAAGTAAAATGAAATAATTCCATTTACTTATTCACATGGATATTCTACTAATCGAATAATCACATGCAATATCAATAAACACTTTCATAATTATGGAATGCATAGTGCCAGACTATCATAACCACTTAGCCAAGGCCTCATGCCAAGACTACAAATATGATTTTTCCAAGGCCTTGTGCCAAGACTCTAGTTTGTTTCATGAGACCTACCGATGCATCGAGGAGCTATAGCGGGCTCCACCGGTCACATTTTAAGTCCCATTCATTCCCATATGAAAAGGATTAAACATAACATAAACATTCGTATTAAAACTAGCATAAGAAATGTCAATACTTTCTCCATAAACCATGAATGGTATAAAAATAACACATCCACAGTAAAACATATCACAAAACCTTCAATATAACGTAGAAGTTTTGTATCATAAAAAATCAACGACAAATAAGCATAAAATCTATCAAAGGATGTTGACATAGATGAAATCAAAACACTTTTTAGAGAAATATATCTTTCTATTTTTGAAATCATTTAAGAGTCATATATTTATAAAATAAAACATTTTCTTTGAAAATATTCTTATAAGCTTGTAAGGGAAGCTTCGACGATTTTATAACGGTGGAAAATAGCCACACCCACCGTATAAGTTAAAAAACATTATTACCTTAATTTTGTCGAAAAGGTTAAAAAGCACCTTGTTTGGAAAACGAAGGAAAGATTCCTTTATAAACATCTTATAAAGAGTCAAACATTGGTATAAATGAGTTTAACCCATATTCTTGTAAATAGTAAAAATGTTTTGAAATACATTTTTATGAAACTTGGATGTGGATGATAAAGAGATCCCAGTAGATGATTATGTATAAACAACCTCGGATAATGAAGAGATTGTGAAATAACCCTTACCTTGTACTTTTCCTTGGTTGGGGTAGGTTAACCTCCGGTATAATGGTGAAATAATTGTTATTAAATTATACACGAATCATATATATTAATATGATATCATATATGATCTTTTAACAATGATTTTTTAATAATATCTTAGAATTATCATCATTCCAGGTGTTAACATACTCATTTTCTTTTAAATGTTTTGTTACATAAGTCATGTTTTTTATGGAAAGGTTGTATCTTATTCATATCCAGAATTATATCAAGTCCTTAAATATTATTTTTAGATCATCAAATGATAATTATACTAGAATGGATATGATGGAGAATGAATCTCATCATGTTTGTGGAGACGGTAGTCCGTACGTACGCACGAGCGATAATATCATTCTTTTGATATTAAAATAATATATAATTGGACTGTATATCATATATATAGAATCATTATCATGTTATATTTATTATTTTCATGAGTTACACATCATTATTATACCCATCCAAATAACAATATATTGAATAACAATTACACCACGATGTACAGATGGTAAGCCGTATGTACGCACGTATGGTGACATGTTATTCAAAGGGTGGATAGAATACTAAATATGGTTGTACCATATTTATAATAACATCATAGTATATATATGATACTGGAGTTATTATTTTAGAATGTTAATAACAAATAAAGAAGAAGTGGAAGAATAAAGGAACTTGGAAAATGGTGGTGAAATCATTACCTCTTCTTCGGGTTCTTCCTTTTGATTTGTTAAAAAGGGCTCCATAGGTTGGCTTTATGATCAAACTAAGGCCTCTAGGTTGTATTGAGGGAAGTTGGGAGAGTATTGGGGCAGATTTTGGCCGACCCAAAAGGCTTTTAAGGTGTTATGAAATGAGAAGGAGGAGTCCCCTTTTATAAGAGGGATGAGGGGCACCTTTGGAAAGGTTGGAAATATTAATTTATAATAAATTCATATTCGGTTTCTAATGGCTCAAAAGTTCATTATTCAAAGGATAAGGTGGGGATAGGTCAAAACCCATTCAACCAATAGAATTTAAATAGGTTTGGGTTACTATATTAACCTTATCCTTTAGTTTTAACTCTTAGTTAATTAGTTTGACATTTACCATGTCACTTTGTATTTTTATAATATATAGTTAATAAGCTTACTATATACATTCAAGAGACCCCCAAGTGGTCCATTAATGATGAACCTATCTTGATATAAGTCTCTTGGCCGATCCTTAGATTTTTAGGAATTTAATAATAATTAATAATATAATATGTTTTTTAAAAACTCTTTTATGTCAATTTTGACACTATTCAATAATTGATTTTTGTGAAATTATAACAGAATTATTACATCAAAAAAAGATAATTAAATAAATCCTAATATGTAATATTATCCTAGAAAATTAGTTTAATTCATTAAAAGTCTCAAATTATATTCATTTGGGTATTTGTAATATCAATTATTCTAATTTTTCATTAATTAGGTTATTACTGCATCATAATTGTGTCATATATAAATTAAATTATTTAATGTCTAAAATTTATAAATAAAATACCATTATATAGGAAATTCGTTTATATTTCTAATGAATATTTATAGTCTAAACTCTAACATATATAACCCTATGTAAAAATTGTTTTGCTAAAAGTTATATGCTTGTGTCATTTTTGTATTCATTTTAACTTAATTAAAATAAAGTGTCCCTATCACCTACAAGTGGCTCCATGGAGTCCCAAAATCGACTCAAAGATGCCTATGGTCGAACCTGTATCATCAAATATGTCTAGGACACGTTTTAGGGTAATTTAGTATTATTATAATATTATCTTTTAACCCTTATTTACCGGATCTACCCTTAACCATGGTAAATAAAATATTTACCGCAGTAATTATTCAAAATGTCTAAAAATAGAATTTACCTATTTACACAATTTGAAAATCCTGATTTCAAATTTGGAATCCATTTTTCCAAATTCAAAACCCAGAAGTGGCAGAAATTAATTTAAAATTAATTCCCGTTGTTAAAACAAAAAGCGTGTTTTTAAGAGATAATAACTATCAAAAGATTGGCACTTGTTTATGTTCGGTTTAATTGTAAAATTATATACAATGACCAAAATTATATTAAATGGTAAAAATATATTCTAAATATACTTTAAAACCACTCAAATTCATAATTTATCACTATTAATTATTTTGATTAAAAAAGTTGTTTTTAATTAAAATTTAGTAATATTCACTATTCATCAAAATATTAAAGTTATCCGAAAAGTACCAAAATTTAACCTTAGTCTAAATTAGATATTAAGAATCCAAAAATGAAGTCCATTTTGAAATATAAAAAATATATAATTTCAAAAAATAGGTATTACTATTCATAACGGCTAGTGTGATTGGTTATGGTGTGTTAGAACTCGGTGTTGCGTACAACACACGCTATCACATTATTCAAAGAGAAGCGTACCGTAGAAGCTTGGGGTGTTACACCACCCGTCCTAGTATTCAGGGCACCACTCGTCATATGGTTTATCATGTAACCACCCGTCAAATGTCTAAGTACCATTTTAAAATTATAACACATAAAACCAATATAAAGGAATGATAACATTTCCACATTTCAATCACAATATATCATTTAAATATATTTACATAACAAATACTTATAAAAAACCTTTTCAATACCATAATACATAAAGGAGTATATGGTGTTTATTTATTTTTAAAAACATTACGGCTTGTTCAGGAAACCAAAGACCAAATAATACTCGTGGCGGCGGAAAAGGTTGTTGTCACCGCATACGATAGAACAAACATTCCTTTTTGTCATTTAGTAAGATGCATCGTAGAAAAATATTCCTTTTGTATAAAAGTAAAAGTAAAAGGGTTTTATACATAGTATAAAAAAATGTTGTTTATAAAACTAAATATTTCTTAATGAAAGGAGATTGAGAGGAAGTCACTTACCTCGGGTCCGACTTGACACGATCGTTCTTTAATGTCCTCAATAATAAACACGAGTTAATTTCTACTTGCGTAGATACATTTTTCAAGTTCATTATTACATTTATATCACTTATTATCATGTTATAAACATTATGTAATCATTTAAGTTAATAATGTTTGTTTTACCGATACTTGGGTTTTCAGTCGAAAGTGGACTTCTTACAATTACTTGTTGTTCGTGTGGTTAAAGGTTCATTATATACAGAATGATATTAATGATTTTGATATCATATATATCATATATATCCATCATATACATGTATTTATAATATTACATAATTATTTAGAGGTACGAAATGAAATGCACCGTTTATGGAGACGGTAAGCCGTACGTACGCATGAACGCTAATTTCATTTCTATGTCATATTAATGGAATTAAAACTAAATGAGAGATATTTATATTTTAATTCCAGATATATATTAATAATTTAGATGTAACATACATCATATATATCAATTATATATATGTACATATAATTGTACGTTACATTTGAGGATAAGAAATGAAATGCACCGTTAATGGAGACGGTAAGCCTTACATACGCATGAACGCTACTTTCTTTTCTATGTAATACTTTAATGGAGTGAAATCATATTTATAAAAAGTTATATTATAATTAAAGTACAATATCATATATAATATCATTAAATTCATCCTTTATACGTCCCACGTATGGCATTAACGAATCAAATCACTTTGAGGAGGCGGTAGTCCGCACTTCCTTAAATGAAGATATCGCGTATACCCATAATGGAATCCATAAAGGTATGATATAAAGGAAAAATAAAGAAGATTAAGGAAAACATAAATATATTTTATATCATATATAAATATAGTGACATCTTAATGGCCACCTTCGAAGGTTTTAGAAAAATATTGAACAATCATCGTTTCGTGAGGCAGAAATTCGCCATCCACAGAAATAGTATGTTTTTTAACCATTATATGTAGTTGTGTGTAAGTGTAGCTCAAATCCTTATTATAACAACATACTATTATATTTAAGATACTGTAGTAGTTACAAAAGAAATGAATAAAAATATTTTAGGGGGTTGGAGAAGGAAAATAAAACATAAGAACACAAGAGAAGACATTACCTTTAAATCGGGTTACTCCTTTTGATTTGAGCTCAAAGGCTTCCTTGGGAAGACTTCTTCCCAAAGTGAGGCTTCTATGAGTAAGAGATGGATTTTTAGAGGCAAAAATATCAGGGGTTGTCTGAGCCAAAGGCTTTGTATGTGTGGGTACGGAGGGAGAGGTGGGGGCCTTTTAAAAGAGGAGATGAGGGGCACTCTTGGAAAGTTACAAAATGTTGCTTTATATTCAAATGGGTTTTGTATTTTAAAGGTCCCACATTGATTTATTATGAGGATAAGGTGATAAGGCTTCAAAATATACTCATAAAATAGGTCTTTGACAAGTTTATGTTTTAGTTTTAACATTATCTTTTCATTTTATTTAAGTCCTTTATTAATGAGGTAATCACAACATCATCATGATGTCATAAATAATTTAATTTTTTTAATGTCTAAAAATTTTGAAAAAAATACTATGATGTAGAAAATATTTTTATATTTCCAATAAATATTTATAGTCCATAATATCATATATGTAGACAAAATTAAAAATGTTTTACTTAGGTGATACGTTCTTTGTTATATTTACTTTCTTTAAAAAATAAAAAGATAACAAGTCACTTTCCGACAAAAAGTGATTCCATGGGGTCCCCAAGTTTGGCACAAGGCATTCCATGGTCGGCCATGAGACAACCAGTAGCTTTAGGACACATGTTGGTGTCATTTTATTTTATTATGATGTTATTTTATTATCCTTAACTACCTGATTAATCATTAATCAAGATAATTAAAGATAATTACCGTCGTTACTATTCATAATGTCCAAAAACAAAAGAGTCTTGATTACATAATTTGGGTCTTCTTATTCCAAATATGTAATCCATTTTACTAAATTACAAACATATAAATTGAAATAATTAATTTAAAAATAATTCCCGTTGTCAAAACAAATAGCGGGTTTTTTTGAAACAATATCTATGAAAGGTTTGGCATTAGATTATGCCCAATTACAAAGTGAAATTAATCCTAATGACCACCATTTGATTAAATGGTAAAACTATATTCAAATTAAAATTTAATACCAATTAAAAAGATAATCTATCCATATTATTAAATTAGATGAAAAAGAAGTTTTGATGTAAAATGCTGTATTTTTTCACTATTCATTAAAAATGAACATTGTCAGAAAAATACAAATAATTTTTCCAATGTAAATTTAAATGTCCCAATAATAAAGAATATGTTTATTTTGACAAATAGAGCTTATAAAATTTTCAAAATATTGATTTAAAATTGGTTTTCCATCAAAATGTAGTAAAACAATCTTTTAAAAATATCAGTGTATTCCATGCATAAGATTGGATTTATTCTCATTTTAACCCTCTAAAACACTATCTAATTCGTAAATAGACATAGATAAAAATATCTATTATTAATTACTTACTTGGGATGTTATAAAGTCCATCCTGAAATCCTATGTGGGTTCGACCAAGATGATGACTGCACTGAAATCCTATGTGGGTTCGGTAGTGATGAAGACCGTACTGAATTCCTATGTGGGTTCGACGGCAATGAATACTGTTCTTGTATCTTACGTGGGTCTGGCAGTGTCTGACTTTGATCTTGCAATCCTATGTGGGTCTGGCAGAGTAGTTGTTTTAGTATCCTATGTGGGTCCCAGCTTAGATGAATCAGTGGCTATATCTTACCATCTCCATCACTGAAGGGGTATACCTGTGTGTGCTGAGTCGTGACATTCAATCATTATCTTCGATATGATTGACTAGCTTTCCTATGTGGATTGTGTTATGATATCCTGTGTGGACGAGATCGAACTTGGGCTCGGATGTTGGAGCTGAACTGGAATTGATGACTTAGGTGTATGTATGGGCATATACCTAAGTAGTGTTGGTTGTTACTTCGTGATTGTATATTTCTTTGTGGATTATCCTTTGTGGATTTTGGAAGACCTTCGTGGGTATCGGGGTTCCTAATGAGTAGCGTATACTCACCCCTACACGGTCTATGCCCACACTACATTATGTTGGATGTAGACGATGGACAGCGCTGATCATGGTAGAGGCTAGTGGAGAAATCGGTACCTGGAGGTGGACCACTGGGCGGGACATACACGGAGCAGACGGCTGGACCCGAGGAGCTGAGGTGGCTATCTGTACCCACCATTCTGGTGGTACTTCTAGTGGATGGCTCGACGTTACTTCTTTATTTTCAGTTGTTGTACTATCTTTCAATTTATACATTACATTCAGTTGGGGTTTGTATTCCAGTCCATTTACTTTCCAGATTTACTATTGTACACATTTTTACATAGTGTTTGCTTCTGCCTGCTTACTCGGTGGTGTTTTTTTACTTTATAAAGGCAATGCCTTCCCCTTTTTGTAGGAATTCACACCTTGGTGCTAGTTGCTAGCCCCTGGCCTATGGGAGGCGGGCTTGGGGTTAGTCACGACACGAGCCATGAGGACAGGTCGTGACAACTAAGGCATGATTTCAGTGGTTTAATATTCAATGGAATATGGGACCACTAGACCATTCAAATATATATATGAAATATAATCAATTACATATCAATAATGTCATCATATGATCCTCCATTTCTCCTAAATAATACATTTATATAAATATTGGAAACATATAGTTGTTTTTTAACACTGAATGTTGAGTGTGATAACATCTGGGAATTTCAAGTACTCTTATAGTCACGAAGCAACCCTGGTCAACCCTAATCTAGACACCTGATCCAGTCTACAGAATGGCCCAAAGATCATTACCAATCCCCATGAGAAGGAAACTAGTTTTGGGCATCAAAACATACACTTGGGAATGATTTAACCTCATACGATAGAAACCAGGACAAGAAAAATAACAAAAAAACAAAAAATCAGAAAAACATAGAAAAAAAAATTTAAATAAATAAACAACTAATTCAGTTTCAAGATAAAATCAAGTAGACAAAATTAAAAAAAATAATGAAAACTATATCATTGCCACACGATCTCTACGTGACCTCTTAGTCACATCCAAAAATATGAACAACCTAGCTCTACAATGGGCACCTAGTTTAGGAAACCTGAACAAAGTAAAACATGCTTATAGAAAGATAGGATAGGCATGAGCAAGGAAAAGATCATTTGGAATGCCAAGATAAACCATATAATCCATGTATTTCTTTCTACAAAATAGTCTAATGATACTAGTTTGAAATATATTTATAAAAATATATTTATCACATTTTATTAAACAACAACATTTTCCCTTTTTAAAATCCAACACACACCACATACCAATCCCAAAACCAATTTCCATTTTATAATTTAAATGCATAATAAAGAAAATCGGGGTAGTTGTAGAATGTAATAGATAAACAGTGGAAGCTTAAAACATGTATAGCTAAAAGTAAACAAGCCAAAAAAATAACCATGTGTGATCCTAATTATCCCAAGAAAACCCATTGAAAAACATTGTTCGTAACCACCTATCGGTATATAGTGAAGCACCTATTTCCATAACAAACATGCTACCCTGGCATGGCCTCACTAGTTGAAGATCCAAGCTGGATTATATACAACTCCAAGAGATAAGTAACCCATAAAATCGTGGATGATAAGAAACCATCACTTGACCACCTCAAAGATGCTCAGAAACCTATAATGGTAATAACAAAACTGTGTGTGTAGGATTCCAACAAACACATGATTCAATTTGGTTTTCATCACTGAACTTGCCTATCCCAAACATGGAAACCAATATATGATAAATCATAAGGTTAAATCCTTCAAATAATGGTTCTACATATACATATATATATATTTTGTACAATGAAGGTTCCAACCGGTCAGTCACATAATATCAATATCGATACCATTTTATAAAACACTTAAATCACCAACTAGGCATCCAAATTTTCCAAACATAATGAATTTAATTTTTTTTAAACATCACTTTTGGGGTGAAAGTGTCAAATGAGTCAATGAGTTCCAAACACACACCCAAAAATTTCATGATTTTCCAATGGGCCCCTATCATTTCCAAACTCACACCAAAAAAAATTTAAAGGAAAAATATGGCAAAACATTGAATATAACTTCTAAAACCATTTCATTGTTGAAATTTAATATAAATTCCACGCCACATACATTATTTAAAAAGAACATAGGCCATCACCATAAAACCATTACATCATTTCCATGAAATATTTAAAACATTTATCAGGCCATATCATTAAAAACCCAAAAGGAATAAGAATATCAGAAAACAAAATATTAATATAATTATATGGGATAAATATTTCACCCCCCCCCCCAATTGCACTTATAGAAGGACAATAGCATTTGAAACAAGAATTATATCTTCCATAAACCTAGAAAATTCACAAAAAACTACTATAAAACAAATTTTATCATACTAAATTAATTTCAAAATTATATAATGATATAATAAAGGGTTCCATAAAGGTGAGAATAAAAATAATAAATTTAATTAAAACACCAAGCATCAATGGTGAACCATAGGAATGAAAAACATTGAAACACCTACCTTAGAAATGTGAGAATGGAACAAGACTTCAAAAAAATGTAGACTGGGTCTTTAAAGATGAACGACAGTCCCTAAATCAAATTAATCACAACTCCCACCTAAAAAATATTTTTTATGATTCATCCATAGTGGAAAAAACCCAAAGAAACCCAAGGGAAAAGGAGACGAGAAAGAAATATGGAGGAAATAGGTGAAAACCCTAAGAAATCACATTGGAGTTAAGAGAGGAGTATCCCTATAGGATTGGAGGACATGGAAAGCGGGGTTTCAAAACACTCTGGTGCACCAAAATCAAACATGGTGGAGGGGGATGAAATAGGGTAAAATAGGGGAGGGAAGAATAGTAAAATCAAGTTTTAAAAAGCATGGATGGCCATCACGGTATTACCGAATGGATTGAAAACTATTTGGAAACCATGTGGAGCTCTCTGACTGAGAAAGAGAGTCCACTTGCTTACATGGGACTAAATGAAAAATTTGGTGGTAGATTCTTTCCATCCTATAATAGCTGAATGGCCAAGAAAAATAGTTACTTGTAACTATGTTGTCATTGTGCGACACCCAAAAAACCCTCCTGAACAATCAAAAACCAAAAAAATCAACTAGTTCTTAAACTCAAACCTCAACCAAATGACCCAAGACTAATATAATATTGAAATAAAGGAGTTTATAAGGTTAGGTTGTGACAATTCTACCAACCACAGACACTCTCTTCCCCCATAAATTCATCATGTTGTTGGATAACCAAAAATCGAGTCTATGCCCAGAAACAATGGAAAAAATCTGAGGGTCCTGGATTGACCTCACTCTCCACAAGACACACCCCACCAACCAAATAGGAACTATTATACAATACAAGGGAAAAACCTGATAGGGTCATCCCCACTATAGTGTTCTCTTAACAAGGTAATTTAATGATCAAACACACCACCACATGGGTGGTGACGAGGGAACAAAAAACTAGAATTTACCCAGCATATAGAATTAACAAATCAATTACACAACAAAAAGATTAAAAAAACCTATTAAGTAGAAAACTAGAATACTGGGGCACCCGAAAGGTGGAGCATCCAAGAAGAACCAACAACCCTCCATACTAGGTCAAACGTCAACACCACCATATTTAAACACAATTTTCCACTTTGGGTACTTTTTCCCTATGCGAGGGAATACTCATGAGAAGACAATTTCAGAAGAAAAACAATTCTTCAAATAAATGGGTTTTTGGTATTTGGGAATTTTCCTTCAGAGGAAGTAGTATCGAAGTTTAAAAGAAATCACTATATAGGAGGAGATATTTTTTGTTGTGTTGGTATATTTTTGGCTCGATAGACCATTTCCTCTTTTTAATTTTTTTAATAGTGCCTCAGTTTTTTTATAAGATTTTATTTTTTATTTTTGAGTTTATTAAGAAATTTCGTTCATATTAGTCCTTAAAAGTTACAATGATGCATTCCCAGTTCATGTCTGTTCTTGATTATTTCTTGATTTTCATGGTGATCATGGTACGTTTGAGGTTGGGGTGTGGCTTGAGTTATTCGAGTGAATTTTCATGTCATCAGGAACTCCTAAATATCTTAGAGTCCATGATTTTTGGGGGTTGTTTTAGGTTCCAGCATTGAACCAATGGGAGGTTCTCATGGACACTTTCATTCAATGGTTCGTACCTCATGAGTTGAATCAGAGGAATGTTGTAGATTTGTAGGATCTTTGGTAAGGCCAGGGTTAACCAGAGCTGGTCCAAATCATGTCTCAAAGGGAATTCCCAATCACCATGGGATGGAAATTAGTGGTGTTCATCAAAACGTACACTTGGGAACAATTTAAGACCAATAGAAAAAACTAGGTCTAGACAAATAACCCAAATGAAAAAATAACAAAAAATTACCACTGAAACTCATATAAATAAAAAAATAATTTGGTTTCAAGATAAAATAATGTGTAACAAAACTAGAAACAAGAAAAATATATTGCATCCACATGATATCCATGTGAACTTGTGGTCACCTCCAACTACATGACAAACTCAACACCATAACGAGTACCTAGGCCAGGAAACCTATTCCTAGCTAAACCTACAACATGAAATATTGGATAGGTGTGAGCACCAAAATTATTAGTATGGATGAAAATATAAACCAAAAAATCCAAGTATTTCCTTCTCTAAAATTGTCCAATGACACTAGTTTTGAATATAGTTATAAAAATATTTTTTCAAATTTTATTAAACAATACTGTTTCCCATTTGAAAATCCAATGCACTACATGTACCATTCTCAATAACAAATTCCATTACATATTTAAAACCCCAATAAGAAAATCCATGGATGTTCTAAAAATTAAAAGATAAATATCACAAGTTAAATATAAATATATCTAAAATTTAACAAGCCATTCCAATATCAATATCCATGTGTGATCCTAAATATCCCAGGATATCCCATGGGCATACTCAATTAAAAACCACCTAACGGTGTATGGTGATGCCCCTACATCAATTAACAATATGCTACCATAACCTGGCCATAATAGTGGAACATCCCACCAGGAATTTCTATAACACTAAAAGGGTACCAGACCATCTAATGAGGATGATAATAAATCATCATTTTATCATCTAGAAGACACCCAAGAACCCTTGGTGGTAATAATAATATTTTGTAATTATGAGGCCTAAAATTTGGTGAATGAGCAGGGAATCCATTACATTACATGCATACCCAAAACACAAGAAAAAAAAATTATGATAACTAATAAGGGAAAATCCATCCAATAATGGTATCTCATGTACATATATATACATTTCACACTATTAAGGTGAAAACTTGTCCTTAACATCATATCTATCTTGAGACCATTTTATAAAACAGTTAAATCCCAAACTGAGCACACACATTTTCAAAAACACATTCCTTTTTTAAAAATTTAGACAAACATCACTTTTGGGTTGAATGTTCCAAACGATCCCTTGAGTTCCTAACACACACCCACACTTTTCTTGATTTCAAGATGGGTCCTTATCCTGTCAAAACTCACAATATAGAACTTTGCATTGCCGAACTGTCCAAAACCATGAAGTGCATGTATAAAACCATTTCATTTTCGAAACAACATAGGGATCAACCACCACATTCAATATTTTAAAAAAACAAACACAATAAAACCATATCACCCTTTCTAATACATTTTATCTATACTATCAAGCCATTTCATTACTGAAATACACACAAAAACAATCTCACAAACAAAAAAAATCAAAACATCATATGGGATAAACATTTCCCAACCCCCACCCCCACAAATTCCACTTTTAGTACAACAATAGTGTTTAAAATATGTATTCCAGGTGCCATAAACCTAGAAAATTTACACAAAAATACATTAAAACATATTTTAGCAATGTGAATAAATTTAAAAAAATCTATAATGAGAATAAAGGGTACTATAGATGTCAGAATAATCCTAAAAAATGTATTTTAAACACCAAACATCAATGGTTAATCCTTAATATAGAAAAACATGGAAACCAATGCATTATCCTTATGTGAATGGAATAAGAATTCAAAGGAATGGATATTAGGGATTGAACATGATCTGAATGAACTAAGTAAAAAAGAAACAACACCCACATCCAAACACTAGACATAGGGTTCAACCAAATGGAAAAAACCCCAAATAAAACAAATGAAAAGGGGAGGAGGGAAGAATGTTGGAATAAATGGGTGTAAACAATAAAACATTACCATGGATTGAAGATATGACCATCCCTAAATGAGGGGAGGACATGGATGATGGGGTTTTGGAACCCATTTTCCACCAAAAACGAACAAGGGGATGTAGAAAATAGGGTAAATAGAGGAAGGGGTAGGATTGGAAATCATGTTTTCAAAATTCTGGTCGGGCAGTATGGTCTGGCCGCACGGTGTGATAAATCATAATGTAACCATGTAGAGCTATATACCATGGAAGGAGAGGAAACATTATTTCATGGGACCTACTGCATGGTCATGCATAGGATATCTGGTTGGTCTGGTCAAGAATTCAACAATGGCATGACCAATCCACCCAGTTACTACTAACCATGAGGTAACCGTGTAGTACATGAAAAACCCTCCAAAACATTCAATAACTCACAAATTTCAATTAGGTCTCAAACCCAATCCTCAAATAACATATCCAAAACTAATAGAAGAATGAAATAAAGAATTTTCTGAGGGCATGGTGTAACAATTATTCATATTATTGTATGTATCTTTATCTTAAACACATGTTCCCTTTCATGAAATAAACACACCATGGATTGCATATCCCACATAATATTCTACCACATAAAATATATATTATAAATCGATAACTACATCTGGAGACATGTATTTAAAACATCTTCATAGAGAGGATTTTTGTTTTTTCTTAATATACCAACCCTTTGACCCTGAATTGAAAAGAACTATAATCCATCTATTCTTATTCCAAATTTCCAGAAAATTCTAATGGACGTGTCCATAGAAATAGTCATTCTATAACAAGATTCTAAATATTATATTGACATTATAAATCTATAGGATATTAATTTTTCGTAGTTTTGTGTTCAAAGACACTAGTATATTATTTTTCCATTTATTCACAACATTCACTCATTTTCTATAATCATTTATGGAGAATGAATAGTATCACTAGTAATCTCCTTGTTGTTTTTCCTCTATTAGAAGGATCATTATTTTAATTTTATATCTCACCTTGTTGTAAAAATATTTAATAAAATGATTCATTATTCATGTTTTTTCCCTTTATCAACCATATTAGTCACCACTCACATTTTATTTTGAGTAAATTATTTCTTTGGGGGAGTATTCATATAACACATAATTAGAGTATATTCTCACATTTTCGTCAAAAAAATTAATTCCTTATAAGAGGGATATTATGTGTGTAACATAGTTTTTGGTAGATAAAACCATTATTGAAATATTTTTTTTATTACATTACTATAATCTTTATTTTATATTAATAGGAATTGTTCTGGTATATATTCTATTATTATATTGCAGAGAAGTATTAGACACCCTTATGTATCATTTTTCAATCAATTCCTTCTTCCAGCTATAATATCTTTCCAAATTCCCATAATTTTCAAATATAAAACATCTATATTTAAAAAATAAATCATGTAATAATTTATATATTGAGTTATAGGTGTATCCATTATTCTTCTCTTGACATTATACCTCTGATACTTTGTACAAATACTAATAGTGTGTAGCATTCTTCCATAATTTATGTATATTATGAAATATTTCATCCGACAATTTTTCTTTTAGCTATCTTAATATTGTTTTATTTATTTTCAGATTTATCAATATTCTTCCTCAGATTTTTAGATCCCACATTTTGAGCCTTACACAAATTTAGATACTTTTATTTAGGGAAACACCACCTTCTATATTACATTATAAAAATTAATATTTACCTAAATATCTATTAAATAATTTATGTTTTCATTTAGTTGATAATATATTTTTTTAATATAGAATATGCATCATCTTCATATTTTAACCTCTTTTAAAAACGTTTATTGAGATGTATGAATGTTTGATTTAATTATTTTCCCATAAAATGTTCAATTATATATTTTTTGGATTTTCTTTAGGATGGTCACTTTTTTATATAATTTTGGAAAAAAATATTTTATTCAATAAATAGGGCCAAATATAATCTTTTAACGGTATTTTTAACTATGAAAAATGATTTTTTGACTATATATTCCACTTCCTATATGATCTCACATTGGTCCACTCGATTTTGTAAGGGTTCAATCTGTAATTTCCCATGGATCACATATTGTCATAATTTATAATAATTCACTGTATACTATTATTAATTATTAGAGTTCTCATCATATGTGTGTGGTTAATCTTTACCACTAAATCCTAAAAAAGGTCTCTCTTTTAAAACATATTCAAAAGGATACTTAATTTTCACATTAAATAAATTCATCCTCGAAAGCGTTGGTGTTTTTATAATTTTAACTAATATAATATTTCATAATGTTATCCACCTTTCATTTCACATCAATCTTCTACTTGATAGTTTCTATTTGTCATGTTTTATAATATCATGTAATTATAAATAGGTGAGATTAAACATTACATAATCTAGTAAATTACATTAGAAATCTTTTTTTTATATTCCCAAAGAACATTTCAGTTTTTATTTTTTTAATATTATGAAATAATTCATTAATATTGATAAAAAACATAAAAAGTGGGTAAAAGGGAAACAAATATCCATTTTTATATGAAAAATATATAACAGAAAATTGAATATTTTTAAAAAATTCCTTCACAAAATTATTATTTGATTCCCCTTTTCTACTAACCATCCTTAAACCCAGTGAAATATATTTAAAAACATGGGATGAGCACAAAATCATAGTAAGGGATATTAAAAATTGAGATAAACTTTTAGTCAATGAATTATTATATACATAAGAAATCATTTTCACAAAGACATAATTCCCTCTTATAAACTAACATGTACATACTTTCTAAAAAAAGATATTTCCAAAAAAACATATAAAAAGAAAATAAATTCAAGTAGGTAAAATGGGTATTTACTTATATAATATTGTAACCCTTTTTTCTACCTTATGATTATTAAACCTCGATACTGCCATACAATGTAACCCTCTTGACTACCATATGGTTAAGCATTATAGTTTCACTTGGAGTAACCATTCTTCAAACCAAAAAATTTAACAAACCAATGCAATGGATAGAGATATAGGTCCCACCATTCTTCATAGACAAATAATTAAGAACCATATAGAATTCCAAAAACACGAACACCTTCATAAAAACATCACTATTTCAATTTTAGAAAAATATAAATATAAAAGATGAGTCCCTTACACATACCATATCATCGAAGAGAAAAATAATAAAATGAACGAAATATTTTTTTTAAAGGTTTGGGGTGAAACCTCAATTTATTATTTAAATAAATGATCTCTTTAGATTGGGTAGAGGGAGACCCATTACATAGCCCGTAGGGCCAAGGCCAAATGGCCTGAATACAAGGCTTGAAATCCCATTTCATGGCCCAAAAGACCCCATGGTGAATAATACTGTTACACTACCCTCACTGCTACAGTACCTTCTACAGTGCAACCGCCACTACAGTACGTCCACTACTACAGTTCTACCCCTGAAATAGTTCCGTCACTGCTACAGTACAACTACAGTAACCCAAAAATTCTCCCTGACCCGGATTTGATCCTGGGGATTTTGGATGCCAAACAGGAGCCTGTACCTCTAGGTTACAGGCTCATTGTCAATAAAATGAATGAAATATGTTCATACACTATAAATACATATAATAAGACATAATATAAACAAAATATATTACATAACTAATCTATTACCACATAATTAATTAAGTAGTAGGTTAACCTAATGGATGGAATCTTTTTTAAGAATTCCCTTAAATCGAGTTTGTCTTACTGAATCTCTGTTTAAATATCCTTTATAATGGTCAATAAAATTTATTTAATATTTCAGATAAAATTATTTATGATTATATCACCATATATGATAATTTTACTACATTATTCCAACCATTTATTAATAATATTTTGTTACTTCCATTGTTTAGAGAGAGTTCATTACATGGTTTCCATGGTCGGTTCGTAATGGATTTCCTTATCAAATGAAATAAAAATAGCATAAGTGGAATGAAATGGTTTTAATATTAATCTTTAATATTAAATTATACCATAATTTTTTTCTAAATTATAATTATCATTTAGATATAACATTAATGATATTCGTTTACATTATCTTGGCAATTCATTGATAATCACAAAAAAAGTTATGTTATGTAATTTAATATTATGTATATATGTTAATTATAGAACATAAATGAGTTTATATCAAAAAAATTAAAAACTATTTAACCATTTAAATGATTTTATGACTATACATGATTCCATTAATGGAATGATAAAATACATCGTCCATGATGTCAGTAATTGGACACATCACAGATGATGTTTTTATTATTTGAATTAAAGGGACATGAGAAGAAGTATGATGATTCAATTTTTTCATAAACATGATTAAATTACATTATATATAAGATAATATATTTTTCATGCCTCTTAGATAAGGGTAGGTGAATATGGTATAAGAAAATAAGTATAATTTGAAAGAAAATAATGTAAAATGAAAAGTCATTTTTACCTCTTGATCTCTTCTCTTTGAGATCCTCTTTGACGCCTTTTATAAATTTTGGTTATACCATTTGTTCTTGGACATGGTTAAGAAGATTGAAATATTATTGTACTAAATTTTGAAAATAACAAATTCTTGAGAGGTGTGAGGAGAAGAGGGGTTGAGGGTGGTATTTATAGTGGAAGAGAGGAAGGTTTGTTGATTATTTTTCTCATTAGTTTATTAATTTGTATAAATAATATTAATAGTTTTAGAATTAAAATAAAATATATTAAAATAATAAATATATGATAGATTTTATGGTGAATACATCATTTATGAGGTTAGTAATAGTGTATTTAACATATAATGTTTATATACTATAAATTACTATATTTCACTATTCACCAAAAATTCATGAATTTCAGAAAAACCCCAAAAAATCATCCCAAACATTACTTTATGTGTATAATTAAAATTTTAATTCTATTTTATTAAAAAATATACATTTAATAAATTTAATTTTTAAATTGAATCATAATTTAATCAAAAAATTAAAAAAAAGTAAATTATAACTATTTTATAACACCATTAAAATTTAATCAAGACAAATTTAAATTATCTTATATCCATAAGATAATAAAATTTAACATATTGATAAATTTTATGAAATAAAACATTCTTTTAAATCAATAAATTAATTATAAAATTTTAATTAAATATTTTTGAATTTGAAAATACCAATACTTAATTTATCATTCACAAAACATTTATTCACTTACTCCATGATATAAATATACCATTACTATAATTAATATGAATAAATATTATTTATACTATCATAGATGAGGATACAATTGTATTGTGTATATTATTATTTCTAATGGTTATGTTACTATTCCAAAGGGAATGTTAATATTCAATTAGAGAAAATTCTATAATTTTTATAAATTACAATTATTTCATTATAAAATTATAACGAATTTAGATATTTAATTCCATATTGAAAAAACTGTAAGTTCATGGGTAGTTAAATTCTCCTAAAATTCTTGAAATTGAATCCTCATAAGTTTTATTTACTTATAAAACAGGTGAGAGTACATTTCCATTATAGCATTTTCAGATTATTATATTGCTTATTCAGCCATGGGCTTTCTCCAAAAAAAATCTTAACCTAGTACATGACCTACTTCAGCAATATGTGCTCTAAAAAATAATGAATCTAAATAGGATTATATTTATATTAATGGTTTATCTCTAGATTAACTACATATGGTCTCTTTTGTTGATTAAAACTAGAAACATACTTTATCAACATTAGAACATGAAAACATTGTGTACCTGTGACAATATCGGAGGAAAAACTACTCGGTAAGTGATTTTTCCAACTTTATCCAACATCTCATAATGTAAAATGAACCGTCAAATTAGATTTTATTTCCTACCAAAACAAATAAAACTTTTCTATCGAGATATTTTATGAAAAAAATGATCATCTTCCATAAAATAGAATTCATTCATCCTCTAGTCTATAAATTTTTTCTTCTTAGAGTTGTCCTCATGTGTCTCGAGACCATCTTCATTTTCTCCTGCACATACTCTACTAATTATAGACCTGTCAACGTACTTTCTCTCACTTCATCCCAAAATGGTGGAGTTAAACACTACTTCTCATACAATACCTCAAAATGCGACATCTATAAACTTGAAAGTGAACTATTTTTATAGTAAAAATTATCTAAGGAAATATTTTGATCCCCATATCCTTGATAATAAAATAAAAAATCATGAAGCATGTCGTCCATGGTATGAATTGTACTCTAGTTCCATCCATTATATTGAGGATGAAATAAAGACATGAGAATTAATTCTATTACCAAGGACTTCTAACGGATTTGCAAAATTTAGAAGTAATCCTGGAATCACTATCATATATGATGGAAATAGGAATTCCATGTAACCTAAAAATATCAGTGAGGTATATTCATGTATTATTATCAAAAGATATAGTATCGTGATTTAGAACAGAATATGCAGATTTAGTCATTTGATCAACAACAACCCAAATTGTATTTTTACCTCGAGAAGTCTTTGGAAGTCCAACCATGAATTCTAGGGAGATATTTTCCCATTTCCACTCTAGAACTGGAAATGGATGAAGCATCCCCTTTGGTAGTTGTAAATTTACATTAACCTATTAAAATGTCAAAAATTTCATGGTAAAATTTTCAATATCTTTTTTCATTCCATCCCACTAGTATTTCTCTTGAAAGTATTTGTCCAACTTAGTACTTCAAGGATGAACTGAAAATGAAGAACTATGAGCTTCACAGAACAATTATTTCATTAAATATGAATCACAAGGCCCAAATAATCTATTCCCAAATATTAAAACACCAGATTTATCAACATTAAATCCTAGAAAAATACCATTTTCAGCAATTCTACATTTTTATGTAACTGGTCATCTTAATTTTTTTATGCTCGATTATATCTGATAAAGATGACCGTACTGACAAATTAGAAAAAAAGGTAATTTCTTACACCAACAACATCCAATCCAAAATTAATCAAATCATTAATCAATGTGTCTGGTTCAAAATGATACATATTTAAAAATTCAAGAGGTTTTGAAATTGTGGCATCAACCAATTTATTTTCATTTCAAAGAAGTTAATTGATCGTGCATCATAATCCTGTATCAATTAAATCCATATTCTCTTCCTCATGTTTGACTACTTCGGAAAGAATATATAATTAAATTATTTGTGGTTTTTATATATTACACATTCTCCCCTATTAATAATGCCTCCAATTTTTTAAAGAAAAAACCAAAATTTATAATTCCAAATCATGTTTAGGATTATTTAACTCATGAGGCATCAGTTGTCTAGATGCATAAGCAATTACCTAATCATTTTGCATTATATAACTATAATGTCCCTTTAATGAAGTATCATTGTAGATGAAAAACTCACCATTTATGGAAGCTAGGGTAAAAACTGTATCATTCACCAATATCATCTTCAGTTCTCAAAAACTAACATCACATGATTCATTCAAAAAAATTAACCCCTTTCCATGTTAACATATTTAGAGGGATATATAACTGTGAAATGGTTTCAATTAAATTTTGGTAATAACCTTCTAATCCATGAAAACAAGGAATATCTATAACTGATTTAGGTTATTACCATTTATTAACCATATTTTATACATGATCAAATACTATTCCATCATTATTTTCAACATTTCCAAGAAATGAAATATGATTCAACTAAAAATTTTAGTTTTTTAAAATTTTCTATATAAATTATTTTGATTGATATATTTCAAGAAAATCCTTAAAGGTTTATCATTATCCTCATAAATTTTTTAAAAGGCCAAAATTTCATCAAAAAAAATAAAAAAAATATCCAAATATTCATATAATATTCTATTCGTAAATTCCATGAATACTACAGGATTATTTATTAAATCAAAGGCCATAATAAACTCGTAATTCCCATCTCTAGTTTGGAAAGTTGTTTTCGAGATGTCATCATCCTTCACCTTCAGCTGATGATACCCATATCTCATGTAATCCTAGAAAAATTAAAGAGATCCATAGAGTTTATCAAAAAAATCATTCATATGAGTAAAATGATACATATTCAAAATAGTAATGTTTTCAAAGATCTATAATCAATGCAATGTTTCGTGGAACTATCTTTCTTTTTAACAAAGAAAAAATGTTAACCCCATGTTGATGTGAAAGGAAAATTAAATCCTTTATCTAGAAACTCATGAAACTATTTTATCAATATATGAAATTATACTTTAGTCATTTCATTGGGGGTTTTGAAATGGGCATAGAATCAAGAACTAATTTGTTGTTAAATTCAACTTCCGGATTTGGTTTAACACTGGGAAACTCAAAAGGTAAAACATCAAGGTATTAATTTACCACTAGAATATAATTAATTTGAATTGTTTCCATGGTTTCAACAATATGTGAAACATAACCTTTATTTCCAACTATTATCATTTACTGAGTTTATGGGTATGTTATCAATTGTATGAGTTTATTATTTTATACAAACCGAAAATTATTCTTAAAAACAACTGATTTTTTTTAAGATTTAATATTTTCATGATAAATAGAAATAAAATACATACCCAAAATTACTTCAAAATCAATTAATGGTAAAACAATAGAGATTTAATGTAACGTCATTCCACAGATAAAAATTGGATGATTATTATATTTTCTATCTACTGTAATATCACCCATGGTGTTTTAACGATAAGGTCTGGTCTCGTTTGATGAGGTAAAATTTCCAATTTACAAAAAAAATTCTCATTTTAAAGGCATGTGTAGACCTCGTATCAAAAAGAAATTATAAAAATATGAGTAATGAAACAATGTAACAGACACTACTTCATTGTATGGCCTGGCATCTGCGGATGTAGTCACAATGGTTTTCACTCACTTTTCAACATATAATCTGATTTATTTACATCATTTTAATCCCTATTAGGGAATGTGTCTACATAATGACCTACCTCACCAAATTTGAAACACATTATAGTCTTCCTATCAAACTTCATCATAAGTTTATTTAAATTTAAATCTCGGTCCATATGTATGAACTTAACACATGAAAGCACACTATTCTCAAACTGGAAACTGAACATTCTTACAATCATATTTCATTGATTGATTTATACTAATCTCTGACTATTTGGACCTCTTATTATTCTAGTAGTTAAGGTACATGTGATCATCAAAAAACTCTAATTATACCCTATCAACACATTGTACAAGTTTCTCATAACATTTTATCTCATAGGATGCCAATTCCCTTCAATATCATGGCTTCAATCCTAAGTAAAAACATTTTAATTTTACGTCACGATCCAAAAAAATATTTAGGGCATACCTTTACAGTCAGGTGAAGATTTATTCATACACATCCACTAAATATTCCTCATTTTTCTTCATTTGAATGAATTTTTTTGAGCATATGTTAAACCACCTTTGGAAAATATTTTTCATGGAAATAATTTTAAATTCATACCATTATAGGGCTTCTATATCCTTATTATCCCTGTTATTCTTGAGCATTCACTACCACTGGTAAGATTTAACATCATGATGATAAATGGAAGGACTAACCTTTTGATTATTCGAGCAGCCCATAACATCAAATATTATTTCCAGGGATTTAATCTATCCTTCAACCATCACTGGGTTTGAAGATTCAATGAAAACAGGATGGTGTTGCCTCATAAATTTTTTCACTATCACCATGTTACATTCTAATTGCTCTAGTTATTATATTTCATTGATTCCATTGTCATTTGTTACATGTTTCGACTGATCCATTTCTATCAAAATCTGATTGGTTCCAATTCCCACTATTATAGGCTACATATTTGGATAGATATCAACCTATTGGTTTCATCATAATTCATTTTCCCAATTTCATCAGCGGAAAACAAATCCAAATAGAAATATCGTAGACAACAAAACATGGTAATATTAAAAAGATTCATCATTTCAACATAATCATAATGAAATATTTTATGGTATTCTATTAACATCATCGTAACACTAGAGTTGTCTAAAATTTTCATTGATGCCAACTATAAGGACCCCACCATAAACATTACATAATCTAGTAAAAACCTTTTGAATTCACTTATTTATATTCCAAAATATATTATTGGTTTGGAGTTTTACAAATTTAGGAAATAATTCAAATATATCATCCCATAAGCATACAAAGTGTTTACAACTTAAAATACTATTAATTTTTTAATAATACAAAAGGTGTTGATAAAACATGAACTATTTTCCTAAAAATCCTTCAAGACATTCATATTGTATTATCCTTGTCTATTACCCATCATTAAAACATATGAAAAACATTTTAAAAACTTCGATGAGAAAAAAATTTAGTAAAATATATAAAAATAAATAGAGAAACCATTAATCCACGAATACTAATAAACATATGAAATCATTTTCACAATGAAATAATTCTCACCCATAAAGTATCATGTACATACATTATGAAACAAGAGATTTCACAAAAATTTAGAAAACATACATAAACACATTTAGGTAACATGGGTAATTAATTAAATAATATTATAACACTCATAGCTACCAAATTATTTTTATCCCTCGTGGATACCTTACATTTTAACCCTCACCAATAACTCATGGTGTAACCATCGTAGTTACAATTTGTGTAACCATACAGTCGACCTCTAACATAAACATAACCAATGCATTGAAGGTAGATATAGATCCCACCCATCATCATAAACAATCCTCAATAACTATAACATAATCATAAAACATGAACACATTAATAAAATCATTCGATTTTAAATTTTTTAAAAATATAAATTTAAAAGAGGATTTTTAAAGAGGATTCCCTTAAATATACTATATTATTTAAGGGAGTGTTGATGCCAAACATAGCATAGGGCTCAGAGGATTGTCTTTTGAAGAAACTAAGGGCAAAAAGAATAAAGGGACAATTATATAATGGGATAGGGAGGTTTGTGCATGAATGAAGGTGTGAGTGCAAGTTCCCCCTCATTGCACAAGATCTTCCTTGCCCAATGAGACATCACGGGTTGAAATCCACATCAACCCACCGCGCATGCACCGAGGATCATGTGCGAAAGAGTCCATCATTTCATGCATGATTTCTAACAGTGTAGAATCCATTCCAATGTCAAAGTATACCTTTCACGGCCACCTCCAAAAAAAATACCTCCAAGTCATGTGCGCGAAGGAAGAGAGTCTGGTACGGAAGTTACCTCTAGTAGCGCTAACCCTTCGGTGCACAATGTGACGTCAAATGACCGTCTATGCGTAGAAACTCTTTCATGCATCCTCCGAAGATTTTGGATATAAAACAAAGCATCCCATATTCCCTTCAGCGATGGTTACAGAAGACGAAGTGATTCTCTATTGTGTGAAAGACTCATCTTCCATGACCACATAGAAAAACACTATAGCTACAAGGTATTAGATTTTGTGTGAAATTTCCCCCAAGGATCCTCCTCTATGTTGGGCCTCTTATGTTGTATCCTCATTCATTTCCTTTTACCCTTTGTCATTACATGAAAAAGATCCCCCTTGTGCGAAACTTCTTCTTGCATCATACATCTGTTTGCACTCATCCTTCCGGTTTGCGCGCATCCATTCCATCTTATGTGTATCCTCTCACCTTGCATGTGACCCTCCTTGTGCGCTCCATGGGTCTTCCATACCCTACGACACCATGTATAAGGCCCTCTTAAGTTCAACACACATTTGTCACACAACTTTCTCTCATACGACCATACAGGTCTGTACGAAGTGATTTCTAGGTCCCATAGGTGGTGATCTATGTTGCGTTTCTAATCATTATGCAACATCGTATAAGAATACTAATCTCTATTTATTCATCTCATATTCTAGCTAATGTGGAACCCTCAGTGGATCACTCCATGACACCCCCTCACCATGGCATTGCTCGTGCCTTCCCTTCACCAAGGGTTAAAGCGTTCCAATTATGTAAGTCTTTGGGTGCGGTGTGAGCCCACCTAATTCGAGCTGCATGGCGTTAAACTTCCAAGTGCCATCATCCTAAACAAATGATATTAAACTTTGTCCTCGCCCCATGCATCATATCTCGGGTGCCCCATCTCAGTCTTTTTCTATGCCCACTTGTATCCATTGCAGTGAAATATTCCTCACAAAGAATGAGATCCTATTTGTTGGAGAGGAGCCTATCTGTGGTAAAGGTAAACCATCTAGGTGTAATCCCCTAGCCTTCACTACAGGAGGCATCACCACTACTCCTCCTTTCATCTTCAGGGCCAAATACTAGAGGAAATGAGGTCACTTGGACCTTTTTATCATGTCCCTCTCACATTGGTCTTTATTTCCGATGGGCCTCCATCCTAGAGTAAGTCCCAATATCCATATCAATGGGCTACTAACCATGGGTAAGCCCCTATTTCTTATTTCGCCACTAACTATGTGTATGCCCTACTCCACTACCCATTGATTCACTTTTTTCACTTGATCATTTAGTCTCTTCTATAACTTGTTTCTCACACCGAGGATGACTCACATGGGATTAGAGTAAGAATTGACTATGTAATCCTACCTGTTTTGCCTTAGCATGTAAGCCCCAAACCCATCTTGAAATACATAGACATTGATTCTCGGCCATGGGGATATGCAAGATGCCTCCCTGAGGTTCAATCCCATCATTTTCATTTAGAAATGTGTGGACATTGATCCTTGTCTCTAAGGAATGGTATGTAAAAAGCCTCCCATAGGTTAAATTCCGACACCTACTAGTCCTGACCCCTTCACATAGGTTCAAGAAACCCATCCGAACTACATGAACATAGATCCTTACCAAGGAAGGGTTGTAATGAAGCCTCCCTGCAGTTCATTCCCAACACCTACTGGTATTGACCCCTTCATGTCAGTTCACCAAACAATCCTAACCTTTTGATGATATTTTACCGTCATCCCACATGACGTTAAAAATCATGACCCCTTTTGTTCTAGAAAGACATTAAACTATACCCATTTATCTATTTGGTTTTGATCCATGTCTCCTAGGCAAGGTACGTAGGAAGCCTCTATGATGTTCATCCCAATCCACCGGTAAGCAGTTGTACCCCATCTAGTGGTGAGCATTTGTACCGCATCCAGAGGTATGTTGTTGTACCCCAACCAGTGGTAATCCTTTATACCCCATCCAACAGTAAGCCCTTGTACCCTATTCAGAAGTAAGCCGTTTTACCCCATCCATTGGAAAGTTGTTATACACCATCTAGCGATAAGTCACTGTACCCCATATCACAATAAGCTGTTGTACCCAATCTAGTGGTAATACCTTGCACCACATCCAATAGTTAGCCATTGTACCCCATCCAATGGTAATCCATTGAACGTAATATAGCGGAAATCTGTTGCACAACATCTAGGGGTATGTCATTGTACACCATCCAGTGGTAAGTCACTGTTCCCCATCTAGCGGTAAGCCGTTGTACCCCATCAATGGTAAGAGATTGTGTTTTCCAACCCGTGGAAAGACTGTGTAACCCATCAGTGTAAATTCATTGTGATCTGCAATCAACAGTATGCTGTTACAGTCTCATTTTTTTGGACTCACATATCTGGTCCTCCCCTCATTCATCAAACCAAATCGGGCTGCTAACAACGAGTAAGACCCAAACATCATCTTCGGGTCGCTGTCCTCTGTGCACACACATATTCTAAACACTTTTTAATCTACATAGACATTGATTTAATTCCACAAGGATATGTATGAATCCTCCTTTGGGTTAAAGCCCGTCGATCATGTCTGATCCTGTTCATTCCCACAGGACGATGTTTATCGGGAAGATCATGTCCCAACCCAGAGTTTCCACTTCTTCCGGGTCCTATCCATGAATAAATTCTCACAGGCCACCACATCAAGTGTCCCATCACCCCACCGAACAACGTGGAGTTTGATTCCAAACCATGAGGATGTGTAGGAAGTCTCTTCAGGGATGAAGCCCGACATCACGGTAACCCTTGAGTCGGGTCCATCTCACTCTCCATACCATCTCAACCATCCATATTCATCCTGATTAGTATACATGCAGCCATATCCTGGTGAGATCACCTCACCCACACTCTAGCTGCTCCTAGAAGTAATCAGGTAACTATCCATGAGTTATCCCCAACATAAGTGTTCACTCCATGGGTTGCACCCATCTGATATACTCTTTTCAGTGTTCTGATCAGTTTGATCCCTCTCCGTTATATGTTAAACACGTGGAATACCTAGTGTTATGAATTGTAAGATAAGGAAAACCTCATAGAAAATCCACTGGCATATAAATCCTCACATTTGACAAGGAATTCGTCGAACTTCTGCACCGACACAATAGTTTTATAGCATCCAGACATGCCAGTGATGTCCAACATGACTACTCCTCAGACCAATGGTTTATTCTCTGACCGGAACCCTTGGAATTTCCTGACATAAGTATTGTAATTAACTAGATTCTATGATGAAATTTCACTGAGAATAGTTTCACGGACAACATCTTAAGTCTATGAGGGATACTCAGACTAGGGAATGAGTTCGGAGGAGGAATCCATGGAAGGAGGAACCAACATCCCATCATCTCATTTCGATCAAGGAGAAACTGTCGATTAATATTCAATGATAGTCACCCACCTTTGGAATGAGAGAATGTGGGGTAACAAGATGATCATCTTCCAAAACAAACAGATGCTCCCCCCAGAGAAAGCATCAAAAATAGAAATAGTGAACCTGATGTGATGTTCTTAACCTCAATGTGGATATTAGAAGCATTCAAGACATTAGTGGGCTAGCGTGTCACTAGATCCATGTAATCAGGGATGGGTCCAACCATGCATATAATGGGCCTCGCGGAAAACTCATCAAATATTGGGACTGCTAAACTTTTGACATCCCGGTCGGTGACGTTGTCAGTGTAGACCCTTCGTAACAACCATGGATGATAGAATGGTTCTAGGGAACTAGAAATTGATTCCTTTTTTATGGACTAATGGTTTAAATCATCTTACATTATAACACCCAAGATTCCATATCATGAAATCTATCACCACCCACCTATTGATGCATGGTAGGGGAAATGTCTGTGCGATAATCCCACTTGGCCTCATTTCCCCCATGGAAGCCTCCACGTCCACTATTTTTGGGCACCCACACCCAATCTTCCCATATGAAATCGTTTATAGAAGGTTGATAAAAGACCTCATTCAGTGATATGAGGAGGATGGGATTATCCCAATAAGAGATATGGCCTATCAATACATAGAGACGGTTGCGACCCATCACCACCACCACCCCCATGGGACACATATGGAGCTATTACTCGCCACTCTGATGCAGAATCATTTTTGGATCCTCTCCCTGTAATGCTTCGATAAATCTCTACCCTACATCGATGAGGTGATGGATATCTAGTCCAGCCCAGTCAGGATCCTGTTCTAGGGGCTCCCAAGGAGGGCACTTGATTGGATGCATCAATGCGGCAACCCAGCCCCATGTGCTGAGGAGTAGGTAAGATATGCACCAGTATTGCTGGACCCAGTTCGGTTGACCCAACACTAGTGTCCGGAGCGGGTTGAGGAGGACGTCCACCGAGGGGCGTCAACTTCCGGGACTGTTGTGTCTTGTGCCTATATGGTTTTATACCATCATCCCCTAGTTTACACCGAGCAGCATCACTCATATGCCTAGCTTTGATCGAGGCCCCTACCACCCCATGGGAAGACTGGGTCGACTCTCTTGGTCACCGGCACAGGTAGCGCCTGTCATGGGTGGACCCGTGGTAATGATACCCAGTACCGAGGTCCTCCTCATACCATATCCAATGAAATAGTAGGTATGTACTGCTCCCAAGATCGGCGTGAAAGGTCCTCCTTACACCAAAATCAATTCAAAAAAGGGTATCTCTCATGTCTTTACAGCCATCGATGAAGTTCATCCTTATCCAAACAACTACATAGCAGGCGGTTTTCCTTGCTTCATAAATACCCAGCACAAAGGTCCTACTCATGCCCTACTTAACCTATATGAGGACCCTCCATGCATCGATGTTGCTAGAGGAAATAAGCATGGAGGCCCTTACCATGATCCAACCAACTCTAGAAGAGGTCCTACCTTCTCCAGTACTTCTCATGGAGAATAACACCACTTGTCATCTAGTGGACATGGAGGTCCTTCCAATGTTTCCATCGACATAATTATTGGTTCTCCTCGCACCCTGGATCACCCAAGAGAAAGTACACACCACCCAAGAAATAGTTCGCTCCAATTTCCTTCTCAATCCAGGAATATACCCTACCTCGTAGAGCCATACTGGGGTAGGTGGGCCGGTCACCATCACCATAAATAAATGATGGGAAGATTTATACTGATATTGCACATTTCTTCTTCCCGAATTATATGGTGGAATATGATTCAGCAATTGAATCGTCACCTCGACCCTCTGTGTCGTGAGCAAGGGTTGGGACATGGCATATCAGCCTTGTACTTCTGGAATGTGAGGTCCTCCAGATCTCTTCCTTCCTCTACATAAACATCCAAGAGAATGAATATTTGTCCTCTCCTAAGGGTCTGGCCACAAAATCACCAATATCATCACCATGATCACTCTCTAACATAACTAGAGATCATTGATAGTTATTCTTGGGACCAATGGTTTATGATAAAAAGAACGGTCCACCGCTAGAAGCTATAGTCCCTATGCTAGAAATTGTGGTCTCCAGTCCATCTTATCGTGATGTGGTGGCAAAGTCACTTCTCTCTTCAGAGGATAGCCTGAGATGTGGTTTCATGTCAGCATGCTCTCCGTAATCTCCAACGACTAGCTTATGGTTTTAGCGGTCTTCTTCAGTTCTTCTATCGGTTCCCCAATCACTTCTAGAAAACTAGTGGGGTATATAAGGGCTAGACCCTGAGTCTAAGCAGAGGAGATTGTGTGACATTCATGTGGAAGACTATTTCTCTAATATATTTTGTCATGTTTTAGTACTAAATTTTAGTGCACCGGAATCACTCACCCAAGAGGAGGTTGGATGATTTCTCCAGACCCTCTAGGTTACTCACTTTAATCTTCATCGTCAATTATTTTCCTACCCCAAGATACCTAAACACTTCAAAGACATTTGTCAAAAATGTTTGTTGATTGATTTTTCCACACTCCCCATGGCCAACTATCTTGTGTCTCTAGGCCACCATAGGACCCTCCCTCAAAGATGCGTTCAGAGATTTAAAGTGATTTATAGGATTAGCACGGAGGCTTCTCCCCATGTGCTGATCTATGGTTGTGGGTAGTACCTGGCCCTCCATTTTAGTTCTATTTGATGCCAACTCAAAT
Source organism: Viscum album (assembly GCA_963277665.1). Lineage (NCBI taxonomy): Eukaryota > Viridiplantae > Streptophyta > Magnoliopsida > Santalales > Viscaceae > Viscum > Viscum album. The sequence continues at coordinate 400,675,416 of OY728130.1, forward strand.
TTACTGGAGATATCATTGATATGACACCAAGTAGAGTCATAGTTAACATGGACGATTATTCAAAGGAATATATGGAGATAGAGCTCCTTGAAAAAAACCTACCCCCTGATGGATTTCCAAAACTGTTGGATCTGTCGGGAAGGATTACTCGTCAGAAGAGATACATACTGGGTCTTCCAATTCCCACTAAGGAATTGGTCCTCAACCAAAATCCCAATAAAGTCAAGGGTACCCATAGTGCGATACAACCTTCCAATCTATCGGGATTAGTAAAAAAGATAGGGTATGATTCCAAAAAATACACATTGCATCAATAGCTCGAAGAGTATAAGAAGACCGTCGAAGACCTCCTTACTGAGGGTGCCACGAACTGACAACAAGACTACGATGATCCTTCGCTAGGGCAGTAGGGGTAGACACAACCTCCCCAATATATTTAATCTAGGTGACCCTGACTATCCTACCCATACAGACAGGATAGAGGCTGGAACATATAGAAATATGGTGCATTATGTGTCGCCAAATCCATCTCAATAGCACGTTAATCACAAGGATCTATCTTAGGTTCCCCTTGCCACTCAGCATGTCCTCCCACTAGCCGCTCCATGACCCGTTAGCCCTTTTTATCAGGTTGAAGAACCCTCCAAAGCACTGGGGTCATTAAAACTCAACAACAAAGAAACCCCCACCTATATGATCTGATTGCAGCACTCATTGCCCACCTCGAGGCCTTTGAGACTTGACAGGTGGAAATCCTGTCTGATTGTTTTCCATTTTCGACATGGGTCGATGATATGCCAGCACCCTGGGATTCATAAATCCCATATTCTATAATTTTTCGGGGATGGGTGACCCACTACAACATCTGGACTTCCTCATTTCTAGGTCTGGGACCATGTTGGGTGCTACATCGCAAAAAGATTCCACCAAACTCGGATGTTTTGTACAAACAATGGAAGGGTCTGCATTTGTCTAGTAAAACTAGATACCCCTCAGGTTAGTCACTAACTAGGAAGACCTTTTTAGGAAATTTAGTTACCATTTGAGTTCCATCACATGGATGAAAATTATTCCAGACCACTTCAAATGAAAATAGAGGCATGTCTACTATGTCTCAGATTTGTTGCTTGGTGGAAAGGCCTTACATTCTCTATGGTTATGCTGGAGACTTATTATCAATTGGTGAAAATGTTTGTGGAGAATATCAAGACATAACTGGTCCCCTCTCTTGTTACCCAGAATTACCCTGGGATATTTGGAGACTTTTCTGAGATGGCCCATTGCATAGAGGAAGAATTGCAATAGGCCAACCAAGAGCGGTCGTCGCCTCCTACAATTCCTGTAAGAAGGGCCGATAAGGTGAGCCCGCTGAGGTGGTGCAAATAAAATACCCAATGAATCTAGAGTTATTACTAGTATATCCAACACTGCACCCTCGTAGAGACCCTCCCACACAGGGGTAGCCTCTGGCCCAACAACACCCACATCAGAATCGGAAGGCTCCCCCGTGTAATGTGATGCCACCACCTCGGTGAGATAACCAGGTCCCACCTCCTCAACAGGCTCCTCTAGCCCCTCATTAGAGTCGGGTTCCCAGATCCCCCATCAAAAATAGGTGAAACCTGACCTACTCATTCAATGAAGCTTAAATCCCTGATTTTTTCTAAAGCACCTTTGAACATGGAATTGTACGGTTTCCCGAATGCAGAAGGGTAGAAGAGGCTGATCTCACTGATTTACCCAATTTACTACCCCTGCCAACAGAACCTAGGACACAACCTCAAATAGTTCTATGCGTATAAATAATGGCTTCATGACCCGGTTGATAAAAACATATTCAGTTTTGGCCATGCTCCATCACATGTGGCATATGTCTTCATGGTGCCTGATAGTCGTAGTAACAGCAAAGGCGAGTGGCCGCAGGTTTCTAACTGTGGATCCATGAAGTATGATGAATATATGGATCATAAAATAGTCACATGATCCCAAGGTATTATACATGAATTTATGAATTGATCAATGCTTTTCTAAATGGACCGCATCAACCACAACTAGTAAAATTGCATCAACGATTCAACCATCCTCTTCCGAGAAGAGGAGGCATCGATGATGCGATGGAAAAAAATTCCCCCTGCCGATATAGTCATCATCACATACACATAAAAACTTCATTCCTGTAGAGATAGAAATTTCCCCCACAATCTATCTAGTAGTAAGGGATCATTCACGTTACAGTTAATGGTACACCTCAGTTACTGCAGAGTTGGAAAACCCCTAAATTATTTCGGACTGTGAAGACTGTCAGAAGGATCCTCCAAAAATCCCCAACTACCACCAGCATTGATAAGGCCATAGCTATATGGGTCATCATAATTTCTCTGTCAAGACTTTTAGATGGTATGTTCATGCCGCAGAAAACATACATCTGACTCAGAACAGATCTCAGCACACGCATCCTTCTTGTTTGCTATCATCAGATTTTTCTTCATGTGCTGTTTGCGTAGCTTGATTAGGTAGATCCTCCTGACTGCGCCATGATCATCCATGCTCTATTGTGGGTCAGTTATAGTCATCTGACCCTCATCCAATATTTTCTTTATATGATTCGACTAGTCATCAGCATGTTGTTCCCAGCATCATTCAGGCACCGTTTCAGCTAGAGGGCCCAGCCATTCCCCCTATTGTAGAATATACTCTTATAAGCAGAAGTTAATGGTTGGAACAGAAGTATGATGTTCAAAAAAATCTTACCATAATTCAGAAAATAATACCTATCCTTGAAGATCTTCTCCTGTCATTGGATATGTGTTAATCCCTTGCAATGGCTTTACTAATCCCCTCATAGTTTGAGACGAACATAGCAACTACAGAAGACTTCCATGTTTATGCAGTCGAGTATGCTGAATGCCAAACCATTATGTCTTTCACTAGAAAAGATGAAGGCTCTCCCATTCGGGGGACCATCCACCCATTATACATCACTGGCCACTTCTATGGAATAAATGTTTCATTGTCTTCTTGGAACAGGCTCTAGGATCAACATAGTCTTCACCCAGACCCTCTGAAATATGGGGCTATACAAGGATGAACTAAGTCCATCTAAGCTGATAATGCAAGGTTATGATAGAAAGGAATAAAGCTTGTTCAGAAAGATCATCCTGAAGACCCTGTTTGGTGGGCTGGTAGCCCGCACTGAGTTCATGGTTGTCTCACAGGAACCTGCTTATAACACGTTAATGGGTAGGTCATGCCTTCACCTGCATGTCATGGTCCCTTCATAGTATCACCAGTTCCTTAAGTACTCCATTAACTATTGTGTGGGTATAATCTAAGGTGAATCATCTCTTTTTGTCTCTTGTGGGTCCTGCTACCATGATGTTGACTATTAAAATAGCAAGGACAACAATATTCAAGCTAACGAGTTTGAACACGCTATGGTTATGATTGACTTATGCTTAAACCTGTATGAGGCCTACATTGTCTCGATCCATTGACTTGAGGATACTACCCTAAATATGGGGAAATGGTGTGTTTTTTATTGAATGAGGGGGAATAACATTCCCAAGTCTATGATAAATCAACAGATCACCTCGTATTTCTACAAATACCAGGCTCGTGTGATCCCAGAGCACCCTACACCCATTACGTATCGATATATCCTCCCCGTGACAACATCAATACAGAATACATTCTTGTTCTGCAGTGCTAGGATGAATTGACTCAAGATGATGCACTATTTTTTCTTTCATATCATCAAGCATGGCCCCTACGGCCAAAGACCATATGAGATCAGATCGACAGCTTTCATTGCTATGGTTTTGGTAGTATAGGTGTCCCCTAAAGCAGTGTTCGTCATTGATCAGGCTAGTAGTAGTCTCCAATCGGGATTTGATGAGCCAGAGAAAAATCCTCCCACCAAGGATCCCACCTTCACAAGTGAGGAAAAGTATTTGGAGGTCCTACTTCTTTATTTTGAAGAGGTTGTATTCACCATGGTCGATTAATTGATACAGGTGATCCTTGGTTACAAGACAGATCTGAAATCCACATTTATTAGTGCCTCTATGCATGTTGAAGATGAACACTAGTACATGGAATTTTTGAAACATAACTGTGAATTATACTCTTGGAGTAATAATGAGATATTGGGACTAGATCCCCAGATATCCATCCACTTCCTTGGTCTTTCGTCAAATCACCGCAGGTTCAGACATCATCTAAAAATGATGCACCCTTCTCATGGTGTTATGGTCAAGGCCTATGTTGATAAGATAATCAAAGACGACATCATTAAGGAGGACCAGTACCCTAGAAGGATTTCCATATAATTGAAATTTAGGAAGAAGAACAGGAAAATCAGAGTCTACACTGACTTTAAAGATCTCAACCGTTATTGTCTGATGGATAATTTTCCCCTTCCCATGATGGAGTTTTTGATTGATGCCACCCATGGTTCTAGGCCCTCCCCTTTATATATTGGAATTCTAGGTATAACTATATCCAAATTCCTGTAGATGATGAAGATTATATAGCCTTTAATCCCCACAAGGTACTATCTTCTACCATGTAATTACCTTCGGCCTAAAGAATGTGGGTGCCACCTATCATTCTGCCATGTATTGCATATTTAACCCAATTCTTGGGACATAGGTGGATGGTTACATGGATGATCTAGTGGAAAAATATTTCCAGCATCAGGATAATATCAAATATGCTTAGAAAGTGTTTTGTTTCTACTGTTTCCTCCTTCTGAAGATGAAAACATTGATCTGTGCCTTTGTGGTTACCTATGGAAAGCTTCTCATCTTTGTTTTCAGATAAAGGGGCATTGAGATTGAAAAGAGAAGATCAGGGTCCTTACCAGATGACTCCCCCAAGAAATATTTTGTAGATTCATGGCTTTCAAGACCACTTGGCCGACATATGTTGATTAATTGTGAATCTTGGTGGAAAGTGTATTCCATTTTCTCAACTCATGATGAATGAAATTTTCTATCAATGGGAAGAGGAATGTCAGACTGATTTTGAGATAATCAAGCGGTTTCTGTTCCATCACCTGGTCTTGATGCCACCTATCTTTAGAAAGCCACTGGTCCTTTATGTGACTGCCCAAGAACAATCTCTCAATTCCATTCTTTCTATGATAAACAATGAGGGAACATAGAATTTACTCTACTATATTAGATGCATACTCCTTGATACGGAGACCATGTTTTCCCCTATCGAGAATAGCTACCTTGTGTCAATATTCACAGTGCAAATATTGTGACATTACTTGTAGCACCATGAGGTACAACTGGTGTCTCAAGTGGATATACTGAAGCACATCCTAAAATTCCCAAAGCTGACATGCCGTATAGTTTGGTGGGCAGTGATCCTCTAGTAGTTTGACATCAGTTTTGTCCCTCAAAATAATATTAAGGGGAAATCATTGGAATATTTTTTCCGCCCAAACATCCCCCATGGACCATACTTCAGACCCTGATTTTCTAGATGAGTTGATCCTACTGGAAGACCAATCCATTCTATTATGGAAAATGATTTTTGATGGTGCCTCCTAGAGCCCTACCAGCAGAAGGCTTAACGACCCCATACTCAACAGAGTTGGCCTAGGTATCATCTTCATTACCCTAGAATAAGTCATTCTGTTGTATTGTTTACTACTGTAAGAAGTCTACACCAACAATGAGGCAGAGTATCAGTCTCTCATCACTGGCCTCAAGTTGTCCCTTGATATTGACATTCCCCAACTGCATTTGAAATAGGACTCTAAACTAGACATCATGAAAAAATGGACACTTTTTTTGTTTGAAAACCAGAGCTTCTACCACTGTTGGAATGTTCCCTGAAGACAATGGATCAGTTCTCATATCAGAGAGAGGTTTCTTATATTCATTGATCTAATAACGGTCAGGACAATGCATTGGCCAGAAATGTTGTATCACATGCATATCCTAAATAGGATGATTTTATTATCAATGTGGAACACTAGAGATTCATCACTCCCATCGCACCAGTTGACGTTTAGAAACTGAAAATAAGACACCCTACCATCAGTACCTCTACATTAGGACCCCCTGGTCACATTGGATAAGTTTTGGATGTGACTCCCGAATAGAGGACCCCCTTTATCATGTACCTCCAATATAGAAATATCTCGGTCGATCGATCCGAGCACGAGTGAATCTGACACTATGCATTGCAGTTTACTCTCCAGAGGGTTCCTGGTCTAGAGAAGATCCTATGAAAGAGAGGGTTTGATGGGGTTCTCCACTATTGAATTCATGGAATTGAGATTTATCAAGTCATGTAGGAAGTTCATGATGGTTCTTGCGAAGCTCATCATACTGGGCTAAAATTAACTTACAACATCTAGATGTTGGGTTATTTGTTTCCCTCCATGATCTGTGAATGCATCATGTTTCCTAGGAGATTCCATGCATGAAAAATTCATGAAAACATTGTGCATCAGCCTCCATAGCCTCTCCAAACCAAAATATACTCTTGGCCCTTTGTGGTATGGGGACTCGATGTTGTGCGAATATATCCACCGGTGACAGCTCTCCGGTGTAGGCCCATCTTGACCGCTACAGATTTATTTTACAAGTTGAAAGAAACAGTTCCACTCAAGGAGGTTAAGTCCCATTCTATCGTTGAATATGGGAGCTCTAATATCATCTACCAAATTGGAGTCCCTCACGCCATTCTTATTGATATTGGATCCATCTTCTGAGAAGTCGAGTTGATGAAAATTTACACCATGTACAATATCCATTCTAACAATACCTCCCACTATCATGCGCAAGAAAATGGGATGATCAAGGCATTCCAAAAATACATCCCTAACATTCGACATAAAATGGTTGTTTAGAAAAAGAAATTTTTGGATGAAAAAGATTCCAAACTCCCTCTAGATGTATTTTAAAATGAAACATAATTCTGCATAGGTGACCTCATAATCCCTAGTGTAAGGAATAGAGGCCATCCTACCCATGTTGATTCAGTTTCCATTGTTACACACAATTGTCTATGATCAACCAACACTAGATAAGGTAGCTTAAATCCTTTTGTATGAATTGTAAGCACTCGATGAGAACAAGATTGATTCCCTGCATAATCTGGAAACGCATCACAACAAGATAGAAATAGCTATCAATAAGAAGGTTCACCTCCACTCTTTTTTGCAAGGTGACCTAGTGTTGGCCATGAAAACTCTAGTGATACTCTGTAGGAAACCACTGAATCTAGAGCCCAAAATGGAAATTCCATACACCATTCATAAGGTTAATCCCAATGACGTGTACTCCCTTATCACCATGTATGGTGAGTGTATAACCCCTACCCCCAATGAAAAATTCTTCAAGAAATACTTTTCATGAGCGTAAGGGTCCTACATGAACTTAAACTGTCATGTCCAACATGAAATTAAATAGTATATCATCTCACAGGACGTTAAATTGTATCCATTCCTACATAACATTAAACTGTTATGTCTCGCATGACATTAAAATGTATGGTGTCTCGCATGATGTTAAATTGTAGATAGCCCTACACAAACATAACATTTCCAACGTCCATGCTTCATAACATTAAAATACATAAAACCTTTCAGAACTATGTAAGGATTAATTCCCATCCTCGTGGGATATGTAGGAACGCTCAGACACCTCATCTTGAGTCAATCCCTCACAATCCTCTTTGAATTTCCCCCATGTGTATAGTTTTCATGGCGAATCCTGCCTGGTGTAGTGTAGGCTTCATTGGTCCCCCTAATGTCAGGATTATGATGATTTCCCCATGTGCCACCTCCATGTTATTCTATTCTCCATGTAATTACCGCACACTTGTAAACAACATGCCCTTTAAGAACTACACAAGGGTTTATTCCCGTAATTATAGGATATGTAGGAACACCCAAACATTTTGTCTGTATGCCCAGTGCCAAACTTCAAGATCTCTACTAGGGTCGAAATACATGGTGTGGTGCCAAATTTTTTCCATATTTACATTGGCTACATGATGATCTCACCATATATACCTCTCCCTAGAGTTATCCACCTATTTTGATGTCCTGTATGATGATAAATTGCACATGCACATTTATGATTCACACACTCCCTTTACATGGGACTCTATCACCATTCACCTCTGCAAGGGACACTAAATGTGGTTGACACACATTTGTTGTTTTCATTTCAGCATACACGATATGGATTCTATGTTTATAACATGGTCAACAGTTATCCGTCATCATTTTCACCACCCCATATGTCCTAAATATTCGGTGAAGTGGTTCATATATTTCTACTATCCATTCAAATGTCAGTCTGCCTTGTGTAGGACTGTGATTCCAGCTATCGTAACCTTATATTTTGTGGAGAGCCTGGTCCTATTCCTTATTTCCCACACAGAGCATTACTCAAGTGGGCATAGGAATTATGGGAAGGAAATACCCTCATGAAGGGTCATCAGTCTGTGGTCCAACCTCTATGATCTTAAACTATGATCTCAATTATCATCATTGCAATATGTTAAAACTAAAAGCTTTCCAGGACTTCCTGTCTCAGGTCGCTCTCCCCTTTTTTGGTCCCTTGACACAATTTATCACTTAGGATTGTGCGGTATGGCCTAGACTCTATTTCCACATTCATGTCGGACTATTATTTCCATGCCACATTCATCCCCATGGGAAACACCTCCATTATCATCCTCACTGAAAGACGTTAAAATACGTATTGGATGGGACTTCCCTTCTTGGATCCCTTCACTTTTTCGGCCCCCTATCTCAAGTCCTCATTTTGGATCGTACGGTGGGGCATGGGCTTATGTTCTCATCCACGCCGGGTTTCCCTCTGTGCCATACACATCGCTCATTAAGATATCTTTCCCCTATCTATATATTTTCCACATAACTTAAAACTGTAAAGCATCCTATAGACCTATGTGTGGCTTGATTCCCATCCTTGTGAGATATGTAGGACTGTCTGGAAATTTATCCTTCGGGTCCTACCCCATTTCTTAGAAACCCTAACTTATCTTCCTGGCCCCCTGTCCTGAGTTCACTAAAGTGGAAAATGTGGCATCGTATGGGCCTATGTACTCATTCACAATGTCTCTATAACAACAATTACACATACCTAATTCGCCTGATATATCTTTATGTTCATATCTTATACTAATATTTTTTAGTCAGTTTCTTTTAATTTGGGCCACTCGACCCTCTTTGGCAGTTCACCGATGTGCCAAGGAGCACTGTGGTTTATTACATAGAGTGTTGGATTCTAGAAGACTTGTTATCTCCCATTTTCTGGTTTCATGTTCCTTTTCAATTTGGATTTCATCATCTTTCACATCCAAAATCCCCGCCTGAATGGTATGGATGCTTAGAATGAGATATCTCCTATGATTTCAAGCCAATGCCCTCATGGACCTCAAAGTAAAAATTGATACATGTCCTGCATTGTGAATATAGTTAGTGGTCGACATTCATTTTTTGTTCCCATTTCAGGTCACACGATATAGATGATGTGTTTAGAACATGGTCAATAGTTATCCTCTATCATCCCACTAGCCCCATCAAGACCAAAATAATGGTTACATGATTCAAATCCATTTCCACTTCATCATGTCTATTTGAAATTTAAACACACTAGGTAATGTATCTCAGTGTACATTGTCACATTATATGGAAAAAATCAATGGGAGGCATTGTCTGGGTCTCCACACTAATTTCCCCATTGCATGTATTTTGTGTGTTGCAAAGACCTTCTCCACCCTTGTTTCCCACATCATTCATCGATCATGTGGGCTTAGGGATTCAGTTGAGGTTTGTGCCCATTTTGAAGTGTATCTCATCTCTATGGTCTGAGGTCTGGGGCCTTAAACTAAGATCTCCTTATACGTCCTTTCCATAAGGAGTAATAACCGTAAATCTAAGAACTACGTGTAGTTTGATTCCCATGATCATGGGATACATAGGAATGCCTAGACATCTCATATTTGGGTCTAGATCAGGTTCCACTAATTACCTCTTCTATTCAGGCCTTGTGTACATTTCTTTCAAGTAATTTCATGGTGTGGAGTTGGACTTGCGTCCTCATCTATGTCAGGATTGAAATATTTTCACCATGTACTTCCCTTCTAGAAGCTAGTATATCATTCCCCTCGTCCCAAAATACATTAAATGGAACCCTCATAACAATGTATGGATGGATTTCCATCCTCTTGGAATATGTTGGAACACCTATATGTTTCATCATACTGGTATCGACACCCTTAATGTCGGTTCACAAAACAATCCCAACCATTTTACATCGGTTTACCCTTGTCCCGCATTACGTTAAACTGCATGCCTGGTTTTTTTCTAGAAAGACATTAAACATTACACATTCCAACTACATGGTCTTTGATACTTGTCTCTTAAGAAAGGCATGTAGTAAGCCTCTAGGAGTTTTTGCACAATCCATCGGTAAGCCGTTGTACCTCATCAAGTGGTAAGGCATTATACCCCACTAAGCGGAAAGCTGTTGTACCACATCTAATAGTAATTTGTTCTGCCCCATATAGTGGTATGACCTTGTACCACACCCTGCAGAAAGATGTTGTTCCCCATTAAGCAGTAGGGAGTTGTACACAATCCAGCAGTAAGACATTGTACCCCACCGAGCGGTAAGCCATTGTACCTTATCCAGCAGTAAGCTATTGGGCCCCATCCAGCTGTAATCCTTTTTACTCCATCAAATGGTAAACCATTGTACCCCATCCAGTGGTAAGAAATTATACCCCATCTTGCGGTAAGCCATTATACCCCATGCAGTGGTAAGTTGTTCTACCCCATCCAGTGGTAAGCCTTTGTACCCCATCATCGGTAAGATATTGTGTTTCCCAATCAGGGTTAATCCATTGTACCCCATTAGAAGTAAGGCATTGTGATCAAAAATAAATGGTAAGCCATTATAGTCTCCTTTTCTTGGACCCACAGATATGTCCTGCCCCTCGTGCATTAGACGAACTCGGGCTGCTAACCACGTGTAAGCCCCAAACCTCATCTTTGGGTCGTCATCCTCTGCACACACCCCAATTTTAAACCTATCCTGAAATACATGGCATGTATTTCATACCATTGGGATATGTAGGAAGCCTCCCTGAGGTTCAAACCTTCACTCAGATCTCATCCTGGTCTTTCCTTCAATCCTATATGTTTCAAGACGATTATCTCTCAACCTAGAGGTTCCATTTTCTTCCGGTCTCATCCATGTTTCAATTCGCACGGGCTGCCTCCAGAGGTCTTCCGTCACCCCACCAAACTACGTGGGCATTAATTTCCTACCACGAGGATACATATGAAGTCTCTTCGAGGATGAATCCCAACATCACTGTCGCCCTCCTGTTGGGTCCATATCACTATCCATACCTTCTCAACTATCTATATCCTTCCTGATTTTTACCCATGCCGGCACACCCTGGTGAGATCATTTCACCCACTCTCCCAATGCTCCTAGCATTAATCAAGTAACTAACCACGAGTTAGCCTCAACATCAGTGATCACTCTATGGGTTGGACCTATCTGATCTACTCCTGTCAGTTTTCTGATCTATCAGATCTATCTCTGCTAGATGTTATACTCACAGCATACCTTTTGTTAAGAACAGGAAGCTGAGGAAAACCTCAGAGACATTCCAATGGAAACCCATTAAAAGCCCTATCATAATGTGAAGAATCCGAGAAATGCAAGTGTTTCAGCGTCCGGACTTCCCAGCAATGTCCAACGTGACTACTCCCCCGACTAAAGGTTGCTTCCATGACCGAACACCTTAGAATGTCCTTATAGATGTAGTGTAATTAACCAGAACCCATGAAGACATTGCACTGGCAAGAGTTGCATGGACAAAATATTATGTCTATGAGAGAGTCCTATACTAGGGATCGAGCATCGAGGAGGAATCCCCGTAAAGAGTAACCAACATCCCATCATCCTTTTTTGATAAAGCTGAAAAAATCCCTAAATAGGTGACAGTTTCTGCCAACCTTTGGAAAGAGAGAATGTAGGGCCACAAGCATCACATCCTCTAAAACAAAAGGATGTGCACCCTTACAAAAGTGTTAGAAAAATAAATGTTTAACCTGGTATCAATTTCTTCTCCTCAATGTGGTTATTAGAAGTGTTTGATACATCAGTGGAATATCGTGTCACTGGATCCATGTATTTGGTGTCGGGTCCTGCCAAGAAAATAGTGGGACTGATGTGAAACTCACTAAATTTTGGGATAGTTAATTTTTGGAAATCCTGATATGATACATTGTAAGCATGGATCTTCTTAAAGTCCATAATAGATGGAATGAAATTAGGGTATTGGAGGAATATTTCTTTCATTCAGTACTAATTGTTTAAAACACCCTACCTTCTAGGATCCAAGCTGTCATATCAAGAATTTGATCAACACCCACTGACCTATGTCGGGGAAAGGGCAACGTCAACACAAAAATACAGTGTGGCCTTATTTCCCCCATTGCAGCCTCCACGTCCATAGCTTCTAGGTGCTCATGCCCAATCACCCCATATAAAATCGTTTAGAGAAGAGTGCTAAGTGACCTCGTTCGGTGATATGAGGAAGATAGGATTATCCCAACCTGGGATATGGCCCACCAAGACATAGAGGCTTCCGCAACTCATCAACACCACCGCCCCCAAGGGTCGCATAGAGAGCCACTACTCTCCACGCCGATGCACAACCGTTTCGAGAGCCTCTCCCCAAAATGCTTCGATGACTCCCTCCCATATGTTGATGAAGTGAGGGATATCCAGGTCAGCCTAGCCGAGATCTCATTCTAGGGGCTCTTAAGGAGGGATCCCACTAGGTTGCGTCAATGCCACCACCCGGCCCCAAGAACTGAGCAGAAGGTAATCCATGCACCTACACCGCTAGCCCTAGTCTAGTTGACTCGACCCCAGCGTCGGGCACGAGCTAAGGAGGACGCCCAATGCGGGGCACCAACATCAACAAATGTCGTGGCTCATTCCACTGCTGACGTATACCATCATCCCCTTGTTTACACTAAGCAGGGGCACCCATATTCCCAACTCGGATCGAGGCCCCAATAGCCCCACGTGCAGGCTGGGGTGACTCTCCTGGTCACTGGTTTAGGTAGCTCCCTTCACGAGATGACCCCAGGCAATGATACCAAGTATGGAGGTCCTCCTCGTAGCATCTCCAATTAGATAACATGTCTGTCCCACTCAGAATCTTAGTGTGAAGGTCCTCCCCATGCCAGATTCATTCCTGACCAAGGTCTCCCCCATGTCTGTACTACAGTCAACAAAGGTCCTCTTGGTCCCAACAACTAGAGAGGCATAGGTTTTCCTCTCTTTGTAAACACACAACACATAGGTCCTACCCATTTTTTCTTGACTAGTACGAGGATCCTCCTCGCACTAACGTTGCAGGAGGAAATAAGCATGGAGGCCCTAACCTCACTCCCACCAGCTCTAGTGGAGGTCCCACACACTCCAGTACCTCTCGTGGAGATTCCCACTATGTGTCGGATACTGTACATGGATGTCCTTCCTGGGTGCCCTTTAACATCTATCCTGGTGCTCCTTAAAACCCGGCACACTGAAGAAAAAGTCTTCTCTTCCCCAAAACTAGATCTCCCAAATGTCCTCATCGATCCATGAATCTACCCTATCCCAAAAAGCCATCCCAGGGTTGGAGGGCAGGTCATCGCCACCATAAAAAGAATTATGGGAAGATTCAGACCGAGATTTAATCATTATTCTTCTTAGATTCTGTGGCGAAATATGATTCAGAAATTGAAACCCCACCTTGATACTCTACGTCAGGAGCTGGGGAAGGGATGAGGTGTATCATCCTTGTTCTTTCGGAATGTGAGGTCCACCGAATCTGTGCCTCCCAGCACAGACACATCTTGGAAGATGATAATTTTTCATCTCCCTAGGTTTTCGCTGCACAATGGCCACCATAATCACTAGGATCACTCTCTACCTCAACAAGTGATCACGAAGAGTTACTCTGGGGACCGATGGTAGAGGAGAAACTGCACGGCCGCCAGAAGCTATAGTTCTTACGCTATAAGGTATGGTTATCAACCATTTTTATTTTGATGTGGTGTCTATGTCACTACTCTTTTAAGTGGATAGCCCGAGATGCAGTGAATTTTTAGCCGCTTTCCATATTCTCCACTGGCCAGATTACCATCTTAGCGGTCTGCTTCAATACCACTACCAGTTCCCTAGCCTCCACCAGTCAATGTGTGGGGTATCCAAGGGCTAGAAATCGAGTCTCAGCTTAGGATCTTTTGGGACATTCTTGTGACCGACTACTTCTCTAAGTTGTTTTTGCAAGTCATAACACCAAATTTTAGTACACTGAAATCACTCATCCAGGAGGTGGTAGGATGATTTTAAAAGGACATCAGGTGACTAACATTTATCTTCGTCATTGACGAGTGCCCTACCCCATGATTCAGTTACACTTCGAAGAAATTATTCAATAATGTTGTTTGATCAATTTGGCTACACTCCTCGTGGCCCAACGCCTTGAGTCACCAGGACGCCACAGGACCCTCCATCAAAGATGTGTTTAGAGATTTAATGTTCTACGTAGGATTATCAAGGAGGATTCTCCCCACATGCAGATATGTGTATGGGGGCAGTACGTGGCCCACCATTTCAGTTTTATCTAACACCAACCAGACTTGTTTGGTGATATTGAGGATATGCCTCCTAGTAGATTCATGGTTAACATGGACACTTTATCAAAGGGAGAGAGAGAGACATAGATCATTGGAGAAAACATACCCCTCAGGGGAGTGCCACAACTGGTATCTCGGTCGGGAAGGGTTACTTGCCAAAAGGGAAACCTACAAGGTAATTTGGTGACAACTGAGGCATTGGTCCTCATCCAGAATCCCAATAAGCGTTAGAAGCACCACCGAGCCATCAAACACTCTAAACCATCTGGCTCAGTATAAAGGACAAGCGATGATCTTGAAAACGCTTTGTGGAATCAATTGGTCACAGTGCATAATAAGATGGTTGTTGACCTCTTTACTGAGTTTACCACATAGCGATGATAAGACTATGGTGATCCTCAGCCAGGGTAGTAGGGGAAAACACAAATTCCCCCCTGAAAATTGCCTCCAGGTGACCCTTACCATACTTACCACACCAAAAAGATAGATACTGGAACATAATAAAGAGGTAATGGTAGGTGTCACAAAATCCAACTAAGCCATGTGATAATTACCAGGATCCATATGAGGTTCCCTCATCCGCTCCACTGGTCATCCTACTAGCCGCTCCACGATCTGTTAGGCTTGTTTATCATGTTGATGAACCTTCTAATGCACTGGTGTTCATGGATCCTCATCAAGATAGAAACCCCATCCCAGATGATTTGATGGAGTCACTCATTGCCTGCCTAGAGGCCAGGATTATTGGATAGGTGGAAATAATTCCTGATGGTAAGCTCTTTCTGGCTTGGGTGGATGATATTCCAGCACCCCTAGGTTTTAGAAATCCCAGCTTCTCCCACATTAATCAGACGGGTGACCCGCGGCAGTATCTATCCCACTTCATTTCATGGTCTTGGCCCATGTTGGGAACTCCATTGTAATAAGAGGATGCCAAAATATGATGTTTTTTTCCAACATTAGAAGGGCCTAGGTTTGTATGGTACATCCAGCTACCCACCATGTCAGTCACTGACTGAGAAGACCTCCATCATAAATTTCTTAA
Source organism: Viscum album (assembly GCA_963277665.1). Classification (NCBI taxonomy): domain Eukaryota; kingdom Viridiplantae; phylum Streptophyta; class Magnoliopsida; order Santalales; family Viscaceae; genus Viscum; species Viscum album. The sequence continues at coordinate 400,691,174 of OY728130.1, forward strand.
CTTGTTCTCTTCTACCACTCAGAAGAAGAGTATTATAGACCACATAAAATTCAAACAGAGGCATGTCGAGCGTGTCGCAGACTTTGTCTCCTTGTGTAAATTCCTTACCTACTCCTTGGATATGTCGATGAATTAGGAACAACTTGTGACAATGTGTGTGGGGAATGAAAAGATCAAACTAGCCCCCTCTCCCAATTCCAAGAATTACCCCTAGGTGATTCTAAGACATCTCTAATATGGACTATCACCTAGAGGATTCCTTACAGAAGGCCAAGAAGGCACGACCGTTGCCTCCTGTAATTCCCGCAAGAAGGTCTGCTGAGGATGAGACTGCCATGGAGGTGAAAATAGAAGCTCCTAGTCATCTTGAGTTATTACCAGTAGAGCCACCATTATATCCTCACAAAATCCCTTCACCTCAGGCGCAACCTCCAACCTAGTATCTCCCACATTAGAATCGGTAAGGGCCCCCGCATAATGTGTCACCACTACCCAAGTGAGATTACCTTGTCCCAACTCCTTGACAGGTTCTTCTAGACCATCATCAGGTATGAGCTTCCAGATCCCCCTTCCAAGACATGAGAAACATGTCATACTCATTAAATAAGGCTCATGTACACAGTTATTTCGGAAGAGACATACAATAGGGAGTATGGTATTCCCAAATACCGGAGGCCAAAAGAGTCAAATCTTAAATATCTCCCAAATTACTACCCATATCACAAGATCCTAGGAAAACCCTCAAACAATGCTATGTGTTTAAATAATGGATTCAAGACTAGGATGATAACAACGTAGTCCGGTTGTCCCAAGCTTCATCACATGTGGCATGTTACATTATGAAACCATATAGTAGTAGTGATAGTGAATGCAAGTGACATTAGGTTTCTAATCGCAGGTCCCAGACTTATGATGACTGGATGGATCATAAAATATTCACCCATGCCAATTGTATTATCTGTTCACATAAGAATTGACTTGGGCCTTCCAAAAAGGCTATATCACCCACATCTCTTACATCTTCATCAATGACTCATCCTTCCTCTTCCTAGAAGAGTAGGCATTGATGATTCAACGGAAAAGATTCTCACACTGATGTTGTCGTCATCCCATACTCTTAGCCACATCATACCTCCAGAGATGTAAATTTACCCCACAATCTATCTAGTAGTGTAGTATACTTCATGTAACAGTCATGGGTAAGCCTCAGTTAAAACATTGGAGTTGGTAAACCCCTAAATAAATTCTGATGGTGAAGAATTCCATACAGATACTTCCAACATCTTCTGTCGTCACCAGTGTCGATGGGGATGTGGCTATATGGTTCATCGGAGATCTTAGTTCAGTACAATCAACTAGTCATGGCATGCCACTAAAACTACACAACATGCTCAACACAATGATAGCATTTGGATCCTTCTCATCTGGTGTCATCAGATCCACCTTTTTCGGCCGTTTGTGTTGCTTGATCAGGTAGGGCATTTCTGACCATGCCGTGATCAACCACATTGTATTACGGGCCAATCAAAGTCATCAGACCCTCATCTGGTAGTTTTTCCACAGGATTTGAATAGTGAGTAGTAGAATTTTCCCAATATCACTCAGTCATCATTTTACCTAGAGGGGATAGCCATTCCCCTTATCGTAGAACGATATCCTGAAAGAAAAAGATCACGCTTGGCATAGAAGTATGTTGTTCTCATGAAAATTTCCATCATTTCTCAAAGGATCTCTATCATTCATGATCTTTTCCTATCATTGGATATGCATGAATCCACTGCCGGTCTTTAATAAGCCACATCTAGTTTGAGATGGAGGTAGCAACTTTAGAAGCCTTCTATGCTGACAAAGTCGAGCATGCTGAATGACATGACATTATCTCTTTCACTAGAGAAGATGATAGGTCCCCCATACAGGGGAACATCCACCCATTTTACATCACTGTCCACTTCAATGGTATCGATTTTTGTCATTTTCTTGTCGACATAGGCTCTGGGATCAACTAAATCCTGAACCAGACCCTTCGAAATATGGGGCTATCCAAGGATGACCTAAGTCACTCTAACATGAATTTCCGACATTATTATGGGACGGAACATCCACTGGTCGTTAGGATCTACCAGAAGACCTAGTTTAGTGCACTGGTAGCCTGCAATGAGTACATGGTTTTCTCCCAAGACCTTGCATATAACGCATTAATGGGTAGTCCATGGATTCACCTATATGCGGCAGTCCCTTCATCATATCACAAGGGCCTTAAATACCCCCGTAATGGTTGAGTGGGCATACTCCAAGGTTCCATATCTCATTTTTCTACCTGTGAAGCCCACTACCTGGAGACCGACTATTATAATTTCATGGATAAGTAGATTCTAGCTAATATGTTTTGAACACACTATGGCTGTGACCGACCTGTGAACAAACATGTTTGAGGCCAACATTATCTCGATCATTCGACTGGAGGATACAACCCCATATATGGGGCAATGCTTTTTTGTTTCTGGAATGAGGGTGAAGAACATTCCCATGTATAAGTGATGTTGGAAGATCACCTCATATTCATATACAAATCAGGTTCGTGTGATCCCAAATCCCCTTAAGGCCATAAGGTATCAGGATGTCCTCCCTTGGAATCATTAATACGACATATTATATTGTTCCACCGGGATAGGATAAACTCGATCAATCCAATGAAAAATTATTTCTTCGATATCATCAAGCATGGACCCTTAGGCCAATGTCCAGATGGGATCAGATTGACATCTTTCATTGCTATTGTTTCTATATTAAAGGAGTCCCCTGATGCAATGTCAACCACCGCTCAGGCTGGTACCAATCTCCCATCAGGATCTGTTGACCCATAAGAAACTCCTTCTGCAAAGGATGTCCCCTCCATAAGTGAATAAAAGGATTTTGAGGATGCACCACCAATGTTCGAAGATGTTGTGTGCACCACGGTTGATGAATTAGTACAGGTGAACCTCAGTAGCAAGATTGATTTAAAACCCACATTGACCAGTGTTGCTATACTTGTCGAAAAGAAACACAAGTACGTGGACTTATTGAAACAATGCTGGGACGTATTTTCTTGTAGATATGAAATGATGTTGGGACTAGATCACCAGGTAGCCATCCACTACCTCTGTCTTCTAGAAAATCACCACGGTTTTAGAAAACCACCAAGAAAGATGAACACTTCTCATGGTGCTACGGTCAAGGCCGAAGTTGATAAGCTAATCATAGCCAACATCATCAGGGAGAAACAAAACCTTATATGGCTATACATCAATGATAAAGACAAGATAATGAATGGAAAAATTAGAGTATTCATTGACTTCTGGGATCTCAACTTCTACTATCTGATGGATGATTTCCCCCTTTCTGTGATGGATTTTTTATTGATTCCACTACTGGATTCAGGGAACTATCCATCATGTATGGGTATTATGAGTATAACCATATCCAAACGGTTCCTCATGATGAAGAGTCTGTAGCCTTTAGGGAACCACAAGGTACTTTCTTCTAGTAGGTAACGTCCTTTGGCCTAAATAATGCAGGTGGAACCTATCAGCGTGCCATGTATTTCCTATTGAAGTCAATCCTTGAGACACTGATTGAATATTACGTGGATTATATTGTGGTAAAATATCATTGGTGTTAGTTTCATATAAAATTTATTGAGAAAGTGTTTGGTTCCTTCCATTCTTTCCATATGAATATAAACCCATTGAAGTGTGCCTTTAGGGTTAACTCTAGAAAGTTTCTTAGCATCATTGTCAGATAATGGTGCATCGAGATTGACCCAGAGAAGATTAGGCTCATCATCCAGATGTCTCCCCTATGGAATATTTGGGAACTATGAGGCTTTCAAGGACACTTTTCCTACATAATTTGATTCATTGCAAATCTGGAAGGATAATGAAATCCTTTTTCTTGGCTCATAAATAAAGCGTTGTTTATCAGTGGGATGAGGAAGGTCAGATTGCTTTTGAGGAAATCATGTTGTATAAACTCCATCCTATAGTCTGGATTCCACTTATCTCCGGATATCTGCTGGAACTTTATGTGACCTCCCTATAACGATCTCTCAATACCCTTCTAGAATAAAAATGATGTAACATAGAATAGTCTCTACTATCTTTGTTACACGATCCTTGATACGGAGACCAGGAATTCCCCTATCGAAAAGAGATTACTCCCACTGATTTTCAAAGTGTATAAATCGCGACATCACTTGCAGCACTATGAGGTAAATTTTCTCTCCTAGGTGGATATGCTGAAGTACATCCTATTCCACCCAATGTTGACTGGCCATCCAGCTCGATGGGCACTGATCCTCCAACATTTTGACATTAGCTTTGTCTCTAAGGAGCCTCTTAAGGGTCATATATTGGAAGATTTATTTGTTGTTCATAAATCCCATGTGGACCAGTATCTGGTTCTTTATTTTTCTGATGATTTAATCTTATTGGTAGAATAATCCATTCTATGATGGGAAATTCACTTTGATGGTGCTTCCCGGAGCCCTACCAGCCGAAATATCAATAACCCCAGTCTCAATAGAGTAGGTCTGGGTATCGTCTTCATTACCCCCATAGAATTCATTTTTCTATGTTCATTCCTGCTGTTAGAAGGCTACACCAACATTGTGAAGGAGTATCAAGCCCTCATCACTAGTCTTGAGCTGGCCCTCAAGATTTACGTACCCCACATTCATGTGAAATGGGACTCTGAACTAGTCATCATGAAAATCAACGATGAATATGTTTTCCAAAATCTAGAGCTCATACCACGGTTGGAATGCACCCTCCAGGTGAGGGATCCATTCTCATCTAGGCCAGAGGATTCTCATATTCCTCGATCCTAGAATGGTCAAGCCAATGACTTGGCCAGCCACGATTCATCACTTTCATAGACTAACTAGGATAATTTTATTATCCATATGGCCCAACGGAGATTCATCACCCATGTCACTCCTGATGATGTTGATAGCCCACAAGTAAGCATCTTACCGTAGACACCTCGAGGTAAGAACCTTCAGGTCCCCCTGAAGCAGTGTTGGATGTAACTCCCGACTAGAGGACCCCCTTTATTGAATACCTCCAACACAACAATCTCCCAGTCGATTGAGTCGAGTGCACGTGAATCTGACACCGCGCATTGCAGTTTACTCTCTAGAGTGGTCCTTGTCTTGGGAGGATCCTCTGGAAGATAGAGTTTGATGGGGTTATACTCTATTGCATTCAAGGAGTTGAGATATATGAAGTCATGTAGGAGGTTCTTGATGGTTCTTGCAGGGCTCATCAGATTGGGCCGAAATTATCTCACCAAATCTAGATGTTGGGATATTTCTTCCATCTATGATCTGTGACTGCATTGAGTTTCCAAGGAGATTTCATGCATTCCAAATTGATGCCTACTTCTTTGAATTGGCCTTCAGAGCCTCTCTACACTACTATGTACTCTTGGCCCTTTGTAGTATGAGGACTCGATGTTGTGGGACCATATCCACCGGTGACATCTCGTCGATGCAGGTTCATCTTGACTGCTATAGATTTCTTTTACATGTGGGAAGAAGCAGTTCCACTCAAGGAGGTTAAGTCCTATTCCATCATTGAATATGTGAGCTCTAACATCATCTACTAATTTAGAGTCCCTCACACAGTTCAAACTGATAATGGCACCAGCTTCCGAGCAGTTGAGTTGAAAAAATTATACACCATGTACAATATCTTTTATAACTATACCTCCCACTATAATGCGCTAGAAAATGGGAAGATAGAGGAATTAAAAAAACCCTCCCTAAAATTATATAGAAATTGGTTGGTCAAAACCAGAAGATTCGGTCGGACAAGATCCCTAATGCCCTCTTGGATTATCGTATGAGGACTCACAATTCCACACAGGTGACCCCATGCTCCTTGGTGTATGGAATTGAGGCCATACTACCAATCGGGATTCAGTTTCATTCATTATGCACAGTGGTATATGATCAAAAATCACTAGATAAGGTAGCTCAAATACATTTGGATGAATTGGAAGTGCTCGACGAGAACATGCTTCATTCCTTTCACAATCTTGGAAGTCAACAGAACAAGATATCGATATCTTTCAACAAGAAGGTTCACCTCCACTCATTCTTACAAGGTGACCTAGAATTGTCCCTGAGAACACAAATGATTCCTGGTAGGAAACCACCCAAGAAAAAGTCCAAATGGGAAGGAACTTAGATCATTCATAAGGTTTACCCTAATGGAGTGTACTCCTTTTCCACCATGGATGGTGTGCATATAACTCCTCACACCAATGCCAAATTCCTCAAGAAATACTTTGCATAATCTTAAGGGTCCTACACGAACTTAAACTGTCACGTCCCACATGAAATCAAACTTTATGTCATCCCACATGATGTTAAACTGTATCTAGTGCTACTGGACCATAAACTGTTACGTCTCTCATGACATTAAACTATTTTTTGCCCCACACAATGTTAAAATATAGACTATTCTACATGCCCATAAGAATTCTAAAGTCCTTGCAGCATGTTGTTAAACTGCACAACACCTTCAAGAACTATGTATTGATTTATTATCATCCTCGTGGGATACCTAAAAATGCTCAGACTCCTCATCTTGAGGCCATCCCCCAGACTACTCTTTGACTATCCCCCATGTGTATAGTTCTCTTAGAGGACCCCGCATGGTGTAGTGTAGGATTCTTTGGAACAACCAATGTAACGATTACGATGATCGACCCATGTTCACCCTTCACATTCTTCTATTATCCCATCTCGTTATCGCCTGATGCTAAAATAAACGGACTTCAAGAAAAACCTGTGGTTTGATTGCCATCCTTATGGGATACGTAGGAATGCCCAGACATTGTGTCTATACCCCCACCCCCAAACATCATGTTCACCCCTCGGGGTAAAAAACATGGTGTGGTGTATCCTTTTTCACTCATTTACATTGAGTGCATCATGACCGCACCATATATAAATCTCCATGGTGATCCCTACCCTATTTCTGTATCCTTCTTGACGTTAAATTACACATGCATATTTATGATTCACACACTCAATTTACTTCGGACTCCATCATCATTCACATCCCAATGAACCCCCGAATGCGGTCGACACTTGTTTGTTTTTTTCATTTCAGTTCATGCGTTGTGGATGTTGTGTTTTTGAACATGGTCAATAGATATCCTTCATCATATTCACCACACCCATATGCCCCAAATATTTTTTGTAGTGGTTCATCATTTCCCACTATCCCTTCATATGTCAGTCTACCTCGGGTAGGGGTGTGAGTCCAGCTTCCACACACATATATATTGGAAAGTGCATGTTCCTATTCCTTCTTTCTCAAACTAAGAACTAATCACATGGGATTAAGAATTTTGGGAAGTCTACCCTAATGAAGGTTCAGGTTTCTATGGTCCGATCTCTATGACCTTAAACTAAGATCTCAATCATCCTCATTACAATACGTTAAAACTGAAAATTGGCCAGGAATTCCTGTCTTAGGTCCCTTGTACCTTTTTTGGTCCATTGACCCAAGTTCTCACTCAAGATTGTGCGTTATGAAAAGGAATCTATGTCATTATTCATGTTGGTCTGTTTTTCCATGCCACATACACCCCCTTTGAACACACATCCATTATTTCCCTCACTGCAAGACGTTAAATTGCGTACTGGATGGGACTTCACTTCTTGGATCCCCCAAATATTTTGGCCCCTGTACCACATACTTGTTTTGAATAATATGGTGTGGCATGGGCTTATTTTCCCATCCACATGGAGTTTCCTGCCATGCCAGACATGTCCCTCATTGAGATATCATTCCCCTATTTGTGTCTTTTCTGCATGACAAAAAACTATACAGCATCCTTCATATCTACGTGTGGCTTGAGTCTGATCCTTATGGGATACGTAGGACCATCCTAACATTTAGTCTTCGGCTCCACATCCATTTATTAGAAACCCCCTTATCTTCCAGGCCCCCTAGCATGAGTTCTCCAAGGAGGGAAATGCGACATATTATGGGCTGATGCCCTCATTTACAATGGGTATTTTACAACAATGACATCATTATACTAAGAGATATTCGTCTCATTTTCCTATACTCATCTTTTTGAGTCATCTGATTTTGATTTGGGCCACTCGACCCCCTTTGGCAGTTCACCAATGTGCCTAGGGGCGCTCTGGTTCCTGACCTAGAGTGTTGGATTCTATATGACTTGTTATCACCCATTTTTAGGGTTTATATTCTCCTTCATTTGGTATTTATTTCAATTTAACATCTGAAATCCCCCCTGAATGGTATGGATGCTCGTCCTAATGGCTCTACTATGATTTTAGGCTAACACCCTCAAGGACCTCGAACGACAAATTGATACAAGTTCCGTATTCTGAATACTGTTAGTTGTCGACACACATTTATTGTTCCCATTTCAGGTCACACGATATAGATGATGTGTTTCAATCATGGTCAACAGGTATCATCCATCATCACACCAACCCCATCATGCCCTAAATATTGGTTTCATGATTCAAATCCTTTTCCACTCCATCTAGTCCTAGTGAAATATGGCAGTCTTGGTAATTTCCATCAGTGCACATTGGCACGTTAGATGGATAATGTCATGGAGAGGTGTCGTCCGGGCCTCTGCATCAATTTTCCATTTGGTTGTATTTAATTTGTTTAAAATAATTTTTCCACCGTTTTTCCCACATTGCGTGTAGCTCGTGTGGGATTAGGGATTCATTCTCAGTTCGTACCTGTTTGGAAGCTTCTCACTTCTCTATGGTCTGATCTCTATGACCTTAATCTAATATCTCTATATATATCATTTACATAAGGCATAAGAACCATAACACTAATAACTACATATATCTTGATTTCCATTCTCATGTGATACATCGGAACACCCATACATCTCTTCTTCAAGTCAATCTCATCTTCCACTAATTACCACTTCTATTCGGCATGTGGCCCAGAATTTCATAGAATTGTGTGGTGTTTTGTAGGAATTATGTCCTCATTCATGTTGGGTTTCCAATAGTTTCACCACTTACTTCCCCTCTTGGAGCTAGTCTCTCATGACCCTCTTCCCTAAAGGCATCAAACTGCACCTTCAGAACTATGTATGGATTGATTTCCATCCTCATGGAATATGTAGAAACACCTAGCCGTTTCGTCCATAGGTCTAGCCCCAATTTTCCCTTACATTTTCTGGCCCCTTGGTCTAAGGATTCTTCCCTGTAACCATGCGTGGTGTGGTGTGGCCCTAATATTCATTCACGTCTGGTATGCTTCAAAATGCCATGCGGATCCCCACCCCTAAAACCATGTTTCTTCTATATGTGTCCTAGTCATATGACCTTAAACTGTGCGGACTAGTCCCACATGACTTTAAACTATTGTGTATTTATTTATTTAAGTTAAAATAAAATAGTAGGTCCTCACATACGACCCTAGACATTTAAATTATCATCATGGACACAAACAAAAAATGGAACTGTATTGTGATGTCCTCACTCGGGGGGACATCATGTTCAGTATCGGACCTCCACCATACAATTTTTCAATGCTTACATGGGACTTGATTCCTGTAGTGACACATTGATTCTTCATCATAGGCTTATCACTACACAAAAAAACACCCATCCATCCTAAATAACAAACAAGATCTTTCAAATGTCACTTATTTTGGAGTGTGGGATAGACCCAGATGAAAATATTGTCTCAGGAACTTGTACCTGACCACGTCGCTTCTAGAAGTATGTATGGATTGATCCCCATAATAATGGGGTACATAGGAATGACAGGGAACTTGGCCCTAGGCCCAACCCAACTCCCACTTTCGGTCCCAAAACCTATGATTTTCCCAAGGATCACATGGTGTGATGTGGGCTTATGTCCTCATTCACGCAGGGTTTGCATTTACTTCCCCACGTGTATCCCTCCCCCTTTCTGTTTATGGTCTAATATCTATGAACATTAAACTATGATCCAACTGTCTTGGTCAAATAATACCAAACTACGTGACACCCTCCAGAACATTGTATGGTTGGATCACCATACTCAAGGGATATATAGGAACACCCAGACTTCTTGTCTGTGGCTCCATCCCCATGAATCTTAAATCCAACCCCCCTTTTTCAGCCCCTTGGCCAAAACTCCTTTGGAAGCTTGTGGTGTGGGGAGCACCTCTTGGATTCCCATTCACGTTGGGTTTAACAACAGCCACATTTTGTACCTTCCTTGTCTCTTACCAGCCTTGTCCATGTTCTACGACCCTAATCTAAGATCTCCCTATGGGAACTACGCATCAAGTTTAACTATTTTTCCACCCTGTGAGAACTTCATTAAATAAATTCACCACTTAATGGTAAACTCTATGACCTTAAACATGGAATGTGTGACCCCATTACCCTTGTCCTTGGAAAATGATTGGACTCCCTCTACTTGATGAATCTTATATTATCATTGAAATGTGTCATTATGAAGATCCCAAAGTGTTGAATTTTAACATAGACATTCCCTCATTAAATGACCATAGCCATTATGAGCCCATTTATCTCTGGATCCTCATTCTCTTCATGTATGAAAGGACCCCCTTTACGGCCTGTAATATAGGGCTCATTGGCTCTCCTATTGTCTTGGGCCAGTGTTGCTGAAGACCTCAGGACCACATTTAAGACGGCTCCCACATTTCAAACATGATCAGCGGCCAACCTCATTTGTCTATCCCCATTCCCCGGCTAACATGAAGAAGATAATGTTTTTCAAACAAGGTCATTGGTTATCCTCTATCATCACACCACTATTATTGTGATCTTGATCTCGGGCATTATGATTCACTTCTTTCCACTCTATTATGTTAAAGTGGAATTCCAGCACACAGTTTTATACCTCCTTGTATCTATGTTCATTAATCAGGCGGGTCAATAATTTTGTGAGGTAGTTCAGCCAGAATCACATTTCCCCTACAATACCCACTAGGGATGTTATGTATGTCTTGAGGGAACCTATTTATCCCACCACTACTCCTTGTTTCCCCACATTGTGCATGATTCACATGAGCTTAGTGGTTTTGATAGAATGAGTAGTGGTATAGCTATACCACATAGGCCTGTCATCCCACACGTTGTTAAAAAATGATCACAGAACTGTGTATGGGTTGATTCCCATCATTATTGGATATGTAGGTAAGCTCACAGACTTTTCCCTGGGCCCAACCCAACTCTCATTCATGGTCCCTTGACCTAACAGACTTTCCCAGGGGATACACAGTGTGGTGTGGACCTCATCCTCATTCATGTAGGGGTTTATACCTACCACATCACATACTACCATGTGGGATTTCCATTTCCACTCCCACTCCTATTGTACCACATGAAATTCAACGAGTCCATGTTTCCTCAACAAATGAAACCATGCTACGGTTATACATTGATCTAGTTTAGATACCTCATCCGCAATGCAAAACTGGTTCCCTATACCTGCGTTTTTCTCGCACTGCGTAGGGTTTAAGAACTGTGTTTATCTTGATTCTCATTTGCATGGTTTACATAGTGATGTTTGGGCCTTTTGCCTTAGGTCCAGCCCCAGCTTCATTAATCCTTCGGGACCCTTGGACCCAACCTCGGTCCTACCATTAAGACCTTAAAAATATATTCATTATCCAAGTCGTTTGATGTTAAACTATTACATTCATCGTCTGCATCCATATGATGTGTTCTAGATCCTCATCAAAGAGGCCTTGTTTGGAATTAGGTATGATCCCTGATCAGATCAATGCTCCCACCAAATGTGTTTCCACCATGGTGGAGTAATTTCAAGAGTGTTGGAATCCATTTGAACAACCAGTGGCTCCACCCTCCACACATTTTGCTCCCTTTAGATGGATCTGTATTGTATATCACATCTAAAATAACCCCCCAACAGTGTGGATTCTCAACTTGGGCTCGCCTGTTATTCTGGGATAATGTTTTGGAAGACTAATGGATAACATTTTGAGTCAGGCCGCATGTTTCGAACATGGTCAGTGGTCGACCCTGATTTGTTATCCCCATTTTTTGCAACATAATAAAGGTACGATGTTTCAAACATGGTTAATAGTTATCTTTCAATGTCATGATACCCCTACAGTATTCCAAATTTTGGGAATTGTGATTCACATTATCCACTACCCAATGTTTGGATTTATTTTAACACCCCGGGAATTACCCCTATTGTGTACTAGAGAACATTTGAGAAATGATAATTCATCAATTATGAGAAATTCATTTTCCATTCAGGCCTCCCCCTTTCTTAACGGAACCCCAGATGGGTTGTATATTCCACGGAAGCCCAAAAAGTGTTTTTCATTTATACATTCAAATGAAGTGATAACACGAACATCACTTGTTTATCTCATCGGCCATGACCCACATGAGCTTAGTGATATATTTCTAATTATTTCATGATTGTGGTTGGGACACATTTAATTGAACATGAAAATGAACAATCAATTCATACATGCAGTTCATGATTAGAATCCATGGATAATTTTATGGTTTTGGCCAAAACACTGGCCTTAAGGATCAGCATTTTGGATGGATTTCTCTAGTGTCACATCCTTCTGGGATGTGGCCTCCATAATTTCTTTCTACCCAATGATATACTTCTCTTCATCAGCAGAAACATAGCATAAATCATTGGACCTAGTCCATGTGCACACTTGTTCAATTTGGAGGTCAGTCATTTGGTGACTCACCTGTACTATCTACTCCTAGGAATCCGCCAGCTGGGCCATCAATTGGTCAATGAACACTGAGTGGATTGTTGTGAATACCAAAATTTATTTCTCTAGATCATCAAGGCATTGTACTTATGATTCCACCATCTGGAATGCTTTGTTTTTATCTAACTCTTTCAAGTTTCTGGGAATGTTGAAATGTTGGCTACTCTACTATATCTTCGCAGCCATGTAATCCCAGATCATTACATGGAGCCAGGTAGCATGTTCCCCTCCAGCTCAAATAAAGAGGATTCAGGTGTTGAGTGATCCTATCTAGTTTATCCTTTATTCTTTGGGATAACTGATGAAGCGTTTGATACATTTCCACCCATTGAGCCACATTATATGGCTCTCATCAACAGCTATAGAATCAGATTCATCAATCTCTTCAGGGTCTGTAGGATAATAGTCTGGGAAAATAGCCAAATGTTTAGTGGTAGGATCCTCATTTGGAATTCCATATTCCCACAAAGCTTCACCATCGCCATCCTAGAGCTCCACCCAGAAGTAGCATCACACATAAATATAGCCTCCAGATCTGCGAGCACTGGGCTTGGGTTTGCTTGAATTTTTGGCACTACTGGAGATGGTGTTGAAATTGGCATGTGTCTCATGCAGATGTTCCCAAGCCAATTTCCTATTGAGAATCATCCCTTTCAATTACTGTAATGGGAATCTATATTTTAGTCAGGTGAGCTAAAAGATAAAATATGAAAGCCACAAGGGTAATGAATTACAAGAGCCAAGAGCAGTTGTATCTAGTGCATGTGTCCTAATATGAGCTTCCCCTACAAGACATCCCTCAAGAATAACAAGATCATTAACTAGAACTAGTTCTTTCTGGATGTCGGGAACATCGGTAAACTTGGAAGACTCAATTTCACCCCTTTCTTTCGGCTCATTGCCGCATACTCCAACTATAACCATTTCCCCACCTCGTTCCGTTCCGAGAACAGGTTCCTGAGGATGTTCTCCTGCCTCCAGGGGAATATAATCATCTTCCATGGGGAAGGCTTACTGGAATCCATCATCAATGTGTTCATAAATAGGATGAAATTTGGTCAATAATATAGGATTTGGGAAAGGGAAAGGCCAATGAAGCCAAGGGTTGAACTCACCTCGAGCTGCTAAACTAGTTCTTTGTTGGAGCCTTCAATTTCTCCGCTTTCACGAGGGATTAGTTGACGAGCAAGTGTTTTCGAAGGTCTTTCACCAATGGGACCTTCAACCTATTCAACTGGGGATTAAATTTCAACCTATCTTCCACATGGATGTACCCTATGTCTGGAAAATCAAGCCCAGTATGCACCAGTCTCTGCCACAACTCTTAGGTTTACATGGATTGATGTAGATTCCTCCAAGCAGACCGGAGGGAGGGAAATATAGCGTTAGCAGTTGGATTCAGGAGGTATCTAAGCTGCTTCTCGGGGAGTTCCCCAGCTGGCCCACAGGGATGCCTGTGAGACCACCCCTCCACAAATGGGGGATTCACTAACTCTATTTTGGGTTCCTCATGCCGATGAAGTTCCAGGTTGCACCGTGTTAGCCACATAGTTCGCACTTCGTCTCACCTCCACCGTAGCACTATGTCTACCTCCATACTGTTCAGACTCCACACTAGCCAGTTTGAGTTGTCATATGCATTTTCATAGAATCACCTCAGGATATGTTTTGGTCCATTGATCAACATACTCAGTTGACATTCCAACACTGACATCAGTGGGGGGGGGGGGGGGGGGAGGGGGGATGATGACTACACGTAACCCTAAAATGATGAATAAAAACCACAATTGGAGAAGGATATATGGATTTCACTCTTCCCTAACCTATGTATAAACATTCTTTGGAAGCCACTGCATGAACCCGAACTGCCTCACAAACCTGGTTAACACGTATGGTCTGAAAATTATTTTTCCATCAATCCGAGATACTATCACACCACCCCAGATGCATTTTAAATACTCCGTCAGCTTCAATGGGCCCCAAACATTGTCTACCAGCTGACCAATATGGGTCTGGAATGGTTGTAAGTAGAAATGGGTATTGTTGCTGATCATGAGCCTGACCCCGTATTCTCTAAGCGTCAACGGGTGGATTCCATCAATGTTCAAGAGGGATGGCCACATTCAATCACATGGAGGGCGAATGGAGTTCGGGAAGTCATACCTACTGTAGTGGGCTACGACCCAGCCATGAAGAATCTAAAACAATTAGTATATACTGTTGGGTACACATCCCCACATTATATTCCCTATAATGCTATATAACCTGGCTAGCACTGGTACCCCCAATTTAACCTTGCTCTTCCCCACCATTATTCTAGCCATCACTAGCATCCTAGGGAGCACCCCCATCCTCATATCCCTTACTAGAAACAACCACCCACTCAATAATATAGCAAGGAACCCAAAATATAATATATTTGCATCCCAATATTATTTATGATGACCCCCCATGACCGATACTCTCCTACCTCCATGATCATCTAATATGATCCCACCTTTCCCCTCTAACAAGTATTATGGAATTTCATCCCTTAGCCCAAAATATTTACAACCTTGTACTGCATCAGGAGAATATTGAACCATCCTTGATAAGGAAAGTCTGTCAAAACATATTTTAATATTATCTCCATAGCCATCTCTAGTAGATTCGATGTTAGGATGGGTGTTCGCGTCATGTCCCCCCAGTCGTTCTCCATAAAAAGGCGCTCATCATATTGATACCCCTCTAAGGGGATTCCCCCAATATAATGAATGTATCACAGACTGATACCCCACTCCCCATGGTGGTAATGGAAGATGTTAGTTTCATGAGGCCAATAGCTGAACAATTTTGCACACAGGTCCAGCTACTGGTAGAAGTGAAATTGGGATGTCTAAACTACTTCGAAGAGCCCGATAAACCGCAACTCTGGTACAAACTCCTCACACATTTGGAATTCATAGTACACCCATATCCATTCACTTGTAATATTATCTCTGGACCTGAAGTCCCACTCCTATCAACCTTTCATCTCATTGGTAATACTTCTTAGTAAGGTGCATGCATAAAGAGCTAGAGTTTCCTCAGGGACCGAGTCAAACCCTATGATAGTCCTAGTCTTTGAATTCCACACATAGATGGAAGTATTCTATGTTTCCCTGTAAGGATGGATATTTTTCATAATTTGGATCCCTGTAAGACTATCCTCATGGGTCACCCATGACTGTGGTGTTTCAGTTACGAACGAGGCATCCACACCACTTCGAAAATGTAGATGATTTATATTGGCATTCTATCTTTTAAAACGTAATCATTTTTTTCTTGCATAAGAATGGATAAAGAATTTTGTTTATTGCCACAACCCTACTTTCATGAATAATCTTGGGGTCTGTGATCACCTGAGTCCTCCATGTAGCTGTATTAGCCTACCGCTCATCATCGAATTTTTGGGCATCCAATTTGGTAAAATTTTAGAAATCCTAAGGGAGGTTTGCGATTGAATTATGTTTTGGCTTGAAACAATATCGATCTGTGCAAAAACGGCTAGTTAAGCAAAAGTGACCAGACGACACGCAAAAATCAATATCACCCATGTAAACTTTCACACAGATTAGGAACTTTTTCATGCATGGGAGACAGAGACAGTCATACCGAAAAGTCAATGTGGGGACCAAAGGGGGGCTCACCATATTTAAAGTCATGGACCAGGACATGAACACATGCAGAAGAGGTTTGTAAGCGTGTGGGTGATGTTTTCATATCCGAACAATATTTTTTTACACTGACCAGAAGGTTCATTACCTATCGGTGTGAACCTCAGAATCTGATCTTTAGGTCCCCCTTCATCTTTGATTCTGAGGGGGTCCATTTGTTGATGTTGAATATCAAATAGGGCCCATAGGGAGAATTTTTTGAAATATCCAAAGGCAAATCGACAATAAATGGGTGACTCTATGGTGGGAGAGGGAGGATCATGCAATAATGAAGGGTTGCATTCAAGATTCCCTCGACACCCAAGATCTTTCACCCCCAATGCGACGTCAAGGGTCTAATTCTTCAGTGAACCACCACACAAACGTTGAGTAACTGGCGTTCTAAAGTCCTTGTTTACGCAAATGACATCATGTGGAATGCAATCCCTTGCTTTCCCAATGTGTTTTCAAAGTGTCACTTTCGTATACACATCCAAAAATTAATTACAGCCAAGGAGAGTGCGCGAAAGAAGAGGGTTTGGTGTGGAGGTTTACACTAAACGCGCAAACCCTGGTCCACCTAATACAATGTCATATAGTCATT
Organism: Viscum album; assembly: GCA_963277665.1. NCBI lineage: Eukaryota > Viridiplantae > Streptophyta > Magnoliopsida > Santalales > Viscaceae > Viscum > Viscum album. The sequence goes on from OY728130.1 coordinate 400,708,244, forward strand.
TATGCACTACCAATAATGTTTTTGTCTATAAAAAAAGCGTCCCACCATCTTTTGGGGATGGTTATAAAAGACGAAGCGAGGCTCTGCTTCATGAAAGACACCTCTTCTACGACCACGCGAAAAACACTATGGCCTCAAGGTATTGTATTTTTCTTGACTAGTCCACCAAGTGTACTTAGTCATATGGTCCCTCTTGGGCTTAATCCAGGTCCATTACATTTTACCCTAGGTCATTTGTGTGAAAAATATCCCCCTTCCGGCGAAATCCCCATTTAATTGGACTTCTTTTTGTGAGCATCCTTCCGATTTACGAACATCTATTTCATTTTGCGCACAACCTCTAAACTTGTGTCCGGTCCTCCTTGTGTGCCCCATGTGTCATCCTTACCCTAAGGAACCATGTATGGGACACTCTTATGTGAAACACACCGGTTTTTCAAACATTTATCTAGTATGACCCTCTGGGTCTGTACGAAGTGATCTCAAGGTCCCTTGGGCGGTTCTTTTCTTTGTGTTTCTTAGCCTTATGAATCTTCACATATGCACACTAATGGATATTTATTCTTTTCATATCCATTCTAACGTCGACCCCTTTGTGGATCACTCTATGAAACCCTCTCACCACAGCACTACCAGTGCCTTCCCTTCACCAAGGGTAATAGCGTGTTGGTTATGTAGGTCACATGGGTGTATTGTTAGCCCGCCTTGTCTGAGCTACATGTTTTTAAACTTACATGAATTTTATGCCTTAGCACATGATGTTAAACTGAATACATTCCCCATGAATCATACGTGGGGTGCCCCATGTCATACATTTTCTACACCCACTGGTCTCCATGAGAGTTAAAGAATCCTCATATGGAATGTGATCCTCTTTTTTGGAGTGGTTCCTGTATACAGGGAAGGGAAACCATCTTGGTGTAACCCCCTCACATTTCACACAGGAGGCAGCACCTCTTCTCCTCCTTTATTATTCGATGACAAAGACTAGATGGGAGAATGGAACATGGAACTTCGTTATACCATCTCTCTCTCTTTGGTAATTGTCACTAGTGGGGGTCAATCTGGGAGTAAGTCGAAATCTCCATCTCCCTGGGTTCCTAACCACATTTAAGCCCCTGCTTCCTCTTAAGGCCACTAACGACGTGTATGCCACACTCCAAATCCCATAGATGAACCTTTTGAAAAGTTATCATCAAGTCTTTGCTGCCTCTAGTTTCACACACTGAGCATGACTCAAATAGACTTAGAGTAAGTATTGACGATGCCATCCCACCAGGGTCGCCTTAGCGTTTACCCCAAACCCATCCAAAACTACATGGACTTTGATTCCCTACTTGAGAGATATGTAGAAATCATCCCTGAGTTTCAAGCCTGTCCTTTTCATTCCAAACTACATGGAATATGATTCTTGTCTCCTAGATATTGTATGTGAGAATACTCCCATAGTTTCAAGAACAACACCTACTAGTCCATACCTCTTCACATCGGTTCACCAAACGCATCCAAACTACACAGAAATTGATCCTTTCTATGGAAAGGTGTGAAGGAATCCTCCTGTATGTTCAATCCCAACACCTACCAGCCCCAACACTCTTCAAGTAATTTCACCAAAGAATCTCAATAACTTTATGTCAGTTTACTGTCGTCTTGCATGACGTTAAACTGCATGCCCCCTTTTCTCTAGTAAGACATTAAACTATACCCATTCAAACTATATGGGCTTTGATACTTCTCTCATAGGAAAGGTACATATGATGCCTCAATGAAGTTCAACCCCATCCAGCAGTAAGCCATTGTACCCAATTCAGTTGTAAGACATTGTACCCCATCCATAGGAATGTTGTTGTACCCCATCTTGCAGTAATACATTGTACCCCATCCAGCGGTAAGCGGTTGTACCCCATCCAATGGTAAGACATTGTACCCCATCCACTGATAAGCCATTGTATCCCATCAGAGGTAAGCCATTGTGTTTCTCAATCCATGGTAAGACATTGTACCCCATCAGTGATAAGACATTGTGATCCAAAATAGATGGTTATCCATTACAGTTCCCTTTGTTGGGACCCACATTCTGGTCCGCTCCTCAGGCATCAGACCAACTTGGGCTTCTAACCACGCCTAAGCCCCCATCATCAACTTCGGCTCACTGTCCTCTCTGTACACCCTGATTCTAACCCCATCCATAACTTCATGAACTTTGATTTCATACTATAGTGATATGCAGGAAGCCTCCACGAGGTTCAATCCTGGCACTCACGTCTCATCCTATTCATTCCCTTAAGCCTATGTGTTTCAAGAAGGTCATGTCCCAACCAAGAGGTTACACTTCCTATGGGTCCCATCCAAGCTTAAATTTTCATGGACCTCCTCCTTAGCTGTCCCATCACACCACTGGTATATGAGGAAATTGATTCCCTCCCATGTGGATACATTGGAAGTCTCTTCAATGCTCAATCCCAACATCACTGTCTCCCTCGCGTTGGGTCTATCTCACTCTCCATACCCTCTCAACCATCCATATCCATCTGGATTCTCACCCAAACCACCACATCCTAGTGAGATCATGTCACCCACTCTTTCGCTGCTCTTAGTAGTAATTTGGTAACCTACCACGATTAATCCCCGACATCAGTTTTCACTCTAGGGGTTGCACCCATATGATCTAGTCCTGTCAATGTTCTGATCAGTCTGATCCATCTCATCTAGACATTGAACTCACAGCATACCCTGAGTCAAACATCATAAGCTAAAGAAATACATAGAGAGATGCCTCTTGCATATAATTACTTGTATTCGACATGGGATGCCTTGGGCTTCCGTTCCCTCCAGAAGCCCTATCATAAGGGGAAGTAATCCAAACGTTCCTGTGTTCCAACATCTCGAAAATCCAGTGATGTCAAACGTAACTACTCCCCTAACTTAAGGATTCTTACTAGGCTGAACCCCTTGGAATGTCTTGATTAAATAAGAATAATTAACTGAAATATATGATGAAATTTTACTATGAAGAGTTTCATGAACATGGAAATGATTTCTGAGGAGGAATCTAAATCCCATCATTCTATTTCGATCAAGGAGCAAACATTCCTGAATAGGCGACCGATGCCGCCCTCCATTGGAATGTGGGAATGCAGGGAAACAAGAAGTGTTTCCTCTGAAATATATGCTTGCATGACCCTGCAAAAGTTCGGAAAACATTTGGAATTAATAAAATGAAATTAATATGTAGGTACACTATAAATAAAGATAATAAATAAAAATATAATATTTGTAAATTTCACAAATAAACTTATTAAAACATAATTAATGAGGTAGAAGCTTAACCAAAATAATGTAAATTAGGGTAAGAATTCCCTTACCTTAGGATCATCTTACTTAAAAATTATACAAACATCATGTATAATGGCTAGAATAATATTATTAATATTTTTTAGAATCATATTTGTGTTTATGACATATTATTTGGTTATTTTAAAACATCATTCCACCCATTTATTAATACTATTTTATTACTTACATGTTTTCGGGTTCTTTCTTTGCATGGTTTCTAGGGCCGGTTCGTAATGGATTTCCTTTTTGTTGTGATGAAAAGATCCAGAATTGGAATGAAATGGAATTAATATGTTTCCATAATATTAAATTATAACATAACTCAATTTTTTCATATGTTATTATGAATCATTAGATAAATCATTAATGATATCCTTTTAGACCATTTTGGACACTCCTTGATAATCACAAACTAGTTTCATTATATAATTTAATATAATGTATAAATGTTAATTACATAATATAAAATGTAACACCCCGACCCTAATTACCCAGAGTCAGTGCATTATTACATTACATTGGCATGATCACAAGAAGATCAAATCTCGAAAGACCGATTGGTTTAGTAGCCTTGGAAACACTAGATATATTCATAAAGTTTTACATTACATCACAAATTAAAAAACTACTACAACAACATAGTCTCCATATTCCACACTCATATCCCACACATACTATCCCTACAGGTCATTCATAACATAATTCTTCAGATCCTGGGAAAAATAAAACATAGAAAAGGGGTGAGCTCAAATTCCCAGTAAGGAAAACAATATAGAAGAAACATTCAAAAATAAGCATAAACATTTAAAGTAAAGGAAAAAATAAAGCAAAAGCCTTTTAAACTTGAACATCAACATAGTATGGAAAAAGTAAAATGAAATAATTCCATTTAATTATTCACATGGATATTATACTAATCGAATAATCACATGCAATATCAATAACCACTTTCATAATGATGGAATGCTTAATGCCAGACTATCATGACCACATAGCCAAGGCCTCGTGCCAAGACTACAAATAAGATTTTGTAAAGGACTTGTTCCAAGACACTAGTTTGTATCATGATACCTACCGATGCATCGAGGAGATATAGTGGGCTCCACCCGTCACATATTAAGTCCAATGCATTCCCATATGAAAAGGTTTAAACATAACATAATCATTCATATTAAAACTAGCATACGAAATGTCAATACTTTCACCATAAACTATGAATGGTATAAAAATATCACATACACAGTCAAAAATATCTCAAAACCATCAATAAAATATAAAAGTCTTGTATCAAAACAAATCAACTAAAATAAGCATAAAATCCATCAAAGGATGTTAACATAGATGAAATCAAAACTCTTTTTAGAGAAATATCTTTTTCTATATTTTAAATCATTTAAGAGTCATATAATTATAAAATAAAACATTATCATTGAAAATATTCTTATAATCTTGTAAGTTAAGCTTCGATGATTTTATAACGGTGGAAAATAGCTGCACCCGCCGTATAAGTTAAAAAAAACATTCTTACCTTAATTTTGTCGAAAAGGTTAAAAAGCACATTGTTTGGAAAACGACTAAAAGATTCCTTTATAAACCTCTTATAAAAAGTCGAACAAGGGTATAAATGACTTTAACCCACATTATGGTAAATATTAAAAATGTTTTGAAATACATTTTTAAGAAACATGGATGTGGATGATAAAGAGATCCCAGTAGATTATTACGTATAAACAACCTCGGATAATGAAGAGATTGTGAAATAAGCCTTACCTTGTACTTTCCCTTGGTTGGGGTAGGTTAACCTCTTGTATAATGGTGAAATAATTGTTATTAAATTATACAAGAGTCATATATATTAATATGATGTCATATATGATCTTTTAACATTGATTTGTTAATAATATCTTAGAATTATCGTCGTTTCGGGTGTTAACTTACTCGTTTTATTTTATATGTTTCGTTACATAAGCCATGTTTGTTATGGATAGGTTGTATCTTATTCATATCCAGAATGATATAAAGTCCTTAAAAATCAATTTTAAATCATCAAGTGATAATTATACTTGAATGGATACGATGGAGAATGAATCTCATCGCGTTCGTGGAGACGGTAGTCCGTACGTACGCACGAGCGACAATATCATTCTTTTGATATTAAAATAATATATAAATGGATGGTATATCATATATACAGAATAATTAACATGTTATATTTATTATTTACATGAGTTACACATCATTATTATACCCATCAAAATAATAATATATTGAATAGCAATTACACTACGACGTGGAGACGGTAAGCCGTACGTACGCACGTATGGTGACATGTTATTCAAAGGGTGGATAGAATAATGAATATGGTTGTAAAATATTTATAAAAACATCACAATATATATATGATATTGGAGTTATTATTTAATAATGGTAACAATAAAGGAAGAAGAAGTGGTAGAAGAAAGGAACTTGGAAAATTGTGGTGAAATCATTATGTCTTCTTCGGGTTCTTCCATTTGATTTGATAAAAAGGGCTCCATAGGATGGCTTTATGATCAAACTAAGGCATATAGTTTGTAGTGAGGGAATTTGGGAGAGTATTTGGGCAGATTTTGGCCAAACCAAAAGGCTTTTATGGTGTGAAGAAAAGAGAAGGAGGAGTGCCCTTTTATTAGAGGGGTGAGGGGAACCTTTGGAAAAGCTAGAAATATTTGTTTGTAATAAATTCATATTCGGTTTCTAATGGCTAAAATGTTGATTATTCAAAGGTTAATGTGGGGGTAGGTCAAAAACCATTAAACCAATATAATTTAGACAGGTTTGGGTACTTATATAAACCTTATCATTAAGTATTAACTCTAAGTTAATTAGTTTCACTTTTACAATGTCTCATTGTATTTTCATATTATATGATTAAGAAACATACCATATACATCCAAGGGACCCCCAAGTGGTCCTTTAATGAGACACCTATCATGATATAAGTCTCTTGGCTGAACCTTTGATTTTTCGGAATTTAATACCAATTAATAATAAAATATTTGTTTTAAAAACTCTTTTATGTCAATTTTGACAGTATTCAATAGTTGATTTTTGTGAAACTCATAACAGATTTATTACTTAGAAAAAAGTCAATTAAATTAATCCTAATATATCATATTATCCTATAAAATCAGTTTAATTCATTAAAAGTTTCATATTATATTTATTTGGGTATTTATAATATCAATTATTTTAATTTTTCACAATTATAGTAATTACTACATCATCATTGTGTCATACATAAATTAACTTGTTTAATGTCTACAAATTATAAATAAAATATAATTATGTAGGAAATCTTTTTAGTTTTCTAATGAATATTTATAATCTAAAATCAAACATATATAACCCTATGTAAAAATTGTTTTGCTAAAAGATAAATGCATGTGTCATTTTTGTATTCATTTTAACTTAATTAAAATAAAGTGTCCCTATCACCTACAAGTGGCTCCATGGGGTCCCAAAATTGACCCAAAGATGTCCATGGTCAGAACTGTATCCACCAATAAGGTTAGGAGACATTTTAGGGTAATTTAGTATTATTATAATATTATTTTTTAAACCCTTATTTACCGGATTTACCCTTAACCATGGTAAATATAATATTTACCGCATTAATTATATAAAATGTCTAAAAATAAAAGTTATGTATTTAAAAAATTTGAACATCCTGATTACAAATATGGAATCCATTTTTCCAAATTCAAAACACAGAAGTGGCAGAAATTAATTTAAAATTAATTCCTGTTGTTAAAAAAAGCATGTTTTTAAGAGATAATAACTATCAAAAGATTTACACTTGTTTATGTCCGGTTTAATTGTAAAATTATGTCCAATGACAAAATTGAATTAAATGGTAAAACTATATTCTAAATATACTTTAAAACCACTCAAATTCATAATTTATCAATATTAATTATTTTGATTTAAAAAGTTGTTTTTAATTAAAAATTTAGTAATTTTCACTATTCATCAAAATATTAAAGTTATCCGAAAAGTACCAAAATTTCACCTTAGGCTAAATTCGATATTCCGAATCCAAAAATGAAGTCCATTTAAAAAAAAATAAAATATATACAATTTCAAAAATTAGGTATTACTATTCATAACAGCTAGTTTGATTGGTTATGGTGCGTTAGAACTCAGTGTTGCGTACAACACACGCTATCACATTATTCAAAGAGAAGCATACCATGAAAGCTTTGGGTGTTACATTATCCCCTACATCAAATAATTTTTTCCTCAAAATTTCTAGAATACTTATCACATGAAAGGACTCGGGTGGTTCTTCATCATATGTTCCTCGGGTTCCCACGTTGCCTTTTCCATCTTATGGTTTCTCAACAAAACTTTTACCAGACGCGTCGTCCGGTTTCTCAGCACTTGTTCTCTCGTATCAAGAATCTTGACAGGATCTTCGCAATAAGAAAAATCGGGTTTCAGTTCTAACTCCTCGTAGGTGAGTACATGCGTTGGGTCAGGCATGTATTTCCTCAACAGAGATATGTGGAACACATCGTGAACTTTGGAGAGAGCTGGCGGCATTGCCAATCGGTAAGCTACAGCCCCAATTCGTTATATAATTTCGAAAGGTCCGATGTACCTGGGAATCAATTTACCTTTCTTACCAAAACGTATAACTCCCTTCCATGGAGATACCTTCAGGAAAACATGATCACCGACTTGAAATTCCAAATCCTTCCTTCGATTATCGGCATAGCTCTTCTGCATACTTTGAGCTGCATTGATGTGATTTTGGATTACCTTCACCTTTTCCATTGTCTCCTCCACCAATTCTGGACATACATGTTTTCTTTCAGCAACGTCATCCCAACAGGATGGTGTGCGACATCTCTTTCCGTATAACGCTTCATATGGTTCCATCTGAATACTCGAATGGAAGCTATTGTTATAGTAAAATTATACCAGTGGTAAATATTGATCCCACATACCCTGAAAGTCAAGTGAGCAAGATCTCAACATGTCATCTATGGTTTGAATAGTCCGTTCTGATTGTCAATCTGTCTGAGGGTGGTAAGTAGTGCTCAAAAGAAGTTCAGTATCCAGAGATTTATGAAGACTCTTCCAGAATCTTGAAGTAAAACGGGGATAAAGATCAGAAATAATCGATAGGGGTACTCAATGAAGTCTCACAACTTCATTAATATATAGTCTTACTAGACGTTCCAGTGGTAGATCTTCTCTTATAGCAAGAAAATGTGCTGACTTGGTAAGATGATCAAAAATAACCCATATTTCATCGTTCCTTCTAGGAGTCTTTGGTATTCCAATGACAAAGACCATCGTAATATTGTCCCATTTCCACTCTGGTATTGGAAGAGGTTGCATGACTCCTCCAGGCTGTTGGCTTCCAGCTTTCACTTGTTGAAAAACCATACATCTTCACACAAAATCAGCCATCTCCCTCTTCATTTTTCCCACAAAAAATGTTCCTTCAAATCTCTATACATTTTGGTGCTCCCAGGATGTATAGAGAAATTTGAACTATGCACATCATCAAACAATTCCCTTTTTAGATCAGGTATATCGGGAACACAAAGTCTCTTCCCAAATTTCAAAATTCCATATTCATACACAAAGTCTCTCATTCTCCCATCATTAACAACTTTAATCTTCTTTTTAAATTCTTCATCATTGGTCTCATAACTCTTAATCCTTTCTAGTAAAGATGGTTTGGCAACCATTTGAAAAAGAATTGATGTTTCTCCTTCCCTGGTTATTCCCATTTCCATCTTCACTAGATCCATCAAAATTGGATCCCTTTCAATTCTCATATTGTTCAAAACTCCATGGTCTTTTCTGCTCAAAGCATCTGCCACCATGTTTTCCCTCCCCGGGTGGCAGTGTATCGTACAATCATAATCCTTGAGTAATTCAAGCCATCTCTTTTGCCTCATGTTGAGTACTTTTTGTGAGAAAATATACTTCAAACTCTTGTGATTAGTATAAATCTCACATTTTTCACCATAGAGGTAGTGCCTATATATCTTCAAAGCAAAGATCATTGCTGCTATATCGAGATCATGAGTAGGATAGTTTTATTCATGAATTTTCATCTTTTGTGATGCATAGGCAATAACCATATCATTCTGCATAAGGACACAACCAAGTCCCTTCTTCGATGCATCACTATAAATAACGAACCCATCATTCCCCAGTGGTAGAGTCAATATAGGAGCATTGACTAATCATCTCTTCAGTTCTTCAAAACATTCTTCACACTCTTTTTTCCAAACAAATTTAACCCCTTTACATGTGATCTTCATTAATGGGTTAGCAAATTGGGCAAAATTCTGGACGAAACATCAATAATAACCTGCTAAACCAATAAAACTGCGTAACTCAGTTATACTCGTAGGTGCTGGACATTCTTGGATTGCCTTGGTCTTCGAAGGATCAACAGAGATTCCATCTTTAGAGACAATATGGCCAAGAAAAGAAATCTCATGAAGCCAGAATTCACACTTGCTAAACTTCACATATAATTCATGCCTTCTCAGAGTATTCAAGATAATGCGCAAGTGATTTTCATGATCTTCGTAGATTTTGGAGTATACAAAGATATCATCAATAAATACCAACAAAAATTCATCGAGATACTCCTTGAAAACTCTATTCATCCGATCCATGAATACAGAGGGTGTATTAGTCAATCCAAAAGGCATTACAGTAAACTCGTAATGCCCATACCTGGTTCGAAATGCTGTCTTCGGAAAAGTATTGATCTCTATGCATTTGGTCAAATAAATCATCAATGAGAGGTAGTGTATTCTTGTTCTTTATTGTTATATCATTGATCTCCCTATAGTCGATACATAACCTCATAGATTCGTCTTTATTTTTAACAAAAAGAACAGGGGCTCCCCATAGAGAAACACTAGGGAAAATAAATCCCTTATAACTCAAGTACTCTTGTTGTTTCTTTAGTTCAACTAATTCTACAGTGGCCATTCTATAAGGTGACTTTGATATAGTCCTTGATCCATGAATTAAATCAATGGAAATCTCAACTTCTCATTCTGGAGGATGTCAAGGTAAATATTCCAGAAATACATCTACAAATTCTTTCACAACAGGTACATCCTCTATTTTAACATTCCTTTCCTCACCCACAGTCATTTCATTCTCTTCCTCCCCAATAATTGAATTTAGTTGAGCTACTGGGTGTGGATCTAAATAAGAATTAAGTGGTGACGATTCTGCTCTAAAGATAAGGTGTTCCTTATCATTATCATCAAGAATCATAACCTATTTATTCTTAAAACAAATCATCGCATCATAGTCTGAAAGCCAGTCCATACCGAGGATTATATCAAACTCAATCATAGGTATGACGATGAGATCAACAGATAAAGAACATTTATGTGCTCTAATAGGGAATTATTCACAAAACATTGTTGCAATGATACTTCCCTTTGTAGTTTTAACTGGCAACTCCCTTGTTAAATCTAATTGGAAATATCTAATTTTCTTAGGAAACTAGGAAGATATGAAACAATGCGATGATCCAGAATCAAATAATGCATTTGGTAAACTTGAGGAAACCATTAAATTACCTGCCACCACGTCTTTCGGAGCTTCTACCTCAGCAGTAGTGATAGCATAAGCATGGCCTTGATCCCTTGGCCTTTTCTAAGGTATGTTCTCCTGACACTTAGGAAATTCATTTTCATAATGCCCCATCTCCCAGAAATTTTAGCACTGAATGTTGGCGGCTTCCATCTTCCCCTTGCAATCACGAGCCTAGTGGACTTTTTCACCACACTTGTAACAAACTCTCGTTCCCTTCAAGCAAATACCGAGGTGTTTATTCCCACATTTAACACAAGATGGATATTCAACCTTTCCCTTCTTCCCCTTATTTCCATTCCTAGATTGATCAGCAGGTCTCTTATTCTCTTGCTTTTCTTTAAAGTCATAAGACTTAGAGAATTCCTTTTCGGTCTTGATAGCACATGAGACAATGTATTCGTATGACGAGAAGGATTGTGAGACTAATGCTCGACGGAGAAATGGTTTTAACCCATTAAAGAAATGATCAATCTTACTTATTGGGTTATGTATATAATCTCCATCATACATTGCTAACCTTATAATGTTAGCCTCATTCTTTGTGGCATTCTCATCCTCCTTTTGTCTCAGACTCAAAAATTGCCTTTCCATATGTGCTCGATGGTCACGAGGAAAGTATTTTTCTAAAAACAGATCATTCAACTCTCTCCATTACATATTTGATACTTCATCATCTTCCTTAGTGTTTTGAATCAATGACCACTATTGATATGCATCTCCAGTGAGTCGGTAAACTGCCATGATAACTTTTTCCCTTTCACTACTCCCCAAAGCCTGAAATATTTTCTCTAGGGAAAATATCCATTGCTCATCTACTAAGGGATTTGTACTCCCATTGAACGTTTGTGTTTGTTGCCCCATGAATCAATATAACATTGATCCTCCACGCTGCGGATCAAGGTGCTCCATACGGGTAAGGTTATTATTCATAACCTGAGTGAGTTGTCCCAGTATGGTGATTAACTGATCGGCACCAGTTGCATCACCAGCTCCACTATAATTATCTTGAGCAGGAGGGGAATCCCTACATGGAGTGTGTGCATTGATTCAGTTTCCATTTCTTCCACTAGGCACCATTTCTAAACAATGGCATAAACTAGATCAGTTTATGAATCAAAATACATAATCCCACACTTATAAAACACTTAACATAAATTGAACTATTTATGGATATAATCCATAATCATAAAAATGTTATCTTTGAGGAAGTATATACTCATAAACCCTTCATAATTATTTTTAAAGAAAATGAGAGTTATCCTAAGCATATCCCTCAGGAGTGTCGTAACCAAGAGTGCAGCAAGGCCCGTTGTCGTGCACCAGTTCCTATTCGAGTCTAGCTCAAAGCGGTGTTTTTGGGTTTTACCCCTAGGTACATCTGTGCCAGAGCCGCCTCTACCTGCTCGTATCCAGACAGGGATGTATTTCTTGGAAAACTCACAAAATATCTACAATACCAAAATTCTAGGAAGATCTTCTATACTAATCCTCAAACCCATCTTATGTCTATGTGCTCTAATCAGAGTTTATCTAAATCTAGGTTCCAAGGTTTGTACTAAACTTCCTCTGATACCAACTGTAACGCCCTGACCCTAATTACCCAGAGTTGGTGCATTATTACATTACATTTTCATGATCACAAGATGTTCAAATCTCGAAAGACCGATTGGTTTTGTAGCCTTGGAAACACTAGATATATTCATAAAGTTTTACATTACATCACAAAGTGAAAAACTACTACAACAACATAGTCTCCATATTCCACACTCATATCCCCACATACTATCCCTGCAGGTCATTCATAACTTACTTCTTCACATCCTGGTAAAAATAAAACATAGAAAAGGGGTGAGCTCAAATTCCCAGTAAGGATAACAATATAGCGGAAACTTTCAAAAATAATTATAAACATTTATGGCAATGTATAACTAAAACAAAAGACTTTTAAACTTGAACTTCAACATAGTATGGAAAAAGTAAAATGAAATAATGCCATTTATTTATTCACAAGGATATTCTACTAATTGAATAATCACATGCAATATCAATAACCACTTTCATAATGATGGAATGCATAATGCCAGACTATCATAACCACATAGCCAAGGCCTCGGGCCAAGACTACAAATAAGATTTTGTCAAGGCCTTGTTCCAAGACACTAGTTTGTCTCATGAGACCTACCGATGAACCGAGGAGCTATAGCGGGCTCTACCCGTCACATATTAAGTCCAATTCATTCCCTTATGAAAAGATTTAAACATAACATAAACATTCGTATTAAAACTAGCATTCGAAATGTCAATAATTTCACCATAAACTATGAATGGTATAAAAATATCACATCCACAGTCAAACATACCACAAAACCTTCAATAAAATATATAAGTTTTATATCATAATAAATCAACTACAAATAAGCATAAAATCCATCAAAGGATGTAGACATAGAAGAAATCAAAACTCTTTTTAGAGAAATATCTCTTTCTATTATTGAAATAATTTAAGAGTCATATATTTATAAAATAAAACATTTTCTTTGTAAATATTCTTATAATCTTGTAAGGGAATCTTTGACGATTTTATAACGGTGGAAAGTAGCCGCACCCGCCATATAATTTAAAAAAAACATTCTTACATTAATTTTCTCGAAAAGGTTAAAAAGAACCTTGTTTGGAAAATGACGGAAAGATACCATTATAAACCTCTTATAAAAAGACAAACAAGGGTATAAATTACTTTAACACATATTCTGGTAAATAATTAAAATGTTTTGAAATACATTTTTAAGAAACATGGATGTGGATGATAAAGAGATCCCAGTAGATAATTACATATAAACAACCTCGGATAATGAAGAGATTGTGAAACAACACTTACCTTGTAATTTTCGTTGTTTGGGGTAGGTTAACCTCATGTATAATGGTGAAATAATTGTTATTAAATTATACAAGAATCATATATATTAATATGATATCATATATGATCTTTTAACATTTATTTGTTAATAATATCTTAGAATTATCGTCGTTTCGGGTGTTAACTTACTCGTTTTATTTTATATGTTTTATTACATAAGCCGTGTTTGTTATGGATAGGTTCTATCTTATTCATATCCAGAATGATAAAAAGTCCTTAAACATCATTTTTAAATCATAAAATGATAATTATACTTGAATGGATACGATGGAGAATGAGTCTCATCGCGTTCGTGGAGACGGTAGTCCGTGTGTACGCACAAGCGACAATAACATTATTTTGATTTTAAATAATATATAAATGGATGTTATATCATATATACAGAATCATTAACATGTTATATTTATTATTTACATGAGTTACACATCATTATTATACCCATCCAAATAATAATATATTTATTAACAATTACCCCACGACATGGAGACGGTAAGCCGTACGTACGCACGTATGGTGACATGTTATTCAAAGGGTGGATAGAATACTGAATATGGTTGTACCATATTTATAACAACATCATATTATATATATGATACTGGATTTATTATTTGAGAATGGTAACAACAAAGGAAGAAGAAGTGGAAGAAGAAGGGAACTTGGAAAAGGGTGGTGAAATCATTACCTCTTCTTCGGGTTCTTCCTTTTGATTTGATCAAAAGGGCTCCATAGGTTGGCTTTATGGTCAAACTAAGGCCTCCAGGTTGTAGTGAGGGATGTTGGGAGAGTATGTGGGCAGATTTTGGCTGAAACAAAAGGCTTTGATGGTGTGAAGAAAAGAGAAGGAGGAGTACCCTTTTATAAGAGGGGTGAGGGGCACCTTTGGAAAAGCTAGAAATAATAGTTTATAATAAATTCATATTCGGTTTCTAATGGCTCCAATGTTGAATATTAAAAGTTTAAGGTGGTTATAGGTCGAAAAAAATTCATCCAATAGAATTTAGACAGGTTTGGTACTTATATTAACCTTATCTTTAAGTATTAACTCTAAGTTAATTAGTTTCACTTTTGCAATGTCTCTTTGTATTTTTTTATTATATGGTTAATAAACATACCATATACACCCAAGATACCCCCAAGTGGTCCATTAATGAGACAAATATCATGATATAAGTCTCTTGGCCGAACCTTTGATTTTTAGGAATTTAATATCAATTAATAATATAATATTTGTTTTAAAAACTCTTTTTGTCAATTTTAAAACACTTCAATAGTTGATTTTTGTGAAACTCATAACAAATTTATTACTTCTAAAAAAGTCAATTAAATGAATCCTAGTATATAATATTATCCTAGAAAATCCGTTTAATTCCTTAATCGTTTCATATTATATTTATTTGGGTATTTATAATATCAATTATTTTAATTTTTCACTATTATATTAATTACTGCATCATCATTGTGTCATAAATAAATTAAATTATTTAATGTCTAAAAATTATAAATAAATTATATTTATGTAGGAAAGATTTTTATCTTTCTAATTAATATTTATAATCTAACATCCAACATATATAACCCTATGTAAAAAATTGTTTTTCTAAAAGATATATGCTTGTGTCATTTTTGTATTCATTTTAACTTAATTAAAATAAAGTGTCCCTATCACCTACAAGTTGCTCCATGAGGTCCCAAAATTGACCCAAATATGCCCATGGTCGGACATGTATCCACAAATAAGGTTAGGACACGTTTTAGGGTAATTTAGTGTTATTATAATATTATTTTTTAACCCTTATTTACCGGATTTACCCGTAACCATGGTAAATAAAATATTTACCGCAGTATTTATTTAAAATGTCTAAAAAATAAAAGTTACCTATTTACACAATCTTAACATCCTGATTACAAATATGGAATCCATTTTTCCAAATTCAAACATAGAAGTGGCAGAAATTAATTTAAAATTAATTCTCGTTGTTAAAATAAAAAGTGTGTTTTTAAGAGATAATAACTATCAAAAGATTGACACTTGTTTATGTCCGGTTTAATTGTAAAATTATTTCCAATGACAAACATTGAATTAAATGGTAAAAATATATTCTAAATATACTTTAAAACAACTCAAATTCATAATTTATCAATATTAATTATTTTGATTAAAAAGTTGTTTTTAATTAAAAATATAGTAATTTTCACTATTCATCAAAATATTAATGTTATCCGAAAAGTACCAATATTTCACCTTAGGCTAAATTCGATATTCCGAATCCAAAAATTATGTCCCTTTTAAAAAAATAAAATATATACAATTTCAAAAAGTAGGTATTACTATTCATAACGGCTAGTTTGATGATTTATGGTGTGTTAGAACTCAGTGTTGCGTACAACACACGCTATCACATTATTCAAAGAGAAGCTTACTGTGGAAGCTTGGGGTGTTACATAAAAAATGATATATAATAAAATTTTAAATAATTTTACACCATTGAAATTATTTTATGACCAGCCATGAAGGATGTAATGGAAAAGGAAATCGCATCGTCCATGATGTTGGTAATTCAGCACATCACAGATGATGTTTTCAGTTATAGAATAAAAGGGAGAGGAGAAGAAGTATGATGGGGAATTTTTCCATAAACATGAAATACTTGTTTTATGTATAATGTTATAGAGTTTTCAATATACTTGTGTCATGGGATGCGAATATAGTATAATAAATGGAAATGAATTGAAAAGAAAAATAAAATAAAATGAAGGATGTTTTAACCTCTTGATTTCTTTTCCTTGAGATCCTTCTTACGGCCCTTGGGATTAGAATTTTGATGAGGTAAAAAGATCATTGACATTGGTTAGAGGACTGGGAAGAGGTTTTGATAGAATTTTGATAATTCCAAATGATTTATAGGTGTGAGTAGAAGACGACGTGAGGGGTTGTATTTATAGTGGGGAAAAGGAGGGGTTTTTATTATTTTACTCATTATATTATTAATTAGGTTCAAGACTATGAATAGTTTGAACATTATTAAAACATAAATTAAGATAAAAAAAATTAAGTTTGAGGTTATGGTTATTAAATCATTCACGATTTTAGGAATAGTATATTTTACTTATAAAATATATTTAATGTATTTCACTATTCCCCAAAAAACCAAGTATTTTAGAAAAATCCCGAATATTTACCACATTAAATTTTAGATGGGTAGAAATCAAAAATATAGTCCATTTATCAAAATAATTTTTAAATATCATAAATTTTATATTTACATAAAATCATAATTGTTATGAAAAATATAAATTTTAAAACTCTAACTAATTTTATGACATAATGAAAAACTAATCAAGGCGTCATAAAAATATCATAAAAATATAACATAATAAAATATAAATTTATGACAGTATTTTGAGAAAAAAAAACATTCATTTAAATCATTAAATTAATTATAATATTACAATGAAATATTTTTGACTTACAAAAATACCAACACTAAATATATTATTTCCATTAAATTTATTCACATATTTCATGATATAAATATGTCATGATTTCACGTAAGATGAAAAAAATTTAATTATACTCTCATAGGTGAGGTTATGATTCTATTTTCTGGATTACTATTCCAAATTGTCATGTTACTATTCCTAAGTTTTGGTTACTATTACATAAGTAAAATATACATAATTTATATAAATATCAATTATTTCATTATAAATTTATAAAAAAGTTAGATATTTTATTCCAGAATAAAAAACAATTATAGGAACCTTTTCTGTTATTGTAACTCATTTCCTAGAATATTAATTTTTTATTCATAGGTTTCAAAATATTCTATGGATTTACTCAAGAGACCATAAAAAACTATAATTATTTACTCTTTGGATGTCATGTTCTATAATAGAACCTTCAAGTTATACATATATGTAAACTAAACATTCTAGTTATTTCTCTTCATGGATGAAATTTTATGTTATACATTTATAAGAAACATCTAAAAAATTAGGGTCAAATGAAATAAAAAATTACAATCATTCACATTGATTTTAGTAT
Source organism: Viscum album (assembly GCA_963277665.1). Lineage (NCBI taxonomy): Eukaryota > Viridiplantae > Streptophyta > Magnoliopsida > Santalales > Viscaceae > Viscum > Viscum album. Next base: position 400,726,174 of record OY728130.1, read on the forward strand.
TCGATCTCCCATGGGTAATATTCTAGTTTATTTTATTCTTCTTTCCAGTTTTCATAATTCTCTCTCCTTAGGCTACATTATAATCTTCCTTGAGGTGGACTTCACATCTTACATATCTTTTGTCATTTTACAATAAATATTTTCTATTGTCTTCCACATTTCAATAGAATAATCACAATGAATGTGTTTTTAGAAAAAATAATCTAAAAATGATCTATTTAATATATTCAATATCTATGAGTTTCCTAAAATCTCACATTGATTTCTGATGTCAATGTCTCTTTAGATATTGTTCATAATCCTTTTACTCCAATCCTGGAGAAAAATTATAATTTTTTTATTCCATACATATAAGTAATATCTATAGAAAAGAATTTTTTATAATAAAATTTTTGTGCACAAATCCAAACACTACTTTATGTGAATGATAATTATCATGAACCATTAAACTTCAATATAACTTTTTAGTACCATTAACACGCTAAATATGGTGGTGGGGGGGGGGGTGAATCATGGTGATGAATATATGTAAAAAAATTTCTATAGTATAGTTACATTATTATAGGAAGTTTTTCCTAAATTCCTTGTAAAACAATTAATCATTTCAGTTGATTACTTATTCATATTTATTTTATAATTTAATTAGAAAATATTTATAAAGATAAATAATCCACATCATATCGGGATTTTTACACTGCCTATATAAATGGCTAGTCCAATGATTAGAAACTGATGTTGTGTTGGTCATTCGAGAATCCAAAAATCATAAATATAGTTGTCGATACAAATGATTTGGTAGTGATAAGTCAATTATTCATGCTTTAATGACATGATATAGGTTTTTGAAACTTCATATTTTTTGCACACATCTTCTTCCTTTTCTTTAGCCACTACATTGATGTAGGTAATTATAAATTTTATAATTTTTTTTCATCAATAGATTAGAAAAATAATGGTTTTAAATGATTATAAAATGATAGAACATACATCATAGTCATGAATTTATTACATATGAATGCAATGTTCACATAAATAAATGATCAATGTCAATTTTTCACATAACATTAACTTTCACGAATCTTATGTTTTCAAAAAATATATGTATTCCGAAAACAATTCTCCTATAAGTTCTATTTCATGAACCATTATCTAGTATATTTTTCTATTCAAGTTAAATATTTATAATAAATAATTCTTTATGTATTAGTGTGTCCACAAGAACCAATTGATTCCTTGAATTTCACTTATGGAACTTGGTGTCATGAGTAACACAATTGTGTGACATTATACCTTGATGAATTCTGAGTACTTTTCCCTCAAAAACCCCCCACAACACATTATTCATCTGTATTTTCTATTTTCCATATATGGGGTTGTATATTTTTATTAATATTCTAATAATTTTCATATTTTTTGAAATTCTCCTTCATGGAACATCAATGCATGATTCTATTGCTGTCATTCTACATTCATTAAACATTGTGCCTCCAAAGTATCCTATTTAAAAATGATTTCTATAAGAAACATAAATCAAATTTTGGAACATTATTATACCATTAAAACATGTTAAATTTGATTTTACAACATATATATGATTCATTATATCAATATTGTTCAATTATTTATACTTTTAAAATATTTCATCCATCATTTTTACACAATAATTTTTCATGAAACTCAATACTTTTGTTGAACGTTGTGAAATTATAAAACATGTCCAAAAAAATAGTTCATTTCTAAAAAATACCTATATATATTTTACACAATGAACTTCATGAAACATTTATCGCCGTGCAAATTTTTTTATCCAACTATTTGTCAAATATAGGGACAAGACATAACATTATGTTTTTATACTACGATTTTAAATTCCTGAGATATGTTTTCCTTCCTAGGAAAATTCTTATTTCCTCAAAAAACTATATATAACCAACTAATTGAGATTATTTTTAAATGTACAACTTCAAAAAAAACATGACAACATGAAAAAATTCATATTGGTAGGATTAATTCCTTAGTGGAGTCATTCAGTTTCATTTATCCTTCAACACCCTGATATTACATTAGTTCTTTTTCCAATCTCCACCCGATGAAGAAATGGTCACTCACTATTGATGTAGTAATGAAATTCATATCATAAATCAATCGACAAAGATTATTAAGAAACATTTCCAAAATTAAACCATCTCCTTCTTCCTCATCAATATTAACTTCCATACATTCAATTGATATATTTCAAGAATATCTCAACATATATTCCCTTATAATAGGTAGTATATTCATTTATTTAATATATTTTCATTCCTAGATATTCCCATTACTATTAAAATAATGTTTTTATATGGTATTAATATATGATAGAAAATAAATCCAACACTAAACATTGGTATGCGTCTAACATTCCTTAACTTTTTAATTGTTTTAAATACTGATATAAATATATCATCTACCGAATAATATAAAAATTTCATGGAAATAGATTAATGATTCTTATTTTTAATCCATGACAATGTTTTTCTCCCCAATTGATATAAAAATTAAAGGGAACATAATATGCCATATTTTTTATTTAGGTTCTCATACCCTTAGGGTCATCAGAGCCTCTATTTATGTTATCACCCACTTAGACATTTATCCTTGGATAAATTTCTCTAATATCCAATTTTCAAGCTCAGAACCATTTTTTTATTATAGATACACAATTTTGACATATTTTTAGTTATTTAATGTTCTATATCTAATAGAGTAATTGAAAATTCATCAAATCCAACTGAGTTTTGAGTAGTTGTAGGAAAAAAGATTACTAAAAATTCACCAATGTTATCCGTGCCACAAAATCGCATCCCTAGATTTTAGAAAAATGAATTTATTTATTTTGAACAAATTATTATGATATAAATCACAATAACAACTAATTGTTAGTGTCTAAGTAAATATGAACATGTGTACGATACATACCACATGATAAAACAACTAACACAACTTTTTAATGTTAAGATCATGGTACCACTTTGTAGGCATGATCTTTAATTCATCATGAGAACCCATTGTCATATATTGATAAATAACCAATATTTATATCCACCAACTCTCCCAAAATATTTCTAGATTTATACTAAATTTATTAACTAAAAAATCATTGAGTTGGCCACAAATTTTAAATTCCCCCTTCAAATTGGGATACCACTTGATAGAAACACTGTTGATTTTCTAGTTGATTCTTAGTAAACTAAATTTAGAGACCCTTCCCCAAAAATATCGTGTTTAGATCCTAATACCATTAAATTGGAATTGTATATAAGTCGATAACTTCCCAAAGTTCTAATCAATTTTGTAGCCTTGTAAACTAGATACAGGTGGATGTCTTGTTTTAAAAATGTGTACTGTAATTACAACTATTGTTTTTCCCTTTTAGGATAAATTTATTATCACTTATATTATACTTGAATATTAATCCTAATATATATATCGGAATCTATGGGAAGGAAAAAAAAAGGTGATCTCAAATGCTCATTAAGGGTTATGTGATGAGAAATAAATAATGAATCAAGGAGAATAGTCAATATGTCAAGGTAATAGTTGAATACAAATTCCATGTAATCAATAAACTCATTTGGATGTGAATAAATAATATTGAAGGTAAATTAATAAAATTACATGCCATTTAAATAATATTATAAGGCATAATAGATATGGAAAGTAAAATAACCTAATCCAACTCCATTTAATAAAATAAATGATAATGAAATGCATCCACTATTAATGTCAAATAAAAAATATCATGTATAATAATAACATAAAAGAAAGAAGTAATTATTTATCATACATCATGATTCCCTGTAAAATAATAAAACTACATTTAAGAAATATTATCAAGAAATTTGAATTTTTTTGGTATCAACACATCTATTCTTCTAGGAAACAAACTCCAAGGGATTTTCACTAACATATTTTTCCTCACGAGACTACTGATGCATCAAGGTGATTGAATTAATCTACCACCAAACCATATAGTTTATATCTAAGGTATCATATATCTAATAATATATTTAATTAATGAAAACTGTTCCATATAAAATATATGCATCGAGTAAAGAATATGGATTTATAAATATTTCCTAAGATAATCAAATAAAAATCAAAGTAATTATTATGTGTATAAATGGTATATGTTTTAAAAAATGAGAATATAAATAATAAATTATATGGAAAATTAGTGTAAATTTAATGTCTATTGATATTTGGAAAGTATATATTTCAATGGGACTGAAAATCAAACAACTAAGTGAATTTAAATTATACTTATGTCCAAATCAATAAAAAACATTAATCAGAAGAATAAGGATGGTGTTAATATAACATATCCCTTGTTGAGTAAAAAAAAAATTTTTTTGTCATTTTTTGTTTGAAGTACAATAATAAGATATTTGAAAAACATTATTAAGGAATCAATCCTATTAATTTTGTCAAACATTTTTAAAATACATTTCTTTTGAAATCACTTTTAAAAACATTTTCATTAAAAGATAACCCTTTAAACAATTAATGGAATCTTCAATGAAATGGAGGTGGAAAATATGTACATGACTACAGGTAAAAACATTCTTTTTTCATGGTCAAAAATATAGAAAAGTGAATTTTCAATGTATGGATAAAAATATTCTACTGAAAACATTTTTTAAAGATAAAATTTTGAAATATATAATTAATAAATCTTTTATGAAATGATACATAAAATTTTGAAAACCTTTTAAGAAAACACTAATTTTTAGAATAAAATAGGTTCTCCAACCAACAAGGGAAATGAAGGTGGGTTTTCTAAAGATCTTTTTTATAATATTTTATAGTGAAAAAAAGTAACAAAATGTAATATTACTAGAAAAGGTTAAATAATATTGAGTGTATCAAATAGTTATAGGTTTAATTGAATTTTAATTGTATAAACCCATTTAATGTAATATTAAGAATAAGAAATCATTAATAGAATGTGATATTTAAATAAAACATTAAAATAATCATAATATAGAAGTTTTAATTATTCAACAGATAGATTAAGTGAAATTAATATAACCTAATGAAAGGAATTATGTAATGAAAATATTTTACCACTTGATACCATTAAGATAAAATCACCATATATGAAATAATTCAATAAGAAACTCAAAATATCACTAATAATTATTTATTCATGATATTTTGGTCATTATATAAACAACACAATGTTTATAAGTGGTAAATATGGCCTACAACTCATGAAAGTTAAAGTGAGATAAGAATCCCATATCATGCTTCTCATTTTGGGTGAACGTTCATCAAAATCTTGTATAACAATTTTAATCATGTACCTAACTTATAAATGATACCTAATAATATTAATAATATCATATATTATTTTCTAATAATATATAATCACTTATTTGTAAAAAAATATATCATTACATTCACTATTTCATGTGTTAATTACCTAGTTTTTTGAGTATAGGTTGACTTGTTATTTTCGTCCTACTTAATTTGATCAGGATTTCACCTAGCCCTAGAATCATGAATAGAAACCACATTTGGAGAAGGATATAGGGATTTCACTCTTCCATAACCTTTGTATAAATGTTCTTTGGAATCCACTGCATGCACCCGAACTGCCTCACAAACCTGGTTAACACGTATGGTTTGAAAATTATTTTTCCATCAATTCGAGATACTAGCACACCAACCCAGATGCATTTTAGGTACTCCCTTGGCTCTAATGGGCCCCAACCATTGTCTTCCAGCTGACCAATAGGGGTTTGGAATGGTTGTATGTATAAATGAGTATGTTGTCGATCATGAGCCTGATCCCTTATTCTCTATGTGTCAGCGGGTGGATTGCAGCAATGTTCAAGAGGTATGACCGCATTCAATCACATGGAGGGAGAATGGAGTTCGGGAAGTAATACCTACCACAGTGGGCTACGGCCTAGCCATGAAGAATCTAAAACAATTAGTATATACTGTTGGGTACACATCCCCACATTATATTCCCTATAATGCTATATAACCTGGCTAGCATTGGTACCCCCAATTTAACCTTGCTCTTCCCCACCATTATTCTGGCCATCACTAGCGTCCTAGGGCGCACCCCCATCCTCAGATCCCTTACTGGAAATATCCACCCACTCGAGAATTTAGAAAGAACCCAAAATATAATATATTTGCATCCCAATATTATTTATGATGAACCCCCATGATCGATATTGTCCTGCCTCCATGATCTTCTAATATGATCCCACCTTTCCCCTCTAACAAGTATTATGGAATTTCTTCGCTTAGCCTGAAATATTTACAGCCTTGTAGTGCATCAAGATAAGACTGAACCATCCTTGATAAGGCAAGTCTGTCAAAACATATTTTAATATTATCTCCATATCCAGCTCTAGTAGATTCCATGTTAGGATGGGTGTTCGCGTCATGTCCCCCAGTCATTCTCCGTCAAAAGGCGCTCATCATATTGATACCCCTCTAAGGGGATTCCCCCAATATAATGAATGTATCCTAGACTAATACCCCTCTCCCCATGGTGGTAATGGAATATGTTAGTATCAGGAGACCAACAACTGAACAATTTTGCAACCACGTCCAGCTACTGGTAGAAGTGAAATTGGGATGTTTAAACTACTTCGAAGAGCCCGATAAACCGCAACTCAGGTACAAACTCCTCACACGTTTGGAATTCATAGTAAACCCATACCCATTCACTTGTAATATTATCTCTGGACCTGAAGTCCCACTCCTATCAACCTTTCATCTCATTTGTAATACTGCTTAGTAAGGTGCATGCATAAAGAGCTAGAGTTTCCTCAGGGACCGACTCACACCCTATGAGAGTCCTAGTCTTTGAATTCAGCACATAGATGGAAGTATTCTATGTTTCCCCAGAAGGATGGATATTGTTCATAATTTGGATCCCTGTGAGACTATCCTCACGGGTCACCCATGACTGTGGTGTTTCAATTTCGAACGAGGGATCCACACCACTTCCAAAATGTAGATATTTTATATTGGCATTCTATCTCTTGAGATGCAATCATTTTTTTCTTTCATAAGAATGGAAAAACCATTTTTTTGGAAAACCCTAATTTCATGAATTATCTTGGGGTTTGTGATCACCTGAGTCCTCCATGTAGCTGTATTAGCCTACCACTCATCATCAATTTGTTGGGCATCCAATTTGGTAAAATTTTAGAAATCCTAAGGGATGCTTGCGAATGAATTATGTTTTGGGTTGAAACAATGTCGATCTGTGCAAAAATGGATAGTTAAGAAAAAGTGACCAGACGCTACACAAAAATCAAGATCACCCATGGAAACTTTCACAAAGATGGGGAACTTTTTCATGCATGGGATCCAGAGACCGTCATACCGAAAAGTCAATGTGGGGACCAAGGTGGGGGGGCTCACCATATTTAAAGGCACAGACTAGGACTTGAGCTCATGAAGAAAAGGTTTGTAAGCATGTGGGTGATGTTTTCATATCCAAACACTATTTCTGTTTACACTGACCAGAAGGTTCTTTACCTATCGTTGTGAACCACATAATCTGATCTTTAGGACCCCCTTCAGCTTTGATTCTGAGGGGGGCCATTTGTTAATGTTTAATATCAAATAGGGCCCATAGGGATAATTTTTAGAAATATCCAAAGGCAAATCGAGAATAAAGGGCTGACTCTACAGTGGGAGAGGGAGGAGCCTGCAAGAATGAAGGGGTGCATTCAAGATTCCCTCGGAACCCAAGATCGTTCACCCCCAATGCGACTTCAAGGGTCTAATTCCGATGTGACCCACCACACACACGTTGAGGCACTAGCGCGCAATAGTCCATGTTTATGCAAATGACATCATGTGGCACGCAGTCCCTTGCTTTCCCAATGTGTTTTCAAAGTGTCACTTTCTCATCCACATCCAAAAATTAATTACAGCCAAGGAGTGGGAGTGAAAGAAGAGGGTTTGGTGTGGAGGTTTACACTAAACGCGCAAACCCTGGTCCGGCCAATACAACGTCATATAGTCATTTCTGAACTACCACTGATGTTTTTGTCTATAAAAAAAGCGTCCCACCGCCCTTTGGGGATGGTTATAAAAGACGAAGCGAGGCTCTGCTGCATGAAAGACACCTCTTCTACGACCACGCGAAAAACAATATGGCCTCAACGTATTGTATTTTTCTTGACTGGTCCCCCAAGTGTTCTTATTCATATGGTCCCTATTAGGCTTAATCCAGGTCCATTTCCTTTTACCCTACGTCATTTGTGTGAAAAATATCCCCCTTCTGGCCAAATTCCCCTTTCATTGGACATCTTTTTGTGAGCATCCTTCCGGTTTACGAACAGCTATTTCATCTTTCACACAACCTCTCAACTTGTGTCCGGCCCTCCTTGTGTGCTCTATGTGTTTTCCTTACCCGAAGGAACCATATATGAGCCACTCTTACGTGAAACACACCTGTTTTTCACACATTTATCTAGTATGACCCTATAGGTATGTACGAAGTGATATCAAGGTCCCTTGGGCGGTTCATTGCTTTTTGTTTCATAGCCTTATGATTCTTCGCATATGCACGCTAATGGATATTGATTCTTTTCATATCCATGCTAACGTCGACCCCTTTGTGGATCAATCAATGACACCCTATCACCACAACACTACCAGTGCCTTCCAATCACCAAGGGTAATAACGTGTTGGTTATGTAGGTCACATGGGTTTATTGTTAGCCCGCCTTGTCTGAGCTACTTGTTTTTAAACTTACAAGCATTGTATGCCTCAGCACATGACGATAAACTACAGCTTTTCTCCATGAATCATACGTGGGGTGCCCCATGTCAGACATTTTCTACACCCACTGGTCTCCATGAGAGTTAAAGAATCCTCATATGGAATGTGATCCTCTTTGTTCGAGCGGTTCCTATATACTGGGAAGGGCAACCATCTTGGTGTAACCCCCTCACATTTCGCGCAGGAGGCAGCACCTTTGCCCCTCCTTTATTATTCGATGCCAAAGACTAGATGGGAGAATGGAACATGGAACTTCGTTATAACATCTCTCTCCCTTTGGGAATTGTCACTAGTGGGACTCCATCTGGGAGTAAGTCGAAATCTCCACCTCCCTGGGTTTCTAACAACATTAAATCCCATGTTTCCTCTTTAGGCCACTGACCACGTGTAAGCCACACCCCACTTCCCACAGACGAACCATTTCTAAAGTTATCATCAAGTCTTTTCTGCCTCTAGTTTCACACACCGATCATGACTCAAATAGGCTTAGAGTAAGTATTGACGATGGAATCCAACCAGGGTCGCCTTAGCGTTTATCCCAAACCCATCCAAAACTACATGGACTTTGATTCCCTACTAGAGAGATATGTAGAAATGCTCCCTGAGGTTCAAGCCCTTCTTTTTCATTCCAAACTACATGGAATTTGAATCTTGTCTCATAGACATGGTATGTGAGAATATTCCCATAGGTTCAAGCACAACACCTACTAGTCTATACCCCTTCACATCAGTTCACCAAACGCATACAAAATACGCAGACATTGATCATTTCTATGGAAAGGTGTGAAGGAATCCTCCCGTATGTTCAATCCCAACACCTACTAGTCCCAACAATTTTCAAGTAATTTCACCAAAGAATCTCAATTACTTTTTGTCAGTTTACCATCGTCTTGCATGACGTTAAACTGCACACCCCCTTTTCTCTAGTAAGATATTAAACCGTACCCATTCAAACTATATGGGCTTTGATTCTTCTCTCATAGGAAAGGTACATAGGATGCCTCAATGAGGTTCAACCCCATCCAGCGGTAAGCCATTGTACCCAATTCAGCTGTAAGCCATTGTAGCCCATCTATAGGTAAGTTGTTGTACCCCATCTAGCAGTAAGACATTGTACCCCATCCAGCGGTATGTCGTTGTACCCCATCTAATGGTAAGACTTTGTAACCCATCCACCGATAAGCCATTGTATCCCATCAGAGGTAATCCATTGTGTTTCCCAATCCATGGTAAGCCATTGTACCCCATCAGTGATAAGACATTGTGATCCAAAACAGATGGTTATCCATTACAGTCCCCTTTGTTGGGACCCAAATCTCTGGTCCGCTCCTCAGGCATCTGACCAACATGGGCTTCTAACCACGGCTAAGCCTCAAACATCAACTTCGGGTCATTGTCCTCTCTGTACACCCTGATTCTAACCCCATCCATAACTTCATGAAATTTGATTTCCTGCTACTGTGATATGCAAGAAGCCTCCACAAGGTTCAATCCTAGCACTCACGTCTCATCCTATTCGTTCCCTTAAGCCTATGTGTTTCAGGAAGGTCATGTCCCAACCAAGAGGTTACACTTCCTCTGGGCCCCATCCATGCTTAAATTTTCACGGACCTCCTCCTTAGCTGTCCCATCAAACCACTGAACTATGAGGAAATTGATTCCCTCCCATGTGGATATGTAGGAAGTCTCTTCGATGCTCATGCCCAATATCACTATCTCCCTCACATTGGGTCTATATCACTCTCCTTACCCTCTCAACCATCCATATCCATCCGGATTCTCACCCAAACCACCACATCTTAGTGAGATCATGCCACCCACTCTTTCATTGCTCTTAGTAGTAATCCGATAACTTACCACGATTAAGCCCCCACATCAGTTTTCACTCTAGGGGTTGCACCCATATGATCTAGTCCTGTCAGTGTTCTGATCAGTATGATCCATCTCATTTAGACGTTAAACTCACAGCATACCCTGTGTCAAACATCATAATGTAAAGAAAAACATAGAGAGATGCCTCTTGCATATAATTCCATGTATTCGACATGGGATGCCTTGGGCTTCTATGCCCTCAAGAAGCCCTATCGTAAGGGTAAGTAATCCAGACGCACTTGTGTTCCAACATCTCGAAAAGCCAGCGATGTCAAATGTAACTACTCCCCTGACTTAAGGATTCCTCCTAGACCAAACCCCTTGGAATGTCCTGATTAAAGAATCATAATTAACCAAAATCTATGATGAAATTTTACTATGAAGAGTTTCATGAACATGGAAATGATTTCTCATGAGGAATCCACTTAAGGAGGAACAGAAATCCTATCATTCTATTTTGATCAAGGAGAAAACATTCCTGAATAGGAGACAGATGCCGCACTCCTTTGGAATTTGGGAATACATGGCAACAAGAAGTGTGTCATCTAAAATAGATGGTTTCTTGCCCCTGCAAAAGCATCGAAAAATTTGGAATTAATAAAATTAAATTAATATGTAGGTAAACTATAAATAAAGATAATACATAAAAATTTAATATTTGTAAATTTCACAAATAAACTAATTACAACATAATTCCTGAGGTAGAAGATTAACCTAAAGAATGTAAATTAGGTTAAGAATTACCTTACCTTAGGCTCATCTTACTTAAAAATTGTACAAACATCATGTATAATGGCTAGAATAATATTATTAATATTTTTTAGAACCATATTTGTGTTTATTACATATTATTAGTTTATATTAAAACATCATTCCACCCATTTATTAATACTATTTTGTTACTTCCATGTTTTCGGGTTCTTTCATTGCATGGTTTCTAGGGCCGGTTCGTAATGGATTTCCTTTTCGTTGTGATGAAAAGATCCAGAATCGGAATGAAATGGAATTAATATTTTTCCATAATATTAAATTATAACATAACTCAATTTTTTCATATATTATTATGAATCATTAGATAAATCATTAATGATATCCTTTTAGATCATTTTGGAAACTACTTGATAATCACGGACTAGTTTCATTATATAATTAAATATTATGTATAAATGTTAACTACATAATATAAAAGATGATATATAATAAAATTTTAAATAATTTTCCACCATTGAAATGGTTTTATGACCAGCCATGAAGGAGGTTATGGAAAAGGAAATCACATCGTCCACGATGTTGGTAATTCGGCACATCACAGATGATGTTTTCAATTATAGAATAAAAGGGAGAGGAGAAGAAGTATGATGGGGAATTTTTCCATAAACATGAAGAACTTCTTTTATGTATAATATAATAGAGTTTTCAATATACATGTGTCATGGGATGTAAATATTGTATAATAAATGGCAATGAATTGAAAAAAAATAAAATGAAGGATGTTTTAACCTCTTGATTTCTTTTCCTTGAGATCCTCCTTACGGCCCTTGGGATTGGACATTTGTGGAGGTCAAAAGATCATCGAAATTGGTTTGAGGACTGGGAAGAGGATTTGATAGAATTTGGACAATTTTAAAAGATTTATATGTGTGAGTAGAAGACGACATGAGGGGTGGTATTTATAGTTGGGAAAAGGAGGGATTTTTATTATTTTACTCATTATTTTATTAATTAGGTTCAAGACTATGAATAGTTTGATCATTATAAAAAAATATATTAAGATAAAAAAATGGAAGTTTGAGGTTATAGTTATTAAATCATTCATGATTTTAGGAATAGTATATTTTACTTATAAAATATATTTAATGTATTTCACTATTCACCAAAAAACCAAGTATTTTAGAAAAATCCAAAATATTTACCACATTAAATTTTAGATGGGTAGAAATCAAAAATATAGTCCATTTATCAAAATAATTTTTAAACATCATAAATTTTATATTTACATAAAATCATAATTGTTATGAAAAATATAAATTTTAAAACTCTAACTGATTTTATGACATAATGAAAAACTAATCAAGGCGTCATAAAAATATATTAAAAATATATCATAATAAAATAATAATTTATGAATCTATTTTGAGAAAAGAAATTCATTTAAATCATTAAATTAATTATAAAATTACAATGAAATATTTTTGACATACAAAAATACCAACACTAAATATATTATTTTAATAAAATTTATTCACATATTTCATGAGATAAATATGTCATGATTTCACATAATATGAAAAAAAATTAATTATACTCTCACAGGTGATGTTACGATTCTATTTTCTGGATTACTATTCCAAATTGTCATGTTACTATTACTAAGTTTTGGTTACTATTACATCAGTAAAATGTACATAATTTATATAAATATCAATTATTTCATGATAAATTTATAAAAAAGTTAGATAATTTATTCCAGAATAAAAAAATATATATTTTATAGGAACCTTGTCTATTATAGTAACTCATTTCCTAGAATATTAATTTCTTATTCATAGGTTTCAAAATTTTCTGTGGATTTACTCAAGAGACCATAACAAACTATAATTATTTACTCTTTGGATGTCATGTTCTATAATTGAACCTTCTAGTTCTACAAATATGTAAACTAAACATTCTAGTTATGTCTCTTCATGGATGAAATTTGATTTTATACATTTATAAGAAACATCTAAAAAATTAGGGTCAAATGAAATAAAAAATTACAATCATTCACTTTGATTTTAGTATTCGATCTCCCATGGGTAATATTCTAGTTTATTTTATTCTTCTTTCCAGTTTTCATAATGCTCTCTCCTTAGGTTACATTATAATCTTCCTTGAGGTGGACTTCACATCTTACACATCTTGTGTCATTTTACAATAAATATTTTCTATTGTCTTCCACATTTCAATAGAATAATCACAATGAATGTGTTTTTAGAAAAAATTATATAAAATGATCTATTTAATCTATTCAATATCTATGAGTTTCATAAAATCTCACATTGATTTGTGATTTCAATGTCTCTTTAGATATTGTTCATAATCCTCTTACTCTAATCCTGGAGAAAAATTATAATTTTTTTATTCCATACATAAAAGTAATATCTGTAAAAATGGATTTTTTATAATAAACTTTTTGTAAAAAAATCTAAACATAACTTTATGTGAATGATAATTATCATGAACCATTAAACTTCAATATAAATTTTTGGTACCATTAACACGCTAAATATGGTGGTGGGGGGTTGAATCATGGTGATGAATATATGTAATCATTTTTCTATAGTATAGTTACATTATTATAGGAAGTTTTTCCTAAATTTATTGGAAAAAAATTAATCATTTTAGTTGATTACATAATCATATTTATTTTATTATTTAATTAGAAAATATTCATAAAGATAAATAATGCACATCATATCGGGATTTTTACACTGCTTATATAAATGGCTAGTCCAACGATCAGAAAATGATGTTGTGTTGGTCATACGAGATTCCAAAAATCATAAATATAGGTGTCGATACAGATGATTTGGTAGTGATAAGTCAATTATTCATGCTTTAATGACATGATATAGGTTTTTTAAACTTCATATTTTTTGCACACATCTTCATCCTTTTCTTTATCCACTACATTGATGTAGGTAATAATAAATTCTATAAATTTTTTTTATCAATAGATTAGAAAAATAATGGTTTTAAATGATTATAAAAAGATAGTACATACATCATAGTCCTGAATTTATTACATATGAATTCAATGTTCACGTAAATAAATGATCAATGTGAATTTTTCACATAACATTAACTTTTACGAATGTTATGTTTTCAAAAAATATATGTATTCCGAAACAAATTCTCTTATAAGGTCTATTTAATGAACCATTCTCTAGAATATTTATTAATTCATGTTAAATATTTATAATAAATAATGCTTTATGTATTAATGTGTCAATAAGAACCAATTGATTCCTTGAATTTCACTTATGGAACTTGGTGGCATGAGTAACACAATTGTGTGACATTGTAGCTTGATGAATTATGAATAATTTTCCCTCAATAAACCCCCAACAAATTATTCATCTATATTTTATATTTTCCATATATGGGGTTGCATAGTTTTATGATTATTCTAATAATTTTCAAATTTTTTGAAATTTTCCTTCATGGAACTTCAATTCCTGATTCTATTACTGTCATTCTACATTCATTAAACTTTGTGCCTCCAAAGTATCCTATTTGAAAATGATATCTATAAGAAACATAAATCAAATTTTGGAACATTATAATAACATTAAAACATGTTAAATTTGATTTCACAGCATATATATGATTCATTATATCAATATTGTTCAATTATTTATACTTTTAAAATATTTCATCCATCATTTTTACACAACAATTTTTCATGATATCCATACTTTTGTTGAACGTTGTGAAATTATAAAACATGTCCAAAAAAATATTTTATTTTTAAAAAATACTTATCTATATTTTAGACAATGACCTTCCTGAAACATTTATCACCGTGAAAATTTTTTTGTCCAACTATTTGAAAAATATAGGGACAAGACATAACATTATGTTTCTATACTATGATTCTAAATTCCTGAGATATGTTTTCCTTCCTAGTTAAATTCTTATTTCCTCAAAAAAACTATATATGAACAACTAATTGAGATTATTTTTAAATGTATAGCTTAATTAAAACATGACAACATGAAAAAAAATCATATTGGTAGGATTAATTCCTTAGTGGAGTCATTTAGTTTCATTTATCCTTCAACACCCTGATATTACATTAGTGCTTTTTCTAATCTTCACCCGAGAAAGAAATGGTCACTCGCTATTGTTGTAGTAATTAAATTCAAATCATAAATCAATCGACAATGATTATTAAGAATTATTTCCGAAATTAAACCATCTCCTTCTTCCTCATTAATATTAACTTCCATACATTCAACTGATATATTCCAAGAATATCTCAACATATATTCCCTTATAATAGGTAGTATATTCATTTCTTCAATATATTTCCATTCCTAGATATTCCCATTACTATTAAAATAATGTTTTTATATGGTATTATTCTATGATTGAAAATAAATCCAAAACTAAACATTGGTATGCATCTAACATTCCTTAACATTTCAATTGTTTTAAATACTGATATAAATATATCATCTACCGAAAAATATAAAAATTTCATGGCAATAGATTAATGATTCTTATTTTTAATCCATGACAATTGTTTTCTCCCCAATTGATATAAAAATTAAAGGGACCATAATAATCCATATTTTTTATTTAGGTTCTCATACCCTTACGGTCATCGGAGCCTCTATTTATGTTATCACCCACTTAGACATTTATCCTTGGATAAATTTCTATAATATCCAATTTTCAAGATCAGAACCATTTTTTTATTATAGATACCCAATTTTGACATATTTTTAGTTATTTAATGTTCCATATCTAATAGAGTCATTGAAAATTCATCAAATCCTACTGTGTTTTTAGTAGTTATATGAAAAAAGATTACTAAAAATTCACCACTGTTATCTGTGCCACAAAATCGCTTCCATAGATTTTAGAAAAACGAATTTATTTATTTTGAACAAATTATTATTATCTAAATCAAAATAACATATAATTTTTAGTGTCTAATGAAATAGGAACATGTGTACGATACATACCACATTATAAAACAACTAACACCACTTATTAATGTTAAGCTCATGGTACCACTTGGTAGGCATGATCTTAAATTCATCATGAGAACCCAATGTCATATATGGATAAATAACCAATATTTATTTCCACCAACTCTCCCAAAATATTTCTAGATTTATACTAAATTCATTAACTAAAAAATCATTGAGTTGGCCACTAATGTTAAATTCCCCTTTCAAATGGGGATACCACTTGATATAAACACTATTGATTTTCTAGTTGATTCTTATTAAACTAAATTTAGAGACCCTTCCCCACAAATATCATGTTTAGAGCCTAATACCATTAAATTGGAATTGGATATAAGTCTATAACATCCCAAAGTACTAATCAATTTTTTTAGCCTTGTAAACTAGATATAGCTGGATGTCTTGTTTTACAAATGCGTATTGTAATTACAACAATTGTTTTTCCTTTTTAGGATAAATTTATTATCACTTATCTTATACTTGAATATTATTCCTAATATATATTTTAGATTCTAGGTAAAGGAAATAAAAAAGGGTGATCTCAAATGCTCATTAAGGGTTATGTGATGAGAAATAAATAACCAATCAAGTGGAATAGTCAATATGTCAAGGTAATAGTTGAATACAAATTCCATGTAATCAATAAACTCATTTGGATGTGAATAAATAATATTGAAGGTAAATAAATAAAATTACATGCCATTTAAATAATATTATAAGGCATAATCGATATGGAAAGTAAAATAACCTAATCTAATTCCATTTAATAAAATAAATGATAATGAAATGCATTCATTATTAATGTCAATTAAAAAATATCATGTATAATAATAACTTAATAGAAGGAAATAATTAATTATCATACATCATGTTTCCCTGTAAAATAATAAAAATAAATTTAGGAAATATTATCACGAAATTTAATTTTTTTTGGTATCAACACATCTATTATTCCATGAAACAAACTCTATGGGATTTTCACTAACATATTTTTACTCATGAGAGTACTGATGCATCAAGGTTCTTGAATTAATCTACCACCAACCCATATAGTTTATATCTAAGGTATCTTATATCTAATAATATATTTAATTAATGAAAAATTTTCCATATAAAATATATGCATCGAGTAAAGAATATGGATTTATCAATATATCCCAAGATAATCAAATAAAAATCAATGAAATTATCATATGTATAAATGGTATATGTTTTATGAAATGAGAATATAAATAATAAATTATATGGAAAATTAGTGTAAATTTACTATCCATTGATATTTTGGAAAGTATATATTTTAATGGGACTGAAAATCAAAAAACTAAGTGAATTTGAATTATACCTATGTCCAAATCAATCAAAAAACATTAATCAGAAGAATAAGGATGGTGTTAATATAACATATCCCCCGTTGAGTAAAAATAATGGTTTTTTGTCATTTTTTGTTTGAAGTACAATAATAAGATATTTTAAAAACATTATTAAGGAATCTATCCTATTAATTTTTTCAAACATTTTTAAAATACATTTCTTTTGAAATCACTTTTAAAAACATTTTCATTAATAGATAACCCTTTAAACAATCAATGGAACCTTCAATGAAATGGAGGTGGAAAATATGTACATGCCTACAGGTAAAAATATTCTTTTTTCATGGTAAAAAAGATAGAAAAGTGAATTTTCAATGAATGGATAAAAATATTCCACTGAAAACATTTGTAAAAGATAAAATTTTGAAATATATAATTAATAAATCTTTTTTGAAATGATACATTATATTTTGAAAACCATTTAAGAAAACACTAATTTTTTGAATAAAATAGGTTCTACAACCAACAAGGGAAATGAATGGTGGTTTTCAAACGATCTTTGTTATAGTATTTTATAGTGAAAAATAGTAACAAACTATAATATTACTTGAAAAAGTTAAATAATATTGAGTGTATCAAACAGTTATATGTTTTATTGAATATTAATCGTATAAACCCAATTAATGTAATCTTAAGAATAAGAAATCATTAATAGAATGAGATATTTAAATAAAAAAATAAAATTATCATAATATTGAAGTTATAATTATTCAAAAAATAGATTAAGTGAAATTAATATAACCTAATGAAAGGAATTATGTAATGAAAATATTTTAGCACTTGATATCATTAAGATAAAATCCCTATATATGAAATAATTCAATATGAAACTAAAAATATCATGAATAATTATTTATTCATGTTATTTTGGTCACTATATAAAAAACACAATGTTTATAAGTGGTAAATATGGCCTATAACTCATGAAAGTAAAAGTGAGATAAGAATCCCATATCATGCTTCTCATTTTGGGTGAACATTCATCGAAATCTTTTATAAAAATTTTAATCATGTCCCTAACTTATAAATGTTACCTAATAATATTTATAATATCATATATTATTTTCTAATAATATATAATCACTTATTTGTAGAAAATATATCATTATATTCACTATTTCATGTGTTAACTACCTAGTTTTTTGAGTATAGGTTGACTTGTTATTTTCTTCCTACTTAATTTGATCAGATTTCATCATATCTTGTATTTAAAAAATTATATTAATATTATGTATCCTAAATATATATTTATTTATATAAATAAATATTTTTTATACATAGGAAATGAAATAAACCGTTCATTGATAAGGTAGGTCATACGTACCCTTGGATGCTACATCTATTTCCTTGTCATATTTAAAAGAATTAGAAGAAATGGTTTTATAGATATATATATATTATTAATTTATTATTATATTTAGGCTATATATGTCACAAATATTTGTTAAAACTATCATTTATACAATCCATGAATAGTGGGAATTAATCACATCGTTTTGAGGAGTTGATAGTCTACACGTCCACAAATGAAGTTATTGTATTACCAATATTTATTAAAGATGATGGTATGTATAATAAAACATTTATGGAAGAATAAATAAATTATAAATATTATATATATCACATATAAACTATAAATCCCTCATTATTTCCTACCTTGAAACGTGGTGATGGAAGAACGAACGACATCAATTCGCGAAACATTAGTTTTTCATATGCACGAACGATAATGGTGTATCCCACTGATGGATGTGTGTGATTGTGTATGTATAAGTCTTCAAAAAACATAGTATATTGAAGATAACACGTTTATTATATAATAATGATAAAAAAATATATTTTTTGGAGTAGTAAATGAAACAATAATGATTTGTTGAATAATTTTATATATTATTATTGTAAATACTTTATAGTTTATACCAAAAAGACTTATTGATTTACATTCATCCTATAATTAGGATTATAGAAAGAGATAAAATATATTTTGAGATTAATTGGGAATAGTTTGGGGATATTAATGGTTTTAGAGGTGTGAATAATTTAGAGGGGTGAGTGCCTTTTTATAGTGGAGGAGGAGGGGAATTCATGTAAATTTTTGAAATAGGGAATTCGACGCATTCCTCACATATCTAGTGGATAAAATAATTAAAAAATCATATAAAATAAATAATATGGTTTAAATATGTTCAAAAAAGAGATTTTGGAAATGTTTTTTCGGATATGCTTTCCCTTATGATTCTGGTTTAGTCCCGTGGGATTCTAATACATCCCTTAATCGCATTGATTAATTTAAATCTTTTTCAATAATATTTTTTGTAAAAGACTGAGTTGACCATATTATAAATTATAAATTTTGATGACTAAAAATATGGAATCCATTTTTCTAAATTCTAATAATTTGTGTGGAAATAATTAATTTATAATAAATCCAGCAAACGATACGACAAAGTGTGGTTCAAATATAAAAATGATCAAAAGATAGAAATTTTTTAATATCCAATTTCAAAATTAAATTGATTAAAATAAAATAAATTAGAATAATATATTTATAATTGATCTAATATGAATTTAATAATATTTAAAATATAATTTATCATTAGAAAAAATTGATGAAAAAATGTTTTTAATTATAATTCAGTATCGTTCGTCATAAAAATTAAACAAATCACCGTAAGTTAATTTATGTGTTATGATTTAAAGATATTAATTATATTTTAAAATATAAAATTTATATAACTATTAAAATTATGATATAAAAGAGGTATTTTCATTGAAAGTCCATTTTTTTTGAAAAACACATTTTTATGTGTAAAACTGATTTTATTCTCATATTATTACAATTAGTTTTGTAATAAGAATATAGAAAATATTTTATTGAATATTATATATATATATATTTGATATTATACACCAATAGAAATTAATTTAATTTATTATGATAAAAGACCTTTATAAGACTGAAAACATTTCAGTTATATTTAATTGGATTTTATATTCATTTTTAATTTATCTGTAACCTTTGAATTCTTATCAACAATATATTTTTATATGTTAGTTTATCAAATTCAAAACTGCTAATTTAATGGTTATGTTATATCTTATTGTATAAAATTATAATGTTTTTTAATATATTGTTGCTTGGTAAAACTCATTCTATCTTATAACACATTTTGCACCCCAGTTTGAGGTATGTAGCATTTTTTTTGAATTTTTATGTGTTTAAAGTTAATAGGATTAGCTATAAAGTGGGTTCGAGAGTTTGGAATTGTTTGAATAAATTTGGAGGATTTTCTAAGTGCACACAGTTTGAGCATGGTTAGGGGAAACAGTATAGGGAGGATAGTGGGCTTCACACAGTCTGTGTACGGTTTTCCAACCCATGCGAGGAAACCTGGAGGACCCACTCTCTCGTGACAATGTTTATCTTATGTTTAGCACATGAATTTCTAAACTGTGCGGGCAAAACGTATGTCCACTAAAATGATGGGTTTTTATTAAATGTGGGCTCCCTCGGGATTAACCTATTGCACTCCAATACTTCTCCCACTCAAGCCTCACTCATGATATTGGGTTCTCAATGGTTTAATGTTATCACTTCTCATCTTGGATGAAAATTGAAGGGGTTTGTTGGTAGGTTTATGTCAGTTATTCTCGGGTAAGTCTCTCCACTTAGTTTTTCTTTGGATTTCTCAAGGTATTCTCTTCCCTCTCTCTCAATTTTCTAGATATACATCTGTTGCATATAGATATAGTGTTGGAGTTTCCATGGATGTCAATTTTATGGCTCACAAATGATAGGTAATGAGATTTAGAGCAGCTATAGTGAAACATTTCCCCGAATTTGGGTTCAGTTGCTTGTGGGTCAATTTCACTGGAACCCTAATTTAATGTGGCTTCTTTCGCAATTCCACTATTCTAGAACTTGATGCTTGGTTATAATTAATTTATTTCATTGATATTAATTGTGTTTTTGTTGTGATAAATTTGTTTGAAATACCTTTAGTGATGTTTTGGTTATTTTTTTGGAAAAGGGGTTTTGTGGTGAAATTCTCTTATTATATTTGTTAAAATAGTGATTTTCAAATGGGTTTCTAAGAATCATTTGTAAAAATGGTTAATATAAAATGGTTTTAAATAATGATTTTGTTTTGTTGAAATGTTTTTTGTCATGAAAACAATTAAAGGGGGTTTTCAATAAATTGGTTATTTATTGATGTGAATTGGCACGTGTTGGAAATGGTTTTGTGCTAATTGCACGACCTTGGTGCTTTGTTCTTGCTCGTTGATTGAGTGTTTTGTCTTGTGTTGGTTCTGTCTAAGTGTATGGGAAGTCTCACTATATAATGTGATATATTGTTATTCGAAGTATCACTATTATGGATAGTTGTTGGTAAGTACCTCAAGTGGAGAATGGGGTTAACGGTATGGGTGGGAGTCCCACAATTTTGGTTTGCTTGTTGTGGATTTCTTTGTAAGATGAAAATTGTTTTGCTAATGTTAAATGGTAAGATAGCTTATGGATTGATTGTTTGTATATCCCTTTGGTTGATGGGTTTGGGTGAGGTGGTTGGTAAGGTTATGTTTGGCTTATGATAATGGTTTCACCTATGATTAGTTTATATAAAATTCTTTATATTAGTTACTAATGGTATTATCTTAGTGGTGTGTGTAGGGAAGTCATTTGGGAAAAACATACTGAGTATTATTACTCACCCCTTGATTTTGGAACATGGGTAATTTTGCAAATGTCATATTCCGGGACATAGGTAAAGGTAAAGCATCTCATTGATAGTGGCATGGGGTGATGCTTGAGAGATGTGTTAGTGCTTGGAGCATGGATCTTGGTGTGGAGTTGTGGAGTGTGTCTTGGTTTATTTTGGGGTCTCTTGTTCAGTATTATTCATAGTAGTCTCATATTGTGTTTGGTTGTATTTGTTTTGGGTTGTATTGTGTAACAACTTGTTTGTACTTTTTAAATACATGCATGAATGTTTTATGGACATGCATCATATAGTTTTTGTTTGTTGAGGGTTTGGATGGTTTTGTCTTAAGGGAAAATTGTTCCCCAATTCATTCGTGAAGCCCTCAGAATTTACTTCCAGCCTTTGGATCCTTGGGAACTTCACTTAAGGTCAAGTATTATTCCTCTCCCTCTCAAGCGAATGATATGGGGTGTGATGTTACAAGTGGTAGCAGTTTGTTCGGTCTGTGGCATTCAAGTGAGTGCAGTTGTTCGACCCTTGGAGTTGATTGTTGGTCTTGGTGTTGACATTCGTTATTGTCATATTCATTGATTCAGGATTTTAGCAAGGAAAATGATTATCAGAACGTGGAATGTATAACATAAAATGATATAGCTAATACTTTTATGATGAAGTTCAAGTTTACAGGGAGTTGGGTACATTAGTGTTTTGGATACACTTAGAGGCATTGAAAATATCATTGTTGTGGGTATATCCAATGATATGATCATGGAATGCATGGTAGAAGTGAATTCCCACTAGGAGGCATACTCCATTTGGTATAATGATCTATTTTGTGGTATTAATGTTTTGATTTTGAAAATATTAATTGGGATTCCAAAATGAAAGGATTTGAAACAAGTAAACTGGTGGTATTTTGAAAAAGGGTTGATTTTCAAAACATGGTGCATTTTTCAAAATATTGTAGAATGGGAAATGTAAATTGTGTAAAACCTAGTTGTGTTAGATGTTGTATAATTGAATTTAAAAATTTTACACCCTTTCTTGTTACTAGAGTGAGACATATGGTTGTTTTGTGTTCCTAGAAATGGTACCAGGTATGCGTTGTAGAGACCAACTAAGGGAAGATGCTAATAATGTGGTTCCACCTAAGCCCCAGGTGAACTTGTAGCTTGTACAGAGTATAGTGAAAGATTTCCGAGAAGTAGAACGTGGGAATAAAGTGGATGAATCGATGCATTAGGATCATGTGGTTCTGATTCAAAAGTAGAATCCACCCATTTTCTGGGTTGATTCGGAGCCAGAAAGGGTAAAATCATGGTTGAATAGAATGAACCATATCATCAAATTCTTGGTAACACTTGTACATTTGAAAGTTATATTAGCCACATATATGTTTGAAGATCGTTCCCTTCAATTGTAAGAGTTGGTGGTCCATGTCGGGATAGAGTAAGGAATGACATGGGAGGGATTTGAGGAATTAGTTAACACACAATTATAGCCTTATACTTTCATAATTCAGTGAAGAATAGATTTCCTCCATTTGAAATAGGTGAACCTTTTGATAATGGAGTATACTTATTTGTTTATCAATTTAGTGAGGTTTGTACCCGAGGTGGTGGGTAGTACATCATTGAAATCCGGTATCATCGAAGTAGTTTTTAGGTAGGTCATTCGGTCCAAGATAGCAGAGCTGGGAATAAATGATTATATGGAGATGGTTAATAGATCCTTGATTTCCAAAAGGGATCTCTCGGCGGTTGTGAGCATAGGAAGTGTATTAGTACCCATGCGGAATAGTGGAAACACGAACACTGGGTTCAAGTGGAAGAGGGACACTTATTTACAGTGTGAAAGTATGACTCAGAATCCAACTATAGGATTAGTATATCTTCTTTATAATCCTTAGAGTAAACCAATATTTTTTCAGTGTGGTTCTACGAGCAACATTAAGCGGGATTGTATAAAACAACCTTGTGAATTTCATAATTGTAAGAAGATAGGGGAACCTTCAGCAATATTGTCAGAATTCTCTAAGGTAGAGTGTCTATGACACTCCTCAGGGGCCATAGGGGTCGTAGGGATCATATGCCTAGACGAGATGAGGGAATTATTATATGCCTTTTCAGTAGAGTCGAGTCAGTCATGGTGATTCTGGAAACACTGTGAATCCTTTAGGAAAGTATCACAAGGAAATCATGGAACAGAGTGTTATAAGAATGAAGTTGTTTGGAGCTGAATAGGATGTGATGGATGGTCATTCAATACCTTCCCCAGTGTGAGGTGTGGTTCTACCAAATTCCATGTTGATGCACATGTTTCTTGATATGGGTGCTTACCATTATTTTATTTCTTCTCGCATGTTTGATTTGTTGGGTTTAACTGTAGGAATGATACATATGGTTCTCAAACATCAAACTCCTCTGTGTGAAAAATAGTGTTGAGACTTCTTGTTTAGATCATGTTTTGTAGTGATGGATTAGGTTGATTCAACTATCATAGACTAAATCAAGTTACGATAAAGAACTGATATCCACTTCCACACATTAATGATTTTTTTGACAAGTTGAGGGGAGCTATGTGGTTCTTCAATATTTAATTGTGATCAGGGTATCATTAGTTGTGGCTGTGGAAGGAGGATATTCTAAAAACAAATTTGAGATGTATATATGGCCATTAAAAGTATGTGGTTATGCCCTTTGGTCTAACTAATGCACCAGTAGTGTTCATGGAATTGATGTGTCAGATATTTCAGAGATATATGGATTAATTAGAGGTGGAATTTTTTTTATGGGATACTGTTGTATTAGATGACAAGGGTAGATCATGATAATCACATGGAGATTTGGTTGGGGATTGTGAGGGATCATTAGTGGTATTCCAAATTGTCAATGTGTGCCTTTTGGATACCAGTGGTTCGTTTCCTTGGCTATTTTATTTTGGAGAGGGGTTTTTAGTTGATCCAAAAAATATAGAAGATGTTATATCATGTCAACCGCCAAAGAGTGTTTTCAATAAACAGAGCTTCCTTGGTCTATCTAGGTATTATCGATGTTTTGTTCATGATTTTTCATGACTGGCTTCACCGATGAAATCTTTGAGAAGGAACAATGTTCCATTTAAATGGGATGAGAAGTGTCAGAAATTTGCCGAAGATATAAAGGGTAGCCTTATATCAGCACCAATCATGGTTTTTCTAGAACACGGGAATGGTTATGTGGTTTACTGTGATGCATCAGGTTCATGGCTGGGATGTTTTATCATGCAGAGGGATCATGTAGTTGAATATGACTCATGGATGTTATGGTTGCATGAGAAAATCTACCCAACACATGATTTGGAGATGGAAATAGTGGTTTATGCTTTAAAAATGTATCATAATTGTCTCTTTAGTGTGAAATTTACAGTTTTTGCTGGCCATAAAATCCTAATCCATATCTTTTCACAAAGAGATATGAATCTAAGCCAAATGAGATTAATGGAATATCTCCAGAAGTTTGATTTCAAATTATTGTATACATAGTGTAAAGGAAATTCAGTGGCAGATGCATTAAGTAAGAAATCATATACTAAAGTGGTGAAATAGGTATAAGATCAGTGGTAGTTGATATTGGTCATAGCCAACATGTAGTTTGGCTGTGAGTAATGGGGTGGAAAATCGGTCATCGTTCCATTTTAATTTGTTCATAACAAAGGTGGATCGGTTAAAGAGGCACATGCATTTGATTCTGAGTGTATGGAAATGCGGTCGAAACATAATGGTGCATATTTCATTGAGATATGTAAACAGAATAAGAATTTTGCCTTGTGTTTTATGAATTAGATGGTGGTTCTAGTTGATTTTCAGAAGGAACCTCTCAGGGACTATCATCATTCCAGGTGGACTGTCCATCCTGGAATTCAGAAAATTTATACGGAGCTGAAGATGTTGTTTTGGTGGGATAGTATGAAAATGTATGTTGATGGGTTTATCATCAGATACTTGACTTTCCAGTAAGTCAAGGCATAGAATCAGTGTCCAGTAGGCATGTTTCAGTCTCAACCTATCCAGTGTGGAAATGAGATCAGACATGAATGGATTTTGTGATGGGTCTCCCAAGAATGATCTAGAAACTTGATACCATATGTGTCATTGTGGATCAGATCACAAAGTCGGCCCATTTCATCCTAATTCTTTAATCTCAAATGGTGGAGTATCTATCCAAAATACAAATTCAATAGGTTGTAAAGAGGCATGGTGTTCCAGTTTCTCTTGTAAAAGATAGAGATCAAAGGTTCACAACTCGATTTAGGATATCCTTGTAGCAAGCCCTTGGGACACAGTTGACTATGATCATGGCGCATGATCCTCATACAGAAGTCCAATCCGAGAGGACAATACAAACCTTGGCGGGTATGTTAATGGATTGTTTGATGGATTTTGGTGGTTCATGTGAGAATCACTTAGCAGTGGTGGAGTTTTACTTTAATAATAATTAAATGATTTTATACATATGGATCCGTTTCTGGCTTTGTACTGGCGTCCTTGTCATTGTCCACTATATTGGGTGGAAATGAGTGACGCATTGATGATTGAACTGAGCCTTGTCCAATAGACTATAGAGAAAATCATGTTGATAAGGAAGAGGATGGAGACAGTTCAATGTCTTTAGAAATCTTATGTGCACCATCATAGACAACTGTTGTCATTCGAGGTGGCTAATCACGTGTTTTTTAGAATCTCTACTAGGTTGGCACATCGTCAGTTTGGGAAGTAAGTAAGTCATATCCGAGTTATGTTGGGCCATTTGAGATACTTGAGTGGAACGGAGATGTAACGAACCCGGCGGGCCTAAAGCCCAACCAAACTCGGCCACGCCCGAGCCCAGCCCTCTGGCAGATAGAAGACCCCCACCCTCAGGCAGATAACAGGTCCCCACCTCAGACCGGCCCAGATAACACGTGGCAGGAACTGTCCCCTGCCTGGCGGGGCTCGGGCGTGGCTGAGTTTGGTTGGGCCTTAGGCCCACCGGGTTCGTTACAGGAGAGGTGGATTATCATTTGGTTTCTCCACCATCCTATAGTGTGGTGCACAATGTGTTTCATGTGTCCCAATTGAAAAAGTGTCAACTAAATCGTGACCATGTGATTTGTTGGGATTATGTTGAGCTAGAACCGGATGATTCCTTGGCGCCTGTGCCTATGTGGGTTATTGATAGGAATGAGAAATTATTTCGTGGTAAAAGTATTGGTGTAGTTTTTGTTTTGTTGTATCGTGGTCAGATTCAAGAGAAGACTTATGAGCAAAAAGAATATATGGTTAAGCAATGGCCCGAGCTCTTTCGACAATGCAATGGTTCCTTACATTTTGATGATGGATAGCCTAATTGTGGGGAGAATTTAGTAACCCATATTTCAGGTATTTCACATTTTATGCCTTTTTATGTGTTTATAGTGCATGGGATGATTTGGGATGAGTTAGGGAGAGTTTGGAATGGTTCTGAATAAGTTTGAGGCTTTTCTAAGTGTGAATGGTTTGAGAATGGTCAAGGTAAACCATATGGGCTCTCTAGAAAACTTTGCAGGGGAAGTCATTGGGCTTCACACATCCTGTGCATGTTTTTCCAAACCATGTCCAGAAACCATGCGGACCCCTCTATTAAGGTAGTGTCTTGCGCATGCTTAGCGTATGGTTTTCCGAACCGTGTGGGCTAACCATGCGACCACTTAATGGAATGGTTTTTTTAATTATTGATATCTATGGATTAATCTATTGCACTCCAATTCATCTCACCCTCGAGAATCACATGGTATTTTGGGTTCCCAAAGGTTTGAGGTTCTCTCTCATTCAATTTGGTAGCAAATTGAAGGGGGTTCAAGGAGGATTGATGTCAGTTCTTCTCAGGTAAGTCTCTCATCTTGGGTTCTCTTTGGTTTTCTCTATGTCTTCTCTTCCCTCTCTCCATGTTTTAGAGATCTAAATCCATTTCATGTAAATATATTTTTGGGTCTGCCTTGGGTGTTTATTTTAAGGCTTTTGGATGATAAATAATGAGATCAAGAGCGGTTTTCGTGAAGTGTTTTCTCATATTGGGGTGCAGCTGCTTGTGGGTCGATTCCACCATAACCCTACCGGTTGGTGGCTTCTCTATCGATTCCACTTTTCTATAACATGAAGCATGGTTACAATTAATTTATTTTCATGATATTCATTTTTTCTTTGAAGTTTTAAATTGTTTAAAAATCCCTTTGGTGATTTTTTGCGGATTTTTTGGGAAAATGGGTTTTTAGTGAAATTCTCTTATCGTGGTTTTTAAAATAGGGAATTTAATATGGCTTTCTGAGATTGATTTGTGAAAATAGTTGATGAAAAATGGTTTTCAATAAATATGTTGTATTAGTGAAATGTTTTTTATCAGGGAAATCAATTAAATTATGTTTTCAATAAATGGGTGGTTTATTAATGTTAATTGTCATGTGTTGGAAATGTTTGTGTGCTTATTGTGCGGCCTTAATGCTTTGTGATTGTAGGTTGATTGAGTGTTATGGCATGGGATGGTTTTGTGGAATTGGGAGGTAAGTCTCACTATTATAGGTGATGGATAGTGGTTTCATGAGCAACCATTATGGGTATTGTTCAAGAAGTACCACTAGTTGAGAATGGGAAGAACGAGATGGGTGTGAGTCCCACCGTTATGGTGATCTTTTTGGAAATTTCTTTGACAGATAAAAATTGTTGTGATAAAGTTCAATTTTGATATGGATTATGGAATGATTTTTTGGATTTCCCTTTGGTTTCTTGGTTTGGGTGAGGTGGATTGGTAAGGGTATGTTTTGGTTATGATAATGGTTACACTTGTGATTATTTTATATAATCTTTTTATATATGTTACTAATAGATTTATCCAAGTGGTGTGTATAGGGAAGTAATTTTGGGAAAACCTATTGAGTATTAGTACTCACCCCTTTCTTTTTCACTTGGGTGATTTTTAAAATGTTTTATTTCAGGACACAGGTAAAGTTAAAGAATCTCATTACTAGTGGCTTGTGGTGATGCTTGGTAGGTGTGTTGGTGCTTTAGGCATGGAACTTGGTGTGGACCTATGGAGTGTTTTTTGGATTATTTTGGAGTATCTTGTATGGTATTCCACATAGTAGTCTGATATTCTGTTTGGTTGTATTGGTTTGGGTTGTATTAAGGAACAAATTGGTTTTCTTTTTGGTAATACATGCTTGAATGTTTTATTTACATGCATCATATAGTTGTTGTTAGTGGGTGGTTTGGTTGGTTTGGATTTAAGGGAAAATCATTCCCCAAATTTTTCGCAAAGCCCTCTACATTTATTGTAAGAAATTAGAGCAACATCCCATAAGTCCAGGTAGCATTCCTCCACCCACTCAAGGTAATAAGATTGGGCGGGATGTTAAAACACAGGTCATCAAAGAATGTAATTATTGTCAGCGACACAAGAAAACACATTATTGAATGGATTGAATGATATATAATATATTAATTTTTTTGAAATATTAAATATACGATAATGTATTGATATGTTAAATTAATTTCCACATTTGGTGTTACATTTAATAAATTCTATTGATTACAATTAGAATATTAGAGCATTATATTCTTAACAATTTAGTTCAATTATGTCCTCACTAATTAAACATGATCATGGACATATAGGATTTTATATATGAAAATATAATTGTTGAAAAACCATCTTCATAATAGAGGTTATCAAATATCATCTTAATAAGAAATTATGATAAGTTCAAAGGTTACATAGAATAACTTATAACTATGTTTATTGGAAGGATAAAATTAGTGGAAACTATAAATACTGACTTGGAGGAAAATAATAAATAACAATTAGGAGTGATTTAGGAAATGTATCACAAAAAAGTGAATGATCAATGGAAATATTGGGGACTAAAATCCAAAAATCTATTTTGAGTTAAAATATCATCGATTCAACAAAAATAAATTTATTAGGATAACATTTTTTTCGACCCCTTTCCTAATGTTGAAGGATTTATTTATTATATAAGAATATAAGGAATTTATTTTCTATTTCATATTTAAATTTTTTTATCTGGTGGTTATGAATCGATCAAATTCTAATTCATCACCTACTCCATGAAATGTATATCCTAGAATTAACCATTTTTTGAAGCACTGTATTTTTCTTTTAACATATTGCAATGACCATGATACATATAATTTTAGTAGTCTCTAAAAATTTTCAAAACAAATATTGTTAAGACATTAATATATATATCTCATAAATGATACCACTAGTTCGTTTATTGGTCTAATTGTTTATCCCAAATGAATGAGACATTAATTAGGACATCATGTGTGATATCTGTAGGCATGAATCCCTTATCATCCTCCAGTCATGGATTCAATCACCACCACCTTATGAATTTTATTTTTTCTAAAACCATATTAATATTGATTCCAAAATAAATATGATGGACATAATTGAAATTTAAACATTAAATATCATTTTAATTATAGTTTTAATAAAACTGCAATACAGAAATATATCAACTATATATTTCTTCAAAGATGCATCCCTATTCTAGATTATATAATATAAGGAAGGTACTTGACTCAGGTAGTTTCCATTTTTCCCTCATATAAGGAAATGAACTATAAATGGACCCTCCAGAAGACATTTATATCCTTCCATCATACTCATCATTTTTCATCAGAATGTTTATTATATGATAATATCAAATAAATAAATAATTTCCTCATTCTATTGGAACACTTTCCATGGTGTCTCCTTCAATGTTTCTTTTATGAGATATATTTTTACCTTTTTCATCTATGGTCTCCACTACACAAGCCCATAGAATACATCATCCTTATCTTCATTATGGAGTTTCAGAGTTGGATATGGTATATTTTTTTATTGTATTTGGAGAAAACTCTCTTCGCATAAAAATGATATCATTAACTCTTGTCAACATCCCATTTTGTTTATTATGATCACCATGTTGTCCTTATTTTTCTATGTTAACATGACTCCTGTGAGTTCTATCCATTGAAAAAAACGCAGAAGCATAGTGTGTGTAATAATAGTCATAGAGAGAAAAATGTATAATCATATATAGGATATCTAAATCATTAATCCTTATTATCAATCTAAAATACAAGATGTTTAACCTATGTTTTTAATTTTTCATTGTCTATGAAAATCCTTCATGATATTTTTTAAGTAAAATGTGAGTTATCATAAAATTATCCCTCAGAAGTGTCAAAAAAGGTGAAGAGTAAGGCTTGTTATTGTGTACTTGGTCATAATGGAGTCAAAATCGACACACATTGTTAGAGTTGTTTCCACAAGGTACAACTTTATCAGAACCACATCCACATGTAGTATTCACATGGGTATTTATTTTTAGAAAAACCATACAATATCTATCTAATATAATGATTACGATGTTATTCTATAATTTTACTGAAATTATATCTAATCGTTATCTTACCTATTACATTTTTTCCTAAATCGAGTTCCCAAGGATTATACAGCTCCTTATCTAATAGAAACTATATTGACTTAACCCCAAAAGCCAAAATATAGCGCCCAAGACCATTATATATTCATAAGATACATGTAAATCATGTCCCCGATGAAAAAACACATTAGAATCCTTGGTAAAGTAGTTATATAGAATTTTATTTTTTAAAAATGAATACAATAATTAGAACATAATTTTTTATCTTCAAGGATAACGTTATTCCCACTTATCGTAAACATGCATATCCTTACAGGTGAACTTTTAATATTTATAGAGAAGGAATCCAAATAACGATTAGTTCAAAAGGCTCAGTAAAAGTCATTTATAGTGGAAGGAACAAGGAAGAAATGATAATAGTAAATATTGATATTTCATAGCTAAATTCATTCTATTTAACAAATAAAATGATAAGAAATTATAAAAACAATATGGAAATATAAATAACTATAACCAAATTCCATTTAAAAAACTAGATATGTCATAATCAATATAGAAGGAATATAATCGAATCAAAAGCCATTTAATAATTCAAAAATAGAATAAAAAGAATCCATATATAATTTCAAATAGAAATATCATGTATAATAATGACAAAATAAAATGAAATGATTAATTATTAGATTTCATTTTTCCTAAGAACATGATACCATTATCGGCAAGACCAATTCTTAGGACGATTTAAAATTGTTAGTGTAAATCCATCTATTATTCTTGGAAACAAACTCGAAGGTTTTTTAATCAACTAATATTGTCAAATGAGACTATCGATGCATCAAGGGGCATTAATTAACCATTCCCTAACAATCATAGTGGATTTACAAAGAATTCCTCATATATAATAAACTGAATTCAATTAATGAACAATTTTCTTTATCAAAAAATCAATATTGACTAAAGAATACAAATTTACCAATTTTTCATAGATAATAAAACAACTATAAAATAAATAACCATATTTAGAAATGTTATATGTTTTAGGAATGAATAGTTCCATTGTTAGGGATATATATAATTAAGCTAAATTTAATGTCCAATGATCACATGAAAGTGAGTACATCAAGGGGGGTATGAAAATGATTAAAGAATGTGAATATAAATACTATCAATTTCCAAATAAATCAAAAATCATATATAAGAAGAATTGGTATTTGTATCGATTCAACATATCCCAAGTCTAGTAAAAGACATGTTTTTACATTTACGAATATAAATACTACAAAAATAAATTTTAAAAACATTTCAGGGTAAAATATCTTTATCTCTTTGAAAAAATAATTAATATAATTTTCATTTAAAATGATTTTCAAAAATATATTCTTTAAAAATTATCATTTTAAAATTAAAATTGTATCTTCATTGAAATTATGATGGGTAAATGATTATATGTTGTATAAAGAAAAGAGAATATTCCTTTCGTAGGTTAAAAGGGTTATAAAAGAGATGTTTTTGAAAGCGACAAAAAAATTTCTCTGAACAAATTTATAAAATCTAAAATGGTTAAAGTTTCTTTAATTAACCATTTTTATTAGTTAAAAACATTTTTTAAATAATTTTTATAAAATAAGGTTTTCAGAATAAAACTATTTCTCTGACCAAATTGAAAAATAAAATCGATTTTTCATAAAAACATTTTCTAAAAACAATGAGTTCCACTGATTGGAAAAATTTTAATATTACCTGAAAAAAATAATTATTATCTATATTATTAAAAAATTAATAGTTTTTTGGAAATTTATCACATAAATTCCTTGATTGTAATTTCAATCATAAGCACTCTCGATTAGAACATGATTGTGAAATAAGACTTTAAAATGATCATAATGGAGATGTGAGAATTAATCAATGATTTGATTATGTGTATAAGCTATAAATCAACACCAAAGAAGTTTAAATACATCAATATATACATAATCTAATTATATGAATAATCATATAATATTAATGATAATAAGGCAATAATATAACCCAATGAAAGGAATTCAGTTATCAATTTTCTTTACCAGTTGGTATCATTAATTTAAAATCTCTTTATATGATGTAATTAAAATTGGAACTCAGAAAAATATAAATAATGAGTTATTTATGACACAAAATAAATTATGGGATGAATATAGTCCACAAAAATTGATATAACTATTTAATTTTGTGTATTCCTCATAATAGTCAACATGAGACTAGAATGACTTACATTACATTTCCATTTCGGTGAACATCGTATAACCTCCTATATAATGGATTTAGAAATTTCAATAAATTATAAAAATACATACCCATTTTTATAATATCATATATGGTATTATTATAAAATACTTCTTCTTCTTAGTGGAAAATATTTCATTATTTTCACTATTTCAGGTTTTAATTGCCTATTTTTCCTTGTATGATTGACTTGTTATTCCGGTTCATCATATATAGATCATGATTTAATCATATTTAATATTAAAAAAAATATCTCAACAAAAAATATATTAATTATATATTTATTTATAATATTAAATGTATAATGTCGATAGGAAATGAAATGCACTGTTCAAGGAGACAATAGGTCGTCATATGCAAGAACACTGCTTCCATTTCCTTGTTGTATTTTAATGAATGATACTTAAATGATATATATATATATATATATATTATAGTGTCATATTTATATTTTATATGTCACTTTGTCAAATTAAACCCATATTTTATACATACCATGTATAGTGTGAATAAATCAGAACACTTTGAGTGTGTGGTAATCCACATGTCCATAAACAAACTTATCATATTCCACAAAAATGGAATGAATGAAAAATTGTATTATAAAATATTTATAGAAAAATAAATAAATTAGAAATATTATATATATAATATTTAAACAATAAATACCACATTATTTCCAACAATGAATGGTGCTAATGGAAGAACGAATGACATGAGTTCGCAAGGCTGTAGTCCACGATACCCACAGACGGTGATTGTATATCCCATTGATGGATGTGTGTGAAAGTGAATAGATATAAAATATAAAATCAACATAAAATTATAATTATGATAATAATGTTATTATATAATAATTATATTAAAATAATTTAATGGGGAGATAATTACATGAAACAAAAGAGATTGTATGAGAATGTTACTTCTTATTCGGGTAACTATTTTTTTCATTTATAACAAAAGATATCCATTATTTAATTTCCTCGACACATTCGTATTAAATGATTAGGGGCGATATGTTGGGATATTAATTGTGTATATTTAAGTAGATTCAAAGGGATTCAGATGTATTAATTATTGGTAGGGGGTTTCCATTATATATTGGAGGAGGATTGACATTCCTATGAATTTTTGTACGAGGCAACACCACATAGGTTTTTTACATATCCAAAGGATCCAATTATAAGTAAATTTAGTCAATGTGAGTTTATGGTCAATATATTCCCCAAATCATTATTTCATAAATGATTCTATTTAATTTTGTCCATTATGTTGAAGGTTTATTCCCATGTTAAGTTATTGTTTCCATTGATCATAGTTATTAATATTAAATGATTTTACTAATAATTTTGGTCAAAAACTAAGTTGAACAAATTATACATTATAAATTTTTATCAATAAAAATTTGTAATCTGTTTTCTTCTTTATTCCATTCACCTATGTGGGAAAAAATATTTTAAAATTAATATCGTAGACGGGATAACAAAGCCATTCATTAATGTAAACATGTTCAAGAGTTTGAAAAGTTCTCATAACCAATTTCAATGTAAAATTGATTCCAATGACATTAATTGGTTTATTTTATATATTATTTTTCTATGTTTTATTTAAAATAATTTTAAAATATTACATATCCTTATAAATAAATTATTCAAAAAATAAATTTTCAATTAAAATATTGAATTGTTTACTATTCATACAAAAATGAAACTTGAAAGAAAAATAAAAAATAAAACCCTAAGGTATTTTTTATGTTCTCATTTAAAAAATTAAGTTTATTTTGAAATTAAATGTTTATATAATGTTCAACATTTTGGTTGAAAATAGGTGCACCACTAAAAGCCAGCGAACTTGACTTTTTAGAAAAACAATATTTTAAGCATAGACATGGATTTATTCTTATATTATCCTATCAGATCTATTAGAGGAATATAAAAAATATTATAATGAATATATAATACATACATATATATATATATATATATTTTATTAATTTAATTCACTAATAAAAATCAATTTAATTTAATATGATAAAACTAATTTCTGATCATAAAATAATTTCCTTTATATTTAATTATTTTTTATATTTAATTCTAATTTATTGGTAACCTATTAATTTTTTATATACCATGTATTTTCATAATATAATTAATAAAATTTTATAGACCCTCAATTTTTTGTTACTCTATTTATCAAATAATCATTTATTTCTATATCACACTATATTCAGATACAGATTTGAAAAATAGTGGGGTTTTTCACATCATTTTTTGAATTTGGAACCATATGAAACATTCAAATATTTTGAGTCGTATTGTATCATTTATATCCATTTTTCAGACACACCGGTTTCCTTTCTACACATGCACACCCCATGGATTGTATTTCCCCATTTATTTTATGACATTTCATTAATATATTTGATATAGATAAATACATGGGGACAGGTTTACCTCATAAATGGTTTGGTCTTGATAAACCACTACATTGATCATTAATTTCAAAACACTACAATCCTTTTTTTCTGGGTCACACTTCCTAGAAAATTTCAACTAATATAGTCTTACTGTTGTGCATTATTTACCTACTGTATCATCCTACTATTAATATTCTTTTTTAGGCTTGGCCTTCATCACAGTTATGTTTTTAAAACTAATAACTATAGGTTTTAATATTTACCCCCCCACCAATATCCAATTTTACATTATTCTTTTATATTGTAATAATCTATATATTATTGATCTACTCCTCATCTTTCTACTATTAGATGGATAAATATCTTTCTTTCCCAACTTTCCATTTGCTAAAAAATATTATTCCATCAAATAATTATATTGTAATCATCTATTTCTCCATAATACATATAATGTTTCATAATTTATTTTGAGGTGATCCTTTTTTAGTTTACATTATACTTACTCACCACTGATGTTACTTCTTTATTTTTTCTGATTTTTTTCTTATTTTTATATGGGATACCTTGAGTATAAACTATTTTTTCATAATACAACTTTCACTGAGATATATGTTTTTCTTAAAGTATTTTAAACTTGTTATAATATTTAATAGGATACCCTCTAGTATATATTATCTCGTTGTATTAAAATTGAGATTAGGAACTCATTATAGATCCATTAACCTTTACTTATTTCTTATATCATTAACATCATTCTGATTTCTAATAATTATCAAATATGAATCATATCCCATAAAAATGCTAACCATGTAACCAATTACTAGTTGAGATAATAATGTTTCCAATTTTTTATCCTAGTATTAATCCCTTGTGTTTATGGATACATTTCCATGGATTTTCTCAATATTCTTTAGTATTAAGATTTTATATATTCTTTCATCTTAGATACTTTTCATTTATGGTTTTAAGAAATTATCTGTTTGTTTAGATTTTTAATAAATCACCCTCTATTATATGGTTCTCATATTTAGGGTGTTTCTTATTCCACTTTTATATACTTCTCTGGAGGGAAAAACTACACTCACCATTAACATTAAAAAATAAATCAATTACATAATCTCAATTGTTTTATTGTAAGTCTCTATTAGTGGAGATTTTATTTCATTAATTCTGGAATAAGATTCACCCTAAATATTTATGCTCTCTTCAGTAAGTGTCTTGAAGAGGTTGAATCATTATTTTAACACATTGTTTTGACCATTTTTTGTCTTTTCTCATTTTAAATTTCATCAATAAGACCACTTTGTTCTATTATCCCCGCACCCGTATTGGGTTTAAAAAAATTATGGACAAATATAATCTATTTATCCAATGGTTTTATTGTAAAAAATATTAGATGATTTCTTAGTCCACTTCTTATATTATATCCAATTGATCCACATAATCCATTAAGGGTTGAAACTGCACATGATCATGAAAGACACTGTATTTAAATTGATTACCATACATTGTATCATGTTTTCTTTATAGAATTTTTCATCATATGTGAGTAGTTTATCTTGAATATTAAAACCACCAAAACTTTTATTTTCAAAATAAAATTCAAAAAGATCCTAACCATTTTTCCTTTAATAAAATTTTTCATAAAAAAGAATCTATAATTATCGAATATTTATAAATATATGACATTAAACTATTAATCAACTAGTCTTTAATGTCAGTGTTCATCTTGAGATTAACTAATTAATTTTTATTTACTCAATCAAGTAACTCAATTCAATGATGATTAATTTTAGACTCAAGGTTATTAGAATATTCTATGGATTTCTTCAATATTCCATCATAAATTTAAATTTTACCCATTTGAATGTCTAATTATTAAATAGAACCTTCTATATATAAATTTTTGTAAACTACACCCACTAGTTTTTTCTTCTCAAGGAATAAATATATATTTTATGTTTTTTAAAAAAATTCTAAAACATGGTTATATTATATGAAATAACTAAATTTGAACAATTTACATTAGTTTCAATATTTTATCTCCAAATGGTTATCTTTGTGTTAATTTTAATATAATTTAATGGGTTTATAAGGTAGTTTTATTGTTTTAATTTACAACCTTCTTTTTAAATAGACTTCACAACTATATTTGACCATATATATTTTTGTAAATATATTTTGGGGACTATAATAATTTTAAATTTGTATAAAAATGGATGTTTTTCTTATATACATCATTATAAAATGACATATTCTAAATATTCCATGAAATTATATTTTTCATTCATTCATTATGAAATATCAATTAAAAATCTATTCAAATATAATTTTTAATATTTTCACCACATCCCTAAAGGTACATTTAAATTTAGATTTTCCCATCCATAATTGTTTTTTTAACAAAAAAATAGAGTCTTAATTATATAATCCATGTTATAAAATCCAAATAATTTATATGAGTGTATCTAACATGTGTAAATGATTACCCTTTGATAAAACATATTAAAAATAGATACACCCATTGTAGTGGGGGGGGGGGATCGGGCTGACAGATAAATTTTAAATTTTATTCATAGTCTAGTTAAATATAATTTAGGTTCTTTTTATGAAATGGGAAGTAAATATGTTTAACCTATCACTCAATTACTCCTTCCTCTGAACAAGAAGTAGTGATATAATAAATTTAAATAAATGAAAATATAAATGATTGATAATGATTTTTTATTGATTCATTATAAAGTGTTAGTGTTTAGATCTTATGTCGATGCGATGTTAGTCCTACCACAATCCAGTGACCTTCACTATTTTTTTGGATATAAATTATTCACCAATAGTCACTCCATTATAGGTGTAATACCCTGATAAGATCTAGGGTTTAGACATTCCTCACCAAAGGAACACTCTCTCTCCCTATCTCTACAAACTATATTGATTATGATAAATCCATATTTTTTTATAATTTTAGTTTTTCATCAATAGTTTGGTAACATTTGTCATTATATAAAATTAAAATATTACATTTGTTTCATCATAGTCTAGGTGTGATTCTACTTGAATGTAGATTTCACTTATAAGGGATTATGTATACATATTGTTTGTGAATATTCTTCTTTCATGAAAATCCTACATTCATGAATTTATTTCATAGATCATTTTTAAACATGAACCTTTTTAAAAAAATTATTTCATGAAAGTTAAACCTTTATAGAAACAAATGTTTTTGTTGAGAGTGTTTTCATGGAACTAAGTGATTCATGTATGTTTTCTATCATAACTATGTGGTTATTTGAACTCAAATTCAATAATTCAATCCTTAGTTAATTCATATCATTTTTATCGCAAAAGTATCACTCAAATTAGTATATATATGTCTATCTCTCTATATTATTTCAATTTTATCCATAGTGGTTATAATATATATATATATATATATTGAAACTTTTAATAATTTGTAAACATTTCATTCAAATAACATTATTTTGATAAAGCTCTGCCCATCCTTCTTCTTTAAAAAAACATTGCTTCCTGAAACATTCCTATTACATAGTACCTTAGATTCACATTCATAAATCAATATATATAATGTCACTAAACAAGGAAATCATTTCACCTTCAATTATAAAATTTATACGTATTCATGAAACTCTATCTTTCCTAAGTCTTCATACTTTTCAAAAATAACATCCATTTATTCACAAAACATTCATTCATGACACTATATTATTTTCTCTATACATTTAAAAAATTTAATCATTAATGAATATTTTTTATTTATTCAAAAATACTTATCTTTCTTGTAGAATAATAATTTCATGCCTCTTTTATCTACCTCAAAAATATTACACCCAAATATTTTGAAAACACAGGGAAACAATACAATATTATGTTCATATTATAGTAATTTGAAATAAGTATCTATCTTCCACTAATTGGGTGTTCACTTCTTCCTTAAAAAACCATGTAGGATGAACTCCACGAGCTGCGGGAATTTCAATGTATTCCAAAAAAAACTTGTCCAACATAATAAGGGTGAAAATAAATAAAAAAGATAATATTTCTATTACATTCAACATTAAAATCTACATATAAAATTGGCATTATGTCTATCTTCACCTAACCCATGAATGATCAGTAATTTTGAATGGAGTTATGAACATCAAAATATATTCCACCATCTTAGTAGGTAGTGCACATGATGTGATAAGCCTAAAATAATGTA
Organism: Viscum album; assembly: GCA_963277665.1. Classification (NCBI taxonomy): domain Eukaryota; kingdom Viridiplantae; phylum Streptophyta; class Magnoliopsida; order Santalales; family Viscaceae; genus Viscum; species Viscum album. The sequence continues at coordinate 400,767,013 of OY728130.1, forward strand.
AAAAGGTAATTCATAATTTTATCAAGAATAAAACAAAATCATCAATATACAAATGAGAATCAGAGACCCATTTTTGAGTTTTCAAGTGCTCAAAAATATACCATTAATCATGACCATGCCTGATTCGTCTCCATGTTAGAAGGAAAATCACAATATATGTGATGTGTAATTCTGGTAAATCCAAAATTATTTTCCACCATGTATCAAGACCACATGTCACTTGAAATCCTAAAGGAATCAATGTAAAATGTCTCTCTATATCCTCAAAGGATTGAGTGAACATGTTAAATGGAATCATTAGAAATCAAGAGTACCAACTACTCAGCATCAATTAAGTATTAGATAAACATATTACATGGAATCCATTGAACATTAAGTATAAAATATTCTACAAATAGACTTTTCATTTTTTCAACATGGAACTCAACATCCACTAGTTCATAAAATTACAATATTCATACTTTCATTGGTTGGGCCTCAAAGAAATCATTTAGCTACTTTATTCTCAGGCCCCTCATCATCAGAATAATCGATGAAAACACCCCCTCATAGGTATTTATATATATCATGATTCTACATCTATATTTGAATACAATAACAATATCTAGAAGGGGAATATGATATATCACGCAACATGGCAGGGAATACATAAAGATAGTGTATATGATATCATCATTAAGGTTTAGTAAAAACAAAAAATACCTTCGATCAACATGAAACACATCAAACAAGCCACAAAATAGTACTCATGGAAAAGTGATTATAAATGACTGACGAGAAATACATGAACCCACATGTTATAACTTTCTAGCATGGTCAACAAGTTGTAGAAATACTGGACGCACATCATTTGAAAAAATTGAACATATAAATAGATCAGGTCATATCATTACGATTCGTACTAGATAGTCATGAAATCATGATAAAACATATTCAAAAAACATATATAATAATACAAATGATAGAAATTATCATATCTATCTTTTACATATGTTTTTGTGGGGAATAACTATAAAAAAATATGGAATAACACATGAAGGAACAACATAACACATTATGCATTAGTAAAAAATGCCATATTAAAAGCATGTACAACATCATTATTTCACACAAGGATTCAAAATTTAAATTAATAAATAAATTAAAACAAAATAAGTTCTAAAATGATGTAATTGGAATGTATAAGTTTCTATCCCACAAGGAGAATATATTATTTTATATGTTGATTAAGAATTTAATTTAATATAATTTATGTTTTTTAAAATAGGATTAATGGATAATGAAAACATGATTTTAGAAATTTTATAGTATGCTACGTTTAGAAATTTTATGAAAAAATGATAGTATTCTATGTTTAGTATGCTACGTTTAGTATGCTACTTTTAGTATGCTACGTTTAGTATGCTATGTTTAGTATGCTACGTTTAGTATGCTATGTTTATTTTATGTTTTAATTATAGTATGCTACATTTAAGAATGTAATTAACATGATTTATGTTATTATTTAATGTTTTTTATGTTTTTACATGTTTTTTATGATAGTATGCTACGTTTAGGATAATGAAAACATGATTTTTGGAAATTTTATGTAGTATTCTACGTTTAGAAATTTTATAGTTTTTGTGCTTGGGATTCATGTAATTACATGTTCATTCATAGAGGTTTTAAAATTCGTGTCTTATAAATCCTTGTTCATGCTACCATTTTCTAATCTGATAATCATGCCTCTGGTACGGTCATGAAATTTGTTTCATTACTCATATTGGTGACAAAAAAACATATTTAAAAATAATTAATAAAAATTATAAAATATTTATACCCCAACTAGGGTGACTAGTTTTCACAATAGAAGGATAGTTTTGAAATCACAAACAATGATCCTGAAATACATCTATAAGAATATTTGGTATTTAAAGAAAGTTATAATAACCCAACCATGAATAAATAAATAGAAAAATCCCAACAAAAAACTTCCCTAAAAAATCATATTACTCAACCCAAATAAACTTCCTATAATGAAAATCATGAAAATGAATGATGACATTATTAACTAAAGAATAATGAAGATGGAATCATTATGGATTTTAGGTTGTGTTCTCTAGTCATCTCAAGTCATATGTGGAATATGAAATCCCTTGGTATTTGGGGAAACACTTGAATCCTTTACCCTATATATATTTAATACCTCATATCAATAATAATAAATTCTCTCTTGACTCTATATTCTTGTCGTATATTTGAAATTCATGTTATAAATGGAATAGATCCAATATCAATATCAAAAATATTATGATGTAAATATAATTTATAATGTAAATGTATTCAATTATGTTTTAAAACAATCCATGTAAATTCGTTTCAAAGAATGAGTTGGTGACATGATTCTCTACATAACTCTTCCTTCACCTGACTAAAATCTTGAATGCCTTTAATTTCATAATAATATTTTTTTTACAAATTATACATTTCTACACCATCCTCAATTAACCTTCAAACATTTGACGTTAATACATGGTATGAGGAAATACATTGAGAAGTGTCTTGAACCTTATTTATTCATTTTTTTTCATTTCCAAAATATTTTTTATAACCTTCCATAAATAAAAAATCAAATTGAACAATGAAAATATTGGAAAGAACGCAATGTAAATAACATATATCGATGTATTGAGGCACATAGAAACATTTTAGTTAAATTAAATTGTCAAATATATAAAAAAGAATATATTAACAACATCAATCATGGTGTAACATGTTACACATTCACATAAATAATTAATTCTAGACCATTAGTGTATAAAAAAAATCAAATGCACAATGGACCATTGTGCTCCTTGTCACATTTTCCATTTATGTTAGATAATGTTACCGTAATTAATTAGGTCTTAATGATCACTTATTAAATAATAAATATACAATATTATGTTGATTAATTATGTTACCAATATCATTAATTAATTTTTCATTAGGCATGGTACAATTAATTAAATAAGTGTTCGGGATCTTTAATTAAATAATATTTTAACATTCAAAGGAAAATTATGAATATAGGGGTTATTCACCTAAGGGGTAGGAAATTCTATAATATGAAATTAAACCACGCACAAGCCATAGATTAATGTAAACATGACCTCATATCTTAAATTATGTCACCACCAAGAAAACTAAGGACTAATTACTTTTTCATAGTCACCTAATCCCTATCCACCTCTAATGATCTCCAAGAAGTTTTTTCCAATCTAAGGTATTAAAAAATATTAATTAAAAATAAATTATGATTAATAAAAAATATTAAATTAACACATATTCTAGTGTGAAGGGACACTATCAGGAATAATTTTTATGTTTTCACAACATAGTTGGGACCATAATCAAACATTTAGGGGAGGTATGGACAGAACTTCCAACATCATTCCATGAAAATTTCCCAGTAAATTGAACAAATAAGAGTACAATTTAATATAAATAAATTGAAAATTTTATAGGAAAACAAAAAAATTACATACCTTAACTAAAATGTCATTCAATGGAGTTCTATCCATTCTCAAAAAAATAGAGATCTAGGAGAAAAAAATTCCAATATCAAATCAATGAATATATGACCAAATAATATTTTTTTTGAATTTAATCAAAAAAAATAAATAATTTATAGTCAACATCATGACGGGAAATAAAAGTCTACAACAACATAAATTGTGATTAATATTCATGCCAAATTCATTTCCACCATGGTTGATCAAACACAAGACACATGTTAATAGTCAATAGAAACACGTTGTTTCTAATTTATATCCTAACAAATTCGTATTTTTAGACCAAAAAAACATCAACAAGTCACCATTTTTAATAGGACCCAACTAAATCATAAAAACCTCATTCTTAACTAATACTAATAGATAGATGTGGTTCCAAACCACAATATTCAGGTTCATGTAGAAACATCGGTGGATATATTCCCAATAATCTTCATAAATAGGTAAATGAAAAAAATACACATCATGAAGCCACTAATCATTATACATTAATACTTTGAGAAAAAATTAAATAATTTTAAAATTGATACCAAATTTTAAACTGACTTCGATGTAGTTTCCCTAGTTGGATCTATATCCTCTTTCATGAAACACATGACTCTAAATCGTGTATCAACACACTAATGATCCAACTCCCTCTTAGCTGAATCTGACTTTTTTTTGAGTCCCAATATAATATTTTGTCCCCATATAGTTCTATAACATAATTAAAATTTTATGTTTATCATGGAATTGGAGACTCTCAGGTCCACTAAGAATTAGTTTTTAGTAGTCTCCAAAATCTTCGAATGGTTAGACTGGCACATTACCATGACTCATCCCACAAGAGAGGTCATTTCACATAATAATATGTTTATTATCCGCACCATAAACGTATCATTATTATCATATAAATTAAAAAGATCAATCTTATTAATCCATGACTAGTCATCAGCCAACATGATGACATATTGGTTCTTTCTGTTAAAATTATTTACAAGAAAATCACCATGTGTAGAATTTACCTAGAGTGCCTAGAAAATAATAAACCATAGTCAATTGTATCCAATAATCCATTATTGATGTGTGGAACGGTATCCAATAAACTAATAATTCGTTATGACATAATTTTATATTGGTATCATCCCATCAAAAAAGTTTCTACTTTAAAAATGAAATTTCCATTTTGGACAATTCAGGTTTTCCTCACAATAGATGATTGGCCAATTATGGATGTTTTCTTCCAATAAAAATAATTACATATAAATTAACATATCAAAGATCCAAACAGATGATCTTTATTTCAAACACATCGATTTAAAACACAAAGGATGATACTAAAATGAATATTTTTATTGAACTATCATCATAAAATATATATGAATAATTCACAAAACTATAAATTTCTTTATGTTCATTACAAAAATCTTCTTTAATAATGAAATGTATAACCACATTATGAAATTTCATGAAACATATCTTTCCTAACAAGGAATAATAATGACACTATGTACACTAAAAGTGTTATTTATCCACGACTCATGATCCTCCAAGATGGAATCAAAATCATATTCAAATGTCAGCACCATAGGTCAGCAAATCCCTTAATATAAGAACTAACATCATTCCAATTTATAAAAGAAACAATTTACTATTTAGTTTTACCACGAACTACCCTTAAATGGGTTTTAGTTAATGTTTTTTTGTATCCACCAAACATCTATGACCCTCCATGAAATATGAATACTAGAACTCTAGGTTTTATATATTCTAGGGTTTTACCATAACATGAAAGACTATCCTCTAGATCTTCCAATGGTTAATCACTTGAAAATGTAATTTTCAATTATTAAATATTCCCCTCAAAATTAACCTTGATAATTAATTCACATGAAATATCCACACTCAGGTTACCTTAATGATATATATGGGTATTTCATTCCAAAAACTGGATTCCCATTTCTAAGTCCACAAGGTCTTACCCAAACCCACACAAGGATTGACTATGGGTTAGAAATCATGGAATGTGATCTTGGAACATCTCACTTGACATTCAATGATAACTTTTCCATAGGACAACCAAATAAAGACTCAAGGATTCCATGATTTTTAAAACATAATGTTGTTGGGAAATTTGGATCACTCCAAATGGGATGATGTTGGTATAAAATTTAGCAGACATATACTGTGGATACTCACACGAGACTCTTATTAAGGTAATTAATGACTGAAAAAGTCCTATCAATATATATTGTACCATATGTTCATAGAGAGATCCCATTATCATCATTTTCGTTAATTCCTACATTATCACCAAGTTTCACCAAACCATATGAGCACATAACCATATATCAAAAAAAAATAAACACATAGGGGTTGATATGAATGTAATATAACTATGACCTGAATTTTTCTAACATAGAACTAGTTGTTTACCAATAGAATCTGAGTCCCAAATCATCACTATAATCACATTAATGAATTATATATGTCATGCGAAACCTAAAATTTGATATGATGCATGAAAATATTCATTACAATACTTCTCAGAGTTGAATCCATTTGAAATGAAAAAAACTAAAAATTGATGTGCATCCCAATAGGTGAAATAAAATAACTATAAAATAATAAACCATGAACTTCAATCCCTTTCCCTGATAACCTGTAAATCCCTTAGAAATATTATTAATAGTATAATATATTGAGTTTCATTATAATCCCTTAAATATTCATATCTATCATGTCAATTAACTCCGAAAAACTGAAAAAATACATCATATTCTCTAATACCATTTTTAATATCCAAACATAAAACGCTAGGTCGATATATAATTATTCATTACCCCAAGAATAAAACCCCATATTCTAGATGATATTAACTATTCAAAAGGGTTTTAAAGAGAATAAAGGGGACAATATTCCCTCAATCAGGGTATATAATAATAATAAATAACCTAATATGTAATCATTATATAATTAGAGAAATAAAAAACCAAAAAACATATCCACTATATTATTTAATGTATAAAAAATTGACCTAGTAGTCACAATAAGAATAAAAGATACTTATAACCCAAATAAAATTACAATTATCACTTCAAAATCCATCCTTAACTTATCTTGATCTCTAAATTAATAGGAAGTGAACTCAATACATGATAATCCCGAACTATATCCCAAATTATACCTACAACATGTGAGGGTAACATAATAACAATGTGTTATGGAAGACTGAGAAATGTGTGACTACAACTTAGTAGGACACCACCAATGTGTTACTGTACCTATCATTTAATATACATTGTATATGCACCTGATAATATCATCAGAAATTAAACAATAAATACATAAAATTACATATCATATAATTTAATCACAAATGTTAAAACTAGGAACAAACAATCGTAGATTGGGAGTTAGTGCACTTTCCATATCACCATGAACCACAATAATACCAGATTAATAATGTATATTGAAATTAATTAAGATATATCCATAACTATAGTCCAATAATTTTTAAGACTACATGTCACTCAAAATACTCATGGTATTAATGTAATAGGTCTCAATATATTATAGTAATCATGTGAAAATGTTACTTAGAAGAACTAGGCATTGACGATACACGTTACATGGTATCAACAAGGAATAACGTAAAAATATTACATAGAATATACTAGTAATCATATTTAAATGTTTTTAAACATATTCATGTCATCATGTAAACATAATACTTAGTATCCAATAAGTCATCATATCTTATAAAGAATCTTATCATGGGATAGGCCTCAATGTTGTAATTTTCCTTCTTAAAGATCATTTTCCTCACCATCAATGAATGTCGTGCACACTCCCCCTCATAGGGATAACTATATCATTATGGTATATCAATATTTTAATTACCAAACAATACCTTCAGTGTAATATGATATATCACTTAATTCAGTGGTGTATAGATACATGTATAGAAGATCATTTTATCATGAGTGTTTAGACTATGCAATAAAATACATGTGATCAATATCAAACATGTTGATTACGATCCACATGAATAGTCATGCAAAATTCATAATACAGTTCTCAGTGGACATACACACACCAACTTGTGATCAATATCAATCATGGTAAAATGTTTTTTCAATACTGGTATCAAATATAAGAAAATATATTATATATAAAATATCATGTAATATCATCATGATTAAAATCATCTACACATATGGGGGATATCAAACACATTATACATTGATATTTAAGAATACTCATGATTATGAGTCAACATTTCAATAATTTGCATATTTTTTTCTAAGAACTTGTTCACACACTACATGTAATAACATGTAAAAGAATAACATAACACATCATTCATAATTTTCAAAAAACACATATAAACCTACACATGTGAACATCATCAAAAATGGTGTCATGGGAAACTCACACACATATAAAATTTATCAATCCTCATGTATTATTGGCTGACAACAAGCTAGTACACAAGGGTATATCAAGGTCTATGGAACGTTTTCATTTTAAATTTGGTGTACTTCCTCTAATAACTAATTCTCAAGTATAATTGATTAATTAAATGTTAGACACGATTAATCTAAATAATTATTAATTCGATATCATTAATTATTTATCTAAGAGAATGGTTCCTTTAATTATTTATGACATTGAAATCATAAATTAACATAGTATTTTAAGTTAATAAGACAATAATAAATTTATGTTTCAACAAATAAGATGGATAAAAGTATTTAACATAAAAAATAACCATTTGTATACCATAATGAATATTAAATGGGACCACCATCCACAACAATGTGAAATCTTATCCATGAAATGCCCAAAAAAAATTTAATAGTCGCCCAAGTCCCCTCAACCTCTATAGTCTGCCATTTTGTTTTTGCCAAGCCAAGGAATTATTGTAATTTAATTATAAATAAATATTAATAGATTAAATGATTTAAATAACTCATAGTAAATGGTAATGCCACACTATTATATTGATATATTAGGATATCATAACATCTTTAGAAACCAGACCAATCATTCATGGATATTTCATCAAGATCATTTGACATTATTATAGGAAAATCATAATTACAAAAAAAATAAGAAATTCCCAATTTAATATTTTTGTACTGTGACCTTTTGATAAAATCATCAATATTATGTCCCTTATAAACAATTTATTCCAATGGATTTCAATCTATTCTTAACACACTCTCATTTATAAGATAGAGAAATCCATAAATCAATTCATTTTTATGGAAAATTCATGGTAATTTTACCAGAAACCATAGAATGAAATATTTAGGGACAAACATTCATCCAAACACCCATAAATAGTATGATATATACATTATGGGACTTAATCGTGCCATACCAATCGAAACCTTAATCAATCATAGACATTTCCATTATGATTTGATGGAATTTTCAGCCAATCCATTATGTAAGAACACACCAATGATCAATCGGATTCCCAGATGATCAAAGGATGAAAAAACAATGGAGAGTTGATATGTAAACGGATCATAAGGGATAAGGCATACCATGGGGATTCATCCCTAAAAACATTTTTTGAACCACTTTAAACACACTCTGAGTTATAGGGGAAGAAAATCCAAAAAATCAATTTCATGTTTCTATGGACAATTCATCACTAATATACAAAAAACCATTTAAATAATTATTAAGGTACATAAATTCATCAAAAACAGACATAAACGGTACATGTTCATCATCATGATACATCCTCTACCCATACCAATCTCATTCTCCATCCTTATAAGACAATTCACTCAATATTCGATGGACATGTCATCTAGACTTTTAAGAAATGATATGAAAATAATAAATTGATATCCATTATTATAAAAGGAGTGGGTATCCAAGGATAATTGAGACAAAAAAGAATTATAAGCACTATGTTATACCCAAACTAATTCATTGAAATTAGGAAATTCTTACTAAATTACGATTAATTAATATATTATTATAAATCATATTCAAGGGTGAACGAAACAAAGTTGAATGACATATCAGGACATCACTTATAAGTCAGATAATTGAACGACCGTACATTGATGGTGCATCTTGAACATAAGAATTCATTATTGAAAAAAACCCCTTTACATGGAAAAAAATTAATGATTCCAAAAAATATATATTAAATTATTACCTTTATTATGAAGCGACCAAATATGTAACATAATCCAATAGAGTATGATACACTCCAAACACTTTATTAGTTTATAAATGAGAACAATACAAAAAATAGTTACATATTTTGATGGGAAAATAAAAGTAAATTGACCAAAATAAATACATTTAATTGTCAGGGGATATAAATTTATTTAAATTCCCATCAATGGTAGAAGATAATCATCATGGGACATCATTCGAACTATTCATTCCAAACCTCCATAAATCCATGAAATTCAATAAAGATCTAATGGAATTTCAATCTAATACTTTATGAAAGTAAATTCCTATTATAAATCTATTTACAAGACAATAGAATAATGTTTTATATAATTAGAATTGAGTTATTAAAGTATCTTAAGGACTATATCTTATAATGTGGATTCAAACATGAAAAATGGAAAAATGTTCCACCACTATACAGGGAAGATTATTCCACATTCAATTAATAATTTAAGGATATCACTTGGATTTTCCAATAGATAGATTATAGACCCACCTTCGTACCTGGAGAGAACTTAGGGGAGGAATATTATAAAATATTTTTGAATGAGTATCCAAAAAACAACTACATTAATGAAACATATAAGGATTTAGTGATGGAAAGACCAAAAAGATACTAAAATAGACATTTCTCAACACTCCCCACTAGGCATCCGGTGGATGCTAACTTTCTAGCCAATGATATCATCAAGGAAACAAGGATACTACCTACCCCACCAACTACATATTGGGTGAAACCATCAATCCAATGGTTACAGTAGTGAACCATTCATCTCTGATGCACCTCCTTCGAAAAATCAACCATTTAGTCATTAATTGAGTTTACATTGAACTACTATAAAACACTCTATATTGTTCAAAGATGATTTAGATAAATTTGAAACCTCTTTCATTGATTTATATAAAAAATAGTAAAAAATATCAAATTTTCATCAAATTTTTCAACCATGATGGTGTAGTACATTACATGATCTACAATTGAAGGATAAAAATATTATGGATACATTTATAATAATATCTAAATGATTTCATGTTCTATAACACATACCAAAGTTTTCTTGTGATATTTTTTACCCATAATTTGAATAAATTCAAGAAGTATTGATTGTTTTCATACATGGTTCATGGCATGATAACTAAGTGAACCTCTAATGAAGATAAAGAATAATACATTTTGATGATATATATGTTATGATATTCAAAAATAATGATGTGAGAATGTATAGAAAATAATGTAAAATGTTTTTCAAAAACATATTTTCATTTTATTTAGTGTAAAAATATCACAATACATTAATTATTATGATTCTATTAGAACATGGAGATTTTTCTCCAAAATAAGTTTATAAAATTAAAGATTCTTGAAGATGGAATCATTTTAATTCCATGCCATGTATTCGTGTATCTAATTTTATTTCTCAATATTGAATTTATTGAAAGATACCATTTGAGAAGCATTGTCATCATGCATGAAATTTTTAGTTAATGTCATCATTCCATATAATGGTTCAATACATAGTTTGTAAAAAATGAGATAATTAAAGGGCTAAGAACTAAATTAAAGAAGACATTTGAAAATAATATTCATCATTTTTTTAGAGCCTTGTACAATACACATTGATTATCACATTTTTCAAATGTGTTATAGTTTGAGGAAATGTTCAATTATTCCTACAATATTTTATAACAAATTATATAAATTGGACATTAACATAGATAAAACATAGTATAGAATGAATAAAAGTAATAAAAATATATTAATAACTCACTATTCATGTCATAATTTTACCATAGAATCCATTTCATGAAATAATTATTTTTATAATCAAGATACCTAAACACTATAAAAAACACCACATTATCATGAGGAGTCGACACACATTGATTTATGAAATGGATTGGGAGAAGACTCTGAATAGCTCCATGCTTTCATGATGATAGTACCATGAGTAAAGATGATGAAAAATTAATGTTTGGAAGTGTTAAAATAATGTGTAGTGTTAAGAATTATTTTGGGTAGAAACTATATGAATAATTTTAGATAATATTAGAAGATAATTTAAAATTTTTATTATCTCGAATTCGAAGTAATTGATAGTGAGGATTAGATGTTAAGATTATTAGATAATGGGGGTCAAATTTTGAGACCAATAAAAATAATTTTAATTAAATGTAGAATGAGAATATCAATATCATTTCAATCCTATAAAAAATATCAAATATTATTTTCTGGTCAATATTAAGAAGTGATAATTTAATTATATTAAAGAACAATTTGTTGCTAGTTTAATTCAACCATTTTAACAGGCTGTGGAAATATATAAGGTCTTGGTATCATATTGATAATAAAAAGAGATTTTTGTGTATGGGATAATAACCACAACATGTTAGAGATATATTTATCCTCAAATTATGCGAACCTCATTAAAAAATAGTTTTGACTATTTATTTAATGAATCAGTCAGTATTTTTTAGAATATAGATGATAATCATTAATGTTGAATTGTATTAAAATAATATATAAAACATGATTCAATTGCATCTCATTCTTATCATATATAATATGATCATATCAAATGGTATAGAAGATACACTACACTTTGATTTGTTCCTCAACCAAAAGAAATTGATCAATCCGACATAGTTAACAAAAAATTAATTCCAATAGTTAATGAAAAATTATTATATATTTGGAAATATAGATGGTTACACTACCTAAGTTGTCTTGTGGTTTTTGTTCTTTATTCTATCCAATACAATTTTTAAATTACAAGTGAGTCCTCAACATAATAACTTATTTGGTATAAATATATTAAAAGTAATTGAAATGTAAAGAATGCATTATTATTAATTTTTGATCAGAACAAGATTAAAATAGTAAAATCTTAAAAAATTTATAATTCTGATTAATAGAATATTTTTAACCTTGATTAAGAAAAAATGGTGAATGAATCAAATTTTTATATTAATATAAATATTTTTGAAGACATTATAATGAATGATGATGATATTGTTGATGAATTCTATAGTTAGTGTAATCTAATTTTCAACACCATTAGTGTGTTAGAGAAATTCTTGAAAACATTATTGTGGTTAAGAAATTGATGGTAATATTACCAATTAAAGTATATTTCAATATCATAGAGCATGAATATTGAGTTCCAAATAAATTACCTTTTGATATAATTTATTTTACACTAATAAATTATTATTTGATAAGTAAATATGAACTTAATGGGAAAGGGGTAATTGAAATAAAAAATTATTTCAATTCCATCAAAGAATCTTAAAATTAGTTGGGAAGGATTTTTCAGATAAAGATGAATGTATTATATAGTTTCCAAAAAAATCACTGATGATAAGAAAAATAAAATATATGATAGATAATTAAAAAGGTAAACATATATTTAAATTCATTAATTTTATAATGTTTAAATATTTTTATTCAAATTTTACAATAAAATTAATATGAGAATATAAATATGATGAATAATCAAATAATAACACCAATTTTTTTGATTATATATATAAAAGAAGATAATGTGAAAGAATAAATTTTCACATGGAACCATTAAATGTAAATTTATTTCAGTTGAAGAATGTGTATCAGAAAATGAAAAAGTTATTATTTGGAAAAATATCCCACATATTCCATTAAATGGAATTTAATAGAATTAGAAGAATAAGAAGTTGAATCATTATAGGATGAATCATAAATCAATAATGATTATTCTGTAAAATAAGAACAAATAGTAAATTATACACTATATGACAGAATATTAAAATTTGTCTCAAAGAAATGGGGAGGTTGGGAAAGGAAAATACTCATCTAAAATGAAATTCATAAAAAATAGTCATCTAAAATTTTAAAATAAAATATATTCAATGATCGTAGAAGGATTATTTAAAAAAATGTTGAACGAAATTGAATCATTAAACATATAACTACTGAAAAAATTTAATGATATAAGAAATATAATATAATAAAGAAGAAGATTTCTAAAATTGAGAAAAAATAAACAATCAATTTTGACTAGAAAAATGATGTTGAGGATAAATGGAATTTTTATGAAATATTTTTCATTTATTATTTTTTAGGAGATTTAATATATTGATGAAATGATTATGGGGGTACAACCTTAATATAATGACATGATTTTAAAAATGTAGGATAAATTCAATATTGTAATAAATCATAAAACCTATCAAAAATTTAAAATCTATTCACATTTTGTTGGATATTATTTGAATAAACCATCTCTTTTTAGTCTCATGACACTATGAGGGATCCTATAAAAGGAATTGATGATCCAATAAAAATAATTAGAATAAAAACATGGCTATATATCGACCCACATAGCATGAAAAATAAAATCAATGAAGGTGGTTTTATGGATACTTATATAGATTCTATAATTTTGGCCAGAAGGCCTTCAAATATTAGAAATCTTTTCAACTAATTGGATAGAAAATGAAGGATGAATTTAGGGGAACATATACATCATATATAAATACCCAAAAATAAAATTAATGACATGAGATTATTTTTAATGATTTGGAATCCTGAAAGAGGTTTGTGGTAGATGTGATGAATAGTGAAGCTCCTCATATATGTGTTTGTAATCATTATAGTTTAGTTTAATTTTTATTATAGTTTTGAAAATGATCAAAATAAATGTCATAATGTTGAATGTGATAATGTAATTGAATTATTATTTAATGATTTAAATTATGAATATCATTGGATTGTGGAAATTAGTTGTTCATCACATAAAAAAAGTCCCCTGATCTAAAATAATATTAATAAATATGATGGATGAGCTGTTTAATATTAATATTAAATATTTGTAATGATTAACAAATTTGTAATGATAACTTCTTTGATGAAAAACATTTATAGGCAATGTCTTGTTTTTTATTTACAAAAACAATATTTTAGTGTGTAAAAAAATTTATTTCTAGAAATGATGTTATATATATGAAAAAAAGATCCATAGTTATGATAATGAATGTCGGGGAAGTTGTAAAAAACTATGAGAACCCTAGGAAATATGTATATCGTTCAATAAGAGAGAAAATGATGTTAATTTATGATGTATGGATAAAATAATGTGTTTCATAGAAGAGATAGACATATTATTATAAATAATGTGAGGTAACTCATTAGGAAAAAGCCTATGATAAATATTCCCAATAATAAAGAAGTAATAGTTAAAATTTTTAAGACAAGAAAAAAAGGGGAAATGGAATACATAAGTCTCGAAGGATGTGATATTCAAATGTCAAATCTTATATGATTATCATAATTTGATGTTTATAAACATATAGAAATTAATTCAACTTGTTGAGTACCATATTTGATTAGTATCATTGATTAATTAACATATATGAAATGAATCATGATGATTTCATTCACATAACATAAGTTTAAATTATTTAAAAATATTTATAAGATTATCTGAAAATAATAAAATTCTGTCATCAAAGTGATTTTTATCCAATAATATAATTGAGTATTCCAACACTCTTATTTTTTAGTATCTAAAAATTCATGGTATTAGGCTTCATTTTATTTCCCAATAGTAAAATTTTCTAGTATAAATGAAGAACAAATGTCTAATGGATGTAGCTAGAAAATTCCTCGTAGAGTTTGACATAATAATATATTACTTGATATATGAAATAAATACTATATGAAAAATGAAAAATATATTTCCATTGAGGTACACCCACATATGACTCTCTATGTGATGTGTTTCAATATAAATACCATGTTTAAAAAAATTTTGTTTTATGGTATTCCCTGGTAAATCACAAAGAATTAGCGATGTGTTGGAATAATTAATAAAAATTCAAAATATGGAGTATTCCAAAGATAATCCACAAAAAAATATAATTAATATGATATAGTAATAAATATAAGAAAATTAATTGTATTTATTGTTTCCTCTATTATCCAAATAAATAATTTATCAAATAATCAATAATTATAAATGATGATGATGATGTCATTAGTTCTTAACCATTTAATAAAAATTTATAGAATACACTCATTTAGAATAATAATTTATATTATACTTAAATCTATGATAACGATTAAGAGAAGGAGCCTAAATGAGTAATTTTTTGATGAAAAACATAATTTGACAATGAATATTATTGGATATCATAATGATGGTTTTTAAATAAGAATAATTTTTATGGAAACTAGTTATACTAGTTGTCTATAAAAAATCAACAACAAATAGTTAAATAATAAATTGAGTATAATGAATGGATTCAATTGATGAATGATATATAGAATCAAATTATGAATAATTTTTTATTGTACCCTATACTAATACCCTTACTAAAAAATTATAATAAGAAAATATGAATGTCCCAAAAATATTTTAATGAAAAATGTTATGTGGTTAGAAATGTGTTTTGGCTGTAATAAAGGGTTATTCAAAAATAAAAGAGGTTGATTTTTCTGAATCCTTTTATATAATTTATATACATGAATTGATTAAGATATTTCTAGGTACTTTTAATCAGATAATCTTTACAATGTTTAAATAGAATATAGAATAATCTATTACAAAGGGTGAGTTTTGTGATACGTGTACATAGATAAATATGAACGGATTGTTTTAGAATTAGATGATATCATGTTGGGTAAACTGGTTAAGGCGCATTATGGATCAATGGGATCTCTGAGAGAACAATTTTATTATCTTACTGAGTATCCATAAAATACAAAATTCGTTTAATGGTAGGTTGACATGAATTTATATTTAAATATTACCAAAACTATACCACTCTTTGTGATTTTACCTGTTGATGAAATTATCTTTTATATAAAAATGGAAGGTTTATTTAAAACTATTCTTAGTGTATATGATATATGGATTTTAATTTTCAAATCCCTAGGAAATTTAAAAAAAATTAGGTTAGGATATTAATTAAGAAATTAATAATATTTTTATACAAAATGAAAAAAATGATAAAGATATATTAAATAAGGTTACTATCATGTAATCTAGAGAAGTGTCCATACTAATTTATGTGAGAACAACAAATAAGTAATGATTTTGATGTAAAATAAATAATTATTACCATTAAAGAATCATTATTGGTGGTATCATTTACTTTAAATCAATTGGGACTGATATCATATTTTTTCACCCTTTGTGCAAGATAGAAATATAATCCAGTTGAATCCCATATTTTGTTAATAAATTTTCCAATGAGATACACCTCCAATACATTTAATTATGGGTTTATTTACCTGAAGGGAAGTTAGTGGGATTTAAAAGAGTTTATATATTATAACTGGGAAGGTACTATGGATGATAAAAAATACACATCTATTGGATTATCTATCATTAATTGTTACTAGGAATCATGGATTTTAATAAAGAAAATATTAGTTACATTGAGATCAATAGTAGATGAAAATATAAATTCCTTAAAGGTAGATACATATACTCTTTGGATAATGAAACAATATAACTATTTCAACTTTAATGGAAAATATCCTATTCTCATTATATTTGATAATATGAGTGCCACAAATTCATCCAAAAATATATTATATTATAGAATGATAATAAATTATTCTAAAAATATAATATATTAATTGATAATATGGCTAGACGAATCGTAAAACTAGAATTTATTCAATCTACGAAATGTATTACTAATTTACTTGCTATGATACACAAAACATGTTTCTTTGGAGAAATAAGATGAAACATGGGAATGGAAACCACCTTATATCACTATGGTTTGATAGTATTGAGTGCCCTCCTCTCGTTTGTAAACATTATTTTTTTAAAAGAAGATGTTATATAAGAGATGAGGGTGTTTTTTTTGTAAATTATTTCATTATTTTTGTTGAGTGACTTAAATAAAATGACTAATAAAGTCAATTTTTTTTTTATAATAGAAATAATATTTACTAGTATATAATTTTATATTAATGACAATATTGGTGTATGAGCCAATTACTTTTGATTTCTAAATCTAGCATGGAACAAGTATACATAGAGATGGTTGGTTCTTGTCTCACTATATTTACATTATTGATAATAAAAACTTCATATTAACATTGGATTTATTTTTAAAATTGGGTGAACATGTGTATAATATTATCAAAAAAATCAAGAGGTATATTTTAGATCCAATGTAAGGATGATACATTATTTTCCATCATGTAATTCTTTTATCATAAAAATAATTATCTTGTGATGAAGAAAAATCTTTTTTATTAAATAAATAACTACCACATATCTTCAATATGTATTTTTCATGTTATCAGTTAAGTGAGGAATGTGAAAATTATAGGAATGAAATTATATATGTTTTATGTCATATAATTTTTTTAGTGAATATTAACCAGAGGTGATGCAAATAAAAATGGATATTTTCTACTGCTTGGAACGTTGACAAGTAAAATTATGATGTTATAAGATTATATAGAAAAGGAATATTCATCATTTGACGAAATATGTAAATAAATTAAATGCTATAAAATTATTCCATCTCTCAAGACAAAAATCACACATAATCAATTTTCCATCACATCAGAAATTACTAAGATCAAATATGGAACCATATAAGAGATTCTATTGTAACGTACTAATATTTATCAAGGGTAATGTCTTTTTTATATTTAGTTTAAATTTATTTTTATACCTATTAATGTTTCCTACTTTAGTCCTGAAGGAATCTCTAGTGTCTAAGGCTTTTTTAAAGATTATATCCCCCTATTTTGAAATGGAAGAATCAGCTATATGGTTTGTCAAAGATGTGTATCCCATCACGCACACATTCTCAAAATTTAAAGTTTCAAATGTTGGTGTTATGGGAGATGATTGTTTTACAACCCTATGACCCTATGAACATTTCCATGGAAGTTTTAATACATAAAGTGGAGTGTAGTATTTCATAGGCGGCATATGTTTAGACAAATGTTGCACCTAGCCCGTGGGGTGCCCCTTTGAAGCGGAACCTAGGGTACGGTTGGTGCATGATTTGGCCAACCATGAATCCAATCTATATAATCATTAAATTATTGTATTTATAGGGTTTTTATAAAAAAATAATGCCACAAATTTATCTTCTCCCATTTTTTGTCATTATCTAGTAGTCCCATAATATTCCACCTCCTATCTCAGTAGATTATTTTCAATCTCCATAAATAGTGCTCAAAATATCATTATTCCATAAGAAATGAAAATATTAAGGTAATCCCTATGATCCTATACTTTGTATTTCTCCTAAATTCCATCATCTTTTTTAGTATTTTGGTGTGACACAATTTTCCATATTTTGATGGCATTAGTTGTTTTTTTTTGATTTCTCTCGATCTAGATCTAATCATGATTTAAAAATTTATTGATGGAGTTTAACTGAACCAAGGTAGTTGATCATGGTATTTCCCACATGTTTTATCACATTCTTAAATAATTCTTTATTATAACACATACCAGAACCATCCATTGATTCCTTAATACATCTAATTGTTCAATTTTATCTATTAATCATGTAATTTTTAACCTTACATTATGGTGAAAACCATCTATGGGGTTTTTTATATGTCATTGGACAACCCATTTGTTTTTACCCTCATAATGGACTAAATGGCCATTCCCTGAGTTTTTTACCACCAGGTGTCTGTGAATGTATCAATGTAAAATTCATTTAATTTATAAATTACATTAATAGGAATTGTTATCCATGATATAGACACCTTTTAAAAACAAAAATCTTCATGATTTTTTATTAGAATCATGATTTATTCCATATCTCATTATATTACATTTATGCCATACTATGTGCCTAATACATTAGAATGTTTCTTATGCTAAATGTATCTTGACTTATGTCTCGTGCCATATTTCTTTGTCTTGGATGAAATGAAATCACTTTTCTCTTGGTTAATGTGCCTAGTTTTATGTGTTAAATTGTATAAGTTTTCTAGTATATTTTTTGATATAATATTGAGATTTTTTTGATGGAAGGTGGTGATATATTATATGCCGTTTGATATAGGTCTTGGTTGCTACGCCTTACCTGCTTGGGGCCGAGAGAAAATACATTTCTTGATTTAAGGACTTCATGGATGGAATCACCACGTTCATATTAGATGTATTTTATATACTCAGTGTTATACATTGGATATACTTTTACAATATATATAAGATGATTTTTTTTATAATCATGAGTGACATAAATTAACTCTAGGAAGAATACATAGGAAAAATAATTGGAAATATGGCTACACAATGCCTTGGTTGATACCCAGTACCTTGTGTGAGATACATGTTATGGAAATAATGTTATCGTTCTATGATGGATATAAGGGAAACCATTATAGTTTACTTTAGACAACCATAGTAGAATTGGTTAAATAATAGGATCCTTAAGAGATAATTGAGATCCTATATAGATCTATTTGCACATGATAAGTATTTCATCACTGGAATTGAAGGATTTTGTTCTTATATCATATGTGATGTTTCATTTTATATTAGGATCGTGCTTATTTGATGTCATGGGATGTGACTACCGGGAAAACTAATAGTATTAAGGTATTATCACGATAGTTAAACTAATTAATATGATCATTGTATGAACCATCTTACTTGGCCATGATGCTTTGGCTTAAAAATCATTTTTAGGCAAAACTAACTGGTATCAATCAGGTTTCCATTTAGCTACCCAAACTAAAGTCTTTATTTATATATTAATTTAAATAAATATTTATGTTATGGAAGAATTTATAATTATTTACTACTCATGAAATATTGATCTTGACACTGTTGGTGGTGGAATTTTGAGATTTTATCTAACACATTTCTTATGCTGGATATGGTACCTAGGCAGACTTCATGATTTATTCTATTGACAAAGGTAAGTGTCCATATTCCAATTCGATATTTACATTCTATGTTAGAGTATAGGGTAGAAGAAAAAGCCTTTTCCCAATATTCTAGTTGTATATCTTTAGGTATTTTTTATTATTTTTGGATATAATGTTAGATAATTCTATATCCTCTATTCATTGTTTTCTCTCATTGTGTATAGAATCATTAACATCATCACCATTAACATCAATTTCGTTCATCTTCTGTGTATGTACATATATTTCTTGGATTATTTTCATTACTTCTAATGATCTATATTTATTTTTTTTGGTTTCCCATATTTATCATCTATTATCTGCTATTGTAATAACTCTGATCTAAGAGGTAATTTTATCCCCCAAGACATACCATTGCTCCTCGCTACTAGTTGGAATCATATGGATTTCATGGAGGCACTCTTGAGGTTTTGGGGCTGCCATCTTGGGGCGCTGGTATGTGGCACCCAGGGTGGGATGCTAAAAAGTGGTATTAGATCCTCTTTAACTTTTTTCTTACACATTGGTCCTAGATAAGGGACTATGATATAATAATTTGGTAATGATCATGTCCATGGGAGTAGTTATACCATGTATAAGAGAAACCAAAATTTCAAAGGATGTGTGAATGCATTAATTTCTTGTGTTTTTATTGTTTCACATATTTCACCAATGGGTGGAACACAATTTATATGTCATTATTAATATTTATAAAACTATTAATATTATAGGAATTATTTTATCATGGCCTAATGACCTGATGATGGGAAAAATCATCATAATAGGCACTATATGATAAAAATATCACCCATTATGTCATACCATATGAACCCTATGTGTTCATTAACCTTGATTCATGTGCTTTTTACAATTTCATGACTATTATATATCAAATTGTGATGATGTTTCTTACATGACTATTAAAACATAACGGAAAATATATTTTCAGGAATTAACCTAACAATATTCTCCTATATGGGTTAAGGTAGACACCATGAATAGTTATTTATAGAACATTTAGCCATAGATCCTTAGTTACAGGGGATGAAATGTGTTATGGACATGATTAAGTAGACACCATATTTGGGATTTTAAGGTGTATGGGCCCTTATAAATTGAAATAGTTGTACCATTAAATTAAACCATTTAAGAGATATTTAAATATATAAATGAATATGAAATTAAAATGGAAATAATATTTAAAATAAAAATCGGAATCATATATATGTGATCTAAGACCAAGACCCATACCATCTTAAGTAGTGGGAAGTAGGCCTTGTCTTATACTGATCATAAATTGGGAGATGATGTTAGTTTGATGATAGTTTTCTTGGGTTCATGAAGTCTATTCAAGATTATGCCTGAATTTCCTAAACTATGGGAGAGTTAACTCAATACTTTTAGTAATTTTATCTTCCCACTTTCATAGGGTATGGTAGATGTCAGTATGTTGATTCATTTCTAGAGGTCATGGAATATATCTTCTTGTATCATGAGATGAATCAGGATAAGACTTTCAATCTCTCAACATGCATGTTACTTGATTCATCCCATCATTGGAGGGACATTATATCTCACGTAGAGCACCATCGAGCTATAGTATAGGAAGAAATACAGATATCCTTATACAGTCACTTATTCCTGAATATTCTAAGGGTGGATCATTCCAATGATTTCATGCGTCTTCATCATTTAATAATGAATATTCTAGATCATTCATCTCACATCACCATGATCCAGTGTTTCGCACCATTTATGAATGGTGATAAATTTTCCATTGCGAGGTGTTTTGCGGATGTTCTTGGATATGTTTTCTACTTCCTGTTGAATGCCATCCATTTGGATAATTTAACATAGATTGTGAACTATGAACTTATTATGGAAAAAAAGACAGATACACTGGGAATGGGATCTGGGGTGTATCAGTTATGATATATGAATATGGTTCATCTTATATTACGAAGCATCATTTTCACGAGGCATGAGGGGGAGGTGCCATTCAAAGGACATGAACTGACAACAACAGGTTGTATTATCAGCGTGGAATTCCATTCTATAAGAATATTTAATTCAATAGTAACTCAAACGATTTTCAAGATTATGTCAATATGGGCCACCTTCAATGCTTTTGCATGTATTTTTCTCTTGCATTCAATGAGAGCGAATCTGTACCTATAACTCTGTTAGGAAAAAATATACAACACTGTATTAGTCTCGGATATAGTATTCTATTTATATATCAGGTTGATGTGGTAGTGGTTGTGGACAAATAATTCATGCCCCAAATCATTAATTTCAACTGGCCGGATTTGCTCGGCCAAATCTGGTGGCATATCGGGGCTGTTGTTTGGGACATATCTATAGAGTAAAACATGCACTCGAGGTGCCGAGCACAATGAGATCTGTTATTATATGTACTATTATCATAGACTCTACTCTATTATTTGTCTTTTTTAATGCAGTGCATCACAATATATTACATATATTATGGTTGTTGAAAGTATGGGCAGTGAAATAAAGTACATATGTAGTGTAATGTCTCTCAACACGCTATTAGGGGTTTGAATATAGGGAATACTCTCTTTCCAATAATTCCATTGAAATAGGTGGGTGTTGTTTCTACGAGAGTCTGTTTATCCATGAGATTACCAGATTTGACATCACACATGGAATGAATTGGCTTACTTCTTGCCATGCCCAAGTGGATTACTATAATGGGTGTGATTCCTTCAAATCACTATAGGGAAGAATATATATTTATAAGGGGGAATGAGATATCCAATAAAGTGGATAAGCAACTGGCCGTATTGGGATAGGTTTTGTGACATATCATTTAGAATTTCTCTTTATGAGTGATCATGGAATGAAGTTAGTAGAGTTCCCTCATATGGTAGATCATTTCACAAACATCTTCATTGACAATTTCTCTAAAAATAACTCTAGAGGGAAGTTGAGTTCACCATAGATCTTGTTATTGGTGTGACACTAGTGTCCATTCATCCATGAAAGATTTCACCTATATAGCTCTAGGAACTCAAAAAGAAGCTTTACTATTTTTTGGAAATAATTTTTATTCGAGACAGTATATCACCCTAGGGTTCACCTATCCTTTTCCCCAAGATAACAGAAGGTACCCTCATATTTTATTGGATTACTATAAATTGAACAAGCTAACAGAGGAGAATCGATATAAACTACCTTGAATATATTCCCTATTTGAAAATCTATGAGGATAAACTATTCTACATTATAGTTATTTGAGTACTAGTTACCATCAGGTTAATATGGTACCTTCAGTCATACCATGTATAAAATATTCAATTTGGAACATCTTTTTTTATTATTTTATTATTATTTTTAGTTTGATGAACACACAAGAAGTATTTATGGACTTTATGAGTTAGGTTCATCATCTGTATCATGATTTATCTATATTAGTATTAAAAAATGGCATATTAGTGTATTCTGGCACCATACAAGACAATGTAACCCACCTTGAGATCATAATGAGTAAACTAAGATTACGCAGACTGTATGAAAATCATAGAAAAATACACTTTTTGATCAATAACGTTCACTTATTACATAAAATAATTTTATAGTATAGTGTTTTTATTGACATAGAGAAGGTGAACACCATGATTTCTTGGGAGAACCCCAGGAATGTGATTAACATAAGATGTATTTTAGGGATGGATGGATATTATTGGAGATTAATTTATTAGTTCTCACACATAAAAGTTCCACATATGTGGTAGACTAAGAATCATGTGAAATCCTTCTAGATTGAAACATGTGAGTCATATTTTTATTATTTAATAGGAATAAAATTTTATATTGATCCTAGTCCATCCAAAGCTAGAAATAATCTATACTATTTACTTTTATTATTTATTAATTGGGGTAGACGAGGTTCGTATGTTGGGATTTCAAATCATGGAATATGGATCTCACTACTTGGGGACTCATGAGTGAGATTAACATATACATGGACTCATGATAAAAATTGTGGTTCAGCTCTATTTTTTTGGATTCACTATTTATGGGGTGAGTAATTCATTATTTACATATATAAAAAATTTCGAAATACGTCTCCACATACGAGACTTGAATTTGAGGCAACACATTTGGGTGGGATACATAAAATCATTTGAAATTGATCTTTTCTAACACACCCAAAAATGAAAAAGTCATAGTTGTTAACTTCATCTAGAAGACTCGGATACTTATTATCAGAAATGATAGTAGTGAATGTCAGTTGATGGATTTCTTCTCTGAGATGAATCTATAGGATTGGGAAAATGATATGAATCCTATTTTAGTTCCTCTACTAGTGAAAACCTCCCTTCATGAGTGGGTATGGATGTGGAAGATATCATATTCTGAGAACCCTATATTAAGGGAGTGAATCACATGTGATAACCCACATCCTAGTAAAGTTGTTGATATAAGTGTAAATCAATGATTCAATGGAAATTATTGGGTTCCTTCTGATATATTGGAAGTGTTGATGAGAGAATCATATGCCTTAGTTTTTGAAGTTCATATTTTCCTCTCCAAGATGTACTACTAAATCTACCATCAGTATTGGTGGCCTATTGTGAAGAGGCAGATATCATGTTTTATGTCACGGTGTTCCACCAACCAGTAAGATAATGTATTACACCATTGTCTTGTTGGACTTCTATACCCTCTCTACATTCTTGATTGGAAAGGGAAATACATTACCATTGATTTTATTGATATGGTTTTTAGGATCCCCTTATTATAGTGATGCGGTATGGGTGATCACGGGAAATATGACTAGGGTTATAAGATTCCTACCGATCTATTATTCGTACACATTTGATGAGCTTGGAAGGAATTATATAGGTGAGATAGTGCACCTTCATGGTGTTCGTCATTCTATCATTTTGGATTGAGATGCCGGATTTACATCACATTTTCAAAATGGGTTGAAAAAGGCAATGGGTTTACATGTTCCCTTGAGTATATCACATCACCGTAATAATGATGGCTAGTTAGACTAGATAATATAGGTGTTATAAGACATAATTAGGGCATGAATCGTAGATTTTGGAGGTTTATGAGAAAAATAATATTCCTCTGATTGTGTTTTCCTAAAAAAATTTCCTTTTGGATGTTTGAACCCTGTTTTTTTATAAAAGACTTTGAAAAAACTTGTTGTTATTTCAGAGCAGCGCCTTCAGACGGTGTGCGATTTTGAGCCATGGTGTGGCCGAAATTAATTTTTTTTCAGTGAGTTCACACTGGGAACACCAAATAAATAGGATGTCTCCTAAAAGGTCACTCGGATGGGAAAACTGAGGGCATCTTTGAGGCTGGAACGTGTTGTTTACCTTATGAGGGGTATAACTTTCGAGGGCGCGACCGTTCTGTGATAAATGCCGCCAAGGGTGTTTTTGTAATTTGGTGTCCCTGATCATGTACTTTTTAACTTCTCAACTGAGGCACGAATTAAAATTTTGAGACCGTTGTTGCATTCATAACGTTGATTTTACCCTAGGGGCGGCTTAACCCTGACCCTGTCGAATGTTCAGGTATGGGGTCTACGGGCAGGGGGTTTAAGTGTTTTTCTATTTAAAAACATACACCCCCACCCTTCCTCTGCCCCTTCATTATTCTCTGGAATATTCCTCTCAAGGAGCTCCTCCCCTCTTCTCCACCACTCTGGAAGGGGGCGGCGGGTCCGACAGACCATTGGTAAAGCGTCGGGCTATGCCCATTGAGGTAGGATTGCATTTTATCATTTTAATTCCAGAAACCATATTTAAATTAAAATTATTGTGTCAAATTGCTGTTAGTTCGTCAAGAGAATCCCATATCTGTTTAGATCCCGATTTTATCTTCCGGACAATCCTTTCGGATAGAAATTCTGAGTCCCGAGGTGTTCGAGGTGGCCCAGGGAAGTTTCCTGGTCGTTTTCCACTTTTTTTATGGTTCCAGGGAGCTCTAGTGGGTGACGGCGGTGGCGCGTTCTAGGGGCGACGGTGTGGTTTTGGGATGGTGGCGTGGCTCTGGACCCAGGTGGCATGGTGGTGGCTCTAGGCGGCAGCTCCGGGTGGAGGGCGAGCTTGCTGGTGCTGTGGTGCGACCAGGTGTCGTGGCAAGTGACCCCGTGCGGGGACCGAGACCTTCCTTCAGTGGGTCTCCACGCATGAAAATCACCGGCCACATGGGGCCCGGTCGGTGCAGGGTGGTCGGGGGTCGACGGACGAGTCGCGCAGCTGAGCCGCGGGTCGGGGCTGCGAGTCGGGCCGTCTAGCGTGGGTCGGCCCATGCCGGGCGGACCGACCGGCCCAAAGGGTTTGCCCCCTCTGACTCCGGACACCCGTAACATTCACTACGAGTGTCCATTTTGCATGCCATCTGCGGAAGTGCAATACTAAGATTGAGAAGAATCTTTGGAGATGGTTTCAAGTGTTTTAAATTCCTAAGACGTGGGCCACGGTGGTGCGACACGCCCGTTAAGTGGATTGGTGTTATTCCGGGGGTTCTTATTTTGGGCGGGGTGAACACATCCAGAGTCCGTTTTGAGCGCCGTCAGTGGCATTGGGACCCTGGTGCCAAGGCAGAGTTTCTAGGGTTATTTATAGAATTCAATCTTGAGTTGTGGCATGGGGCCCATGACCCTTCTTTTAAGTTGTGAACAACGTTTAGAAACTTTTTCATTGGACGTCCATTCGGTGCGTGCGAGCAATCGATTCTAAGTGTTTTTACGATGGGATTGTAATGGTGGAATCTTCCCACTTTGATTCAGCATGGTAGAGTGGGCCCCATGGCTATCGTTTTGGGTGTTGGCAGTGATTTCTATCCTCTTCATCGGGTGTCCATTTTGGACAAGTGAGTATCCAATCTTGGGTGCTTTTTTGAGAGGATCTCAATAGTGCGATCTATTGGAAGTGCTTCTGGACTGTGATGCGGGTCCCACGTAGCACCACTCATGTGCAGTTTGAAGAAATGCATCATTTTCTCCGGATATCCATTCCACGCGTGTAAGCAGTCAATTTGATGTGTTTTTCCGAGGGGATCGCAATGGTGAGATGTGCCGGACTATTTTCGGCACCGAGGCTCGGGACAATGGGATGACATTTGGGCGTAAAGCCATGTTGAATAACTTTTCTGTCGGATATCCAATTGAGGCGAGTAGATAGTCTATCTCGCATGTTTTTCTATGAGGATTTAAATTGTATGATCTGTTTGGATGTGCGGAGCCTCATTCAAGATCTCATTAAATATGGAGGCAAGAAAGGTGTACGGGTGGAGGTTTTTCCCACGTTGTTTGTATAGAACCCTTAGCATGTGATTGTGAGATCTCCTATGAGAGTGAAGTAAATTTTTGAAGAGGTGTGGTTGGCCATGCTGGGGTCGTGGTGGAATCAAGTTGGGGAAATTATGTTTTCACCCTTTTTGCGTTGATGTTGGACATTGTTGCACAATAGCCTTTGGGTAGGAAATGTGGTATACACTAGGAGTATACAAGTTTTCTTGGTGGTACATGTTATAGTTTGTACCTGAGAATGTTTGAGTATGAGGTTTGGAGATAAGATAGGGCGACCCGTCATGAGGGCCCCATGTGCGTATCGTTTTTTACATTACATACCATTGACCTCTCGTGGCACAGAGGGTCCTTCTAATAACGATGTTTTAGACCAGTAGGTTGGAGTGGATTCCCCTTGTTCTGTTCTCGATGGTCTGATCGGTAGAGTTTTTTGGGTTCCCCTATTCCTTTATCCAGGTGGGATTTCAATACCACGTCCCTTCATGTTCCCCGGTAGGGTTATTATGGATTTTGTGTGATCAATACTTTACGCAGGCACTAATCCTCTACCAAAGAGGTTATTTATAGTAGGGTGCGGAGCCCCGTGATCCTTGGGTGCACACTCCCTAGCTGAGTATCGAGGTCATAAATTCCTTCCACGATCTACTGTGAATTGTTTCCCTAGACTGATTTACATGGTATCGGCGTGACCCACACTAAATGGGTGCTGACCCTCTGCTAGGAGAGTTGTTCCAGAGTTGGGTTGTTTCGCGATACCCACTTCGTATTCCATTGGCTAGTGTTGTACCATCAGGTGGGGATGAATAGATCAGTTCAGGGTTTACTCTCTAGCGGGGCTGGGAAGGGGGTTTCCCATTGACTTCTTACGGTTTACCCTCCAGCTAGTCTGGGCAGTGGGTCACTCCACGACCACATTGGGTTTATCCTCTAGCTGGGCTGGGTAGTGAGTTTCCGGACGACCTCTTAGGTTTTACCCTCCAGCTGGGCTGGGAAGTGGGTTACCCGACGACCTCATAGGGTTTACCCTCCAACTGGGCTGGGCAGTGGGTTACACGACGACCTCTTAGGGTTTACCCTCTAGCTGGGCTGGGAAGTGGTTTACCCAATGACTCCTTAGGGGTTACCCTCATGCAGGGCTGGGCAGTGGGTCACCCGAAGACCTCTTAGGGTTTACCCTCCAGCTGGGATGGGCCGTGGGTTACAGGACGACCACTTAGGGTTTACCCTCTAGCTGGGATGGGAAGTGTGTTACCCAAGGACTTCTCTCAGACTCAGTCAATTCTACTAGGCTAGTCTGTGGCTTTTCTCTATGACTTCTGGAGTGGGACCCTTTGTCCTACGGGTCAGTGATGTGACAACATTGACTTTGAAAAAACCTCTCGACTGTGTGACAGTGACTAGGTGTGGTTCGAATTTCCCCAGAACTCCCAAGAATGAGGGGTGATGTCCCCACTAAGACACGTCCTTGTGACATGAACTAAACCTGTGCGGGGTAGTCAGTACCTTCCAAAGAGGATAGTGTCGAGGTACGGTGATTTGGGCCCCTTGATTAACAGTTTGGGGCAGACGTGCAGGATACTGGGCATCGATGGTGTTTACTTCTTGGACTCTTGGTGACTCACTTTATTATGTTGATCTATGAGATGGAGAACCCCTTACGATCTTGTTCGAGTTTCTTGTTTGAGCATATAGATATGTATATACCTTGTTCCAGTACCAAATTCTTTGGTTTTGGATACTCTCCTTCCAGGAGAGGCAAAGACGCGTGGGGTATGTCACGTGATTTTCATGTCTAGATTTTCCTGGTTGGTCAAGTCTACTCTCCTGCTTTACGTATAGAAGGCTCAATGGGAATTTCATCATCTCACCATTTCTAGATCCCTGTTTTAGGACGAGTCTACTTCCTTCCACTTATTGGGTTGAGCTACACTCTTTACTGCACTCTCTGTTGTACTCCTTTACTATTCCCTGTCCGATCTACTCCTCACTCTTCGGTACCACTTTTTTTTCTCCCTCGAGCCTTCGTGGTATCCTACTGAGTATTTTTATAATCAAAACTGCTTGGTCTTTGCCCGCACTTTGTCTAACCTTGTAGACGATAGACAGGTTTCTCATGAATACATAGGAGCTTAGGAGTTTGGGAACTTGAACTGCGTGTGGTGGTCGTCGTCGGGATCCAGGTGTGGGACTCTCCCATCTATTTTACATTTGTTTACATATTGCTAGGTTGTGTCACTTTTCTGGTTGGGCGCGTGTTTTTCCCGTTTCTTTTCTGTTTATCTTCATCACTCACTTTGTACTGTTTAGAGGTCAATGCACCTTTGTGGTTTGTTTATTGAAGTTGGTACTTTAATTTTTTTTACCCTGCACTTTTGCATTGAGTGGGCTGTGTTTGTGTGTACAGGTTGTTAGGAAAAGGCCTCCCTGCATTGTTTATCCTTTGTTGAATTTCCCCAGCCCCTGGCCTATGGAGGCTGGCTTGGGGTAGTTCTGGCTCGAGCCTAGGTATGGCTGGGTCATGAAAAAATGGTATCAATAGTGGTTCTCTCCTTGGGAGGTAGTTCTGATGTCCCTAAAAAGAAATTGTTTGTGATCTAGGGCAACAGTGTC
Organism: Viscum album; assembly: GCA_963277665.1. Classification (NCBI taxonomy): domain Eukaryota; kingdom Viridiplantae; phylum Streptophyta; class Magnoliopsida; order Santalales; family Viscaceae; genus Viscum; species Viscum album. Next base: position 400,797,539 of record OY728130.1, read on the forward strand.
AACGTGTCTCAAGAGTGGCTCTCAGGCCAGGGAGTCCAGTGATGGTGTAGCGGTCGATGTATCCACTCACCTGTACCATGATAATCTGCTTGTTGACTTGGCATGATGAGGAACCCGTTGTAGGGAAAATTGGTTTGTGAATCACATAAGATTGAGTCTTTGACTATCCTTCTTATGTCAGATCCACATTGTTGTTACTTTCATATACAAATATTCTCATCTAATCACGGTGATACTTTATAACTTTCAGGATGCCTCCGCGAAAACAGCGAGCCAGGATACCAGCTTTGGTTCGTGAAGACCAACCTGTGAGCGATGAGGCCTCAGTCCAGGACCCATCATGAGGGTCCCATTCTTCGGGTGGGCTGATAGCAGTACCCCCGCGTGGTGGGAAGTCAACAGCGTCAGCAGAGCAGACTGAGCTTGAGTGCGGGTTGAGTGTGCTCTGTGAGTTCCAGCAATGGAGACTGCTGAGGTTCAGCGTTGAGCCAGACCCTCAGGCAGCATAGTATTTTCTAAAGTCAGTGGTTCACCTCTTCAGGGTTGTGAAGATGCCAGAAGATCTTATGGTGTCTTTGGCCACCATCCTTTTCCACAGAGCAGATGTGCATTGGTGGAGTCCGGTGACTCATTTACTCGATGAGTCATCACTTTCGTGGGACGACTTTCAGCTGTTGTTTCATGAGGAGTTATACCCCACCTTCTTACACTCCATTCAGATCCAGGATCTCTTACAATTTCATCTAGGAGGGATGATGGTGAATAATTATGCTACTAGGTTTGCTGTTTGTGCATTCTTTTACCCGAACATGGACCATGACGACAACTTCTGAGCGCGAAAGTTCGAGCAGGGTCTCCACAGAGAGATTCATGCCATCAGCGTACCCTTGGGCATCCCCACTTATGCTAAGGTACTAGAGCAGGCGCTGGTGACAGAGGGCTTCTTGTCAAAGTTTTAAAGATGGTGGTGGTCGTAGGCACGACAAATCCGAGATATCTACAACAACATGCAGGCATCAGATGATAAATCCTCGACTCAGGTGGCCTTCCAACCATAGGTTTCAGAGAAATGGTCATGTACCACTGTGGCGGCAAAGCGTAGGGCCTCAACTGAGGAGACCTTTCTGTGAGTGGACTTCGGACAGTGGTTGTACAGCACAGTGGTTCCGGAGGGCACCAGGTCATCCCATAGAGCGCCAGTGCTATTCTTGTAATGGGTGAGGTCACATGGTACGAGACTGCCCGACTAGGTATGCTGAGACCTTTGGGTAGGAAACAGGTGCACCACCACGGCAGAGGCAGCACCGTGATCGGACTAGTGCCCATGGAGGTGGTGCTAGCAGAGGAGCGAGAGGATCGTGATGTGGGGTACAACATTACATGGTCTCCCCATCTCCACCAAACGGTCCACGTCAGGCTTCGGGAGCTGATAGTTGGGACCACGGACAGCCGGGAGCTTTGGATGTCTACGATCCCGCAGAGCATGAGGTGATATGAAGTACACTATAAAGATCTTCTACTTTTTGTGGTAGAATTTTTGGACATTGTATGTGAAATGATTTTATTTCTGTTCCTTGATTGAGGTGTTACCTGGGTGACGTGGGGCATTGGTGTAACACTGTTTCAGTAAAGTAGAAGACGAGAAACCTTTTCATTAGTCGATGGTATCAACTTCTTTGCTTTATGAGAATTTAAGAGAGTCTTGTTCATGGGACATCAACTGTGAAACCTTGCATGACTGGAAATCCTTGGAGTTTTTCACCATATGGATATTCTGATTGAAGGAATCACCGAGCATTTCCCCAGGTCCAAATGGTGATTCCAGTCACAGTGTATGATGTGGGGGTTCAACCGGGGAGGTGAGATACCCCAAATGTCATCAGGCCATTCAAGACTGTGCGAAGGGATGATGAGGTTGTCTACTACCTTGACATAACCCACCAAAGTCTGGAGTAGGTGCAAGACACCTCCCACATGACATACCTGAGGAGATGTGTGTGTGCTCCTATGCACGTCATCGGTGAGGGCAGACCTCGTGTGAACGGATCAAATCCTTTGTGTGCGGTAATGTAGAACTGTGAAAGAGTTTTCCTGGGTATGGGGGTGCTAGGTGTGGGATTATTACCCTCTGTTGTTCCCTAGTTTTTCTTTTTAGGGATTAAAATCATGAAAAAGGGAATTATTTAAGAACCCTATTTTTGCAATAAAATACTTTGGAAATTTTTTTATGTTATTCTAGAGCAGCACCTTCATACGGGGTTCGATTCTGAGCCCCGGTGTGGAAAGAATTAATTATTTTCATTGCATTCACACTGAGAACACAAAATAAATAGGATAGATCCTAAATATTTGATTGGATGAGAAAAATAAGGGCACCGTTGAGTCTGGAACATGTCGTTTACCCTAGGAGTGGTATAACATTCGTGGGCGCGACCCTTCTGTGAAAACTCCACCAAGGGCGTTTTCATAATTTGGCAGCCCCAGGCGTGTACTTTGCAACTTCTGATCTGAGGCTCAAATTAAAATTCCAATATCGATGTTGCGTTCATAACGTAGTTTTTACCCTAGGGGCGGCTTAACCCCGACCCTGCCGAAAGTTCAGGTGCGGGGTCTACGGGGTGGTGGTTTAAGTGTATTTATATTTAAACAAATCCAGCCCACACTTCCTCTACCCATTCATTATTATCTATAGGATTCCTCTCAACAATATCCTCCACACTTCTCCACCTCTCCACAATGGCGCGGCGGCTCCGACAGACCATTGGTGAAGCGTCGGGCTACGCCCATCGAGGTAGGTTTGTGTTTTATCGTTTTGAAATCCCGCAGCCCTATTTAAATGAAAATTATTACATCAAATTGATGTTTTTTAATTGAGATAAGACCATATCTATGTAGATCCTGATTTTATCTTCCTGAATATCCTTTTGGATCTAAATTATGAGTCCTGGGATGTCTGGGGTGGCCCCGGGAAGTTTCACGACCGTTTTCCTCTTTTTCTGGCGGTTCTAGGGAGCTTTGGCAGGAAACTGTGGCAGCGTGTGGTGTTCCAGGAGGCGGTAGCATGTTGTGTTGGTATAAGTGCAGTTCTGGGATGGCGGTGCGGCAGCGGAACCAGGTGGCACGGCGGCGGCTCCGGGTGGTGGGCGAGCTCACCGGGGCGGGGGCGCGACCAGGGGTCGCCACACGCGACCCCGTGCGGGGACCGAGACCCACCTTTGGTGAGTCTGTGCACGAGAAAACGACTGACCACATGGGGGCCGATTAGTGGAGGGTGGAGCGAGGACCACTGTCAGGCCGCATATCTGATCCGCCGACCGGTGCTACGAGCCAGGCGGGCCGGCATGGGCCGGCCCAGGCCGGTCCAACCCAAGGGGCTTTTCCCCTCTGACTCCGGATACCCGTAACATTCACTACAGGTGTCTGTTTTGCTTGCCGTCTGTGGTAGTGCAATCCTAATGTTGAGAAGAATCTTTTGAGATGGTTTTGGGGGTTTTTACTTCTTGAGAAGGGGGCCTCGGTGTCGCGACATGCCTGTTAAGTGGATTGGCATTATTCTGGGGTTCTTGTTTTGGGCGACGCAGACACATCCAAAATTTGTTATTAGCGCCGTCAGTGACCTTGGGAACTTGGCGCTGAGGAGAAGTTTCTAGGATGGTTTTTGGCGCTGAAACCAGATTTGAGGCATGGGCCCCACAACCTATCTTTTTATGTTGCAGGCAGCGTATAGAAACTTTTTCATCGGATGTCCATTCGGGGCATGCGAGCTGTCGATTCTGGGTGTTTTTATGAGGGAATTGCAATGGCGAAATCCACAAGCCTTGATTCTGGATGGTGGAACGGGCCCCACGGGGGTCTTTTTGGGTGTTGGCGTTGAATTCTATCCTATTCACCGGGTGTCCGTTTCGGACAAGTGAATAGCCAATCTTGGGTGATTTTTTGAGAGGATCGCAACAGTGCGATCTATTGGTAGCACATTGGGACTGTGATGTGGGTCCCATATAGCACCACTCATGTGCGGTATGACAAAATTCCTAATTCACTCTGGTTATCCATTCCATGTGTGTACACAGTCAATTTGATGTGTTTTTCCGAGGGTATCGGAATGGTGCGATGTGTCCGAGTATTTTCGGGACCAAGGCTTGGCAGCACGGGACGCTGCTCGGGCGTAAAGTGGTGTTGGATAACTTTTCTATCGGATATCCTTTTTAGGTGAGTATATAGTCTATCTCGCATGTTTTTCCATTATTATAACAAGGATACGATCCGCTTGGATGCATGGAGCCTTATTCAAGATCTCATTTAATGTGGAGGCATGAATGGTGTATGGATAGAGGTTCTTCCCATGGTGTTTGTAGAGAACCCTTTGCATGTGATTGTGAACACTCTAATGAGAGTGTAGTAAATGTTTTAAGAGGTGTGGTAGGACATTCTAGGTTCATGGTGGATGAAATTTGGAGAACTTACATTTTCACTCTTTTTGTGTTTACGTTAGACATCGTGTGCATGATAGCCTTTGGGCTGGAAATGTGGTATACTCTAAGAGTATATGGGGTTTTCTTGGAGGTACATGTTGTATATTGTACCTGATAATGTTTGTGTATGTGGTATGGAGATGAGATAGGGAAACACGTCGCATGGGCCCCATTTTCATACTGTGTTCTACAATACGTACCTTTGACCTCTCGTGACGTAGAGGGTCCTTCTGTAAATGATGGTTTACACCAGTTAGGTTGAGTGGTTTCCCCGGGTTCAGTTTTTGATGGTTTGATCAGTGGAGTTGTTTGTGTTTCCCTATTCATTTAGCCATGGGCATTCAGTATCACATCCCTTCGTGTTCCCTGGTAGGGTTATTGTGAATTCAGTGTGATCAATACATTACGCGGGCACTGATCCTCTACCCAGGAGGTTGTTTCCAGTATGGTGCATAGCCTAGTGAGCCTTGGGCGCAGACTCCCTCGCCGAGTATCGAGATGATATCTTACTTCCATGATCAATCGTGACGTGTTTCATTAGCCAGAGTTCCAGGTATCGGTGTGACCGAAACTACACGGGCACAGACCCTATGTTAGGTGAGTTGTCCTGGAGTCGAGTTGTTTCGCGATACCCACTCAGTGTTCTGTTTTCCAGTGTTGTACCATCCGTTGGGGATAGCCAGAGGATTTTCAGGTCTATCCTCCCGCAGGGCTGGGTAGGGGGTTTCCCATTGACTTCTTAGGGTTTACCCTCCAGCGGGGCTGGGAAGTAAGTTACCCGACAACCTCTTAGGGTTTACCCTCGATCTGGGCAGGGAAGTGGGTTACCCGACGACCTCTTAGGGTTTTCCCTCTTAATGGATTGGCAGTGGGTTACCCGACGACTTCATAGGGTTTACCCTCCAGCTGGGCTTGGCAGTGTGTTACCCGGCGACCTATTAGGGTTTACCCTCCAGCTGGGCGGGGCAGTGGGTTACCCGACGACCTCTTAGGGTATACCCTCCAGCTGGGCTGGTCAGTGGGTTACCCGACGACCTCTTAGGGTTTACCCTACAGCTGGGCTGTGCAGAGGGTTACCCGATGACCACTTAGGGTTTACCCTCCAGCTGGGCTGGGCAGTGGGTTACCCAACGAATTCTCTCAGACTTTTTCCTTTCTACTAGGCTAGTCTGTGGCTTTTCTCCGTGACTACCAGAGTGGGACCCTTGGTTGTACGGGTCAGTGATGTGAAAGATTTGAATTTGAGAATACCTCTCGACTGTGTGATAGTGATGAGGTGTGGTTTAACATTCCCAACACTCCCAAGAACAGGAGGATCATTCCCCCCAATAGGCGTCCTAATGACGCGACCTAAAACTGTGCAGGTGAGTCAGTACCACCCAAATCGGATAGTGTTGAGGTGCGGTGATTTGATCCTCTTGACTTGCAGTTCAAGGAAGACGTGTGGGATACAAGGTATCAATGGTGTTTACTTCTGTGACTGTTGGCAAATCACTTTATTGGGATGAGCTATGAGATGGAGATCTCCTTATGATCTTGTTCAATTTTCATGTTTGATCATATGGATATGTATATAACTTGTTCCAGTACTCACTTCTTGGGTTTTTGTTACTATCCATCTAGGAGTGGTGAAGATGTTTGGGGTATGCCACATGATTTCCATGTCTAGATTATCGTGGTTGGATGAGTCTACTCTCCTACTATAGGTAGCGAAGGCTCAACAGTAAGTTCATCTTCTCACCATTTCTAGCTCCTTATGTTAGGATGAGTCTACTTCCTTCCTCTTGATGGGTTGAGTTGTACTCTTTACTTCACTCTCTATTGTACTCCTTTACTATTCCCTGTTCGATCTAATGCTCACTTTTCGATACCTCCTTTTTTGCTTCCTCGAGCCTTTGGGGTATCTTACTAAGTATTTTTATACTCACCCCGGCTTGGGCATTGACCACATTTGGTGTGCCCTTGAAGACGAATTATAGGTTTCTCATGACTATAGAAGAGCTTAGGAGTTAGAGAGCTTGGACCGCATAAGGTGGTCGTAGTCTGGATCTAGGTGTGGGACTCCCCCAGATATTTCACTTTTGTTTACCTTTTGCCGGGTTGTGGGACTCTTCTGGTTGGGCGCGTGTTATTCCCTTTTCTTTTCATTTTACCTTCAGCACTAACTTTTTATTGTTTATAGGTCGATACACCTTTGTGGTTTGATTATAGCAGTTGGTACCTTAATTTTCCTTTTACTCTGTACTTTAACAATGAGTGGGCTGTGTGTGTGTGTGCAGGTTCCTTGGAAAAGGCCTCCTCAAGTTGTTTAGCCTTCGGTGCTTGTCACCATCCCCTGGACTAGGGAGGCGGGCATGGGGTAGTTGCGGTTGGAGCCCAGGTAGGGCCAGGTCATGACATTGGGAATGATCTGAATGGATCCATAAGATGGCCTTTATGGTATTTCGTGTTGTTAACCTCTATTGTGGTAAATGGTAGGTGACGCAACACTACTGGATCGTCATCTCATTCAAGATACTTGAAATAAAATCATGATCAATTAGAATAATATTCATATATCATAGTCTAATATTAAGTCATAGACTGATCGTTGTCATCAACCTCTACTGTTTGAAGTAGGACATTGGTTCTATCTGTGAGAATCACCTGGACTAGGTTACAGCTGAATTTTGAGAGAGGATATGTTGTCACCTCGATATATTAGGACTTCTGAGATAGTGGAGAGAGTCAAAACTGTAGAATATCAGTCATTATTACATTAGTGGTAAAGTGACATGAATTAATTCATGAAAGTATCTCATATTTGAAATACCATCCTGGCATGTCTCACCCATTACACCAAAATATTATTATGTTATAGTGGGATGAATCCTTCGAGGAGAGTCTGATAAGTATTGCTGATCAGAGAAAGATGGATCTTTGAGGAAAGTAAGTTCCTCTATTATAGTTTCAATGTATTAAAAGATTTTTTTATGACAACTCCTAGGAGGGGGAAAGAAATGAAAATGAACAATGTAAAAAACGTTTCTCAAAATTCATTTTATTACCTATGGAAGGGAAACCTATGGATGAGTTTTTTTAAGGAGGTTTAGTGGTACCATGCTAGATTTTCTCAACGGTATAGACCATTTTTATTTGGATTATATTACTTTTTTGTTCTTATTAATGTTTCCTTTGGGATTCAAGGATATATCACAGGTGTTTATGTATTTTTCAGAGTCTATATCCCCAAAATGCCAAATAGTTGGTTGGGTTTCATGATTCGTGGAAACTATGTCGCCTAGCCCACATAAATTTCTAATAATGTGAATTGAGACAATAGGGTGCTGGGGGTACATGTTTTTTCTATAACCATACATCTCTAGTTGCACGACTGTGCATGATTGGAGAAACTTGGGGAATACTAATTTAACACGGGTAATGAACAGTTAAAAAATGATGCACCTTTCCATGTGGGGGTATGCTTTGTTGTAGAACAGGGTGCACAATTATGGCCTAGTTTGGCCAACCAATCGACCAAATTGTGCACCATTTATTTTAAAATTGTTTTTATACTTTTGACATTAAAATGCTTAAACCCAAAAATTATTCTTCTCCCCTTAATTTTTCTCCACTATCAACAATGTATGATTCCTCCTCCACTCACCATTTTTTATTTTCTAAGTCCCTTAATTTGGCATTGAATATAAGGACATCAGAAGCAATAGAAATCTTGAAGTACGATCTTTGATCCTCTCTATTCAATTATTCATTGCTTCAATCATCTATTGTGAAAATATTTTAGGGCCTCATTCTCCCCATTTTCTTGGTATTGGATAATTTGATCAATCTCTATCATTTTTGTTTATTCAATCTTCTATAGAGGATTAGTAGAGTGAAAAAAAATTAACATAGTTGTTATAGATCCTTCAAACTCTTTTATTAACATTGCATATGATATTCCATTTAAACACATTCTATATCATTACGAATACAACACAATATGTGTAATAAATTAATTTAATGGGTTATTTATATTGTTTTAACCATTAAATGTGTCAAAAACCACATGTGGGTTTTTCACCATGTCATTGTCCTCTACTTTGTGTGTGTCCATGTTAATGAACCAAATTTCCATTCCATGATTTTTTGACCACCATGTGTGTGTTTTCACGTTAATACTTTTGAAATGAATTTAATTTATAAATTAAATTATGTTTAATTGTGATCCATGACATATACACACTTGAAGTTCCAAATGTGTCATGATTATTAATAGGTAGCATGTTTAATTCCTTATGAAATTGTATAATATTTATTCCACGTCTTCTGTATTATACTTGATATTGATTAATTTGTTAAATTTTTTCCATATGCATCATGAAATATTTCTTTTCTTGGAAGAAATTATTTTTCTATTTGTTTTCAGGTTACATAGTTATTTTTCTTAAAATTTATAATCTGTACAACATAATTTTCATGTAATATTGAGAACCTTAATGAAGACATGTGGTGGTATTTTCAATTCCTTGTGATATGTGTCTTTGTATCTATGCTTCACCTACAATGTAATAAAATAGAACATGAGACCCGAATTAAAATTTTCATATATTAATTCTCTATGTTCAGTTTGGATCTACGTAGAAACACCATGATAGAAACTTTGGGATTCCTTATATGGTCTCTTTTAGAAGATTATTTTATACTCATGAGTAACACTAGTTCTCTAAGAGAGAAATTATAGATGGAATAATTTGAATTATGAATAATCCATGTAACACCCCAGGATTTTATATGATATATTATTTTTAATTTCTTTCATATCTTTTGTTGTACTATACACCAAAATTATCTTGCGCTACAGGCAACACCATATTTTCTTGCAGTATACACAACACTAATCTTGGATCATGTTACACACAATTTCAAGTTTGTTTAATAGTAGTTATTCTACATAACATTGAGTGTGTATATATATATATATTCAAAGTATAAATGAAATATGGTTGGATTTTTTTGTACGCAATAACAAAGAAGTCTTGCACCACACACAACCCTGACTTGGCTTGCATTACACGCAATCACGACCTTACTCGATTGCGTGTGTTGTACGCAATACCGGGTTTCACTAAACAATAATATATGGTTAAAATATTATTATAAAATTTCTGTTATGAATAGTATTAACTACATTTTGAATTTTATAACATTATTATTCATCTGAGTCATTTTATAGAACATGGCATGAGAACAAATAAATTGTTATGGAAAAATAAATATTTTTCAAAAAACTGAAGTTTTGCACCTTTTAATGGCCCACCCATTTTAAATATAATTTTTGACAAGTTTATAAGATCAATTTTAAAAAATAATCTTCTTATTTTGAATCAGGATATAAAAATTTTCATTGTATAAAGTTTTGATATTTTTCTGGCAACGTTCTTATTTTGATGAATAGTAAAAACATGCTAAATTTTACGTAAAAAAAACTTTTTTCATCTATATAATTTATATTGTTAAATTATAATAGTAAATTGATTTAAAGTATAAATATAATATATTTTTACCATTTAATATAATGTGTTTCCTTATCATTGATTTTACATTGAATTTTTAGGATAAATCAATTCAATCATTTGAAATGTTTTAAACAAAAACCTTTTTTTTCGACAATTGTATTAATTTTAAATTAATTACTGCAACTTATATGTTTTGAATTTTGAAAAATGGATTAAATATTTGAATTCAGCGGTCCAAATTATGTTAATAGGTTACTTTTATTTTTTGATATTATGAATAGTAACTACGGTAAAGTTTATTTACTACAGTAAAAGGTAAATCAGGTAATTAAGTGTAAAAATAAGATTATACAATTACCCTAACACCTACCAAAATTTTATTGTATAACTAAAAGTCATTCGATTTCACTAAAGGGTTAGAATAGATTAATTTTATGTACTTTGACCATGAAAATAATTTAATTATTATGAAAACCAAAGAAAGTTACAACATGTCACTCTCTTAAATCATATAAGTATAAGAATTTTAATTTAGTTATAGACTTTATGAATCTCAGAAAATGAATAGTTTCCCGAAATCTAATAAAATTATCTTCATCATGGGAATTTATTTAGAATTTTTAGGGACTAAATAATTATCATTTAAGGTTACACAATAGTGATGTTGAAATTATTTTATTGATTGAAATATCAAATAAGTGGATTTAAAAATATTAAAATAAATAATATATGAACTATTTAATATTCTCCATGAATTTTATAGATACATATGACATTTATGAATCTATTAAATATTTTATTTCTAACATATCTCTTTTGTGGATTTTATTTAAATTCAATTAAATGAATAGTGTCAAAATTGTAACTATTTTTATTTTATAATAATAACATAATATATAATTGTTTAAAAATCACAAAAATTTTAAAAATTATAAATTTTAATTAATATGGTATAAAATGTCATAAAGTATCAAATTATGGACAATTCGCAACACATTTGTAATTATTTATAACAATTTAAAAATTTAGAATCATATTATCACAAAAAAATTAAATAGATTAAATAAGGATAAATCAAGTTGATAAGGATTAAAATAATTTCACAACATGTCTAAATTTAATTTCTAGGTTATATTACAACCCTCTCATACCTCATATCAAAATTGGATTCACTTTGGAAGTTTTTTAGTGGGGTTTGAGTTTATTATAAATTCATATTTTCAAGGTTTCCAAAAGTGCCCCTCTCTTCCCTTATAAAAGGCACCTCCTCCCTCTTCAATTTACACAATTTTTATCCTTCAAACTCAGCCAAAAACTGACCATGTCCCTTTTAAACTTCCCTAGAAACATTATATAGGTCCTGGTGTCCTAAAAATACCAACTCTAGTGCATTAAGGGGAAGCTTAAAACAGGTGCGTCGAAGAAGAGGTTATCTCTTCTACCGATTCTTTCAAGTTGCTTTCTTCTTCAACATATTCATATTTACTTGGTTCATTATAAAGTAATAACATAAGTATCACTAATATACTGATATTTTATTATACATATTGAACAACCCCATTCCACCTTTTATTCATCCTATGGAAAAAGAAATCACCGTGCGTATGTACGTACAGAATACCGTCTCCAAGCCGTGGTGTAATAAGTTTTCCAACCACCACCTTACTTGGATGGGTATAATGGAGTATTGAATAACTATATATGGTTATTATAACATCATACTGACTCTGATATATTATATCATCCACTCTAATTCTATTAAATAATTATGGGAATGATATCATCACTTGTTCGTACGTACGGACTACTGTCTCTACGAACGCGATGAGATTCACTTTCCATGATTAACCATTCACGGATGATTATAAAGTATATATAATAAATAATCATGAAATACATTACATAATAATGATATTGGATTTATGTACATATATTTTTCATTTACTTAATTCTATTTAACTCAATAAGGAAACGAAAACAGCGTTCATGCGTACGTACAACCTACCGTCTCCATAAACGGTGTATTTCATTCCATTTATCGATATATCATATATATTTAAAAAATGATTATATATTTTATATAAATCATTTTTTACATTCTTTAATTACGTAAATTAGGATATAAGTAATAATATCAAGAACAACAAGTCGAAACACGTACGATAAGTGAAACGATTTTACCCAAGACGCTGCTTAAACATGGAATTTATAAAAGAACGGTTAATATAAAGTCATAAGTAATCCATATATGATATCATAACAGTGTATATAATTCTGTAATTAGTCAATGACATTATTTAAATAATTATACAGGAGGTTTGGATACATACTAAGCATATCAGACATAAGGTAAGAGATAACTTTTCCAATCTCATTTTTATCTAAAATTTTTTATTCGTAATTATTTTCTGGGGTTATATTTATCATCCATGTCCATGTTATCTAAAAATAGTTTCATGTATGTTTTAATTCGTTTTTACCCATTTTTTTCTTTTACTACCTGGTATGTAAGGAATCTTTGTTTTGTTTACCACACCAGGAACTTTTTGACTATTCTAGAAAAAGTACGAGGAGAATGTTTTTTTAACTTATATGGCGTGAACGGATTTGTACGGTTTCATAACTCCTTATTTTACTGAATCTTACTATACAAGATTTCATGAATATTTTCAAAAAAGTCATTTTATTTTAAAATTTCATGGCATTTTGTAAAAAGAAAATTATTTTGAAGAAGAAAGTATATTTTCCTCAACAATTCATTTCAATTGTTTTATCAAGACTATTTTCTATCTAAATTGACAGTATTTAATATGTTTATGTTTCAAGTATAATGTATATATTATTTACATGGTGTGATTTTTCTTATCAGGAAATGATATCCATTTGTTTTATATGGATTATTTTAGATGGGATGATAGTTATGAAACCCATTTTGTTCTTGGGGTTGTGATTAATGATTTATGTTCATTTTGTGGAACAAGTAAGAATGATTTAATCATGAGATGGGTGGGACCTATATCTCCCTCCAATGCATTGGGTAAAGATTTATATCTCATGAGATAGACATGGCTAGAACGGCATGTTAATCTGCTTCAGTGATACAGGACTGGAACGAGGAGTGAACTTCATTCAGTAAGGGACTTTGTCCACTAAGATGGTCGTTGCAGCAATGCCTTGGATACTATGGAAATCATATCAAGTGATTAATGGTTTTCCATAATTACATGTTATATTCCCATTCTATTTTATCATTATTGATGTTCCATTATGATATATTCCTTACGTAATTCCAAGATTTATGTCTTTGCTCCAGATTTTGATGTTTATATTTTATGTTCATGTTTTTTCATTCAAATGTTTATGGATAGTTTTATGTTCTCTATGTTTACCCTTACTGAGAATTTGAGCTCACAATTTTTATGTTTTCTTGTCCCTAAGATATAGATAAAGGTTTTAGGTAAAAAAAATGGGAAGATCTTTATGGGAGATGTTGAAGATCTTTCACCATGACTAGAAGATTAATTTTTCGAGTTTCCAAAGACACTAAACTATTACGGTCCATGGGTGTTTGTTTTTGTTATGTATTAAGTATTCTGAAAAAGTAATGTAATGTCCATGTATGTAAATATTAGGTCTCTATAGTTGGTATTAGAGGAACAATTTAGTTAAACTTTGGAAACTAGGATGCACAAACTTTAGTGAAATCCCTAGAGATATTTCTAAGGTATGTCTAGGGACGTCTCTACGGTTAAGTATATATATAAGTTATAGTCCTATAATTTTGGTAACAATCTTAGAATTTAACCTAAGATGTTATATATTTAAGGTACTCCCCTTGATTATGATTTTTTCCTCTCACACTATTCTTTTTGGGTTTTAGAAAATGGCAGGGAACAGAAAGATTCACGATATTGGAGGATATGATGGACAATGGAATGATATTCGTCATGAGAAATCAAATGAAATTGGATCTCGAAGTACACATATCATTATTATTCCTAATACGCAATCTCATAATATGATCAATAATAAAAAATTTGGTAAGTTTCCCGACTCAGCTAATAAGAGAACGGTGGAGTATCATGATGATCATAGAGGAAAGAAAGTCCAATTTCCCTAATGTAAATCATGTGGGAAGAGGCATCATGGAGAATGTTTTAAAGGAATTGGAAGATGATTTGGGTGTGGAAAAGAAGGACACAAAGCCAGTAATTGTAAATGAAAAGGTTCAGTTAACACCATGGACAAGGATAATGGTATCACAAATACATTAACAATGGTTACATGTTTTAAATGTTGAATGTATGGGCATTATGCAAACCAATTCCTTAAGGGAAAATCTCATGAAGAGAATTAGCATCATCATATAGGTAGTATTTATGTGGATGATGATGAAGAGAATACAAATGATATCTGAGATAAAAGAAATGATGAAGCTTATTTAGTGGTTTAAGAAGGTGGTGGAATGATTGAATGTTTATCAGGAATAATGTATGCTACTATGTAATAATGAAAAATCTAAGGATTTTAACACTATTGTCTTTCCTTGAGTTTTAGAAAGTATTTGATGAATGGTATCGGTAACCATGAAAGGTTATTCAAATATTTTTTGTAAGGTAGATGATATGTTCATAATGATAGGATAAGGAGATAATGAGATGTATGATAGTATTAATGAGATCATGACTGATATAAGGACAAACTGATATCATGGTTTGAGTATATAGAATTTTGGAATTTTTGTACATGGAAAGAGTTAACTTTTTAAAGCATTCATGATTTCACTAAGGTTCAATGGGTATTAATTTTTCAAAAGATTACATGATTAAGGTATTCACATGTTTGGAATGTGACCAACAAGAAATATCTTATGATATATGGGGGGAAAATGATGGTATTCAAGTGCTTGTTATGTGACCTTTCAAACAATTGTTTTCTTTATACGATGAGATTGGAGAGATGTATTTTGGATAAGCCTAAAGATTGGAATGGATTATGTTGGACATCAGATAGTATTATAAAAGGATATAACTTGTTTTTCAAAATTATTTCTGGAATTTTATAATATTATAGTTTTAGAAAAAGGACAACCCATAGGACGTGCGACAACCCATCGCGTCGGACAAGGCTGTGGGAATTGAACCCACAACTGAAGTGCGACATCCCATTATCGCATACCACTGCCCTATAAGATGTCCCTGATTAGTATAAATTAGTTTTAATTTATTATGTGGTGTGATATATGAAGTATTAGTCCGTTTTAGGAACAATATATGATTAATCTCATAATAGATGGACTTATGTATATTTAATAACTTTTACTAACGTTTTGTTTGAGACAAATGGAATGACCTATCATTCTATCACATGATCTTCTAACACTTCACGAATGATAAATTCAACTTCATTTCATTAAGAGATGAATTGGAAATTATAAAAGGAATGACCAACGGTGTGATTGTACCAAAATCAAGAAAGTATTTCTCCTAATTCCAATTTTTTCAACATTAGGGAAATGATCATGAAAAACCAAAAATGTTGGCCTATTTCCCTCATATCTGATGAATCAGATGGTACCTTATATAATAACAAATTTATGGCTATGTGATTATTGGATTTTTCGTAGCCACGTTCTCTACCACTCTCTGTCAGAACATGATTGTTAGATTTCCCTTCCATATACATATTTTCACCTATGTTCTCTTATGTGGAAACCCAGTGATTAGTTAATTTGGGTAACCGTTATGTTTCATAGATTTGTTTTCAAAGTTAATTTTTGGTAGTCCTTTTTATGATGTGGGTTTCTATTAACGAATCATTCAAGTAGTAAACCATTTATAACGCTGACGAATTTCTAGGGAGAAATTCATTTTAAAGGGGGAAGAATGTAACACCCTGAGATTTTATAAGATATATTCCTTTTTATTTCTTTCATATTTTCTATTGTATGCTACACTAATATTATCTTGCACTATATGCAACACCTTATTAGCTTTCATTATATGCAACACTAATCATGGATCATGTTACACACAATTTCAGGTTTGTTTGACAGTAGTTATTCTACACAACATTGTGTGTGTATATACATATATATATTCAATGTATAAACGAAATATGGATGGATTTTGTTATACAAAACAACAAACAAGTCTTTCACCACAAGCAACCCTGACTTGTCTTTCATTACATGCAATCACAACCTTCCTCAATAGTGTGTGTTGTACGCAATACTAGGTTTCACTAAACAACAATATATGGTTATAATATTATTATAAACTAGCCGTTATGAATATTATTAACTACATTTTGAATTTTATAACATTATTATTCATTTTACCCATTTTTAAGGACATGGTATGAGGACAAAATAAATTTTACGGGTAAATTAAGTATTTTTCAAGAAAAATGCAAGTTTTTCGCCTTTTAATGGAACCCCCTTTTTAAATATAATATTTGAAAAGTTTTTAAGTTAAAATTAACAAAATAAATATCTTATTTTAAATCAGGATATATAAATTTACATTGGATAAATTTTTGATATTTTTCTGACAAAGCTCTTATTTTGATGAATAGTAAAAACATGCTAAATTTTACTTGAAAACAACTTTATTCATCGAGATACTTTATATGGTTAAATTATAAAAGTAAATTGTTTTAAAGTATAAATATAATATATTTTTACCATTTAATATAATTTATGTCATTAGAATTGATTTTAATTTGAATTCTTCGGTTAAATCAATTCAATCTTTTGCAATGTTCTAAATAAAAACTCGTTTTTTATCGACAATAGAATTAATTTTAAATTAATTACAGCAAATTATATATTTTGAATTTTGAAAAATGGATTCCATATTTGAATTAAGTGGGTCCAAATTCTGTTAATATGTTACTTTTATTTTTTTGATATTATGAAAAGTAACTACGATAATTTTTATTTACTGTAGTAAAAGGTAAATCGGGTAATTAAGTGTAAAAATAAGAATATAAAATAACCATAACACATGAAAAATTTATACTGGATGACTAAAATTCGACCAATATCACCTAAGAATCAGAATAGATTAATTTTATGGACTTTTGACCGTGAAAATAAATTAGTTATTATTAAAACCCAAGAAAGTGACAACATGTCACTCTCTTAAATCTTATAAGTATAATAATTGTAATTTAGTGATAAACTTCATGGATATTAAAAAATGAGTAGTCTCCAGAAATATAATAAAATTATCTACATCATGTGAATTTATTTATAATTTTTAGGTATTAAATAATAATCATTTATGGTGACACAATAGTGTTGTTGAAATTATTTTATTGATTGAAATATAAAATAAATGGTTTTAAAAATATTAAAATAAATATTATATGAACTATATAATATGCTCCACGAATTTTCTAGATAAATATGACATTTTATGAATCTATTAAATATTTTATTTCGAACATATATCTTGTGTGTATTTTATATAAATTCAAATGAATGAAAAATGTCAAAATTGAAACTACTGTTATTTTATAAAAATAACATAATATAAAATCGTTAAAAAATCAAACAAATGTTTATAAATTAAAAATTAAAATTTATATGGTCTACAATTTAATAACGTATCCAATTATGGACAATTAACAACACATATGTAATTATTTATAACAATTTAAAAATTTAGAGTTTTATTACCACAAATAAAATTAAATAGATTAAATAAGGATAAATCAAGTTCATAAGGTTTAAAATAATTTCACAACATGTATAAATTTGATTGGTTGAGGAGATTACAACCCTATCTTACCTCCTATCTGAATTTGAGTCACTTTGAATTTTTTTATGTAGGGTTTGAGTTTATTATAAAATAATATTTTTGAGGTTTCCAAAAGTGCCCCTCTCTTCTCTTATAAAAGGGAACCTCCTCCCTCTTCTCTTTACACAATTTTGAGCCTTCAAGATAGGAAACACCCACACCATATTCTTTCTCAACATTCCTAGAAACATTATAGATGTTTTTGTCTCCACAAAATACAAAATCTAGTGACTTAATAGGATGCTTGAAAGAGGTTCGTAGAAGAAGAGGTAATCTCTTCTACCGATTCTTTCAAGTTTCTTTCTTCTTGAAATTCTTATTCTTATTTAGTTATTTCATTATAAATTAATAATATCAGTATCACTAATATACTTATATATTATTATAAATATGAAACAACCTCATTTCACCTTCTATCCGTCCTATGGAAAATGAAATCACCACGCGTGCACACGTACGGAATACCGTCTCCACACCGTGGTGTAATCAGTTTTCTAACCAACACATTACTTGGATGGGTATAATGGTGTTAATAATAACTATATAGGGTTATTATAACATAATAAAAATTTTGAGATGTTATATCATCCACTCCAATTCTATTAAATAATTATGGGAATGATATCATCGCTCATGCATACGTACGGACTACCGTCTCCACAAACATGATTAGATTCATTTTCCATGATTAACCATTCAATTATGATTATAAATTATATATAATAAATAATCATAAAATATATTACATAATAATTATACTTGATATATGTACATATATATTTCATTTACTTAATTCCATTTAATTCAATAGGGAAACACAAACAACGTTCATGCGTACGTATGTACTACCATCTCCAAGAACGGTGTATTTCATTACATTTATCGATATATCATATATATTTATATTCTAAATATATATTATATATAAATCATGTTTTAAATTCTGTAATTATGTAAATCAGGATATAAGTAATAATATCAAGAACAACTAGTCGAAACACGTATGATAAATGAAATGATTTTACCCAAAACGTTGCTTTAACATGAAATTTACAAAAGAATGGGTAATATAAAGTCATAAGTTAACCATATATTATATCATAAAAATGAATATAATTCTATGATAAGTAAATTACATTATTTAAATCCTTATAAAAGAGGTTATGATACATATGAAGTATATCAGACATATGGTAAGGGATAACTTTTCTAATATTGTTTTTATCAAAGATTGTTTATTCGTAAGTATTTACTGGGGATATATTTATCATCTATGTACCTATTTTATAAAAATGGTTTCATGTATGTTTAAAGACCTTTTTACCCATTTTTTAATTTTACTACATGTTATGTAAGGAATATTTTTTTTGTTTACCTTACAAGTCAATTTTTTTGACTTTTCTGGAAAATGTACGAGAAGAATGTTTTTTTCACTTATATGGCGTGAATAGATTTTTACGTTTTGATAATGCCTTATTTTCATGAAGCATACTCTACAAGATTTCATGACAACAAAATCCTTTAATTTTAAGATTTCATGGAATTTTTTAAAATGTAAATGATTTTGAAGAAGAAAGGATATTTTCCACAAAAATTCATTTCAATTGTTTTGTCAAAACTATTTTCCATCTAAAATGACATCATTTAATATGTTTATGTTTAAATTATAATGTATATATCGTTTTCATGGTGTGATTTTTATTATGATGAAATGATATCCATTTGTTTTATATGGATTATTTTATGATGAGATGATGTTTATGAATCCCATTTTATTCATTGGGTTGTGATGAAATATTTATGTTTATTTTGTGGCACAAGTAAAAATGATTTCATTATGAGATGGGTGGGACCTATATCTCCCTCCAATGCATTTGGTAAAGATTTATATCTCATGAGATAGACATGGATGGAACTGCAAGTTAATCTGGTTCAGTGATACAGGACTGGAACGAGGAGTGAACTCAATTTAGTAAGGGACTTTGTCCACTAAGATTATCGAGGGAGCAATGCCTTGGCTACTATGGAAATCATATCAAGTTCTTAATGATTTTCCACAATTACATGTTTTCTTCCCATGATATTTTATCATGATTGATGTTCCTTTATGATATATGCCTTACGTACTTCCAAAGATTTATGTCTTTGCTCAAGATTTGGAGGTTTATATTTTATATTCATGTTTTTGCATTCAAATATTTATAGATTGTTTTATGTTCTCTATGTCAACCATTACTAAGCATTTGACCTAACCATTTTTATGTTTTCTTCTTCCCAGGATATAAATAAAGGTTTTATGTAAGAAAACAAAAGGGGAAGATCTTTATGGGGGATGTTGAAGATCTTTCACCATGACTAGAAGATTATTTTTCCTAGTTTCCAAAGATAGTAAACTATTATGGTCCTTTTGTGTTTTTTATTTTATGTATTAAGTATTCTAAAAAAGTAATGTAATTTCTATGATTGTTAAGATTGGTTCTCTACAATCCATAACACGGGTGAAACATGGTCCCCTATGTGAGATACATTTTACAGAATCATAGTTACCTTTCCTTGAGTGATACAAGGGACACATTTATTGGAAACCTTTGATGGACTCGGTGGCATTGGATATATCATATGATCTTGTAATGGCCCTTTAGATTCATTGTTGATAAAATATTAAGATATCATGAATCCATCACTCAAATATATAGATTTATTTTGTTATGTCTTATGATATAAATCTATTTATGTAATAATAATTCGTGAATGACACCATGTAATGTTACCACCAAGACAAAGCACATGCATGGTGTCTTCTCACATTAGTTTCATTATTCATGATGACTTGTCTATACACTATATTACTTGTTTCAGATTCTTTATCTCAAACATCTAGCTTTAGAAAAAGTAGGTGGTTTCAGTCGACTATATATATAGAAACCCAGAATGATATAGTTTTTTTATTTGTTACCTTTATTTTATCATTTATGGAATACTATTTTGTTTTATATTTCCTATGAAAGATTTTTATAGAAACTTTTGGTGATGACCAACTGAGATTGAATCTCGCTGTGTTATTTTGCTGCATATGGTAACCATGCATACTTCATGATTGTAAGTATTGACCACCGTAAGAGTCCATCTTCCAATTTAATATCCCACATAAATAACGAGTAAGACATTTTTATATTTATTAATATTTGTGGATAAAATATTAATTTTATTTTAAATGGGATTCTATGATTCTATGTCATACTCGATAGGTAATAATGGACTTCATTGAAATCTTACGTTGCACACAATGTTGAGTCATATTGAAAAATAATAATATATTATTATTATTTTAAATAGTAGTTAACGCCTAGCCATTGAATGGGAAGGAATGAAAAAAACTAACTATAATATGATTATACATGTTTGTAAAATGTTTTTACATTTATCTAATAAAATTTAGAAGCTTAAAATGTGAATGAATATAATTTAAAACATAATTTACTTTAAAAGGTTGATTTGACATCTTTTGATGGAGAACCCTCTTTGAATCTAGTTTTGGTGACTTTTATATGTTATTTTTGATAAAATAAAATTCTTATTTAGAACCAATACATAATACTTAAATTTGGGTAAAATTTTGGCATATTTCTGGTAAAATTCAGTTTTTTGATAAATAGTGAAAATACTATATTTTAATTCAAAATTTCCTTTTAATATAGTTTACTTATATGGTTAGATTGCCTTTTCAATTAGTTTTAAAGTTTAATTAGATAATATTTTTTCCATTTAATCCAATGGTGTTAATTTGAATTAATTTCACTTTGAAATTGGATATAAACAAGTGTCAATCTTTTGATAGTTATTATTTCTTAAAAATATGCTATTTGTTTTGACAACAGAAATTAATTTTAAATAAATTAATGAAAATTCTATGTTTTTAATTTGGTAAAATAGACATCATTTTTAAATTAAAAATATCAAATATACCTTAGGCTGAATTTTTGGTATTTTTCTGAAAAGCTTCAATTTTTGATGAATAGTGAAACCGCTGAGAAGTAGTTAAAAAACTGAATTTTTAATTTAAATGAAATTTTTCCACTTCAGTGAATTGAATTTTGAAAATCTGACAAAAATGGTTGTTATTAGAAAGTACAATATGGTTCAATAAGATGAAAATCATTTTTGGTGAATAGTAACTTTGGACTTTTATTTAATACGGTTAAAGGTAAATAGGGTAACTCAAATTAAAAGAAATATGATAATAATAGAAAATTAAATTAACACTTGTACTAACATTATTGGATGAGTAATGGCCGAACATGGTCATCCTTGGGTCTATTTTGGGACCACATGGAGCTACTTATGAAAGCTAATGACACATTATTTTAATTAACGTAAAGTAATGGCAAAATTAAAAAAACAAATATCTTTTAGTAAATCTATTTTTACATGATGTTATATAAGTGATATTTTTAATATAAATATTATTTTTAATGATAAAACAAATTAATACATCATGGTATTTTTATTATAATTTTTAGAGATCATATAAATTAAATTATATATGACACAATAATGATGCATTATTTACCTCATTAATAAATGATTTAAATAAATAAGATTATAAATATTAAAACAATATCCAAAACCTATCCAATTTTTTTGGATTATTTTATTTCATCCATGAGTCATTTTATTTTTTATACTTTAATTAGTTTTCGACTATTAGAAACTGAATATCATTATATAATGAAAAAATATTTTCACACTTTCCTAAAGAGGCCCTCCTCCCCCTTATAAATGGACACAACTTCAAACCCATTCCTGACACCTCTGAATACCCTGGGCTCATCCAACCCCTACTAAAATAATCCCTCAATATATTTATCTTCCCCCTAGAAGCATTACATTAGACAGTCAACCCAAAGAAAGCTACACAAATTAAAGGTAACAACTTCTCTTAAATTCTTTTGTTTTATTTTGATTTATTTAAATTCTCCAACCCCATAAACTCTTTTTATTCCTTTCTTTTATAAGATAAACAGTTTCTTAAATATACTAGGATTTTTTTATAATAAGGACTAAAACAAAACTTAAACACACCTCCATCAAATGGGTGAAGAACATATCATTTCTATGGATGAAAAACTAACGCCTCATGAAATGATGAATGTTCGGTTATCTCCTACCACCTAACATGGTGTCCATTAAGATGGAAATGTATTTATATTTGATGTATATTATGTTATTTTATTTTATTATTCTGTATTAATCATTTATATCATACCTTTCTGGTTTCCATTATGGGTAAACACGATAATTTCATTTGAGGAAGTGCGGAATACCACCCCCTCAAGGTGATATGGATTTTTCCTGACATAAATGGAACATATAAAGGATATATTTAATGAAATTATGTAACATAAATATCATATGATATTATATTGGAGTTATAATATAACAATGTATCATTATGTTTTCATTCCTTTAAATATAAAATAGAAATTAAATTAGCATTCATGCGTACGTACGACTTACCGTCACCATGAACAATGTGTTTCATTTCTTAACTCCAAATGATATTTAATATTATATATAAATATACACTAGATATATATTATAAATATGATATATAAAACATGTATACAATTCTGTATATAATTTACTTTTTACCACATGGGCAAATTGTAATTTTAGAAAGTTCATTTTTGACTCAAGTTCTAAACATTGATAAAATATCCAATATGAACTCAAATAATTAACTAGTTGTTATATCAAGATAATAAGTAATATTAAATGATTAATAAAATATAAAAAATTTATTAATAAAGTGGAGATTAAATTAAGTTTATTATTCAGGAAGAACATAGAACATACGAGTCAAGTATGACACGAAGTAAAGGTATTTCTTACCTCACTTTTAACTCCATGATATTTCCATTATTCGCCACTTATTGATTGCATGGGGTGAAATGTAAAATTCCATTTATATATATTATCATGATTCTTTTTATATTCATGGTATTTTGTGATTCATTTGGTGGTTATTATCTTTTTTTCATACGACTCAAATGATTAGAACGTGGTAAGGGGTTTTATATCACATTTTATTCATGTGATATTCATGATATATTTGTCACTGTTTCACTTTATTGGTGTATATAATTCCAATGATTCTAATCTTTGTGTAATATAATTTCATTTATGGGTATTTACATCTACAATGTATGGTCCATCTTTCATGTGGCGTATATTTTGTAAGTTACCAAATCGGTAAGGGAACCTTTCACCCTCCTCTTTTTAAAAGGCTTATTTCTATTGTGTCTTTTAATTTACATCATACTAGGTTGGGATATGTTCTTCTATATCCTTATTGTTGTAAATTCTATGTACAAGTGATGTGATACCCTTTTTATCTCATTAATTCATTTTTTTTATTTTTAAAGTGATGCCGTTAGGCTTTTGAATTTTTGCAAGGGAAATTCTTAACCAAATTTCAATTCTTTGGGTTAAACTTGTACTTCTTGAATATGTCGTCCTATGGATATGAGTGAATGACCAATAATTTTTTTTAAAATTAATACCCACTTATATTGGGTGTATTTATATTTTTCACACATAATTATGGGATTGATTTATCCATAATTTAAGGATACCTTCTTTATATGTGAATTCATATCAATTTACATTTCCATTGAGACTTCATTGTTGGTATAAACCAATTCACTCGTATATGGTGTATATACAGTCCTTTGTCATATTGTATCATGAATTATTTTATTCTCATAATGTTTTAATGTTCAAATTAAATGTTATTCCTCAGTTATTTGTATTCAAGAGTCTCTCATTTTGTTAAAAAATATTTAACGAAAATACCATTTTTAATGTTTTAAGGATTTATTATTCTAAATCATTGTCGTTAATGTACATGTTTTAAAAAAGGTTTTGAGTATTTATTTATATGGACATTAATTTTTTGAAATTGTAATTCCATTAAAAGCTTCAAAGTTGTGTGGGACACCTTGATTCAATGATCTTTTTTTAAATGGTTTATGAAAATGGAATGATTATTTTAATATTTTGAAATTACATCTTGTCATTTGAAATGAAATGTTATTATTGAAATGTTTATTTTTTCAATATTTTATGTGTTATGATGGTACATGGACATTTTATGGGTGGTTACGTGATAAATCATATGACGGGTGGGGCTGTGATAAATCAGGATGAGTGGTTATGTTATAACCTCCAATGCATAGGGTATGTAAGTTGGCCGTATGAATATTACATTTAGTGATATTTGTGGTAGTCGACTGTAAGGTTATTCCACATAAGACTGTTTATGTCCCAAGTTACCTTTATATGTTTTGTGTTCTTTATATGGGTTTCATGGTAATATTTTGGTTACAAAAGGTTATGAAATGATATTTTATTCAGTGAAGAGTATTTACTACTTCATAAAGGGAAAAAGTATTATTTATGATCAAGTATTCATGGATTACTTGTTTTGAAAATCTAATAGTTTTTATTCTTTTATATCCCTTACTGAGATTTTTATACTCATCCAATTTATTTGAAATTTTTTATACAGGACATAAAGTGGAACAGGGTCAAGGATGAGATCGAAGAAATTTCATGATGTCTAAAACATGGAACTAGACATGTCTCATTTATTCCAGAGTTTTTATTTTATGAAAAAAATGGAAACTGTGTAGAAGTGTCTACAATGTAATTTTTGAGATGTAATGTAATTTTTATGCCCAATTCTCTAATACTCTAATCCTAAAAATATCCTTAATGTGAATTATTCATTTAATTAAATATTATGTAATTTTTAAGGCCATGTCCTTATTGTTGGTATCAGAGGACGATTTAGAAAACATTATAGGTTAGGGTGTTATCTAAACATAAGTGACAGAACCATAATGGTTTGCAAATTATAAAAAGTCATAGTTATTTTGAATTAATTTAAGATAACATGAATAAGTATTTACCCTCCCCATAAGATATTATATGACGATTTTATTAATATAGTCACACAGATCTTTTTGGTTTTAGTAAATGGATAGATCTAGAAGGCACCAAAGTTACAGTGGATGTGAAGAAAACTGTGACAGTTTTCTGAACGATCAACTGAATGAAATGAGAGATGCAATGAGAACTCTTGTGGTTTTTCTAAACCAACTATCCGGAGTCATTATTGACAACCTGAACCTTGGTAATTTTTATAAGGCATTGTATATTTGAGAATCAAACCCATACAGAATTTCAGGTAATAATCATAAAGGTATGTATGATCAAAAACCTATGTGTCAAGGATGTGGAAAGAAACACCTAGGAAAATTCTTCAAAGGGATGGGAAGATTCTATAGATGTGGGAATGAGGGTCATAAATTAAAAACCTCCCATGGAAAAATGAAGCATACATTTTACTATAGGAAAGGGAAAGAAGATATTTTTGAGGGATCAATTGAATGTTTTAAATGTGGCATGCATGGTCATTATACAAGAAGATGTACTACAAAGATGTTTCGGGAATGGGATCACCAAGATCGTATAAATATATGTTTACCAATACCTAATTCCATTCCAATTGAGGATGAATAAAATGATAATGAACAATGAAAGATATGTATTATTTCGTAACATATGTTTTGACATTATTGAATATTAGGATATGATTCATGATTTTGTTTGTATGAATGAAGTGTTTCAGAATAAGTTGGTAAAAATGGTTAATGGATCAAGAAAATTTTTGAATGAGTAAGAAGTCAACATATAAACTATTCAATAGTTATGGTAGATTTTAGGATGGTGAAATGATTAAAAGTATTTAGGCACTTTTAATGATAAGATTACATTAGAATACTTTTTATAGTATGTGTAACCCTGAAGTTTGATATATGAAAATTTTATTCAAGGAATAATTATCTTTTCTTTAGTGGATATAGTTATAAAGAACCATTTCGGTTTATATAATCCTTTAATTTGAGTCAATTACCAGTTAATACATTTTGGGATTAAAAATTAAAGTTATTTGATAACATTTGTGGTTAAAATATGTTATGGTCATTTTTGATTAATTTATCTCTTTTTTGGAATCTTATAAAATTATATAGTTTTTGAAAAAGGGAAATATGCAGACTGCGGGAAAACCCGTTTCATCGGACAAAGCTGTAGGAATTGAACCCAAAACCAAAGTCTGAGTAGGATTTATCACCTTCCACTGGAATACGTGAAGTCCTTGGTTCATTTGATTAATTATTTTTAGTTATATGATCTTATGAATAAGTTTATTTTGGGTTATTTAAAGAAATTATTAACCTATCATAGAGAATATGTGATTAGGATAATTATATATTTGTATGGGACTTTAAAAGTAGTTGATATTATTTGGAGATAGATGTTAAGATTTATTGTGGAAGACTATGGTATTAAATTCTTCTAAGTCTTGTTTATTAATGTTAGTCTGGATTATATTGATGAATTTTAAGGAATGTTGTTTATTGAATGGTCTTTGTTGAACTTGGGGTACACTTAGTTGAATTTAGGAGATTAGGAATAGTTTTTTATAAAGAATTATCCTTTTTGAGGATTATCTGTTCTTGTAATAAACTTTTTGGTTTTGGTTAATGTCTAAGTACATGGGAAATATATAGTTCGTCTTTTGTGGATTAAGTGATTCTATCAAAGTTTATTATAGCACTTTTAATGTGAAAAAGTCATCCTGAATACTCATCATTTGGAGAAATATGAGTTTTTGTTAGAAATCTTGTAAAGGATGAAATTCTACATGACATGTATGTATGTTTCCTTATGTTTTTAGTTAAAATCATAAATAAATTCCTAAAATTTAGGAAAAGTAATTTAAAACAAAAACATTAACCATTAAATTTTCCTTCTGGGGAATAAAATATTGTTTAACCTATCATATTTTTGTGATTTGTTGGGGGTTATCTTTCTCTTAAACGAGTTTTCTATCATACTCCATCAAAACATGATGGCTTGTTTTCCCTTCCATATCCATGTTTTCCTACATGGAATCATAGTATGGGATTATCTCATGTGACATTTTCACATATCATTATTTCTTTTAAAGTGATATATTTATTGATACTTTTTTTTGATGTGGGACGTTCAATTAAGTTTCCATGCCTAGTTTTAAAATTGTAAAAATGGAATTTCCAAAAGTGGGGAAGGATGTAACATCCCAGGTAAATAATGAGTAAGAAATTTTCCTATTTATTAATATTTTTGAATTAAATATTAATTTTACATTAAAGGGGATGTTATGATTTGATGGATTACCAGATACGCAACAATGAGTTTCTTTGAAATCTTACGTTGCACACAATGTTGATTCATAATGAAAAATAATTACATATTTTTATTATTTTTAATAATATTTAATTCCTAGCAGTTGTAATGGTTGGAATGAACAACGATAACTACAATATGATTATATATGTTTGTTAAATGTTTTTACATTTATCTAATAAACATCAGGGTCTTAAAATGTGAATGAATCTAATTTAAAGCATAATTTACTTTAAAAGGTTGATTTACCACGTTTTGATGGAAATCACTCTTTAAATGTAGTTTTGGTCACTTTTATATTTTATTCTTTATAAAATAAAATTATTATTTAGAATTGGGACATCAAAATTCACTTTGGGTAAAATTTTGGTATTTTTCTGATAAAATTCAATTTTTTGATGAATAGTGAAAATACTGTATTTTAATTCAATACAAGCTTTTAATCTAATTTATTTATATGGATAGATTATCTTTATAATTTGTTTTAAAGTGTAATTAGATTATATTTTTACCATTTAATCCAATGGTGGTCATTGGAATTAATTTAACTTTGAAATTAGACATAAACAAGTGTCAATCTTTCGATAGTTATTGTTTCTTAAAAACATGCTATTTGTTTTGACAACATGAATTAATTTTAAATTAATTAATACAAATTATATGTTTTTAATTTGGTAAAATAGGAATCATTTTTTAATTTGGAATATCAAATTTATATTTGGTTGAGTTTGTTGATATTTTTCTGAAAAGCTTCAATTATGGATGAATAGTGAAACCACTGAGTAGCAGCTAAAAAACCGACTTTTTCATTTAAATAAAAATTTACCACTTCTTTGAACTGAATTTCTAAAATATGACATACATGGTTGTTATTACTTAATAAAATGTGTTCAATAAGATGAAAATATTTTTTGGTGAATAGTATCTTTTGACATCTATTTACCGCGATTAAAGGTAAATAGGGTAACTCAATGTAAAAAGAATATGATACTAATACCAAATTACCCTAACACTTATCCTAAACTTATTGGATGAGTAATGGCTGACCATGGTCAACCTTGGAATTATTTTGTGAACCCATGGAGCCACTTAAGAATTATAATGACACTTTTTTTAATTAACTTAAAGTATAGGCAAAATTGACATAATCAAATATCTTTTAGTAAAAGAATTTTTACATGGTTTTATATAAGTCATATTTTTGACTATAAATATTATTTATAAAGATAAAATGATTTAATAAATTGTGGTTTTTTATTATAATTTTTAAAATTCATATAATTCCAATTATATATGACACAATAATGATGCATTATTTACCTCATTGATAAATGATTTAAGTAAATAAGATTATAAGTATTAAAACAATATCCAAAACCTGTCCAACTATTATTTAATGATTTCCTTTTGACCATGAGTCATCTTATATTCGACTTTATTTAGTTTTGGACCTTTGGAAACCGAATTTCATTATATAATAAAATAATATTTTCACACTTTCCTAATGATCCCCTCCACCCCCTTATAAAAGTACACCACTTATAACTCATTCCTCACACCTCTCAAGCCCCTAGGCTCATCCAAAACCATCCCAAATAATCTCTCAATATTACCCTCTTCCTTCTAGAAGCCTTACCTTATGCAGAAGGCACTTAAAGAAGTCCTTTTGGTTCAAACCAAAATAAGTTACCAAAATTAAAGGTATCCGTTTCTTTTAAATTTTTTTGTTTTATTTTGATTTATTTTACTTTTAAAACCCCTAAATTCTTTTTATTATTTTATTTTATAACAATAAAATATCTTAAATATAATAGTATGTTGTTATAAAAAGGAATCTAACAACACTTACACACACCTCCATCTAATGGGTGAAAAACATACCGTTTCAATGGATGAGAAACTAACACCTCACGAAACGATGATTGTTAGATTATCTCCTACCACCTAATATTGTGGAAATTAAGATGAAAATGTATTTATATTTGATTTATATTATGTTTATGTTTTCTTTATGATTATCTGATATTCATTTTTTTCATATCATTATGGTTTCCATTATGGGTAAATGCGATAATTTCATTTGAGGAAGTGGGGACTACCGCCCCCTGAAGGTGATATGATTCATTCATGACATACATGGAACATATAAAGAATGGATTTAATCAAATTATGTAACATAATTATCATATTTTATTATATTATAATTATAATATACCAATTCATCATTAATTTATCATTCATTTAAATATAAAATAAAAATGAAAGTATCGTTCATGCGTACGTACTGCTAACCGTCTCCATGAAAGGTGCATTTCATTTCTTAAATTCAAATGAAATGAAATTTTATAAACACATATACACTAGATATATATGATATATATTATATATAAAACATTAATATAATTATTGAGATAATTAAATTTTGACAACATGGACATATTGTAATTATAACAACTTCATTTTCGACTCAAGTTCCGAACATCGTTAAAATATCCAATTTGAACTCAAATATTTAACAAGTTGTTATAGAAAGATAATAAGTGATATAAAATTAATAATAAAATTTAAAAATTTTCTTAATTAAGTATATATTAACATATGTTTATTATTCCGGAAGAACATGGAACATACGAGCCCAGTAGGACACGAGGTAAGGGCATTTCTTATCTTACTTTTAATTCTGTAAGATTTCCATTGTTAACTACTTATTTATTGCATGTGGTGTAATGTATACTACCCTTGATATATATTTTCAGGATTATAATTATATTCATGGTATTTTGTGATTCATTTTGTGGTAATTATCTTTTGGTCATAAGACTAGATTGATTACAATGAGGTAAGGGGGTCTTATCTCACTTTTTATTCCCATGACATTCATGCTATATATTTCAATATTTCCATTGAGTGGTGTATGTAATGCCCATGATTCTAATATTTGTGTAATATAATTTCATTTATGGGTATTTAAATCTACATTTTATGGTCCTTACTTCATGTGGAATATGTTTTGTAAGTTACAAAATCGGTAAGCGATCCTTTCACCCTCCTCTTTTTAAAAGACTTCTTTTTGTTATGTATTTTAATTTACATATTATTATGTTGGGGTATGTTATTATATATCCTTATTAATGTAAATATTATTTCCATGTGATGAGATAACCTTTTTATCTCATCAAAAAAGTTTTTGAATTTTAAATTGACACCGTTAGGCTTTCAAATTCTTGCAAGGGAACTTCTTAACCCAATTTCAATTCATTGGGTTAAAATTGTACTTCTTGAATATGTCATCCTATGAATATGTGTGAATTATATCTAATTGTTTTACACTTAATATCCACTTATATTGCGTATATTTATATTTTTCACACATAATTATGTGATTGATTTATCCTTAATTTAAGGATACTGTCTTTATAAGGGATTTCATCTCAATTTACATTTCCCTTGAGACTTCTTTGTTGGTATGCACCAATTCACTCTAATATGGTTTGTATACTATACTTTTTCATATTATATCATGAATCCATTTATTCTCATGATGTTATGATGTTCAGAGTAAATTTTATTCCTTAATTATTTGTATTCATGTGTCTCTCATTTTGTTAAAAACTCTTTACCTAAAATATCATTTTAAATGTTTTAAAATTTTATTATTCTAAATCATTATCATTAATGTCCATGTCTTCAAAATGGGTTTGAGTATTTATTTACATGGAAATTAATTTTTTAAAATAATAATTCCATTAAAATCTTTAAAGTGGTATGGGACACTTGGATTCCAAAATATATTTTTAAATGGTTTATGAAAATGGAATGATTATTTGAATATCTTGAAATTACTTCTTATGATTTCAAATTAAAATTTATTAGTGAAATTTTTATATTTTCAATATTTTATGTTATATGATTGTACTTGGACATTTGAAGGGTAGATATGTGATAAACCATATGATGGGTGGTGCCGTGATAAAACAGGACGGGTGGTTACTGTATAACCTCCATTGCATTGGGTATGGAAGTCGGTCGTACGACTATTCCATTTAGTGATATTTATGGAAGTCGACCGTATGGTTATTCCACTAAAGAATTTTTAGGTCCTAAGTTACCTTTATATGTTATGTGTTCTTTATATGGGTTTTATGGTAATTTTTTTCTTATAAAAGGTTAAGAAATGATCATTTATTCAGTGGAGAGTATTTAGTACTTCATGAAAGGAAAAATTATTACTTATGATAAAGAATTCATGGCTTACTTCTTGTTTTGAAAATCTAACAGTTTTACTTATTTGTGAATCCATTAATGATCTTTTTATGCTCACCCCATGTTTTTGAAATGTTTTTCACCAGACATAAAGTAGAATAGGGTCATGGATGGGATCAAGGTAAATTCATGCTTTCTAAAACATGGAACTAGACATGTCTTATTTATTCGAGAGTTATTATTTTATGAAAAAAATGGAAAATGAGTAGAAGTTTCTTCTTTGTAATTTTTGATATGTAATGTAATTTTTTTTCCTAATTATATTATACTCTAAACATAAAAAGATCCTCAAAGTGATGTATTAATTTAATTAAAAATTACGTTATGTTTAAGGTCGGGTCCTTATATCCAATGCCTGACTGGAATTCTTGGTTCTAGGATGGGAAATAGGATATAACCTAGGCTAGAGATGTTTGTTGTAGAATTGTCTTTGGTCCTTTCTGTATTTTTTTATAGCATGAGGTATATTATTTTATCCCTTATTGTCCAAGTACTCTCATTTTGTATATCAACATGAACATCATAATTGTTACATATATTTAGTCTATCTTCTCCTTATTTACTATTATTTCATGGATTATTTCCATTATTTCTGCAAAAATATATTTTTTATCAGCTCATTAGTTATTTATCATCTATTATCTATTTTTGCTCTCACACTGATCTACGAGAGCCGTTTCTCCTAATGAAAACTCCCTAGTCCCTTTCTTCTAGTATGAAGCCTATATGATTTTAGGAGGTATGCTTAAGGTATTGTGGCCACCATCTCAGGGAAACACAAATTGGAACCTATGGTGGGACACTAAAACTATGGAAGAGAAATGTAATTATATATGAGGACACAAATGAAGAGTATTGGGATATTATATAATGAAACAATGAATCAAAGAGACATAAAAAACAACTAGTATGGGATAATTCCATGATATTCTAATAGAAAACTACCCCAAATTGGTGCAAAAAGTGCTTTTTTATTTGGTAATCACCATGTGTGATAGTATTTAGAAAATATAAATATTGGTATGTGTTTCTTGATATAACATAATTATATACATCTAATCTTTTAAATACTTGGGTCAGGATGTTATCAAACACCACATCCTATGAATGAGTGCATGTTGCTGTGAAGAATTTGAATTAGGGTTTTTTATTTGGAAGTTGAGTTAATAACTATGGAACATGAAATAAAAATGATGCAGAAAAGATTTTATTATCCAATTATTGAAACTTAGTGTTGTGAGAATGTCTTGAAGATAGTAAATATAAAAAATTCGATGATTATTTTATATATTATCATCATAACTACATCAAGAGGAGTTGAATATTGTGATTATAGGAAAAATTAAACCATTATTTATTTGGATAATGATCAAAGTGCTTATGAAAAGAGAAATGTGAATGAGTTTTATTCCAAACCATTATAGTATTAATATCATTTAATTTCGTATAATGACCCAACCCCCAATTCCCTACAGTTTGTGGATACATTACTATATTTTCACTATGTAAAACAGATCACATACTAATGGACTAAATAGTATATTTGGTTTGTAAACTGAATATATACTTGTCTCTCACATTACATTCCAAAAAAATTTTAATAAAAATAGAGAATGTAAATATTTTTCATCTATGATTTCATTAATTGGTTCCGTATTCATATCTTGTGAAATGGAAACAAAATAGGGGTGTGATTAAATTATCATTACTGTTTATATACAAGGGAAGGTAGTAATAATATGTAAATCATAATCTATAATGCATAATAAATATATAATGTAATAAAATAAAATAAAAATCCATTTAATCAATAACTTGATCTTAAAAATGAATCTGTGGATAATAATAATAAAGAAACATAAAAAATAATAATAAAAATATAAATCAACGAAATAATTACTATTGGATTTCATGATTAAAGATACTAGGATATCTATAGTATCAAGATCTAACAGCAAGATAGTTTAATCGATTAGTTTATATAATTGAAAAAATCATTTACTTGTGATAGATACCAATTCATTTCCTGATACTACAGATGTGTTAAAGGGATATCTATAACTGGACCCACCATTTCATACAATATCCAATGTATTCTAAAAATATTTAATGATCAAATAAATTAAAAAATAATATTTCTTATAAAAAAACATTATTGCTTTATGTATTGAAATTAATAATTTTTTCCCTTGTAAATCAAATAAAATTCATAGTAAAACATAGAATGTAAAAAGGTATATAATTTAGGAAATAATCATTTCCATCATTCAAATAATATTAGTTTTTAAGAGAAATATAATGTCCAGTGATCATGAGAATTGGAATATTCCAAGTGATATATTATTACTAAAAGAATACTGGGAAATGGAATGTTGATACGTTCCCTAGTCAAACTGATTATAATCAATCGAGATAAAGAATAATTATAATATCATTACAACATATAATTTGTGGGTTATAATAAAAATAATGGGTTTATCAATGATGTATAAATATAAGATAAAATATCATTAAAAACAAATTAGAGGAAAATACCATTTCATATTTGAGTATCACTTTTTTGTAGTAAAAAATTTGGAAAATATGAGGGACAAATTTTTATTTTAAAATAATAATGTATACTTGAAATGGAATCCAAAAATAAATAAAATTTCATGAAAATAAAAATTTTTTGTTCATGATCAATACATCAAAACATATATTTCTTTCACATTTTTGAAAAAGGATTAAAATATTACCTTTTTGAAAAAAGTATATGAAATTAAATTAAATCCATTTTTGAATAAAATTAAACATTAGGTAATATTTTCTGAAATAAATGAACAAAGAATAATAAGAAAATTCTATAATATATTTTAAAGAAAATATGGATATATAATAAAAATTATTTTGATAGAAAGAAAAATTGATGATTGTTTTTAAAAAATCAGATTCTCAATATTTTTAAGTAAAAAACATAAACAAATGGTTGTATTAATTGAAAAATTTATGAATAAATAGTGAAAAATAAAAAATAGGTTATTTAGACAATAATCATTTTATATTCCATAATATTAATCTAATCATAGAAAAATACAAATAAAAATGTGATTGAATCATACAACCTTACATCTATAGTTCCTTTTGAATCATAACCCCATGAAAGAAATAATTTTAAATTAAATATTATATACCATAAATATAATGAGATTCACGATATAAATTATCAAACACGCAGTATATACACCTCATAAAAATATACATGCAGATAATAATAAATTTGACTCAATATAGTGTAAATTTGTATTAAACCTATTAAAAATGTCATACAACTAAAGTAATAATCAATCAATTAATTAAAACTACCCAAAATAATAAAAATTAATTTGTTTCACATTTAATGTATAAATACATCATAATTAATAAATTTATAGAAAACATACTATCTACTTTGATAGTTTTGGAATATTTTATCCTCTCTGATTTAAAATACCGTTATTAATTAAAACCATTGAAAATATATCCATTAAATTGTGATCATATTATTAGTTTAAAATTATTTTACTGATAATGTCCATTAATACAAATAAAGTAATTGATTTTCTCAACTAGTATGATTATAGATTATGAATCCAATTTATCTAAGCTTCCGAAGAAGGTACAATCTCTGGTATTTTCCCTTTACCAATCCCATGTATAGATTGAATCACAAAATAATGAGAGAATCTATTTATGGGAGAATATTAAGCTCACCAAGGTCACGACCCAAACTATGTTCTCTAAACCACCTAATGAAAATTTCACAACGACACA
Organism: Viscum album; assembly: GCA_963277665.1. Taxonomy (NCBI): domain Eukaryota; kingdom Viridiplantae; phylum Streptophyta; class Magnoliopsida; order Santalales; family Viscaceae; genus Viscum; species Viscum album. The sequence continues at coordinate 400,833,665 of OY728130.1, forward strand.
ACTTACCCTTATGGAATCCATAGATGTAATAAAGGGTTATATATCTCAAAATTGAGATCCCAAATATGTATATTTTTTTATATTAAATAATGAAAATATTTATTTGTTTTTTATTTTAGTTTATAAATGATTAAAATACGTGTTTTATAAAAGATGTAATTAAATAGTACCAAACTTGAATTGTTTAATTGGGTAATAATCATTTTTAATTAAAAAATTACATTTGAAAAATTCATGAATTTTAAAAATAAATTTTATTTTAATAATATATTATTGTTAAATAATATTTATTATGTATATTTTGTTGTATACTATTATGAAGTAAAATAATAATATTTAGAATGGTTAGATAATAATTATTATAAAAGTAAGTATTTTTTTAATAAATACATTTTTTGATATAATAATATAAATTAAAAAAATATATATATTGATTGTGATAAAATAAAAAAATTGTTCTAGAACAAACAAACTAAAAAATTATGAATTTTTCAAAAAAAAAATTAATCATCATATAATTTTCAGGTAAAAATTAAATATTTTATAAATATATGGTATGTTTTATAAAATCATATTGAACCAAACATGATTTAATATATTTCATAAATGGTATCCACAACCAAATATATATTTACACTTAATAATAATATATCTTTTAGGTTCTTTAATTTATTTTATAATGCTTTTATGAATCGTTCAAAATGAATACTATATATTAAGGTATTGAAATAATTTATTTATGAACATTAAATTGTTCTACAAAACCAAAGGTAATATTATAATTATTTAATTATAGTACTTATAAAATGGATAAAAACACTCAACTTTGTATGAAACATTGAATAAAATTGAAAGATATGGTTTATAACTTTTATTACTTATTTATATAATGTACAAAACCATTATTTATAATATAATAATGAAATCCCCACTCATTTCCCATATAAAACTGACCATAATCAGAATTATCATGACTAAAAAATTATTGATAATGACAAAACACATCCCATTAATCTATTGAGCTCTCCTATGGTTACCCCAACCACTCAAGAAGCTCCTCCCATGATTTTGGAAGCATGCTCCCATTGTAAGGGATCATCTCCTTCTCCTAATTATTCAAGAACCTTATTTATTTTCTGCGAGTTTATTTCAAAATCATAATGTTGGGATATGTTTTTACACATCCCTCACTGTTTAATTTTTATTTCCAAAATATGTTATAACCCCTTCACACATCCCTCATTGTGTATTTCATTAAAACTATTAAAAGTTCACAATGATTTTCTTGCCAAATAATTTGGATGTGAATTACCATTATTATTTCCACTGATGTGTATTCTTATAGAGGTATGCATTCTTCATTGATTGGGGACTGTAATGTTTCTTACATGAAATTAAAAAGTTTGGCATTAATATATTTAAATGTTTTTATTGTTTTATATGATTTATTTGGAACACTTATGCATGTAAATGATATTATTGTTATCAGTTTTCTTTCATAGAACTCCAACGAATTTAGTAATGTTTTAGCAACATGATAATCCATGAAAGGTTTATGGGTGGTTATCCTCATAATTTTATCATATGTTGTATTGGAGGATAAACTTTACTCATTCTTATAGAACCTTGTTTTATAGTATTATCACATTTCCATGTTCCCTTTATGATATCATGTTATATCATGCCTCATTCATCGTTATTATTATTCTAATGTATTATGTTATGATTTTATACATATTGGGTCACATGTATTTATTTACCATATTCCATTCTATTTTTATTAACATACTATACATTATATCTCACCCCCTTTATATGTGCGTCCCCATGATATCCTGTGTAGTTTTAAATGTGAAAATAAATGTTAGGTAATGTCAATGAATTTTTTAAAAATTTTGTTATGTCCTTGCATCAGGTTGGTATTTTATATACCTTATACATAAATACACTATACCTCAAAATATTTTTGAATTTTATAATGTGTACCATTATGTAATAAATCATAATATAAGGTACATTGAAAATATGTATTATTTTATTTTGTATCAACGGTCTAGTTTATTAATGGGATGAGGATAGGAAAACTATGGTAAAATCTATAGTGATAAGACTAATCATATAAAACATTTCAAAATTATATTAAATAATTGAGTAATTTTTTTACAAGATAATACATCCCTATTTGGAATCTAAAAGTGGATTTTATTCTATCTCACATGTTCCTTAGGGTAGCAACACTAAAAAAACTATATTGAGTTATATACAATTGATAACAAGTGTATAAAAATGGGCCTTTCTACACATATAGTTTGAAACCCATATGTGAAATGCATTACTAAATTTAGATGATCATTTTTAACCATTACTAAGGAGAAAAATATCTCAATATGATTTTATTAGAGAAATTTGATCATGTATAAATTATATTGAATCCTCTAAATTAAATTGTTAATGAATAAATTCCATTTATGAGTTGGTCCTTTAATGTTTATATTTACTCATTTATTTAGAAAAACATTAATTATCAAAACTATGTTTCACTTTATTCTATTCAATAACTATAAATAATAGGATCCTAGTCAATAACCATTGTGAGGTGAATTGTGATTACATACCAAATGATATCTCTAACCCAATGTGGGAATGAATCATTGACATCATGACTATACGTTCTCCCAGGACCCAAGTCTTGAACTGATCCATAAATTTGGGAGTAAGGCTTAAATACACAAAGGGATGATAACTATTTAATAGATAACTTCACGAAGCAATGGACTCAATAAATAAATATATATTATAATTCGTTAATTGTAAAATAAGGAATTAGATCTATCAAAAAAATATTCTTCATCCTTCAATGCTCTGATAAAGATAAGAACATAGATTTTTATTATCTTATATATGGATAAGATGATAAATAATGAATGTTGGACAAGAATTATAAGCTTGTGGAGGAGATCAGATAGATGGAGTAGACATGATTCTAAAAAAAAATCGATAAATATATTCATCACTCTCTATTACTAAAAATGGAAAGGGTCTTCCTTGTCCTTAAAAAAAGGATGATGAATCTAACGATATGGGTGAGGAAAAAAACACAATACTGGCATGATATGCCTCTATCTTTATTATTAACATCAAATGTATGGGTGAACACTTAATTGGTGTATTGTAGGTGAGTATAACAATTCATTTTGAAATTAAGGAAATTTACAGTTATTGGAAAATTGACCGATGTTCCCTCAAAGTCAAAATCAAGACTTTCAAACCTCTAGTGTCTCGTATGTTAAGAAGATGAATATAGAGTTTAAATATGGTGGTTTAATGGAGAAGTATTATGGTGGTATGAAATTCCAAAATCCAGCATGTCAAAATTTTGGGATGAACCACCCTAAAAATATCCTAATTGGGATGAGAAAATAAGTTATGTGGGGAAAGGAACTGCACCTGGTTAGTAATTTATAATAATATAAATCCACCAATATGATATAATAATATCATTATCTAGTAAAAAATGTTAAACTTTGAAATTTTCAGCTATAATGAAAATTTGAACTATATAAATCACTTCCCTTAGCAAAGGGTTGTTAGAGGAAATAAACAAAAATAATATCCAACCCAGCAAGGGCCGACATATTTCATTACAACTGCTATATTTGATCATGAAAATTTAGTGGTGATAGGTTCATTAATAATTCATTTAATAATAGAAAATATATGTTTTTTATAGATTTATTTATTATTTCATATATCTCTAGTTTATTATAACTATTTAAACACCACCACAAACCATCGAAGTAGAGATATCAATTAAAACCCAAACTGTGAGGATTATTTCATAAAAATATATAAATTGTCACTTTTCCACATATATAGGTTGAACATACCCGTCAACCTAATAATAACCCGATTAGAAAAATTAAATGATATTCTAGGAATGGATTGGATTTATTAAAATTGATCCAACATAAATGTCAAAGAAATAGAAATTACCCTCTGTATCAGAAATCACCCTATAATTCTATACAAATAGAAAGAGGTGGGTGGATCTTATTTAGTAACATGATCACGGTAATGGATATTATTTTCCTATGAGTATGAATAAATTTCATTATTTGTTTATTATAATGAAAAGATAACCATTGATGACATGGGCATTTTGAGGGAATACATTAATTCATTTCCAAAAGAATTTTTGTGCCTTACTCTTTATTGAGAGGTTGAATTTCCAATCGATCATTTACTTAGACATCTTCCAGTATCCAAGAGACTATATGGAATATATATTTCTAAACTAATGTAGGAGAAGAAAAAATCATATAGAAATCTAGATAAAGGGTTTTGATGACTGAGTGATTCATCTTGGGGTGCACCAGTCCTCTTTGTCAAGAAGAGGGATGACTCAATGCACCTCTATAGTTATTTTCATGATCTCAATAATTTCTTGATGAAAAACTTTTATTCCCATCCATGGATTGATGATTTTTTCAATATTATATTTTATTAAAAGTATTTTTATTAGATAAGTAATTGATATGGTTATTTTCCAGTAAATTTGAAGAAGGGGGATACCCAGAAGACTGATTTTTATATAAGGTATGAGATCTATAAGTTCATATTTACAATATTAAGACTCATTAATTCACTAAAAGTCATTTTGGACATGATTAATAGAGTCTTAAGAGATTACCTCAACCAATATTTTAACATTTATTGAATATATTCTTATCTATTTTAAAATAAATGAGGAAAATGAGAAGGTGTTGAATACAGTTCTATGGACCTTTCCAAAATAAAAAAAATATGAAAAGTACAATAAATTCAAATTTTCATTGGAGAATTTTACATAACTATATAAATTTATCACTAGTTAAAGTATATCTATGGATACTTCACAAAGTTAGTCAATTTAAGGGTGTATAAGACTAACTTATGTGATGTCAAGCATTAGTTTCCTTGGATTGGATGGGTACTATCATCAATTTGGGAGAATATTGTCATGATTGTCAAGACTATGAACAATGATCACTCAAAATGGAGTCTATTATTTATAGTATGATGAAAGTTAGGAATTATTTGGAGATATAATAATGAGGATAACCACTACACCTATTATCACAATACCCACTGTTGGGGAAATACTTTTGATCTTTAGTGATTTATCAAATATGTTATTATGTTGTCAACATAGGAAAAAATGAAAAATTTGTACCCAATGAAACCTACAAACTAAATATCCATGATTAGAAATACCCAAATCATGATCAAGAATTGGATTCCATGATCATTACATTAAAAATTTTGCAGTATTATTTCTATCAAGATAATATATGGACCTCTAAAGACTAAAGTATTTATTAACAAAAAGAAGGTTGATATACATAAACATATGTGTTTAGATATTATCAAAGATTATGATTGTTAAATTTATTACTATTCTGAGAAGAAAAAATGTTTTTGATTCTCTGAGTAGAAAGGATCCCAAAATTCTACCCATGATGTGTATTTCAAGGGATACAATATATATGGGCATGAAACAGATGGATATTGAAAAAATAAAGTAATATTTACACTACATTAATCATAAAATTATTCAACCATCCATATTTTAGCGTATCAATGAGGATAAAAAAATATAAGTTTCCATGGTCTAAGGTTAAGGATATTCTATAATTCAACTTTTATTATGATGGAGTTATATGGTTTGGAACCCGAATAGGTGTCCCATCAAATCCAAAACTGAAGAGGAAAATTTCAAATGATTCAAATATATCATTGTTGTTTATCCATCCCATAAGCACTAATACGTATAAATATATAGTCAAATATTTAGGTTGGGATAACATGATGAGTGAAATTGAAAAGTTTAAATCTTAGTTCATGTTATAAAAATAGGTCAAGGAAAATTAGAAAAAACACTAATGGTATAATGAAACCATTCCCCATGACAATAAGGAAATGTAAATAGAAAACTATAGATAACTTCATAGGACTCCCCAGGTTACCTATATGTAATAAGTCCCTCTTAGTAGTAGTTAACCACCTTAGCAAATTAGTGAATTTTATTTCCATCAAGTAATATTTATCTCTTAACCAACATACCATGATATACAAAAGAGACGTGTTAAAACTACATGGAGTACCACTATCTGTTAAATCTCATAAAGACCTTAGGGTTACCTCTTTGTTTTGGAAAATGCTTCAACATGAACAAGACAGAAAAGTTATCTTTATCACTATTTATCACCCTCAGATATATGGTCAGTTTGAATGAACCTTTCAACCTAGAGAATATATGTTGATATCAAGTTCAATTTTTTTACAAGGATGTTGTGTTAAACACCTTACCATAGTGGATTTCTCATATAACAATACTCACATTTGAGAATTCAAATAAAACATTATGAGGATCTATATGGGATAAGGTTCAATACTCTGACATGATATGATGAAGATAGAGTGTGGAACATGATGGGACATGATATTATCCAAGAGATGATAGAGAAGGTTAAAACAATTAACTGTTATATGAAATTTTCACAAAGTTGATTTAAAATATATTTAACAAATCCTCAAAAGACCTATATTTTGAGGTCAGGGATAAAATGTTCATTCACATATCAAAATGGATGAAATTCAAGATGTATTGGAGGAATGGAATTCATATTCAAAGATACATCTTCACCATTGATGCCCTTGATCGAATCAGAGTGGTATCCTATCACCCAACACACCCACCTAACATATCTACTGTAGAAGAAATATTTCATGTGTACCTCTTGAAAAAGTACATACTAGATATTTCACATGTACTAATTCCATAGGTTATACTATTTGAGAATGATCTTTCATATGATGAGAATCTTGTGAAGATATTGTATTGTTAGGAAAATGTTTAATAAAACAAGAAAACTCACCTGATCAAAGTGTTGTTGCAGAAAAAAAATCTTAAAGAAGCGACATTGGAACTGAAATAAGTGATGAAACAGAAGAAACCATATCCTTTTTAGTGTACACAATGAATATTATTATAGAAAATGATATAATGGGGGGGCATTTTTTAATTTCACATTATTTTATAATTGAAATGCCTCCACTTCGAAAGAATAAATACACAATTATGTGACATGTTATAGAAAGAACATGCACTAATTTTTATATTTATGTATATTATAACATATTTGATTTAAAAGATCATTAATCAAAACAATCATTGATATTATATCCATTTAATACTGATCATTTTATTATTTTAAATTATGGTCTATGTTAAATTTCATTAATATAGATGAAAAAAAGATGACCTCCATAAGTAAGACCATACCCTATGAAGCCCATTTATTCAAGCACTGCTATCAGATAACATCTATTTGAATTTTACTTGACCATTTTCAAGACAATATAAAATAACTAAATAACAATTGAATCCATTTCCATGATAAGTTCAAGATCATCCAGATCATGACCCAAACCCTGTTCGTTGAACCACCCCAATAAAATATCAACGTCGAAGAACTTTTTCTTAGGGTGTTCACTATTGTAATAAAGTTATATGAATATTGAACCTATTATAATAAATATATAAATTTTTAATTTCTATGAAATAATGATTAATTTTATTACTTATTGATTTTAAATTATTAATTGTTCAATAACATGTTTAATAAAAAGTAATCTTTGATATGACAGAACTAAAATTGTATTTTTGGGTAATATGAAATTTAAATTTAGAAATTCCTTTTAAATAATTACTGAATTTTAAAAAAAATTATATTTTAATAAATTATTTTTATTATGTATAACTTATGAAATATTGTCTATAATATAAATTTAAAAATTCAAAAATTATTTATATAAGGGTTTGAAAACAATTATTGTAAAAAACAGAATATTTTTCAACAAATGGAGATTTTTTTTAAAAAATAAATATCGTCGTATTTTGGTATAAATATGGTTGAATTAAATATTATTATTTTTATTATATGAATTGTAATTATCCAATGGTGTATTTTTCATAATTTTATTAGATATACAATTTTTTTGGTAAAAATTAAATTTGTTTTACATATATTGTATGTATTATGAAATCATAATGACCCAAAAGTGATATATTATATGAAGTAAAAGGTATAGAAGACCATATATATATATTCCATCTAAAATAATGTTTTTTTTTATTTTATTTTATTGATTTTATAAATCCCTTATGAATCCTCCACAACCAATACTATATATTGTTGTTTTAAAATCCATTTTTTATGAACATGACTCACATACACATGAAAAGGAGTTATATTCTAATGATTTAGGTTCTTGTTCTTATGTAATAATTAAAAAATAACTTATTTTTCTCAAACCATTGGGAAAATAATGGGATTTATGGGGGATTAAATTACTTTATTTTATAGAGTGAAAATAATGTGATTAGGAAATAATAAAAAACTACCATCTCTTTTCCTATATAATACCACACAGTATCCCATTTCTCCTCACTCAAAACCCATGGGACAGAAAATTATTCTAAAAATTACTCTATATAGTCCCATAAAGGTTCAACCAACGTGTCATGAACCACTTATCATGCTTTGTAAAACACCATCTCAATGTAAGGGATCTTATCATTCTCATCTTTATTTGAGAAAAATATTTTTTGTTGCCTTAGGAATTCTAATTACTAAGGTTTGGGTATATATATCAATATAAATCATTAATTAACATTCATCTACAAAGGACTAGAGTAATATTTCTCAATAATTAAAACATTTCATGAATATTCAATTCCTTTTTTATGATTCCAAACCTTCACAAATTGTTTTTCAACCAAAAGAGTATGAGGTGAATTCTTGTACACATTTCACTCAATGATATTAATATATGAATATTTATACATGTTTTATTATGGAATTAAATGTTTTTAACCCACCATACTTATTCTTGATATTAATATATATTAATGAAATTATTATGTTATATGATCTTTGTGGAAACCATATTAATGTATATGGTATGATTTTGGAAGGTGTTCCCAAATTGAACTCCCATTAATTGGTTAATATATTAATCTTATGAGATTCAATTAATTTTTAAAGGGAGTTTAACTTATAAAAACTATGTTATGATGTCTTAGTGGTTGACCGTGACTTATTATTATGAAGCCATTTTTACATTGTTTCCACATTTCCATGTTTCCTTTGTGTTATCATGTTATATATTGATTCATTTTTCATTATTATGATTTTCATATATTATTATAAATTTTTTAATCTCTGGGCTCACAATTTTATCTTTTCCCCATTTCATTATTTGTTTATTTTCATACTTCGGTTTATAGATCACAGATTTATTATGTATGTTCCCAGGATATCTTGTACTATTTAAAATGATAAATGGAAATTTAGCGCATGCCAAGAATGATTTAAATAATTTTGCTTTATAAATTTATCAATTTGTTATGTTTTTTACCTAATTACCGTGGACACAACAGATAATGATATTTTGGGATTTTATTAATTCTAAATTTATATAATAAATCATCAAATAAATTATTTTGTAAAAATTCTATTTTATATAAATTAATTATATTTATAAAATGTAAATACATATAAACCAAGTGGAAATGTGACATAAAATGATCATTATTCATTAGACACATAATGCTAAAATATATCATATAATTATTATCTAATATAACCCTATAAATGAAATTGACATATGAAACCCCTTACAAAAAAGTAAAATTCATTTCATGTTACATTTTATTCAATGATTTAGATCGAAACTTTATATACAATTCAATTTGATGGATTCCTGATATAACATGAATCCTTGGTATTATATTCACCATATATAATAAAATAGGTTTATAATTGTAAAATATATAGTAATGGAGGATAATTGAGATGGATACCCTCAACACATATTTTCTACTAGTTGAACATGATTTATCCTCATGTATACTAGTTTTAAGCATGTTATTTATTTATAACAAAAAAATATTAATATTTTTAATATCATATATGATCTTTTTATAACATATTACCAACCATTCGTCAATAATATTTCATTATTACTAAGGTTTCGAGTGTTAGCTGCTTTATTTTATCATGCATGTTTTACCCTGAATGATCGAGTTATTGTGTGTACAATATAGTTCCCTCATCTGTAGAACTACTTAAATTTTATAAATATCAAATTTAATAACTATTTACATTTTTACACTCATTATTAAAATTTTAATATAGGAAAATAAATGGCATCGCTTTGTAGAGATGGTTTGTAGTACGTACACATGTACAATGTTATCATTTTCTAAATATGTAAAAAGGTAATAAAGTAGATAGTATACAAATTTTAAAACATAAATATTATTTAATATTTTTATATTAATTACTCATTTACATTATTATTACTATCAATGTGAGTCATTTATGGAAATCATTATATAAATTCTTGAGATGGAAGTGGTCTGAACACCAGAGTGATGGTTTTGTTTCTCATTTAATGATGGTGGATATAGTTAAATATTATTCTTTTAAAATATTAGAATAAAATAATATTGGATAAATTTTTTATTATATTTTAACTGTTATGATACAGTTGATTTTGATAAAATAAAATGTTAAAAGATACAGCTTAGTGAAGATGACTACCTTCGCTTATAAAAACCTTATTTAATATCTTATTATAGACACTATTTTTGTTCTCTTGGAAATACCAAAACATATATTGAGTTTATAATAATTTTTGGAGATATTTTTACTTGTATTAGTTGATATAAAATTCTTAATATGTGTTAATATATAAGAGGATGGACTCACATTTATAATTGAGAAGGATTGAAATGTTCTTAAATACCTAAAACTATTCAATAATGGGAAGTCACACTCAACCCAGTGGACTAAAAAAATTATATATAATGTATTGTATGGAATATAATATCTATAAAAACCTAAAATAATATAAATTACATTATTATAAAGTTGTTATTTTTTTGATGTCTATGATTACTCACTTTTACTAATTTAGTTTCAATATCAAAACTAGTTTTTGATACATTGAAAAATAATATTTCATGCATAAAATAAAAGGATAATTAATTGATAATTTGGAACCAAAAATAATAATAATAAAATATAATTTATGAAACATAAATTCTATTTTTGTGTACAATTAATTGGTTTACAAATGGATGGGAAAACCCACATTCCCACCTTATTCATTGTAATAATTTTTCACTTTTTTACTATTAATTATGACCAAAAATTTATTTTATCTTCTTAAAAAATATTAATTACTCTAATTAAATATATGGAATATACTTTATTAAAATAAATCTATATATGTGGTATAATTTAATTAATAATACCCCAAAAACTAGTGGATATAATCATTTTCAAGATATGTATTTTTCTTTCTGAAGACGATATTATATTTCCCATATACTAGTAATCAATATATTTTGAGTTTAAATTAATGTATATAGATAGAAATCCTAATAAATTTAATTTTAATCATTCATCATTAGGTTTTATTTTAAATAACTAAGATGGATAAGCCTTAGGCACTTAAAAATGAATTTAAGAAAAAAGAAATCTAACTATTAAATTAATCATATAAAAAATCTAGTATAAACATGATTAAAATTTAATTAATTAGATAACAATTACTAAAAAATTATTATTTTATTTAGAAATTAAACTAAATTTAAAATGGGACATTTAAATTTCTTAATTTATTTATATTAATAGACATATTAAAAAATATTTATTCTTAAATATTCACTCGAAAATACCCCATATTATAAAAATCTCTAATTTTTAATCTTATTGAATTATGAATTTATGAATAAAATGTTTAAATTAATTTTTTAAAATTAAATTTCTAAAATTATAAATCATTAATATTATTAATTTCTATCATTTATAAATAAAAACACTTATTATAAAAAAATATACTTTTGATGCATGTCAATAATTTTGTAAAATTTGAGTCCTTATTTACTATTATATTTTCATCATAGAAAATATATATAAATAAGTTAATTTATTAATATTCATAACAATACTTTAAATGGTTAGGTCTTAACAATCAATTTTAAATATTATACCATTTTTTATTTAGTTTTTATGTTGTATGTCGTATATGCTATCAAGCATACTGTTATTATTTTAAAATTAGGGGGTATAAGATTCTAAAAATCATCTATAAATCTATTCCTAGAAAGTTTAACATGATCATGGAAATGAGAGGTTTAAAATTTTAATACATTATTAAAGAAACCCCTCATTCAATGATGGTTAATAAAAAATTCTTTTAAATATATAGGAATATGAAATTTGATGATCATGACAAAACTATGTCTCAAAATAAAATAAAATAAATCATAAGGGAAAATATGGGCTTGGAGGAGATAACTAATTCCCATCGACTAATAGAGACTAATTGAGAATTTGGGTGGTTGAATGTTATCCACCACAAAATCATAAACTAGTGATGGGTTTAAATTCTATTTATTCATAAAATTTAAAGGTAATGGGATACAATATTGATTCAATATCCTTATCATGGAGTTGAGAAATTCATTTATAATCTAAAATACTAATATAATGAAATATACATACTAGAAATGTAAAATTTCACCACTATTTTTTCTTTTTCATCAATTTTTTACTATCCCATATTTGTGTATTTCATGACTAAAACAATAAAATAAAATTCTAAATGATAACATGATTCCACAAAATTTTATTCAGATATACCTTAATTCTGTTATAAATTAACCAAAAATAATAATAGTTACGATAATTTTTGGTAATTCCCAACATGAAAACACATTAATATCAATATACATTTCCAATGTTCAATTTAAATCATTAAAAAACATAACTTGTAACCCAAAATAACCTCAACATTCAAATTTCCAATGGTGTTAATGACAAAAAATATTTCATGTTAAATAACATTTTAGACTAAACGATTATATATTAATTATAATAATATAAATTTCTATAAATATATTAAATCCCCTCCATATCCTAAAAAGTCAAAAATATTTGTTCCTATAATATTTTTCTAAAATAATCTTAATATTTATCCCTAAAATAGTTTATGTAAATTCATATATACATGTCCATATCAACGTATAATGATATTAATTTCACCATTATCTCCATTAAATTTTTAGTTCAAGACATGTGGGCTTATAGGATGTGATGGGTTGTCACCAGACATACGAGATATTCCTTTACTAAAACAATATTTTTATAATTTCTATAAAATTACTTGAAATGTGAGGATCTCCTTTCAAATAAAATTAATAATAAATTAACTTTTCAGAAACTATTGATTTTTATATAGTTTAACATTTTACAAAAAAATATATTTGATTGAGGATTATTAACTTATCATTAACGATCATATTAACAATTAAGGCCACCAATAACTTTAATCTTTTTTCCTATAAAATATTGTAGCATCATTTCTCTTATAAGAATATAATTAAAACAAATATTAAAGATAAGGTTTGTATTTACAAAAATGTTTTCCTAAAACAATCCTTATTATTTTTACACTCCCAATACAAAATTTCACAAAATGGGAATAAGTGCCTCTAAACATATAATCATTCCTTATACGTATCATCCTAAGAGATATTATGTTTATCCCACATCACTATGGCATATAATAAGTTACCAAAATTTATATTCCTCAATTTATAATAACGGATCATGGATAATATATTAATTCACTAATTAATGTAATTTGGGACTACTAAACTAGTTGTAGAATAAGGCCCATATTCACACTCCTAGCGAGGATTGATTCGAATACCAATACTCTATTTTCAGAGATATTGCCCCTATCTACCACTATGTTAGAGCCACAAGCACATCTAGTATCTTGATAGGGATATAATTTCATGAAAAAACCCATATAATCATTTATTAACCAATACATTAGGATGTTATCATATACGTAGAAATGTTCAAAAAGTCAGTCACATGTTTATGTTACCTAATATATGTTTTCCAAAATATTCTTCTAAATGATTCTACTAAAATTTCTCTAATACCAACTATAATGACCTTGAATCTGGCATCCTAGAGCCATGGATTATCTTAATTCATTGGAACTTGATACATGTGATTACTTCACAAATTAATGAATAACATATTAGTCTTGGTAATCTAGATACATATATTAATATCAAATTACATATAAAAAATAACATATAAATAATAGTGAAAGAATGTATTACGAGTCATTGAATTTATTGATATATTATTAATTCATATCCTTGGGTAAGGAAGAAAATATTGATATCAAATTCATTGTCATGATTATGTGAATTGGATGCTACCAATGAAAAATAATTCATAATAAACAAGGCATTATCAATATTGAAAAGGTAAATTACTAAAAATGTATTTCATTCATTTATTAAATTGATGATTAGAATACATCAATTGATATAACCAATACGAATTTACCATGGATAATTAATACTATATTCTTAATTATTGAAATTATTAACATTTTATTTCATGATCTCTAAAATTATGATTTATATAATATCAAGGCGATGAACCGATGATATTTAATCGATTCATATATATACACAGAAATCCCATTTATTTATCCAAGGAAAATAATTCATCTCAAAGACTACAGATTCATCAAGGGGTGATATATAACATTTAATGACCCATAAATTCTTGAATAATAAATTAATAATTTATTCAATAAAAAATTGATTTCATAAAAAATTCCTCGTTAGAAAAATGGTGTTTATTAAATGATACAAAATAATAATGTTTCTCCCAGTCAATCAAATAGCATTAATAGTGAAAAAACTCATGTTGAAATGGTAAATGGTATAGGAAATAATCATATCCATGATAAAAATAATATATATTTAACATAAATTTAATATCTAATTGTCATAATAATGTGAATGTTTCATGGGAAAGTATGTGACTAAATATTTAATATAGAAAGTGAATATCAATACTTTCCTGGGTAAATATGATTATAAATAATCTAAATAAAGAATGATGATGGTGTCATTACAACATATCACCAAAGGTTATAAGTAAAATAATTGTTTTTTAACATTGATGTATATAAATACCATAAATATTCATTAGACCCATTCTTCAAGAAAATACCCTTTTCACTTTGAAAATCAGTTCTAAATGCAATTTTGACCACAAGGTGAAATAAATCTTGATTTAATTAAAAACATTTTTCATTTATGTTATGTTACAAATAGATAATAGTTGTAGTATTACCTAAAAAAAATATTGAATGGCCATAAAATTGGAAAATGGAAGAGTTTTATTAGAAAATGAATAAATATTTTCATTCAATTTGTATTTAAGAATAAACAATCCTAATTAAAATGCGATTAAAGGAAAATCATTACTTCTTTTTTATGTTTCCATCTATAACACACATGAAAAGAGTGAATATAATTGAAATATTATATATAATAAAAATAAATAGATTCATGATATAAGTTATCAAATGATATTATATACACTTTAAAAAAATTAATTAGGTTCATATTATCAAATTTGTCTCAATGTAGTGGAAATTGATATGATATGTCTTACAAAGAACATATCATTTCAGAGATAATTAATCAGTAAATTGATTATATTTCTAAAATTTAGATCTACATAAAAATTATAAATTCATGATAAAATAATATATATTTACTATAAAAATAATATCTTAATATTATGGAACATTAATAAGTAATTTCACTGAGTGTAATGAAATTGAATTTTAGTACCAATTAACACATGGAAACATTCAAGTGAAACTACCTTCGATAAAATAGGTTTAATTAAAACTTATAATAACATGAGATATGAATTATTCTTCATATATCACAGAAATTTGGAATTATATACACTATATTAAATAAATATGGTGAATAATAATAAAATATGCCTTAATGAATGATAAATGAGATGAATCCATTTACATCACCATTCCCATTAGTTTAATGTGGTTTTACCACATGTATAATGGTTTCAATCATGTTATTAATTTAATAAACTACCATAAATAAATTATTTATACCATATAATATCTTCTTATTACATCTTATAAACTATTTGTTAATAATATTTCACTATTACCATGGTTTCTGGTTTTAACATCTCTTTGTCTCGATAATATTTTGTCAAAGAAGATATGCTTCATTTGTGTGTGATAGATTCAATAATTTATAGAATAATATTTAAATTTTTTATTTTCGATTTTTCATTGGAAAATTTTTTATAATCATTCTTTAAATTTTAACATAGAAAATGAATCACATTTGTTCGTGGACCTGGTAAGCCAATCATGTGCATGATCGGCATTTTCATTTTTTAATTGGTGAAATAGTAAGGAATTTGATCATAAAATTATTTAATAGAATAATTATAATGTCCTAATTATCACATATATTAATTAATTTTTTCATTATGTCAAATCATTTTATTCTGTGATGGAAGAAATTACATAAGTTCGTGAGGGGGTAGTCAGACATACACATGAGTGATAATATTTTTCCCTATTGATAGTGGTGGAGATTAGAAAAAATTAATCAGTAAACATAATAAAATATTATTATATATGTTGTTTTGGTGTTATTATATACTAATATTTAGGAAAAATTAATGTAAGTAAATGAGGAAGTAAAAAAGAAATTACTTGGTGGTGATGATTACCTTCAGTTAGAAAAAAAATCTTTTGGATCTTGTATTATGGTCCTTACGGATATTCCTTTGGGAATAAATGCACCTCAAAAAATCAGATATTTATTTTGGATAGAGAATTTGGATGGTTTTTTAAGAGATAAATTTCAAGAGAGGAGTGAAAATCTGAGGCAAGGGGTTCCCTTTTATAACTATAGAGTAGTGAAATTTTTGTTAATATCCAATGAAATTCCATAATGGGATGTAAATATTTGAAAACGTGGATCCAAAATTGAGATAAAATGTATTGTTTGTTTTTTCAGTTCAATAATAAACACCACCGATAATATGTTAAAATATTTCAATCTCTTTACTTCCAAATATACTTAATTTATCTACTTCAGTTTTAACTATGGTAACTAGATTTTTAACCATGGAATATTATCCTTTAAGCCTAAAATAATTTAATACTTATAATTACTTTTGACCCAATGATTCCAAATATGAAATCAAATTTATGAATTAAAAATTATTTTTGTGAAGAAAAGTAAATTTAATACACGTACATGCAATGTTAAAAAATCTATCTTAAACTTATCTATAATAATTAATATTTACTATTTCTGACATTTAATATGACCAAAACTGGAATTTAACATACTGAAGAACATTAATTATTTTTGAATCATAAAAAAGAATTTAATTTATAAAATTAAATTAATATAATTAATAAAATTTAATTTTAAATAAAAACACTAAACATGTCTCCAAATGGTTTATTATAAAATATTATTTTTTCAGAATAATTTAAAATCATATTAACTTTATAAATATTATTCATCATTATAATAAATTTAATTAATATACAGAGATATATATTATGTTCATTTAATTTAAATCATTCCTAGCTAGAGGTTATTTTTTATTAATTAATATGGAGAAAAATCTGCGACATAAAATCATTTACATAAAAATTGAATTTTTAGAAAAATATATATATATAATAAAATCCCATTTTAAAATTATCTAATTTAATAAATTTTATTAATTATTAGTAAATAATATATATTTTTACATTTAATTGAAATTTAAATTTTTTGGGACTTTTAAATAGTATAATTACTGAAACAAAAAGAGAATTTATAAAAAAAATTTCCTTTTATCTTCTCATTGAAAAATATATTTTTTATAATACATGAAAATATTTAACCTAATGTTAATTATGAAGTTATAATTTAAAAAAAATATCTTAAAATTAATAAAATTGGAATAAAATAATGATACTATATTATAACTTAATTGAATAAAAACAATTTTTATGAAAAATATATTTTGTAGCATATAAAGAATATTAAAAATTGATTCCTTATCTACAAATATATTAGATTAATTTAAAATAATTATAAATATTTTTTAGATATTTTATCTCTATTCTTAATACAAATTGTAACGGTCCTGTCATTAAGTCTTATTTAAGCGGTAATTCAATGTTTATTTATTTAAGGTCTTGTTTATTGTATACACAATCAAACCAAAAATTATTATTCTAAAATATCTGGTAATTAATATTAACATGAATGAATATATCAGAATATATATTGGGATAAAAATAAATATCTTTAATTTAGTATTAACAATGGTTGTTATTTAATGTAATGTATCACTCATGTTTTTAGTAAAATAAAGATAATTGAAGAGAAAAAATTTCTATGATTAGATAGATTTTTATAATGTATGATATTTGTTTAGAGTGATATATAAATGGAATTGATCACCATAATTTTTACATGTTCTATAGGTTTAGCAACCTATTTTTGTATCCTATAAATACCCATCCCACATCATTTAAGGATGAAATTAATAAAGGGAAATCAATGTAGATAAAAACTATAATGAATAAAATTAGGGGATAAACCCTCAATTCATGAATGAATTTTACATTGTAATCCCTTGATTGATATTATCATTTTCATTATTGTGACACAATGTCACAAATTAAATAGGAAATATTTTTATAATGACTCAACACAAATTAATTTTTACAATGTAGAGTGAGATAATAAACCATATATCTATTCTGGAATTAGTAAACCCCCACCAGGTACGAGTTCTATGCATCAAAGTTATAAAATGGTTCTTAAATATGCAATGTCAAAATGTACCAAACACAGTATTTTCAAGATTATTTTTGGAGAATATCAAATGTAGCTATGAAATTATTAGAATCGACTATAAAAAACCAAGATAGTGTTGTTTTATAGTTCAGATTATCTGAATTTTTGATATAAATTTTTAAATTACAGAATCACTATTGATGTTATAAATAGATTGAAAATATAATATTTTACCTATATAAATTGTTGAAAAAAATTGAAATCAATTTTTAATGTTTATATGTTCATTATTTTAATAAAAAATATATAACTAGTTGGAGGAAACCATTGTAATGGGTTCAATGATATAACATTTTCCTTTTTCTTCTTCATAAAAATAATTATTTGTGTGCCTGGGGAAATAAACATGAAACATTATAGATGTAGTCATATTTAAATCTGGTGAACCTAAGAAAATAATTATATGTCTTAGTTGATTTTCTACATCATTGAGTATCTTAGAATATGTTGTTTAATAATCACTAATGTTAAAGGGATATAAAGAAAAAAATACTAATTCACCCCAATCTCATGGTTTACCACCCTTTATATGCCATAAAAAAACTATTAAAATAGGTACAATATCGTGAGAGGGTGTTAAATTTTAATATATGGAAACATATAATAATTTATAGAATAAATTTTGTAGTTATTTATGTACCTGAATTTGGTATGGTTGGAGTCAAAAAAATATGGATAATCCTCTATAAAAACAAATAAATGTAATTAGAAATATTTTATACTATTTTGGGACATATATTTTACTAAAAAATAATCATGAAAGATACAATGAATATATAGATAGAGTGAAAATATATTATATCAATATTAATAATCTTGTGTCATTATATAATCTCTACTAGTCACATCTCATCTATCCTTCCATAAAAAAGTACCTATATTGTAAATAAAATATCTAAAATACCAAAAAATCATGGCATAAAGAATGATTTTTATGAAGTGAAAATATGGAGTTACATAACTCTTTCAAAGAAATAAAATATTAAAATGTCTTATGAATAATGTAAAATTAGAAATAAATTTCGTTTTACAGGTATAGTATAACATATGAAAAATATATACAATGATATTCTAAAAATAATGGACCAAAATGTTTTAAATTGAACATGATACTATATAAGAAATTAAATTTGTAATTGAAAATATATATATAAATTAATAATACCTTTATTATGAATTATAGACTATAAAAAACCCTTATATCCACGAATACATATCATGATTAAATAGAGATATATATTACAATCTTCTTATGATATATCTAAAGAGACTACATGAACAAGGATTAATGAGAAATATGAATATATGATGGGTATTTGTAGTTTAGTTTTGTAACATATTATTATATGTTCAATTATATTCTCAATATTTCAGTTAATTTTTCTATTTTATAGTATTTTATAATTTTTGAAAATTTTAAAAATTTCACATCGTACCAAAATTCCACACCCCAATTCAAAATATATAATTTTATCCACAAAATCTATCTCTAATTATATATAATTTATCATTAAAAAAAATTTATATGTTAAATAAATATATGGTATTGAACTATATACTATTTTTTTATAAAATAAATCTACTAATTAATACTACATAACACCTAGATACATAACCCTTTATTAAACCAACCGTACCCCTTATGGAATGGTGTGAAATAGTGATAGTTGGGTTTGGCTGGTCAACCAATGATGAACTGATAGTGATTTACCCTAACATTAACTTTCCTCAAATATGTTCCCCTCAACCATTATGTATTAATTTTTATCATAGTATTTTTCTGAATCAAACACTATTGAGGTTTTATCCCACAGAATATTTGATAGACATACTTCTTAATGGATATTCCTTCTATTAAATTCCATGATATTTTTTATACACCAATTACGAATTCTCATTACCATTAATTATATTCACAAAATTTAGTATTTCCTTTATAACAATTATATCACTAATGGTCGTAATTCTCAACGATAATGTAACCGTTATATTTACGGCTACAATAAATTGAATCGTACAAAGTACCTAAATAATACATGTAACATTTAGTTATTTCAATGTTTAAATTCTAATATGTTAAATATATTTTATTTTTTTGTTTTACTTGGTATAAAAATGATGTTGATTAGGGAAAAAACATGAATATATATATTATACTAGCACAATTAATATTTATTTGATTTTCATTCACTAGTTTTGTAGTCTAAATAAATCAATATGATATGAATAACATTATGTTTTCAAAATTAAATTATTATAGTTTCATATGTTATATAATACGCCTATGTTATAAGAGTTCCCTAATAATTATAAATCATATAGTGAAGAAATTTTGATATTACACAATCATTAAACTTTATAGTTCCCATGTTTCCTCCCCTTGTTTGGGATTCCTCTAAACAATCTTCAATAGTCATTCTGTATCATTTTTCATAACATTGTTTCTCAAATAAAGTTTTTTAATTGGATTTTGTGGATTTGATAATTCAGGCCCTTCATGAATAGTTTCATCCTTTAATACACATTAATTTTCTATCATATAGTTCCATAGAAATGATAAATAGAAGAAATCATTCACTACAGAATTGAATTGTGTCAAGGATAAATTATTTCCGATAGATACAATGTTCTCTAAGGTTTATAAGGGTTACGTAAACCCATGTTCTGACATTCATTTCATTATAAATCTTATGACCACATATATATAGATATATAATACAAAATAGATAGTCCTCAAATTAGATTTCATGTTGTTTTCAACAACTATCAATCAAAATTATACATCTACTCTATACAACCTATATATTCATCTAGTTGCATCTTACCTTTCCTAACACAAAATTAAAATTTATTCAGGCTTAATAAATTAATTTTACTAATATTATCTCAACCCAATAAAATCTTATATCTCTTTTTATAAAATATTTTATATTGTTCCATTGGAATTTTTGATTTTCAACTATTGTTGATTGAATACATAAGTAGAAATATATACTTATCAAAACACCCATGGAAGGTATATAATCACGACCTTATCAATTAATCTTATGATTTTATATTATTTTCAAAAAACCTATCAATTATATAGTTATATGAGTTGGTGATCTTAAATTATTTATTTAAATCATTTTGAAGAATTGTCCAAAACATTGATTTGAATTGTTTATCAAATAAAATTTATGTAGGTCTACAGTGGTGTCTAAAAAATTAATTTAAATAAAACATAAAAATATGATCTAGATGTAAATTTTATTGAATATATTCAAAATTTATTGACTCTATAATAAAATCTTTAGTGAACTATATTAAATTTTTACCAATGATATCATAGGAATCCCTTTAGTAAAATATCGTGTAATATTATCAAACATTCAATTTATTATATTTAATCTTTTTCAAATTCCTTAGGAAAATTTTATTTCTACCTTCACATATTGGGATACGAATAATCATTTAATGATATATCAAATATCTTTATTTATTTTATTTTACCATAAATTCTATCAAATATACATATAAATCATGTTGACTCATAGTTATATGATGATGTTTATACAATTATCTTCCTCCAACTGATCCTTCAACACCTATTGTATTTATAAAACACATAAACCATTTCAAAACCTAGAAAATATATCTTTGTAATTTTTATATTCTTTATTTTCCCATTTATCACATCTTATTTTCTCTATGGTAGTTCTCCATTATGATAATTTCCATTCTTAATCCTCTCTGAAATATTATTTTTAAATTATATTGAGTAAGTAATGTATTTATCCTTCAAATACAATACAGAAATATATTAAAAATTAATCCACGAGAACTATATGATTCCATCCCCTTTTAATGGTTAAGATATGAAATCATTTCATGTAGAGAACTATGATTTTCATACATGAATGTCACATCATATATTTATGAATATTCATTACAATACAAAACTATACAAATGAGGACTTTAATAGTTGAGTGGCTCTAGAAAAGTAGAAAAATAACAAATTTTGAATATTTCAGCTATTTAATCTACCACTAAAATATTTATTAAAAACACTCTTATTATAAATATCATAAAAAATTCATTTCCCCATAACATGGGGAAAGGAAACATATGTAAGGGTGAGCTTATATACTCAGTAAGGTTAAAAAAGGGAGATGCATAAGCATAACATGAGTATAAGGGTTTGAGAACATGTGCATAACATTTGAAAACCATGCCATCAATATCATTTTTCAATATATTGAATAATGTAAAATTGAATGGAATTTAAAAATCCATTAATAATAATGGAATCAAATAACATGATTCATGTGAGTACAACATTGGCATGAGATATGAATGTTTTGGCATAAACATAATAATAGAAAATACTTTTAATATTGGTAGGTATTCTCATCCAAGTCTATAATATTGAAATTGGTTCACATGATAAACCATAATAGTATTCATGGTTCACTACTAACACCATCATAGTGGAAAAATCCACATACTAAATTGAGTACATTCCCCACTCAAGAATTTTCATTCTCATGAGATATATGTAATGAACAAAATTTTTATCAAGGTAAATCCTCTTATTATAATTATGTAACATAATATAACATTAGAAAAAACAATGACACATCTTTCTTAAATGTACTATTAAATAATAGGTTACATTTATAGCATAGTCGTTATACATAACGTTCCCACTTCTATGATTAGAATTTTAAAACTCGTACATACATTTTTTTGACTAGTAAGATATTTGATGTTTGATAGGGAAATATTAATTTTTTGTGAATAATAACTTTCCCATATGGATATTAATATTACCCTTATTAATAGTAAATATTCCATTTCAATAGTAACCATACAACTGAATGTATAAATAAAATTTATCCATCTTATAAGTCAGAATATGGTAAAACTATACTCTAGTGTAAGTAAATAAATATTTTAAAAATTATTAATTAAGTGTTGGTATTTTTATAAGTCATATATAATATATTATCTGTTAAATAATTTAACAGAAAATTTATTTTCATAAAATGTATTCATAAATGAATATTTTTATTTCTTATGATTTTAATATAATATAATGAGACCTTAAGTAAGTTTTCAAAGTGTTATAAAAATAGTTATAATTTTAAAATCACTATTTTCTATTTAAGTGATGAATGTAATGTAAAATAAAATTACTGATAGTGAGAATATTATTTTCATAAAATAGAGTTTATTTTTGAATTCTAAAAACTGAGAAATTGTTCAGGTGAATTTTTGGGATATTCCTGAAATACATCAATTTTTTTTGAATATTAATATATAATAAATTACAATAAACGCTTAAAACCATAATTTTTTAGAAATGATTGAGTCATAGATGATTAAAGTGGCCATTTTTTAAACCCACAAGATCTAATTACTATATTTAGTCACAATAGTTTCACTATTTATTCTATTGAGAAATATAATAAAGTAAAGGTTAAAATAATAAGAAAACACCCCTACCTCAACAATAATTACCACCCCTCACACCCACTTCTCCCCACACCTCTCATGCTTTTATACACTTATAAATTCTTCCTAATATACTTCCCTTGTCCCTCCAAAAAAATTAATGAGTTATTGGTCTCCTCAAAAGACCAAATCTAGGTACCTAGAAGAGGATCTCAATAGGAAAATTCAAAAGGAAAATCCTCCCCCCCATTCTTTTAATTTCATTAAATTTTTAATTATATTATTTTTTATTTTCACCTCCCGTTATCCAAAATGAATGATAACTCCATTACCTTGATAATAATAAAATTATATTTTGTTAATGGAAGATCCATCAGATGAATCCTCTCTCTCTCTCTCTCTTTTATCATAATAATGAATGTATTTCTTGTGATGTGTCAATTTAGTAATATCGTGTGTGATGCACTTCAATGTTCCATAAACACATTTAATAATGTAAATAATATCATTAAATGTTTTCGAATATTATTTAAATTTTATTTTAAAATCTTTTATATGTTATTGAACTAACATATACTCATAATTCCAAATGATAACACAAATAGAGTTCTTTGGGTTCGAAAAAACCTCCAAAATTAACATTAATGATCATCATTAACTTTTATCAAATTAATCATCCTAATTTTATATAAAAAAATCAATTGAAAGATTATTTCATATACTATAAGATTATTAATAAGATATTATACTAATTATTAATATTCATCCTCAATTTTCAAAAAACTTTCATTCATTTACACAAACAAACCAATCATGAAAACTATGAAAATGAACACTCCCAAATGAAGAAGTTGAATCCTATAACTCATCCAAAAAACCACACAATAAATTAATAATACCATAATTAATTATATTCATGTATAAAAAGTTATTTTTTTTTGTTAATTCACGAATATATTGTGATTATAAAGGACATTAATGAGAAGAAATCATTCTGACAAAAGGTAAGGGGAATTCTTGAACTCAACTCTCTTTTTTGTGGTTTCCCTCTTTAACCACATTTTCAGTATGGATATTACATAAAAATCATTATAATATATTTTTAATACCTTTTATGGGATATAAATTATTTATACTTTAGTTTATGAAAAACAAAATATTTTCCAAAATAACTCTTCTTTAAAAAAATAGACCTTTTTCTTCTTGAGATTGTTTTTTCATCTATCAATATTGATGATTCATGTATGTTATTCACTATTTAATTTTTGGAACCCAATTATTATGAATGTATTCTTATTATATGAAACCCATTCCTTTACATGGGTTATTTATGATCACGGTTGATATATGTTTTACATGACATGCATAGTAATTTAAATATTATGATGTGACAGGTGAACACAGATAACACAATTCCAATGGAATGATGTGATGAGTGAACCCATAATTACATATCAATACAGTTCATTGGGTAATTTGAATAACATCATGAGTAAAATGATTATTTATTTCAACATTATGCTTGATTTTTTGTAACTATGAATGGTCATTAACAATTAAGACATGATGTTTAGTTGGTATGAATTGACACATTTCATGCCTTTATCGAATGTTTCATCTATTAATTATGATATTATGCTCTTGTTATGATGATAATGATTATATTCACCCCAAGTTATATTGTATCATTATCTTATCTATCCTCTTACTAGGATTTTCTCTCACCAATTTTGATTTACAACCTCAGGTGACTACTTGTACAAATGTGATCACAAGGTCTAATAAGATTCTAGAGAAGAAGTAATTTAGTAAATGTTTATGTTTAATATTTTAAATGTTATGTATAGTTGTAATTTTCCACATACACTAAATCTTTGGATCCTTGATTTGTAATGAAATAATGTTTTTTTCATTAAAATGATGAAAATGTTATCTAAGAAAAAGTATGGTGGCTCTAGTAGGTATTTGTGGATGGTTTAGTTAATTTGAGAATTTGGATTGAAGAAACTTATTGAAAACCATTAGTATGAGAATATGTATAATTAATCACCCATGGCACATTTTTAAGCATATATATCCCACAATATATGCATTTATATTAATTTTTTTAAAGGAATAAATTATATATTCATGACTTGTGGACTCATATTCTTTTCAATTCTTTTTGATTTTAGAAAATAATAGGATCTATGAGAAACAAGTCCAAAAACCCAAGAGAATGATAATGCAGTGATTTCCCAAATAATATTTTGTATTCATTGGGAGGTGGATTTTAAAATTTCATGGTGATGATTACCCAACCCTCCCATGTTATGAACAATAACATGAATAATGTAGAATGACCACTTTCACTATATTCCTTCATGGTGTTCATTTCTAATAGGTTGACTCTTTCCTTTTAGTCAACCATTTGGGAGAAGTATGATTAATCACATGTAATAAAAACCCACACCATGGAAACATTCATATGAGAGAATTGATTAGACTGCATGGGGTTTCACTCTCATTTTTCTGGGATCATGATCCTAGGTTCACATCTAAATTTTCAAGGATTCTTCAACATGCTAGGATTACTGAATAAAATTATAGAAAGAAATATAACCACTAAACTGATGGATAATCTTAATGGACCATTTAGACACTCAAAGATAATATAAGAGCATTCTATTTAGTATTCAAAGGATTATGGGATCAATATATTCCATTAGTTTAGTTCCCATATAATAATAGCTTCCAATCGAGTATTCAGATGACTATATATGATGCTCTGTAAGAAAAGTGATGTAGAACCCAAACACATTGGGATGATGTTGCTTAATGAAAGCTACATAGACATGATTCTTTGCAAGATATGATAGTGGATTCTCAATCTCTCTAGTAAAATATCAATGCTTCTCATAGATGGAAAAAGAGCTATGCTGACAACAGTAAAATGGAATTTTAGTGTGGAATTGGAGATAAATTCATCATACAAATATCACCATGGAATAGAGACATGTGGTTTTAAAGGAAAGGGATGTTTTACCCTAGTTATATTTACCCATTTGTGATAATTGATCACATTTGAACGATGGCCTATGGTCTTGCACATCGACCAAATAAAACTCAAGTTAATGATGTATTCCACATATCACTCTTGATAAATTACATACCGAATCCCCCACATATACTAAACTCAAAAGTTGTAAAACTAGAATATTATCCCTCTTAGGAAGAGTAGCATGTAAAGATTTTATACTGGAGAGAAAAAGTTCCAGAAAATGATAAATCAAAACATATAAAAGTGTTTTGGATGAACCATAAGTATGAAGAAGCAACATAGAAACTAGAGGAGGCATGGAAGGAGAATTACCCTCACATATTTTTATAAAATAACACATCGAGGGAGAAATTTAAAAAGTGGGGACAATGTAATGACCCAAGGTTTTATCAATGGAAATTAGTTTCTTATAATTATGTCACATAAAATCACATTAGTAAATACAATGCAATGTCATGCTTAAATGAGCTACTAAATACTATGTGTCTTTTATAGCCTATACATTAATGATAAACATTCCACTTCAATGATTCAAATATCAGAAATTAGATATACACAATTGTGATCAGTATAATATTTAGAGTTTGATAGAAAAAACACAATTTTTTATGAACTCTATCTTAACCTTATTAATACAATTATTACCCTTATGAATAGTAAATTAAACAAATAAATAGTAAATTAGACAAATGAATAGTAGATTATAAAAATGAATAGTTACCTTACCCATGATAGTATAAATAAATTTTATCTATATTATAAGATACAATAAGATATAATTAATCATATTGTTAGTGAATAAATATTTTAAAAATTATTAATAAATTGGATTTATTTTAATAATTCATAAATATTTAATTATAAATTTAATAATTTAAAAGAAAATTTATTCTTTAAAGTGTATTAATATATTAATATTTTTTTGTATTATGATTTGGTTATAAATTTATTAGATCTTAACTAATTTTTTAACATGTTATAAAAACAGTTATAATTATAAAATCTGTATTTTACAAGTATGTGTTGATTTTAATTAAAAAATAAATTAAAACTCTTTAGAAAAGTAATTTTTTAAAATGGCGTTCATCTTTTAATGACACATAGTGAAATAAATTTAGGCAGAATTTTTGTTATTTAGCGGAAATACCTTATTTTTTTGAATAGTGAAATATAATAATTAATGATAAATGCTAAAAACCTATATTTTTTTAGTTATGATTGAGTCATGGATAATGTAATTAGCTATTGGATTGAAATCACATGATATAATTACTTTATTCAGTCACAATAATCCTCACTATTTCTTGTATTTAGGAAAATAATAAACTAATGATTAAAATATTATGAAAACACCCCTCCCCTCCACTATAAATACCACCCCTCACACCCGCTTCTCCCATATCCTCTCAAGATTTGAACCTTAACTATATTATACCCAATACTCTTACCCAATCCCTCCGACACATCCATTATGTCTTTTTATCATCATAATATGGAGACATGATTCTTTGAGAAGGATCTAAAGTGGATATTACAAGAGTTAAATCCACTCTCTTTTTCTTTTAATTTCAATTCATTTTGATTTTTTTTCTTGTTTTATCCTCACCTAACAACATAAAAATGGAATGATAACTACAATAAAATAAATATAATATAATTATATCACTTAAATTCAATTTTTAAAAATAAACACCTCTCTCTCTATTTTATCTTAAAAATGAAATTGTCACTTGGGATGTGTCAATTTACCGACATCATGTGAGACACATTTTTATTTTCCGCAAGAACCATTTGTGATATTTATAGGACCATAAAATGGTTATAAAAAATAATTAAATTTTTATTTTATTACAATTTTTATGTATTATATATAACCTATACTCATTATACTGAATAATAAAACAAAACGAGTTCATTGTATTCGAAAAAAGCCAAAATTAATCTAAAACATCATCATTAATTTTTTCTAATGAATAGTCCTCATGGTTTATAAAATATACATTTTAATATAATTTATGATTATATATGACCATTAATAATATATAATAACATTTGATGATTTCTTAACCTTATTTTAAAATGAACTTGCAGTCATGTACAACAATAAACAGATCATGAACACTATGAAAATGAACACTCCCGAACAATTAAAGTTAGCACTATAACACCTAAAAACCACCAAAAATATAATAAGTCCATAGTTACATATATTCATGTATTAAATGTTCCATATTTATTAATTAATGAATCTAATTTGATTATATAGGATATTAAGGTGAAGAAATCATTCATAAAATGGTAAGGGGAATTCTAGAATCCAACATTATTTCATTGGGTTTTCATTTTTCACCACATTTTCAGTATGGATATTCATTTAAAATAATTTAATCATGTTTATATTACATTTTATAAGTTATAAATTTTTTATACTTGAATTTATGATATCACTAATGTTTTCCAAAATTATTCCTTTATTAAAAAAAGACACCGTTTACTTGTCACGATAGTTTCTTCTTCACTCAAGGTTGATGAATAAAATAAGTTATTACCTCTTTAATTTGGGAACAGAATTATTATAAATTTATTATTATAAGATGAAACCAATTCCTTTCTATGGGTTATTTATATTCATTATTTATATATGTTCATTGTGGAAAGCATTATAATGTTAATGTGATGATGTGATAGGTGTGCTCAGAATTATATAGAGCAATATAAATGTTTTGATGTGACAGGTGTGCCGAGAATTATATAGTACCCCAATGCATTCGGTATTTTTATAAAACTCTTGAGTTACATTAATTATGTGTAAAAATTATTTTATCATTGTTCACAACTATGTGTTGTGGTCACCATTAGGACATGATGTTTCAATTTTATTCATTGTCTTATTTCAACCATTTATCTAATGTTTCCACACATGATTATGATCCTAACCATATGTTATTATAAAATATATTATTCTAACTTCATGGTATATTATTTCATGATTGTATTTATCCTCTTTCTGGGGCTTTATCACACACCTTTTGAAGTATATCCTTAGGTGACTACATATATTAAGAATATATTATGGTCTAATAATAAGCTAGGGAAAAAGGAATTAAATAATTGTTTATGTTTTGTTATGTAAATTTTATATATCAAACTAATTTTCCCATGACACTAAACCTTTTTATCCTATGTGTTTGATGAATTTATATTTTTATCTTTAAAAATATGTCAAATTAAAGTATGAAAAAGTTGGGTCTCTATAATAGAAATGATTACCTAATTTATTAGAGGATGACATAGGTCCAACTAATCAAATTATGGAAAACAAAATTATGTGTGACAGAAGGTCATAAAAATTAATCATATCATAACCCCATAAATATAATGGGTATAATAAATATTTCATCATTTCATAACCTATGAAAAGTGATTGGATTCATAATCATTTCATTATAGTGTGACTCCTGGAAAAAAGATGGTTTCATAATAATTCTATCATGGTATAACTTGTAGAAGGGAAATAGATTTCATGAAAATAATAATATCATAAACATAATTCATCTATATCAAAACGAATAATGTTATCTATGGATCATATCCCCAATATGGTTTAGGTAACATAATCTAATGGAATATTAGATGGAAATTGATTTTGGTTGATTATTTAAAATATTTATAATGGAAAATATAATTTTCACTTTGAAAAATAGATTTTAAAATGAAAAAAATTTGATTGTAATTTTATATAAAAATATCATGGAAAAAATTAAAAATCATTCTTTAAATAAATTCTTGTTCATGACATTAAAAACATTTGTTTATCCTGTATATATTAAAACAAGGATCCCTTTCACATTTTCCATAAAATCCAAGCATGTGGTGTTTTGGAAAACAACAAGGTGTTTAGTTTTAAAAAAATTGAAATTTTTTTAAAAAAAGGTTCAAATGTTTTTAGAATTTCATTTATTATATAATTAATTACAATTAAAAAATTATAAATAATGATTTTGAATTTAAACTCATTTCATGGAAAAGAGATAAATAATGTCAAATTTTAGTGAAAAACATTTATCTATTATTTTATATACCAATGAGATGGAAAATGGTAATGGTAGTTGTAAATAATACAACTAGACATAGGAGAATAAATATCAAGATTTTATTGAGTTATTTGTAAAATTATTTTATCATCAAAAACATATTTATAAACAACCATGATGAAGATTATTATTATAACATAAAATAATTGCCACATTACTATCCTCGAATCATCTAGACCATGAAGGAATAACATAAAATAGTAATTGTAATGAAATTAAATGAATTAAATGTAAATGGGTATTTATATACCTCTCATTATGGAATATACCAGTATAACGTAATGTACATCTCAAGTAAAGGCAATTGAGATAAAAATCCCTTACCTTATGTCTTGATCCCATCATAATCATTCATACCACCTTTATATTAAATATAAATTGATTATAAATATATTACATAAACATAATAATATATATAACCATATATTATGTTATCATGACCTTTTATTACCCATTAATTTACAATTTATTATTAATGTTATGTTTGAGGTAATAACTGCTTGATTTTTCATGTATGTTTAAACTTTTTATTTTTATTCTACATAATTTTATAATCGTTTAATAATATAAATAATTTTTTCAATTATATTAATATAATATATATTAATTATATATTTAAATTTATAAATGCATAACAATTAGTGATATAAAATGAAATACAATGTTCATGTTGACAGTAGGCCAAACATAAACATGAATTATATTTCTATTTTCTTGTTAGATTTAATAAAAGATAAGTAATTTATATATTATCATTAATGAATCATTTTTAATTAATATATATTCCATATTTTCAATAAACCCATCCTTAATACATTAAATTGAAAGCGTGAATGAATCACTTCTCTTCGTGTGACATTGGTTCACCGTACAGATGAGCAATGTTATCATATTCCCAAAAATCAAGATTATAACGGTAGGTGTGGTATAATTATTTTTTCATAATATTAAAATAATAAATATAATATTTATAAATAATTAATAAATCCTTACAATCATCCCTGATATGAGGTAATAGAAAACAGATGACATTTTTTAGTGAGGAAGTAGTCTTCCGTACACACGAACGATGATTTCATAAACCAATTTATGAAAGTGGAGATGGTTTTAGGTAATTAGATTAACCAAATAAAAGATTATTATATTATATATAATTATTTTATTTTATAATCATTATATATAAAAAATTGATCTTTTTGAGGATGAAATATAACCAAAACACTCATCAAGGAATGTTACCTCTTCTTCAGGTATCCTCATTAAGATTTCAATAAAAAAATTTCTTTTATTGGATTATGACCAAATTAAGTATTATAGGATTTTAAGGATAATTATGGAAGATGTTAGGTTAGTTCATGTATTAATAAAAATGGTATTATGGTTTTAATAAGACTGTGTAGGGGGTGACCTTTTATAAGTGGGAGAGAGGACATAGTTTGTAGATTGGAAAATATTTGAGGGATGCCACATTTTTAGTATGTGAATAGGGTCTGAAATGTTACAAAATTTAAAATTATACAAGGAAATGTCTAACTATTTTTATCCAGTAGAATATATTCATTTTTATTGGTAATTTTATCCCTTATCATTTTAGTCTCACCCTTGGTAAAACAATTTTGACCTTAACCACGATAATTAATTTGTACACCATTCCTTAGTAATTTTCATAAAAGATTTCTTTTACCTTATTATACGATATAAATTATTATAATTAAAAATATGTAATGAATGTTGCCAAATTAATTTCACTTAATTTAATATTTTTAATAAAAAAATTACTCATAGATAGATGACAAGAAAACAAGTATTAGAGATAAAATATTCCAAAGGTTAAAAAGTATTTAAATAAAATTTTAATTCTAAATTTATTAAAATGACATGAATTAGATTAACTGATTTATAATTTAACTATCTTATCATCAAATCCATTTAAAATATAATTTATTTTTATAAATAAATCAAATAAAAATGTAGTTATCAATTAAAAATATATATTTTTCACTATTCCTTTAAAATGAAATATATCCTAAAAACTAAAAATTTATCTCCAAATATAATTTATAAATTATTATTTAAAAATTAATTTTTAGTTTACAAAATTATAATTCAAAAGGATTCAAAAAATAAATATTATTATTGTTTCAAAAATAAATAATATAATTTTTTTGAAAATAGTATTTTTAGAGAATATAAATACATTATCCAATATTAAGTATTTTTTATCAATATGTTTATTTATAAAAAACCCTTAGAAATTATATTCAACTAGTATTTTTTACTATTTATATCACAATGTTCATTATTTTTATTATAATGGTCATCCTTGAATAATATATCGTGGTTTTCATGAATCTCTTTATTTTGTTCAGGTGATGCTAACCTAGTGTTGCATGTAGTTCAAAAATAACAAGTTTTTGATTGTAATAAAAGATTAAAATAGTGTTACATGTAATGAAATATATCATTTAAATTTAATGTGTACAAATAATGTCATAAAATCTCAATGTGTTACATTTTAGCCCCAAGAAAATGTGTTTATTCCATGAAATTCATCCGTCTGATAAACAAAAATGAGGATACATATACCTCATCATATTCTCATGTTACCACAAATCTTCCTAAAACTTGTGAGTTAACCAAACATTGTTGACCATGTGAGAGGTCACAATTAAAATAACATTATTTTTATGATCCATAGTCTTCATTGGTTGTTCCTGAAATTAAATAAATTTCTCCAATGGTATGACATATTTATTTAGTATGAGTGAAGTGTTAGGAATCCACTTCCTCTAGAGAAACACATGGAACCCGTCATGGAATTAATAAAGGTTTCTTGAAATTTACAACAGATATGGTACCATCCTGATATAATCAATAATTTGAAATGGATATATATACATTGTGTTCGATATCAATTTCTTCCAGAATATTATAAAATTATTCTATAAAATAATTATTAGAAACACCTAGTCAGCAACATAAAATTATAAATCACATCAGTGATTACCAACTACACTTGTCTGCTGACTCTGATTTTTCTTGATTTGTTGTCGAGTGTCTATAAAATTCTCTACCATTTCATATTTAGTTTGAGTTCATAACATCATTCGTTAACCAAAATAATTATAGTACATTGTATCTACACATTTGATTCTATATATAAATTTATATAAATCCATTAGAATGATTTAGTAAAATCTATTGCTATGTAAATAATAAACTATAAGATGATTCTGATAACAATAACCATTGATGACCAAATAAAATGATATCAATATATC
This sequence comes from Viscum album, assembly GCA_963277665.1. NCBI lineage: Eukaryota > Viridiplantae > Streptophyta > Magnoliopsida > Santalales > Viscaceae > Viscum > Viscum album. The sequence goes on from OY728130.1 coordinate 400,868,382, forward strand.
CTCTTTGGTTTTTATTATTATTTCTGACTAACTATATGTATGAGTATGGTAAAAAGGGTTAAAACTCTACTATGTATCATGATCTTACTAAAGACTTCTCCAAAACAATGAGGTAAATTTTGGACCATGTGATGACTCTATAGAATATGGTACTCTATGAAACCATAGAACTTACATAATGAATATCCTAGAAATCTTTTCCAATGAGAAATACTCTCTCTATGAAATGATGTGTTCTAAATTAGTATGGAAATCAACTAAAACCCATATAACATTATTCCATTTAAACATTTTAGGGAGTCCAATGATAAATTCCATGGTGTTGTTTCCCCATTTTTGTTCTTGTATAGGTAATGGATACAATAATAACATTAACATTTTTTGTTCATCCCTAACTTTTATGTGTTCCGAGAAATAATATATAATCTACATGACATATCTTATCACTCTATCCCACTTAATTTATTCATTCAAATCCCTATACATCATCATACTTCACGTATGATTAAATATTGATGAACTATGACAATCCTATAACAACTCCTTCTTCAATTTTTATATGGATATAACCCTTACATGGTTCCAAGATCTTATCATTCCTTCATGATCAAGGATAAAATGAAGATAATTTGTAACATTCTTTTATATCTATACATCTTCATTCTGCAAATCATTAATATTATATTATATAGAGGGTTTACAATTCAATTAAGAACTATAAGACTATTACCCTCCATTCAAAATTTCTAGACCCATCCTATAAAATTTTTAATATATTCGATATTTTGTGATCCTCGTCATGGATAATCTATCATGATCCTTCTAACTAAAATCATCAACCATTATGTTCAATTTTCTAGGGAGGTAATATATAGAGCACTCGTAATCATTAATCATCTCCAGCCAACTACTTTGGTAATTTTCAACTCATTGTTTATGATTTTGTACAAGAATCATATATATTAGTATATATATCACAGTTTTGGAATAAATATATTTATTCCATATCATTAATGGAAAAATTAAAACTGATAACTCCAAATCATGAGTTGGGTATTATTTCTCATGACTACTTAATTTTCATGAGGCATATGAAATAATCATGTAAATCTCTTTAATAAAACATATGAATCTCATCTTGGATGCATCAATATAAATTAAAAACACTCCTATACTACATTGTAATGTATGAACATGTTCTTTATCTAATCATATTTTTAGTTCCATGAAATTTAACTCAAATTCAACTATCCAAAGTAACCTAGCTGCCTTATGAGTTAACATTGCTATTTTAATATATAGTAATGATAATTTCTCCAAAAAACATTGATAATATCATGTTAACCATGAAATCTATGTATCATAGTCACAGTGGTTTCTCTAGCCTAATATTAAACATCGCCCGCCTTTGATGGATATACTAATACACATTTGATAGTGACGATATGACCCAAAATGAGACCTTTTTCAGAAACACTTCCAACAATATATATTTTTCGTATAGATTATCCCTAAATTGGGACCAAAGAATAAATCTCTAGTTATCTTCATGTTCTTTCTTTTCACGTTTAATGGATAATATTACCATCTTTAAAAATTACTATAAACTAATCAATGTAATCTCTAAAGACACATTTATTAAATTAAAGAAGATATCAAGGAGAGTTATAAGACCAAGAGGAATCACAATAATTTTTTTTGTTTCTATAAAATTTATGGAATTCAATTTGGGGTATCTCGTCCTTATCATCTCTTAGAGGATGATATCCATAATGATGGTCAATCTTAAAAAATTATTAATATCCACAAAGATGATAAAATATTGTATTAATATGAGGAATATGACACTTTTTCTTAATTTTTATCTTGTTCATCTATTCATAAATAATTTAGATACATATTGATCCATATTTATTTTAGTAAAAAGGTATAGGTGATCCCATGGTGGCAAAATTTTCCAAATTATTCCCTTTTCTTTGTTTTTGTGGGGTTTCCTATCTAATTGTTGTAACTCAATTAGGAAAATTATATTGGGAGTATTTTTAATATTTACATAAATAGTATGAGTTCTGTTGAGAACTCAACTTCATGTTTTGTTGGAAGACTAATAAATTATTCTAGATAAATATCAATAAATAATAACACAAGGTTAATTTCATCAATTTCATGTTTTCCCCAACCATACGAGATAAACCAAAAATTTCAAATTATAATTATAACCAATATAATGGATGTGATATTTATTAGAGTTTTCACTTATCATCACATGGATATACAATCCTTTCTTGGGTTCGAATATCAAACATGACTTCCCTTCCTCAAAAATTGATGTGGGATTTATGTAGAGAAATTCAATTTAATCCCATGAAAAGATCAAATTCAACCAGATGAAGGATGATAATAATCATAGTATACAAATTATGACCAATGTATACTCAATAGGAATCCAAAACGGGAGATCCAATCATCGTACCATTATGTATTTTCACTAATATTTCAAGATATATTATTTCAGGTGAAATCATTATACCGTCATCAAATAATTTGGTTATCAAAGAATGTTTAGATCCAATGTCAAATAAGATGTTAGTTGTTCTATAGTGGTTGGTAAATATATCCATTACCATGTAATTATCAAACACCTCATTAGAAATTATGATCACATGAGATTTCCCTTTCTCTCTCTGATTAATAGGTTTATAAAAACATTCCTCTTAATTAGAAATAAGATTTGGGAACATGTTAGAATATTTCCCAAACTCCTTCCATTTAGAACACTAAATTATATGTTTTGTATTCCATTTAGATTTATGTATATTCACATTATTACATAACTTCTTCCCATCAATTTTAGAAATCAATTATTAACGACCTTAACATAAATAGTTAAAATATTTAATTGTATCCCTAAGAAAATTTCCTATATGATTATTCAAAAAATTTCAGCATAAATGAAAGATAATATTCTTCCCTCCATGGGTCTTATATTTTCGGTTGAACTCTATATTATTTTTCTTGTCAGAATAAAGAGATTTATAAATAACCCAAACCTCCATTTCTACCACGTTAAAACATCTAAAAATATCTTCAAAGCTACTAAACTCTATTATAGATAACACCGTTGAGATAATTGGTTTTAACCTACCAAAACATCTACCAACACTACTTTCTGGTAGAATGATATTACCATAAGAAAACCTTCCATTCCATGTAATGTAATCCTCATAGGTACCAAAATATTTATTATCCTTTTTCTTTAACTTAATAAACTAATTATATAACTTTTTAAGATGAATACAATTAAGGTACTTATTTAAGAATATGATAATGAATGCATTCCAATCCATAGTGAAAATTTTATCATGATTCCTTATATTCTCGATAAGATTCCACCATTATACTACTTCACCTTTTAAATAGTCAAAATATAAAATGAAATTTTCACATTAGGAACATTAGAAAATGGAAAATATAATTTGAGTGGTACTATTACATTACCCATCTACTATAGGATATTCATATCCACTGAAGGAAGGTTTAATTTTATCATAATGGGATCAATATAGTGTTATTCCATCTTTTCTCATTGGAAGCATTTCATGATTCATATCTTGAGAATGTTGTGTAATTATAGTAATGTGATACTTCGTTCCATATCCCAAAACATTTGGATTATTTAGAGTATAATCAATTCATTTTCAGTAACACTCAACATTAATCTGGTTCTTTCCGTTTCCAACCATTGAATGAACCCTAACAATGTACTGCAAGAAATAATAAACATGATGTGGATCCATATAGCCCTAAAAGTTACTTATAGTGTGTTTAAATCATGTCACCATATTATTCAATAGATTAAAGCTTAATATTATCCTATTTCATTAATGATCATGTTCTATTTTTAACATTCATTATTTTTTTAAAGGTTTTTGATTTTCCAAAGCATATCCATATGGAGTAACAAACTAGGTGTACAATAAGGCCCATTGTTGTCCACTAGTTCAAAATTTAGTCTATTTATATATGGTGTTTTTTTGGGTTTTACCCCAAGTAAAATATGTTCTAGGTTCACATACACATGTAGTATTCATACATGGATGTATTTATAGATAACCAGTCTCTTTATCCTTTACCAAAATTCTAGTACATTATTATATACATTGAATAATCCATAGAGTTATCCATAGAAATCTATATTTTTATCTCATAAAATGTTTCTCCTCCTTATTTTAAAAGGGTAGTTAAACCACTTCCATGATACCTACAATAGATACCTATTATTAACATATATGGATATTACATCATTTTTTATTAATATTAGTTATAATACACATATATAAGGATGTGGATCAAAATTGTTTTTCCCTTTAGAAACATGGAAACATAAACACCAGTTCATAAGTAAGATATGTCATATCTCGTAATTATCATCATTACTAACACTATATTTATAAATATCATACTTTATACATGTCTTCATAACCTGAGAAAAGTAAATAAGGAATGTATGAGCTCATGTTCTCAGAAAGGGAAACAAGGGATATTTTTAAGCAAACTAGCATATGAGATGCGATAACAAGCGAAAAATATTTGATAACCATATCGTACATATCAAATTTCTTAATATTTAATTATTAAAAAATTATTCATAGTAAATAAGACATGAATCATAAGTGAATCCTACAACCTGGGTCATGTGTGCATAAAATGTTCATGAGACATAGAATTTGTGTCATCTACATAAGAATTTGTAATAATTTCCGTATTAGTCGAGGATCACTTCTAAGGACATCATTATAGAATGTTTTGAATCCCCAAAAACTAATATTAGTCATTGTTAACACCAACTACCATCATATTTTATAAAATGACATACTGAACTTAGTCCACTCCTCATTCTAGTCCTTTTTGTCTCATCAAATACAAATCATTATCTAATGAATCAGTGGGAGATATAAGTCCCACCAATCACATAATAATAAACATATATAAAATTTCCAAATATAATAATAATTCATAAAAAATAACCAATGAAATAAAAATTTTATCATAAAAATTTCTATATATCAAAACCTATGAAAAAGTGGTAGGTTTTAGTTTAATTTCGTGATAGAAAAACCCGTGAAAACAAATGTTTTTCATAATCATTTACTCGTTGAATAATACATTTAATAGAAATTTGTTCAATAAAAGTCATACTATCATACACATAAACTATTTTGGTAGGAATTTGAATGGTATTATTGGATTGTATACATTTTAAGGCATATGATACATTAGTGGATGAAATATTTGATAAGAATATTTATCGATCATTTAAAACATTTTTTAGGAATATATTCGTCCCACATTGAGAAATTTATTTTGAAATGAAATTTTATTAAAAATAATTTTAATTTAAAATTACATTGGAAATTTATAATGGAATAATTTTTTCAATTATTGTTCATGACATCAGAACATTTCCATTTATTTAATACATGGAAAATGAAGATTCATTTCAATTTTTTTATTAAAATCAAAACAAAATTAATTTTGAAATTTAACTGAACATTCCATTAATAAAAAAATTAAAAAATTATAACCAATGTAAAAATGTATTGAATAAATAACTTTTGGAGTAATAAAACTTTTTTAAAAACATATTCAATAAATATGAGTATAGATAAATATAGGATTCCAACAAAAGAGAAAAATAAAGTCATATATTGTTAAAAATAATTCAAAATTATTTATTTTAAAAATATTATAAAAATAGTTATATTTCATGAAATAATATTAATAAATATTGGATAAGAATTTATATAGTTTCTTTAGATGTGTATACAAATATTTTATCACCAGAAACATAATAAAAAAGAATCCCAATAAACACTAAGATTGAAATAGGAAATATTTACCACTTTAGTAATATTGAATAATATAACCCATAACAAAACAACTGAAAAAAAATATCAAATATCACAGGGATAAATAAATTCATTATATTACATGTCAAAGGCTCTGTACATACACTTAAGGAAGGAATATATTTGCATAATGTAATTTATGTTTCAAAGAAGGCATGTTGAGACAAATATCCCTTACATTAAGTCTTGACATCCATCGTACACATTAAAAACTCCAAAATAATAAATACATTTTTATTATAAATCTAGTATATAACCATATTTATAGATATAATACCATATATTATATTATTATGACCACTAATTAACTTTTTATTAACAATACCATGTTAAAGATATGTTCAAAGAATAATTTCATTGTTATTCTTGTATGTTTTATTTTGTTATTTTTAATCTTCTTACATAAATCAGGGTTTGATAATATACATAATTATAACAATCATATAAATATTATATATATATATATATATATATATATATATTAATTTATAAAATTTGTAAATAGAAAATGAAACACACAATTCATGGAGATGGTAGGCCTTACATACAGTTGATCGCTATTTCCATTTCTAGTATGACTGATTTTGAAAAAGGTAAATGATATATTATCTTTATAGAATAATTTTTATGTCTTATATATAAAATATTTTACGTACGAACATCTATAAAACCTTCCATACAATATTTGAATGATTCGCATCGCCTTGCAAGAAGGTAGTCTGTTGTACATATGAGTGATGTTATCATATTCCCAAAAAATAGTGTGTGAAGTTTTATCGGAAATAATAATTTCTGAATAATAATAAAATAATATATATATAATATATAAAATATATACATCATTAGAACCTACCTCCATATGTGGTAATTTATGGTCCATTAACATTTTTTTGTGAGGCGGTAGTCCACCATACAGATGAATTATGATTTAATAACTCATTTAATGGAACTTGATATGGTGTAAATAATTCAATTCAAAAAAAATATTCAAATAGGCAATATATTTGTGATATTATATATTAGTTTAATGAAAATAATTAATAGGTTTTAATAAATAACTAAATCAAAAAACACCCATAGATAAATGATACCCCTTCATCAGGTATCCATCTGTAGGTTTTCATTAAAATCCTAACTAAGATTGATTCATGTAGAGTATAAGGCTTCTAGGATGAGGGTAGTAAATTTATGAAGTGATTCTGGTAGATAATTGCTAACCCAAAAGGATTTTAATGTTTTCATAAGGGAGGAAAGTGTTCACCTTTAATAAGCGGTGGAGAGGACAATTGGTAGTTTTGAAAACAATTGAGTGATGCCACATTTTTAAATTGTAAAAATGGTATTAAATGATTATTATTTGATCCTTATACATCATAAAGTCAAAATATTTCCCTAAAATATATTTCATAAATTTTTATTGGATGTTTTATCTATCATCATTTTAGTTTAACCCCCGTTAAACCATTTTTACCATAACTATGTTAATTAATGTTTTACTAAATTTACTATTCATTAAAGTAAAAAATATTTGAATTTATTAAATAATATTCATTAAGATGAAACCAAATATGGAATCATTAGTTTTACAAATTTCAACAACAAAATTAGAAAATTACAATTTCAAATTAATCCCATATATGTGATAAGAAAGCACATTTGAAAGACAAAAGGTTAAAAAATTAATGATTTTATCCTAAAAAAATTCAATAAAAAATTGATTAAAGTTAATCAAATTGGATTAATTTGTGTAATATTTAGGTAATTTATATTTCAAAAAATTTCAATTTATAAAAACATTATATCTTATTTAAATTAAAATGTAGTTTTCAATTAAATTTTATTAATTTTTAATCATCACATATATAAAATATTTCTAAAAAATATGATAAATTCACAATAAAAGAAATTATTATTGAAATATTTATAAATTTTTTTGTCAAAATAATATTAAAATTTTTTTTAAATAATTTTTTTCATATATTAGAAAAAATTAATTTTTTGAGAATATAGTATTTTCAAAACACATAAAGGCTTTATCAGAAATTAGGTATTTTTTATCGATGTATTTTTAAAAAATAAAATAATTAAAAATATAATTTAAAAAGTAGTAATTACTATTCAATTAACTAAGATTAATGTTTTTTTAAATTTCATGTTGGAATAATATGTCATGGTTTTGATTAAACATGGTATTGTGTGTATTTCAAGCTATCCCAATGTTTTAAAAAGTACAAACATAACATAGTGTTATGTGTAACACAATATTAACATGGTGTTATGTGTAATTCATGATGTAAAATAAATTTAATTTATTGAATATAAATAAATTCAAAAAAAATCAGGTTGACACAATTTAATCTCAATTAATTAGGTATATATTTTGTATTCCAAGGATTCTGATTTATAATAAAATCATAATAATTGATTAGTTTCATCCACATATTTTTTTTAAAATATAATATATATTATAGGTAAAATTTATTTTAATCACTTTTTTGGATTCTATATATATCATGTTTCTTTTTATAATGATATTATACACATACCATGAAAGAATATGTTAGTACATTTATTTTAAGATTAAGAAGATATTGTTGATCTTATATTGAAGAAGATGAGAAGTGGTAAAATGATATATTGGATTAAATTATTGTGTTATACATGTTTCAATAAGTTAATGATGTTAAAAATGAGTTATTTATTAATTATATTTTTTATTTAATGTTTTACATGTTTTTAGAATGGTTTTAAAACATAAAATTTGTTTTGAGGTCGAAGACTAGATGTTTAATTGAAGGTGACAATACTACATTCTGGTTATCAACGAAACAATTGTTAATTATTTATTATATGATGAAATATCTCATTTTCACGAGAACCAATAATTATTATTAGATATAGCCTTAATAACATTATTCAACCAAGCCAATGTGAAATATAGATCATCGAATAGAAAAAAAATTGGAACATGATTAATAAAATAGAAATTTTAATGAATATTTTAGTTAGAAATATTTACAATAAATAATATTGGGGAGCACAAATAACAATGATATAATTTTGGTTAATGGTTAATTGATGTGAGTTTGGAATTTTGGAAAGCTACTAGTATATTTTTTACCGAGGTTTTCTACAATTTTAAAAATTATAATTTTTTATGAAATGGAAAATAGTGGACACCATTTATTAGTTAAAAAATAATGCACATTTTTAAAATATCTATAAATATCAATGTAAATTTCTTATAAGGCTTGAAATGTATTTAATTTTATATGTCTTGAAACATAATGTCCCAAACTTCAAACATTATAATGATGTGAGAGGAAAATACCTATGAGGAATGGTGACTAGACTATATTTCACAGTGTTGGGTGTGTTAAAATTTATATTTAAAGAGGTTATAAATAAATTGGTTAAAAAAATAAATTATTAAGTTCCAAATGATGTGGTAAGTTAAAACTTATTAAATAGAAAAAAAGACCATAGTGAAGATTATATAATCTATGGTCTGATGAGTTTCATTATTTTGTGTGGAATTGAAGATGTGGATCAGTTATTGACTCAATAGATACTCAAAAATTATCTATAAATTATAAAATCATATTATCGATGGATAAAATATAAAAAATGATCCAAATTTCCTAATGTAAGTGCGAGAAACTTAGTGGTATTAAAACATAGCTTTTTGTTTGAATTATAATGGGAATATTTGAATTTATACCTAAGGAATTATGATGATATTATGAAATGATATAAATAAGCGAATATAATATTACATGAATCTATGTAACTATAAGAGGAATAATAATAATAATAATAATAGTATTCGGTGTTATCATAAATAAAACAAAAACGTATTATTTTATTTTCAAGGATCCTCTTATTATAGGAAAATATAATTGTTACCTTTCACTTTCTGGGGTATAATTTTACATTAACAAGATACTATCAGGTCATACGAGTTTAATGATAATAATTATTGTATTAATTGTCATGATTATTATAATAGACTATTTGATATACGATTATTATAAAATCTGTCTATGGACTAGCTACACATTTAGAGTAGTGAAATATATAATATAATATTTTTACCCTAATGTTTTCAGGATTTTTTTATAGTGATCAAATGTATCATTTTAACATGTGATTATGGTTGTTTCTATATGAGACATATAAATGAATTAGAATCCATTATTCAACCGCCTCTTAGTGATTCCCTATTAACATTGGGGGTCATTTTAAGTGGTATTAGATAACAGATTCCTTCATTATTGATCTGATGATTAATGTTTAGAGAGAAAATTTTCTTCTATATGTACAATATTTTGAAATGAATTTATATTAGAAGAAATATAAAAACTAAATAAATTTAAAAGTACATAAATTTCAACATTTTAGGGGAAACATATAATATAAGGAATTATTATATGCTACTTTATTTATTATCAATACATTCATATTCATTTGAGGCTACAACTGATGATTTATCTGACATGCCTATAGTTCTAATATTATAATAATTTATAGAAATAAATAAAAGAATGATGGTAATGATTATAATGATATTATATCATTTTTAGTAATGATATTTCTCAAGATAAAAATGATTGGGACAGAAAATGGTATATATGATTTGTTAAGAAACATTTATGAAGGAAATAAAAATGAGAGTAAAAATAAAATATAGTATTCGGTATTGAATTATAATGTCCTTAATGTGATGAAATATAAAATAGAATCTATCATCATAAACTAATATAATGAAATAGTGAAATATATTACTATTTTTTGAATAATGGTTGGATGATACAATGGTTTTTGTGAAAATATTATGTATTCTTCATGGTAAATTTTCCACTAATATATCAACAATTAAATACACTATCTGGGTACACATATATTATATTATTTACAAAAAATTCCCCACCAAAGAGTTTTAGGACTGAGCATGCTCGATTAAAAAAACATTTAGAATTAATGCAACGAATTACAAGAAATTTTTAAAAACATGGGTGTGTAATTCACCATTCATATGTATATCTACAAGGGGAGCACAATAATGCTAGTGTAACAAATGACCACATTGAGCCCCTTTACACAATTTTTTTATGGCACATATACCACCATGTTCACTTATATATATTAATGTGTAACATTATATTGTTGATCTCAATAGAAATTTATAAATTGAATCAAAAAAGGAATAACCTTTCATAGTAAGAATTGATATTTATTCTTTAATGTGTGCACCATAATCAATGATTATGATTCAATACAAAGAATCATCCACTCATGATGAGCCCCAAAATTATCATTTTTCATCGTTTCCCACAGTTATTCTCCATATATACAACAACTTCCAATGAAATCATAGAAGTACATTTTAAAAAATCCCCTATTTGTGTGAAATAATTTTTCACATCCCAAATGTGATAGTGTTCTTGAAGCTATGCTATCAATATTGACCTTTATCCATAATGGTATGGGGAATACTCCAAATATAATTTACTACAAATTTATTTTAACTCCATCTAGAGACTCCATTAATGTATAAAATAATTAAATCCATTATATAATTTTCCATCAAACACATTTTGATATTATCTGTCACATGATCCTCTTTGGGGATGGCCACAACAACACCATGAAATGAGTTTCTTTTGATTTTAGTCACTGTAGTCTTTCAAAATTTCTGGGTATAGAATCAAACCTGGAAACCACTATGATTTACAAATTTCCCAACTATTCGACGAGCTCCAATGTATTGATGTTATTATATAGGTTCACTGTATGGAAATCCTGAAATATCTCGATGAAAAAAAATTTAGGGATATAAACCTATAACATGGACACAAACCTGAAATTATGAAAGAGGTGATGTACACATTCTTTAGAGGTGAGGAATATATAACCCATATAGTCCATCTACAACCTATATTTCTTCCCTATATCACAGAGAGCGTACCTATATTAGCCTATTTTACATAGTTGTTGGTTCTTTGTTGGTGGGATGATGAGCCTCCTAAATATAGAAAATCAATTCGAAACATGTATTTCTCATGAACAATTGTTCCTATAATATTTTATTTTGATAGAATTCTCGATAAGATATGTTATCTAGATGAGGGAATCAATATCAAAATTGGAATACATATATATCCAAAGGGTGATGTGGGTCGTTAGAAATTCAACAAGTTCTTTAGTGTTTTGATTGATATCAATAATATAAATTTGTTGCCTATTGTGTTGGGGAATCATAGCCGCACCTAGGATTTTATCCTACCATTGAGTAATCTTGTAATTTTGAATAGTGTTCCTAAAAACATCCCATTTGGAGCATGACTTTATGTCATTGAATGAGATTTTATTGGTCAACCAAACATAATATGGAATGTATTTTTAGTATCCATTGAAAAGTTGGGTTTTTAATATATCCTTATGAATGTAAATATCTGCATACATTGATGTAATAAAATTCTTAGTAAATTTTAGAAGGAGTTCTTTATTTAATTTCTTTGGATCCATTATACCTAGTCCACCCTTATCAACAGTTTTGGGGAAATCGTTCTAGAAACAAAGATCAATATCTTTTAATTTATTCAAAAAATAGAGGAAAAATTTTAGATCCAATATCTTAGGTATTTAATAAGACTCATGGTCTGCCTATAGATTTATAATGCTTGTACAAAAATGTAAGAGTTGAACTTACCTATCAGAAACACCCTTCTTACCTGGGACATAGTTCTCCCTTTCTATAACGACCCAAAGTTTCATTAATGGAAAATCCATCTTGATCTTATTAAATGTCTATTTATAAAAAATGTTTTTATAAGGTTTCATCTTCTTTGGTTTTATGTTATGATTTTTGACCGTTGTTAATATAGCCGTTGAAGAGTGATCACATGATTAGTATAAATATAGGACCTTAACAAATCCAATTTACTCAGACAAAAGAAGTGATGGCCTCATCTAGTAGAATTTCCCCATACTAAGCCCATTTGCTGGAGCTCGGAAAAATGGTGGAATCCTTGGGCTTCACCCTTGACCAATCCCAAGCTGATTTTCACCATGTCAAGCTCGAACAGGACCGTTTACGGGAAAAGTAGAAGTTGATAGAGATTACCACTCGAGCGATGTTATCCGAGCCACCCCAAGAGTCTGTCACCATCGCACACCTAACGCTTAGGTCTTATGCGGTTGTTTTAAGGGGTTATGTAACAAATAAGTAGTACTATTTTCTTAAACATTATATTTTTATATAATAATTAATATAATTTATATTCATTTGTGATACATTGTAAATATTTTTTAAAGTATAAATTGTGTTTTTAGTTATTATTTAATTATGAAATCTATTTTATTAAATTAAGGGATTTTTGAATTAAATAATATTTTAATAAAATAATAATATTATTATTAAATCATTTTTTAAATATAAATGATCTTATAATTTTATTAAAGCAATTAAAATTTTTATTAAGGTTTGAAAGCCATTTCTGTCAAAATCCGTGAATTTTCGATAAATTTCGGTTTTTATTTTAAAAGTGAAAATTCACATATTTAGAAAATTATTTATGTAAAATAAATGTTATTTTTGGAATTAGGATGTCGAAATTATCCAACGGTGAATTTTTCATAATTTACGGAGATAGTCAAATTTTTGGGTAAAAATTAAATACCGTTTAAATATATAATGTGTTTTATGACATCATAATGAACCAATGGTGATGTAATAAAATACCATAATCCTTATGTTCGGACAATATATGTTTTATCATTAAAATAATGTTATTTTGGGTTTGTTTGACTTACTTTTCAAAACATTAATGGACCCCTCAAGACATATTCAGCACCTTGCCTTTTTAAATTAATTTCCATGGGAGTGTGACTCACCTCCACATAAGCAACATTATTATTTTAGAAGTTATGACTTGGGACATATAAAATATTTTGTTACTCTTTCCTTTTCCCAAAAACATGGGAAAAAACCATGGGATGGATTGTGGTTTGGATTAATGTAATTTAAGGGGACCCAAACCTAAATAATAAAGAATTCCCTCACCTTTCCAATATAATCCCACCCAAGCTCCCATATCCTCCTCACTCAAATCCCTTGCAGTTCGTCCAAACTTTGCCCAACTCTCTCTAGAATCCTCCCAAGGTGCCCCAATTTCCCAAGAATCCTCTCACAAGCCTCTCTCTAGCCTTTGTAAGCACACTTCCAAGTAAGGGTTTTTTATTCCTTTCTCATTTTTGTCAATTTTCATTAAGTTGTATTTCCCTTTTAATTTCAATTGTGAATGTTGGGGTATGGTTTCGCACCTCCCCTATATTTCCCTATTATTGTTTGATTTATGGGAGACCCCTTTCTCGCTCATTAAAGTCCTCCCATATACACCCGTTACTATGCCAAAATTCCGAAAGGAACTTCTCTCTCTTCTTTTACATTCAAGCAATAATATTGTATCATGAATATAAATTCCATTACAATTGTTGGGACATGTATCTATATGACCTTCTTACTACCCATTACATGTAAATATGAGGAGTAACCCCTTTCTCTCTCATCAACCATTTTTTATGAATTCTTATGTCACGTCGTTACGTTGCCGAAATCACACAGATTTTCTAAGCCAATGTCATTGTGTAGTGGATACAATGCCTATTTCTCCATCAATGTTATCCACCATTTTAAACCTGTTACTTATTGATTAAAAAGTTTCATATATGAATTCCACATTCCTTTATCATGGAATAAATGTTTATGTTTTACGTATCCATGTTTTATGATCCATGTGGCATACTTATGCATGAAATGAAATGTTTAAGAAGGGTGCGCCCTTATAGCGCTCCAATGCATTGGGTAAATTATAGTATCATGATACGTCATGTACAATGAGTGTTGACTCATGATACTCCAAGTGAAACGAGGGTTTACTCGTGCTTCATGTGCAATGAGTTTTTAGTCATTCTATATGTGGATTGAGCCTTGGCTCATGCTAATTCCATGTTAAGTGTTGTTGCCACATTTCCATGTTATGATTATCATGATTTATCATGCATTTATGTTCATGTTTCCTTTATTCTCTATTGATATGCCTATATTCTAACATGTATTTTACTCCTCATGTTATTCCATGTGTACTCCCTTACTGGGCTTTATAGGTCACCCTTTTCTTATGCATATCCTCAGGTTATCCCATGCAATGCTAAGTACGTGGGAATGTAGTGGTCATGTAAAGAATTTTTCAATAAAGATGTTTTATTTCATGTTTTATGTTTTTATGTAATTATACTAAGCCCAAAAGACATTAAACCTCTCGATATTCTTTGTTGTATCAAGTGAGTTTTTATGTAATTAATCATGTTTAAGTTGTAATAAAAAAAGCAGTGTTGTCATAGTTGGTATCCGAGGATAGGTTTAGTTATTTTTGGGATTAGGAAACCCTAGTAAAGCCTTAAGTACAAGACTACGTATAATAAAAACATCCCTAAGTTTTGGTAAGTGATGAGTAAATGGTTTATCAAACAAATACATCCATGTCTGGATACGAGAAGGTAGAGGCGGCTATGGAAAATGATGTATCCTAGGGGTTAACCCAAAAACACCGCTTTGGGCTAGACTCGAACGGGAACTGATGCATGACAACGAGCCTTGATGCACTCTTTGTTACAATACTCCCGGGGGATATGTTTTGATAAATTCACAAGCATAGTATGAACCCTTATTAAGGGAATTAAAAAAATACCCCTAAGAATATATGTTAGAAAGTAGATCATTAAAAGCCTAGATTGAAGCCTATAGACTCATGAGTTAAGGAAATGAAAATTTATTTATAAGTCATCAACTTTTGTCTTTGGATTACCCTTTATGTGTTACCCATAACATTCATTTTATTCCAGCCAATGGTCGGTAATAGGAGGACTCGGGCTAACAACCGTTGTGTAGATCACTGTGATGACTGTACTAATGAGATGTCAAATCCAATGGGAGCGAAAATTATGAACTTTGTCACGCATCTCTCACAGTTAACTCAAGTTTTGAATAGAAACATGGGTCAAGAGGAACATTCAAACCCCCCCCCCCCAATAAAGTACAAGTCACTATTGAGAGCTTCATGAGACAAAGGCCTCCTACTATTAGTGGATCATCCGATTCCACGATCGCTGAACAATGGATCAAATCAATTGAAAAGATATTCTCCATCCTCCAATGTTATGAAGAAGAGAATGTTCTCCTCGCATCATATCTTATGGACGGTTAAGTTGATCAATGGTGTACGTTGATAAAAAATATGAAGCCTGAGGAGGATATCGAGGCGTTAGAATGGAAGGATTTCCGGAAGATGTTTTTCGATAAATATTTTCCACACACCCTCCAGCTTAAGATGGAATGGGGATTCCTTTCCCTCAAGAAAATAGATGAAGAATCTGTTGGAGTGTACGAGGCAAACTTCATGAGGATTTCATGATACGCTTCCAGTTTTGTCGTTACCTCTGAATGCAAGGGTGACCGATTCACTGGTGGGCTGAAGCCTAGCTTGCGGAAAGCATTAGCTATCCGTGACTTCAACAGCTATGAGGAAATTGTCCGATTTTCCCTCAAGGTTGAAATGGAGATTGGGGAATCACAGTGGTATCATGGGGACAAGAAGCGTAAGGTGGAATTCAATGCTGGTGGTCCGATGGATAAATCCAACGCTGCTAATAAGATCGAGCACCCCACTTTCCATAAGTGTGTAAAGAAGCACCCTGGATATTGCCTTAAGGGGACAAGAAAATGCTTCAGGTGTGGAAGAGAAGGGCACCTAGCTGTTAACTATCGGCAAGAAGGACTCGAGGCTGCGATAGAGGAGAGTAACGCTCTGTTCGAACCTCAACGCATTGTTCAATGCTACAAATGCAAAGAATCGGGTCATTTTGTAAATCAGTGCCCTAATCCATGGGTTATCGGAGGCAACAAACAACCTCCCAGACCACAAGGAGGATCTTTTTCCATCACTTCTTCCGAATTGAAACCCGACAACGATGTGGTGATAGGTACGCTAGTTATTCATTCATGAATAGCGAACGTACTTTTTGATTCAGGTTCTACGCAATCTTTTATATCTCGAAAGTTTAGTAGAACAATCCCAGCACCACCATAAATCATGGAAGTAATAATGTTGGTGAATATGGAAAATGGGGAAATCATTGCATCCCATGAGTATAAGTCTTCCCCTGTTATAATCTGTGGATTGAATTTCCCAGCGAACCTCATCATACTCCCTCTGGTGGAATTTGATGCAATTCTTGGCAAGGATTGGCTTTCCTTATATAGAGCCAACATAAATTGTCGGGAGAGTTAAATCACACTCCATATGGAGAATCAACCCCTGATTATTTACAATTGTTAGGAGGAAGATGAATCTCCTTTAGCTCCATCATCTCAAGCATAGATATTATTGCTTTATGAGAACGCATATCTGGCTCAGATGATTGAGTTCAAGGAAGAAACCACCCTTGAAGAAATGCCTATTGTGAGGGAATTTGATGAAGTGTTTCCCAAGGAACTGCCTGGTCTTCCTCCAAGAAGAGATGTTGAGTTCTCAATTGAACTTATACCTGGGGCGATACCAATATCCAAGACTCCATATAGAATGGATGTTGTAGAGCTTGATGTGTTGAAGAAAACAACTACAGGAGAATCTGGATAAAGGGTTTATACGCCCAAGTGCTTCACCATGGGGTGCACCATTCCTCTTCGTCAAGAAGAAGGATGGTTCAATGCCACTTTGAATAGATTATCATGAACATAAAAAATCATGATAAAGACCAAGTATCCTCTCCCACGAATCGATGACTTGTTTGATCAGCTTTGTGGTGTACAATACTTCTCCAAGGTGGACTTGCAGTCGAGATATTATCATGTAAGGGTGAAGAAGGAAGATGTCCCCAAGACTGCTTTTCGTACAAGATACGGGCACTATGAATTCATAGTAATGCCTTTCGGACTCACCAATGCTCCAAAAATATCCATGGAATTGATGAATAGAGTCTTTAGAGATTACCTTGACAAATTTGTGGTAGTCTTTATAGATGATATTATAATATACTAAAAAACCAATGAGGATCATGAGGATCATTTAAAAACTGTATTAGAGACTTTGTGCAAAGAGAATCTCTATGAAAAGTACAACAAATGTGAGTTATGGTTGAAGGAGGTATCCTTATTGGGCCATGTCATCACAAGCAATGGGATATCTGTGGACCCCTCCAAAACAGATGGAATTGAGGGATGGTCGAAGACAACATCGGTAACAAATATCCATATCTTCTTAGGGTTAGCAGGATATTATTGACGATTTGTGAGAAATTTCCCACGATTGTACAACCCTCTTACCAAGGTGACTCGAAAGGGAGTAAAGTTTTCTTGGAGTGATGAATGAGAAGAAAGCTTCAAGGAGCTGAAAAAGAAGTCTTATCACTGCACCCGTGCTCACTTTACCCACAAGTGGGGAAATTTTGTGGTATTCAGTGATGATTCAAAGAAGGGATTAGGCTGTGTGCTGATGCAGAATGATAAAATGATATCCTATGCCTCAAGGAAGCTGAAAATCAATGAGCGAAACTATACAACGCATGATATGGAGTTGGCGGCTGTGATCTTTGCCTTGAAAATCTGGCGGCATTATCTCTATGGAGAGAAATGTGAGATATATACTTACCACAAGAGTCTTAAATATATATTCACATAGAAAGAGCTTAATATGCACCAGAGAAGATGGATTGAGCTATCAAGGATTATGACTGTTCAATACATTACCACCCTGGAAAAGAGAACAAGGTGGTAGATGCCCTAAGAAGAAAGGACCCAACAATTCTACCAATGATGAAAATTGAGAAGGATCTTATCTTCTTAGACTTGATGAAGATGGAGGTGAGAATCATAATGAAGGGAACATCATCAATCCTTTCACAAATGATTGCTCAACCATATCTTTTGGAAATGTTAAAGGATGCTCAAAAAGATGATGTGGGAATTTAGGAAAAACTGGGAGCTATTGAAAAAGGGAAATCCTCGGAGTTTAATTTTAATGAAGAAGTAATTCTGTGGTTTGGGAAAATACTATGTGTTCCATCAAGTCCAGAGCTGAAGAAGGAACATTTGGATGATGCACATAGTTCAAATTTATCTATTCACCCAGGGAGCAGAAAGATGTATCGAGATTTCCGAGAAAACGTTTGGTGGGATAATATGAAGAAGGAGATTGTTGAATATACATCAAAGTGCCTGGTGTGTCAGTAAATGATGGTAGAGAGGTAGAAGTCTAAGGTGATGATGAAACCACTTCCCATACCAGAATGGAAATTGGAGAACATCACCATAGACTTTGTCACTGGACTTCCAAGGACATCCAAAGGCAACAATACAATCTGGGTTGTTGTGGATCATCTTACAAAGACTTCACACTTCATTTCTATTCGGGAGGATTTCTATTTGGATCAACTGGAATAGATATATATCAGGGAAGTGGTAAGGTTACATGGTGTACCACTATCTATTGTATCTGACCGAGATCCAAGATTCTCCTCTATGATTTGGAAGAGTCTTCAACATCCTCTGAATACTGAACTGAACTTCAGTACGGCCTATCATCCTCAAACTAGTTTCCATTACGATCGAACTATCCAAAAACATGAGGATATTTTGAGAGTGTTCTCAATGGACTTTAAAGGAGGATGGGATCAACATCTTCCTCAGGTTGAGTTCTCTTATAATAACAGTTCCCACTCAAGCATCCAAATGGAACCATATGAAGACCTGTATGGGAAAAGGTGAAAAACATTGGCATGTTGGGATGAGGTTGGTGAACGTAAGCTGCTTGGACGAGAAATGGTCGAAGAAATGTTGGATAATGTGAAAACCATTCAGAAGCATATCATGGCATCCCAGAGTCGACAGAAGAGTTATGCAGATAATCATCGACGAGACCTTGAGTTTAGAGCTGGAGACATGGTTTTTCTACGCATATCTCGGTGAAAAAAGGTCATGAGGTTTAGAAGAAAAGGGATGTTATGTCCATGGTACATCAGCCCCTTCGAGATTCTTGATCATGTTGGTGATGTTTCCTATCGACTAGCACTTCCACCTACGATGGCCAAGGTGCATGATGTCTTTCATGTATCCCTCTTAAGGAAGTACATACTAGACCCTTCACATGTACTCACATCTGAGGTGGTAAAATTGGAAGACGATCATTCTTATTAAGAGCAACCAGTTAAGATCTTAGATTGTAGAGAAAAATTTCTACAAAATAAGAAAATTCCCTCGTTAAGGTGTTGTGGAGAAACCAAAAGTTTGAAGAAGCAACTTGGGAATAGGAGGATATGATGAATCTGAGTTACACACATTTGTTTTAGTGTGGGAAAAGGAAAATTTTGAGGGTGAAATTTCTTAAGGGGGGAATATTGTAGTGACCCAATGTTTCATTAATGGAAAATACCTCTTGATATTATTAAATGTCTCTTTATATAAAATGTTTTTATAAGATGTCAACTTCATTGGTTTTATGTTAAGATTTTTGACCGTTGTTAATATATCCATTGAACAGTGATCACATGATTAGTATAAATATAGGACCTTAACAAATCCAATTTACTCAGACAAAAGAAGTGACGGCCTTATCCAGTAGAATTGCCTCATACGAAGCCCATTTGTCAGAGCTCGTAAAAGAGGTGGAATCATTGTGCTTCACCCTTGACCAAGCCCAAGCTGAGCTTCACCATGTCAAGATCGAACGGGACCGTCTACGGGAAAAGTGGAAGTTGATAGAGATTACCACTCGAGCGATGTTATCTGAGCCACCCCAAGAGTCGGTCACCAACGCACACCTTACCCTTAGGTCTTATGCGGCTGTTTTAAGGGGTTATGTAACAAATCATTAGTACAATGTTCATGTACATTATTTTTGTATATAATAATGAATATAATTTCTAGTCATTTTTGATACATTGTAAATAGTTTTTAAAGTACAAATGGTGTTTTTAGTTATTATTTAATTAAGAAATATATTTTATTAAATTAAGTAATTTTTGAATTAAATAATATTTTAATAAAATAATAATATTATTATTAAATCATTTTTTTAAAATATAAATGACCTTATAATTTTATGAATGCAATTAAATTTTTTATTAAGGTTTGAAAGCCATTTCTGTCAAAACCCGTGAATATTCGATAAATGTCTGTTTTTATTTTAAAAGTGAAAATTCACATATTTAGAAAATTATTTAGATAAAATAAATGTTATTTTTCGAATCAGGACGTCAAAATTATCCAATGGTTAATTTTTCATAATTTTCTGAGACAGTGAAATTTTTGGGTAAAAATTAAATATCTTTTAAATATATAATGTGTTTTATGACCTAATAATTACCCAATGGTGATGTAATAAAATACCATAATCCGTATTTTCAGCCAATATATGTTTTATCATTAAGATAATGTGATTTTGGGTTTGTTTGACTTACTTTTCAATGAATTAATGGACCCCTCAAGACATATTCAACACTTTGCCTTTTTAAATTAATTTCCATGGGAGTGTGACTCACCTCCACATATGAAACCTTATTATTTTAAGATGTTAGGACTTGGGACTTATAAAATATTTTTTTCCGCTTCACTTTTCCAAAAAACATGGGCAAAAACCATTGGTTGATTTTTGTTTTGGATTAATTTAATGTAAGGGGACCCAAACCTAAATAATAAAGAATTCCCTCACCTTTCATATATAAACCCACCCAAGATCCCACTTCCTCCTCACTAATAGCCCATGGAGTTCGTCCAAACTATGTCAAACTCTCTCTAGATTCCTCCCAAGGTTCCCCAAGCTCCCAAGAAGCCTCTCACAAGCCTCTCTCTAGCCTTTGGAAGCACGCTTCCAAGTAAGGGTGTTTTCTTCCTTTCTCATTTTTGTCAATTTTCATTAAGTTGTATTGACCTCTTAATTTCAATTATGAATGTTTGTGTATGGTTTCTCACCTCCCCCATACTTCCCTCTTATTGTTTTAATGATGGGATACCCCTTTCTCTCTCATTAATTTCGTCCCATATACACCTGTTGCTATGCTGAAATTTCGAAAGGAACTTCTCTCCCTTCTTTTACATTCAAGCAATAAGTTTGTATGATGAATCTAAATTCCATTAAAATTGTTGGGACATGTATCTATATGACCTCCTTACTTCCCATTACATGTAAATATGATGAGGAACCCCTTTCTCTCTCATCAGCCTTTTTTTATGAATGCTTATGTCACGCTGTTACGTTGCAGAAATCGCACCGATTTTCTAAGCCAATGCCATTGTATAGTGGATACCATGCCCATTTCTCCATCAAGGGTATCCACCTTTATGAACCTTTACTTATTTATTAAAAAGTTTAATGTATGAATTCCACGTTCCTTTATCATGGAATAAATGTTTATGTTTTATGAATCCATGTTTTATGATCCATGTGGCACACTTATGCATGAAATGAAATGTTTAAGAAGGGTGCACCCTTGTAGCGCTCCAATGCATTGGTTAACGTATAGTATCAAGATAAATCATGTGCAATGAGTGTTGAATCATGCTAATTCAATTGAAACGAGGGTTTACTCGTGCTTCATGTGCAATGAGGGTTTACTCATGCTTTGTGTGTAATGATCCTTGGCTCATACTAATTCCATGTTAATTGTTGTTTGCCACATTTCCATGTTAGGATTATCATGCTTTATCATGCCTTTATGTTCATGTTTTATTTATTCTCTATTGATATTCCTATTGTCTAACATGTATTGTACTCTTCATGTTATTCCATGTGTACTCCCTTACTGGGATTTATAGCTCACCCTTTTCTTATGCATGTCCTCAGGTTATCCCATGCAATGCTAAGTACAAGGGAATGTAGTGGTCATGTAAAGGAAGTTTTCAATAAAGATGTTGTATTTCATGTTTTATGTTTTTATGTAATGATCCTAATCCCCATAGAGACTAATCCTCTCGATCTTCTTTGTTGTATCAAGTGATGTTTTATGCTATAAATCATGTTTAAGTTGTAATAAAAAGTAGGGTTGTCATACTTTCTACATGGCCAATTAATTAGTGATCTTTAAGAGTTTCTCTATATGTTAAAAAGTACAACCTTTCCCTAGAAAAGACGTATACCAAGATATTTAAAAGTTAAGGATTCACCCATTACACCAATAGATATGTCCATCAAACTCTATTTTTATACTAAAATTTAATTACTGAATACCATGGATGATTTATTCCATCCAATGGAATTTTATGGCACTTTTTTATAATTATGGAATATCATTTTGATTAATTATATCATTATATTAGAAGATTTTAAAAATAAAATACTATCATATGTACATATAATTTTTTATGGAACATGTAGATCTATTCATCCCCTTATCATCAGGTAGATACTAACTCATGAATGGTCATTAACACATCGACATAGATAATCATCAACAATAGAAAAGTGGAGGCCAAAATTTGAATTTCTATATCTGAAACCATAAGATAATTAAAGAACGCGTTGGGAGATCCGTTGATAAATAAAAACAAACAATCACATTTCATGATTATGGGTATCATTTTGATGTAGTAATTAGATAAAATATTCTTGATAAGGAATTATATGATCAGACTCCACTTTATAGTGTCAAAGGCCTTTTAAATGAACATTTATATTGAAAATTTCCCATTATTATTATTATTACATATTATATTGATACTATCTAAGGAAAGTTTTTTGAAATTTGGATTTATCCTACTAGAAAAATAACCAAATTGTATAGGGGTAATAATATTCTAGACAAGATTCCCCTTCACCATGGTCATGGTTTCTCTAATAATAATTGGAATGGATTTTCAAAGAGAAAGTAGACGAATTTCCCTTATGCATATTTAATTTTAAATATGTGGTGTTAGAGAAATAAAATTTTAATATTCCAGAAGAAATTGAATTTTAGAGTAAGAATTCTCTGATTGCGTTTATAATCTCCTCATTCATGGTATCCTAGAATAACTGGAAGAACTTTTTTTTAAAATAATATAAGCCCACATTTATTTATATATTCATTTAGAACAATGAATATTTTACCACATATTAAAATGGGGAATTAGTTAAATCTTGGTTATGAGGATTCTAAAAACATGTAATAATTGAATCAATCGATTTAATATAGTCTCCATTTCCATCATAATTGTAGAGATTCCTAAAATACTTCACCATTACATTTTAAATGTCACTCTCAAATGTGAATAGAGATCCATTGACTTGAATTTAATATATTCCTATATTTTTCTTTTTCTCCAAGTGTAGATGGTAGACGAAAATAGTGTTCCTATAAAAATATTTGAGCCACATAACATTAATTTCATTAACATCCACCCTTTACTAGAGAACTATGAGGACATCCAGCTTAGAATGAAGCTGGATCTCCTAATGGGATGATCGATGTTACAAATTACTGGTAATATGTATGTTTATAATATATATTTTAGTTCACTTGATGTGAACTTTTAACCTATTGAAATAAAATTTAATCAATTAAATCAAAATATTTTTTTTATCTTGGAATCCATGAAAAATAGAGGTATTCTATTATAGTACTTTTTCCATCCATTGATAATAACTTTGATACATCAATGAATTATAATTAATTCATTATTGAACATAGAATTTATTTGAACAATTGTCATGGTTTCCTATTGGATTTCAATAATTAATGAATTATGACAAAAATTGAATTTGAGGTGGATGAACCTAGATAGTTTAGTGGGTTAATGTTTTCATTGTTCTAGAAGAAGCATATATCATGTTTGTTTTTCGGTCATCCAATTATAGTAAACCTACAACAAGAGAATTAGGCTTCAGTGATTGGAGCCTCAATAAAATTGAAGTGATTAATGTTGTATGATAATTCATCTATAGAAATTCTTGAGAAGTTCGATCTAGTAATTTCACATATTCTCATAAATGTATTGATGTATCAAATAATTGTCCTCTTTTGGTCTATTTTCTTATTCAATCAAGTGAATTACATCAAAATTTCTCTTCTCCATTTTGGTATTTGACTTCAAACCAGTGAAACATATTGACTATTAGAAACACTATCTTTGAACTATAGAATAGTTGCTTGGTATAGATGTATTATAATATGATTATTATGCATCTTACTTATATGTATTTTTGAAAACATTTAATTGGTGAATTATTTCGAATTCAATGACCTTTTTTATATAAGAAATTCATATTTGTGACCATATGAGAGGTACTATTACAATTTTTTACATCTAAAATTTCTATGTGAGTTTGGATGCCCTTGTATAAACAATGCTAAATGTGAAAATATTGGGACGTTTCAATAGCGTGTAGTTGATGTATCATATTATTTTAAGCTTTAAATTATTGAATATTTGTCATTTATGTTAATGTGAAAAGGATGATTATAGATAATAATTGTTGTAATCTATTTAAGAACTCAAATTATTATTACACACATTATGAATAATGTTTTAGAAGGGATGATTAAATAGTTCTTATTGAACACTGGGATAAAGTTTCAAAAATTAGATTAGAATACAAACATTATGTTGATGATGATTCAACTATCTCAATTAGGGAATACTAATTTTCATTATCTAATAAAAGGATGAGGTTGTCCCGACCCGTCCTCGGGGCCCGTGCCATGACTACCCCACGCCCGCCTTCCATAGGCCAGAGGCAGGAGACTAGAACCAAAGGTGTAGATCCCAATAAAATGGGAAGGCATTGCCTTTATAAAATTAAACAACACAACATAGTACACAACTGAAGTAGGCACTAAGGAAACTGAGTACAAAAGTAAGTGATGAATAGTAAATGGGCCAGTATACAATCCCAACTGAAAGTACAGTACAACTGAAAGCTAGCACAACAACAGTAAAGTAAAACAGTGACCACTGAGTCATCCTCTAGAAATCCCATCGGAAGGGTGGGTACAACTGGCCTCCTGAGAACCTCAAGTCAGTCCACCCACTCCGTGTACGTCTCGCCAAGTGGTCCACCTCTAGCTACCGTCCAACACAACAAGTCTCCACCTCAATCAGTGATGTCCGTCGTCTGCAACCAATACAATGTAGTGTAGGCAAAGCCAGTGCAGGGGTGAGTATACGATACTCAGTAGAGACCCTGAGACCCCCGAAGGTCTCCCAAAGTCCACAAAGGATAAACCATTCAATATACTTACAAACACGATGTATCAAACGACCCTACATAGGTATATTCACATACATATACCTAAGTTATCAATCACAACATGACTCCCACTCTCGAGCCCAAATATAACCTAGTCCACATAGGAAAAAAGTCAATCACGTCGATGATAATGATTGAAAATCAAGACTCGGCTCACACAGATATACATCTTTCATATATCAACAGATATGATCAGATGTATTCACTGATTAATCTATGCTGTCAGACCCACACAGGGTACAAGACCAGCTAAGCTGTCAGACCCACACAGGATACAAGACCATCTACTCTACTAGACCCACATAGGATACAACTACATAGGTTGAACTGCTGGACCCACATAGAATACAAGAACATTAGTCATCACCTTCGAACCCATGGAGGATTCTAGTACGGTAGTCATCGCTGTTGAACCCATGGAGGATTCCAGTACTGTAGTCATTGTTGTTGAACCCACAGAGGATTCTAGTATAGTAGTCGACGCAGTCACAACCAGCTCTAGGGTTCCCGCAGATAGCACGCTTGATTCCGGGAGGGTCCGCTCTTCGATCCAAGGGGTTGGTACATAAACTTCCATGAAATCTAGAGTAGAATGTATCATGAAGTTCCGTCTCATAAAAATAAACCCATCGCAATATAAGGACACTCAATCGAATTCCCGATCTAGGAGTTATTGGCTTTTTCGTTTCCGGGGCCCTGTTGGAATTATGCTCATTCCAAACCCGGACATTTCCCAAAGTCTTCAAAAACTCACTTATAGTATCGCAAAAGGACCGCCACATCACGATATTCTTTGT
The DNA here is from genome assembly GCA_963277665.1 of Viscum album. NCBI lineage: Eukaryota > Viridiplantae > Streptophyta > Magnoliopsida > Santalales > Viscaceae > Viscum > Viscum album. Next base: position 400,895,367 of record OY728130.1, read on the forward strand.
GCCACAGACGACGCATCGATCAGACGCGTGGTCTTCAAGATATTCATGTTTAGGTGGAAACAGGCTCGACCCGTTAAGCCCAGTTGGCCGACAGGTTGGGTCAACCCGGTCTTGGTGGGTCTGACCTGGTAGATGGTCGGTCCAGCCCGATGAATCACGTGGCCTGACCCGGCGAGGTGCGGCACGGCGCGTCCCTGCCCGGTGTGGCAGGGGGTGGCTCTGCTGGCCGAGCAGTCCGGGGGGGACTTTCCCAAACCTGCTTTGCCAAGTGGCACTACCCTCCAAAACCGGCGGGTCAAAGCCAGACAACATTCATGGCGCAAGCGTCCCGCTCGGGCGGGCCGCAGTTTTTCTAGAGTGGCGCCCTCCTAGAGCTGTGGGTCTTCTCATCCCAGTCAGCCGTCTGCTGGTCGGTTCGCCCGCCAAGCAGCCCACGGAACGCGGGCATCAGTATTCTGCAGCGCGGTGCCCCTTGTGGAGCCACGACCCTCCTTCATCCCGGCCTTCTTTAGGAGGCCGGTTATCCTTTAGACGAGTGGCCCACAGTTGTGGGTCGGGGTTCCTACGCACGTGGCCACCATCTTCGATCGTCGCTGCTTCCGAATTGCAAATAAAAAAAATAACGACGGAAGGATGCCAGGCCATGTTTGTTCGGCTCGCGCCCTCCGCGTTAGGCGTTAACAATTGGCCAATGTAAATTCAGAGGATTAACAATAATGGGGGGTAAAATTTATTCAATCAAGATGTCAAACTTCATTGATCTGTAGAAGACGAGTGTCATGGTAGATCGGTGTTGTCCAGTCATGGATGGCGGAAGAGTTGTTGTCGTAGGCGACGTAGACTTCTTGACAAAGAGGAGCATCTGATGAAGAAGTGTCATTGGAAGAATCCCATTGCATTCTTCATCATGGATGTTCTTCGTTGAAGAATGGTGTTCTTCATCGAAGAAGGATCACCTCTCATTAATCCTCCAGAGCCTTTCCCCAAAAGTGATTTTCCAACACAAACAAAAGCCCTCAAATTAGAATAATTTCCATGAATTTAATAATAATTCAAAATAGGTGTCAATTAATTAATGGAGATATTAATTATATTGGTTGACACATTTAATGGGAGAGAGGTGGAGAGGCTCCACCATAATAAATATGTACAGTTGTCATGATAAATAGTAGCGAATTAATAGGGAGTTGAGGGGAGGTGGAAGGGTGTAGGTTACTGTTGGCCCCACCACACTATATCCTCTTAGGAGAGGTTATGTGGGGTGTGAGCCCACCCTTAATATCCTACTGTAGGATATAACTACCAAAATTAAATAAAATTGTGTAGAATAGTTTTATTTAATTTTTTTTTTCTGAATCCCCAATAATTAACATTCAACCCTTATAAAACGCAACTGCGGTGAAGGCCCCCTTAAGCGAATATTTCACTACGAGTTCATTGGTTTCCTCGGATTTGAATTCCGAGCATTGGTTAAAATGGTAGAAAATCCCGCTCAGATGTTTACTGAACGTACCCGAACAAAACTTTTAAAATTGATTTCGGGAACACCGAGCCTCTGAATCAAGTGCCGTCAGAAACCGCAGACTCGTACAATTCCAAAGTATTTAAGATAAACATTTAATTGTAATTTCTAGGTCTTTACATTACCCACACCTCAAGGATTTACGTCCCTGTAAAGATACAACACACACTAGGAGAACAAATGGGGGTATTGGGCATGCATCTGCGTCTCCTGCTGCCAAGTGCTCTCATGGAGGTTCCTGTGCTACCAACAAACGCGCACCAGAGGAATCGACTGTCCACATAGGACATGCTCTTATTAATCCTCGATCTCCACCTGGACCTCCTTGGATTTCACCTCGTCATCAATGTACACCTCCCCGTGATCGATGATGTGTGTAGTGCCGTGCATGTATCTCCTCAGCTGACATACACGGAAGACGTCATGCACCCGATGCAACTGAGGTGGATGGGCCAGGTGGTTATCCACCTCACCAACTTTGATGAGGACCTGGAAAGGTCTAATGAATCGTGGAGATAACTTGCCACCCCGGAAAAATCTTTGTATACCTCATCATGGTGAGACTCGTAGGAAAATGTGGTCACCATCCTCGAACTCCAGTGGTCTCCACCTCCTATCATCATATGATTTCTGTCTGCTCTGTGTATTCTTCATCCGCTCCTATATGATCTGCACCTTCTCCGTCGTAGCCTGCACCATCTCTAGTCTTTCAAATGTGGACTCCCCTAGTTCAGTCCAACAAAGTGGCGATTTGGAAGGTCGGCGGTACAGTACCTCGTATTGTGCCATCCTGATGGTGGTGTTGTAGCTGTTGTTGTACACAAACTCCCCCAAGGGTAAGTGATCCTCCCAGCTATGACCAAAGTCGAGGACACATGCAAGGAACATTTACTTGAGATTATGAATGGTCCTCTCGGTCTGGCCATCTATCTGAGGATGGAAGGTGGTGCTCAGTTGTTGTTACATCCCCAATGCCTCTTGAAACCCCTTCGAAAGCCGAGAAGCAAAGCTTGCATCCAAATCAGAGATTATCTTCGATGGCATACCAAGAAGTCGTATGATCTATTGTATGTAGAGGCGTCCCAAGATCTCTATAGAGACCTGCTCTATGATTGGTAGGAAGTGGGACAACTTGTTGAGTCATTCTACGATCACCCAGATAGAGTCGTGTCCTCTATATATACGTGAAATCCCCGTCACAAAATCCATGGTTATCTTGTCCCACTTAAACTCTAGGACCTCTAAGGGCTGTACCAATCCTGCTGGTACTTGTTTGTCTGCCTTCAATTACTAACAAGTGAGGAATTGTGAAATGAACTCTGTTATAACCGTCTTCATCCCCGACCACCAGGGATGTCGTCTGATATCCTGATACATCTTCTCCACTAATTGAAGTACCGCTAGATGGGAAGTGTGGAACTCCCTTATCACCTCCTCCAATAATTCAACTGGTACTATCATACATCCCTTGAAGAGGATTACGTGGTCCCCTCCTTTATAAAATCCTTCAGGTGGAAGCCCTGAGGATATCTTAGCACATTGTGTCTCACAGTCAGCATCTCCTCACTGTGCCTCTCTAACTCGCTGATGAAGTGGAGGAGTGACTGTGAGAGGCTGAAGGAAGTATGCTCCATTGTATCCACAAAGGATATATACAATGTGGATAGCTACTCCATCACCTCTCCTAGAAGGTGAATTCCCAATCTCCGACTGAGAGCATAAACTACAATGTTCCCCTTCCCAGGAGTATAGACTATCTCAAATTCATTGTCTTGGAGGAACTCGATCTATCTCTGCTATCTCAGGTTCAGGTCCTTCTGCGAGAAGATGTACTTGAGACTCTGGTGGTCAGAGTAGACTGTAAAACGCTTGCCCATTAGATAGTACTGCCACATCTTCAAGGCAAAGAGCACTGTTGCTAACTCCAGTTCATGGGTACCATTGTTCTGCTCATGCTGTCTCAACTACCGTGAACCATAAGCGATCACCGCTTGCTCCTGCATCAGAACACAACCGAGTCTGTTCCCTGATGTGTCATAGTAAACTACGTACCCATCATCCTCCTCAGGTAGCCTCAATATTAGAGAACTGTTCAATCTTCGCCTCATCTCCTAAATGCTCTGCTAGTATCTACTTGACCACACGAAGGGATTCCACTTCTTTGTCAAAGATGAAAGCGGTGCTACAACTCTCGATAATTCTAGCATGAATCTATGATAGTACCCAGCCAGACCCAAAAAACTCCACACCTCCTTTACACTCCTGGGTGACTCCAAAGTAAGCACTACCTCGATCTTTGTGGATCCACTGCTACACCCGCCTCCAAGATAACATGTCCCAAGAATTGAACCTCTCAAATCGATAACTGAATCATCAAGAGATTACCATAAAGTTGGTGTTCTCATAGTGTATCTAGTACAAACTGCAAGTTGCAGGCGTGCTCCTCCTCAGTAGTCGATTAAATCATTATGCCGTCGATGAAGTCTATGAAAAGATGATCAAGATAAGGCTAGAAGATCATATTCATGAGACTTGTTAACACTGGTGGAGTGTTGGTTATGCTGAAGGGCATAACCAAGAACTCATAGTGGCCATACTGACACCTGAAGTTCATCTTATGCACATCCTCATCACGAACTCTAAGTTGATGATATCCTGACCTGAGGTCTATCATTGAGAACCAACGTGCCCACTTCAGATGATCGAAGAGGTCGTCAATCCTCGAAAGTGGGTACTTGTTCCTTACGGTCACCTCATTTAGGTGACGGTAGTTGACACATAGTATTAAGCTTCCATCTGCCTTCTTGGTGAACAAAATCAGTGAAGGCCATGGTGAAATACTATGTGGGATGAATCCCTTTCCCTATAAGTCCTCCAGATGTACCCACAGCTCACAAAACTCTATAAGAGCCATCCGATATGCTGGGTAGATATCGGTGCTATCCCGAGGTATAGATCTATGTAGAAGTCTACCTCTATACAAGGAGGTAGTCCTGGAATGTCCTCTGGAAAACCATCCGCATATTGATCCACCACAATAGAAAAACTCTGACTCCGCACATCAACTACTCCGAGGATGAGACCATCCAACTGATGTGTAATTGACTTCCCTCTCCTCTGTGTAAGTCCATCCAGCGCTGAAAATGCTCCCCTTATCACTGGTGATGGTGAACATGCTCCCATCTGTGCAGATACATCGCACCTTGTGCCTGATACATTCGATCTGATCATGGACCGTATATAACCAGTCCATACCCAAGATGATGTCGTAAGGCCTCGACACCGCTACAAGAAGATCCCACCTAAAGCTCTCATCACACTACCGGCACCAGTGTGAAATCATCAAGTCTGATCTTGTAGGAGTCTCTAAGCATAAGGATTGAGCCAACGGCTCTGTCGAAATCCCTGAGCTTCGAACATGGGCAGTGAAAATTAAAGAATGACTCGAACCTGTGTTTATAAAAACTTCCGCAATGGTGGAGTAGAAACAGATAGTATCTCGAATTATCTATGGTGTCCCATGGTCATAGACCTCGACTTCCTGGAGTTGTGCCCACCTCTGTCCGTCAGATCCTTGTGGTTGGGGTCGACCTCCTGGTGGTGGTGGTGGTAGAGACTCGAAACGTCCTCCACCACCCGCTGCTCGGCCATGTCCTCTACCTCGTCTGCCCGCTCTTGGCGGAAAACCACAGTCAAACCTCTACCTTTGACTGGGAGGTCCCTCTACTGTCTGCAACTCATCTGCATGGTGGGTCGGGTAGTCACCGGCCATGTGGCCCTGCTCGCCACATGCATAGCAATGCCTAATCCTCAAAACGTTGGCTCTGTTTCGGGTGCCCCACACAACTGAACCTGTATCCTAAGGTTCCTTTCCTAATGACCTACCCCGCTTGGACCTCTGTGACATCAATCTACTACAAGCTGTAGAAGACTTTTCTACATGTTTCCCTGCGGTGGATCTCGCTACTAGTGACTGCTCAGCAAGAAAGCTCTCCACTAGAAGGGCTCGCTCCAGCACCTCGACCTGCATCGGGATGCTGAGGGGAATCGTCGAAGCCCTGATCTCGTGCCTTAGTCCATGCCTGAATGTTAAGGCCCTGAATAACGGGTCCCGTACCATATCCGTGGAGTAGCATGAGATGTCAGTTAACCTTGATGAGTAATGCGCTACTTTAATGCTACCCTACTGCATATGCAGTAACTCCTGAATCTGCACCGCACAAAGGGTGGCAGGAATAAACTCTGAGTGGAAGAGACTCTCGAAGTCTGTCCAAAGTAGATATTCCTCATCCTGCACCTGGAGCATCAAGCTCCACCATCTACTAGTTTCTACGTGCAAGAGACTCATAGAAAGGATCACTATAAGGTCGGCTAGTGTCCCTACCAATATGAAGACTCTGATGATAGCCTCCAGCCAATCCTCAGCTGCCTGATGGTCTGTCTCTCTGCGGAACCTGGGTGGCCTCTGTCGCTGAAACTCGTGCAATGCACTTAGGCGGCATGCACTCTCTGCAGCTTGGGATGGTAGTTTCGGTGGCTCAGCGGGTAGTCGTACTACTGGTGCCTCTGCTATGATGGGGCCCTGCACTGAGGTCTTATCGCTCGGTGGGATTCTATATCGCACATAACTTAAAACCGTATCTTGCTTCCTTCGTAGGGCCATCCTGAAAAGAAACAGGTGAGCCACGGTCAAAACTGTATACCTGGTGAGCTGACACAAAGTAATCACAATAAAAATGTCAAGGGAAACACTGACGCAATCAGTGTTTTCATGCACTGAGTTGGAAACCAGAGGTTAGGGTCTTGGTGTATGGATATGTCAGCTACCACACCAACACTGTACTCCCTAGACTGAAAACAACACTCAACACTCTTAACACTATTTCTTCACAGAAAGAAAGATTAGAGTCTTGAGTTCTGTGGTAGAACTGAATCCTTTGATACCAATTTATCACGACCCATCCTTAGGGCCCGTTCCATGAATTCCTCAACCCTGCCTTCTATTGACCATGGGCAGGTGACTAGCACAAAAGGTTTAAATCTCGATAAAAAGGGAAGGAATTTCCGTTATAAAATTAAACAACACAACAGAGTACACAACTGAAGTAGGCACTAAGTAAACTGAGTACAAAAGTTAGTGATGAAAACTAAATGGGCCAGTATACAAGCCCAACTGAAATTACAGTATAACTGAATGCTAGAACAACTACAGTAATGTAAAACAGCAACCACTGTGTCGTCCTCCAAAAATCACACCTAAAGGGTAGGTACAGTTGGCCTCCACAACACCTCAAGTCCATCCGTCCGCTCTGTGTACGTCTCGCCAGGTAGTCCACCTTCGTGTACCGTCCAGCTCAAAAAGTCACCACCTCGATCAGTGTTGTCCTTCATTTGCAACCAACACAACGTAGTGCAGGTAACGCCCATGAAGGGGTGAGTATACGATACTCAGTAGGGACTTGAGACCCCTGATGGTCTCCCAGAATCCAAAAAGGATAAACTACAGAAGAGAGATACAAACACGAAGTATCAGAAAACCCTACTTAGGTATATGCCCATACAAATTCCAAATTTATCACCCACAACACGACTCCCACTCTCAAGCCCAAATACAATCCAGTCCCCATAAGAAAGAAGTCAACCGTATCGATGATAATGATTGAAAATCAAGACTCATCTAACATAGGTATACATATTTCGTATAGCGATAAAGATGATCAGATGTAGTCACTGATTAATCTAAGATATCAGACCCACACATGATACAAGACCAAATACGATGTCGGACACACAACGGATACAAGACCAGCTACTCTGCCAGACCCACACAGGATACAAGTAGAGAGGTCAATCTTCCAGACCCACACATGATAGAAGAACAGTAGTAACCACATCGAACCCATGGAAGATTCAAGTATAGTATTCATCGTTGCCGAACCCATTGAGGATTCCAGTACATTAGTCATCGCTGTCAAACCCACGGAGGATTCCAGTACAGTAGTCGACGCAGTCGCACCCATCTCTAGGGTTCCCGCACACAGCACACTCGATTCTGGGAGGGTCCGCCGCTCGAGCCAAGGGGTAAGTACATATACTTCCATGAAGTCCAGAGATGATGTATCCCGATATTCCGTCCCATCAAAAGAAACTCAAAGCGACAGACCGTGCGTCAATCGGACGCCCGGTCAGGGAGTTATTGGCTTTTTTGTTCGAGGGTCTTGGTTGGAATTACGCTCGTTCCAAACCCATCCATTTTCCAATGTTGTCCATTTTCCAAAGTCGTCCAATACTCACATAGAGTATTAAAAAAGGACCTCCACATCATGAGGGTCCCTGTTCCGCAAACGGCATGTCGATCGGACGCGCATTCTTCATGATATTTAAATCTAAGTGGAAACGGGTCCGACCCATTAAGCCTAGTGGGATGACAGGTTGGGTCATGGCAGGTCCAACCCAGAAGAGGGTCAGACAGACCCAATGAATTGCACGGCCTGGCAAGGAAGGGCATGGCCCGGATGGTCACGGCTCGGACGGCTGGCTGAGCAGCTCGGCCCAAAGGCCGAGTTGTCCGAGGGGGGGGGGGGGGCACTTTCCCGAACCGGTGGTGCCAAGCTATGCCACCCTCCTAAACCAGATGGCTTGCCTTCATGACACATGCGGCCCACTCAGGAGGGCCGCAGTTCATCAAGGGCGGCGCCCTCCTAGCGCTATGGTTTTTCTCACCCCGGCTGGCCACTTGCCAGCTGGTTCGCCGGTCGAGCGGCCCGTGGAATGCGGCTCGCAGTCTTCTGCATCATGGCGCCCTTGGTGGTGTCGTGCTCCTCCTTTGGCCCGACCAGCTTTAGTTGGCCGCTTCTCCATCGGCCGAGCAGCCTACGGTTGCAAGCCTCGGTTACTTCGCATGCGGACGATGCGCGACAACCACCTTCAATCGTCTCCCCTTCCAGATTTCAAATAAAAAAATGGAAGAGGGGTCGTCGGGCTGTGTTTGTTTGGCCCAGGCCCTCCGCTTTAGGTGGTAACAATTAGTCAATGTCAATTCATAAGATTAACAAGAATGGGGTTTCAAGTTATTCACTCAAGAATATACAAACCCCTACCTTGAAAAAGACATCACACGTCATCGATCCACGGAAGATGAGCGTCGCAATAGATCAGTGTCATCCAGTCTATGATAGCGAAAGAGTCATTGTCGTAGGCGACATATACTTCTTGATGTCGAGGTGCGTCTGATGAAGAAGCGCCGTTGGAAGAAGTACTTTTCATTCTTCATCAGGGATATTCATTATTGAAGAACAATGTTCTTTTTTGAAGAAGGATCACCTCTCTTTAATTTTCCAGAGCATTTCCCCAAAAGTGATTTTCCAACGCAAAGAAAAAGGGCTCTCAAATTAATAGAATTTCCATGCAATTCATATTAATTCAAAAGTGGTGTCAATTAATTAATAATGATATTAATTAGATAGGTTGGCACATTTAATGGGCGGGAGGTGGAGAGGCTCCACCATAATAAATATGAGGACTTGTCAAGATAAATAGTAGGGAATTAATGGGGAGTTGACTAGAGATGGAAGGGTGCGGGTTCCCGTGGGCCCCACCACACTAAATCCTCTCAGGGAAGGTTATGTGGGGTGTGGTCCCCCCTTAACTTCCTCCTGTAGGTTATAACAGCCAAAAATAAATAAAATTGTGTACATCTATTTTATTTAATTTTTATTCTGAATCACAAATAATTTACTTTCAATCTGCATAAAACACAATTATAGTGAAGGTCCCCTTAAGTGAATACCGGTGTTGTGAGTTTATCAATGTCCTCAGATTTTAATTTTGAACACCGATTCAAAATATAGAAAATACCGCTCGTACATTTACTAAACGTATCCGGAAAAACATCAGAAATTGATTCTAGGCACACCGAGCCTCAGAATCAATTGTCGTCAGAAACCGAAGACTCGTAAAATTCCAAAGTATTTAAGAAAAAAAAATTCCTTGTAATTTTAGGGTCATTAAATAGATTGTAAATAAAGGATGAATAACTAAATTTGTAAACTATATCGTTAGGTTCTCACAAGATACTCTTTTTAGAGAGATGCATAAACCTTCCTTTTTTCTCAGATTTAACAATGATTCATGAAAATGTTATAAGTGAATCGGGGGAGGTATAACTCTATGAATGATGAATTATATCATATATTGATGAATAAAACATGGGAGTTGGTACCCATGACTAAGAATAAGAATTATATTGGTACACAAATTTTTATTTTGAAACAAGATTAATGAAACCAGATAAATAATTAGAATAATAGGAAGACATGTATAAAAAAAGTACCAAAAATTTAAAGAAATTTATTTGGATGAGGAATTGATATTTGTTTCTAGAGTAGATAAAATTGGAGTATTTATTTTTATTACATCATTAGGAAAATATAATATTTTTAAATAGATTTCATATAATCCTTCATCATTAGTATATTGAAACAGGGATTGTGCATTGATATACCCTATCATTTCTTCCCTAGTAACGATAAAATTTATGTTTTCTAGTTATTGAAGGCTCTATATGGGATAAAATGGGACCTAATAGCATGTAATTTTTTGTTAACAATTTAATGAGGTAATAATGCTGACAGCGGATCTTTGAAAAAAAATATACTTTAATTATAAAAAAGGGATTTCAAATACTTTTATTAAATATGTATATTATATTATTCTTTATGGCTAATGTAGTATATGAAAAATTTCATTTAAATACAAAGATGTTATTTAAAATTTTATCTATTAGATAAATGAGATACGTGTATGGATTATAATGTTTTAAGTGGAAGGTTATATCATTACTTATCAATGAAAATAATAATGGGATTTTTAAATGCAGTTTACAATGATGTATTCAAATAAACATTATATAATAATATCTTTGGGATTTATTTAGAAGGAAGAAAAATGGAAATAAGATGACACTAGATAATTCTTTAAGAAAATAAAAATATTTCAATACTTGAAATATTCAATTTCACGCATTGTATATTTTCTATATTATGATCAAGGTATCAAATTAAACCAATTGAGTGTCAATTCATTAATTAAATCAGAAGTCTCATGTATGATAAAGGAATTATGTAAAAAAGTTTAAAAGAAGGAAATATAGAAAATCTATGTGTTTTTTAAATGTAAAATTTATATTGGGATAATAATATATATGAAAAACGATCAACTTCTAATAGATTTTTATTTTTATATTAAATTTATATATGTTAGAAAACACATAATCAATGTTTAGTGACCCAGAGCACTAGTAAATCATGATATATGGCTTCTACTAAAGCTATAACCCTATTTTTGTTGATGGGAACTCAATTAGAACATATAATGGTAAAAACATTCCCACTACCTGTTGGATGTAATATTCATAGTATTATTAATTTATCACCATATACATTTTTACAATATCAGTAAAATAATTTTTATTGAAAATATTAATTAATAAATGATATTGTATTGAAAAAATTTGATGAAGCAAGAATATGCTTTAATAATAATGAAAATAACATGTGATTTTAATGAACCATTTCTAATCGAGACGTTTACTCTTTGTGGTTAATAATAGTATTTTAACTAAATTCCTCTAAAAACAAATGTATGCTAATTTCATCCCCACTCCAACTTTCTATATGAATATTTCTTTCTAAGGGGGAGAATGAAAATATAAATATCTTTAGGTTTATTCCTTTATGTATTTTAATAATTTAAATATAAAGGGAGATGATTCTATTTTAATGAAAATAAGAATATGTGTATTTCACCAAGATGAGTGGGATATATCACGTTTATGTGGATCATATATTTAGAGAGTTAATTTAAAAGGGATATGTTTTGAGGGAAATATGTCGGTGTGTAAATTTATTATGATTTTTGATTGGATATATCATATTTGATGAGAATTTTTTAGACACATTTTTTATATAGGTTCTTGGAATAGTTTTTCCCAAGTGGAATACAAATTTCATGTTATTAAATTATTAAAGATGTAGATGATTGTCACTATTATGGAGATATAACATTTTTGTTCAACATTTATGTTTTCTACATATATTTTTCTCATATGGCTGTAGAATTGTTAAATAAAACTATATTCTCATGTGTGATGAATTTAATGTCATTTATGTCGAATTATTTCCAAAAAAACTTCAAAAGATGATATTGTTAAGACTATGAAATTTTCATGGGGACCTTTTATCTAATGATTTAGATGATTGAATGTTAGTAAGAGATGAAATGGATGTGATTATTATGTTACCATGTGTTTTTCAAAAAATATTATTTCTCAAAGATATAAATTCGTATGATAACGTTTAGTGAATTTTTGTTTTGGGATATTAAAAGGATTTAAAATTATAATTTTTTGAGCATGATGAGTGGTGCTTGATGTAATGGTAATATCTACACACCATGGTTAGGTATGAAATAATCATGTAGATTTCAATAGAGTAGTAAATGTATTGGTTTCATTGGAGATGGCCATTTTTCTTATCCATTAATAGATTAATATAATTATACCATGACATTATTAAATGACTAATAAGGCATAACAATAAAATAGTTAAATGAATTTTGAAATTGGCGTTTTAGTTTGTATTTCAATTAAAACGGTTTTATATTAAAAAACATATTTGTATTATATTCCCTATAGGTATCCATGGTGAATGGGGGATCAATGTTATTATATATTTTTGGAACATTCATCATATAAGCGGAATGAATATGTCTTCTTACTTTTCCAAAATATGAATTATTACGGGAAGACAGATGGGGGAGACAACATCATCGTTCATAAAACATTCATGTTTTATTAATTCATCAAAATAGTTACATGCCTTTTTATAGTGATGTGAAATTTATTGTCATATTTCCATGTCATTAAACAATATGACCCATGTCATTTATGATTCCTTGGTGTTAGTAGAAAATACCAGTTCAAAATGAGGAACTGAAAACATTTTATGGTGTTGGGAGTGTTTGAAGAAGACTAAATGTTGTGTTGTATAGTTAGATACAAACCAAACTAAATATTACATAGTTAATGATATATATATTCAATATTTGATGGAATGATCGAAAATAAACCATGGTGAATAGTTATGACGTCATAGAAAAAAAAATTCATGATTTTTGGAATAAGTGATGATGTGGTTTAGTAAAGGCCTAATGAAATAGTCTCATTTTATCTTTATTGTCTCTAACCATTTCAACGAAACACATGATAGAATAAAATAATACATAGTCTCAAATGATTCTAAATAATGTGATAAGTAGCTAAAGATAGTTACTTATTTTTATTCATATTTTAAATTCAAATTTTAACAGAAAAAACATGATTCTACTGTGAAATGAGATATTTTCAAAGAAAATTGAAAATTCATGAGATAATGAATAATTAAAAGAGAAAATAATTTCAATTATAATGTAGAATATGAAAACGATATTGGGGAGGATAAATAAGAATCAACACAAAAAATTATATGAAATAATGATACACTAGATGATTGTGTAGTTATTGGAAAAAACATTTTTATATTTATTTTTATTAAAGGGAACTTTATACTATTGGTATAAAATCATGTAACCTAATTTTATAGAAAAAAATGATTTAAAAAAAATCCATAGGATTATTTTGGTAAAGTATATGAGGTTGGTTATTACTGAGACATATCAAGGACTAGAGACTCATTTTAATTAGTGAATCCTATAAAAAATTATTCCTTTTGTGTATGAATGGTTTATTTAGAAATGAAAATATATATCCGATTAAAAGTTTGAAATGAATTATTATATATAAAAATTAAAATATTTGTATCATTAATTAACCCCACTCTCTTTGATTCCCCACTAATCATGAGGTCCTTCAACCGCTTATTGTAAATCATGAGTTGGAAATATAATCTATAGGGGGTTCAACTATTGAGATTCATATTCCATAAATCTATCATTTTTCATTTGAATATACCTAGGACATTTCCATTATAGGACACTATAGATAAAAAACCAATTATATTCCAAATTACAGAGTCTGTACAAGTTCACTAACCATTCTCCTCAATAATTCCTTGAATCTAAAATCACACTCTATTTCACATGTGAATTTCACTGAATATATTGTCAAAAAATCAAATATATTAAATGGTTGAATTTTCGAAAAATCAATCATTGAAAATATAAATATTAACGAAGGAAACTACGTATTTTAGTAATGTTTGTGGGTATTGACCATTCCATTGATGTTTTTTGACTGTTCACTAGATACACTATTAATTGATAAAATATATCAATGTAATAAAACTTATGAAATCCAAAATTCATGTTTACTAAATATATTATTGGATTAATAATTTGATAAAACACAAAGAATGATTTGAAAATGTGATTGGTACTCCTCAGTGTACATGGATTATACTATAATATCATTAATAAATGTAACTATAAACATATGGTGATAATAAATAATACTCTATTCATCAAATAAATAACCTAGAAGGTGTATTTTTTCACACAAAATGAATTATAGTAGTCTAACAACAACCATACATTGTATTAATAGATGGATTTGGGATACAATCTTTCTATATTAACCTATGATAACTAACCTGAATATAAATCATAGCGACTTACTCACCCCTTGATGTTGAGGAATTTGTTTATAAATATGAGGTAATATATATTTGATCATTATTGAATGTTTCGTGACTTCCATATATTAAGTACATAAAATCATTGAATCATAAATATTTTTCCCAAAAGATAGGTTATCCCAATAGGGAAGCATATGGATAAATGAAATTATTATAACACAAATCATGTAATTACTTATTTAATTATGCTAATTACACAATATATATTATATATATTGGCATAGACATTGCTAATTCATCAAGGATAAGATATATAAATATTAAATCTTCCCTAAATGAGGTATATTATTTTAATTTCTTAAAAAATAGATTAATATATTCTTCAATAATGGGAAAATATTTCATTTTTATAATTTCCTCATCCTTATAGTATTTAATTTCATCTATTTCAAAACTAAAAATTTTTTTTGATTGGAAAATAGGGGTAGATTTGTATACGATTCATGTAATGTAATATTCTCATTAAAAGCATTTATCCTCATAACCACTTTAGAAACTCTAAACTAAATATATTTATAATAGCTGGATTATTTATTATTAAAGATCCAATCCAACCCCAAAATTATATCAAAATTTGTCATATGAATGATAATTATATTATCAACAAGTAAACTCACAAGCATCATAATTTGACCTTCCATGTATATATTTGGTATAATGATGACTCATTCACTACTATAAATAATAAATCATTCTATAATATATAATTAGTGATTGAATGTTATTTATAAAACAGATTGTCTTTGGTAACTATAAGTGTATTTGTAAAATAATTCCTAAAATATCATATGTAATATGAAATTTATCACTTAATTTCAATAGATCCAATTTGATCACCATGCCTCTTTTAGGGTAGATTTCCATGGCCATCTAGGGATTTATTAGATTAATATTCCATATCCATATCATTAAAACATGTCAAATTATTTGTGTCTCTCTTTCATTTCAACCATGATATTGATGATATTTTTACCATATTAAAATCATACACCCATTCCTTTTATGTATTACCTTTTTTGTTTCCTCCCATATTTATTACACATATATGTTTCATTCATACCATAATTTCTTTATAGATAGTTCTATCTATATAGTAAACAATCATCCTAATATTATCTTATTTATCTTTGTAATGGATGTTTTTGAAAAATCTTTCTCCAAATCAAAACCTCGTCTTAATATCTCTTTACATATTGAATTTTTTAAGACAATAATGATATAACAATGAGCATTAAACCATAAATTTGGTGATACATCTTTATTTCAATGTAATGTAGATAAAAAAATATATCTGGATAATCTTGAGAATTTATCCTCATAATAAACCATCATTTGATCTTCCATTTTTCAGAATACCATAATTTATTTTACATCTTAACACATTTCTCACATGAAATATATTTTTTTGAAATAAAAAAAAATAAATAAATTATACTAAATATTATTTATTTACTTTTCACACATTGTACTATAAAATTAGTGACCTTCATAGGTTAGTGCCTTACATTAATTCCTATATATTTATGATAAATATTTCATTCTCAGTACACCATCATTTCATAAATATCTTGTATAAGTGTTTAATTCGTTAATTTTTGACAATTAGATTTGGGGAGACACTAAATGGTCTAGGATGTTGGGTCGTAAAAATGACTAAATTGGTTGATCATTGATGAGGTGCATTTGGTTTCTACATAAAGGGATAGTAATATTTCATAAACTGAGTTATTTTCCAAATAATTGTAATTATTTTTTTGTGTCTACATTAAAAACTAATCTAGATTATTTAGACTATACCTACATTTTCCTAGACCATTTCTTAAATTTACACATGTACATGTAGTAGACATTATGTATAAAAATATACTAACATAAATAGATATTATAAAAAATATGTATTGAGTTGATTATATAATCATGATTTCCAGAAAACAATGCACATGCATTTAATACCAGTAAAAACATTTTTGGAATATTATCTCGATTTTTGTTGGTAAAAATAAATATTATTTAACCGTGTTATTATTATTAAAGATTCTAATGTTTGTAATAATAAATTTTTCATAAAATCTAAAATGTTCTTAACCACAGTCCCCCATAAAACCTGGGTTATTTATTACATTGTATTCAAATGAAAAAAGATTCCATAATAAAGAATAATGTTTCAAGGTCCTTATGTAAGATGATACCAAGATATTAAATTATAACTTGGAATATTATAATATATGAGTAAATTTTTTATTAATTCATTCCATATATATATTCAATCATATATAATATTGCACATAATTTTATAGGTAAATAAGAAACAAATGAATTGAGAGATCTCAGATAAACAGTAAGGGTATTTATATAATAATCGAAAATATTGGATTATAATGGTATAAATGATACATTAAGAATGGATAGCTCATATTTCTAAATAAATGAATACATAATCATAACAGAACCCATTGATATAATGATATATAAAAACAATCAAATTAAAGAAAGCAATTGACTTCAAAATTATTGAATTTTTTGGAATGATAAATTTTTTAGATCACAAACTTATTATCAAGGAATTAATCATTGGAATTATCAAAAAAGGGTTATAAATCCTAGTTACACTATCATAATTATCTCAAAATTCATACCAATTAACTGAGGGGATATATACTAATACAACACACCAATCACATAAATAACAAATGAATTACATTAGTTACTAATAAATTATAAGCAATATGTGTATTAATTTTATAGAATAAATATTATAAAAAGACATATAATATTTCATAAATTAATCATATATAATATGAAATTATAGTATAATGAATGGATTATATATACATGTTTATAGAATTCTCTCGTTAATGAATAATTATTTTTTTTCAAATATTAATTATCTTCAAAAATTTTATGAACAATTATGGATAAAATATGTCAAAATAAGTAGCCTCGTCCTATGGAGAAAAAAATAATAGTGTGTAGTTACTTATATTGACAAAAAATGTTATTTTTCATAATCAGTGTTATACATAAACATTCAATGTTATAAGATCAATGAAATTATTGAAAAATCTATACTAAAATTATGATATTGTTATTATGCAAACTTAAGATAAAAATATTTAATTTTAAATTAAATAATACTGTATTAAATATCTTATGTTACACACAATACTGAAATAAAATGAATCATTATTTATGTTATTATAATACATTATTGAATGATAATGTAATATATTTTTACTATATTTAAATGAAGACGAAAACATATATGTAAATAAAAATTTGATAGTATATTTTTTTCATCACATATTTATATTATTAATTTTAAATAATTATATCATTAAAATGAACTTATTATGTTTAATGAATATATGATAAATAATTACTTTTAGATGATAAAATTTAGTGATTTTTAAACTGATATTTTTCAGAACTGTTATTATAGTGTTTGATATATTATCATAATAATTAATTTAATCACTTTTAAAAGTTTATTATGATAACATGTGATATATTCAGGAGTGGAAAAATATTTTAACAATAAATTATTATATATTGATATGATATAATATTAAAAACATAAAAAGATTAAAATGGTCATTTTCAAATAAAACACATTTTTTTGTATATTTTAGAATTTTTATAAATAATAAATATCTATATTTTATGAATTTTATATCAGGAATATTATATGATTTTTTATATAATAATTTCAGAATACTATTATGGTGATGTTTTTTCTTTTTCTGAAATAGTTGACTTTTAGTTTAATATTTAAAAATACTGTATTCTTATATACCGTATCTTTTTATTTGTTTAATTATTCAAAAAAGAACAATAAATTTTATTATTTTGGTTTAAATACACATAAATCTAATTAGAATAGTTGTAAACCAATAAATTTCCTAGGTATCAACTATATTATTTATTTTTATGTAAAATCAGTATCCCTCTTAAAAATGACTTTTCATTAAAACAATTCATTGTGTTTGTCATACCTATATTAAAAATAACATTTACCACCTATAAATAATAATTTTTTAGGAATATATTTCATATTTTGAATTAGAATAATCAAATTATGTAATGTGGAATATTTTATTTCTATAAACAAATCAATTTTTTTATAATAAAATTTACTCACCATAGTAAGCGTTACAATGGTTAAAGAGAAGGTTAAACACTGGGACATGACTTAAAAATCTGTAAAACATAAATAAATTTGATTATATATGAGATATTCATCCCTAATTTATAATTTATTTTTATATTTTTATATTTTTGAAAATTTAATTTCTGAAATAAAAATTTATTGTTTTATCAATAAAATTTTTTATATGAGTTCCACACTACTCATTTATATAAATTCATCTACTTTTGTAAAAATCCCACACATATTGAGATATTTTTCTCTAAAAAAACACCTAGTAAATTCATTTCAATCTCGTATAGGAAATTTTTTTAGCTTCATTTATTCCTAAAATAGTAACCAAAGAAGCCATAACACGTTTTTAATGGATATTTTCCAAGAAAGAGGTATAAAATCTATAAAACTCTTCCATGATTCATTCTTTATAAAAATTATCAACAAAATATATAACCATATTCACATTATTAGATCACTACTATGACTGTATTTCATTTATATTATTTTTGTTCTTCAATAATTGTGTACTTTATTTTATCCATTTCAAAATGAAAACAACGCTCTTGTGTATGTGTAGACAACAACCTTAATGAGATAATGTATCTCATTTTTGAACATCATATCACATTGATGGTTATATCGATGGATTTAATGAATATATATATAATTCATGAAGTAATTATTATTCTTTAATTGGAAACTATTATTGATAGTCCTTCCCTCATATCTGCAGGAAAATGGTAATGTCCTTCGTGCATACGTGCGAACTATCACTTCTATGAGGGAAAATTTTCCTTTTCCCCAACTACTAAACATAAATGGTTATAAAAATATTTGTCATAAATAAAATAACATTTATGAGATTATTAATATTTTAGAAATGTTATAGAACCATTTTATGACCCATTCTATGTTGATTAACACAGTAATGTAGTTTATACAAAAAGACACAAAAAAATTAATGTGATATTAACCAATTTAGTAACTAAATATGACATTATAACTAATAAATTTTTTTTATAATTTAAAAACATAAAATATTTATTAATTAATTAAATGATTATAATTTTTATTATTTTAAGAAATTAAAAGATAAACAATGAGAGTCAGTGTTATAATTAAGGAATTTTTTAAAACCATATTTTAATTGATTTAAAATATTTATTATCCAAGTCTATTATATTTAATTTTACTAAATATTTGATTAATTTATTCATAATATATTTTAAATTTTCACATTAAAATATTTGGACTTATCTAGAAGTGTTTTTGAAATGAATATTTGTAATTTTATCAGTGTGGGAAATTTTTAGATGTTTCAATACTCTGTTCGCATTACCGGGTCACCCAATGTCTCATCAGGTTGGTCGTAGGGTGGTAACATCCTAGCTGACATATTTTTATGTCGAATCATTATAGATAAGAAACATACCCCATGGGAAACTCTACCATCTCAGCTAGAAATGGGTCTCTCCATATTGGGGATTATTTGGATGTCCTCTTCAGGGGGGGGGGGTTCTAGGTGTTTAGGGTTCAAAAAGGGCACTCTAGGAGAATCCCTTTTCAAAAAAGAAAAAAAATTGATATTTATTTTTTATAATTTCTTACATGATGTAAATTATATTCCATAATGGAAATTAGTTTCTATGAAACATACTATTTATATCTTCATCATTTTTGAATTTAAATTTATTTATTATTATTCTATATTTTTTATGTTTTAATGGTTTTCTAGAGAAAGTGAAGTTTCTATTCATTTTTTATATAACTAAAATATATTTTTCTTATGGGATTAAATAAAAATTTATTGTATTTTTATGATTGAAATACACTATTTTATGTGTTCCACTCATGTTATGTAACTTGTTAATTTCATAATATTAAGGGTGGGTTTGATATTTCCCTAAAATGTGTTGTGTAATGATATTTTTACCAATAGAGACAAGTTAAAATTAACATTATAGGTTATTCCAATGTAAGGGTTATTGTAAGGGGGATTATAAGGATAATTTCATAACATACATGTTTCTCAATTATATATATATAATAATTGACTGATATATTTATCTTTCATGAGGTAATCATTGTTTTTATGATTAAAGGGATTGGTTTCAACCACATTAGAGGTAAAAGGTAAATTTTTTAAGGAATTATTTTCACATTTTCACATGTTTTCTCCAGAAAAATTAATGTTTATGATTTTGGATTTATTCACAATAAATATTATCTTATTAAAAATATTTTTTAGTAATGTTTACATCCAATTTAATTGATAATAGAATCTTAATGTTTATTGTTTAAAATGAATACTTCTATTTGGTTTTTCTTCAATGGGATATAGGTTTCCCATTTTATATTATATCTAATACTGAGCTTTATTTTCTAAAAACAATTATAGAAATTATTTTGAATTCCTTGTATAATGTGGGAGTGTAAAAATAATTTTTTTTTGGAATCAATGGGAACTGTATATAATTTTCCACTATGTAATGTAATGGTTTTTAAAATATATACAACAATAAAACTAAAATATAATATAAATGTAATAATGTTAAATCATTTTGATGAATCTCCTAATTACATGTTGTTTAATTACACATCCTAATATTTTTTTTATCAATATATGTATGTAGATAAAATAATTTTTAATATATCATTGATTAAGGATTCTAGGATCAAAGGTGGAATCATAAAAATGTTTTACATAACATTAATTGTAAATATGTTTGTACAAACCATATTTTGATGTATTTAGATTACATTAGTGATTACTATTTTGGTTTTTGATTGTGTGTCATATTTTTTCTATAAGCCAAATGGATATTATATTAAAGAGAAGTATATTTATTTTTCAATTAATAAAAAATTAGAATATATGGTGTTATCATTTCAAAAATAATAATATTTATAGGATCCTTTATTAAGATTCAATTTTTTAGACTCAAACTATACTTTCTTATTTATTTAATGGATAGAACCTTCTATAAAAATGTTAATAATGTGTGGGAAAGACAATATGGTGGTTGTAAAAAAAACTTATAGGATATATGATGGAGTGAAGAATAATATGTTTTTTTTCTTATTAAGCAATCATGTTTCATGATTAATAATTCTGAAATTAATTAATTTATTAAAAAACCAAATATTATAAAATTATTGTTTAATTTTTGTTCAAGTGATATAGAATATGAATAAAAAAGATTCTACTTCCTACATGTTGATAATGGAGGGATAAAAATAATGTTCAAAGTCTCCAAAGAATGTGATAAATTTTTTATATGTGAAAAAAAGCTCATAGAACAATAAACTACCATGTAAAATTAAATATTTTTTTTGACTCAAAGGTATGGAATAAAGTTCAACAAAAAGAATCAGTATAAATAAATTTTTTGAATATAGGGAGTATAAGAATTATAAAAATATATCCCCATTGAGGATTTATCATGAAAATTTTCAATAAGATCATAAGAATAATGATTTAGAAATCTCAAATTCTGATGATGAAGAGACTGTGAATAAATGGTAAAATATTTGAATTATTTAGACAATTTTCCACATGTCTAATTTATGAATAATTAGTAGATATATATTAATTAATCATTTAAAATGATTTATATTTTCTAATTTTGATAATGGTGAATTAAGGAATAAAATAAAAAACTAGTTAAAGGATTTTTTAAAAAAAATTAATGACTAACATATATACATATATAATTTCCTGATTTATAATATAGTGGTATATTATTTATGGGTTGATATATATTAGAATGATCATATGTTAAAAGGAATAGAAAAACATTTTCATGAATTATGTGATTTTATTTAAAATTGATTAATGTTATTTTGGGTGATTCTTGTTAAGTTTTAACTGACGATGAAACTATATGTTTACCTTTGGTTTAACATGTGATTTAGTGTAATTGTTTTTACGATAACCTTTTATATTTCTTAAACATATGTAGAGAGGTATAGATAACCATTATGAAGAATATTGTTTTATATGATTAGGTAATAAAATTTATTTATAATAAATAGATATCATATTATTATGAATGGGAAATTATTAGCTTTTATGAGATTTTATGTCAATAAATTGATACTATATTAGGAATAGTTATTGATTTTTAATCTGGAATAAGGAATGATTATTTTTCATTCAGGGTATTCTATGAAAATGTTAGTTTATTTTTTAGAATACATGATTTATGAATATATTTTTTTTAACTTACTACTATTTATTTTTTTGGAATAAAACTATATATATATTTTGGAAGAATATGTCATCATGAAATTCAAATATTTTGGGATGAAATCTTTTTCTTACATATTTTGTATATTTTTAAGGTTTATTATTTATAGAATGATTTTAGTTTCACATTGTTCGTTAGTGTAAATTATTTTGAGATTTATTAATTATTAATTCATAATAATGTTTATTTATTTTCCCTTGAATATTATACTTATATTTTCCAACTATTTTTGGTTTTATTAAATGTATATATTTTTGAAGAATGACTTATCTTCTATTTTTTGATCATATAATATATTAATAGTTAACTTTATTGCATCAGGGATGAAATATTCACCATATTTATTTATAAATTAGAATATGAAATGATGTAGAGATTAAAATATCTTGAAAACATAACCAAGGTTTGAAATTATTCTAATAAGATGTAAAAAAGTCAAAAAAGTATGTTTTATTATATTTCTTTCTTGATGGTAAAATAATTTTTCATCTCTATTAAGGGATAGAAAAATTAAATGAGACATAAGAAGAAAATATCACTCAATTGTCGAGGTATGATTTTGGAAAATCATTTTAAGGGATGGGTCTTCTAGTAATAAATATGTGTTTTTAAAATATTTAATTAGGATATACATAGTTTAATATTAATATAAAAAAATGTATTTTCATGATATAATCATAATCATATTTCAATACTATAAAATAGTAAACTAAATTTGTTAAGAAACATATAAAATTTTGAGGACATAATTAGTTTATTTGGGAGATGTAGCACCCTAAACTTTCAATATTATATTTTCTAATAAATAATGATATGTTTTATAAATTATTTAATATGAAACCATGAACTAGAAAAACAAAATAAATTTTTATTACAATACATTATTAAAATACAATGTGAAATTTCATTATGAAATATATTTCAAGGGTAAAACATCAATGTAAATGGAATGTTCATAAATAATTTCTTTATCACATATTAATATTATTTATTCTAAATACTGAGTTGATACTACTAAATTAATGATATTTAATGATTTAGGAATAAGTAATTGATATGGTATGATTAAACCTATTCAGTGATATATTAAATTTTTTCAAGAACTGTTTTTAATTTGTTTTTAAATTTTATCTTAATTAATCAAATTGTCTATTTTTCGATATGATATTGACAGTATTACATATTTCAATGGGTGAACTAATTTATTACAAATAAATTAATAATAAAATTATATGGAATAATATTAAGATCACTTATAGTTTAAAATGTTAATTTTTCTATAAAATCGTTTTTAATAATTTTTTTAATTTAAATTAAATTCATAAATTTTAGAATTTTAATTTTTTCAAGTTGATATAGTTTTCCATATAATTATGCAAAACAATATATTCAATTTATTTATTTTTATATTTCTGAAATTTTTCATATTTTTTCTGAATTTTGAAATGTATTGTATTCCTAAATTATGTAGATTTTACATTTTTTATATAATCAAAAGGTACAATTAAATTTATTTTAAATATCATGTTTTTATAAATTAGTTTTTTATAAACCAATATCTATCTTGGGGGTAAATACTACAATTCCTTTTGCTGTAAAATCATTTTTATGTGTAAATAGTACTTTATCAAAAACCAATTTTTCATTTCATTACTAATTATTATATTAAATTTAATTCATAACATAATTAGAAATATAATATTTTAAAATTTATCCCATATTTTGAATAATAATATTTAAATTATGTAAGAATTTTCAATCAATTTTTAATTAAAAAATAATGTTACAATCATATGATTTAGTCATTACATTAAAGGTTAAAACAGTTAAAGTGGGGGTTAAACAAAGAGATATGGCTAAAAATATGTAATAAGATATATTAAAAAATATCCTTATAAAAATTAATTTATCATCTCAAAATTACCATTTTCCCATTTTCAAAACAAAATAATTTTTCTCTTATTTTGATAGCAAATTTTGTTAACATCTAATGAACTAACTCAGTCAATAAAATTATAGAACACAAAAAATTATTTTATAGTAAGTAATGTTAATTAATTTTCAAGAAACATTATTCATAGAACCATTAATTAATTGTCAACACACCATGGGATGTCATGTTGAAATGTGCACTTATTATCCCCATGATTTTCTTGGCCCTATGAGCTCACCACAATACACAAATTTTACTCCCTATGAAATTATTCAAAAAAGATAAATACTTTTGTTTTATTTATCATGGAATCAACAGAAAATAAATAAAAATATAGTAAAAGGTAAAAAAAGTTAATGTTTTGGATGCAGAACCTGACGTCAAATAGAATCTCAAGCCTCGGGATGAGAAAGATCTTATGAAATTATTTTGAAACCCACCACTCAAGTTCTAATATCCCTAACTATAATCTAAAACTAATACCCCAATAATTGATAGTGATTGTAAGCATCAAAAATACAATGAACATACGATACAATAATATTTATAACAAATTTTCCTTGTATTCGACCTAAACTAAACGATGAAACATGATGCAACTGATAAATAACTATTTCTAAAATCACCATAGACTAGCCATATGCATCATGGAATTGACTGAAATAATTGGTGATTATTTATTCCACTATATATTATAAAACATTTATTGGAATCCTACAGAGATTACTTCTTTAATTTTCATGATATTTGATATTCATTCCATACAAATAAAAATTAGGGAAAAAACAAATCAAAATGAAAATCAAATAAATGAAATAAATAATAAATAAATATGAACAAATGATCATTCATAATAGTATTATAATAGAGATCACAAATTATACCCCATGAGGAATATAAAAGAACTAAAAAAATAGAAAATTAAAACACACAATATCACCTATTTCGTGATCTCTAATGTGTATGTCCATCCATAAATAACCCTCTCAAATAGAGATCCCAATAGTTAACTTGAACATCCAATATATCATTTTTTCTAACATCGAGTTGAAAAATTATGTTTCGATCATAAATCATCCCAATAGGTACAGACCATAAAATCTATACCAACCCTTCCCAAAATATCACACACAATCACTTTTTAAAATTCAAGAATAAAATTAGTTTTTATTATTTTCTCAAAATAATACATTTATTTCCAAATACTCATTAAAATCCACTACAATGGTAATTAAAAATCTCACTTATAAGAAACCCACATTTAAAACCATTAAATAAATAAAGCTTTACTAAATTACACAAATAATTACCAAACCTATAAAAATATAAACCATAATAACCATTCATAGAATATAAGAAGTGGATAATGAAACAACATCATATAATAAAACATTAAATAGAAAAAATGATTTAATTAGGAAATTTTATAGATAAAATATATAATCATAGGAAATTCATGAACATACCATGAAGATACCCTATATGTACTAGATTTAGAACAATCTACTTGAATTTCGATGAATATTTAATCTACATCCAACCAACATAACCTAACTAGCATCACTAGTGGAACTCCCAATGAAATAGTCCCACACCATAAATTAATAAAATATATTAATCATATTTCATCACTCAATTTGTTTCCTAAGATCCCATGATGTTAATAAATATGAGGTGAGGTATCCCTTACATGAAAGAAATTGATCATAAATCATCAAAATCCAAAAATATTGTTCAACCCACATCCCAACACTAACTCTTGAGAATCACCCTTATATAGATGCAAACAAACCCATATAACCATAAAAAATAATAAAGGACATCCTTAAAGTTCCACGCTTCATTTGATATAAATTTCATAGTCCCAACTAAGCATTAGATTTTAAAACAACTCTAAAAATTATAAGTAAATTTTACTTTACTTAAATTCCATATCAATTTACTTATAAGTTCCAATACATAATTAGGTTGTATTATATGGGACTTCAAATAATAAAATTGTACACACATATTTTAAACTGATCATATATTGGATTTTAAAATCAAATAATAATTTTATAAATAATGTTTTAACAATTTGATATTATGAAATTTTCATATATATATATACATGAACACAACTACATGTAAAAAAATATATATATATATACAAATAACATGCTTATATATGAATATTCATAAGTAATGTTAATGGGTCAATTGGACTGACACATTTCAAGTATCACATCAAGTCGTAATTACTTCCATGTAAACCCACCAAAACCTCAACAATATTAGTATCTAAAAAAATTAAAAAGAAACCCAAAATCCTTCTCAAATAATTTAATTAACATCCAATAGTCATGTTAAATAATCAAAATCCATTGAAAACCCAAGTTATAAATTTTATAAAATATATAAAATTAAAATATTTCCAAAAAAAGTATAATCATTTATAAATTATTGAATATCGTCTTCTAAATAAAACTATTTTCTCAAAAATATTTGAAAATAAGTTAACAGATTTTATAACATGGGAAATATTAGTTACAAATAATGCTACGAACTTCAAGAATCTGATGAAATATTTTACAATGTAATAGTATGGATAACCCAACATCATACACACGTAGATAAAACAAAACCTTCATTATTGAATCCATAAGATCCAAAAAAATCAACCTCACACCCTATATCAGGGCCACAATGTATTTGGATGAACCCTTAATGTAGTGTTTATCTATATATAAATTATGGTAAGAATATGATAAGAAACATCAAATATTTTTAGAAAATAATTGGAATGGAAATCACCTTAAAAACAGTGTATAATCAAATGTGAAATCCACAAATAAATATAATGGGTGGGTATGAAAGTATAATAATAGGGATCCAATAGCCTAGTAAACATGAATAAGACGTGAATGGTCTCAAAAAATAGTAAAATAATCTCTGGGAAAAGTGTAAAACAATTAAAAAAATATCAAATTAAGAAGCTTGTCCATGATGTTCTCACCTCCATGAGGCTGCAAATAACCCATATATAGTAGTGTTGCGGCATTCTTATAATGAAATTGTTGATGGGAGGCTGTGATGTATGGGGGTACATCACTTTTACTCTCCAAGAACGTGTTCCAAAAATACAATTTGAATATTTCATTATAAAAAAGGTATGTGGTTAGCCCCTTTCCATACACCTCCATGAAAAAACCCCTTGTTGTTACGCTATGGATCTATCTTTTCCACATCCACAATACTGAATTATTATATGATGTGGCTTAGTGACTCTTTAATTTGTATATTACCCAACTATTAACCCTATTAACCTCCCCCAAATAATTATATAACTATAAAACAAGATTAATAATAATTCAAGACACTAAATGAGTAATATACCAATCATGGTACATTCATGATGTGAACTTTATAATAAAATCCATACATATTCGAACTGAATTTACATGTAGGGGTATTCAATAGTTCATTAGGTTACATTATTGATTGATTAATACTCAGGATGACCTGTTTTATGTATGATATGTTGTATATATAAGCATAATGGTAGACTGATGGATGTCTACATGGGGTGAAGACAGTCTTGTTGTTTCTATTTTAGAAAATATATCATTATTTTTTAGGGAGAACATTGAACTTATTAGGTGATAAATTTTTCAACATATAATAATATATAATCTTTACTTATTTGAAATATATAAAAATTAGTGAATTAGATGACAACATTTTTTCCCAAATCATACCAGGGATATAGCGACATTTTTTTGTGGTGAACCATATAAACATATTTGGTTCCCACATTAATTTTTTACTGTTTTTTATTAATGTTGGAAAAAAATTATGTTATCAACATTAAAATGTGTTGAATTTTTGTAAAGGATAAACATAAATGTTTTTGAACTAAATGATTCAACACCATCTTCAAGATTTCTCACAATTCATGTGGGCACTTTTCAACATTGATAATATAAGAATTTTACAAATATGATCATTAAATTAGGAATTCATAAATTAAAGAAAAATAAATTTATTTAATAATATAATTGAAATATTTATACATTTATAATGCTCAAAATTACTTTTGATATAACATATAGTCACATGGTGTTTTTTATGGCCAACAGGCTATGGTGACGTATATTTATTTCCATTTTTTTAATTTTCTATAAAACTACCACCATGGACCATGTAAAGGTTACTCAAACCAATATATATAAGTTAGTTAATAATACATAATAACCACCATGAATAATTATGTACCTTACATGTATAAAACAATTTTTAGTGGTTTATATATAAACCAAGTATTAATATAATTATCCACATATTGTCGGTTTATTAATGATATTAAATTTTCATGAATCATAACCATTTATGTTAGGAAACATTGTATAAAAATAATAAATTTGTGATTCACTGTATTAAGAAGATAAAAACATTAAATTTTTTAAAACACCCAATTTTAATAATTTTTTAGTAATCATTAGTTTTATTTAATAATACATTTTTTTCATAAAATACTAGAAAATAATTATTTTTTTATAATAATTGATGTAATTATTGATGAGTAAAAATTTCATTTTTTTTATTTTAATGTCATCTATTATTCACAAAAACAAGAATATATATCATTAAATAATTTGTTTTGGGATAATTGGTGCCTATATGTCATGAAATACTATTAAAAATTAATAAAATATTTATTAGGAAATTAATTACGAAAATGATATAAGAAAATAAAACAAATCATATCTTATTGTCCATGTTGAATCTAGAAAAATAGAGTCATTGACTATGACCCATTTATATTAACGAATATGTTCCTTCTTTTAGTGTTATCCATCAACAACTAGGATCACAAAATTCATTGGTATGAACCCTCATATTTTACAAGTTTGGTATCAACTCCTATACAAATTATGAAAAATTAAGAGAATTTGAGAGGGATTCACCATTTATAGATAATGATAGGTTGTTTGAATCACAAATATATGAGGATTTTAAACACATTATATATAACTCATTTTTTTAATGAATGAGGCTTGTGATGTTTTGATATATCAAACTTAACGAAATGAAAAACTGTTTCTCTCCCCAAATATAACAGTTACAACACTCATCATTCATCTATATTGTTTTTAAAATTCATTTAACAATCAACAATATATTTATACATCATCACATGATGATTCATGATTTGAGTAACACTTTATAACAAATCCTGATCAAATATAATTCATCCTTCAATATCACAATTCATTTCTATTGAAAATACCATTGGGACATTATCAATCACCTTATTCTAGAAACAAGTGAGAGGGTACCAACCATAACTAAGTTGGGTTGATTTTTTCATTACAAATGAAATTATATATAATCAGAATCATCCCATGTATCTATCATGATGTATCTATAAATTTGACACTCATGTAATGTAATAATAATTCTTCATAAATATTATAAAATTTCAAAGTTAAATAAATAAACCATACAATAAATCCTAAAATATAATTACCGAAAAAATACAATAGATGATAAGAAACAAATATAATGAAATATATAATAAAAACCCATCATGGTATATAGGAAAAATATTACAGAAAAATAAAAACCCCTAAAACACCACTCATGTATCTCTTTGTCTCCAATTATAACTATATCTACAATAGATAGCGATCAATGTGAATATCAAATAATTATATCAATCCAAGTAACAATCCCGTGGAATCAAAAAAACATTAAGACTATATACACATGAAATTTTGTATGCTTGGTGTGATATAATATATCATAATAGAACATTATTAATGAATTTTTGTAATTAGTTTCAAAAATCATTCCATTAATACCAGTTTAAAATAAATTATTATTAAAATATACATTTTTATTTATTTTAGAACAATAAATACAATTAATAATCCTTATAATCGTTCCAATTTTCAAAAACGGAGTAATTTATTTTATTATAAATCTGTGGGTGAAATTGATCAATTTCATTGAAAACCCATTTGAAATCATTATTTTAAGAGGATAAAACTAGTGAGATAAAAAATGGACTAAAGAAGAAAAATAAAATAAAATCTCATAATTTACCTATCCTAAAGTTGTTTACATGGAAATATAATCATTTTTCATGTAATAATATTATAGTAAAATTCACTATTAGATAAAAATGATAATAAAATGGAATAATATGATACGAGAACATATACTTACAACTTAATAAATTAAAAAATAAAATTTAATCATAGAATAATTACTAATGATAGAGAAATTAAGTATCTGACTTGTTCAATAATTGGGAAAAAATATATAAAACCAGGTTAAAATATGTTAAATTTCATTGATAAAAAATTATAAAGAGTATTTGTAGTTAATAATATATAATATGAATATCTATATAAAATAATATAAGATATGTGAAACTTTTTAGGTCATAGTGAGTCAATCCTAGATGTATATAGTGGAATCATCTATAGTAACCCTTATCTTTATTTCATATTTAAATGAGATTTATTACCTAAATTGTACATAATTAAACTCATAAGATTGAGAGATCTGGTTTCATTAGAGATTTAAAACATTACCTAACAACATAAAACATAAAATAAAACATTTTTATTGAAAGCATATTTTTCATGACCACAACAGTTCTTCGTACATAACACTTTATGAGATACCCTGAAGACATACATCAGAAAAGGGTGAGCTATAAAGCCTAGTAATGGAATATGCATTGCATAAGATGAGAAATAAGATAGATTTAAGAAAATATTAATATCAATAGAGCATAAAAAAATTATTAACATAAATTCATCATATAATTTTATAATCATAACATGGAAATGAGAAAATAACATAAAATAAGATATTATCAGGAGTCAAATCTCATTTCACATGGATTAGAATGAGTAAATCCTCATTGAACATGAATTAGTAGTAGTATAACATCATTTCACTATTATTTTCATGAGTAATAAATAATTTCCCATGATTTTATATGCTACTAAACATTACCCAATGATTTGGAGAAATAACATGGTGCACAGTACATAGTTATTTCATATTCATACTTAGCATGCCACATATATGATTCATTAAACATATTAATATATGCATTTAACAGAAATTGTGGATTAAATAAATGTTATTCCATTAAAAATAAATACATTATAATATGTTGAATACCCTTTGTAGAGATATAGTTATGGTTTCTAAAACAAGATGATTTTGGAGTGGAAATGTTAGTGCAATTTCAGTGGCATAACAACGTCAAATAGAAATTTTTAAAATTGTTTAATTAAAGAAAAAGTGGAATCTCATAATTTGTTCATAAAATTTTAAACTTTTTTATTGGTACGTACATACCCCAACATTATAGAACTAAAAATTAAAGGTAATATCATAAATAAGGTGCTTGATAAAAATAGGGGTGAGAGAAATCCCCTACGGAATTTTGGCATAGCATCAGCTTAGGTAAGGGTCCAAATGGGGTAGGGGATAAGTGATAAGTCAATGAAATAATATCAAATTTATAGTAGGTAATTATTATAAAAGTATTCCAATATAACTAATTAAAACTAAAAATACTAATTTCAAATATGGTTCTTGAATTTTAAAAAACTATGGGAATGTGAGGATCCCTTACTTGGATGTGTGACTCCAATGGATTATGAGAGGCTCCCTATGAGATTAGGGAGCCTTGTGATGACTCTAGAGAGTATAAATCAAGTTTTAGATGATCTTCATAGAGTTTTAATGAATATTAATGATAGATTTGGTGGGTTTATATAGGAAAGAATGTGATTTCATTATTATTTTGGTTTTAGAAACTACATAAATAAATTTTCAAAACCTCAAAACATTACGTGGTTTTTTCCTATGGTTTCAGGAAAAGGGGAGGGTAATACATTATTTTATGAGGCAATATCATAAAATATTAAATTATTACAAGTTCTTATGTAGAGGTGAGTTACATTCATAAATAAATGAATTTAAAATATTAAAATACATTATATTTATTGGAAAGTTCTTAATGAACATAAAAAATAAATAAAATGAACTCAAAACCACACTATAATAAATATAAAATATTTATAATCTTTATGATACCTTTTATAGTATTTATATCCTCATTATTGGGCAGTTATGATCTCACAAAACACATCTTATATTTACACAGTATTTAATTTTTACACAGAAATTTGACTGTTTCATAAAATTATAAAAAAAATGACAATATATAATTTTGATGTCCTGATTCCATAAATAGTATTAATTTTATCAAAATAATTTTTTAAATATTTTTATTATTACTTTTAAAAAAAATAGAGTTTTAATGAAAACTATTGGGTTTTGACGAAGATAGTTTTCATACCTTAATAAATTTTTTGATGGACTTTATAAAATTTATATGATAATTTATATTATATAATATTAAATTAATAACAATATTTTATAAAAATATTTATTTAAAAAATAAATTAGTTCATCAAAATGTATTTTCTGATTGAAATTTAATATTATCCTAAAGTAGTAGTTTTCTTTAAAAATCATTTGTAATGTTACAATAATATAATGAAAATATATTCATTATTATATACAAAGAAATTTAAATATTTATTATTCTAGGATCAAGATAAATATCCCTTTATTACCCCCTCGTACTGCATAAGAGTATAGAGAGTGGTGATGGGGCTTTGATGGGGTCGTTTGGTGAACATTGTTTGGTTCTTATCTTGATGGACTTGAACTTCTCCCATAAACAGTTTCAACCATGGTTATGTTGTTGGATCTCATCTTGGGATTGGTCTATATCAAAACCTAGAAATTATATCTCCCTTAGTAGCTATTATAAATGGGCTTCATAGGGTATGATCCTACTTGTCGAAGCCATTACATCCTTTGTATGGGCTAAAAGGGATTGTTAAAACCCTATATTTATAACTGTCATGTGATCACTGTTTGATGACTATATTATCATTGTTAATGACACTTAATTGTCATTTAATTCTTATTGGATATATTAAAATAAAAAATATTGTATGTGTTTTTTATATCTATAAGTCATTTAATTTTGTCAAAAAGTGTAACTTTGTTCATAAATGTTTCTGTCATCACAACCTTCCCCCCTAATAAATTTCACCCTTGAAATGTCCATTTACCACACTAAATCATATGAGGAAAACTCTGATTCATAACATCCTCTAGTTCCCAAATTTCTTTTTTTTAAATATGTTTTTCCACAACACATTGATGAGAGGTATAGTATTATTTTTTAGAACTTTTCATCTCAGATCTATGGTATTCACCGACTCATACTCAAAGGAAATTTTATTCTCTAATTGTACCACTAGTAGATTGAGTACATGTGAATGGTCTTGTATATGCTTCCATAATAGGGACACATGGAATACATCATGTACTTCAAATAGTATTAGTGGGAGTTCTAGTGTATAAGACACTTCTATGATGAGATCAATGATTACAAAAGGGATGATATACATTGGAATAATTATTCCATTCTCAAATATCATCACTAATTACCATAGATATATGAAGAGGAAAAAAATATCTTCACCACCAATATCTTGGTCTCATAGAATATTGTCAACATATCTCTTATTTTTTACTCCATGTAGCTTTAATGTGATGTTGGATGGTCTTAACCTTATCCACCATTTCTTCATCTAATTCTAGGCCTCGAAGTTTTTCTTCCCCAAATTCAACCAAAAAATTTGGTGTTTTACACCTTTTCTCAAAAAGGGATTCATAATCATACTGTAATGACCCAAGCATCCGAATATGTTTTTTTATCAGTTGTGTATTATTTTATTTTGTTCTCAACAATATTATTTCATCTTTTTAATGAAGAGAGTATAATTCAAAGGAGACCTTTGAGCTTCAAATTTTATATAACAATTGGTTAATTAATACAGAAAGAAGAGTCGATAGCCAAATCCAATACACTCCGGACATACAAATCCAATATATTAGATTTTGGGAAGGAGGTAGCATCACTGGGCTTTGATTCAGTTCAATTGCAAGCTGAGATTCAATATATTATACTTGAACATAATCACCTTCAGGATTAGTTCAAGATGATCGAAATCACCACTAGAGAGATATTTTTCAAGCCACCGAATGATTATATCTCAATTTCTAAGATTTTTCTTAGATCCTACATAGGTTTTATAAGGATCCATTAATGAGGTCTTAGTTACTTGGTTTAATCCATTTGTATAAATAAAATTGTTATTTGTTATTATGGTAAAATAAGAATCATTTTTAATTTGAAATGTCAAAATAAATATAGGATGACTTTTTAGATGTTTCATATTATTGATGAATAATAAAAAAATATAAAATATTTTTTTAATACTTAAATAATTAATAATGTGAAATGATTTTCAAAAAATGGAAATATTCATTTGTGATGATTAAAAAATTTATAGTCTAACAAGATCAACATATTTTTTGGTGAATAGTTAGTTTTCAATAGTAATATTACCATTGTGAATAGTTAATTACTAATGGAATAATTAGGTATAAATATAATTTATTAGTCTTGAATGTTAATATTACATAATATCATAAGTAAATAACTGTTTAATAAATTATTAGTTGAGTATTAATATTTACTGGGAAAATTTTGATTTTACATAAATATTAAATATATCATATTTAGAAAATTATTTTCATAAAATAGATATTATTATTGAATTTTTAACATCATTATTAGGTTAGGTTGAATTTATGATAACTTTATAAAAAGTTTTTGTTTTTCAGTAAATAGAAAAAATTCATTTTTTGAGTTTACGGTGTGGTTTATGACATCATAATGATATAATATGTAATTTAAAATTATGGTAGACTAATTTGGATTAAAATGTTATATGAGGTTTCCCAAGTGTCCAATACATTAGGAAAATATCATTGGAAAGACCTTGATTTTGCAAATACCACTACTGAGATGTCCCTTGGAAATTAATAAAAAAATCACTTTTTCTATAAATACCAACCCATTACTTCTTTAAATTCATTATAAATTCCCCCTAAATAAGGATATAGATTTATTAACTATGATGGAGTCCTCCAATGGTTCTCTAATGACCTCAAGGTTCCTATCCTAGTGTTTTAGAAGTTACTTCTCAATGTAATGGATCCATTTACTCTCATCTTTATGTGAAGTTCTATTTTATGTTATATATTTTAATTTCCATTTTATAATGTTGTGGTGTGTTATTATGTATCCTTATATCTGGTCATTTTATGTCCAAATGATGATATATCCTTTCCAATCTCATCAACGGATTTTTTTTAAATTTTATGTCAATCCTTTAGGATGCGGAATATTCGTAAGGAAATTCTCAAGTATCTATTTTCCCCATTCATGTTTTCTTGTTGGTGTTTTGTTACTAAGGTTTCCATACCATTTTATTTAATCCATTTTATTATATACCTATTATATTTTATGAATCTTTTATGATTAGGTGACCCATTTCTCACTCTTTTTACTGATTTCTAAAACCATGTAGCATAGTCATTATGCCGAAGAATTTTTGTCTAAATTATTTATATTAGGTATGATAAAATTATTTTATTTTATGTATGAGAATAAACAAACCAATTTCACGTATAGGTTTATTAAAAAAATACATAAATGTGCTATATTTTATTTTATAATTTCTATACATAAAACCCTCATTCCATTTTCATGGGTAACGAATAACATAATGAACATGTTTTTAATCACATTCTAAAAGTCAAGATTCTCATATGAAACCCATTTCTTTTATTCTGTTTGGGTTATTTAGGAAATTATTGATTATTATATATGAGCCTCACATGAAATTAAATAGACATTAAGAGTTCACCAGGGTAGTGCTCTAATGAATTGGGAAAAAATTAATCTCTAGAGATGACATGTTTTATGATAACCTGGGGAATAACTTTGGTAATTTTTAGGACACCTTAGGGATGGTCCTTGGTGATATGATTATGAATGTATAATTAAAAAATTTTAGCCACGTTTTCAAGATATTATTCAATTATTATTATTATTATACGTATCTTCTATTTCCTTTATGATATTTTCTCATGTTATTATTGTATTCTATCATATTCACAGGTAAACTTTTTTCCATGTTTTCATTACCAGGCCCTATGCTGACCCTTTCCTTTGATGTATATCCGCAGGTTATGAGATGTATCAATTGAAAATAGGATAAAATTTCAAGAATCAATTCAAGGGTATTAAAATAATTTTATATGTCTTCATGTATTATGTACCATATTTCCATGACCCTATACTTTAAGGATCCCTTATTTATAAAATGTAATGAAATGTTATGTGATAAAATGTGGAATGTAAAAGTTGGTATCAAATGATTGTTTAGTTATTTAATTAAATTAGGTTACAAAGAAATTTGGACGAACCCTATATAAATGATTAAATATATGATACTTTCTTGGTATTTTGGTGAAATAGAACTTATCGGGTTTCCAAACAAATAGATCCATGTCTTGATATGAAAAAGTGGATGTGGCTCTGGCACAGATATATATAGGAGAAAAACTTGAAACCACCACGTTGAGATAGACTCAAACAAGAACTAGTGTAGGAAAATGGGAATTACTCCACTCCTATGCTGAGAAAGTCTAAGGATATTTTTGGTTAATCACAAACATTTTATGAATAAATATGAAAGAACATATAGTGAAATGTTATTGTTGTCAATGAATAATCACTACTGGAAAACTAACCTTTACCAACGGTTTGGAATCGTTGGTATAGGCCTCCAAACCGTTGGTATAGCCTATACCAACAGTTTGGAGAACCGTAGCCAAGTAAGCCGTTGGGATAGGTCTATACCAACGGTTTTCCAAAAACCATTGGTATAGACCTATACCAACGTTTTTGGAAACCGTTGGTATAGGTAATATGAAATCTATACCAACGGTAATGGAACCGTTGGTATATAAATTCCAAAAATAAAACATCCGCTAGGATTTGATCCTAGGACCCCTAGTTTATAATAGAACGACTTAACCACTAAGCTAACATCACTTTTGTAAACATAATTTCATAAATATATATGTGTATTATCATAATTATTTAAAATTTTGATTTATATAATGTTCTCGGTTAGTAGATCTGGAAAAAAATCAATGAACATATCCCAACGGTTGTCAAAACCGTTGGGATAGGTTCTGGGTGGTTGTATTTTTATTTGGGTGAATGCTGGATTTTTTTCCTCTTTTTCCCAACGGTTCACCAAAACCGTTGGGAAATGGTAGCTATACCAACGGTTTTTACAAACCGTTGGTATAGAAGTGTTGGGAAAGATCATGTTTCCAGTAGTGAATATATTTAAGCATGATGTTTTTAGAAATAAAAATTTAATTATATTTAAAATATTTTTCAATTGATTTGGATTCTCACTAAGGGTTTATAATTTTAGAAATAGTCCAAAATAGGAGGAACCCTGAATATGGTGACCGTAATGAATCTTGCACCAACGACCCTCTGATGGAAGCGAGAATGGAAAATTTCATGAGAATTATAAACTAATTGACTCATGTTATGGGAAATAAAATAAATCAATCTGAGATATTGATTTCACCATGATGGGAACTTCCTTCTATTGAGTCCTTTATCCATCAAGGACCACCATCCATTAGGGGATCTACCGATTCATTGATTTCTTAAGAGTGGAACAGATCTATCGAAAAAATCTTTTATGTGCTCTACTGTTCAGAACAATAGAAGGTCACCCTGGTTGTCTACCGGTTGCAAGGAGAAGTTGACCAGTGGTGGAAACTGATTAATAACATGAGGTGAAGAGTGAAGGTTGAATCTACGGAGTGATAATAGTATATAGTGGTAAAATTCAATAATTATTTCCCTCATTCCATGATAAAAAAAATTGTGGAGTTTCTTATGATGATGTAAAAAAGAAAATGAATCCATTAGAAAATACGAGCTCAAATTCACATGATTTTCCCGTTACACCTCCAGATTTGTCATGGATCCTAATGGGATGGTTGATAGATTTTTTGGTTTACTAATACCTCATATTTAGAAGAATCTGGCCAACTGAGACTATGATAGATATGAATAGATAATGTGGAGTGGTTTGACTATCGAACTACTGTTTAGTGATATGTATTAGTCTCTTAGATACAATGAAAAGAAGAGATAAATAGATCCATTCTTAGGGTGGAACTTTGATAGAGGAATAA
Organism: Viscum album; assembly: GCA_963277665.1. Classification (NCBI taxonomy): domain Eukaryota; kingdom Viridiplantae; phylum Streptophyta; class Magnoliopsida; order Santalales; family Viscaceae; genus Viscum; species Viscum album. The sequence goes on from OY728130.1 coordinate 400,934,140, forward strand.
GATTCAAGAATATGCAACGTCTCACTTGTAATAGATGTGGGAAGATGCATCCAATGAAATTCATTCTCAGAAGCAGGAAGTGTTAAAATTGTAGAAGAGATGCCCATATCTCATGGAATTTTCATAGTGAGGTGAAGCCTTAACATCTCTACACTAATGAAAAATTGAATATGGTGAAATCCCTACAAGAATTCCAATACATCAAGTGTAGCTTGCTTGGGGACTTTTCTAATCACTACCCAAATCTGAAGGAAGTGGAGGGAAATCACCGTCATCCTTAGAAAATTAAAAGGGAGAACGATTGCTCATTTGTGATCACGAAAACTGATGTTGAAAATCCAAATGATTTTGGGTGAGGTACTCTTGTTGGTCTCTCAAATCTAGAAATGACATTGTTGAATTCTGGTTCTATGAATTCTTTTATTTCCTCTATGTTTTCAATTAATTTATAATCAGCCCTTGAATTTCTAAAAGTAGAGTTATTTGACACGACTCTTGCAGGGACTATCCATACATAAATAGTATTTTTAGGCTATTGTATTTAAATAATTGAGAACTATATTATCTCAAAAATAGTAGTCATTACCATGTTGGAATTCAAAATTTTACTAGGAGTGGAATGGATCCCAAAGTATAATTTTAAGATCAAAGGTATAAATATAGAAATATCATTAGTATTAAATGAAAAAAATAGTTACCTTCCGATGAGAGATTTATTAACCTAGTTATTATTAAGAATAACTTCCAATAACTATCTATATGGAGTTGATCTGTGATGAATACAAAGGAATGGATTGTAAAAGGATAGAAAATATCTCCATTATCTAGGAATATATTTATGTATTTCATGTGTTACCCAAACCTCCCCAAAAAAGGGAGGCATATTTCTCCATTAAACTCATACCTATATCTCATCTGATATCAAATACCCTATATAGAATGGAAAATATAGAGCTGGCGGAATTAAAGAACAACTCCATGATCTCTTGGAGAAGGGTTTTATCTGACCGAGTGTTTCTCCTTTGGCAGCACACGTTCTCTTTATGTAAAATAAGGATAGATAAATGTGGATATGTATTGATTATAGATAACTTAAGAAGATCACAGTGAAAAAATACCATATTCAAAGATTTGATGACTTATTTGACCAACTATCTGGGGCTCAATTCTTCAATAATATTGATCCTCGATTTGGTTACCATAAATAAAGCATGAAGAAAGAAAATATTCAAAAAACTACCATCCTATCAATATATCTTCAATATGAGTTAGTATTTAGTCCCTTTGTCTTGACTAAAGCCCAAACTATTTTAATTCATTTGATGGATATAATCTTTAAAGACTACCTTGATACAGTATTGGTAGTTAATATTGCTGATATTTTAATATATTACAAAATTCATTAGAAGCATTAGGGTCATGTATGGGTTATTTTTCAAACTCTACAGAAGGAGAGGATATTTGGAATGTTTAGAAGAAGATAGTTTTGGTTACAATATGATTATTTCTTGTGGAACATTGTAACCAATTAAGGAATCATATTTGAACCTGCAAATTCAAATGTTTTAGAAGAATGGCCTCTTCCTACTAAAATAATTCTGATTTGTAGTTTTCTTTGGTTACTAGATATTATAAGAGGATTGTGATAAAAATTCCATGATTTTATAATCCATTAACCATGTTAAATTGAAAAGGTTTCATGTTCATCTGAAAAAAGGACTGTATGAAATGCTTCCATGAGATGAAGAATAGATTAGTTACTAGACTTATGTTAACTCTACCATCAAGTGGATAAAGACTCTTTATTTTTAGCGATGAATCTCTAAAAGGTATTGAGTGTGTCCTCATGAAAAATGACTAGGTGATTGATTATGCATCATAATAGTTGAAGACTCATGAGCAGAACTATCCAATGAATGATCTGGATATTGCTGTTGTTTTTTTCTCTAATGATATGATGGCACTAACTATATAGGAAAAAATGTGTTATATACATATACCAACAATGTTTGATGAATATTTTCACATAAAAGTAATTTAATATGAGACACAAGATATGGTTAGAACTTATTAAAGACTATGATTGTTCAATTAATTATCATCCCTAAAGAGAAATCAAAGTCGCTGATGCATTATGTCAGAATGAACCTATTGTTCTATACATGATGAGGATTCAATGAGATACCTTGGTCCAAGACCTAGTGAAAATGGACATTGGAAATATAATTGAAGTGACATCATTAACCCTATCCCAAACGATTTCTAAACCATCATTACTAAAGAAAACCAAGAAATATCAAAAATAATATCCTTTATTACATAAGAAATTTGAGGCTGTGAAGGATTTGAAGTTTCATGATTTCAATATTGATAAAAAAGGTGTTCTAAAATTTTATACAAGACTATTTATTCAATATATTTCGTAAATAATGAAGTAGATGATGAATGAATATAATAGATCGGCTTTATATATACATCTTTGATGCACAAAAATCTTTCGGGACCTTCATGATCACAATTGGAGGGTTAATATTTAAAGGTATATTATTGACTACACTACAAGGTTCCTGGTTTGTTTGCAAGTGAAGGCTGAGTGAATACTTCCTAAAAGAGGTATTACAACCGCTTCCTATACCAGCATGAAAGTTGGAAAATATCACAATGGATTTTTTCACTAGTCTTTTAATAACATTCAAAGGAAACAATGTGATATCGGTTATAGTGAAACATCTCACCAAGACTGTCCATTTGTTCTATATTCGGGAAGATTTATCTCTTGACCAACTAGCTATGATTTATGTGAATGATGTGGTAAAAATGCATGGAGTTCCACCTTCTCTGATATCTGACCATGATCAAAGGATCATATCAAAATTCTTGATAATTGTCCAACCTCGTATATGTACCGAATTGAGTTTTAGTATGACATATCACCCCAAAACTAATGGTAAATATAAAATGACTATTCAAACAATTTAGGAAATGTTGACAACATGCTCAATAGAATTTAAAAGAGGATGGGATCATCATATCCCATTATTTGAGATCTATTATAACATCCTCTTTCACTCAAGCATTCAAATGGAACCTTAAAAAGAAATGTATCGGAAGCGATGTAGAAATCCTAATTGTTATGATGAAGTAGATGAGAGAATGATTATTGGGCATGATCCTATAAAAGAGGTGGTAAAAAAGTTTCATTCCATCCAACAACACATTAAGACTAATCGGAGTCGGCAAAGGAGCTTTGAAAACAATCGTAGAAAGGACATGGAGCTTTTTGTTGTGAAAAATACTTCCATATAATTTCACCATGGAAGAGATTCATGAGGTTTGGGAAGAAAGGGAAGCTTATCCCTTGGTACATTTTCCCCTATGAAATATTTAATATAATATGAGCAATGGCCTATCGACTTTCACTTCTTCCAAATTGTGCACAAGTTCAGGATGTCTTCTACGTATCCCTCTTGAGGAAGTACATACCTGGCCCATCACAAGTACAAAATATAGAGGTAGTACATCTGAAACATGACCTCTCTTATAGGGAGAAGCCGGTGGAGATCTTGGATCATAGTGACATGGTTATATGATAAAATACTACCCACCTTATTTAAGTTTTATGGTGGAACAACAAATATGATGATGCAACATGGAACCAGAGGAGTCTCTGAGGCAGAATTACCCACACTTATTCTCTCCTTTGGGTATGATTTGAAATTTCAGGGGCGACATTTCTAAAGGAGGGAGAAATGTAACAACCCTAAATTTCAAATATTATTTTTCTTCCTTAGTTGTGTATTATTTCATTTTTTACCTAACAAAACTATATGATTTTTTTAATGAATGAGTTTTAATGAAATGAGACCATTGGGTTTTGACCATTATATAACCAATAGATAATTATGATTTTTTTTCATATAACTATTGGAAAAAATATGATAAATTTTATGATTATTGTTTCTAAATACTAACAATTGTGGTTAATTAATATAGAAAAATGAATCGTTGGTCTCATCCAGCAGACTCGGGACATACGAAGCCCATCTATCAGAGCTTGAGAAGGAGGTAGCATCACTGGGATTTTCTCTGGACCAAGCCCAAGATAATCTTTAACATGTTAATCTTTAACATAATCACCTTCGGTAGAAGAACAAGATGATAAAAATCACCACTCAGAAAATGTGGTATAAACTTCCCCAAGATTCTATCTCCATTTCACACATTACTCTTAGGTCAAATGCATGTGTTATAAGGGGATATGTAAAGATACCTTAGTTACATTGGGTAATCCATTTTTATTAATAAATTTTTTATTTCATATTATATTAAAATAACTACCAATATTGAATTCGAAATGTAAAAATAAATATATGATGAATTTTTATAGGTTCCATATTATTAATGAATATGGAAAAAAAGAGTATATAAAAATATTTTTGACTTTAAATAATTAATAATATGAAATTATTTTCAAATAATTTACATATATAGTTATGATCAGTATGAAATTTAGAGTCTAATAATATCAAATTATTTTTGGGAGAGTAGTAAATTAGAAAATGTAATGTTTACCTCATGAATATTAATATTACAAATTAAATATTAACCTCACTTAAATAAGTATAAATAATATTTTGGCATCGTGGGTGGTAATATGATATAATTTCATAAGTAAATAACTATTGGAGAAATTATTAGTTAATTATTAGTATTTTTTGAAGTATATAGTGATTTTACAAAAAAAATTACACATCGCATATTTGAAATTTTATTTTCATAAATTTTAGTTATATTTTGGATTCAAAACATATATATTAGGTTAGGTTGAATTTATGATATTTTTACAAAATGTTTTGTTTTTTAGTGAATAATAAAAATATAGTTTTAGAGTGTTTGGTAATTTTATGATATCATAAGGATGTAAGATGTAATTTACAATGATGTTGGACATATTTGAAATAAAATATTATATACGGTGCCCCATGTGGCCAAAACCATGGGAAAATTAAATTTACAAGCCAATGGTTTTTCATATAAACCTAATGAGGTGTACCTTGGATATTAATAAAATATTCCCTCAATTTATCTATAAATACCAACCCATTCCTTTGTTCCATTAATTTAAAATTACCCCTAAAAAATCTATGGTATTTTACCTTTCCATGTATTCATTCCAAGGTTTCATCAGGACCCTAAGGTTCTGATCATAGTGTTTTAGAAATTACTCTTCCAGGTAAGGGAACCCTTTGCCCTATCCTTTTTGTCATGACATATTTTTTTATTATGTCAATAAATTATTGTTTTATTATGTTGGGGTTTGTTATTATGTATAATTATTTCTATAAATTTTATATCTTTGTTATTAGAGACCCTTTCCAATCTCATCATCTAATTTTTTGAATTTTTAAATTACCATGTTATGCTGATGAATTTTTGTAAGAAAATTCTCAGACTTGTAGTTTTCCATTCAAGTTCTCTTATATGTGGTATAACTTAAAAGATTCCATACCACGTTCTTTATTCCATTTTATTTTGTCCTATATGCTATTTTATGGGTATTTAATGTATGGTTGACCATTTTAGCCTCCATTTTTAATGTTTTATAAAACCAATTTTCATAGCAAATATATGATAGAATTTTCATCTCAAAATATCTCTTTTTCTCATGAAATTATCTTATTTTATTTATGTAAATATCCAAAACTATTTCATTTCAAGGGATATTTATCAATACATAAAAATAATTTATTTTATTCTTTAAATGACATGAATTTAATAGTAATTCCCTTTTCAGGGGTTATCAATGACATAATGTACATGTGTTTACTCACTATTTAAAAGTCATGATTTTGATATGAAAATCATTTATTTAATTCTATTTGGGTTATTTATGAAATTTTAGATTATGATCTATGTGGATAACATAAAAATAAATACATATTAATTTTTTTCTAAGATATAATTCTAATGCATTGGGTAGAGAAAATTATCTCTAGGGATAACATGTATTATGATACCTTGGTGAATAACCTTAGGAAATATTTATGACACCTTAGTGATTGACCTGGGTGATATGATTATGAATGTCTAAATTAAATGTTATAGCCAAATTTTCAAGATATAATTCTTTTTCTTGTTATCATGATATGTATCATCTCATGACTTCACGATATTTTCTAATGTTCTTATTCTATTCTCTCAAGTTTACATGTAAATCGGTTTCCCTGTTTTTCCATACTGGATCTTATGCTCAACCTTTCCTTTGAAGTATGTCCACCCGATTATGAGATGCATTAATTGAAAATAGGATGAACAATCTACAATCATTTAAAGAGTATTAAATGATATTTATATGTCGTCATGTATTATATACCATATTTCTAAGACACTACACTTTAAAAATCATCTGTTTGCAAAATTTAATAAATATATATATATTAAAAAGGTAGGTTTATATTGAGACATTTTGATGTCTGAGTGGAAACTATTGTTGTAAGATAACTCCACCAAAAAATTCATTCTTTAACTCCATATTTGATATAACACATTGTCTTGATTTAAATATCACAATTCCTTTTTCATTAACATTGAACCTCATGGATTTCTCTTTTCTAATAGTTTCCACTTCCTTCTGAATACCCACATCAGTTTTTTCAGCATCCTTTGTCTATTCCAAAAGAGAGATTTCAGAAATAATTTGTGAAAGGATAAATGGTATTCAATTATTTTTGGCTCACAAGTCCATCTTCTACAAATATAAGAATATCAGATCCTTTCCAATTCTTATCAATGATATAATTACTGGTTCCTTTCAACGTAGAGCATATTCCTCCATATTTTGTTTCCTAAGATGGTAGTGTATTGAGTAGTCATAATCCTTGAAATGATCTAACCATATTAATTGGAGGATATTTAGCTATTTTTTGTGAATATATATATGGGACTCGTGATCTGTATATATTTCACACATATCCACAAATACATAATTCTACCAAACATTCAATTCAACGATAATAGCTTCTAACTCTAGATAATGTGTGGTATAGTTTTTCTCGTGAATTTTTAACTTTATTGAAGCATAGTCTTTGAAATTTTCATTTTTCAACATCACACATCCCAATCAATTGTTTTCAGTATTTGAATTTTTTTTAAAAAAATCCCCACTTATAGGTTGTGTGAGCACATGGTTACTGATAAGCCCCATTTAATCTATAATTAGTTGTCTTAACAATCATCATTTTAAGAAAACAAGACTCCCATATGAGTTATCTTGGTAAAAGGGTATGAAAATCCTTATAATATATAACAAATAAATGATAATATCTAGATAACACAAGGAAGAAAAAGATATCTATCCCATCTATTAGCATCAACCACACCTCAATTTGTTTTGTCCTGGACGGATCTACATATATCCCATTGCTTGTGATGATATTACCCAAGAATGTGAAATCTTCCAACAATAAATCACACTTTTTATTTTTAATATTTCTTTTTCTTTTTTCAATGACTTTGGCATAGTGCGTAGATGCTTCTCATGTCCCTCAATGGTTTGGGACTATATTAGAATATCGTCAATAAAGACTACCAAAATTTTGTTAAAGTAAAATGTAAATAATATATTCATAAATTTTCATGATGATTTTTGGAGAAATAGTGAGACCAAATAGTATCTCTATGAACTCATAATTACCATAAATTATATTGAAAACCAATCTGGGGGATATACTCCTTCTTCACCCTTGTATAGTAATATCCCAACTACAGATCGACCGTGGAGAAGTATTGTGCTCCACAAAGATGATCTAACAATTCATCTAATTGGGGAAAAGGATACGATTTCTTTATCATGATTTTATTATGTCATGATAATCAATGAAAAGGTGTATGAACCCATCCTTCTTCTTGATAAAGACGACTGGTGAACCCCATGGTAAAGTACATAGAAATATAAAATCTTTATCTAGTTTCTCATGTTGTTATTTCTAATGTTCCATCATTTCTACAACATCTATCATATATGATGTCTTGGATATTGGAAACTCCCTAGGTATAAGATCGATTAAAAACTAAACCTCCATACTTGGAGGAAGAACCTGAAATTCCTCATGAAACACAACAACAAATTCCCTCACAATAGGTTTGTTTTTTATAATGGTTAGTTCTATAGACTCAATCATTTTATAAAGATATGATTTCTAATAGGGTAATTATATCCATGCTTGAGATTTTGGTACTAAAAAAGATTCAACCTCCTCCTTGAACATTTATAGAATTGGGATCTCATTCTACATATAGATAGTGATTTCCATCTCATGGTCTTTTATGTTGCCTCTATATAGGGAATGATAAGGCATGCCTAGAATTTGCAACAAATTTTACGATGTAATGTATGAAAAGGTTATGTAGGAAGTTAAATCCATATATTATGATAGGGGAGGAGTTATATAGGTATGTAATAATTTCTCCATTTTTCATGTTCACTGACATCACTACTTTCATTCATTATGGTGGTGTTTGAATAGTTCTACTAAACTGTTGTCATACGAAGGAATGTGTAGAACTATGGATGATAGCCCTAAACGTCACTATCTTATTTTGGTGACACTCATTTACATCATCCAAAATGTCTCATGGAGGATACTTTCTAACTATTAAACACAATAATGGGAATCCAAGGACATTAATGGGTTATCTTGTTGATTAAATATATATTTTTATCTTATGAGTTTCTAGGATTCAATCCATGTTATCCATGATCAATCTTGTTACATTTATTCATATGTGAATTTATGTTTTCACATATTAATGGTTTGAAATGAGATTGTGAAGTTACCCATGAATATCCCCCAAGAGTTTCAAAAAAGGTGTGCATTAAGGCCAATTGTTATGTACTGGGTTACCACGAGTCAAGCCCGTAACACTGTGTCAGAGTTATTAATCCAAGGTAAAAATGTGCCATAACCATGTCCACTTTTATTATCTAGACATGTATGTATTTTATTGATAAACCACTTACTCTATACTTACCAAATTTTATTGTTTTTTTAAACTATTATTCTTATCCATAATGGTTATCTATAGGGTTTTCTAATCATAATCCTATGAATAACTAATCCTCTAATATGATACTAACTATAAAAATACTTCTCTATATTTCATATTTAAACGTGATTTAATATGTAAATTTCACTTAATATAGCTCATGAGAATGATAGGACTTTTGTATTTAAGGATTATGAAAATTACATATCCACATAAAATATAAAATACAACACCTTTATTGAAAACATCTTTTACATGACCTCAAGATTCATTTGTTCATAACACTTCACGGGATAACCGGAGGTCATAACTAATATTATGGTGAGATATAAAGCCTAGAAAGAAAATAAACATGGAATTACATGAAGAATACAATAAATGATAGACAATAGGCATATCTATGGAGTATAAAATAATCATGAACATAAAGGGATGATATATAATGATAATCATAAGATAGAAATGTGGAAACAACATTCAACATGGTATTAGCATGATTTAAATCTCGCTGCACATGGATTATCTTGAGTAAACCATCTTTGAACATTAACTATCATGATTAAACCCTCATTTCACATGAATTATCATGATTAAACCCCCATTGAGGATGAATTATCATGATAATATCCATTATCCAATGCATTGGTGTACTATCAAGGCACACCCATTTTAATGATTTACTTTTCATTATTACATGTGATAAATAGATCATTAATTAATCATAAAAATATATCCCATGAACAAGGAATGTGGCATAAATATATGTATGTCCCGAAAAAATAAATACATGAGATTATGGTGATTACCCTAGGTATAGAAATGGGTATGGTATTCACTACATGATTATTTTGGAATGGAAATAGTTGCACACATTCATCATCATAACGACATCCAATAGAAATTCATAAAACGGTTTGAGGATAGAAAAATGCGTCTCTCGTATTTTATTACTGAATTTTAAATTAACGGGGATAAGAAAAATATATCCAAACATAATAAATTAAAAAATTAAAAGGAATATCATAAATGAGCCGCTTGATATGAATAGGGGAGAGAGAAATCCGTTATGGAATTTCGACATAGTAACTGCTTAGGTAAGGGTAAAAATAGGGGAGGATAAAAGATCCCTAATTGAAATAACATCATATTTGTAGTAAGTAATTGAGTACAACATGATGAAAATATAACCAATTGAAACTAAAAAAACTAATTTCAAACATTGTTCGTGATTTCAAAAGAGGAAATAAAGGTGAGGATCCTTTACTTGGATATGTGACACCGAATGATTACGAGAGGATTCTTGGGAGGTTTCAGGAACATTTGAAGGACACTAAGTAGTAGAGAGAATATTTTTTATGATCTTAAAATAGTTTAGTGAAGAGAATTGAGATCCTGGGTGGGTTTATATAGGAAATAAAATGGGATATCTTTATTATTATAGTTTTGGACTCTACATAATAATACATTGAAAACCAAAAAAAAATCCAATGGTTTTTTCCATGTTTTCAGGACAAGGGGACTGTTATAAATTATTTTATGCGGCATAGGGATGGAAATATTAAATTATTTACCTTTCTCATGTGGATGTGAGTCACATTCTTAAAGATATGAATTTTAAATCTTAATATATATTATATGTCTTATTGGATTCATAATAGTTTTAAAAAAGTAATAAAATAAACCTAAAACCAAAATATAATAAAAGGAATACAAGTATTTTTTTGAAGATACATCTTATAGTATTTATGGCAACATTATTTGGACATTATGATGTCCTAAAATACATCGTATATTTATAATGTATTTAATTTTTACCCAAATATTCGATGGTTTCCAAAAATTATGTTAAATTCACTATTGGATAATTTTAACATTCTGATTGTGAGAAAATATATTTTTTTCTATTTAATTTTAATAATATTTGAATTTTCACTTTTAATATAAAAAAGGACATTTATTGAAAATTAACGGGGTTTGAAAAAAATTATTTTCGTACCATAATAAAAATTGTGTTTGACATCATAAAATTTATATAATAATTTATATTTTATATAATTAGTTTAATAATATTATTGTAATAAAATATTATTTATTTCAATAATAAATTAATTTATCAAAATAGTTTTTTATATTTAATTTGAATATTAACCAAAAATGCTACATGTGATTTAAAAATCACTCACAATGTAACTGTAATAGGAGAAAATATATTCATTATTATAAAAAAACAATGTACATATTATAATCTATAGTGTCTTAAGACAAATCCCTTTATTACATCGGTATACACCATATGAGTAATGTGTTTGATGGTAGAAAATTCATGGGGTAATTTGGTGAACACTGTTTTGGTCGTGTTCTTGATGATCATGAACTTCTCCTGTAAATGGTTTCTCTCATGATTAATTTATTAGATCTTGGCTTGGTATTGGTCTACGGAATATCCTAGAAATGTTGTCTCTATTAGATGCTCTGAAAAATGGGCTTTATAGAGTATGTTCTTATTATTTGAGGCCCTTACATCCTTTTTCTATGCCAAAATGATTTTTTGAAACCCTATATTTATACTAGTCATGTAATCTCTATTCAATAAATATATTATCAACAGTAATGATACTTAATAGTCATTTAAATCTAATTGAATATAATATAATAAAAAATATTTAATGTGTTTTCTATATCCATAATATATTTAATTGTGTATAAAATATTATTTTATTTATAAATGTTCAGGTGGTTATATCATCTATCGAACTATCAATGAATTCCTAATAATATAAAAACAGATAGGATAAATATAAATACAACACCAGGAGATATTTATTATGGCAGTTTCACATCATGCTCTAAGGGATACCATCTAGTTCATAAAAATAACTAACATATAAAACATATTTTGATACCATAGTTGCATACTTAAGGTTAATATAGAAGAATATATACATGAAAGTTTAAATTATATAACTTATAGAGAATATTTCATAACATAAATTCCCAGTGCCATTCATGGTTAGAGTTTTTTTGAATTAGGGAGAAACATTAATGGAGAAAACAAAACTATTTTCCAAAAAAATCCCAATATATATTTTACCAATTAATCCATGATGGGTCTTGAACATATCCAAAAAAAATTTCATACATCATACTCTTTTTTAATAATAATAAGAATATTTTTATTCATAACCTATGTAAATAGAATCATAATTAAGAGGTATGATTAAATTCTCAATGAGAGTAATCATAAGAAAAAATTATCAATGATCATAATTGTTAATAAGATGTGACAAAAAGTATAATTGAATTAAGAATATCATACTCAAAAAATAATAGATCAAAAGTGATGAGTTGTGGAATAAATATTGAAATAATATAATATATGAATCAACATATTTTTAAAATAGACTCCAACAATCATAAGTCAAGAGATGGTAAGATATGAATAATAATAAACATAAAAGGAAGAAATAACATAAAAATATATAATAAAGATCATAGAAATAAAGAAAATATCCTTTATTCTGAAAAAATAGGGGGTAAAAAAATTATTACCACAAAAATTTTGAATTGTATCATTTTAAAAAAACATAAAAATTTGATCATACACATTATTCCCATGATTGTGTAAGCAAACTCATTATGTCCATGATGGACTATGTCATGACATATCAACTTGAATCAATGAATTGTAGGGTGGTATAAGAACCCACTTATCATCATCTATAAATATGTGTGTCATATAATGTAAGTCATCATCAGAATATCAAGAACTAATGGTGATAAAATGGATTTCAAATCCTTTTAAAATTAAATAAAAAAGGAAAACATTCACACTTCCATAAATAATCACAATAGGATATTCCTGTGGAAAATAAACTGGTATCCAATGATTATTTTTAACATTATTTGAAAATTTCATTATATAAACATAAAAAATTATTTTTTAACCATATATATAATTTTTATAAGATCATGTCAATAACTTTACTAATCAATCAATGCATGATATCTTGGTGAAAACCAAAAATCGATGGAATCAAAAATTGGGTATTCATTGAAGAAATACACGGGAAGAAAAATTATTGATATACACCAATATTGATAAACAATGAAAAAGATAGTGATGGATTTGCATGACCCAACCCACTAAGGTTTGACCTGTGACTACCCCCAGGCCCGTCTCTAATAGTCTAGGGGATGAAAAATACCACCGAGTAGGAATATCTCCCAAATGAGAGGCATTATCCTAAATTACCTATACACACACACACATACACAAAAATACTCAATCCCCAAAATGGTATAATTTAAATAAATTAAAATAAATTCATGCACATATATAAGATCCTACAATAAATTATAATAGTAAAATTACTAAAAATGAAAAATTGTCTAAAAAATCACCCCCAAAAACTATAAAGAGTACAACCTGCTCCAAGGGAGAGAACTAATGTCAAAATATATATCACAGCGTAACACCATGGTCTAACAAGAAATTTTTTTCTCTACATACTCCATATCCTCTTAGGGAACCATTAAAAGAAAAATCATTAACATAAGACATGAGCCATGTTGGAGAATCCCATATAGGGGTGATTGTAACAATACTCAGTAGGATACACCGAAAGAGAGAAACATTAATCCTCACTTATAGTCATATAAATACTAGATATAAATATTAATTTATAATAGAATCACCATATATATTCATGGAAGGCAAAATGCCACCAGGCAGTCATAACAAAATATGATCCATAGGATTTTTCTCAAAGAAGTGGTTATTCATGGAGAAATGACTCTATTATCCATGTAATTATTGCATACTCTCAAAGAATAGGTCTAGATAATTGGGCCCTGCCCAATAAATATTAATAGTCTAGTAAGACCCTAATATACGTATATGGGGTAACCATAATAATCTTTGAGGGACACTAGGAACATAGTCTGGATCAACCCGCTATGTAGGGGATCATGTGAAATTGATTCCATAAACCCTACTAATACGACATTGTAGAAAGAGGATCAACACCCTTCTTAGAGTGGTCAAACTGATTCAACAAACTCCACTTAGGGTGCAAGAGATTCTAGGGGATTACACTCTAGTCTCATAGAGGGACACCATAACTCTAACTAAGACTCGACATAAAAAGGGGATCACAATTTTTTGGATATAGATGTAATTCATTATTTTACTCCCAATGGGATGGAAGAAGGGAAACAAACTCAACTGATATTGGACCAGATTAATTAAATGAAGGTCCACAAGAACTCTTGAATGGGGTACATGGTGTGTACATGGGGTATATAGCGTTTAAAACAATCTTCATTCATTCCAATTTGGAGAAGCCCCAAACGGTATGTAGTATCCATAAAAACATCAATCATAAGTATTAAACAACAATCAAATACACATGGGACCCTTCCCATGTCGCTCGGTTGTATATATGTACGATGTTCGTGTCTCTGTACCAACTTGTGTACAACAAGTTTTGTTTGTGTACAAGTAATTAGAGTGACATATAGACATGTACTTTTGGATATGTTCATGTGATATTCGACGTAAATTCTAAGTCACCTGGAAGGGGTCACACACCTTGTCATCCTTAACTCAGGTAGGAACTCTTGTGTCACAACAAGGGGGCCCACACAGTATGTAAGCAGATGTACATGTCGTATTGTATAGGGATTTAAAAAACCCTCGGGTTCTTATTCACCACTGATCCGCAAGACAGTGGATTGTACGATATCACCATAAACTATATATCTGGGGTCCGTCACCATTTTCTATCATTGTTGGCCAAAAATCAGGTCTTCGATCTGCTCGGAAATCAAACTGTTGAGACAAAATCACAGTGCTTAAGAACCACAAACAAACATAAACCACAAATTAATTCATATCCACCAGTGATCATCTACATCCATCATTGTGTCTGAATAACATCAATTATCATAAAAAACAAACATGGTATTGAGCTGCTGCGCCAAAGAATAGTCACACAATGATCATATACTATGTATTCGTCAAACCATATGATAAAAGGATATTACCATGATGAATGTATGATCAATGGAGAGAGAAATACATAATACATAAAAGTGTGGAATGAACCTGTTAAATTGTTCATTTTCCCTCGATTCATTATCATATAAATAACGAATAAAGAGGGGTAAATCAATGAACAATTAAACTATTCCATCGAATAAATTTTACCAGCGATGTGTGAATCAGTTTTAATGAAATAATTTAGTTTCATTCACCTATGATTTGAGGACATCATGGTGAATAACAAATAAAAACATCCGATTTAGTGTTTTTATCAATTGTTGATGAATAAAGGCAGTGTTTCGTTATTTTATGAGGTCCACGGACTCAGTTGGCATGTTGTTCTATGATCTGATCTCAAGACATCATTATTATCCATGAAAAGATCTCCAATGTTTTTTATGAATCTTCAGAGTTTAGGGTCTAAACCTAAGAAAAATTTCATTTCTATATACATAATGGAGAAAAATATCTCATTGTGTCAAAGAAAAAAAAATATTAATTATTTTATTTCAATATTTTATTTAAATCTATGATGACCTTTTCACAAACATTTCATACCGAAAAAGGTTAGGTCACCCCAAATGTATAACCTATATTCTAAACTCAACGATTACCTCTAATCACTTATTCGGACTCCAAATTGGTATTTATCACACAGTCATTAGATAACTATAGAAAAGTCTTATTTAACATATTTAATATATTTAAAACACTTAATCTTTGAATAATGGACCTCAAAATCCCATACCATCTATGTTCCTAGTCTAAAAAATAATCTATATAATATCTAAAAATAATTAAGATAAAATAAAATAAATTCCATTGATAATATGTCTTAAATTTGGTTAACATTACTCATTTTTTAGATCATGAGTATTGAATCAATCGATTGATGAAGGTTAATTTTAGAATATTGATTTAATTTTACATTGTAATGAAATATAGAAGTCCATTTTTTCTATAAAATCCAATTTTAAAAAAATTCGTAGATTTTCGAAAAATAATTTATCTTGTAAAACCATAGATCATGGGAGATATGATTCCATATTATTTGATATCCATTTTTGTGAAATATTTTTAAAATGAAGAATCATTTATTTTTATTATAATGAGTATATAATTGGAAATGTCACCAGTTTATTTTTGAAACTAATTTTCAAAAATCTTGGATGAAAATATTTATAGATAAATTAAAAAAACATAGTTTCTACTAAATATCCAATAATTTATTTTTTAAAAATTCTAGTCATAATAAAAACAGTGAGGGAAAATAAAATATTTCATTTTTAAAGGATGATTTTATTTTAAATATTTTCAAATACCCGTATTGAATTGAAATCATTAAAATAGTATTAGATTTTCATTTTGAATGTAGGTAAATATAATCATAAATATTATATAAAAACATTTATTTCGTATTTCATAAAAATAGGGGAGACATTTGGTTGGAAAAAATATATTGATATGGAGGAACACGTCAATTTTAAAGAATGGGGTATATTCTTTTCAATGTAAAAGTTATATTTGATATGGTATGACATGAATAAATAAAATTTCAATGAAAGAAATTAACTTACTTTGATAATAAGAAAAAATTAATGAAATAAAACGAATTAGGAGGATAATATTAGTCTAAATGCTCATTATCATTTAAAGAATTTATGATACAAGGAAAAATAATTTGTGTCTTTAAAACGGTTTTGGCATGAATAACATTTTAATATGAACACATTGAATGATAGAGGGGTTTAAATTAAACCTATAGTATCATTAATTATGATTCTTTCATTGTCTAACTAATTGAATTTTTAGAAACTACTTGACATAAATAAAATTAGGTTCTTAAAAATATTTATATATCTCAAAAATGTAAATTGAGACAAAAAAAGAATTATAAATTTTGTAATTTATGAATCAAAACATAATGGGGAAATAACATGTAACAAAACATTAAAAAAATATAAATATAATAGAATCTTGATACAATGTATTGAAGTGTTAGTAGATGCACCATTCAAAATAAAACAAGTTTTATAAGCCAAAATATGTCTCTTTTGGTTGTAAATAAAGACAAGAAACCCTTAACGATTCCCATTTTCAGTATGGCCATGCACGTAACATCCTAAATTAAATCAGTTAATTTTGTAAGTTATATTTATGTTACCATATACGTCTATATTCATTTTAATTTGTTTTTATTATAATCATATTATCTTTATTAAGTATATATATTTTTTTGTTTTCATGAAAATTTAACAAGTGATATATTATTAAGATAATTATAGTCATCTAATTTTAAATTGTAATAATAACATAAGTAACTATTTTAACTATTAAATAATCCTAAAAAATAATTATTTTCTTATTAAATTTTATGAGAATTAGTATTTAAGTTAGCATAGTCATCCATGACAGTGTCTTACAGTATTGTTTAAGTAGGAGATTAAACCTAAAATAATTAAAAATATATATCATGGTAAGTGAGTATGGTTAATTAATTGTTCAATGTAATTAAAATTTAGGAATACTGATATTTTTTATATTTTTAAAGTTGTTTAATAATATTTTAAATGCCTCAAATAGGTTATTAGAATAACGATTATGAATCATAAAAACTACTTTTTGTAGGTGATAGTTCGAAAAATTCATGATTGATAATCAATAAGTTTCCATGTGGATGGAATATAATAAATAGGGTACATTAGTTAATATAAAAAAATTTACTATAATAATTATAAATATGGTATTATGTTACTTTGTAATTACCCTAACCTAAGTACCCTATAGTCATTAGTTACTTTATTAAAATGGAATAGTATAGAAGGAATCATATCCTAAAGTACCATATAGTTTAGTAGTTTTGTAAAAATACATAAAAACATAAATTTTACAATATTATTTAATATATAAAATAAAAAATAGTAACTCCTTTAGAAATACCATTAATCTCCTCACATAACCATTCAAATCAGTCATTATAAACATCTTGGGTCCCCTGGAAAAATAAAACATTAGAAAGTGGTGAGATAAGATTAGTAAGAGAAATTGTACATCAGATGCCTTGTTTAAATTATAATAAAAACAATGTGGTTTGATAAATAAATAAAACACCATAAATTTAATCAGTAATTTTATCCTAATATATAAGTAACAAAATATGATCAACCAATACCATTTAAAAAATAATATAAGAATTAAACATAACCATGGATATTCTAGTAGTCGAATAATCACATGAAATATCAAGAATTCATATCATAATGATGGAATGCATAATTTTATATATATAAAACCTACCATCAACTTTTTGTCCAAGAATTCTATATATATGGGAAGGCCTCATCCAAATCATGAACTAGTTTGTATAATGAAACTAACTAATGAATCAAAATGCTACAGCAGACTCCATCTATCACTTACAATGTCAATTTCATTAACCATATGATAGTGGCGAAACGTAATCAACATGAAAATTACTATTAAAACTAGAATAAAAAAATTAAACAATTTCAAAATTCATTAAATATAATCATAAATAACTAGATTAATATATTGAATGGTATCAAAATAGTATATCCCCATTTGAAATGATCTTAAACCATCCATGGAAATAATAAAGATGATATTAAGACAACATATCCATGGTGTTTCATAAGTACATAAAAGGGTATATTTCACATATGAATAAAAAATTTGTGAATCATAAATGAATGAAATTTATATTCATGTAGTGCATGACAAAATAATGATTAATTTCATTTTTTCAAAACAAATGCCAATTTTGCATTATTTGGAAACGGCCTTAGATTCTTTTCAAAAAAATTAAAACATAGCCAATCATGGATAAATGTTATATTAAAATTTTTTAAGATAATATTTGAAACCTTTCAATTTTTTTGTTAAACATAAACATGGAAAAGAAATATTCCTTAGTGGAGACATGAACATAATCAATCTCGAATAATGATCAGATCGTGAAATAAACCCTTAAATTATGTCTAATTTATATCATACATTTCTAAAACTCTTATATAATAATGATAGTTTTATATCATATCAATTTTATAAAAATTATTATATATATAATATAATATATTATTTAACTATATTGTTTTATCACTAATTTAAACCATAATCATTATTAATAGAAACTTTCTTTGTGATAACTACTTTAGATTTTCATATATGTTTTGATTCGGATATCTATGTACTAGTACTTTCATCCTAGTTCAATCATATCAATAAAGTAAATAGATACATTAATATTTTATATACTATATATATATATATATATTTCTGTATTTTTAGTAATATTTAAAAGGCAGAGAAAGAAAAATGGACAACATCATTCGTGGAGACGGTAAGTGGTGCGAATGCGTGAAGGCTATTTCATTATTTCAATGGATGGAACATAGAAAATTGGAATAGTAATTAATATTTATAGAATAAATTTTTTGAAATAAATATCATGTATATTCATTATTTCCCTCTTTATAAACATTCTACTAAATTTTGTATGAAAAATGAATTATGCCGCTATGTGGAGAGGGTAATTCGTATGTACGCAACAACGATGTTTTCAATTTTTTCAAGGATTGAGAAGATATGTAAAATTGTTATAACTTAAAAAATATCACATCAGTATACTTATTATAGTATAGTTTTTAGTTTGGATTGGTACAACACATTAAGAAAATGTAGTATAAGGGAAAAACATATAAGAGTCTGTAAATACGATTACATCTTCACCCAGAGACATCATTTAGATATCTTCTTAAGGACACTAGGGATTAAATTTTTCGATGACCAAACCCCAATAACATAGATAAGGATTATAGGAAGAGAAAATTTATGATTATTGTCTATCTAAATGTCTCATATAGGTGTGAAAAAGTGAGAAAGAACATACCCTATTATAATTGAAGTGAGGGACCCTTTTTCAATTTCTCAAAATATTAAATTATAATATATTAATTTATACAAAAAAAACAATCCCAATGAGAGTGGTTTTCAAGGTAATATAATATATGATTTTAATATCATAATAAAATATAATTTAGATATTTTTTTGTGTTATTTTAAATAAAAACATTTGGATAACCCCTTGGTTATTTATATTTGACATTAACCATAGTAACAATTATTTTAATAACAATAGGAAAAAAAGATATTATGAATGTAAAAATGACTCATATACTAAAAAATGTTTACTTTTTCAACTATATTACATTAAAATTTATGATTATGATATTTTAATTAAATATAAATTATTTAATAACATATTATTTTGATAAATGTTTATTAATGTCAATTCTAAAACTATTCATTTACATAGACATGAACTAAATCAATAAAAAATGAATATTAAAATAAAATTATTTTAAAACACTATAATATGACATATCGATACATAAAATTAATTTCACACATTAAATAATTAAATTTATATCCAAATATAAATTTAAAATATGTTAATTTTCTTTTATGATAATTAAATTAATATTATATTACTTTTGCACAAGCATTTATGTTAGATATATAATTTTTAAAAAATTAAAAACATTTTATTAGGAAAAATTATTTTATTTATAAAAAAAATAAATATTTATTTATTTTTCATATCATGCTATTTTCTCAAGTGAACCCATAAAAGAGAAAAAAACAAAAAGAGTGACATTTTTTACTACCATTCCTTGAAATAATATATAATTTATTTTCCTTTATCAGTGTCTATTAAATAACTAAAATGATATCTTTTGGGTATAAGTGTATAATGAATTTCATAAAAAAAAATTAAATATGTTTTTAATAAATTTATATCAATATCATTTGGTTTTAAAACTTATTTTTCTTATACAACTTTTCCCATGAAATCATGGATTTTAACTTTTTTATTGTTAATATAGTTACAATATAATGTAACCAAGACATAAAATGGATTATTTATGAAATTTTAAACCTTATCCCAATATGTTGGTGTATTTTAAAGATTATATGAATTTTATATTATTTTATAAAGTAATATTTACTATAAAATATTGATAATGTCCAATTTAAAAACTATTAATTATATTTGACTTCAATAATGTCATGAGAACACATATAATTAATCAAAACATATTATTATGTCCCTATAATGACTCATATATCTAAAAAATGCACCGATGAGATTAATTATCTACAATATTATTATTTTTTAATACTTATAAATATTATTTACGTGATATTTCCATTGATAAGATTATTACTGTATCAGTGTTGTAGAAGACATTAAAATAATATTTAGACACTAAAAATTAACAATAAATTAATATGATGAATAGAATTCCATTATATTTAAACATACAATTTATATTTGAATATACCTTCTCAATAACATCGTTATAAAAATATAAATGAAAATAAAAATAAAAATATGATATCTATGTCTTTTCATTATAAAAAATAGTTTTGATATCATAACCTCATTAAAATGGATATAAATAGTCAAATAATGAAACAATTATTTATTAATGAATAATTATATCATTAAATAATTTTTTTCAAGTTTTAGTGTTATTTTCTCATCCCTCTCAATTTATATTTAAATTAAATTACTTAATTTAACCTTTACGAAGGTTGAAAAATTACAAAGGTTATAATTCATTCAAGCTGAATGTAAAAAAGAAATATTTCTAAATTACAACCTTTTGAATATAAATTTTGAATCCCGTTTTTAATATTCAAATGAGATTATTTTGTTATGTTAATTTAAAAATAATACAGTGAAATGAAAAAGGAAAATGTTTTGTTTTAAAATGCACTTTTAAGCCCAATAATATATTCATCAAAAAATAATGTATAAGGATAAATAAAATCAAATTTCTAAAATTATTTAATAAATTTTAAATTTTAAATTTAATTAAAATCAAATTAAAAAAATTAGAATCTAATATACATAAATTTACAGTTTTATAAAAATCGGTATTTTTCACTATTTACTGAAAATTTAATATTTTTATAAAAATAAAAAAATCAAAATAAGAATATTTTTAAATTATTATTATAAAAATTATTATCTTTAAATATAATCTATAATATTTTCATTGTTTTTTTCAAGTAAATGTCCTATTAAAAGGAAACAAAACCGCCTTTATAAAAATTTAGATTTTTATGCATAAAATTAGATTTATTCCCGACATATTCCTATCAAATATATTTAATGAATGTGAAAAATTAATTGAATATATAATATAAAAATTTCTTAATGTGTTTAATATTATTCATTCCATGATACTTATAATCTTGTTTACTATAATCACATTATAGTATTTAATTTTTGTTTAGTATGGGTGTCATGTGCAATGTAAACTATCAAAGAGATTAAATTTAAAAGTATACATCTGATAAAGTCATCGGTTCTGAAATTATCCTCATATTCAATAAAATATTTCCATGTAAATTTAAAATTGTATCTGAAGAAATCAATGTTTTATAGTTAAATATTACTTGGTGGGAAATCCACATTGCAAAAAATTGTTCATAAAACACCTTCTTAAAATGATGGAAATAAAAGTTTAAAGGACACCAAAATATTAGGTACCCAAATATAAGAGATTTAGTGGGAATTAAAGGCAGGGATAACTAATTTAAATATAAATAATAAGTTCTAATATATATTAATAGATAACATAGACTTAGAATGTTAACCATCACAGAACATAATTTGTTGATGGTTTAAAAGATAGTTGATTCCTTATAAACAATTGTAAATGGGTAAAATTTTGGTTCCAAAATATATTTCCTATAGTAGAGGGAATCATTAAATAACTAAATAAATCACACATGAAAATATACTTACATTATTTCTTTCCATGTCATAATAATAATATTCTCCTTCAGTTGTGCTTCGTTATATTTTCACATCATTTTGTATATCAGGAGATAGACAATGAAGATAAATTTTATTCTTGAATAACTATTAATGACCCATATGGTCAACAAGTAATTCATTCAACATCTAAATTTTTACTAAAAAAATGTTAAAACATTATATACAATATAATAAATCATACATTAACCCCCAAAAATAACATTTAATGTTCAACAAAATCAATCCAACATTATAACTAATCCAAAATACATCTGTTCAAATTCATAGTCCAACAAATTAAACGGAAGGACACTAAATTTTCAAAATTAAAATAATATTATCTTCCAAAAATGAAATAATGTATCTTTTATTGCAATATACCAAATATTTAAATAACATTACCTCCATTAAACAAGCATGATTCCAAAAATAAAATCTCAGTATATTGAATACATTCCACAAATCCGAACATCAAATAATTTCAGCAATGAAAACTCAAACCATGAAATTAATAACCACCATCTTGTTTAAAAATTATATCCCATAAACATAAATTTATCATTATTATATCAATAATAATGCATATATATTGGTTATAGTCCCCAAAATCCTTTTTTTAATATCAACTTTTTACTTGATCAATTTTCTTGGTTACTAGTACTATTCATCACATACCTCTAAGTCCTTAATGATGTGGTACTACAGTAAAATCCCAGTAACATTTTTTTCAATAAAAATTGTCATTAACAATATTCATTAAAATAAGGTTTCATAAAAATCATAAGATTAAACTTGAGGTCATTAGAATTTATGAGGTATATTCCCTCAACTGTTGGGGAATTTATTGGTGTAGTTCCCCAAATACATACACTGGAATCATTTTACATTGGGAAATTGTTTCTTATAATTGAAATAATGAGCATTTTTTATAGTTTCTCCACACCATAAATAATCTCATTTTCCTTTTAATCATGTATTAGATGATTCCTTCCACATGTATCCCATGTTAGAAAGTCATTCATTCACTTTTTTCAGTTAACTTCCTTATTTTATGTCATCCTCTTGTTCCATATCATCCTTTAAGGTAATAACAATTAGAGAATTATTTTTATATCATTCTATAACATGAAACTATATCCTCAATGGATTATAATGCTTGGGAGATTATTTACCATTAAAATAATGGTGTATACCAATTAGAGAAATGATCATTCGTACTTGTTGGATTATCTTCATGGATACAGTTTTCATTCCATCATCTAGGAACCATTTATAATTAGTTCCATAAACGGGATTAGGTTATATCACCAAAAAGCATAATTTAAAATAAAAAATATTTGAAACAATTTATGTAAATGGAAAATTTAGGTATACCTAATCTCTAAATCAAATAGTTGATTCTTTTGGGAATATTTCCAAATGCTATCATAGGTTCTAATTCTCAAATGTATGCTATCCTAAATAAATTTAATATAGTTTATACTAATCCTATTCAAATATAAAATATAAAATATTTGACCCTAGTAGCCTAGTATGAGAAGTGAATTTATTAGATTGATATATTTTACAAGGAATCGCATCCCAAAGGACTTAATGGTTTAATTGTTTTGGAAAACTAGATGAATAATTTAATATTACATTACAATTAATGATATAAAATATTAAATATTAAATCATTTTATCACACAATTAATATCTTTTTAACCCTACTTTTCAATCATAACAAACTTATTGGGATCCTAGGGTGAAATAAAACATAATAAACGGTGATGCTCAGATTACTAGAAATTGAAAGAATTATTCTAAGGAAATGAGTAAATAATAAATAACAAAATTCATGGTAAATAATTAAAACCCATAGCATTTAATCATTACATGAGAATAATACCTATGAATAAAATATCGTTAAATAAATCCATATAAATAAACATAATAAGAATTAAGATTTGTGATAGAAATTATACTACATAGATAATCCCATGGAAAATAAATAACTAATTTCATAATGATTGGATACATTATTTTTGACATCTAAAACATACCATCAAGGCATCAAAAAATAAATATAAATTAATGGGTAATACATCATTCAAAACTCAGCCTACATTGCCTCGTGAGATCTACAGATACATTGAAGGGCTATAGATGGCCATGCCCGTTACTTACTATGTCTAATTTATTCATCGTATGAAAGGGTTGAAACATAATTAAGACAAATATTAATTTTATAAATAGAAAATTAAATGTAAAAACTTTTCTCAATCATTAAACGTAACCATAATTGATCCACATTAATATGATTAATCTTAAAAAAATAGTGCATCCTTGGTAAAGCTGATCCTGATCCGTATATAGAATGAAAATTATGATATTAGGAAAACATATCACTAGTGGTTCAGAATCTCATAAAAAAGTCCATTTCATTGATAAATGATAATATATTTTAAAACATTATTTAACTAACAATCCCTTTTCATTTAATAATAAGATTTTTAACAAATAAAATATTACCATTCATTTTGAATGTTATATTCATTAAAATTTGCATTTTTCACACAAAAAATATTATATAAAACGTTTTAGTTGCTATGAAGTGCATAAATTTTAATTCATGATGTACACGTTAAAACAAATACACCTTTAACTTTTTCAATAAAATTAGAACGACTATTGTTTTGAATAGGACATGATTATTCCTTAAAAATATTTTGTAAAAAGAAAAACATGGATAAAAATGAAATTAACCAATTTTAGGATAATAGTAAAACATTTTTAATTTTTTTTGGAAAAAATAAACATTGAATATAAATATTACCTAGCTGATATGTAAACATAAATAATCCCAAATAATGATGAGATATTTAAATAAACACTCACAATATGAAAAATTTCATCCGTATATCTACAAAAAATCATGTATAATAAATATATTATTATTATACATCAATTCTATTACCACTATATATTATATCATATAATATATTATTTACCTATAACATTTTATCAACAATTCAATATATATCATCATTAAATTACTATTCTAGGATGATAACTGCTTCGTTTTTCATTCATGTTTGGATTCAAAAGTCTGACTCCTTATACTATAGTCATGGTTTCAACATCTCCAAAAATTTAATCATGATATTAATTTACTAAATATTCAATATATAGTTATTTTTATTAATACTTCAAATGTAGATTTTGAAAAATGACCAACACAATTCATAGAGAAAGTAGGTTAAACAGACGTATGAACATTGTTTCCATTTTTCCAAAGATGGAGAAAATAAATTGGAAATAGAAATAAACCTTCCAGAATCATATTTATGTAATAAATATAATATATTCTCATTATTTTAAAATTAATAAAAATTCTAGAAAAGTGTTTCTGAATATCAAATTAGATCGTTCTATAGAGCCGTTAAGTTGTAGAATACTCAAGAACCGTGTTGTTAATTTTGATAGGATGGAGAAGACATGGTGTATGGTTTCCTAATAAACATTTTAAAATATATTTATATTTATTACACTTTAGTTACTTTTTTATTATGAAAACAACAGCTTACATTTCTTTATAAGAATAAATAAAATTGAAAGAGTTTGCAAAGTTAATTACATCTTCTACATATGACTTAGATTAGATCACTTCTTATGAACAGTGGGGATGGTATTTTTGAAAGAACAAGATCTCAATAACATTTATAAGGATTCTTTTCAGAGTCATTGGTAGGGTATTTATATTAAAATCTAAAATACAAGTGTATAAGTAAGTAATGTGGTAGCCTTTTATAATTTAGACAAGGGACACTTTTGGAAATTTTCAAAATGTTAAATTATAAGAAAATTTAATTTATCAAAAAAGATCAGCCAAATGGAAATTATTATAATATATGATAGTATAGGTTTATTATATGAGTATATGATAAAATTTATACATCTTGTGGATTTATTTTAAAGCCCCATAATCATTTTTGTTAACCCCTTGGCTATTAAATTTTGGCCTAAACTGTGGTAACAATTATTTTAATCACAAAGGGTAAATAATGTTAATATTCAAGGAGAAATTACTCCTAAATAAAAAATTTATGATTTTTGAAACATTATTACATTTATAAGGATTATGTTTATAGTTTTTTAAATATTTAAAAATTAAATAAAATATTATTTTGATATATTTTCATTAATATCGATTTTGAAACTATTCATTTACCTTGACTTATAATACATCAATATAAAAGTCATATAAGAAGGTAATTATATAAATACTCTATAATATGTCATATATATAAATAAAATTAATTTTAAATAATAAATAATTCAAAATAAATAAATAATTATATTTTACACACATTTCATTTAACATTTTGTGAATTATATAAAAATTGAATTTGTATTGCACACGAATTTATTATAAATATATAATTTCTAAAAATTTAAGAAAAATATATGACTAAAATAATTTGATTAATACCAAATTAAAAAATTATCTTCATTTGTATATTTAGTTTTACCATGTGGACATATAAAAGATATTAAAAACAAAGAGAGGGGCATTTTGTAAATCTTGTTGATTTACATTATATATAATTTATTTTTGTGGACATATGTCAATTAAGTAATTAAAACTTGACTCTTAGGTGATAAGTGTCAAATCATTATCATCAAATAAGATTTAAATATATTTTGATAAAATATTTTCCCTTATTGTTTTGTATTAACCCTTATTTTATTTATTTAACTCTTACCATGAAAATATATATTATTACCCATTTAGTTTTATTATTGTTTAAATAGAATGTCCAAAACCCCATAAATGGACCAAAAATAAAATTTTACTATATTTTATTCCAATTTATGTTTTTATTAATATTATATTATTTAATAAAATATTATTTAATACAAAGTATTCATTCTGTTTATTTTACGGAAAATTCTTTAAGTTGAAATTAATAATATCCAGATAACACTTCAAATTATAAAAAACAATTTATTTTATAGATAAATAGTTAAGAACATCTTTAAAATTTATTGATGATATTATTAATCTAAATACATATTTATTTTAATAAATTTATATCATTTGTCTTATATTTACATTAATAAAATAATTTCTCCATCAATGTAGTACAAGAATTTAAGGTAATATTTCTTCACTTAAAATTAATATATATTAATATGTTGAAGATAATAAAATTTAATTTAAAAAATATATTTAAATTATACGATACCATATGGATAAAAACTTATATAAATTGATAATTTTATTAAAAATATGAATGTTACATCTAGGAATTTTCTTTCATAAAATATTGTTAATATCATAAAATCTTGAAAATGGCCATAAATGGTCATATAATTTAACTTTAATTTATTATATTTGAAATAAAATCATAAAATAAATTTTCTAATGATCATGTATTATTTTCTAGTCCATATAATTTTATATTAAACATAAATTACTCAATTTACCCATTATCATGGTAGTGAAAATTACAAAGGTTACTATAATTTTCGGTAAAATTAAAATTGGCCTACTTATTAAATTTTTTACATTATGTATCAAAATATGAAATCCATTTTCCAAAATTCAAAACATATAATTATTAATATTTAAATTAATATTAATCCTATGAAATTCAATGAAATGTATTTTTCTTAAAAATTCCTTTTAAATCCCAAAAATGTGCTTATACCAAAATAAGGTATATGGATGATTACGATGATATTTATTTGATTATTTATAATTAAATATTTCTTAATTTATATTGAGATAAAATTAAAATCATAATCAGTCTTTAATATAGTGCATTTTAATGTTTTATAAAAAATGATATTTTTCACTACATACCAGAAAATCAATATTTTTTGAAAAATTAACAAATTCACGCCAATATAATTTTGACATTATCATCATAAAAATATATTTTATTTTTTCTTCTAAATTTTTTAAAATTTTAAAATATTAGTTTTAAAATATGTAAACCACTTAAAGGTAAGAAAATTGAATTTATAAAAATAAATATTTCTATGCATAAAATTAGATTTCTTCCAATCTAATCACTATAAAATATATTATTTTAATGCTAAATTATTTAATTTAATTTTTGATGGGAATATAAATTTAATAATATTTTAAATAAATTTCATTTCTTCTAATTTAATGGCTAGGCTATAATGATTAAATAATAATAATGCATTTTGTCGTTAAAACTTGGTGTTTCATGCAACGTAAGACATCAAATGGATTAATTTTAAAAATATTCATATCATAAAATATTGGTTTGTTAAATAAATTTTTATCATATATTTATATTTTAATTATTAAAAATAAATGAATATATATGATATAATATTCACTTTGGGATTTTGAGCTTCCTCATGACAGTTTCAATAGAAATGAGGGGCATAGGATAATATATGCTGTCAAGTGAATTTTGTTCAAAAGTGATAAATTTTTTTGAACTATTATTTAGTTTTTTAAAAAATTTAAATGTATATGTGAAATTTTTATAGGCTGTAAGTGATCCCATTTTATAAGGGATGAAATGGCTCTTTTTAGAACACCCACTAAATTTCAATAATGGAATGATATTATTGAAGGGTGAATTGTCCCAAAAGTGATAAATAATTATATTTGGAATAATATAACGTTTATAAAGCATCATAGGCTAGTTATAACACATGTTTTAAATTTTTATAAATACTTTATCAACTTTATTTGTCTATATTTTACAATTTTTGTTTTTACCAAGGTAACGCTTGATTACCCTAATGGATTATATTTTTTAAAAACTATAAATTAACCTTTATAAAAATATTTTATGTTATAAACCTAAATTTATTCTAATTATATTATAATTGTATTTTAAACAGTATAAATAAATATTTTTATTTAAAAAGTTTATATATAGACAAGTTAGTTTTTTTAAATTTTTTATTTTCAGCCATAATTGATCTTAATATTGTTTATTATTTATTACTATTTGAATAATTGATAATATAATAGAATATTAGTTTAAATATAACGTTAATTTTTTATAAGATATTAATTTATTTCATTATATATATATAATACAAAATATTAGTAAAATAATGCTTATAAGTTAATATTTTATCATTTATCATGGTCAATAACATTTGTATTAGATTTCTAAGTTTTATACTGTAAAAGGAAATTCGACATATTAAATAATATAGTCATGCAGTTATAAAACATGAAATATATTTTTCATTTTAATTTCTATAAGTTATCAAGAACGTTTTTTAATAAAATATAATATTTAGTTTTTTTAGGGAAATATTACGTATGCTTCCAAAATGATAAATAATAGATTTATAATTAAAACATTTTAATTTTAAATAGTTATTTTTGATTATAAATATATATGATTTATATAAAAATAATTTAAAAAATAATTAATACATTCTTGAATTATGATAATGACAAAAAATTTATTATTTTATCAAAGTCAATATTTTATCACAATTCACATAAATATAAATTACTTTTTTAAAAAAAAAATATCCATAAGCTAATTTTTATGTTCTTATATAAAAAAGGAATTTCATTTTAACAAATTATATATTCTATATATATTTATATTTATTTCTTTATTAAACTGAAAATAAACAATATAATGAAAACTATTTTTATTGAAGAGTAAAATTTCTTAAAATTGAATGTTTTAAATATTATTTAATATAAATTTATAAGTTTGAGGAATTTAATATATTTTTTTGTATATAGGATTATAAATCTTATAGTTTTTTGTAAGTGTAGAATATAATTTATTATTTTAAATTATAAAACACTTAAAGAACAATTATTTGAAAATAATGAAATCCATTTTAAAACTAATTATTTTCCTTGTAAATATAATTATTTTATATTTATTGGTTTCCATTTATTTACTAGAGGGTTTATTGTTCATTTATTTTTATTGAAAATAATCATCTATCAATTGAAAACACTTTCTATATCAATGTTTTTTGCGAAAAATCTATCATAACATGATTATTTAATGGAATGTTAAAGAGTAAAATCATTGGTCATTAATGTATATCAACTTAAATAAATTTTATCCTCAAAATTTGATTTTTTAAAAACAAATTAAATTATATTATTTTATCTGTAACATGTTCATTATTCAGTAAATATATTCTAATGTGGAATCCACCTTACTCACTTATCTGTTATAAAGTTACTTATAATTTCTCAGAAAAATCATTCATACAAATATGTACCCTAGTATTTATATATTTAATAATATATTCTATATAAAATTCTTTTCCCTGAAATAATTTTTAATCATAATGAAATTAAACCACATTGAAGTCCAATATTCCCCCAATAATAAAATCATCCATTAACCCAAAAAATTTATTTACCATGAGTTTATTTAGTCACAAAATAGTTCATACATACCAGAGCCCCAAAAATATGTTGAACATCACCAAAAACATCATGAATATATTATAAATCCCAAGGTTACCAATACATCATAACATACATTTTCTCTATAAATAGGCCCATTATTATCTCTACATAATGAATATATTAATCTTAAGTGTTATTCATATATCAATGCGGTTTTCATCGATATTTATCCAAAAATATATTAACTTTTCCAAAAATTAATATTTCAGTATTATTGACATCATTTATAATATGCTTCGAATCCATTAATATGGATGTAATGAAGAAAAATCATTATATGTTTCACATTATCCTTATATATCGTATAATATTCTATAATATCGTTTATGAATATCACTTTTTATTGACAATAGATAAGATTAAAAATATTTGGTTTCTATTATATGTAAACCCCACTACCTAAGGTATGTCTGAGAAACTCACCATCTCTATTATAAAAGACATACACTAACATTTCCAGTCATTTAAGTATAATTACATATTATTTTATATGTCTTACATGTTTATAGATACCAAAGATTCTCATATTTATTTTCATGATCATGTTTCATCCAAATAATAAATCAGATAAAGTTTCTGGTTATTTGAAAATATGAATTTGAATACATCAATATGAATATTTCTTCCCCTAATAAAAATTTTATTTCACATATGATACCTTCCTTACAACCTATAAATCTATGTTCTAATACCTGGTTATCCATGATTTCTTTTAGTACATTACATAAAAAAATTATTTGAAATCATACTCATATCCTTAATAAAAAATAATTATAGGGAATCGAAATGAACTATAGCTTATACTCGGGGAATTTCTAGTCAGATGTGAAGTCATATGACCACTCATCGTGAAACGGAGTAAAGATTTGGATGATAATAAACCAATAATTTTTAGGATTACTATCTTCATGTTCATCAATTATAATGATGAATCCACCTTCCTATATCCATATAGTGATGTGATTGAAATGATAACCAGAAAATTTCAACATTAACAAAACATTTGATAATTATACTCAAAATATACTAATCCATTGAATTTATCTTTAGGGGCTTCCCAAATGTTCTCTTATAATAATCACTAAAATATTCAATAGTTCTTGAAACAACCTCAAGGGTTTCCTATAATATTGATGTTTTGAACATAATTAACATATCATCAATTATATAATCCTTCACAAAAATCATAAACTATAATGGTATTGAATCCCTACACTAATACCAATAATAACAACCTGATGAACTAAAAATCTCAATTATAGGACCTAAACAAAATATTTCATTACACAAATTCTTACTACTATTTAAAACTAATGTGAAAGGAAATTTTTAAAAAACATTAAACATAAAAACCCATGTATTTTCCAATAAATATATATACTTACCTTTTTATAAGAAACTGAAAAATCCTTGAAATTTTTCAAATTCTCAATCAAATTCTATGCACAAGATACACTATTATAAACATAATATATAGTAATTTTATTCATAACATGGGTAAATTAAAACATAATAAAGGGATGGTATTAAATATTTTGGAAGGTTAATCATAATATCTAATTTTAAATCATCAGACATGGGTACAAGATGAGAAAACAAGTATTATATAAGTACATAATATTGACATACCCAATAAGTTATAGATCATAAATAATGAGTATTGGAATAAATATTGGCACAATATCAGGCATGAATCAAAATTGTTTGGAAATATATATATCAAGAAGTATAAATAAAGAGATGATTTCATATGAATAAGAACAATCATAAAATAATTTCATAACAATGAAATGTTTCTGGATGATCTTCTTATAAATATAAAACAATCATAACATAGAAAAACCATGTGAGAAAATACATTTTTCACACACTAATGTGAAAAATTTTATTATGCACATTCTTGATAATGTGACAAAACTCGTTATGCTCAAACTTATGTAAACTAGCTCATTATGCCCATTCCTGACTGTCTTTTGAGATATTTATAAAAAAATACATTATAAGGTGATATAATACCCCACCCATAATCATCATCAATACATATGTGTTCTACAAAAAATAAAATCAACATCTTATCATTAGGAATCCATTGAATGAAATTGGGGATTATATCCTTTTAAATTCAAAGAACATAAGAGAATAATTCATAATTCCATCAAATATCATATCACGGTATAACTGTGGAAAATAAATGGGAATCCAATTATATTATATAACATTCTATTCAAATTCCAATTAATATATATAATAAAAAAATTTATATTTACACTATATAGAAAAATGTTTTAATGTTAATTTAATAATTTCCC
Organism: Viscum album; assembly: GCA_963277665.1. Classification (NCBI taxonomy): domain Eukaryota; kingdom Viridiplantae; phylum Streptophyta; class Magnoliopsida; order Santalales; family Viscaceae; genus Viscum; species Viscum album. Next base: position 400,967,826 of record OY728130.1, read on the forward strand.
TAATCAATCAATATATGGAATCTAATTCAACACTCATAAATATAAATAGTTTTAAGAAATAAAATTAATGATACATAATCACACCAAGTTTATGGTATTATAATGCAATGAAATTAAATGGAATAAACATGGATGATATTTAAACATTCTATAGTAAGGGAACTGAATTTATAAAATGCATTACCTGGATTATCTTAAATACATATGGACATTATAATGTATATTATATTGTTTCATTTTGGACATGTATGAAGAATACAAACTCGGATTGTAATTATATTCTTTCATTTTCAGATCATGATGTTAATGAACAATTGAGAATGCAATTTTAATAGATATAGTTAATAATAATAGTAGTGTTAATTTCAATCAGAACTATAATAGTGTTTAAGTAACAACAAATGTCTATCCCTTTCTTAATAGAATGATCCTTTTAAAATGAGGGAGTCACCACCACCACTAAAAAAATAGAATAAGGAAATTATCATTGTACTAATTGATTATTGAATGAAACATCCTCATCATATGAGACCAATACTACAGGATCCATTTAAATTGTGCTTGGGTCTATAATTAGGAGGCCTCTAACACACCTGGTGGCCCTAGATGTTAGAATGATGGGATGTGGAGGCCATTCTATTGCCTCCCATGATCTTCCTCGTGGATAAGGAAATATCACAATATTTCATGATGGATGTTGGGTCAACCACAATGTAACAATTCTAAACATTCATAGCCAACCTCATTCTAGGAATACATTTTGAGGATTTCTATATTGCTGACACACCAAACCATCCATAATCCCATTGAAAAAAATATCCTTTCTATAAAATCATGAATATTCATATGCACCCCGTTAAAACAAGACTATGGGATTCCACCACTAATGCTTCCCTAGTTTTGATAGCCTATGTTTTTAACACTTTTTTGGGGAACATTCTCAATTCATGTTATTGTTCACTGATATGACATTGTTTCCCCACATTCATTCATTCCAAAGGAGGGTGATAATGATGACTTTATCAGTGATGTCTTATCCTTTATTAAAATAGGATTATGTGATGTTATTTCCTCCCTCCATATATTCTTCCATGGATCTCACCAAGTATTTAGGGTATCCCTCAAAAATTAAGACATGTTTGTGAATTGTATTCTTGATTTCATAACTTCATTGATGTTATTTAATTGGGTTTATTATATCTAGAAATTAAAAGGGGTATTCATAGATATGCACCCTTCAAGGAGGGGTATTTATGTTGAGAATCACTAGCTTGTATGGACGCTGGAACATTGGTCACCCGTATTCTTCCTCATAATAGTGATTCAAAGGGTGCATAACCCCAAGCATCCCACAATGATCACAAGGTTTCTTTTTCAAGAGGAGTGTTCTTTAGGATTCTACTACGGCATCCCATGTTTCACATGAGGTTTGCCATGATTTTATATTCATGTATTAAAAGAGTGATAATTATTAGGACACCTAATGAGGGAGGACCAGACTTGTGTGTCCCTAGGATGGAACACCTGGAAGTTTTATCGAATGGATGGATCAAAATGCCTATAGAGGTGGACCTTGGAATGCGTGTCTTATAAAGATATGTTTTCATAACGTAAAGGATGAACTACAAACAAATTATGGAGTGTAATAGAGGTGTTTCTATAGGAGGGAACACCTAGAAGGATTACCAGATGGATGGGTCAGAACGTCCTGTCACGGTGAACCCAGGGTGGTGGGTCCCATAAAGGGATGGTGTAACAGTCGGAAATCTAATCTAGACAGAATTATGGGAGCATAAGAGATGAGTGTCCCTTGAAGTAACACACCGATGGTTTACTAGATATATTGATCAAAATTCATATGGAGGTGTACCCTATGCATCATATCTCATAAAGAGAATTTTTTACATTGTGTAGGAAAATGTTGACAATATTGAAGTATGATAAGAGAGTTGTTTCCATTGAGGTAACACCTAGAAGGGTTACTAGATAGATTGGTCCAAATGTCCAATGAGGGTGGAATTTGGGCAGTGTGTTCTATAATGGGAGGATTTCTCACTAGGAAATCATACATATAGACCAATGATGGTAGATCAGAAATGTGGTTCCCTAGGAGGGAACAACTAGAAGTCTTACTAGATGGATTGAGAAAAATACCCTTTTACGGTGACCCTGGGTGGTTTGTCTCATAAACAAAATTTTTCACACACTAAAGAATGAAATTGACACCACTGAGGGAAGATCATAGAGGTGTTTCACTCTAGGGGAAAACATAGAAGTTTTATTGAATTGTTGGGTCAGAATATCAAGTGAGGGAAGACCTAGGTGTTGTGTCTCATAAGGTAAATGTGACCCACCATAAAGTATGGTTTAGACACCACTGAGGGAGGATCAAATATGTGTGTCCATGGGATGGAAGAACAAGAATTTTTATGAGGTTTATGGGTCATAACATCCAACAACAGTGGACCTGGGGTGGTGTGTCCCCTAAAGGGAACATTTTACCCCATGACAGTTCATATGGAATCATTTTTGGGAAGATCGATAAGTGTTTCCCTATAATGGAACACCTAGATGTTTTATCGAATGGATGGATCAAAAAACTACTCGAGTCAGAATCGGGGTGACATGTCTCAAAAAGGGAATAAGTCTCACCATGAAGGTTTATATTTATACCATCAATGGTGTATCGTGGAGGTAATCTCATTGGTGGGGGAACCTTGGTTTACCGTGGGATGGATTAGAACATCCAATGGGGGAACGTTTGTGGTGGTGTGTCCTATAAGGAGAATATCCTACACCGTAAAGTTTTATCTATACATTATTATTGATTGAGAAAAGTGGTGTTCCCCTAAGATGGTGGAAGTCTTGGATTACTATTATTCAGTATTGATTCTTAGAGGGTGTCCAAGATAACCTTTTTAGAATATATGGATCAAAACCCATGTATTTTTATGGATAGTGTCGGGATTATGCATGAGATCTTCCCATACAAAGAGATTTTCTCATGGTTTTATTATATGGGGCTTATGCATGTGATATTACTAGGCTATATCTAAGAGAAAATACAATGGATAGGGATTTAATATAGGAATAACATAAATGGATATAATCATTTCACTAGGGTTTGGAAGCCCAGGTAAGAATCATAATGGATATGGATGAAATATTGGAGTGAAAAGGATTAAATGGATGGGTTGTTAGGGGTGTTGGTCATGAACCTCAGAGAGATTTTCTATGTATCCCAGTTGGATGGGAGTCAATGTAACACCCGAGGCTTTTATGTTATATAAATCATCAAAGGAATCTTTTTCTACACAACACTTGCTTGGCTTGCTTTACACGCAATCGCGACCTTCCTCGATAGCTTGTGTCGTACGCAATACCGAGTTTCACTAAACAACAATATGCTATTAAAACTAACCGTTATGAATAGTAATAACCACTTTTTGAAATTTTATAAATTTTATTTTTCAAAATGGACTTCATTTTTGGACTCAGAATATCGAAATTAGCCTAGGGTGAAATTTTGGTATTTTTCTGAAAACTTTCAATTTTTGATGAATAGTGAAACCACTAAGTGGTAGGTTAAAAACTGAATTTTGCATAAAACTTAATTTTACCGCTTCTGTGAATGGAATTTCAAAAATCTGAAAGACACGGTTGATATCAGTAAGAAAAATGTGGTTTAATGAGATAAAAATAAATTTTTGGTGAATAGTAACTTTTTATTTTTTTTACCGCGATTATTAGTAAATAGGGTAACTAAGGGTAAATATGATATTACTATTACCCTAACACATGTCCTAATTCAATTGGACAAATGTAATTCGACCAAAAACAAACATAGGAATAAAATATGACCATTTAGGCCCACATGGATTAGATTAGGACATTTATTATTAATTTATTTAAAGAAGGGTTAAAATAGTTAAAATCAAAGTTTAATAAGTAAGTAATTTTTAATATGGGGTTATACATAAGATAAATTCGACTATAAATATTCATTAGAAATCTAAAACGATTTCCTACATAATGGTATTTTATTTGTAATTTTTAGACATTAAATAATTTAATTTATTTATGACACAATGATGATGCAGTAATTATCTTATTAATGAAATATTGACATAATTGATGTTATAAACACCAAAATAAATGTAATTTGAGACTTTTTATGAATTACACTAATTTTATAGTTTACTATGATATATTAATGTTGATTTAATAAACTTGGTTCGAACATATAATTCTGTTATGACTTTCACAAAAATCACATATCAAATAGTGTCAAAATTGACACAAAATAGTTTTTAAATCAAATATTATATTATTAATTGTTATTTTATTCCTAAAAATCCAAGGTTCTGCCAAATGACTTAGATAAGGATATATATATTAATAATAAACAATTTGGGGTTCGTTTGGCATGTTATAGTAAGTCTATTAACCATATAGTGAAAGAAAACAAAAAGACACGGTAAAAGTTAAATTATTTAACATAGAGTTAAATCTAATTGATAAGGTTAAAATAATTCCCTAAACATGTCTAAATCCTATTGGTTGATAGGATTTCGACCCATCCCCACTTTAGCTTTTAAATAAGACCCTTTGGAACCATTATAAACCTATTTTGACTTTAATATAAAATAATATTTTGAGATATTCCTAAGGTGCCCCTCTCCTCCCTTATAAAAGGGAACCTCCTCCCCCTCCTCCTCACACCAAATTGAGCACTCAAGCTCGGCCAACCCCTGCCATTTTCTCCACTCCACTTCCATAGAATAATACTAGAGGTCCTGGTCTTCTTCAAAGTCCAATATTACTTCCCTAAGTAGAGGATTCAAAGAAGCGTTCTAAAGAAGAGGTAATATCCATTACCGATCCTTTCAATTTCTTTCTTCTTCAACTTCTTCTTCTTTAGTTGTTTCATTATAAAGTAATAACATAAGTATTACTTACATACTGATATGTTATTATAATTATGAAACAACCCTAATTCACCTTCTATCCATCCTATGGAAAAATGAAATCACCGCGCGTGCGTACGTACGGAATACCGTCTCCACGCCGTGGTGTAATCTATTTTCCACCATCACTTTACAAGGATGGGTATAATGGTGTAATGAGTAACTATTTATGATTATTATAAAGTAATATTGATACTGAAATAATATATATATATACACTCCAATACAATTCCACGATCATAGGAACGATATCATCACTCGTGCGTACGTACGGAATACCGTCTCCACGATGTGAAGTGACTCGTTCTACATGATCATCATTACATAATAATTATATAAATGAATTGAATGAATAAATATGATATATTTTACACTAATACCATTCTGGATATAAGGTATCTATAACCTAAAAAGAAGAATAAGAATTTATTCGGCAAAACACGCATAAGAACAAAAGGCAATAAAGACCTGAGTAACAAGTAACAATGAAATATTACTAACAAGAAGCTAAGAATATGACCATATATGATATCATATAAATATGTATGATTCTGGAATAAGTCAATAACATTATTTAAACCATTATACAGGAGCTTCGGACACGTACAAAGCAAATCGGATCTAAGGTAAGGGAAATATCACAATCTCATTTTTTTATCCGAGATTGTTTTTACTTTGCCATTTACTGGGGTGTATTATATCATCAACATCCAAGTTTCCTCAATATGTAATATTATTTCCATCCACCTACAATTGTTTAAATTCAATTTTACCCTTCGGTGAATTTTAGTAAAAGATAAGAAAGGAATCTTTTGTCGTTTTTCGTACGAGGTACTTTTTGACTTTTCCGACAAAAGTACGAAGAATGTTTTTTTTAACTTATACGGCATGAATGGATTTTAAAAAAATTATTTCCAAGAAGATTAATTTACAAGTTTTCAAGTTTATTTTTAATAAACTTCTTTTAGTTTAAATTTGTATGACATGTTAAGAAAGGAAAAAAAAATTTGAAGTAGAAAGGATATTTTCCTCAAGAATGTAGTTCAAGTATTTTATCAAAGCTATTTTCCATCTAAGATAATAAAAGGGTTCTGTTTTTATCCCTATTATTACATTGGTTTGATTATGTTGTGATGGAAATATTTTTATGAATTCCTTTATCTTAAATGAATTGTTTTATGATGTCATGATGTTTAAGATTCCCATTTTTATTACATGGGTTATGCAATGATGTATGGTTTATGATTTTGTGGCACACATAAGAATGGTATCATTATGAGATGGGTGGGAACTATATATCCCTCCAATGCATTGGGTAATGGTTTTATATCTCATGAGATAGACATGGCTGGAACGGTAGGTTATACCAGTTCAGTGAAACATGACTGGAACGAGGGTGACTCGGTTCAGAAAGGGACTTTGTCCACTAAGATAGTCTTTGCAATGAGTCATGACTTACAAGAAATGATTTTCCATGATTATGTGTGCATGCCACAAAGTTTCATGTTTTATGTTATGATTATGGGGATCTCATTTTCACTTCTATGATTTATTCCATGTTAAGATATTATGATCTCTTTTGAAGGTTTTGATTTTCAAAAAGATATGATATGATTTTTATTTCCTTTATTTTCCCTTGCTGAGCATTTGATCTCACCATTTTATGTTTTCTTTTCCCCAGGTCAGGAAGATGGATATTAAGTAGAATATGCTAAAAGGGACCCTAGATATGATGAAATAAATGGGAGACACTGTAGAAGATTTATGAACCATTTGTTTATGATTCCCAGTTTCTAAAGACACTATACCTATACGGTCCTTTGTGGTTTTGTCATATGTTGTAATAAGTGTGCTTCAATTTTGAATTATTAACAATGTATGTAAAGTATGGGTTGTTATAGTTCGTATCAGAGGAAAGGTATAGTCAACCTTTGGAAACTAGGATGTGAAAGCCTTAGTAAGAAGCCTAAGGATAAGTCTAAGCATAGAACACAATCTTAGTGTTTTAGAAATGGCCATGAATAACCTAGGATAAGACCTTAAGCATGAAAATTTTATTCTTGAATTATGTGGTTTTCCTATTATAATTAGTGTTGCTCACACTATTCTTCTTGGTTTTAGTCAATGGCTGGAACCTGAAGGAACCGTGTTAATGTGGAATGCGATGGACAATGCAATGATTGTCCCCCTGAGAAACCAAACGATATGGGAGCTGGAATGCAAAATCTTGTAGCCTTGCTCACACAACTTTCTCAAGCTATGAATCTTGTAGGACTTCCAAACGAGCAAAGGAAGGAGCAACATTCTGTTGAATCCTTCATGAGGCAGCGTCCGCCTTCTTTCAGTGGGTCTACTGATCCATTAGTTGTTGAACAATGGATTAGTACTACTAAAAAGATATTTTCAGTTCTTCAATGTTCTGAACATGATAAAGTCATCCTAGCAGTGTATCGTTTGGAAGGAGATGCTGATCAATGGTGGAATCTTATTAAGAATACGACGCAAAGGGATGAAATTGAGTCTATGGAATGGGACGAGTTCAAGAACTTATTTTTCAATAAGTACTTTCCTCGTATTCTCCGAACAAAGATAGAGAAAGAGTTCGTTGAACTGAAGCAAAGGGATGATGAATCTGTTGGTACCTATGAAGCAAATTTAACAAGACTTGCAAGGTACGCTTCTGGTATTATTATCCAACCTGAGAGTAAGATCGATCGATTCTTTAGTGGCTTAAAACCAAGTCTTCGAAGGGCGTTAGCCATAAGGGACTTCAATAGCTACGAGGAAATCGTTCGATGTGCTCTCAAAGTCGATATGGAGATTGGAGTAACCCATCAGTCACATGGGTTTGATAAGAAGAGGAAGATGGAATTCAAAGAAAAATCTAAAGAGCACACTGAAAAGAAGATGAACTTTCCCCTATGCTCAATGTGTGGAAAGAAACATGGAGGGAGTTGTCTTAAAGGGACAAGTAAATGTTTTAAATGTGGAACGGAATGTCATCGGGCATTTGAATGCCGCGATAATGGGAAGAAGATATCTAATGATGCAAACAAAGGAAGGGATACACAGAATGAACCTACTACACTTCAATGTTTCAAGTGCAAGGAGATGGGGCATTATGCCAATCAATGCCCAAATCCAAGGGTTGATGATGATGGTCGACGTCAAAAAAATCTTAAGGCTAAAGAAAAAGGAATGTCACATGCAATTTCTATCAGCGATGTGGAGTACGACAACGAAGTGGTGAAAGGTACACTTACCATCCACTCTAAAGTAGAAAATGTTTTATTTGATTCTGGATCCACCCAATCTTTAATTTCTGAAAAATTTTCTAAGGGTATCACCGTATTACCTCAACAATGATATGTTGAGTTAGCTGTGACAACACCTAATGGCACAACAGTCGCATCAAAAGTTTATAACTCTTCTCCGATTGGAGTTTGTGGGAAAGTGCTTCCTAAAAATCTTGAGATCCTTCCTTTAGTGGAATTTGATGTGATTCTTGGCATGGACTGGCTTTCTCTACATGGAGCTCATATCAATTTCCAAAGAAGGGAAGTCACATTTCATATTCCAGATCAATCTACGATCGTCTATCAATGCAAGGATGAACATAATCTTCCAGTGGAAATTTCTTCCATTTTATTGGTATTGATTCCACTAAATGAAGGTTATTTATCTCAAATGGTTGGTGAGAATCTCACGATTAAGAATATTCCCATTGTACGGGAGTTTGATGATGTCTTTCCGGAGGAATTACCGGGTCTTCCCCCAAATCGTGAAGTTGAGTTTTCAATAGAACTCGTACCGGGCGCTTTGCCAATTTCAAAGACACCTTATAGAATGGCCCCAATTGAGTTGCAGGAATTGAAGAAGCAACTCCAAGAGAATCTTGATAAGGGATTCATACGCCCTAGTGCGTCACCTTGGGGAGCACCTGTTCTATTTGTTAAGAAGAAAGATGGATCAATGAGACTCTGCATTGATTATCGAGAATTTAACAAGATCACTATCAAGAACAAATATCCTCTCCCATGCATTGATGACTTATTTGACCAACTACGCGGAGCTCAATACTTTTCCATGATTGATCTTCATTCAGGGTATCATCATTTAAGGGTCAAAAGGGAGGATATACCAAAGACGGCTTTCCGTACAAGGTATGGACACTATGAATTTATAGTGATGCCATTTGGTCTTACTAATGCCCCTGCTATCTTCATGAATCTAATGAATAGAGTCTTTAGAGACTATCTTGATCAATTTGTGGTAGTCTTTATAGACGATATTCTTGTCTATTCAAAGAGCAAGGAAGAGCATGAAGATCACTTGAGAATTATATTGAAGACCCTGAGAAAGGAGAAGCTTTATGCCAAATTTACCAAGTGTGAATTTTGGCTTCAAAAAGTTGCATTTTTGGGTCACATAATCTCAAAAAAGGGGATATCTATGGATCCAGCAAAAACAGAGGTTATCGAAAGATGGTAAAGACCAACAACAGTAACTGAGATTCAAAGTTTTCCTGGTTTTGCTGGATATTATCGACTTTTTGTAAAGGATTTTTCACGATTATCTAATCCACTCACCAAGTTGACTCGGAAAGGAGTTAAGTTTGTCTGGACAGAGGAATGTGAAGAGAATTTCAAGGAGTTGAAAAGAAGGTTATCCAGTGCACCTGTGCTCACACTGCCTTGTAGTGGAGAAAGGTTTGTGATCTACAGTGATGCATCCAAGAAGGGATTGGGGTGTGTTCTTATGCAAAATGATATGGTGATAGCTTATGCCTCACGACATTTGAAAATCAATGAGCAAAATTACCCAACACATGATTTGGAGTTGGCTGCAGTAATCTTTGCATTAATGATTTGGAGGCATTACCTTTATGGTGAAAGGTGTGATATTTATACTGATCATAAAAGTTTAAAGTATATTTTCACACAAAAGGAGTTGAATATGCGTCAAAGAAGATGGTTGGAGCTGATTAAGGATTATGACTGCTCAATCCATTACCACCCTGGGAAAGAAAACAAGGTGGCAGATGCATTAAGTCTACAAGACCATGCTAGTTTATCCATGATGAGGATCACAAAAGATCCGATATTTATGGATTTACAAAGGATGGATCTTGGAATTATAATGGAAGGGGAAAAATCTTATCTTTCTCAAATGAATGGTCAACCATCTATACATGTGAAGATTAAAGAGGCACAGAAAGAAGATGTCGAGTTACAAAAGAAGGTGAGTAATGTTCTTGAATTCAACCTTGATTGTGATGGGATAATAAAGTTCAGGAATCAGGTTTGTGTTCCTCCCATCCCCGAATTAAAGAAGGAGCTGCTGGATGAGGCTCATAGTTCTTCATTCTCTATTCATCCTGGAAGCACAAAGATGTATAGGGACCTGAAAGAGTACTTTTGGTGGGATGGCATGAAAGGAGATGTTGCTGAATATGTATCTCGATGCGTGGTTTGTCAACAAGTTAATGCTGAGAGACAGAAGTCTAAGGGGATGTTACAACCATTACCCATACCCGAATGGAAATGGGAAAACATCACTATGGACTTTGTCACAGGACTTCCTAAAACATCCAAAGGAAATAATGCTATTTGAGTCATAGTTGATCGTCTTACAAAGTCTGCACACTTCATTGCTATTAGAGAGGATTTCTCTCTAGATCAGCTTGCCAGAATATATGTAAAGGAAGTGGTAAGATTGCATGGAGTACCACTTTCTATTATATCTGATCGGGATCCTAGATTTACCTCGAAGTTCTGGCGAAGTCTTCAGCATACTCTGGATACAGAGTTGAGTTTCAGCACTGCTTATCATCCTCATACAGACAGTCAGTCTGAGAGAACAATTCAAACCCTAGAAGATATGTTGAGATCTTGCTCTATGGATTTCAAAGGAGATTGGGATCAACACCTACCTTTGGTGGAATTTTCTTATAATAATAGCTTTCACTCCAGTATTCAGATGGCTCCTTATGAAGCTCTCTATGGAAAGAAATGCAGGACTCCAACTTGCTGGGATTAAGTTGGAGAAAGAAAGATATTAGGACCTGGTCTCATTGATTAAATGGCAGAAAAGGTCAGATCTATTCAACAACACATAAGAGCAGCTCAGAGTCGACAGAAAAGTTATGCCGACAACCGAAGAAAAGACCTAGAGTTTGAAGTGGGCGATAAAGTGTTCTTACGAATATCTCCCTGGAAGAGGGTTATGAGATTTGGAAAGAAGGGGAAGTTGAGCCCTAGATATATCGGTCCTTTCGAAATACTGGATCATGTTGGAAAGGTAGCTTACCGATTGGCACTTCCACCGAATCTCTCTCAAGTTCACGATGTGTTCCATGTATCTCTCCTGAGAAAGTACATACCTGATCCTTCACATGTACTCTGCTCAGAAGTTGTACTGCTGGAGCAAGATCTTTCTTATGAAGAACAACCGATAGAGATTCTGGATCGTAACGAAAAAGTCCTACAAAACAAGACCACTCGATTGGTGAAAGTTTTATGGAGGAACCACCAACTTGAAGAAGCTACATGGGAGCTTGAGGATATGATGAGGGAGAAGTATCCTCATCTATTTGTTACAAAGTGATGAATTTTGAGGGCGAAATTCTTTTTAAGGGGGGTAGAATGTAACACCCGTGACTTTTATGTTATATAAATCATCAAAGGAATCTTTTTCTACACAACACTTGCTTGTCTTGCTTTACACGCAATCGCGACCTTCCTCGATAGCTTGCGTCGTACGCAATACCGAGTTTCACTAAACAACAATATGCTATTAAAACTACCCGTTATGAATAGTAATAACCACTTTTTGAAATTTTATAAATTTTATTTTTCAAAATTGACTTCATTTTTGGACTCAGAATATCGAAATTAGCCTAGGGTGAAATTTTGGTATTTTTCTGAAAACTTTCAATTTTTGATGAATAGTGAAACCACTAAGTGGTAGGTTAAAAACTGAATTTTGCATAAAACTTAATTTTACCGCTTCTGTGAATGGAATTTCAAAACTCCGACAGACACTGTTGATATCAGTATGTAAAATGTGGTTCAATGAGATAAAAATAATTTTTTGGTGAATAGTAACTTTTTATTTTTTTGGCGCGGTTATTAGTAAATAGGGTAACTAAGCGTAAATATGATATTACTATTACCCTAACACATGTCCTAATTCTATTGTACAAGTGTAATTCGACCAAAAACAAACTTAGGAATAAAATATGACCATTTAGGCCCACATGGATTAGATTAGGACATTTATTATTAATTTATTTAAAGAAGGGTTAAAATAGTTAAAATCCAAGTTTAATAAGTAAATCATTTTTAATATGGGGTTATACATAAGATAAATACGACTATAAATATTCATTAGAAAGCTAACATTATTTCCTACATAATGGTAATTTATTTGTAATTTTTAGACATTAAATAATTTAATTTATTTATGACACAATGATGATGCAGTAATTATCTTATTAATGAAATATTGACATAATTGATCTTATAAACACCAAAAAAAATATAATTTGAGACTTTTTATGAATTCAACTAATTTTATAGGTTCATATGATATATTAATGTTGATTTAATCAACTTGGTTCGAACATATAATTCTGTTATGACTTTCACAAAAATCATATATCAAATAGTGTCAAAATTGACACAAAATAGTTTTTAAATAAAATATTATATTATTAATTGTTATTTTATTCCTAAAAATCTAAGGTTCGGCCAAATGACTTAGATAAGGATATATATATTACTAATAAACAATTTGGGGTTCTTTTGGCATGTTATAGTAAGTGTATTAACCATATAGTGAAAGAAAACAAAAAGACACGGTAAAAGTTAAATTATTTAACTTAGAGTTAAATCTAATTGATAAGGTTAAAATAATTCCCAAAACTTGTCTAAATCCTATTGGTTGATAGTATTTCGACCCATCCCCACTTTAGCTTCGAAATAAGACCCTTTGGAACCATTATAAACCGATTTTCACTTTAATATAAAATAATATTTTGACATATTCTTAAGGTGCCCCTCTCCTCCCTTATAAAAGGGAACCTCCTCCCCCTCCTCCTCACACCAAATTGAGCACTCAAGCTCGTCCAACCCCAGCCCTTTTCTCCTCTCCACTTCCCTAGAATAATCCTAGAGGTCCTGGTCTTCTTAAAAGACCAATATTAGTTCCCTAAGTAGAGGATTCAAAGAAGCGTTCTAAAGAAGAGGTAATATCCATTACCGATCTTTTCAATTTCTTTCTTCTTCAACTTCTTCTTCTTTAGTTTTTTCATGATAAAGTAATAACATCAGTATTACTTACATACTGATATGTTATTATAATTATGAAACAACCCTAATTCACCTTCTATCCATCCTATGGAAAAATGAAATCACCGCGCGTGCGTACGTACAGAATACCGTCTCCTCGCCGTGGTGTAATCTATTTTCCACCATCACTTTACAAGGATGGGTATAATGGTGTAATGAGTAACTATTTATGATTATTATAAAGTTATATTGATACTGAAATAATATATATATATACACTCCAATACAATTCCACTATCATAGGAACGATATCATCACTCGTGCGTACGTACGGAATACCGTCTCCACGATGTGAAGCGACTCGTTCTACATGATCATCATTACATAATAATTATATAAATGAATTGAATGAATAAATATTATATATGTTACACTAATACCATTTTGGATATAAGGTATCTATAACCGTAAAATAATAATAAGAATTTATTCGGCAAAACACACATAAGAACAAAAGGCAATAAAGACCTGAGTAACAAGTAACAATGAAATATTACTAACAAGAAGCTAAGAATATGACCATATATGATATCATATCAATATGTATGATTCTGGAATAAGTCAATAACATTATTTAAACCATTATACAGGAGCTTCGGACACATACAAAGCAAATCGGATCTAAGGTAAGGGAAATATCACAATCTCATTTTTTTATCCGAGATTGTTTTTACTTTTCCATTTACTGGGGTGTATTTTATCATCAACATCCATGATTCCTCAATATGTAATATTATATCCATCCACCTACAATTGTTTAAATTCAATTTTACCCTTCGGTAAATTTTAGTAAAATATAAGAAAGGAATCTTTTGTCATTTTTCGTACGAGGTACTTTTTGACTTTTCCGAAAAAAGTACGAAGAATGTTTTTTTAACTTATACGGCATGAATGGATTTTTAAAACATTATTTCCAAGAAGCTTCCTTTACAAGTTTTCAAGTTTATTTTTAATCAACTTCTTTTAGTTTAAATTTGTATGACATTTTATGAAAGGAAAAATGTTTTTAAAGTAGAAAGGATATTTTCCTCAAGAATGTAGTTCAAGTATTTTATCAAAATTATTTTCCATCTAAGATAATAAAAGGGTTCTGTTTTTATCCCTATTATTACATTGGTTTTATTATGTTGTGATGGAAATATTTTTATGAATTTTTTTATCTTATATGAATTTTTTTATGATGTCATGATGTTTAAGATTCCCATTTTTATTACATGGGTTATGCAATGATGTATGGTTTATGATTTTGTGGAACACATAAGAATGGTATCATTATGAGATGGGTGGGACCTATATCTCCCTCAAATGCATTGGGTAAAGGTTTTATATCTCATGATATAGACATGGCTGGAACGGTAGGTTATACCGGTTCAGTGAAACAGGACTGGAACGAGGGTGACTCGGTTCAGAAAGGGACCTTGTCCACTAAGATAGTCTTGGAAATGAGTCATGACTAACAAGAAATGATTTTCCATGATTATGTGTGCATGCCACAAAGTTTAAAGTTTTATGTTATGATTATGGGGATCTCATTTTCACTTCTATGATTTATTCCATGTTAAGATATTATGATCTCTTTTGCAGGTTTTGATTTTCAAAAAGATATGATATGATTTTTATTTCCTTTATTTGCCCTTGCTGAGCATTTGAGCTCACCCTTTTATGTTTTCTTTTCCCCAGGTCAGGAAGATGGATATTAAGAAGAATATGCAAAAAGGGACCCTAGATATGATGAACAAAATGGGAGACACTGTAGAAGATTTATGAACCAGTTGTTTATGTTTCCGAGTTTCTAAAGACACTATACATATACGGTCCTTTGTGGTTTTGTCAAATGTTGTAATAAGTGTGATTCAATTTTGAAGTACTAACAATGTATGTAAAGTATGGGTCGTTATAGTCAATGTCTAGATAGTTTAGAAGCCGTTTTTTGGCTTACTAATTAGGAGGATTCCCATGGTACTTGGAGGAAAAATGGTATCTCATGTTAGGGGAATGATCTTACAAGGTATGTGACAAAGAGTAGATCTAGGTGGATGTTGATGTTGGGTTTAGACCTCTAGGAGTCATTATATGTATCTTATATAATATTGAATCGACGTACACATAGTTTAGAAGGGTTGGTTCTTAGTCTTAAGGAGGATCCTCATTGAACATGTATCATTGGGGATTACTCTTATAGTGATACCCATTGTACGGTGTAGACTTGGTCTTAAACAAGGAGGAATTCCCTTGTTTTTGATGGTTTGATGAAATGGTAACCACTAACCACTAATCCCACATGTTTTGTGCTCAGTGTGAGAATTATGGTGAGGTAGCAGACCTGACACTCGTGTCAAAAAAGGTGTTCGAATGATAGATGATGTGGGGATTATTAATAGGACATTACCAGGTGTTTCTATGGAGAAACAATCATATGGTTTGGTATGATGCATGATAACATCCCAAATGATTCCATTGAGAAGCAATGGTTAATGGGGGTTATGCGTTGAAGATTCTTGAAGATATTCTATTGTAAGGAAACAGTGGATGGTGATCATTCTTGGAAGCTACCTGAGTGCCTTCATGGAGTGGCAATGGTGAATGCGGATTACACATGAAAGCTACCTGGGTGCCTCTATATAGGGTAAATAGTTAATGGGGCAAACACATGGAAGCTGGTTGGGTGCCTCTTTGGAAAGGAAAGGGTGATTGTGGATTACCCCTAGAAGATTACAATACTTTCTTCTTCATTCTATACCACGTGGGAATCCCATGTCAATTTTAAGGGGTTAGGATTCAGTTTAACATCATCATAACAGATGAGTATTTAGGGGCTTATGCATTGAGCGTACCATTCTCTATTTCTCTTGTCAATCCATGAGGGAATATTAGGATTAATGAATAACGAATTTTATTCATGAGTGTTAGGGTATTCAATAGTTCAATGTCATTTAGTGATTCTTATTTCACAGAAGATGCCTGGCGGGCCTCCTTAATGACTGATAGGTTTAATTCTTCATGAACCTCAAGTGCCTCAAATGACCTTCTTCATCCATAAAGAGAATAAGGCTTCACAAAATTCACCTCCACTTTAGATGGAGTCTATCTATAACAATTTATTGGAGGTTTTTCGATTCCTAGTGGATTCACATAAGAGGTCCTCATGAAGATCATGAGCATCATTAATTAAGAGATTGTGTCTCAAATTCATCGGAATCTCTCCTTATCTAATTAATACATGATGGGGTATTTATAGGAATAGGGTGTAATGATTCTAGTAATAAATATTCAACATAAAGGTTAGATCTATAAATGGTTATGGATCCATAAGAATTTAGTGGCATACTATATATTTTCAATATTGTCACAGTGCTCAATTAGATAAACAAAAAGTACCATCATGGGTTCACACAATCATTGAGGGCCCTCATGTAATTGAAAATCATTAAACTTGACACCCTAAAACTAGACCTCTATGAACGAACCCCATGAATGAGCTTTGAAAACCTTCTTTTGATGCCTTAATTCAAGCAACAATAGTTCCTAAACTATATCTCTATTCTAGCTCTACAATTTGTGAAATTAAATCGTGGAAAATGGTAAACGCTCTTAGATAATCATTGACATCATATTTCCTAGGACATAGTTTTTAGATACCAAAAAATGACCCACCCCCCTCAGAATGGTGTTCAACGAGGATGAAGAGGGTGAGGTAGATCATGTTCTAAGGAAAGCACATAGGAAAATGAATGCTGGGTGGAACACTCTATCTCGATCATATAATTGAAACAACTAAATAATAATCACTAAGCCCTTTTGATTCTGGAATGAAATGGAAAAAAATAATAAAAGATTATACCACTATATTAGAGTTCTAAACATTGGAAATCAGTTGGAATCAGAATAGGACATCGATCATCATTGGAAAATTCTTGACTAGGAATGCCCAGGATGGTGAGTGGATCTATGCACAGATAGAATTCTTCTCTAGAGTACTATAGTTAAAAAGTGGAATAAATCTATGTGCATTGTAATCTACCCTAATAAAATAGGTTGATAATTGTAAATCATGATTCCCAAAATTTGGATCACTATTGGAGTAGCGTCATGAAATAGGGAAACTGATGAAAATGTTCAAAAAAATATCTAGATTGCTTATCCAGACATGGGGAAAAAGAGGTTCTACTATTGACCATGTTTGAAACATGATTACTGTATCGAAATGTCACTTGAATTCCATTGCAACGTTAGATCAGAATGGTAGGTGAGCCTTGGCTAGACACCATTACATTAGGGCTTCCCTTAAGATGTGGAAAGGATGAGGATCTAAATTAAGGTCATAAAAAGCATGGGAATGAAGTGATGGAATGTTAAAATGGATTCCAACTCTCTCAAAATTATTCCACCACAGATTTGAACACAATGGAGGTTAGTGTACTTGTTTGAGTACAGATCAAACTCCACATCTATGGGTAATCTGTTCTAGGATGTTGACTGAGAGATGAAGATGTGAAAAATTTGGTAGATGGAAAAGACTTAAGGATATTACCCTTCAGGTGAGGTCATGGGGTTCGTTTTTGTTTTCTGTCATTGAATTATTGATGATAGACACACATTTAGTGTCCATAATGTTACTATGACTCATGGAATAGTTTAATGTCATGTGATCAAGACACATCCCACATTTTAACGTCATATGAATGCGACACTGCACATAGTTTAATGACATACATTTTCAACTCAGGACCACATTTTTAAATTTTGTTTCATTGAATAAGATGTTCTATTACTAGAATATTTTTTGATAGGGAAAAATAATCCCATCTAAAATGAGACAAAGGAGGATTTCACATCGGATAGGTGTCAGGGAAAATATGGGGAAGAGGAATATGTGTTGTTGTTAGAGAAAAACACAACACGAATGAGGGTTAAAGATCTCTCATAGAACTATGCATATCCTCATGAGGTTCCTAGGATATGTTCACTGGGTTTGGACTGAATGCAAGTCCATGTGGATGAGGGTGTGAATATGTTTTTGTTTGAGACCAAATATGAAAGGTCTGAGCATTCCGACATATCCTATGTGGATGTTAATCAATCCACACACAGTTCTTGATATCTCATGCAGTTTAGCTTTATATGGAAAGGATTAAGATAAATAGACTTCATATAATGAAATATAAAGGAAGGACCTATTATTCAAGATCAGGGTGCCATTTCATCTTTTTCTAGAGCAATATTCCAGCCATACATAGTGCTTAAAGTCCCATGATACTTAATTTCATGTAGAAAAGATGAATATGATTTGATGATAAAGGATATAGATAAGGTGTATGGATGTTTTATTGATGATCGGATTGTCACTATGTATCATGTGAGGATTTCAATCAAGACAGACATAGTTTTTAAGAGAGGATCTATCTACATAGGACTAAACGTTACATTGAGAGGGATGAATTTTTGTTTGGGTTTTGTCTTGTTACTTCTTTTTAGTGGTTGGATTAGGATAAAAATAAGATCATTTTTATGTATCATTTGTGGATAGGAATAAAACTATATGTAGTTCATTGCTGGTGGCATGGAGGATGACCAGTGCAAAATCCGATGTCCTCTCATGTGGGAATAACAAAATTTGGGGCCATTTTTCTTTATGAGAATTGGATAATGATTCTACAATTTAAGTTGATGTGACCGAACATGTCCAGGTAGTTTATTGTCATGCGGTAAAAAAACTGGTTTATAGGCCTTGTATCTTCTTTAAACTATGAAGATGATTCTAACACACATTATCATCTTGCGATTGGGCTATTAGGGGATCAGAGTGTTCATATGGGGAATTACGTGGCGTGAAAAATATAATAAGATGTGAATGAGGACCACATAGACCCATATCACACCACACTCTTTAGAAGGAAACTAAGTCCATGATTCCAAAATATTGAATATATGGTTGGTCAGAAAGATGAAATATCAGGGTATTCCAACATATACCATATGAATGAAAATCAATCTATACATAGTTATTAAACACGATATGGTTGATAATTGATGCTCAAAGTGATGTCCTCTCAGGAAAGATAATCATGATAGTGATGTATATTTTGAATACATTACATCTTGGATTGTAATGTTCTTAATTTAAGATCCTAGAATTTGGACCATTGGATCTTACTTTTATGTCATAGAGTTTGAACTAGGGAGTGGGATCATCTGATCAATTTGTATAGTGTGGAGGGGTGAAAACCCCAACATGAAGGTCCAAGGAAGCACAATCCGCAAAACACATATCTATGAGAACATGAATGATGTTTAATTACGTGATGCTAGAATATATGGGAGAGGGTACCCGATATAATAGATATGTGTAGAATGGTAGGAACAACATGATGTGAAGTGGGGATATAGGAGGCCCACGCAGGAGAAAATTTTTAAAAGGAGAACTCTCACACATTTTAATGGTGAATGTATTGGACTTGGGTGCCCATATCAATGTCATGTGCCTAGTATGTGGGTCTGTAAGGCCATGTGAATGGGACTAAAAAGGCTATTTTGTCTAACATCATATAGTCAAGACATTTTATAACTCTTATTTTGTGGTCATATAATTTTAACCATTTGGTTTTATTCTCAAGAAGATATATGTATCATGAAGCGGTGATGGACATGATGTGAGTGATGGAAAATAAGTAATGTTGCTAAACCACATATTCCTAAGGGGGTTGTGATTCTCCACCATAGGGGTAAAAACCCTACCAATAGACCCAATCCTAGGATAGTCATTCTTATTGTGGAAAATAAAAAGTGGTTTCATGGTTTACATATCACATCTAAACACAATATATGGGAAAAATAAATTCCATGTGGAAAGAACCAATGATATTGAATTTCCCACTCAATACATGAAAATAGTTGAAGGGGTAACACCAAATGTGTGGGGGTTACCCGAAAAAATATATAGGTGGAAAAGGTAAATCAAGACATCTAATATATAGATTATGAAATGGGTGACTAATGCTTTTGGAATTTTTTTCAAAAAATTTGAAACATTAGATCAACAATTACACTAGTATGGGACGTGGCATTGAAATGTGGAATCAACTACTAACCATGATCAAAACATATGATCTACTATTTTTTTCTATAGGTCCATCATGGGATTTTCCCAAGAATAGAGGTGAGCCAAATATGGCATCTAGTCATCATTGTTAGTGGGTATGTATGAATATTAAACAATGCTAGTATCAGAACCTATAAAGACTCAATGTATGGTAATGGGTCAGGTAAGTTTCTATATGGAACATTACAATTCAGGTTTCATTCCCTTGGACATCATAGCATGTGAGTTGTAGTCACAACTAGTCTTATGGTTACTATCCCTAGTCTAACAAATAGTTTAATGTAAAATTTATTGGATAGTAGGATCTTATTTTATGTTAATATAGTTCATAAAATTAAATCTAAGATTATGGACATAGAATTCTTGAGATTGATTCTTAGTTTACACTCATAGAATTTTTAAATTTGGTTTATAGTTTAAGGTTATAAAATTCAGACCATTGTTTCTTTTTTTAACATCATCAAATTTAGACATTTTATTTAGATAACGGTCATAGAATTTTGACCTAAAACCCATTTTATCATGATTTTATTAGGATGATTAATTTCTATATTGATCAACCATATCTCCACACATCCTACCAAAACTAGTAATCCCACCTGACTTTTGTTCGATGTGGGAAACATAGAGTAATTATGGTATTTAACCTAAACATGGATGAAAATTGAAGGTACAAGGAGATTTCACGTCCAAAATATTACATCGACAGTGGTATTCTTACTCAATGTGCATGGTTTCACTATGGGTGAATCTCTATGGGTTTTGGAGTTCTATAAGAATATAACGAGGTGGAAAGTGTGAATAGTGGAACCTGATATCTTGATCACAATGGGGGTGGAATAATGATGGAAAATTACTTCCAACCCTATTTCTAACAAATCATCCATATCATGGTGCCTGGGATGGGAAAAAATGAGGGTCAACAATTGACGATGTTCAAAAAATGTGACCTATCTCAAAATTTCCTCCAATGTATCCCGAGGTGTTTGACCATGATGGTGGTTGAGCTGAAGTGGTGTGAGACCATTCCATTATGGGATCATTTCAGACATGGAGGAGTATGGGGATCCAAATAAAGGGAATTAAAAACATGGATATGGATTTTGATAATTTCCATTTGGAGTCCAAAAGTCTATGTTCTACACCACATCACATTTGATCACATCAATGTGGAATATTAGAAAGAGGGAAATGAACCCTTTTTCAAGGATAAGGGTATTGAGGTAGCATTTTAGTGTGTAAACGTACTAGATCATTGTTGAATTTAGAGCACTCTATCATGTAGTAAATCATGAAATTATACATTTTAACTCTTTATATGGGGATTTTTTGTTATCTCATTTCAAGAGGATGCGGCATCTTGTTATCTCTACATAATGAAAATTCTATAGTTTAATGTTATGTTATGAGTATAATATACATGTAATTTATTGGTATATGATAAGGACATTTCATCATATATTTTAACATCATGTGGTTAAGATAATAAGTGGATGTCGTTTAATGTCATAGAACATTGAACATGGTTTTTGTGGTTTTAGGACACGTTTCTTTAACCAAAATTCTATAGAGTTTAACGCTATGTTACATAGATGATGTCCCATATTTTAACATCTTGTGACCAAGATTATGTTTTTTATGAATATTAATCTCATGATACTAGGATGTATGATAGGGAGTGACCAGAGGATGGTAGGAGCTATATGATCTATTGAAGTGAGGTTCATTAATGAAGGGATGATAGCATTTACTCAGTAAAGAGATACAATTGACCCTAGGTGGCATGGAATTCAGTATTTTGGAACAATGGATGGATGGATCCTGAGAGGGATGGAAGCCTTGTGCATTGGTATAATGTTGTGATGGGACCTAGTAGGACGATAATCCTAGAGCGTCAGTACGACAGTAAAATAGAGCCCGGGAGGCATGGAATCCTAGAGATTCAGTACCATGGGGTGATGAAACCTAGGAGGTTTGGAAGCCCGGATCGTCGGAATGATGGTATGATCGATCCCAAGAGGTATAGAGGCCTATAACATTAGTGCAATAGAGAAATGGAGCCTGGTAGGCATGGAAGTATGGATCGCTGGTATGATAGTGTGATTGAGATAGGGGCTCATGGAATCCTGGAGCATCTATTTAACAGGTTGATGGAGCATGGTAGATATGGTAGCATGTAGTGTAAGTATGACATGAAGATGGATCCCTTGAGGTGTCGAATGATGGAACTTCAGTACGATGGGGAAATGGATCACTGGAATGTGTTGAATCCTTGAGCATATGTATGATGTGGTTATGGATCCCAAGAGGTATATGAGGATAGATTGTATGTACTAAGGGGTTATAGAGCCTAAAAGGAATGGAAGAGTGGTCAGTCGGTATGATGGGGTGACGGATCCTGGGAGGCATGGAATCCTGGATTGTTGATACAATGGGGAGATGGACCAAGACCTCCATGGAATTATAGAGCATTGGAACAATATGGTGATCACTCCCTAGAAGTCTTGTAAGCCTAGGAGCATCGATGTGATAGGGTGATAGAGCCTTGGTGGAGTGGAAGCCTAGATTTTCAGTACAATGGGGTGAGGGATCCTATGAGGCATGGAATCATAGAGAATAACTATCATGGGGAGATGTATCCCTAGAAGGAATACAATCCTAGGAAAATAATATGATCGGGAGATGGTGCGAGAGAGCCATAGAATTATAGAGAATCATCCCATAACAAAAAGTAACTAAAGTAGGTATATGATTGAACTCCACCTAGTTTTGGTTATTTATAGAATGGTATGTATTCAGCACATGGAGGACCAATGTTATAACCTATGGTAGTGATGGGAGGACTACTGCACTGGCTGATAGTGGCACTGAGAAGACGTCCATGTCAGATGATGTGGTTTTGGGAAGGAATTCAACACTGATTCATAGCGGCATCAGTGTGACCTTCATACTAGTTGACGAAATTGTGGGGAGGACTTCAGTAATGACTGGAAATGGTGATGGGGATGAACGTTACATTGGTTAATGATGTAGATTGAGGGGACCACCATGATGGATGATTTTAGTGCAGGGTGTACCTCTACAATGGATGTTAAAGGTGATGTGGAGTAACTCCATGCATGGTGACGGTAATACGGGGAGGGATTACAAAACTGATGAGGGTGGTGATGGGGAGGATATAAGTGTCAGATGATCATAGTGTTAGGAGTACCTACATAATGGATGAAGAGAGGGATGAGGAGGGCCTCTATGATGAATGATTGGTGTGAGGGGAGGACCTTAGAAATTGTTAATGAGGGCGATAGGGGAGGACCTCTATTCCAGATGACTACATTCTTCGGAGGAGATCAACAGTTTCTACAGAGCGAAACAAAGAGGATCTCTATGTTGGATGGTTCTAGTGCGGGAAGGACCACCACAATGGATGATCACAGTGATGGGGAGGACCTCTGTGATGGAATAATTCATGGCTGAGAGGACCTCCACAACAACAGAAATGGGTGATGGGGAGTACCTCCATGCATATAGATTTTAGTGTGGGGAGGACCTCCGCAATGGGTAATTATTGCATTGGGTTGGAACTCTACACTGACTGGATGCAATGCAGGGAGGATCTCTATAATGTATGAGGATGGGGATATGGAGGATCTCTTCCCTGAATAGATGAAGTAAAAGGAGGACCTCTATAATGGCAGTTGAGGGTGATGGGGAGGACCTCCATATCAGATGATTACAGTGCACAGAGGACATCCTCAATGGCTGAAATATGTAATGGGGAGGACCTCAGTGCCAACATATTTTATTTTCCGGAGGACCTTGTTAGTCTCTAATGATATAGATGAGGAGGACCACTGCATTGGAAGGATGTAGTGTAGGGAGGGAAGACACACAAGATGATTATGGCGATGTGGAGGAACTATGTGTTGGATGATTATAGTGTAGGGAGGACCTTGACAATGGATGATGATGGATATGGGGAAGACCTTCGCGTCGACTGATTGCAGTGTGGGGAGTACATATATAATGGGTGATGAGGTATAAGGGGAGTACCTTATTGATGGTCGATTGCAGTGTGGGTAGGGCCTCCGTAATGGCTAATGAGGGGGATGGTGAGGACCGTTGAACTGGCTTTTCTTGTCACTGTATGGTTGAAAAATGAATCTTGTGATTTCAGATAGGACCAGATTAGATTTGGGGTGGTTTCCAACTACATGGACCATCCCCCTACAAGGAACATTACGATGGCGTTGTTGGTGAGGAGTCGATTGGGTCGATAGTGGTCTCCCTTACACATCTCGTGAGAGTGGTGATGTTGTTGAGGATCTGATGGAGTCAGCGTGGTTTATCGATGCATAGACCATGATAGAGACAGTCTCGATGATGACCTGATAGAATTATGGTGGTTTCCCTATGTGCATCCTGTGAGATCGGTGGTGTTGATGAAAATATGATGGATTCATGTGTGGTTTCCCAGTGAATGGCCCATGATGGTAGTGATTTCTGAGAAGTAGGCTGGGGGTGGTTTCCCCCTATGCGGCCCACGAGGTCATTGGTGTCAACAAAAAGACGATGGAGTATGGTTGGTTTCCACATACACAACATTTGAGGGAGGTGGTGTGAGAAATAAGATGATGGGCTCGGAGGGTGGTTACCTCATGTGTGTCACCTAAGTGTTGTAGTGTCATTGATGAGTTGACAGAGTCAGGCGGTGTGGTTTCCCCACTGAGTGGCTCATGAGGGAATCAGTGTTGGTGAGTGGCTGATGGAGTAGGGGATGGTATCCCTTATGCATCCCAGGAGGGCGTAAGTGTCGGTGAGTAGTCGGTTGAGTTATGGGTATCTTCCCCTAGATCGGCCCATGATGGAGGTAGTGTCGGTGACGAGCCGATGGAGTCAGGACCAGTTTCCCCTACGCGGCCCATAAGGTTGGTAGTGTCAGAAATGAGTCAGTGAGGAACCAATGGATATAGAGAGAGGATTTTTTCCCCTGTGCATACCATGAGGGTGGTGTTGTCATCAAGGATCAGATGAAGAATGTGTCTTTATTCTCCCTTTGTTTACCATGGGGGTGGCGTTGTCAGTGATGAGCTGATAGAGTGAGAGGTGGTTTCCCCCTATACATTTCATTAGGGTGATAGTGTCTAAAAAAGCAAATGCATTTGGGGGTTAATTTCCCATTTGTGTCCCATTAGGGTGGTAGTGTCGGTGTGGATATTATGTATTTAGGGGGACTTGACCCTTGCATGCACCATGAGGGCGGTGGTGTCGGTGAGGAGCCAATGGGGTCAGGGGTGATTTTCCACTATGCGGCATCTAAGGGTGGTAGTGATGATGAGGAGCTGATAGTGTAAGGGTGTTTTTTCCCATACATGTCATTTTATAGTTGCAATATCAATGAGGAGATGATGGAGATGGGGGATGGTTACCCCTTGTGTGGCCATTAGGGCGGTGATTTTGGTGAGGATTTGATGGATTCAGGGTGGTTTCCCTATGTGTGACCAATTAGTAAATCCATGATGGTGAGAATATAATAGAGATGGGATTGGTTTCCCCAGCTCATCCCCTAAGTGTAGTAGTGTTTTATAAAGGTTTGGGCCGAAGCCTCATTTATTATTAAATGAAAGAAAAGACCTCTTTAACTAGGTATAGGGAGACCTATTACATAACCCGAAGGCTCAGTGGGCATTTATCACATTACATGGCCCGTAGGCCCAAATTTTTGGCCCAAAGGCCATTCTGGGAATAGTACTTCTACAGTACCCACGCTGTTACAGAACTACATAGTACCCTCCACTGCTATAATACCCCGCCGTCACTACTATGCCCTGCTGCCGATACAGTGCCCGCCTTTTCTACAGTGATGCCACTACTACAGTATGCTACAGTACCTGCGCCAAATGGGTTTTGAACCCCCATTTTTCATGTAGGATAAAGGGGTGCATACCACTAAGCCAAACCGCAACTACAAATAAGTGTAGCAGTGTTATCAAATATACAATTGATTATTCCTTGATATGCATTCATTTTTCATCTTCAAATTGTTGATGGAGAATAAATTCTTTCTAGGCTCACAATTTTTGTTGGGGGCCCAAATGTAACGCCCCGACCCCAGCTACCCAGAGTCGGTGCGTTAGTTCGTAACATTGGCATGACAACAAAAGATCAAGTCTCGAAAGACCGATTAGTTTAGTAGCCTTGGAAACACTAGATACATTTATAAGTCTTTCATTACATCAAAAAGTAAACAAACTACAATAACATGGTCTTCATAGTCCACAATCATATCCCTTTCTGACTACCCCTGCAGGTCATTCATAAAATACTTCTTCACATCCTGGAAAAATATTAAAACATTGAAAGGGGTGAGCTCATATGTTCAGTAAGGTTAACAATATAGAGGAAGCTTTCATAAATAAACATTAACATTTAAGGCAATGTATAACTAAAACAAAAGCCTTTTAAACTTGAACATCAACATAATATGGCGAAAGTAAAATGAGATAATGCCATTTACTTCTTCACATGGATATTCTACTGGTCGAATAATCACATGAAATATCAATAACCACTTTCATAATGATGGAATGCATAATGCCAGACTATCATAACCACGTAGTCAAGGCCTCGTGCCAAGACCACAAATAAGATTTTGTCAAGGCCTCATGCCAGGACACTAGTTTGTCTCATGAGACCTGCCGATGCATCGAGGAGCTATAGCGGGCTCCACCCGTCACTAATTAAGTCCAATGCATTCCTCATATAAATAGGTTTAAACATATCATAAACCATAACATAATCGTATCACAGAAAACATGCGTAAAGGAAAAATAAAATTTCCACATTTCAATCACAAGATTGTCAATACAACACATTGATATAATAAAAATGCTTTCAAAACCATTTTCAATACCAAAATAAAAGCAAGTTAAAACTTCGTATTTATTTTTCATTAAAAAAATGTGATGGCTTGTAGAGGAAGCCGAAACTCAAATAATGGACACGGCGGCGGAGAAGTCATTGTCGCCACATAAGTACGGAAAGGAAAACATTCCCTTTTTGTCGTTTAGTAAAATGCTTCGTATAAAAAATATTCCTTTTGAATAAACGTAAAAGTCAAAGGGGTTTATACACCGTATAAAAGAAAGTTGTGTATAAAACCAAATATGCCTCAATGAAAGGGTATTGAGACGAAGTCCTTAAAAAGATCATTTTTTTAAATAAAGTACATCTATAATGTGTATTCACTATAAGTACACAAAAATAATGTACAAATACAAGATAGGACATAATAATAACATGACATAATTTGAATGTAGGAGATTAACCCAAAGAATAGAAATTCGGTTAAGAAGTTCCCTTACCTCGTGTCTGACTTGACTCAACCGTTCTTTAACCTCCTGAATAATAAACTAGAGTTAATATATACCTTATTAAGAACCATTTTCAATTTCATTATCCTTATTATTTCACTTATTACAATGATATGAACAATATGTAATTATTTAAGTTAATAACGGTCGTTTTGTCGATCTTTGGTACTTGAGTCAATCAATAAACTTCTTATAATTACAAGTTGTTTATGTGGTAGAATATAAATTATCTCCAAAATTATATTCATGATTTAGATGTCATATATATCTTATATATCCAGTATATACATTCATTTATAATATTACGTAACATTTAGAGGTATGAAATGAAATGCACCGTTCATGGAGACGGTAAGTCGTACGTACGCATGAACGCTCCTTTCATTTCTATTTCGTATTTAATGGAATGAAATCATAATGATATAAATGTATAATATAATTCCAGTATAATATAGTGTATAATACCATTTACTCAATCCTTTATACAACCCACATATGGCATTAACGATTCAAATCACTTTGAGGGGGCGGTAGTCCGCACTTCCTAAAATGAAATTATCACGTTTTACCCATAATGGAAATCATAAAGTATTCCATAAATGAGAAATACAGAAGCATAAGTAAAACATAAACATATTATATATCATATATAAATATAGTGACATCTTAATGGCCACCTTTGAAGGTGTTATATGAGTGTTGGACAATCATCGTTTCGTGAGGCAGAAATTCACCATCCACAGAAACCGTATGTTCTTTAACCATTAGATGTAGGTGTGTGTAAGTGTAGCTCGAATAGTTCTTATAAAAACATACTAGTATATTGAGGATACTGTTGTTGTTACAAAAGAAATTAATAAAAAGAGTTTATGGGGTTGGAGAAGAAAAATAAAACAAAACAACATTAGAGAAGACATTACCTCAAAATCGGGTAACTCTTTTTGATTTGAGCCAAAGGCTTCCTTGGGAAGCGTTCTTCCCAAAGTGAGGATTCTAGGAGTAAGAGGGGGAAGTTGGGAGAGTATTTGGGCAGAGTTTGGCCGAGCCAAATGGCATGAAGGTTTGAATAAAGTGGGAGAGGTGGGGGCCTTTTATAAGTGGAGAGGAGGGGCACTCTTGGAAAGTAAAGAAAAGTCACTTTATTATAAAATGAGTTTCGGATTTTAGAGGTCCCAACCTTATATAATTCGAGGATAAGATGATAAGGGTTCTAAATCTACTCATCCAATAGGTTTTTGACAAATTTACACTTTGGATTTTACATTATCTTTCCATTTTATTTAAATCGTTAAATAATGAGGTCATCACTGCATCATCATGATGTCATAAATAATTTAATTTATTTAATGTCTAAAAATTATAAGAAAAATACTATGATGTAGAAAATATTTTTATCTTTCTAATGAATAATTATAATCAAAATTTAGACTTGTGTAGCCCCACTTAAAAACTGTTTTAGTAAAACAACTCATGTTTGTGTCAATTTATTTTTAACATTAAATAAATATATATTAATTTCATTTTCCAACTAAAGTGGCTCCATGGGGTCCCCAAGTTGACCCATGTGTTGTCTTGGTCGGCCATGACTCATCCAATAGGAGTAGGACAAGTGTCAGGCTAATATCATATTATTAAAACATTGTTTTTACCTTAAACTACACTAATTACCTCTAATCGCGATTAAGAACATAAAAGTTACTATTCACCAAAAAAATTATTTTAATCTCATTGAACCAAATTTTACTTCTTAATGATAATCATGTATGTCAGATTTTTGAAAATCAAATCACAGAAGTGGTAATATTTCATTTAAACGAAAAATCAGTTATTTAACTACCACTTAGTGGTTTCACTATTCATCAAAAATTGAAGTTTTTCAGAACAATGCCAAAATTTCACCCTAAGCTATAATTGATATTCCAAATTCAAAAATGATGTCTATTTTACAAAATTACAAACATATAAGTTTGGTTAGTTAATTATATAATTAATTCCCGCTGTCACAACAAATAGCGTGTTTTTAAGAAAAAAATTACATCAAAAGATTGGCAATTGTTTATGTCCAATTTCAATGTTAAATTAATTATAATGACCACCATTGGATAAAATGGTAAAAATATATTCTAATTATACTTTAAAACCACTAAATAGTATAATTTATCACAATAAATTATTTTGATTAAAAAAGTTGTTTTAAGTATTTTTCACTATTCATAAAAAAATGGAAGTTCTCAGAATGTTACAAAAAATTCAACTTAGGATAATTTCGATATTACGAATACAAAAAAGAATTCCATTTTGAAATATAAAATTTCTATAATTTTAAAAAGTGGTTATTACTATTCATAACGGCTACTTTGATTAGTCGCGGTGTTTTAGAACTCGAAGTTGCGTACAATGCAAGCTATTGCATTATTGAATGAGAAACGTATCGTGGAAGCTCGGGGTGTTACATTCTCCCCTCCTTCAATAAATTGCGTCCTCGCAATTTGAAATTTTTCTTTGAAAGTAAAAGGTTGAAAAGAGAAAATACCTTTGAGGAAAACCCACATTGGAAATAAGATTAATAAAATTTAGCCTTAATAAGAGGGAAATTGAGATGAAAAAGTCACCACCCAATTATGATCTCGATTAGGAGAACATTGGTGGCAATTAAAGACATATAATTGGTGGAAAAACGTAAATATTTGTAGGGAGTGATTGAGGTCATCAATCACAATCAACTGTCAAATTGAGGGCCTCAAAGACTTCAATCTATGTTGATTTAAAATATCAACTGTTCAAAAAGACATAAGGTATTAGGATAACACATTTTTTTGTTTTATTATCCCTTTACTAAAGATTAAGAATTAATTTATCCATTGAATAAGAGATAGGTATATATATATTTATGCTTGACAATTAGAGTTTCAACCTTCAACTCATCTTTCACTCAAAAGATAATAGAACTCAAAAATATTATACTTATCACAATTGTATAAGGTTCCAAATGTTAACACATACCATTTAGATTAGTAAAATTATTTTGTAATAACCAGGGACTTCCTGTAGGCTAGTGGTAGGAAATAAAGGCCTGTCGCACTATGATTGTGGGTTCGATTCCTGCAGCTTTGTCCGACGCGACGGGTTATGCCCCACCCTGCAGGTTGTCCTTTTCCTAAAACTATAGTATCATAATATTCCAAAAATAATCTTCAGAAATTCTTTAACCTTAAACAATACTATCCAAATATCAACTTAATCCACTCCAACCTTTATAGTTATCCAAAATACCTCTGTCCAGACTTTCTCTAAAAGGTCTCTTAATTCCAAAATCAATTGTAACATCAGATTCCCCAAACAAAGAAAAGTATCTCTTATTGTCACATACTAAAAATATGATTACCTTAATCATATTAAAACCTTACTGAAATCAAAAAGTACTGTAGTACAATCCATATATATATATCACATAATTCTTATAACCTGAATATAATCCTTGAGTCCAAAAGCACCAATACATTAATTATTTTGCTTCAACTGTAGTAACAGCATAAGATTGTCCTTGATCCCTTGGCCTTTTCTGAGGTAAGTTTCCTTGACGCTTAGGACATTCATTTGCATAATGACCCATTTCCCTACAATTGTATCATTCAACATTGATAGCCTCTTTCTTTCCCTTGCAATCACGAGCCTGGTGACCCTTTTCTCCACATTTATAACAAACTCCCATTCCTTTTAGACAAGTACCAGGGTAATTCTTCCCACAATTATCACATAATGGAAAATCCTTCTTTCCATTTTTCCCGTTATCTGTCTCTTGTTCCACCGTTCTCTTCTTCTCTTGCTTTACTTTTTTGTCATAAGACTTAGAGATTTCCTTTTCTGTCTTGATAGCACACGATACAATATCTTCGTATGATGAGAAGGATTGTGATACTAATGATCGACGGAGAAATGGTTTTAACCCATCAAAGAAACGATCAATCTTACTCCATGAGTTACGTATATATTTGGAAGCATGCCTCGCTAACCTTGTAAAGTTAGCCTCATACTTTGAGACATTCTCATCCTCCTTCTGCCTCATACTCAGAAATTGCCTTTCCAAATCTGCTCGATGGTCACGAGGAAAGTATTTTTCTAAGAAAAGCTCTTTGAACTCCCTCCATTCCATATTCGATACGTCATCATCTTCCTTTGTGTTTTGAATCAGCGACCACCACTGATCGGCATCTCCAGTGAGGCGGTAAACTGCCATGAAAACCTTCTCCCTTTCACTACTCCCCAAGGCATGGAATATTTTCTCTAAGGAATTTATCCATTGCTCAGCTACTATAGGATTTTTACTCCCATTGAAGGTTGGTGGTTGTTGCCTCATGAAACGGTCTAGCATTGATCCTCCACATTGCGGATCAGGGTGCTCCACACGAGTAAGGTTATTATTCATAACCTGAGTAAGTTGTCCCACTATGGTGATTAGCTGATCGGCACCAGTTGCATCACCGACCCCACTATAATTATCTTGAGTAGGAGGGCAATCCCTACATGGAGTGCGTGCATTGATACGGTTTCCATTTCTTCCACTACGCGCCATTTCTAAACAATGGCATAAACTAGATCAGTTTATGAATCAAAATACATAATCCCATACTTATAAAACACTTAACATAAATTAAACTATTTATGGATATAATCCATAATCATAAAAATGTTTTCTTTGAGGAAGTATATACTCATAAACCCTTCATAATGATTTTTAAAGAAAATGAGAGTTATCCTAAGCATATCCCCCGGGAGTGCCGTAACCAAGAGTGCAGCAAGGCCCGTTGTCGTGCACCAGTTCCCGTTCGAGTCTAGCTCAAAGCGGTGTATTCGGGTTTTACCCCTAGGTACATTTGTGCCAGAGCCGCCTCTACCTGCTCGTATCCAGACAGGGATGTATTTCTCGGAAAACTCACAAAATCTCTACAATACCATAATTTTAGGAAGTTCTTCTATACTAATCCTCAAAGTCCATCTTAGGTCTACGTGCTCTAATCAGAGTTTATCTAAATCTAGCTTCCAAGGTTAGTACTAAACTGCCTCTAATACCAACTATAACGCCCCGACCCCAGCTACCCAGAGTCGGTGCATTAGTTCGTAACATTGGCATGATCACAAAAGATCAAGTCTCGAAAGACCGATTAGTTTAGTAGCCTTGGAAACACTAGATACATTCATAAGTCTTTCATTACATCAAAAAGTAAACAAACTACAATAACATGGTCTTCACAATCCACAATCATATCCCTTCTTGACTACCCCTGGAGGTCATTCATAAAATACTTCTTCACATCCTGGAAAAATATTAAAACATTGAAAGGGGTGAGCTCAGATGCTCAGTAAGGTTAACAATATAGCGGAAGCTTTCATAAATAAACATTAACATTTAAGGAAATGTATAACTAAACCAAAAGCCTTTTAAACTTGAACTTCAACATAATATGGCAAAAGTAAAATGAGATAATGCCATTTACGTCTTCACATGGATATTCTACTGGTTGAATAATCACATGCAATATCAATAACCACTTTCATAATGATGGAATGCATAATTCCAGATTATCATAACCACATAGTCAAGGCCTCGTGCTAAGACCACAAATAAGATTTTGTCAAGGCCTCATGCCAAGACACTATTTTGTCTCATGAGACCTGCCGATGCATCGAGGAGCTATAGCGGGCTCCACTCGTCACTTATTAAGTCCAATGCATTCCTCATATGAATAAGTTTAAACATATCATAAACCACAACATAATCGTATCACATAAAACATGCATAAAGGAAAAATAAAAATTCCACATTTCAATCACAAGATTGTCAATA
Source organism: Viscum album (assembly GCA_963277665.1). Lineage (NCBI taxonomy): Eukaryota > Viridiplantae > Streptophyta > Magnoliopsida > Santalales > Viscaceae > Viscum > Viscum album. The sequence goes on from OY728130.1 coordinate 401,001,458, forward strand.
CAACAAATTGATATAATAAAAACGCTTTCAAAACCATTTTCAATACCAAAATAAAAGCAAGTTAAAACTTTGTATTTATTTTTCATTAAAAAAGTGATGGCTTGTAGAGGAAGCCGAAAATCAAATAATGGTCACGGCGGCGGAAAAGTCGTTGTCGCCGCATAAGTACGGAAAGGAAAACATTCCCTTTTTGTCGTTTAGTAAAATGCTTCGTATAAAAAATATTCCTTTTGAATAAACGTAAAAGTCAAAGGGGTTTATACACCGTATAAAAGAAAGTTGTGTATAAAACCAAATATTCCTCAATGAAAGGGGATTGAGACGAAGTCCTTAAAAAGATCATTTTTTTAAATAAAGTACATCTATAATGTGTATTCACTATAAGTACACATAAATAATATACAAATACAAGATAGGACATAATAATAACATGACATAATTTGAAAGTCGGAGATTAACCCAAAGAATAGAAATTGGGTTAAGAAGTTCCCTTACCTCGTGTCTGACTTGACTCAACCGTTCATTAGCCTCCTGAATAATAAAACAGAGTTAATATATACCTTATTAAGAACCATTTTCAATTTCATTATCCTTATTATTTCACTTATTACAATGATATGAACATTATGTAATTATTTAAGTTAATAACGGTCGTTTTGTCGATCTTTGGTACTTGAGTCAATCAATAAACTTCTTATAATTACAAGTTGTTTATGTGGAAGAATATCCATTATCTCCAGAATTATATTCATGATTTAGATGTCATATATATCTTATATGTCAATTATATACATTCATTTATAATATTACGTAACATTTAGAGGTAAGAAATGAAATTCACCGTTCATGGAGACGGTAAGCCGTGCGTACACATGAACGCTACTTTCATTTCTATTTCGTATTTAATGGAATGAAATCATAATTATATAAATGTATAATATACTTCCAGTATAATATAGTGTATAATACCATTTACTCCATCCTTTATACATCAAACATATGTCATTAACGATTTAAATCACTTTGAGGGGGCGGTAGTCCGCACTTCCTAAAATGAAATTATCGCGTTTTATCCATAATGGAAATCATAAAGTATGCCATAAATGAGAAATACAAAAGCATAAGTAAAACATAAACATATTATATATCATATATAAATATAGTGACATCTTAATGGCCACCTTTGAAGGTGTTATATGAGTGTTGAACAATCATCGTTTCGTGAGGCAGAAATTCACCATCCACAGAAACCGTATGTTCTTTAACCATTAGATGTAGGTGTGTGTAAGTGTAGCTCTAATCCTTCTTATAAAAACATCCTAGTATATTGAGGATACTTTTGTTGTTACAAAATAAATGAATAAAAAGAGTTTAGGGGGTTGGAGAAGAAAAATAAAACAAAACAACATTAGTGAAGACATTACCTCAAAATCGGGTAACTCTTTTTGATTTGAGCCGAAGGCTTCCTTGGGAATGGTTCTGCCCAAATTGAGGCTTCTAGGAGTAAGATGAGGAAGTTTGGAGAGTATTTGGGCAGAGTTTGGCCGAGCCAAATGGCTTGAAGGTGTGAATAAGGTGGGAGAGGTGGGGGCCTTTTATAAGTGGAGAGGAGGGGCACTCTTGGAAAGTAAAGAAAAGTCACTTTATTATAAACTGAGTTTCGGATTTTAGAGGTCCCACACTTATATAATTCGAGGATAAGATGATAAGGGTTCTAAATCTACTCATCCAATAGGTTTTTGACAAGTGTACATTTTGGATTTTATATTATCTTTCCATTTTATTTAAATCGTTAAATAATGAGGTCATCACTACATCATCATGATGTCATAAATAATTTAATTTTTTTAGTGTATAAAAATTATAAAAAAATTACTATGATGTAAAAAATCTTTTTATCTTTCTAATGAATATTTATAATCAAAATTTGGACTTGTGTAACCCCACTTAAAAACTATTTTAGTAAAACAACTCATGTTTGTGTCAATTTAATTTTAACATTAAATAAATATATATTAATGTCATTTTCCAACTAAAGTGGCTCCATGGGATCCCCAAGTTGACCCATGGGTTGTCTTGGTCGGCCATGACTCATCCAATAGGAGTAGGACAAGTTTCAAGCTAATATCATATTATTAAAACATTGTTTTTACCTTAACCTACACTAATTACCTCTAATCGCGATTAAGAACTTACAAGTTACTATTCACCAAAAAAATTATTTTAATCTCACTCAATCACATTTTACTTCTTAATGACAACAATGTATGTCGGATTTTTGAAAATCAAATCACAGTAGTCGTAATATTTCATTTAAACGAAAAATCAGTTATTTAACTACCACATAGTGGTTTCACTATTCATAAAAAATTGATGTTTTTCAGAACAATGCCAAAATTTCACCCTAAGCTATAATTGATATTCCAAATTCAAAAATGATGTCTATTTTAAAAAATTCCAAACATATACGTTTCTTTAGTTAATTTTATAATTAATTCCCGCTGTCACAACAAATAGCGTGTTTTTAAGAAACAATTTATATCAAAAGATTGGCAATTGTTTATGTCCAATTTCAATGTTAAATTAATTATAATGACCACCATTGAATAAAATGGTAAAAATATATTCTAATTATGCTTTAAAACCACTAAATAGTATAATTTATCACAATAAAGTATTTTGATTAAAAAAGTTGTTTTAAGTATTTTTCACTATTCATAAAAAAATTGGAAGTTCTCAGAAAGTTACAAAAAATTCAACTTAGGATAATTTCGATATTACGAATACAAAAATGAAGTCCATTTTGAAATATAAAATTTCTATAATTTTAAAAAGTGGTTATTACTATTCATAACGGCTACTTTGATTAGTCGCGGTGTTTTAGAACTCGAAGTTGCGTACAATGCAAGCTATTGCATTATTGAATGAGAAGCGTATCGTGGAAGATCGGGGTGTTACATTCTCCCCTCCTTCAATAAATTGCGTCCTCGCAATTTGAAATTTTTCTTTGAAAGTAAACGGTTGAAAAGAGAAAATACCATTGAGGAAAACCCACATTGGAAATAAGATTAATAAAATTTAGCCTTAATAAGAGGGAAAGGGAGATGAAAAAGTCACCAACCAATTATGATCTCGATTAGGAGAACATTGTTGGAAATTAAAGACATATAATTGGAGGAAAAACGTAAATATTTGTAGGGAGTGATTGAGGTCATCAATCACAATCAACTGTCAAATTGAGGGCCTCAAAGACTTCAATCTATGTTGATTTAAAATATCATCAGTTCAACAAGACATAAGGTATTAGGATAACAGATTTTTTTGTTTTAATATCCCTTTACTAAAGTTTAAGAATAAATTTATTCATTGAATAAGAGATAGGTATATATATATTTCTGCTTGACAATTAGAGTTTCAACCTTCAACTCATCTTTCACTCAAAAGATAATAGAACTCAAAAATATTATACTTATCCTAATTGTATAAGGTTCCAAATGTTAACACATACCATTTAGATTAGTAAAATTATTTTGTAATAACCAGGGACTTCCTGTAGGCTAGTGGTAGGAAATAAAGGCCTGTCACACTATGATTGTGGGTTCGATTCCTGCAGCTTTGTCCGACGCGACTGGTTATGCCCCACCCTGCAGGTTGTCCTTTTCCTAAAACTATAGTATCATAATATTCCAAAAATAATCTTCAGAAATGCTTTAACCTTAAACAATACTATCCAACGATCAACTTAATCCACTCCAACCTTTATAGTTATCCAAAATACCACTATCCAGACTTTCTCTAAAAGGTCTCTTAATTCAAAAATCAATTGTAACATCAGATTCCCCAAACAAAGAAAAGTTTCCCTTATTGTCACATACTAAAAATATGATTACCTTAATCATATTCAAAACATACTGAAATCAAAAAGTACTGCAGTACAATCCATATATATATATCACATAATTCTTATAACCAGAATATAATCCTTGAGTCCAAAAGCACCAATACATTAATTATTTTGCTTCAACTGTAGTAACATCATAAGATTGTCTTTGATCCCTTGGCCTTTTTTGAGGTATGTTTCCTTGACGCTTAGGACATTCATTTTCATAATGACCCATTTCCCTAAAATTGTAGCATTCAACATTGATAGCCTCTTTTTTGCCTTGCAATCATGAGCCTGGTGACCCTTTTCTCCACATTTATAACAAACTCCCATTCCTTTTAGACAAGTACCAGGGTGATTCTTCCCAAAATTATCACATAATGGAAAATCCTTCTTTCCCTTTTTCCCTTTATCTGTCTCTTATTCCACCGTTCTCTTCTTCTCTTGCTTTACTTTTTTGTCATAAGACTTAGAGAATTCCTTTTCTATCTTGATAGCACACGATACAATATCTTCGTATGATGAGAAGGATTCTGATACTAAAGATTGATGGACAAATAGTTTTAACCCATCAAAGAAATGATCAATCTTACTCCTTGGGTTACGTATATAATTGGCAGCATGCCTCGCTAACCTTGTAAAGTTAGCCTCATACTTTGAGACATTCTCATCCTCCTTCTGCCTCATACTCAGAAATTGCCTTTCCATATCTGCTCGATGGTCACGAGGAAAGTATTTTTCTAAGAAAATCTCTTTGAACTCCCTCCATTCCATATTCGATACGTCATCATCTTCCTTTGTGTTTTGAATCAGCGACCACCACTGATCGGCATCTCCAGTGAGGCGGTAAACTGCCCTGACAACCTTCTCCCTTTCACTACTCCCCAAGGCATGGAATATTTTCTCTAAGGAATTTATCCACTGCTCAGCTACTATAGGATTTGTACTCCCATTGAAGGTTGGTGGTTGTTGCCTCATGAAACGGTCTAGCATTGATCCTCCACGTTGCAGATCAGGGTGCTCCACACGAGTAAGGTTATTATTCATAACCTGAGTAAGTTGTCCCAGTATGGTGATTAGCTGATCGGCACCAGTTGCATCACCAGCCCCACTATAATTATCTTGAGCAGGAGGGAAATCCCTACATGGAGTGCGTGCATTGATACAGTTTCCATTTCTTCCACTAGGCGCCATTTCTAAACAATGGCATAAACTAGATCAGTTTATGAATCAAAATACATAATCCCATACTTATACAACACTTAACATAAATTGAACTATTTATGGATATAATCCATAATCATAAAATTGTTCTCTTTGAGGAAGTATATACTCATAAACCCTTCATAATGATTTGTAAAGAAAATGAGAGTTATCCTAAGCATATCCCCCGGGAGTGCCGTAACCAAGAGTGCAGCAAGGCCCGTTGTCATGCACCAGTTCCCGTTCGAGTCTAGCTCAAAGCGGTGTTTTCGGGTTTTACCCCTGGGTACATCTGTGCCAGAGCCGCCTCTACCTGCTCGTATCCAGACAGGGATGTATTGCTCGGAAAACTCACAAAATCTCTACAATACCATAATTCTAGGAAGTTCTTCTATACTAATCCTCAAAGTTCATCTTAGGTCTACGTGCTCTAATCAGAGTTTATCTAAATCTAGCTTCCAAGGTTAGTACTAAACTGCCTCTAATACCAACTGTAACGCCCCGACCCCAGCTACCCAGATTCAGTGCATTAGTTCGTAACATTGGCATGACCACAAAAGATCAAGTCTCGAAAGACCGATTAGTTTAGTAGCCTTGGAAACACTAGATACATTCATAAGTCTTTCATTACATCAAAAAGTAAACAAACTACAATAACATGGTCTTCATAGTCCACAATCATATCCCTTTCTGAGTACCCCTGTAGGTCATTCATAAAAAACTTCTTCACATCCTGGAAAAATAGTAAAACATTGAAAGGGGTGAGCTCAGATGCTCAGTAAGGTTAACAATATAGCGGAAGCTTTCATAAATAAACATTAACATTTAAGGCAATGTATAACTAAAACAAAATCCTTTTAAACTTGAACTTCAACATAATATGGAAAAAGTAAAATGAGATAATTCCATTTACTTCTTCACATGGATATTCTACTGGTCGAATAATCACATGCAATATCAATAACCACTTTCATAATGATGGAATGCATAATGCCAGACTATCATAACCACGTAGTCAAGGCCTCGTGCCAAGACCACAAATAAGATTTTGTCAAGGCCTCGTGCCAAGAAACTAGTTTGTCTCATGAGACCTGCCGATGCATCGAGGAGCTATAGCAGGCTCCACCCATCACTTATTAAGTCCAATGCATTCCTCATATGAATAGGTTTAAACATATCATAAACCATAACATAATCGTATCACATAAAACATGCGTAAAGGAAAAATAAAATTTCCACATTTCAATCACAAGATTTTCAATACAACACATTGATATAATAAAAATGCTTTCAAAACCATTTTCAACACCAAAATAAAAGAAAGTTAAAACTTTGTATTTATTTTTCATTAAAAAAGTGATGGCTTGTATAGGAAGCCGAAACTCAAATAATGGTCATGGCGGCGGAGAAGTCGTTTACGCCGCATAAGTACGGAAAGGAAAACATTCCCTTTTTTTCGTTTAGTAAAATGCTTCATATAAAAAATATTCCTTTTGAATAAACGTAAAATTCAAAGGGGTTTATACACCGTATAAAAGAAAGTTGTGTATAAAACCAAATATGCCTCAATGAAAGGGGATTGAGACAAAGTCCTTAAAGTTTAAATAAAGTACATCTATAATGTGTATTCACTATAAGTACACATAAATAATGTACAAATACAAGATAGGACATATTAATAACATGACATAATTTGAAAGTAAGAGATTAACCCAAAGAATAGAAATTGGGTTAAGAAGTTCCCTTACCTCATGTATGACATGACTCAACCGTTCTTTAACCTCCTGAATAATAAACTAGAGTTAATATATACCTTATTAAGAACCATTTTCAATTTCATTATCCTTATTATTTCACTTATTACAATGATATGAACATTATGTAATTATTTAAGTTAATAACGGTCGTTTTGTCGATCTTTGGTACTTGAGTCAATCAATAAACTTCTTATAATTACAAGTTGTTTATGTGGTAGAATATCCATTATCTCCAGAATTATATTCATGATTTAGATGTCATATATATCTTATATATCCAGTATATACATTCATTTATAATATTACGTAACATTTAGAGGTAAGAAATGAAATGCACCGTTCATGGAGACGGTAAGCCATACGTACGCATGAACGCTACTTTCATTTCTATTTCGTATTTAATGGAATGAAATCATAATGATATAAATGTATAATATAATTCCAGTATAATATAGTGTATAATACCATTTACTCTATCCTTTATACATCCCAGATATGGCATTAACGATTCAAATCACTTTGAGGGGGCGGTAGTCCGCACTTCCTAAAATGAAATTATCGCGTTTTACCCATAATGGAAATCATAAAGTATGCCATAAATGAGAAATACAGAAGCATAAGTAAAACATAAAAATATTATATATCATATATAAATATAGTGACATCTTAATGGACACCTTTGAAGGTGTTATATGAGTGTTGAACAATCATCGTTTCGTGAGGCAGAAATTCACCATCCACAGAAACCGTATGTTCATTAACCATTAGATGTAGGTGTGTGTAAGTGTAGCTCGAATCCTTATTATAAAAACATCCTAGTATATTTAGGATACTGTTGTTGTTACAAAATAAATGAATAAAAAGAGTTCAGGGGGTTGGAGAAGAAAAATAAAACAAAACAACATTAGAGAAGACATTACCTATAAATCGGGTAACTCTTTTTTATTTGAGCCAAAGGCTTCTTTGGGAAGAGTTCTGCCCAACGTGAAGCTTCTAGGAGTAATAGGGGGAAGTTGGGAGAGTATTTGGGCAGAGTTTGGCCGAGCCAAATGGCTTGAAGGTGTGAATAAGGTGGGAGAGGTGGGGGCCGTTTATAAGTGGAGAGGAGGGGCACTCTTGGAAAGTAAAGAAAAGTCACTTTATTATAAAATGAGTTTCGGATTTTAGAGGTCCCACACTTATATAATACGAGTATAAGATGATAAGGGTTCTAAATATACTCATACAATAGGTTTTTGACATGTTTACACTTTGAATTTTACATTATCTTTCCATTTTATTTAAATCGTTAAATAACGAGGTCATCACTGCATCATCATGATGTCATAAATAATTTAATTTATTTAATGTCTAAAAATTATAAAAAAAATACTATGATGTATAAAATATTTTTATCTTTCTAATGAATGTTTATAATAAAAATAAGGACTTGTGTAACCCCACTTAAAAACTGTATTAGTAAAACAACTCATGTTTGTGTCAATTTAATTTTAACATTAAATAAATATATATTAATGTCATTTTCCAACTAAAGTGGCTCCATGGGGTCCCCAAGTTGACCCATGGGTTTTCTTGGTCTTCCATGACTCATCCAATAGTAGTAGGACAAGTTTCAAGCTAATATCATATTATTAAAACATTGTTTTTACCTTAAACTACACTAATTACCTCTAATCGCGATTAAGAACATAAAAGTTACTATTCACCAAAAAAATTATTTTAATCTCATTGAACCACATTTTACTTATTAATGAAAACCATGTATGTTGGATTTTTGAAAATCAAATCACAGAAGTGGTAATATTTCATTTAAACGGAAAATCAGTTATTTAACTACCACTTAGTGGTTTCACTATTCATCAAAAATTGAAGTTTTTCAGAATAATGCCAAAATTTCACCCTAAGCTATAATTGATATTCCAAATTCAAAAATTATGTCTATTTTACAAAATTCCAAACATATAAGTTTCATTAGTTAATTTTATAATTAATTCCCGCTGTCACAACAAATAGCGTGTGTTTAAGAAACAATTTATATCAAAAGATTGGCAATTGTTTATGTCCAATTTCAATGTTAAATTAATTATAATGACCACCAATGGATAAAATGGTAAAAATATATTCTAATTATACTTTAAAACCACTAAATAGTATAATTTATTACAATATATTATTTTGATTAAAAAAGTTGTTTTTAGTATTTTTCACTATTCATAAAAAAATTTGAAGTTCTCAGAATGTTACAAAAAATTCAACTTAGGATATTTTCGATATTACGAATACAAAAATGAATTCCATTTTGAAATATAAAATTTCTATAATTTTAAAAAGTGGTTATTACTATTCATAACGGCTACTTTGATTAGTCGCGGTGTTTTAGAACTCGAAGTTGCGTACAATGCAAGCTATTGCATTATTGAATGAGAAGCGTATCGTGGAAGCTCGGGGTGTTACACCAAAGCTAGTAGCACTATAGTAAAATCCATGATTTGATGAAGATTAGTACTAATCCCCATGGTTTAATGATAAAATATTAACATTAGGTTACCCATTTCAATTTTTTATTCTTTTGTTGGGGCGCATGAGCCTTGCATGTTATCTTCCATTGACATCACATTTTTTTCTTGTATTCATGCATTCCGCATATGTGAAAAATTCATCTCATTATTGGTAATGTATACTCCTTGATGGTAATGAGATGATTGGATGTCATTTCCTACCTCTAGTGATTCCACATGGATCTCATCACTTAGTTTTGGTCACCCTCATTGATTAAGGCATGTTCTTGAATATCATGAACAATGTGATCTCTTCATTAACTGGATATAATCACATTACTTCTGTTTGGAGATTCCAATGGGTATTGACATTGTTAAAAACCTAGTTCATGGGAGTATTAATGTTGGGAATCATTGGAATTTATAGACACTAGAACATTGGTCAACTCTATTCCACCTCATAAGAGGTCTTCTCATGGGCTCAAAACCTGAGCAATCCCACATTAATCATGTTGTAAATTATTTGAGATGAATGTATTCCAATGTTTTCATTAGTCATCCCATGTTTAAAATTGGTGGGATGTGATTTTAATGTCTTAGTGTGTTGGGGTGATAATTCATAGTAATCCTCATGAAGGAGGACCAGATATGTGTGTCCCTTGGAGAGAACACCTTGAAAGTTTAGAGGATTGGTGGATCAAAATGCCTAAGGAGGAAGACCTTGGGTGGTGTGATTCTTGAAGGGAAGATTTCACACCATGATGTCTAATCTGGACACAGCTGAGGCTAGATCAGATATATGTGTCCCTAGAATGTAACACCTATATGGTTGACTAGATGAATTGGTCAAATCAACCAATGAGGGAGGACCCAGGCGGTGTGTCCCATGAATGGATGATTTCCCACCATGAAGGATAATATAGGTACTACTTAAGGTTGATCATTAAAGGTGTGTCCCAAGGTGGGAACACATAGAAGGTTTATAGGTTGGATGGATCAAAATCTATATAAATGTAGACACTAGGTGACTTATCTCAATAAGATAAGGATTCATATATTGAAGACTGATTTGGACGCCAATCAGGGTGGATCTGAAAGGTATATCCCTAGGAGGGAACACCTAGATTCTTTACTAGATGGATGGTTCAGAACATCCAATGTGGGCGGTCTCAAGAAGGTGTGTTTCATAAAGAGAATATGTCACACCATAAAGGATGATCTTGAAACCACTAAGGGCAGATCAAAGTGGTGTTTGCATAATTAGGAACACCTACAAGGTTTACCAAAAGGATGGATAAAATGCCTATAGATTTGGACCCTAGGTGGAATGTCATTGTGGAATGGTTGAAAGAGATTGATTCTTATGGGTGTTAGGATTGATCCTTTAGGAGGTACCTAGATATACCAATTGGTTGGGAATCGTTGTGCACATAGTTATGAAGTGGTGTTTGGGACCTACAAAAAAGGATGTTGCGTGTTGTTATTGGAGGAGACATAGTTTATTATGAGAGGTGAGAGTTGGTAGTAGGTATGTGACCTAGTGGATACTGACATGGATGTGGATGTTGGGTTTGTAATTAAGGGTGGATTTTTATGTATCCTAGTTAATTGATAACCACAAACCATGTAATTCGGAATGGTTAGGGAACACATCTAAGGAGGAGGCCAATGGAACAGGTCTGTAGGGGGAATACTTCATTAGGGATTCCAATTGGATGGTAGAGACCAGGAATTACACATGGATGGATTCAAATAAAGTTGATGGTTAGATATCATGGTTTCTACAAACCACTAGGACACTGGGATTAATGCTCAGTGTGAGAAAAAATTGGAAGAAGAAAACCAGAATCTCATGTCATAAAATCGGTTCCAATGAGAGATGAAATTAAGCTTACGTATAAGACCATCCCAAGTTATTTTGAGGAGAGATATTTATGTGGATGTTTATTATTTGTTGGAGCATCCTAGGTGCATCTAAATAGAGATAATTTTGAATGGGTATTACGTGTGAAAGTTAACTAATTTCCTCTATGGAGTAGAAAGTGTGAATGAGGATTTTGAGCATAATCATCTCGAGTGCTGCTATTCAATGGCAATGGTGATTAGGTCGTATTCATGGTAGCTACCTGGGTGCTTCCATGGAGTGAAAACGGTGATTCAATCCTTTTTGGGGAAGCTTCTATGATGTTACAATATAGTGGTACAGTGAATAAGGATTATTCCAAGTAGTTTTATGTGATTCGTTCATCATATAAGTTAATGAATGACTCAAATTTTTGTTTAAATGGGTAAGGATTCAATTTAACATCAGTGGAATGGATGAGGTGTGTGGGACATATTAATTGAGTTTCTCTTTCTATCTTCTTCATGTCAGTCCATGAGGGAATATTGTTCTTGATGAAGAAGGAATCATATTCATGAGTGATAGAATATGTTATAGCTTAAATTCATGTAGTCTATACTATTAGCCACGATATGTCCAGAAATAGCTAGTGGGGGACTTATGAAAGAGCTTCCCTTTCTATTTTAACCTAGAATTGGATCAAGGTGATGAGGTTTCAAGAGAATATTTAGCAGTTGTTTGAATCAAAATACATAGAGAATCCCAGATGAGAATTTCAAATACATACATGGGAAATGGACCAAGAAGAGTAGGTATACTCATTGTAATTAATGGTTTTTGGAGGAGTATCTCGAATCATGGCACACTAGGGGTAGATCATGGGCTGCACAGGGGTACAAGAAAAAATTTCATCCATATGGCCCCAAATATTGTGCAGTTTGACTTTCCATTTTTAAGGGGCCAATTTTATGTAGTGAATAGTGGGGCTTCATGAATCTCAGGGTTTCATGACTAATGTCATGAATCCTGGAGGAGTTCTTCATGTAGGGTAAATTCTTCATAAAGCGTCACGGTCCCCAAAGGACAATATTCCCCCATGAAGGGAATATGACTTTTTGAAAGGCTTATCCACTTCATGTGGAGTCTTTCCAGAACATAGGATCAGAGGCTTCATGGTTTCTAAGGGATTTATAGAAGAGGTCCTCACAAATATTTCACGAATTGATATATCATGGTCGAAACCCAATAGTGTCTCTCCCCCTAAAATAAAGTAATGACGTAGGGTACTTAAAGATAAGGGGGTCTTGTGATGCTATGATGAACACAAAAAAGTAAAGGTGGGCTCCATGAATGGAAGATGACCTTTCAGACTCATAATTTCATTCCTAAACATTCATCCTAGTCCCGGATCCCCATCAAACTCACAACGAGTTCCATTAATGTTCCATATTCTTGGGAAGGGGGATAGCCCAATCAAAACTTCACGAATTTTAACTACATCAAATATACCTCTGCAAATGGGTATTGGGAACCATCTTTGGAATACTGACTTTGAACAGCCCTAACTTCAAAATTGTAACTCTATTCTGGATCCATGACTTGTAAATTCAAATCCGATGAAATGATCTACATTGTTGGAATGAATTTGAAAGCATTTATACATTCTTGGGATATGGTATTCCAGTGCCAACAACATATATGTGAACTAAAACCAATCCATATAATCTTATCCCATCCTCATTCAAAAAACATGTGGTCATGTATTTCTTCTATGGGGAGAAGACATCACCAACAACTAGATGCAAGTCGAATACCCTCCCATACGATCTTCTCATTACTTATATTGTATGTTGATTGATCATCTTAACAAAGGGATTAATTTACCTTGAACCTTTTTCACCAAAATGTTCTCCCTTCATCATTGTCTCTATTACCATGTTGGACCTGTGGTATTCCTTAGAAGAGAATAAACCCATATGGGAGATGATGAATATGAGGTTTTTTGAATCAGAAGATGTCAACAAGTTTTTTAATATTTCAAAACATTGAGGACTCATAATTTCCTCAATAATATATTGATAATTTATTACCTAATAAATCAAGATGTATGGTCAATGAAAATTAGCAAATTTGATCATCCCACTCACCTGATTATTGTCCCAAAAATTTACATTCCTCTAAACCATGATCCACATGTAGTGGTACTAGATGACATCAAATTTCACCTAAAAATCATTTATAAAAACAATTTCTTGCATTTTTATTTTCTATTTTAACCCTATACATACCCACTATAAAATTACCCATACAGAGAATCCTACTGATTCTTCAAAAAATAACTTTTCTAAAAGGCTCGGTATTGAATCCTACGAACATTTAAATTTTCAACCACTAACCTTTATTTTTCAAGATAATCAATCAGTTGAATCCTAAAAGCATCTACCTTCCCCATGCACATCTCATGTGAGGGATGATATCAAATTCTCAATACTAATCTTCACTATATTGGGATCCTAAGAATAGCAAGAATGTTCATATGGATGGTGGTGGGAATGGAGTTGACAATAGTGATTAAACCTCCGAATGAGAGGAAATTATTTTTCCATTAAATAATTCAAGTAGTAACTATGTCGAACACTGCCTCAAAATGGAGAATAAATAACATTCTTGGGGAAAATGTAGAACCTATATACTCCATAAAAAATTTCTAAACTGAAATATATACTTTTATCAAGTATTTCTCCCCACATATTCAGTAGATATTTTAAATTAACACATTTATTTTTATGTAAATAATATGTTTCACACTACATTTTCAATTATTATCGATGTGATTATTAAAAAATTAATGGATCATATGATTTATTTAAAAATGAAATCCATATCATCCTCGAAGAGGAGAGGAGACGCATAGTTAAATTTACTTCTACAAATAAAGGTAATAATTGATCTTCCATAAATAATCTTTAAAATATATATACTATGAATGTTATAGGATATAATAAACATTTCGGGTGAAAGGTGGTCCCCTATATTCGTTCCCTAATAATAATAATGTAACCACATTCATTACCCATAAATGATATCATAATCCAAAAAAATCTATAGAACCTGAAAATAATGTCAATCTCTCTATATAAGAAACCAATTCTAGTCATGACTATAATGATGAATCCCCACTATAATATTCCATATGCCTTATCCATATCAATTTTTATGACATCATTTAATCCATGATAATCTGTTTTAAAAGTTAGAGATCATGTCATGAGAAATTATTATGGATTCTGATGTAAATCATCCCCTTATAAATAGATGTTGTTCCTCTAAAACCCATACGTGGAGGTGCACTAATATACTCTTATTAATGACAATCATGAGGATTTTATATGTGATACTACAAAAGTTGAAAAGTCTATAGTGAATAATAGTGGATGGGTCCTTCTCCATTGGTTTTAAAATAAGAGTGGTTTCACATGACTCTCATTTAGGTACACCACATCGAAATAAAACATGGATTATGTCAACGAGCTCCCTTTTATCCATCTCTATAGAAGATATATAAAATGAACATAGAAATATATAAGGAATAATATAATGAATATGGTTAAGATAATGAATTACCTCCTAAATCTCCATTTCCACTATTAGTTGTTTGAAAAGTTTTTTAATTGTGTCAAAGATATAATTTGTAATAGAATAAAAAAATTATAATAGACCCTTGGGTATCTATCCTGCATACATGTATTATGATCAATGATAAGGGATCTAAAATATCATATTTCTATACCTCCCACATCAATTAGGTCACTAGTACATGGTTCATCTATTAGGATGTTAAGAGTGGTAACATTTTATTTAATTTTAGTAATTCTTGAAAATATGAATTGTCATATTCTCCTTCTTTAAACCATATTTCTTTGGATTTATAACGATGAATTTTATCTTGGTCATGAATAATATCTGAAAGTATAATTTTCTAGAATATAATTTATCTAAATAGTTCTTCATCATAGTTTCCCTCAATGTTGGCATCTGAAAACTAAATATCTACATTTATGGAGTTATTATCAATATATCAAGGAGCTTTTATTCTGATCTAGTCCCAAATGTCTATATTTATATGATTTTTCCTACTGTGAAAATTGAACCTTTAATTATCTGTATTGAGTATATTCCATGATAGGGTCACCACCAAATAGTAATCATGATCCATGGCCCTCCTATTGAAGTAGAAGATTTAAACCATTACCAATATGGTCAAGAGGAGGATAACATAATTCAGAGAGGGGTATGATATGACCCAAACATGGAGTCTGACTCTTGCATTTGAGAAGGAATAAATTGAAAACAAGGTAGTAATGAAATGATTAATCCAAAACTAAATTTTCTTTCTGATGTTTTGATTATTTCACCAGCTATATTTATCACCTATATAACCCATATTTAAAAGACCATAACCTAACCCAATGAAGGAAAATTTGATTCTATAATTACATGGGTACAACCCTATTCCTTTATTTTATTACCCATCCATGATTTGGTTAGAATCACACCCCCCCAAACATGTAGTGTAAATTGGATTTAAAGAGTCTACGTCACAGCAAAACATCCCTCAAGAACACACTTTACACTTTCCATATATGAAAGAAAAGAAGAAAATGTAACATATTGAGTGGAATTTATTTTATTGGAACTCATCTGGTTTAATAATACTCAAAATAGAGATATTGTTGTTGTAAAAAAATATACACTTTCTACTTATCAATCTCACTATACTTGCATTTAAGAAGACCAATTTCATTGGTAAAGAGAGTAATCTTTTCTGTTATTCTCTACATATTGAGTATTATAAAAATTATTGATTTAGGATAAACCTCTCAAAAATCCATTATTACCGATCTTCCTAGATCAAATACATTCCAGGTAATCATATAGATCATCGAAATATAATGAACCTCATTTTGTCCCAATTTATCAATGATCCTATTGTCTGCAAAGAAGAGAAAACCAAAATGTTTTAAGATTAATATATAGTGCATGTAGTAATGTAAAGAGATGAGTAATTTTATACATATATACATAAAGGGATTCTTGAGCATGTGATAATACAAAAAATATATTATATTTGACAAGAGGAGGGACACTGAAGGAAACATTAACTTAGTAGAGGAGACATGCATTATTGATGGGGGCAGGGCTTGTTTGTCCCTAAATGAATGGATGAGGTGGACATATAAGAGATACATGATTTATTTAAAGACCCTTCTATAAATATATTAAAATTAAATATGTTTAATGGTAAAAATATAATCATAGAGACGTCCATTGTTCATATCAGTCTATAGACATTGGAAACATGGAATCATAATATAACACCCAGATATTTTCCATATTTTTATTGGAATTAATTTATATTTTTGATATTTTTTTCATTTAATTTCTCATTGGAAATAGTTCATATATATATAGACACATTATAATACTATGTAGAACATTCTATTCACCTAACACTGAATTGGTTTGAATTACACGCAATACATACATGGTTGTGATACATACAATACTGACATGGTGAATATCAAATGCATAAGTGATGTTTCTAAAAAATATCATTTTATTATTATAATTAATTAAATGAGTATGTTATAATGTAGATATTAAACATAGATATATTAATAGTAATAAAAAATCTTCAAACACAATTTATAGGTATATTATTTAGATAAAACATTATGTTAATGAATGATTTGAATTTTATTAATGTCGTTTTATATTTCAAAATACCTATTTCTTGAATGAACCACCT
This sequence comes from Viscum album, assembly GCA_963277665.1. Lineage (NCBI taxonomy): Eukaryota > Viridiplantae > Streptophyta > Magnoliopsida > Santalales > Viscaceae > Viscum > Viscum album. Next base: position 401,018,451 of record OY728130.1, read on the forward strand.
GTAATAATAAAATTATGTTTAGAGACATTTATAAATTTAATTTTATTAAATAAACATTATTTTTTATTTTACAATGCCAAAATTAGCTTCTCCTGAATTTTTGGGACATTTATTTATTTAATATCCTAATATAAACTTTTTCTTCAGATCTGAGGCATAAAAATTATTTTATTATAGTGTTTTTTATTTTTCTATATCTTTTAATTTTTTAATGATTAATAAAAATAATATATTTTAATTGAAAACTATTTTTCATATAATTTTTTTATAACGTTAAATTATATTTTCTATTGTATTAATAGTTTAGTTATACTATATATTTATCAATTAATACAATTTAGGTCATTTGAACAAATGTTTCATTGAAATTGGATATAAAAACAAAGTAATCTTTTGGATGTTTTTACATTAAAAATCTGCAGTGTCGTTGAATCAACAAGATTATTTTTAAATTTATTTCTTTTAATTCATTAATAAGAATTAGAAAAAATTCATTAAATATTTGTAATCATCATAATTTATAATGTATAATAATATAAACTTTTATTTGATCAAAAATCTTAGTGAAGTTTATTAAAATTTATTACATCAGTTAAGATAAAAAAAGCTAATGATGTACTAAATCACATATATATATGACCCAAAAGACCTAGAAACATGTACAACCCCATTATATGGAAATTATTCTTCGATTAACCTTCTATTATTTAGTTTTTGTAGTTTTTTATGAAATTTTTTAAGTAAAAACGTGGATAAACCTAACTTGTTTTCAAAAATGAAAAGTGTATCCTTTCCCTTTCCTATAAAATCCAACAACCTCTTCCCAATTCCTCACACCTCTTAAGAAAATTTTCATTCCCAATATATGCTCACATAATCTCCAAATATACCTTCACTCTTCCTATAATAATTACCTTTTGAATAAGGGAACTCAAGGAAACCTTTCGACACAAATCAAAAGGAGTTACTCGATTAAGAAGTAACGACTTTACTCAATCTTCTTTCCTTAATCATCTTTATCCTCTAATCCATTGACTTTATTCCGTTATTGTATGAAACAAATAGTACCAAAAATATACAATGATGTTTTTATTCTATGGTTTCATCCTATACATACACACACTTCCATCTAGTGGGTAATAAACTTATTGTTTCTATGTAAGGTGAACTACTGCCTCACGAAGTGATGATTGTTTATTTTTCCATTCACACCTATCATGGTGGCCATTATGATGGAAACTATATTTATATATTTCATATACTATATTTATTATTTATTTATTATTATTTATTATTTTCAAAACAAAAATCATTTTACTTTTTATTTGGTTTTTATATGATAATTGTTTAGAGGAAGTGTGGACTACCGCCCCCATAAAATGATATGCTTCATTCATACACTACATAGATTGTATTATGGAAGTTTTTTCTGAATATATAAGAGATATATGATATCATAAATATAATGTAACAATAATCTATATATATATATATAAACTTATATGTCACTTTCATTCTTTCTTTCAGGATGAATATTAAAACAGAAATAGGGTTCATGCATACATACGGTTACCGTGACCGTGAACAGTGTATCCCCTTTATAATTAATTATGCTATATATTTGTATAATAAAAATATAATAAATATAGAGGATATATATATCATTATTTATATCCTTGAAATCATGATATTCGTATAAAGAACAAATATATTATCAATTAACACACATGTATAGAACCATGCGAATACTACACAAAATGAAACAGTAATGTAAGATCATTAACAAGTGGGTAATATAAGGTAATAATTAAACAATATATTGTATTATGATTAAAAATATTCATGATTAAAATATTAAAATAAACTTGTATTTATTATATTGTAATCATGTACTACTATGAAGAAGTCAAGATGCAAGGTAAGGGGATTGCATATCACCTTTTAATCTCTATGAGAAATATACTATGATCACAACTATTTACATTTTATTATTTTATGAAATACCAATAATTGTATTAAATGTTTATTATAAATATATTTAAGGGTATTAACATATAGTTTTTATTATCTTTCTTCAATGGGGATTAATTTTCCAATGATACCAAATCAGTAAAAATGTTTTATCTCAAATTGCCTTCTTTGAGACACTTGTATTGTTATAGAACTAATTTTTTTTGAAGTGTATATATTTCCAATTTAAATTTTATATAATTAATATAATTATTTTTATGATATTAAAATCTTAATGTAATATTGTTATCTTAAATGGACTATATGATTCCATGACACCATGTGATAATATATTCTTTTGGAAACAATCTCATCTCTTTTTAAGATACTTTTTTATGATTCCATTGTTAAAATAATTTGATCCAACTCTCAAAAACATTAATGATATTTACTATAAAAAATTTATTCATAACATATTCATGTATTGGATCCAATTTATCATTATTTGTAATTTTTCACATTTAAGAAAATGCTTTTAAGGAATCCCCATTTTCCCCTCTCTTTGGACGGAAATATGTGTTCTTTCAAAACAGTGATTTCTAAAAAGGGTTTCTAAAAATATTTTACTAATATACTATCATTATTAAAATAAAATTTTACCCTTTTTTCTTTTACCATTTTTTTAAAAAAAAATTCTCATCTCTTTCCGATGGAGGCATTTTTCTTGCCTTTTAACAATGCAATAAGGTTGTTATTTTCACCCCATACTACATTTATGAATTTTCACAGCATAATTCCATTAAAGAATCCATAAAAATACTAAATTGATATTATTATAAAAATAAAATATTTTCCTAATAATATAGATATAAATTGTGTTATAAATTAGTTTTTAGAGAAAGGTTTTTTCAAATTTTTTTATATTTTAAAATATTTCCAAAAAAATTTCACAATTCTTTTATAAGTATTTAATAAAATTTATTTTCAAAATTATTTGAATATTAGTTTTTATGTTTTGGAGAAAAAATAGTTTCAAAAAAATCATGATTATATTATATTTTTTTTACGGAAAATAGTTTTTTAGACTTTTTCAATCATTATATATATTATTCAATGTATTTTTAGGGAAAATAGTTTCCAAAAAGTTTACAAGTTTTATTTGTATGTATAAAAATAATTTTCATAAAAAATAGTTTTCAAAAAAAATTTCAAGATATATTTATATGTTTTCACATTATTTTAAACTAAAAAATATTAAAAAAAACCTACAAGCTTTTTTATAAATTTTCATTGTGTTTTAAAAGAAAATTATTTTTAAAATGGTTTGAATATTATTTTATATATTTTCAAGGAAATATGTTTTCAAAATCTTCCAAGAATTATTTAAACGTTATAAAGTAATTTTTTATATAAATTATTATCAAATGGTATTATATATTAGTAATAATTTTTCAATTAATAAATGATATTTTCCTCAAGAAATGTTGTTGAATGATATTTCAAATTTATTTTTCATCTAAGATGATATTTGTTGATGATAATGATGCATTTTTAGTAAATTATATAAATGTGACATTCATAAAATGTCAATGATTGGGATACACATTATGGAAAAGTCACTGTGAATACTTTTATCTCTTTCATGAGTTATATGTATATGAAATTAATTTCTCATTCATGGGATATTCTTATGATGAATTGTTTATAAAACTTGTATCTTTTCCCACAGGTTAGGATATGTTTACATTTTTATGATATCCATTTCATTTCATGGGTAACAAAATGATTATTTATGATTTTGTGTAACATGTATGTATGATTAAATAATGAGACGGGTGTGACCTATATCTCCCTCTAATTAATTGGGTAAATATTTCTATCTTGTGACATAGACTAAGATGGTATTGGGAATGAACCTTAACTACTAAGATTAACATGGGTGTGAACTATGACTACCAAGATGGTGTTAGGAGTGTACTCATTCCAGTAAGATGGACATAGGATTGAACCATGATTTCCATTATTTATTGGGAGGAAAAACCATAAACTAATATGGTATTGGATGTGATCCCTTGGATACTATGGAAATCATATTATATGCTTATGTGTCTAAAACAATTCTATATTTTATTCATATGTTCTTTTTTCTAGGATTATGTTCATTATTTACTTATGATTCATGCTTTATTAACTACCTTTATTAATGCCATAATTCGTGTATATGATTTTGAAACACAGGGTATGATTTTAAATTTTTATGATCCTATTCTTGTACCCTTATGCTCATAATTATGCTTAATTGTCTTTTTTATTTAACCTTATTGAGAATTTAAGATCACCTGTTTGTTATAATTTCATTCCATAAGTTATTATGAATGATTTATGTAGAATTAATAAAGGTGGATATATTTATTGGATATGTTGAATATGTTTTACCAGGATAAAATATTTTGTTTGAATGTTTCAAAATATACTATTATATTAGAGACCTCGAGCTTGTATTTTTGTAATGTACTGAATATTTATCTAAAATGATGTAACATAGATGTATGTTATGACTATATCATATAGTTGGTATAAAAGTAAAGTATTAGTAATTTATTTTTACGTGAATGTGAAGACATTAGTGAGGTCCTAATGTATATTTCGAAGGATATGTCATGGGATATATCTACTGATGAGTATAAAGATATTTTAGAAAATGTCATGGAATTTTGGAAAAGGATAGAGTTAATGGTTTTATAGAAATTTATCAATATATGTATATGAAAATATTATGGGGATCTATTTGAAATGTACTTACGGTTATCAACATTGATAAGATGATCCAAGCCTAACTTGGGGTAATCTGGTACACGACAACAGGCCTTACTACACACCTAGTTTGGCACTCCCGGGGGATATGCATTATAAATTCACCAACTCTTCACAAACCATCATGATGGAAATATATATGACATGGATATGAATAACATAGGATAAAACTATGGTGTCATATTTTAATGATGGTTTCATGATTTAGATATCTCATAAGTAAATATATTCATGACTGTGATATTTTTACTATGATATGGAATCCTCACACAATGTATGTAGTCTTAGTCAGTGGTGGTAAATGGATGAAACTGGATTAATGATGAATGTGATGGATTATTTTCTAATTAGTAGTAAAGTGGGGTGATCAATAGAGTGAAACATGTTGTGATCATTCCTAATCAGTATTCATGGAACAAAATTTAAAATGTATAAATTAACCCACAATTGGACTCTCCAGGTAAGAGAAATAAAGAGTTTGCTGAGAGTCAAGATAATGGAAGCCATGTAGGAAATAATATTTGTTTTTATTTGGGTAACTAATGTTGACAAGATCAACTAAGTAAATTTTATAGAGGTATAACAAGATGTTTTGATTTTGGAAATGGACCCAGAGAACGATAATGCAATGAAAAATATGAATACTTCAGTTAATGAAATGGATAAGAATATTTGAATCCATAAGAAATCATCAAAGGTTAAGTGTTTTATGTATAGAATAATTTTAATTATGAAACTCAATTTCCAAAGATGAAAGCTTTTAAAGATGATAAACAAGGTGGTACAAGTAATGGTAACATTGCTAATGACGAAGTGACTTCTGATAAAATGTTAATTGAATGATGTATTCTATAATAGGATGATATATCCTTACTAATGGCATAATGATGAAGCGGGATAATAAAATATTAATGTATTTGGATTCAATAAGTATGTTATATGAAAGTTAAAATATATAATTATTGTTCAGTATTTTTTTTCATGTTATGGATTTACAAGAACACATTGAATGATTCTAATTGATTATAAAATTTATTAAATGAAATGTTGATGTCAATAGAAAACACGTGATTAAGGGAAAGATAGGATTTAATATCTTCTTTATGTTATGATAATTTTTTTTGGATAATGATATGTGGAATATGAATAAGTAAATAGGATGGTACTTATTAACATGGATCTAATTAAGGACATGTTGATACATTGTTTTTGGTATAATGCATGAAGATTAAAACTTCTTGGATTTATGGAATATATCCAATAACATATATAATGTGGAAGAATTCATGTTTTCTAGAGGAATTAATGGTAATTCATGTCGTTTCCATTTTACTATAAAAATTTCCATGAGGATAACCACATGTATGGAATGTGAAAACCAAGAGATACCTATTGATATTGGGGGGTTCAATGTTAAGATGATTTCATGACTCCAATTTCAAATGTTTTGTATTTTAATCTTTAGAATGGGTTTTAAGTTTAAACATTTATGGAACGATTAATTTATAAATTGGATGATTTTTTGAGAATACTGTATTATCTTACCACATGAGGATTAATTCATATTTTATAACCTTTTATAAAAATGTAATGTTGATGATATCTAAAGATGGATGGCAGAGAATATCATGGATCTCCGAATCTATTTGTTCATTAGGAATGAGTAATTCAGCATCCTTTTTATAGAATGTCGTGATGTTGATCAAGGTGTAAAAAAAGGTGATGATTCTTTAGAAATCCAGTAAGTAAATATTTTTATGAAAATTGTTTAACTTATAAAAAATGGTCATCAAACCCAAAATTTTATCCTAGTACATTAAATAATAATTAATCAGATTTCCCCTTATTCTATAACATGTTTATGGATTTATGATTATTAACTTTATCTTGACCTCGTTCTCTATCACTATCCATCAGAACATGATAGTTAGTTTTCTAATTTACATCCAATTTTTAACATTCCACCTATGTTCTCTAATGTGGAAAATGAGCTACATGTTACCTTGGTTAACTGTTGTGGTTCCACCTATCCCTTTTCATTGGAATTTAAAGTTTTCATTTATACTATGTGGGTTTCTATGAAATAAAAATTCAATTATCAGACCTTTGATTACCCAGCCAATTTTTTAGGGAAAAATCATTTTTAGGGTAGTAGAATGTAACACCACTAGATTTGTTAAATTAGTTCTTTTTAAATAAATTTATCCTTTTTCTATTTTATCATTTCATAAGATACGATAAACATTTATTATATATATATATATATAAATATATATATATATTTATTATAAAACAAAAATGAACATTCATTTCACACGGATCCAACTTGGCTAATGGTACACGCAATAACGACTTATCTTGTGGTACCTGCAACACCTACTTTGTGTTTGTTATAGACAACACAGATGTTTACTATGAAACATCTATATTCTATTATAATTATAAAAGATATAATTATTACCTTGAAATTAAACCGAGATATATAATTAGTAATAATTAATTTTCAAATATTATTTATAATTATTTTATATAGATAAAAATATCTATATTGAAAGATATGAATTTGTTAAAGAGATTTTATGTTTGAAAAAACCATTTTCTCGAATGAACAATTTTTTTTAAAAAAATTTAGACACATTAATAAATTTATTTTTATAAAATAAACATCAATTTTGAATATAGAATTTCAAAATTATTTTATGGTGAATTTTTAGGACTTTTATAAATTTAATATGTCATAATAGACAGTTTCTTTAAATTAGAGACATAAAATTTATGTTATGATAATTATTTTTCATTTTTCCCTAAGGTTTGATTTTTTAATGAAAAGTTAAAAATACTGGATTTTAATTAAATATTTATTTTTTCCTCTCATTTTTTATATGTTATAAATATATTTCTAATTGGTTTAACATTTTAGGTAGATAATATTCTTATACATTAATCCAATTTATTTCATCAAACAAATTTCACAATGAACATAGATATAAAATATTAGCAAACTTTTGTATGTTTTTACTTCAAAAACATGCAGCGTCACCCATCAGTGAGATTATTTTTAAATGAATTTCTGAAAGTTAATTTATTTGAATTTGGAAAAATGTATTCCATAATTTGAATCAGATAAATTTTTAATGTCTAGTGTGTTTATTTTTTTAGAAAATATATTATTGAAAGTGAATAAAATTAATTACAGTAGTTAAGAGAAAAAATAAGGTTATTAGAGTAGTAATCCATAAATATAAGAAATAATACTACCTATAATATTATACTACAAGAATTTAATAGACATTATTCATCCCTGAACTATCCATGATTGGGTTTGTTCTGTCCAATATGATATCGTTAGGTAAACAATTTGGTACAGCTAGCTTGTTTTAAAAAATACCAAGTGTTTCCTTTCCCTTCCTGATGAAAGGCCACCACTTCTACCATTTTTTATCACCCATCAAGACCATTTATTCTCCCAAAATAATATCAAATAATCTCCCAAATTACCTATATTACACTTATAATCCTTAGTTTGGGAATATGTCTACTCAATGAATCCTTTTATCTCAAACAAAAAGGAGTTTCCCCGTTAAAAGGTACCATCTTCTCTCAAGATCTCATAAATTATTTTTCATATACACCCCATTTGATATATATATTCAATTATTGTATAAAAAATATCCTCAATACACTAGGATGTTTCCATGTTATGGTTTATACAAAAAATTACACACACCTTCATCTAATGTGTAATGAACATATTGTTTCTGTGTACGAATAACTACTTCCTCACGAAACAATGACTGTTAACATTTCCATTAAAACCTACCATGATAGAAATTATGATGGAAACTAAGTGTATTTATTTAATATAATATAATTTTAATTTCATTATGATGTTTTATTCATTTTAAAAAACATATCTTTTTACTTTTCATGTGTTTTTAATATGACTATTCCATTGGAGGAAGTGTGGACTATAACCACATCAAAGTAGTATGATTCATTCATACAATAAAAAATTTGTATTAAATAATGTTTTATAATTTAAATAATATATATTTAATATAATATATATAATTTAACAAATGATATATATATACACTTATATGTTATTTTATTTCTTTATTTTAATATGATAATAAAAACGGAAACAAGGTTCATGCGTATGTTTGGCTTAAGATCTCCATTAACAGTGTATTCCATTTCATTATTATTTATTATATAGATTTTTATAATATTAATATATAGTATGTAGAATATATTTATATAAATATTTATATTCTATAAATCATGATATAATTATAAAGACCATATATATATAAAATTAAGACACATGCACAGAAGAGAGCGAATATTTCCCAAAGTGAAACCTTAACTTATGACAGTTAACAAGTGGTAAATATAATGTTATAATAAAATATATATATGGAATTATGTATAATAATATCTATCTATAAAGTATTTATAATAAAATTATATTCATTAAATAGGAATATTCTATATGTATAAAAACAAATCAAGACATGTGGTAAGGGGATTTCATCTCACAAGATAATATTTTTGAAAAATATTTTAGGTTCAATACTCTTTCCTTTTGCATGGTGTATGTACTAAACATGATTTTATTTTATGTATATTATAATTAAATTTGTTCCTATTAATAGTATCATTTTATTATCTTTTTCATGGAGTTTAGGTTTCAAAAGTTTCCAAATTTGGAAAAAAAAATTAATTTCATTGAGACACATGTTTCTTATGCACATAAACTATATTTCAAGGTTTATAAATTTCATCTTAAATTTTATATCCAAAAATTACTAATTTTCCAATTTTTCCATGCCTCATACAATTTAATTATCTTACACGGAGAGTAAGAAACCATGTTACCAATTTATAAGAGTTTATTGAAACAATCTCATCGCTTTTCTAGATTATTTGTGTTTATGCTTCCATTGAGGAAATAATATGGTCCACTTATCTTGAAAATTATTGAAATTTAATATCCTCTAGTTATTCATAATTTAATCATTTATTGGTAACAATTTTCCATTTTTTGGTATGTATTATATTTGTGGAAGTGTTTTTAAGGAAGCCCGATTTTACCCTATCTTGGCATAGAAATATGTTTTAATTCGATACCATGTTTTCTAAAAAGTATTTCCAAGAATACTCTTATAATATCGTATGATTATTAAAATACGTTTATAAACATTTTTATTTTAACATGTTTACAAAATAATGATTTTTATCACTTTCTGAATGAGGCATCTTCTAAATATTTCACATTGAAAAAGAAATTATTTTTACCTCGTACGACTAGTATAAGTATGGCCTCTATCATTCCCATGATGCTTCAATTACCGGAATAAAACACATATTTTTTTAAAAGAAAACTTTCTCTTAATATTCTTGACATTCACTATTTTTTTATATTTAAAGAAAAATCATTTCAAAATTTTTTTATCTTTTAAAATGTATCAAAAAAAATTTCGATATTCTTTCATAATTTTTAAAGAAAAATGATTTTCAATATGTTTTTAAGTGTATTTTATGAGTTTTCCATAATGAATATTTTCAATATATTTTGATGTTTTATTTGTAAATTTTTTTGGAAAATGTATTTCAAGTCATTTTCAATATTTATTTATATATTTCAAAAATAATTTCATGGAAAATGGTTTTCAAAACATTATCCTGCTTAATTTATATGTGTTCATATTATTTGTTAGGAAAATATTTTTCAAAACATTTTTTGTATCTAATAATATGTTTTTAATGAATTTTTAATGAAATTAATTACAAAATGTTTTCAATATTTCTTTATATTATTTCAATGTTTTTTTGGATGAAAAAAGGTTTTTCATATGTTTTGAATATTATTTTATATGTTTTCAGGGAAAAATGTTTTCAATATATTTAAACTCATCATAATATTTTTTACTGGTAATTCTATAAAAATGATTAACAAAATGATTTCTGTGTCAAAAATCATTTTAAAATTTAGAATGGTTATTTTTATTAAGATACGTGTTTAAATAATATTTCAAAATTATTTTTCTTCTTAGATGAAATCAATTTATTATACGAATTCCCTTTAAGGAAACAATCTAAAGGTTCCATTCATAAATTATTTATTCATGGGTTATGATTATGTTAGGTCCGCTAGGATAGATACCCTGAGAGGGGGGTGAGTTATTGTATTACTATTTAAAAAACCTACCCCTTTTGATCTTGTTTTATTATTAGAAAAAAAACATTTCTCACACTCCTTCCCATTACATAGTATGAATAAATCGTAAAGCATGGACATGACACATCAATTGTACTTGTTCACTCTCAATGGGCTATATCCTTAATGAATACACTATTGATGTGCCGATGTACCAAATCCACTATAAGTTCACTTTTGTTTACAAGTTCAAAGAAGACATTATATCCCTCCTGGTTAACAACCATTCACAATTTGAGAATAAAATTATATCTCAACTGAAGGCAGATCACTGCTTCTTCAGAAGATCCACTCACAGTTTATAAACATGTATGTCTCATCATTATCACTAATGAATGCATACTCCATTGTTTGTAGATGATATACTAAAGTCCAACTTTCATTCACTGATGAATACCCCATTGCCTCTAATAACTGGGAAATAGACATTAGAAATACCATCACGAAGCACCCTACTCCGCAAAACTCCCAATTTCACGTTTCTCAAACAAGCCTTCGCGAAGCTCCTACCTCTTCACGAAGCACACACCTTCACAGATATCACTAAATCGTGATGAACACTACTTCGTGGAGCTCAGATCATTGCAAAGATCAAGACATTGCAAATCATAGTCCATAGTGGAGCTCAAGTCATCGCAGAGTGACTTCCTTTGAGAAGCTCACTGAGCCAACGCGTAACACACCAATTTCAAGGAGCTTAAATAACTGTCAATAATATCTTTATTTCGCGAAGCACACTGCCTTCACAAAACACATTTTTAAGATGAGAGAAACAAATTTTTCATGTAAAAATATATACTTTTCTTGAGGGGGTTAAGGTCTATTTATAGTCTATTGCACAAAACCTATAACCTTCTGCGCAAAGTCAGCGCCACTTCATCTCAAATCGTTATGCCTTCAAATTTCTGCTAAAATTATCTCTATATCACGAAGTGCAACAATAATTTTCCAATCATTGAGATCTTCATAATCGTAGAGCGTTCTCTCAAATCCTTCACTCCTTCACTGCGAAGCTCCACTCGTAATTCTCTTTGCCACCATAATGCTCTTCAACACTGCCATTCGTGAAGCTCATCGTAATCGTGAAGAACACCATCAAATTTATTCATGTCTTTTGGAAATTCACATCAATAATATTATCTTTTCAAAACTCATGCCTTGGATATATTGTGATGATATCTTCAAGGAAATACATATTTTGGTATGCTAACCAAACTCCATATTTTGGACACCAAAAAATTGGCAAACACTGTAAAACGACTCCATCTTGTATCTGTAATTTTTTTACGACCTCTAGATCACCTATTCCATTTTCATGGTTCTTTATCAATAAGGATTGTCAAAAAAATATATGTAACTTTTCAATTAATTATGGAAACCTACGTTATCCACAAACACATGCAACCCCATATTGCTGTAATGTCACCATCATGGATATTTTCCCAACAATATCCCCCTTTGGTTAAGTTGAAAACTCTTCTCAAGGAGATTTTTGGCAATTTTATACCTAACGAAGACTCCTTCCATCAACAACTGCCATTCACCTCTTGCGATTCATATAGAGGCCAAATATTCACTCATCAATACTATAAGCCCACATGAGCATTGCTCGGTGTGAGAAACTTTAGTAGTTTGACAAGTTCATCAATGAGTCACTTCATTTATGACCCCAATTGTTGATTCCAAACTAATACCAACTTCCATACTGATACCAATTTCCAAACTGATACCAATTGTTGATCCCTGGAAACTATCACAAACCATTCAGGACACCCCTTATTCTTTTGTCACGATCCTCAGCTATCATGGGATTTACTCATTTGTCAATCACTTCTTGCATAATTATATTTTAAAACTTCTCTATATTTTATTTATCCCCCCCTATATTGCTTCCCCACCAATCAGCTTCTCCATGTGTCTTTGACTAAGTCATTTTTCCTTCCTTAGCTATAGTTTCTCCCCATATGGTAGTCACTATTTCTCCCACTTTGTCAACGAACACAAATATCACTCTTCTATGGTATAATACATTAGAAAGAATTCATATTAGCACAATAGATAAAAACACACCATACCTTGAAGATATGGGGGTCCCACATCCACACTTTTTCAAGTGCGGGGAGTTTACTGGACTTCTATAGCAAACCGACATGTCTCAAAAGATTCCTTGGGTAAGGCCTTTGTTAGAATGTCTAAAACCTATAGTTCTTTAGACAAAAACTCCAACATCACAATTCCATGCTCAATCCTATCCTTGATAAAATGATACATTACCACAATGTTCTTTTTCCTAGAGTGATGGGAATTATTTTTTCTAAGATTTATAGAACTTGAGCTGTCACAATGAATTTTGATCGAGGTCTTCACTTCAACTCAAATATCATCAAGAAATTTCTTCATCCATTACAACTATGTGCAAGATTGAGAGGTTGCAATATACTAGTTTTCTACAGTCCTAAATGAAATGAAATCTTGCTTCCTACTTATCCAGGAAATACCCAAACCACCAAGATAGAAAGCACCTATTGAATTATATTTTCTGCCATCTGCTGAACCAGCCCAATCTGCATCAGTATATCCCAATAACTCTGACTGATATTTGTCACTATCTATCAAGTTGAAATCCACCATGACCTTGATATACCAAAGTATTAATTTCATTAAAAGAATGTGGGTTTCCATGGAATTACATTGATATCACGATTCTTGGGAGGCGGCGAATACAATATCTGGTCTCATCACTGCCAAGTATAGTAAACTCCCAATTAAATGCATGCATTCTGTAATGTCAACTATCTTTCCATTATTATATTTCAATAATTTCATCTGGGTAGCAATCAATGTCTTTATATCCTTGACAGTTTCCATTAAAAATCTTCTCATAACATCCTTGGCATATTTGGATTAACAAATGAATGTTCCATCCCTTCCTTGTGTCACCTGTAAATCAAGGAAAAATGTCAACTCACCAATCATAGATATTTTGAACTCAAGTTTCATGAATTCATGAAACTGTCTAAATTGTGCTTCATCTGATCCCCCAAATATTATGTCATTGACATGAACCAGCACCATCATCCTTTGATTACAATTTTTGTTGAAATAGAGATTGTAATCCACTCCACAATGCTGGAAACCATGTTTCCTCAAATACTGATCAAGCCTTGAGTACCATGCACTTGGTACTTGTTTCATTCCATATAATATCTTCTTCAGCCGACAAACCTTGTTCTAATCCTCTTTAATGAGAAACCCATATGGCTCCTGGATATAAACTTCTTCCTCCACAACCCCATTAAAGAATGCTGATTTTACATCCATCTAGAACACTTTGAACATTCGTTGCACTATAATGTCTTGGAACAATCTTATTTTCTTTGGCCTTACTACTGGTGAAAATGTATCATCAACATATATTCCCTCTATTTTGGAATATCCTTTTCACACTAGTTGTTGTTTTTTTGGATCACTATGCCATCTTCATTCATATTGTTGCAATAGACACATTTAGGCCTGAATACATTTTTATCTTCTGGCCTAAAAACAATCTCCCTTGTTTGATTCTTCACAATATGATATATCTCACCATTCATTGACTAAACTAGTTTTCATATTTAGATACATCATTATAACATTAAGGATTTACCTAAGATAAGAAATGTGTCTGTAGTAGAGATTTTAATCTTATTTATTGAACTGAAGCCGACTAGTCCCCAATGATATTCTGCCTATTAATTTCTCCTTGAATTCTTTTTTTTTGTGCAGATACAGATTTTACTTCCTCAAGATCATCATTAAGAACTTCTTTTAAATTAGAATCAATCACTTCTTCTCCCCCAGTTTTTCTATCTTCCTCATCACATTCATCATCAAATTGCTCATTGTTATTATGAGTATTCTCTTTATTCTAGACTACAGTGGTGTAATTTCTCTCAACTAATTTTCCTAGCCTTTTGTTAAATCATTAGTATGCTTTTATTTTTTTAGTAGCCTTGGAATATCCCCTCATCTCCACATGACCCAAATTTCATATGTTTCTCCATGTTGAGGATAAAGTAATTACTTCCAAATATTCAAAAGTATTTCACTCTTGGATTATTTCTATACCACATCTCATATGGAGTCTTTCCTTCCTTCAGACACAACAGAGCCCTATTATAAATGTAGACCAATTTCAATACCGCCTCGTTCCAAATATTCTCTAGTAAGTATTTTTATACGAGCATCATTATGACCATGTTGTTGATGATCTGATTTCTCCTTTCAACAATTCCATTTTATTGGGGTCTTTTCACTGAGGAAACATGATGTTGTATACCATTTTTCTCAGGATAGTTTTCCACCTAAAAGCTTGTGAATTGCATACCATTATCATTATGAAACATCATAATTTTTTATCCAAGAATCCTTTCACACTCTCTCTAGTACTATTTTGATAGGATAAAAACATCATACTTATGGGAAATAACAAATACCCTTTCTATTCTACTATTTTCTTCAATAAAAATAATGTAGTACCTCTTCTTGTAATTTTCTCACGGTGTGATAGGCCCACAAACATCAGAATGCACCAATTTGAGTACTCTTGTTGACTTATTTTCCTTTGACTTATATTTATTTCTGATGAGCTTCCCTTGTTAGCATTCATCACATGTGTGAGTACGATCACGTGATAGCTTAGGGAGGTCTTTTTCTACGTCACACATTACCAGATCTTCTAATGATGGCTGACATAGATGACCAAGTCATTTATTCCATAGCTTGTCTTTTTCCTCTCTATATAGAAATCACATATCTTCTTCTCCACTTACCATGTAGAAATTTCCCTTTTTCTTTTTTCCTCGTAGAACCCCTACCTTGTCTCTTCCATTGAAGATATACATCTTCTTGAGTAAAACTTATAGAATATCGTGAGTCACATAGTTGACTAACACTGAGAAAATTGAGACTGAGACCTTTGTATACTAAGACATCAACACGTCTCATCTCTTTTCCCCCAAACATGGGCTTTTTTTGAGCTAATAATCTTCAGTCCATCATCGTTTAAAAACATAAAAACACCTTCTTTGTAATATTTTACAACTGTAACATGATATGTTTTACCTTTCATGTGAGATGTGAATTCGCATTCAAGGATCCACACACCCAAGAGATCTGGTGCTTTACAGGAAATATTTTCCACCACTTAATTTCATACTTTTTCTTCTTGGTCCATACTTATTCCTTCACACTTGGCGTGGATTGAGACTTCTTATCTTTCTCAGAGTATGATGGACCAACATCAGCTTGCAATGCTACAAATCTATTTTGAATTTTCAACTCACCTGATGGTTCATTGATCCTCTGCTTGAGAACATCTTGATTTTTCTTTTCCATATTCCTCTTTATGATCAAATTATAGTACCTTTCCAAGTTCCCAAATCCTCCGCACCAAAAAAAGTTTCCTTCGAAATATGATTTAAAGAACCATTCTCTATTTGGTTGTAACCTATATTCTTGAGACCATCAATCTCTCTTTGATATGGAACACACATATAATGAATGACCCATCATTCCATGACAATAACACCGGATATAAGGTTCATTCCTTCATGTCTCTTCTGTTCTCCTAGTTTCCCCTTGGGATCTCTAAAAATTCTGATTCTACTTTATAACCAAATCATCCTTCAATCTTGGAATGGGTGATTGTGGTCAGACATATATTATCATAGCTTTTTATTTTCAATAAATCCCCCGATCAGCCTAATCATATGAACTTAATTGATTCTTCCTTACTATTGAACCACTATTCTCCACATTCAGCATCTCAGTTTTCTATGAGATCAGCTTTTTTGATTTCCCAGCAGGAGTAGTGAGTTTTTCTTGATCCTTAACCATTTTCAACCAACCAAAAACGTCTCCTTAAAGTAATTTAATACCCTTGATTTAATCTTTCATTGTGTTATTCAAGTTATCAATCTCCCTTTTCTATTCATCAATCATGATTTTTAACACACTAACTGATTCTGATTCCACTAGTGTTGATGATTTGTGTTTCTCAATTTTGACAAACAACTCAGACATATGTTCCTCTTGCTGCTACATATAGAGTTTGGTGTCACCAACTAATTTGTTGGATTTTTTTGGATCTCCAAACATATATATCCTTAAGAGAAGCCTCTTACTCAGCTTTCATATCAACTCTTCATTAAACTTCTTCTTCATCAAGTTATGTTTCTTCCTTTTTCTGAGTAGTCCTAACAACTGCCACCCTAGAATTTTCACCATGATCTATGATGTTCTCTATCTCTTCAAACTCCTCATCCTTAGACTCAACTGAACTGTCACATTCTTGTGAAAAAAGATTCTTCTTCTTAAAGATATATCTTTTTAACTCATTCATTCCTTTCACATATGCTAGAGACTTCTTCTTGGTAATATCAACATCAACCTCATCATCTTCTTGGAACTTCATGGGGAACCATGCCAGAAGGTGTCCAATTATTCATCATCGAAAGCATGCTAGTGGAAATTTCCCTTCAAACCTTCCTTTTCCTCTTTGATGTTTTATTGAAAAGAATGAAATCACCTCATCTATCTCTTCTTCTTCTTGATAATATTCAATGGTGAGCTTCTACATGGCCTTGAATGCCACTTCTTTGGATTTTTCCTTTTCAACAACATTGATATCATAATTTCACATTTCATATGAAACAAGGGGGTTGTGCAGGTTATCCAATGTTTTCTCTTTCAGGTAATTATCTACTAAAATTGAATCTTTTGGATTGAACCGAGGTGGAAGATTTCTCACGATATGATTCACAAAATTTATGTCTTCAATAACTTCTCCAAGAACTCACATGTATTCCACTACGACATTTATCTTGTCAAGGAATGCATCAACAGATTCATTCAGGTTCATTCTAAAATATTCATACTTATTCCACAACACTTGCAACATTTCCTCTATTTCCACTGTATCTCCATCATATATATTTGATAGCTTTTCCCACATGGCATGTGATGTTTTGAATCACATCCCCATCGTATATATAACATTATATAGGGCTCCCCCTAGTGAATTAATTCACATGGTATCAGTATCAAATTCTCCAAGCTCTACTTTAGATAATGCACCGCATTTAATATAGGCTGTTATACCTTCCATTGCTGATACGAACACATCCATTCCCAAAGATTAGAACTAGTGTTCTGTCCGATTATTCCATAGATGAAAATTATTCCCTTAAAAGATCAGAATCCTTCTGTGATTAGTGACCTCTATTTGAGATAGAAACACTGATAATAACCTTTCCATATGATACCAATTTTATGTTCCACTAGGTTATATACCCTCAGTGGGTGGGTGAATTAGGGTATGACTAACTAAAACAACTACCCCATTTGATCTTGCTTTTTTGTTAGAAAAAACCCTATTCTCTCTCTCCTTATCGATGAATACTATGAATGAATCATAAAGAAGACACATGAACCACCAATTTTACATGGTTCACCCTCACTAGGCTATGTCCATGGAGAATACACTGGCGATGTGCCTATGTACCAAATCCACTATAAGTTCACTACTGTTAACAAGTTAGAAGCAGACTCACTATCCCTCTTGGTTTAAAACCATTGAATATTTGAGAACACATTGTTCCCTCGACTGATGTGAGCTCACTGCTTTTTCAAAAGATCCACTCATAGTTTATAGACATGTAGGTATCCTCGTTATAAATAATCAATGCATTATCCACTATATGTAGATGCTCTATTGAAGTCCAAATACCATTCATTGATGAATACCCATTTTCCTCTGATCATTGGGCAATAACCTTTGTAAATACCTTTCCAAAGCACCCTACTTTGCGAAGCTCCCAATTTTGCGAAGCTCAGAAATGCCTTTGTGATGCTCCTGCCTATACACGAAGCATAAACCTTTACAGAGCTCACTAACTCACAAATAACACTTCTTTGTAGAGCTTAGACCTTTGAAAAGCTTAATCCTTAACAAAGTTTAGGCCACATCAGAGCTCAAGTCATCGTAGAGAGACTTCCTTCATGAAGCTCACTGAGCCAATGTGGAACACACCAATTTCATAAAGTTGAAATAGCTGCTGCGAAGCTCCTTCTTCTGTGAAGCACACTTCCTTCACGAATGACCTTTTTAAGATGAGAGAAACAAATTTTTCTTGGAAAACTCTTTACTTCTCTCTCGGGGATAATGGTATATTTATAGGCAATTCCACTGACCCTCAAAACTTCCACGCGATGTCAGTGCCACGTCATCTCAAATCGCAAAGCTCCAAAATTTCTGCTGAATTTCTGTTTATATAGAGATAAACCAAGAAAAATTTCAGATCGTAGCGCTCATTGTAATCAACGAGCATTCCATTAATTCCTTCTCGCCTTCACCGTAATGCTCCACTTACAATTAACTTCAATGCCATTGTGCTCTAAACATTTCCATTTTTTGAATCTCATCATAATCCCAAAGAACACATTTAGTTTTCATCATGACTTCGCGAAATCAACATAAAAAATCCCATATTTGTGAAACTCATGGAATTTCCCAATTTTGATGAGATCTTCAAGACAATTCATATTTCTCAATGCTCACCAAACTCCATATCTTCTATTAATTTTTCATGGTTCTCTACCAAAATGGATTGTGAACAAAATCTCTGGAACTCCTCGATTCACCATGAAAACCTGCATTGTCAACAAACACAAGAAACCAAAAAATGTTACAATGTCGCCATCAGGGATTTTTTTCCATCAAGTTATTATCATGGTATTTATGAAACATGTTTTTATTTCATGAGTTATATGTTTATTAAACCCATTTATCTTTCCTGGGTTATGCTTTTGATGAATGTTTTATGAAACCTATAAAAGTTTCCATAGGTTATGAGATGTCTACATGTCTATGATACCTATATCATTTCATGGGTTATGATATGATTGTTTATGACAATTTGTAACATGTATGTATGATATAATTATGTGAAGTATGTGACCTATATCATACTATATTGTATTGGGTAAATATTTATATCTCATGAGATTTACTAAGATGGTATTGGGAATGAACCTTGACTAATAAGATAGTCATGGATGCAAACTATGACAACCATGATAGTATGAGGAGTGAACTCATTCTACGATGATGGACATGTGAGTGAACCATGACTGCCAAGTTAGAATGGGGAGTGATCCCAAAATACTAAGATGGCCATGGAAGTGATGCCTTGGATACAATGGGAACCATATTATATTCATCTGGGTCTTCCACAATTCCTTATCTAATTCATATTTTATGCCTTCACGGCTTATATTTTTAATTTTTTTATGATTAACTTCTTATAAACATCCATGATTTATGAAATGATTCATGTATATGATCTTTGATATGCAGGGTATGATATTCTATTTTCATGATCATGTTTTCATTCCCATATTCACATAATTATTCTTACATATTTCCTTTATTTACCATTACTAGGCATATGAGATCACCCCATTCTTATGTTTCCATTACACGGGTTATGATTAATTGTTTTAGGTATATGTAATAATGGTGGATATCTTTATGGAAAATTTTGAAGTTCATTCACTGGGAAAAGATATTTTTACATGTTTCCAAGGACCCTAATCTATTACAGTATTCATGCATATATGTTTGTATTGTACTGGATAATAATATAAAATTATTTTATATCCACAGATGTTAATAATGAGTTTATATTCATAAATAGTAATACATAAGTTCTCTATATTATCTTCTATATTGTTCTTCATCACTAGAACCCTTCTTAGACACATCATACATAAAGAATATATTTAAAACCGTAGAATGAAACATAAAAAAGGGGTGAGATTAGATGCTCAATAAGGGTAATAAATAGAGTCATATAATCCTAATAATGATAATAATGGTTTGATAATTTTATCACAACATTGTAATATGATCCCCGATATATCATAAGATCATTGACATGAATAATGGAATAAATCTTGAACTATCATAATACATGACACATTTGGAAATAATAACATAATCCATTAAATAATAACATAAGAATAATACATGGAACTTTGGAAGAATAATATGAAAATATAATCATTTCTATAGTACTCAAGGCATCACATCCAATGCCATCTTGTAGGAAAAAGGCATTCACTAAACTGGGTTCACACCCTGTTCCGACACAATATTACTGAATGGAGGTCAATCTTTATTCCATCCTGGTAATATTTAAAAAAGTTCATTTCTCATTCCAAAAATCTAAATATCATTAGATATAAATATTTACCCATTTAATTTGAGGGAGGTATAGGTGACTCCCATCTCATAATGAAATTATACAAACATGTTCCTCAAGATCATAAATAATCATATCATAACCCATGAAATGAAATGGGTTTTATAAAGAGGTCATCATATCATAACATATTAATGAAAATAGGTTTCATAATCTTTTAATCATAAAAATAACACATCAAAAAAGTGAGTTTCAATCCCATATTACATGTGAAAGATAAACTACTTTCTTAAATATCCTGCTATCAAAATAAAATTCTTTTAGAGAAAGAATATTAATTGAAGCGTTGAATAATTTCCCCAAAAAGGTGTGAGTATCACCATATAATGTTTTCTTAGAGGGGAAGTAATTTTTATATATATTTTGAGATCAGTTATAGAAAAAAATATCATTTCAAACTAGAAAAAAAGGAAATTTTAAAAATAAAAAAGTTTTGATATCCATTTTTTTGAATATAAACCTGAAATCTTATATTGAATTATTCTAAAACCTCTCTAAATATTTTTCTTGTGAAAACATATAAAGAAAGGACGTAAATCTTATCAAAACCATTTCTTTGAAATATTTTTTTCAAACATATAAATATGTCATGAAATCATTATGAAAAATAATTTCCTCGAAACTTTATAAAAGAATCTTCAAAACGTTTTGAAAAAAAACTACCTCAAATAAGACAAATGAATCACGATTTTTTTAAATAATTCTACTTGAAAAAACATATAATATTTGTATCAAAATATTTGAAAAAAAATTTCTTCATAATTTTAAAATAATAAAAGAAAGAATTATAAAATAATTCATTCAAAACATATAATAGAATCCAGAAAACACTTTTAAGACCAGTTTCCTTAAAAACATAAAAAAGAATTTAAAAAGCCTTTTGAAAAAAAATTTCCTTGAAAAATAAATTGAAACTATAAAAATAAATCATGAAAACGTTTTGAAAGTCATTTTAGTGATAATTATTTTTAAAATTAATTTCTTAAAAATTATCCTTAAAAACATAGTATAGAGGCTTCATTGAAATGGTGGCAGGTAAATTTTTTCATGTCATATGAGGTATGAAGAACATTCTTTTTTCATAGTAAAATGTTAGAAAAATTCCTTGTTTGGAAAATGAAAAGAACATTTCTTTAAAAATATTTAAAATTGATAAATAAGTAAAAATTTAGTTTTATTTTTTATTGGATAATAGTATAAAATTATTGGAAACCCTTTTTAGAAAACTTGTTTTTAAAGGATCATTGATTTCTGACTGAAAAGAGGGTAAATTTGGGAGTTCTAAACAACACTATATTTACTATATTTTTTAACAATGTGGAGAAAAATAGTAACAATACATGAATAAATAATTCATAATTATTGGATAAGAAAATCCATTAATTATCATGGGAGATAGATCATAATATTTCATCACAAGAAGCAGAAACATTATCAGTATTAAAAAGTGATGGGATTGTTACAATAAAATCATTTGACTAGGTATATTTGAACCATACTCCCCATGAAATAAATTATAATTAAATTATGAATTAAATATTATGAGTGGAATTAGACTCATGATAAAAAAACTCATTGTTATTACATACATCACATGGAACAATATATGTGCATTACAGGGCATGTGCCTCATAGAATGCAAATTGATACAAAATTACTTCACAGACATGGTAAATTTTGTAAAATAAATACCATGATATAAATATCATAAAATGGATATTTAATTACCAATAACATAATGTATAATAATTATAAGATTCATCCATGGGAATTATACACACCACACAAAAGGAAAGGGTTGTCTATAAAGCATCTATCTCATGGAAATACAAATGGGATGAAATTACATTACCATGTGTCTAGACTCTCATTGTAAACAATAAAAACTGATGTATAATATATATATATATATATATATATTCTAAATATATCACATAACCATATTATTATATATAATACCTTATATGGTTTTATTGATATATTATATTGCCACTTGGTATCACTTCCATGTTAAGGTTACACATTATGTAATATTTTATTTGTTCTTCACAAGTGAATTAATTTTTTATATTTGGTCCCAATACTTATGTACTCATTTTAAGAATGTAAAAAAAATATCTAAATACCATTTATATTCATTATTTTTATATTATCATAATCTATAAAATATGGAAATATGTAATGGAATACAACATTAATGGTGATGATAGGTCGTAAGTATGCATGGAAATTTTTTCAGTTTTGTTATCATACTGAATTAAATAATCTAAATGAAATTTATTTATACATATGTATATATATATATCATTGTAACAGAAGAATTATTATTTCATATATATTATAAAATATCACTAAACCCGTCCACAATACATTCTATTAAGTTTGTGAACGGATCAAATTTCGTTGAAGGGTGGTCGTCCGCACTTCCTCAAATGAAATTAACATAATTACACCAAACAGAATGTATAAAGATATGTGTTGTAAAAGTTTTAATTAATATTTAAGACATTATAAATATAATATATAACATATATAAATAGAGTTTTATTTCTAATTTCATCCATGGTAGGTGGTAAAGGAAAAAAGGAACAATCATTATTTAATGAGGTGAAAGTTCTCCGTACGTATAAACAATATTATTATTACCCATTAGATGCATGTGTGTGTAATGTTAAGTCAAAATAACCAAATAAAAACATCTCAGTATATTGAGTATACTAGTTTTGTTTTATAATAATTTAATAATATTAATTGAGGTGGTGGAGAGAGAATCTAAAACAAAGGATCTTGAGTGATGGTGTAACCTATTAATTGAAAAATCCTATTGGTTTTTACCAAATGGATTAATTGAATGATTTATGAACACTATTAGTAATAAAATGATAATTTATTTCTGTTGAGGATTTATTTGGGAAGAAATTTTTCGATCCGTAGTTACTTGATAAGTGTTAAGAAGTGGGAGGAGAGGAGGTCTTTTTCTATTGAAGGAGGAGTGGGACTCCAGTAATAATTTGAGAAATGAATCCCATAAATGTTTTTCCAATTATAGGTGGATAATATAATGGAACCAAGTAATTGAAATTCAATATAGGGTCAAAATATTTCCAACCAATGGATCATGGAGATGTTTCTAATTTATTTTGTGTCTTAAATTTAATGATAGTCCTTACTTAAGCTAAATTTAACATTAATCGATGTTATTAATTTTAATTAATTCCACTAGAAAATAATTGTCAAAAAATAAGTTGAACATATTATAAATTATAATTATGGATGATTCCATATAAAATCTAGTTTTATAATTTCCTGTCACATTATTGGAATAAATTATTTTAAAATTAATCCCATCGACAGGATGACACTATGGGTTTTAAAGTAAACATTATCAAATGCGGGCTATGTTCTTATATCCAATTTCATTGTGAAATTGGTTCTAATGAAATAAATTGAATAAGTTGATAAATATAAAATTTAATTAATCTTTGAAAATATAATTCACCCATATAAATAAATTAAAATAATATTTTATTTTGAATTAAAATTCAATTTTTTTAATTATTCGTCAAAAATGAATCCTTATAGACAAATAAAAAAAACCTAAGATAATTTTTATATTTCTCTTTCAAATATGAGGTCTATTTTGACATATAAAATAAATAAAAGTTCCGAAAATTGGTATTTAATAAGGATTACCCATTAAAAGGATGTAAGACGACCACTATAAAAATATAGTTCTATATCATAAAATTGGGTCTGTTTGTATCTTGTGTGTATATCATTATTGTATGAATATAAAAAATATTTAATTGAATATATAAAATACATTTTAAAATAATATCAATCACTAAATAATTTAATTTATATGGGTAAAACAGATTTTTGAATATTAAATTAATAATATTTCACTTCATATTCAATCAGTTTTCATATTTATGTTTAATTAATTGGAAACCCTTAAATTCATCTTATATATGTTTAAACCATATATTTTCGTAAATTTTGTTAATGATATTGAAAATAAATAATTTAAAGTCTATTTTATATCTTGTTATATTAAATAAAATTATATTAATAATATATTTTTATTTGGTAAACCTCATTCAATAATTTTATATAAGCCATCAAGGATAGTAATTTTTGGGGGTAATAAAAGATAACCTCAGTGTTATATGTAAAGAAAGATAAAATATATGTTTCTTATAGTGTATGATTGATTTTTAATTTCATATAACATAAGAAAAACATAGTTATTTAATATAAAATAAACTATTTTCAGTGTAATATTAAATTAAAAATATCATAAGAAATAAATTAATTCAAAAAAATAAATCACAAAATCTCAAGGTTTTATATTCTGCCCACTCCCTATAAAATGATTTTTACCTTGAAATTTATCTGTGTTATTTTTTTTAATACAAGAATGTTTTATTCATCAAAACCCAAATCATAAAAATGAATATTAAAATATCCATTAAAAAGGAATGTTGGAACTATAACAGTTACCCAAAATCCCACGTACATGTTTTTCCACATAGTATAGTATTGGTTGGGAGTGAGGACTAGACATATAGTAAAAATGTAAATATTTATTAGGATTAATTGAGGTCATCAATAACAAACAATTTAATGTTCAAGAAATATTGAGGGATTCTAAGTCATTATTACATGATGATTTAAAAGGAAAATGGGTGAATTGAAATATGACGGTATTAGAAAAATATTTTTTTTATCATTATCCAATTGTTGAGTAATTATTTTATACACTGATAATATATGGAAATATAATTACATGAAATATTTATATGGAAAAAATTTCATTCTCTAGTTGTGATTTTATCTCTTTTCGATTAATCCATTACATCAAGAAATATTTGTCCATAAATTAACATTGTTTCCTAAGGTTCTAAAATACACTTTTTGAATATCCTAAGGCACGAATGATAATGTGAAGTATAACGATTTATCTATAACTAATTTTAAAAATATTCATCGTTAATACATTAATCTGAAAAAATGAAAAGTAACAATATTGTTTCATTATACATAATCATTCATCATTAGTAAGTATACATCAACTTGGCATCGTGTAAGCCATTGGTAGGCGTGAAACCCTTATCATCATACATCCACGGGTTCATGAACCGTGACCGTGCAGAACATGATTGTTTTCTAATCGACATATATGATATATTTATTCAAAAACCACAATAATATAATTTTTAAAATAAATTAGTTGGATATCCATGAAATATAGTGTATCAATGAATAGCCTTTTAACCAAGTGTTTTAATACGACAAAAATACATAAATATTTTTCCATATGTATAACAAACTCTTTTCCTGAATGGATAACCATATAACCCTTCTTAAAAAAGAAAAAAAAATATTAGAAAGACGGTCATGGATTTAACATTACATTAGTCCCCAAAATATTACAATGTATCAATTGTTTGTCACATTCCAAACAGGTGAATACCCTAATGGTAAATTCTCTTAGAACTTTTTAATGATCTAAATTACTAAAAATATTTTTTGAAAGTATTCAAGGTTCATTATTATATATATTACTAGATATATTACATAAATCCAAGAAGTTCTAAACCTCATCCATGAAAGCATTAATTAATTTTTAACACGTCCATAATTTGTTCCAGGGTAATAAATACTATTCAATTTACATAATCATATCCCACATATCATTATCCAATCCAAAATATATAAACTTAAATAACACATTATGGGTTATCATCCCTTATTAAAAATACCATATTGTCATTAAATCGCATTTCTAGTCCATCATAAATAATCAATATAATCATTTAAATACATAGATAAAAACATAAATGGTAAAATCCTTGATTATTACACCATTCATATAACATAATTAATTAATCCCAAACACAAAAATAAACAAAAATTATTCCACTTTATCTATAGGGAAAAAATTCTACCTCATTCTTTTACTTAACTGTTATTTCCTACAACATTTCATATGTATTATCATCAGCAGCAGCAATATAACCATTACTCACACCACCGTACTAATTCTCTTCATGAGCATTCCTCTTGGGAAATTGAGATTCATAATGGTTGTTTATTATAGACATAAAACACATAACCTCAGATGATTCCACATGGAGGAAAATATTCACACCCATTTAATTGACTAAAACCATCATTTTTCCATCGATATAACTTTCTTTGTGTCCTTTTCTATAGTCAAAACACATTCTTAGTCTTCTAAGACATTCATGTAGGTGATTCTTTCCATATTTATGACAAAATAGAAATCAAATCTTCTTCCATCTATGGTATTTATTACTCAAACAATTAGATAAATCCTTATCTATAATACTTTTTAATACTAAGAGTCTGCTAAGGAACATTTTGTTAATCTTGATCCATTAATATCATTAGGCATGATTACGAAATAATTCACCCTCTTAATCTTATCACATGACTTATCATCATATAATAAACCATCACATTCAACACTAATCCAGTTCTATCCAGTTCCTTAAATGGACTAAAACTAGATGCATATTGTGATCATCACTTATCATCGAAGAATTGAATATCGTCATGAAAATAATTAATTACTGGATATCAAAATTATGTCACCTTCTTTAATTTATGACACATTAGGTTTATCCTGTGATTTTAATAGACATATTCTATTAAAATACTTTATAATGTTTCGAGAAGAGTTTGGGAATTTCTAAGGCATATCCCCTGGGAGTGTTAATCCAGGTTTATAGCAAGGCCCATTATCGTGTACTAGATTTCCCCGACTCATGCCTAGGACATCGTGCCAGACTCATTACCCATCGGTAAATCTCTATCAGAGACAAATCTACTTTAAGTATCAATATATTGATGTATTTATATTGAACCACACACTATATCCTTTAACAAAATTCTGGGACATTTTTCAGACTTTTCATATCCTTAGATTTATTCTTTGAAATGTCATTAGAGTTTCACTATGTTTTTCTCAATCTGACATCCAAATATTCACTAAACCATTACACTTATACCAACTATAGAGACCCTAAAATTTTATACATTATCATTATATCTTTTTTGGAGAATACATAGAATATAAAAAAATATGCCTAATGACAGTATTACATCAATTCATTTGGAGGCATGTAATAATAAACACTAGTACATATGTGAGTTTTATTTTTTACCAATAAATTATTGATGACTAAAACCCTTCTTAGACAAGTCATAGAAAATACATATCATCATATCATGGGGAAGTAAACAAAAAAGGGTGAAATCAGATGCTCAATAAGGTTAAATAAAGGACACATGGAATCATAAGAATGAGTATAAGGTTATGTGAATGTGACTATAACATTGGTAGATAATACCATACATATCATTATATCAAAAACATGAATTGTGTAATTAACCTTGGAATTTCATAATACATGAATCTTATGTATATAAAAAACATAATCATCAGAACCATAACATAATAATAATACATGTACTTTTCTCAGTAACATAAAAAGATGAAAATATTTCTATAGTAGTCAAGAAATCGCATCCATGTCCATCTTATTGGATAATTTCCATTATTAAACTAGGTTTACACCATGTTCTAGCCCTGTATTATTAAACCATTTTCACTCTTTTTTCTTGCACTGTAATACTAAACAATGTTTATTTCATCTTCCAACCATGTCTATCTCATGATATATAAATATTTAACTAATAAATTGAATAGATATATAGGTCCCACCAATCTCATAATTAAATCATACAGACATTTACACAAGATCATAAAAAATCATATAATATCCCATGAAATTAAATGAGTGTTATAATATGTAATCATATCATTGCCTATTAAAAAATATAGGTTTCATAATCACCTCATCATAAGAAAATCCTATGAAAATAATTTGGTATCAAAATCATATAACTCGTGAAAGAGAAAAAAATTCATAAACATCATGAAATCAAATAATAAACCTTTTAGAGAAATTATATGAATCTAATCTATAAATTATTTCCACAAAAAATAATTATTATCTCCAATAGATGTTTTCTTGTTTGGAAAATATTTTTGATCAATATTCTTAAACTTTTCTTGAGTAAAATATCCTTTATTATAGAAAAAAGGTTCTTTAAAACATTTTTATTAAATATTTTTTTTTAAATGAACAAAATATCTTATAAAAAAATATTTGAAAAACCTTTGGAGGGATTTTTCATTGAAATCATTTAATTAGAGTATGAAAATGTTTGGAAAACCATTTGATTGAAAATAATTTGAAAACTTATAAATAAGGAATTAAATCATTTTGAAAATAATTTTCCTTGAGAAATGATCATATAATATTGAGAATATTTTTAAAAACATGTCCCTTAAAAACATATAAATGAATCTGGAATAGATTTTGTAAAATAATTTCCCTAAAAAAATATAAAACATGATCGAAAACAATTTGAAAAGAAAATTCTTGAAAACTATTTATTAATCGTGAAAACATTTTCAAATCAATTTTCCTTGATATCATATAAGGTAATCTTGAAAAAAAATTGAAAACCATTTACCTCAAAAACATATAAATTAATTTGAAAAACATTTTGAATAACACTTTCCTTGAAAAATAATTTCAAACATTTTAAAAAAATCACGAAATCATATTGAAAACCATTTCCTTAAAAATATTTTTTAAAATCATTTTCTTAAAAATTTACATTTTAAACCTGTAAAGGAAACTTCATATAAATGGTAGCGGGAAATTTCATAACGGGTATAATAGTTAAGAAGAATATCCCTTTTGCACGGTAAATGAATAAAATGTCTTGATTAAAGAAAATTAATATTCATATAAAAAACATGTAAAAGATAAATACGAAAAATTATTAACAATTATATTATTATAGTATAGTATTCTTGAAAAACCTTTTTCGATGACATGGTTTTGATGAAACAATGATTTTCGAATAAAGAGAGAGTAAAGTATAGTTTTTATAAAAATAGTTTCTTTATTTTATTACATTTCAATGAGTAGAAAAATGGTACAAACACATGAATAAATCCTGATCAAATAAAGGAGAATAAAATTAATTAATTTTCAAGAGAGATGGAGCATAATATTTCATCAAAGGAATCATAAATATAACCAATCATAAAAATTGATGTGACTATTTCAATAAACTCTTACAACATGGTAACATTGAACCACACCACCCATTTTGAAAATTAAATTACATAAAGCTTAAAATATCATGTATATAATTATACTCATATTATTAAATTTCAATGTCAATATATACACCTCATGGAAAAATATAGTCCGTCCATACCAATGAACCATGTTCAAATTTAATTATTGTATTGAAAGAAGAAACATAAATAAAATATATTTATATATATGTATATATGTACATCTAATTATTTATTTATATGCATATATCATTATTACCATTTCATTATTTTATCATATATACTATATAGTTTCACTTAAACCATCTTTAATACATTCCACATTGTGTGCGAACGTGACACGTCGATTTGGGGGCGGTAATCCTCATATCCTCAAACAAAATTACTGTATTTAAACCAAATGGAAATCATCAAGATGTGTGTGTTAAATGTATTAAAAAATATGTAATATGTAGTAAATATATTATATAACATATATGAAAATAGTGGCCATTATAATTTCTACCATTAAGGCTGGTAATAGTTAAATTAAAAACCATTGTTTAGTGAGGAGGTTGTTCATTGTACACATAAATACTATGTCCATTACCAATTATATGGATGTGTGGGAAATATTAGGATTAACCCATCACCTAAAAAAATCATAGTATATTATGGATACATTTTTTTTGTATAATCATGGATTAATATGAATATAGGTGGTGGATAATGAAAATAAAATAAAGAAGCTTGAGGATGGTGTTACCTCTTAACCAGATAACTCTTTTTCGTTTGTACCTATTGAAAACTTGGAAAGGATATGTAAAAAAATTGAGGCATAAAGAATAAATGGATTTATGTTCACGTGTTATTTGGGATGATCTCGGTTGATCAAATGTGGCTTGAGAGGTGTGAATATGTTGTATGAGTAGAGGAATTTTATTTTGGAGGAGTACCACTCTTGGAATTTATTGAAAATTAAATTAAATACACGTTTTCACATCCTATGTGGATAAAATAATTTAAAATTAAGAGAAACATGAATATAGGCCTAAAATATATGCATAAATTGGCTCTTTCACATGATTTTATATTACATTGGGTCTTAAATTTATGGTTAAGTCATTCGCTATGCTTAATTTTACCGTTATCGATGTAGTTAATTTTAATTAAAATCACTAATAATTCTTTAAAAAATTAAGTTAACCATATTATAAATTAAATTTTTTTACGATTTAGAATAAGGAATCCATTTTTCAAAACTCCCATCATAGAAAAATAAGAAATTAATTTAAAATTAATCTCATCAATGGGATGACACAACATGTTTTTCAATTAAAAATGTCCCATCATTTGTTATGTTTTTATATCCAATTTAAATTTAAAATCTATTCCAATGAGATTAATAGTGTTAATTAAAGAAAACTATAATCAAATTAAATTTTTATGTGGATTTAAAATATAATTTGACCTTACAAATAAAATAGATAAAATGGAAGTTTTGAATTCAAATTTATTATCATTATCTATTTATTAGAAATGAAACATTAAAAAAATAAAAACAAATTGTCATAACATATTTTTATAATTATATTTTAAATATGAATTTTATTTTGAAATATTAAATCTATAAATGTTCCAAAATTTTTATTTATAATCAGTTTTCTATTAAAAGGAGATAAAAAACATTATAAAAATATTTTTTTAATAATTAAATCAGTTTTTTTCGTATCTTATGTTTGTCAAAAATATTTGAGGAATATATTAAATATTTTATTGAATATATAAAATATATATTAAATTAATATAACCCTCTAATTTATTTAATTTTATATGCTCTAATAGATTTGTGGCCATGAAAATAATAATATTTTCCATTTTATTCAATCACTTTTCAAACTCATTTCTAATTAATGGGTAACCTATGAATTCATATTATATTTTTGTAAAATATATGTATTTTTAAATTAGTTAATACTAATCCTAACTACTGTTTTAGTATCTACAATATATCATGTTATTTTAAATACTAATTTTTTAATTATATATTTTTATTTGGTAAACCTTGGTCTTGTGTGGTATGCTATCCATTGAGAAAATTCATTATTGTGTGTAATGCATGATGACCTCATTGGTCTATATAGAGCAAGATAAAATTTATGTTTCATTTAGTGCATTATTAACTTTTTTTTCATATCACATAATACAAACATTGTTATATAATATAAAACTAACTATTATATGTGTTGCTTGAAATGGAAAATAACAAAAAGATTAAATTAATTCAAAAAAATATTTCCAAAAATAAAAGGGTGTTATAATTTCAATCCATATGGAATATTGAAATTAGTTGAGGAACATAAGGGACATGTGTTAAGTATGGAACATTTGGATTTCCCAGAGGAGAATTATGGATTGACTTGGGAAGTGCTGGAGAGAAAAAAGAGGGAAAGATTGCACATCTAGGATCAGCCACCTTAATTTCCACTAAGACTTGATATTGAGCATCGGGCATTCAAGAAAGTATTCTAGGGCCTAAAAATCCCAATGATCATGTGTTGGTCTTGAAATTGGAGATGGGGAAAAAAGGGTGCATCCACATCATGTGATGATGAGACATTTTGGAAGGAATTGGGTTAGTTGATGAACCCTTGATCTAGGGTCATACAAGGCCCTGGATGATTCGCCTGATGAGATGTTTGTAAGTTAGGCCTAATTTGTCTATAGAATTATAGAGAGTTACCATTGAGTAAAATATATATACAAAAACGATCTGGTGAAGGATATATCAAATTCTACAACCATGCTACCAACTTCTCAACATAGAATGGATGGTACACTAATCTCAATTAACAGACATCCACTTAGATCTATATTCGAAACAATAAAATTATATTGAATGTTAAGAGTTAATTTTTCTAAATAATAATTTATTTTTATAAAATCAAAAATTTTACATAGAAACCCAATATTCTAAAAGGGTATAATAATACTACGGTGGTTAATTCAAATAATCTCTTGAGGAGACAGTTGACCCTCGTGAACCCCCATTGGGAAAAAATTGAGATTAAAATTCCATCTCCCAATATGTTTGAGTTGTTATACTAATAAAAACAAAATATTCTTTGGATGATAGAACAACACACAACAATCAATGGTTGATACCAAAATTCCCATCTAGTGTCGATAACCCCCATGATGACACAAGGTCATGGAAGAAGGGAAAATAACAAATTTATATGATGATTCATTCCATGAGAATCCACTTGTGGAGTGATAACTCTTTGTTAAATGATTATAAAGGGATGTAGATGATATTCATCTCTCCGTTGAACTAATGTCAAACCCTCCTAAATAGAAATATGGAAATTAAGGTACTAAAACCATCTACATTGGTAGAGTGTATAACAAGACTTGTATAGAAAATTAATTTTAAAAATGTATTAAAATAAAAAATTAGAGACATAATAAAAGAATACATTTTAAGAAATATCTATCAATAACTTCTTGAAAAATATTGAATGGTTTTATAGAGAAAATGTCGAGTTGAAGATAAAAAATTAATTCTGAAAAGATGGTAAACTATTTTAAATATCTTAAAATAGCATTATTATAAACCAACAACATATATTTTTTTGTCATATATTAATTTTCAAAATCAGTAATTATAGTTATATGTATTATAAAAAATAATATATTTTTGTTTCAGAAAAAATTATTGTAAAATATTTTGGTGACGAAATATTTTCAAATTTAAGAAAAGGTTTTTTTAAAATATTTTGTGTTATTTTTTACAAATTTCATAATATTTTTTGACAACGTATTTCATCAAGGAAGATTAAATAAATTAAAATAAGTTAAATTCATTTAAAATAATAGAAATTACCATAGATAAAACTATTGTTGGAATAACTCTAGAATAGAATATCATAATTATGAGGATAATTAATGACTCGAGGTGATAGAATTTGATTCTAAAAATATTTTATGAATGATTTCTCATTTATATGAAATCCCATTAACTATAGTAGATATATAAATTAATATTATAGTTATACTAATGAATGATATTTCATGGGGTAATAAATATATAACAATTATAAACTTTATAAAAAAATTGGTTTTTATTACAAACAAATTTCAATGAATTGAAAGTTGAATTAGAAACACCTATTATAAGTACCCTTCCTTAAAATATTATATAATATTGAATTAAATGAATAATTCATAGTGAGGATCTTTTCAGGTTTAGATTTTTAGAGAATTAAGCTATAACTATTACACATCAACGTGAAAATTACATGTAGACACTGCTACTAAGTATCAATTTTTTAAATAAAAACTCTTAAAAATAAACATTTATAGTTCCATGCTTTAGACAAAATGATGTTTCTTTGATCCCATCCATGACTCTATTCTACATTATGTCCTGTGAAAAACACTTCAGAAACTAGGGATGAGAAAAAAATCTCAGAAGGGGTTATAAAATTAGAAAAGAAAATATTATCCCATTAATAAATAAAATTTAATGATACCATACTTTTTAATCATAAAATACCTTATGAAATCATAATATTTATGAATAAAACACAATTATCATATATCATACAGGTAAATTGTGGAATACATAACATACTTACATTGTATCTATCATAACTACATAGGGAGTTATATTCGAATACCCATTATAGTATATTCCCTAAATATCATAGGAGAAATATTATCGTTCACCTATGATGCATTACCCAATGCATTGGAGATCTATCTTGGGCTCACCCACCCATGGTTTATCATGAAACCACCCATATACGTAAACAATGCCCATGAAACGTAACACAATCATAAAACATAAAACAAACATAAAGGAAAGATAACATTTCCACATTTCAATCACAATATATAATTTAAATATATTGACAAAAAAATACATTATAAAAGACATTTTTTGTACCAAAATACATAAAAGTGTATATGGTATTTATTTTTATTTTAAAAACATTATGGATTGTTATGGAAGCCTTAGATCAAATAATACTCACGGTGGTGGAAACGGTCATTATCTTCACTTTTGTTAAAAAGAAACATTAATTTTTTGTTCATTATTAAAACACCTCATATAAAACAATTCCTTTTGAATGAAATGAAAAGTCAAAGGTGTTTACACACCGTATAAAATATTGTTTTGTATGAAATAAAATTTGCCTCAATGAAAAGAGATTGATATGAAATCCCTTATAAAGACATTATCCTTTAATTAAGGATAAATCTATTATATAATTATGTGTGAAAAATATAAATTCTCTATATATGATTTGATATTTAGTGTCATGAAATCATAGGTCATTCACAAATATTCATATCATGACATAATCAACATGTATACGTTTAACCCAAAAATTTTCAATTGTGTTAAAAATGTCCCTTACAGAAATTTGACAACCTAACAACGACACATTAAAATTTTGAAAACTATTTGATGAGATAGAAAAAGGTATATCATAACTTCGAGATAAAAGTTTTAGCATTAAGGATATATAAGAACATATCGCAACCTAAGGATATGTAAATTAAATGACATAACAAAAAGAGGTCTTTTAAAAATATGAGGGTGAATGGTTCCCTCACCAATTTGGTATCTTACGAAACATACACCCCATGAAAGAAGGATTATAAAATGAAGATATAAATAATCATAAATTGATGTATATTACACAAAGAATTCATTCATGGGCAGTACATACAACAAATAGGAGGAAATAGTGTAAAATATAGGATGAATCTCACAGGGATAAAAAGTGAGATGAAAACCTCTTACTAGCTTGTAATTAATCGATTCATTTGATAAAAAGTTAATAACTATCAAATGAATCATATAATACCATGAATATTAATATAATCATGATAATATATATCAAATTAAATTAAACAATACACTTTATGCAAGAAATAATTGGCGAACAATGGTAATATCACAGACTTAAAAGTGAGATAAGAAACCCCATACCTCGTGTCTGACTTGACCAGTTTGTTCATTAGACTCATGAATAATAAAATTTAATTAATTTATACTTTCTTAATATCTTTTTTCATGTTTATTATCTATTTTATATCACGTATTACCATGTTTTATACATTATTCAATCATTCACATTAATAATGGTCATTTTGTGGATATTTGATACTTGTCTAAAAAATGAACTTGTTATGATTACAGGTTC
Source organism: Viscum album (assembly GCA_963277665.1). Classification (NCBI taxonomy): domain Eukaryota; kingdom Viridiplantae; phylum Streptophyta; class Magnoliopsida; order Santalales; family Viscaceae; genus Viscum; species Viscum album. Next base: position 401,055,129 of record OY728130.1, read on the forward strand.
TTCTTGTTGTCAAAATTACATTATCTACATAATTATATTCATGCTTTAGATATAATATATATAATATATATCTAATATATGTATTAATTTATAATATTATATTATATTTCATGAAAATAATTGAAATGCACCGTTTATGAAGATGGTAAGCCATACATACGCATAAACACTACTTTTATTTCTATATCATATTTAATGTAATGAAAATGTTATGATACAAAGGTATATTATAATTCATTAATAATATCATTTGATATATATGTTACATAATTTCATTAACTTCATCCTTTATATGTTCTATGTATGTCATTAACGAATCATACCACCTTGAGAGGGAAGTAGTCTGCACTACCTGAAATGAAATTTTCGTATTTATACATATTGGAAAGCATAAAAGTGTTTTCGAAAATAATAATTACATAAGAATATAGAAAACATAAATATAATATATATCATATATAAATAACGTTCCATAATAATGGCCACCATGAGAGGTGGTAGAAGAAGATTGAACAATCATCATTTCCTGAGGCAGTAGTTCGCCGTCCAAAGAAGCAGAATGTTATTTACCCATTAAGTGGAGGTGTGGGTAAGTGTAGTGAAAATAATTAACATTAAAAGAACCTAATATATTTAGGATACTGTTTTTTTATAAAATAAAATAATAAAAAGTGATTATGGGGTTGGAGAAGTAGAATAAAACAAAAGAATGTAAGAGAAGATGTTACCTTTAAATCAGGTATCTACCTTTGGTTTGAACCAAAAGGTTAACATGAATTGCCTTATTCCTAGGTAAAGACTTGTTGGAGTAGGATAGGGATTTAGGGAGATAAATTGGGAAGATTTTTGATGAGCATAGGGGCTTGATATGTGTGAGGAATGGGTTAGATGTGAGCAATATTTATAAGGGGAGGAGGGGCTCTTTAGAAATGTTTAAAAAATATTATTTTATTATATAATGATTTTCAGTTTCTAAAAGTCCAAAACTTATTAAAGTTGAATATAAGATTATTAATTTTTAAAATAAAATAATCCACCAAGAATTAGACAGGTTCTGGATATTGATTTAATCATTATAATCTTATTTATTTAATTCATTCATTATTGAGGTAAACACTGCATCATTATTGTGTCATAAATAATTTTATTTATTTGATGTCATAAAATTTAAAAAATACCATGATACAAGAAATAGATTTATCTTTGAAATTAATATTTATATTAGAAGATATAACTTATATAAACCTATTTAAAATTTTATTTACTAAAACATATATGTTTATGTCATTTTTTTATTTATTTTAATTTAATTAATATAAAGTGTTCTTATCACTCTTATGTTGCTCCATGGGGTCCCTAAATTCACCCACGGATGCACATAGATGGAAATATATTATCCAAAATGATTATAAAATATTTTATGGTAATTTTATATTTTTATAATAATATTTGTTTTACACTTATTTACCAGATTTAGCATTTTACCATGGTAAATAAAATTTTTACTAAGTAAATATTCATATTTTCCTAAAATTAAAGTGACCTATTTACACAATCTATATCTCTTGATTCAATATATGGAATCCATTTTTAAAAATTCAAAACCCCAATGTTGTAGAAATTAATTTAAAATTAATTCCCACTATCCAAAGAAAAATCATGTTTTAAAAAAAATAACTATCAAAAGATTGACACTTATTTATGAATAATTTCAATGTAAAATTAATTCTAATGACCAAAACTGGATTAAATGGTAAAAAAATATAATTAAACTTTAAAACTAATTAATAATATAATCTAACCTTATAAATATATTAGAGTAAAAGTCAGTTTTGAATTAAAAAACAGTATTTTTCCCTATTCATTAAAAAATTAATTCTATTAGAAAAATACCAAACATTTACCAAAAGTAAATATTGATGTCCCAATTCTAAATAATAATTTTATATTGTCAAATATTACATAAAAAAGTGACCAAAACTTTATTTAAAGAGAGTTCACCATCAAAAGGTGGTTAATCGACATTTTAATGAATATTAGAGTATTTATGCTTAAAATTAGATTCATTCAAATTTTAAGCCACTATATTTTATTGGATAAATTGAAAAACATTTAATAAACATATATAATAATATTTTACATTGTTTTATTAATTACCTCCAATATAATGGCTATGGGTTAACTACCATTTAAAATAATAATAATATTATTTTATTTTTTAGTATAACTCAACATTGTGTGCAACCAAAGATTTTAAAGAAACTCTTTGTGGTATGTCGGGTATTCCATCGAACATAGCATTAAAGTTAAAGTAAAAAATTAAAATTTTATTCTCAAATAATAATAAATATGAAAATTTTAATTTCTTTATTTACCTGGGATGTAAAATCCTTCCACACTTTTTGGGAATTTCATCCTTGCAATTTTTAAATTGGGCATGAAAACTTCATTAAATGCCCCATATAAGAAAAAGAGTCAATAAAAATATCACTTAAAAATAGAGAAAGAGAAGTAAAAAGGTAACCCCAGATAAAAAACTACTAGGATTCATTGAAAACATAGATATGGAAGAGAACCTAACTCTCATATATTAATAGAGAGTGATAGATAACTTGATCATGAATAGTTAACCACCACAATGCCATAAATTTGTGGTTGGGTAAAAGTCTGATGATAAAAGAGATATTATAGCATTATTTCCTAAAGGACCTTTTCTTATTATTGAAGAATTGTATTAATAACTAGATGAAGATCGTAAGTAAATATAATTAAATGTTATGTAGAGTGTCTTCCATTAATAAAATTCTACAATAAACTTATCTTTTCTCCAAAGGGTAAGTATTGAAGATGAATTGGTCACAACTTAAGTGCTAGAATGAAATTCTAGAGTATCACATAATCTACAAAAGATGAACTATACATTTTCCCTATCTGTAAACATCCACCAAAACGAATATTGGTTAGTAAAAGATCTGATAATCCCCAAAAGTAAAATCCTTTATAAAAAGATAAAAAATTCTTAATCTCTTAAATTCAACAAAAATAACCCAAAGATCATGAAAGACCATAAAATAAACAATTGTCCTTAAAATTCATCAAAAAAATTAAAGTAATATGGAAACCCAAAACACAAAAGGATTTTATCCCATAGTCTTCCACAGTAAATATTAACATTTATCTCCAAAAAACAACTATTTCTCTTAAATTCTCATACTAAAGTGTAATTAACATAAACAAAAATTCTCTAGGATAGATTAATTGTTTCCATATATTACCCAAATAACCTTATGTTCACAATAAAATCATATATTCTTCCAAAATAATATTTTAACCATTACTCCACAAATAAAATATTATAGTATTTTATTTTCCTTAAGAATATAGTGATCCCAAATGAGAGAATGTCTTCCAAAATAACCACTATTAAAAAATCACCAAATATTTTCCTATACAAATATTGTTCATTTGATAAAACATACGAACCCATAGAAATATATTTTTGATCCATAAAATCACTTAACATAAAAGAATAAGACATAAAAAAAGGGGATTCACATAGGACAGTAGTAGGTGATGTACCCTTATTGAACTTCAGTTGTGGGATTGATTCTTGTGAACTTTACGAATGTGATGGGTTGTCACCAATCATACTGGTTGTCCTTTTTATAAAACTCAAAAATATCCCTAACATGTTTTAATCTAAAATATTTTCATATACCATTCATTTTTTCCCCAATACATTAATACCTCAACATCTTATATATTGTCAATTTTTTCACATACAAATGATAAAATAAAACTATTCTTAATAGAAAAAACATCATACCTTGATCATGGTATCCATATAGTTTCATCGTCATCTTGTTCACGTAGGTAGAAGGTCCATGTAATGCAACAATGATTTATATATCCTTCAAAATCATTTGATTCCATTATCCAAATACACCATTTACTACCTAGGTCAAATGGGGTTTCGTAAGAAAATAGTTTCAAAAAATAATCATGTATGACATATAATTTTCAAACATATGATAAAACATGAATTTTATAAAACAATTCTACCGAGTTTGAGTTGAAACATTCAACCAATGGTCCTTAAAAAATACCATAAGTATGTACATAGATACTATATTGTAAAAGAAAATATAAATTGTTTGTGAAAGGGTCTCCTTTTTCAAGACCTTTTTCAAAATCATAATATCCTTCAATATTTTGTGATAAGGTAAAATATTTGAAAATAAATTGATAATATTTACCTTTATTAAAAATATGAGAATATTGTGAATATAGGATTTGATTAAATACAACCCATGATCCATGATGATATCAAGGTATAGTGGAGGAGTTTCATATCTCAAACCACTGCTTGAAAATGAGTTGTATTATAGAAGACGTATCACAATAATCTGAACATAACTTTGCAAAAATTATTGCAAGCATGTCATCAAGAAGATATAGGAATTTCATTTTAGATACTTCTCCTTCCATTTGTAATTGACATTCCATGATAATTAAAATTAATAAAACAAGGATTTAACTAAAATAATATACATATGTACAAACCTTGTGTTTAACAAAAACTTCTAATTCCTAAAGTTGTCAATACTGGCCTATAATACCAACTACAAAGACCCGACCTTAAAACATTAAATAATCTTTAATTAAATGAATAATTCACATTGAGGATATTTTCTGTTTTATAGTTTTAGGGAATTAGGCCATAACTATTACATATCAGCATAAAAATTACATTTATACACTACTACACAACCATTTTATTAAAAAAAACTCTTAAAAAGAAACATGTATGGTTCCAGATTTTAGACAGAATGACTGTTTTGTTGATCCCATCCATGTCTCTATTCCTCTTTATGTCCTGTGAAAAACATTTCAAAAACATGGGATGAGAAAAAATGATCTGTAAGGGTTATAAAATAAAGAAATAAACAATTATCTCATCAATAATACAATTTATTGAAACCATACTTTTCAATCACATTATAACTTATGAAATCATAACATTTATGAATAATACACATAAATCATAAAATTATAATGTTCACTTGTTTCATAAAATACATACTTACATTATAGCAATCACTAAAATATATGGAGATACGTTGGAATTCCCATCACTGTATATTCCATAAATCTATTATGATAAACATTAATGTTTACCTCCGTCATGTTTCCCAATGCATTGAAGAGCTATCTGGCTCACCCACCCTAGGTTATTCAAGGAACAACCCATATACATAAACAATTCCCAAGAACCATAACATATTCATAACACATAAAAAAACATAAAGGAAATATATAATTTCCATATTTCAATCACAATATATCATTTAAATATATTGACCTAAAAATTCATTATCGATTCAAATTTTAATACCAAAATACCTAAAAGAGTATGTGGTGTTTATTTTCCTTTTAAAAACATTACACCTTGTTAAGTACTACATAGATCAAATAATACTCACGGTGGTGGAAAAGGTCATTGTCACCGCTTACGTTAAGAATAAACATTCTTATTTGTTGTTCAGTAAAATGCCTCATAAAAGAATATTCCCCTGAAATGATATAAAAATTCAATGTTTTTATACACTATATAAAGGAATGTCATATATAATATAAAATATTCCTCAATGAAAGGAGAGAGAGAGATAGAGTCCCTTATAATGGTGGTATCCTTAGATTAAGTATAAATCAATTATATAATTATGTGTGACAAATATAGATACAATCAATATAATTTTATATTCAGTGTATAACAAATAGAGGTCATTCATACATATTAATAAATATACATAATCAACATGTAGAAGTTCAACCAAAATAATTTAAATTGTGTTAAAATGTTACCTTACTGAAATTCAACAGCCTAATGATGTCACTTTCAAATTCAGAAAAAGATTTGATGAGAGAGAGAAGGTTGTCTCATCAGTTGGACTTAAAATTTTTAGCATTAAGGATATAGAAGAACATATCACAACATTGGATGTAACGCCCTGACCCTAGAAGCCCAGAGTCGGTGCACTATTATGTATCACTGGCATGATCACAAAAGAGAAATCCTCTGAATACCGATTAGTTTAGTATCCTTGGAAGTACAAGATACATTTATAAGGTTTAAATTACATCATAAAATAAAAACAAATTCTACAACATTGTTTCCGTAGACAACCCAGTGATCTCAGAAAATATGATTATAGATCAGTCATAATATACTGCATCTCATCTTGAAAAAAAAACATAGAAAGGGGTGACCTCAGATGCTCATTAAGGATAACAATATAGATAAACCATTCATAAATAATCATAAGAATTTAATGCATTGTATATAACTAAAAATATCATTTTCAACATAAACTTCATCATTATATGGAAAATATAAATCAATATAATTCCATTTAATTACTCACTTGGATATTCTACTAGTTGAATAATCACATACAATATCAATATCCCCTTTCATAATGATGGATTTCATAATGCCAGAATTTCATAACCACATAGTCAAGGCCCTATGCCATGACTACAAATAATATTTTGTCAGGGCCGTCTTCCAAGACACTATTTTCTCTAATGAGACCTATTGATGCATTGAAGAGCTATGGAGGGTTCCACCAATCACTTACTAAGTCCAATGCATTCCCCATATGAAAAGGTTTAAATATAATATAAACATTCATATTAAAACTGGCATTTGAAATGTCCATACATTATCCCTAAAACATGAATGGTATGAAATAACACATGCACAATCAAACATATCACAAAACCTCCAATACAATATTGATTTTTTGTAACATAATAAATCAACTTCAAACAAACGTAAAATACATCAAAGTATGTTGACATATATGAAATCAAAATCTTTTTTTAGAAATATCACTCTCTATTTTGAAATCATTTAATGGTCATGAAATTATAAATGAAAACATTTATATTTGAAAATATTTTTATAATATTCTATGTGAAGCTTCGATGATGTTATAATGGAGGAAAATAGTTACACCCTACGTATAAGTAAAAAAACATTCTTACCATAATTTTGTAAAAAATTTCGTAAAGTACCTTGTTTAGAAAACAACTAAAAGATTCCTTTCAAAACATATATGTTCAAATAAGGGTATAAATTACTTTAAATCATTCTATATTAAATATTAAAAATGTTATGAAATTCATTTGTAAGAAACATGAATGTGGATGGTAATGAGGTCCCAGTAGATACTTACGTAAAAACAACCTCGAATAAGAAAGAGATTGTAGAATTAACCCTTACCTTGTACTTTTCCTTGGTCAAGGGTAGGTTAACCTCTTGTATAATGGTGAAATAATTGTTAGTAAATTACACAAGAATAATATACATTAGTATGATATCATATATGATCTTTTCACATTGCTTTGTTAATAATAACTTAGTATTATCATAATTCCTGGTGTTAACTAATTTATTTTCCATTATATGCTTTGTTATGTAAGTAATGTTTGTTATGGATAGGAAGTATTTTATTTATATTAATAATGATATTAAGTCTTTAAAAATTATTTGTAATCTTCTAATAATATTTAGTCCCGAATGGATACGATGGGGAATGAATCTCATCGTGTTAATGGAGACGGTAATCTGTATGTACGCACGAGTGGAAATATCATTCTTATGATATTATAATAATATGTAATTGGATGTTATATCATATATACAGAATCATTATCATGTTATATTTATTATTTACATCAATTACACCATGACGTGGAGACGGTAAGCCGTTCATACGCATGTATGGTGACATGTCATTAAAAGGATGGATAGAATAATGAATATTGTTGAATAATATAACGACCCATACTTTACATGCATTGTTATTACTTCATAATTGAAGCAAACTTATTACAACATACAACAAAACCAAGAAAGGACCATATAGGTATAGTGTCTTTAGAAATTGGGAAACATAAACAACTGGTTCATAAAGCATCTACTTTGTCACCCATTTATTTCATCATATCTAGAGTCCTTTTTTCGCATATTCTACATAATAACCTTCTTACTAACCTGGGGAAATAAAACATACAAAAGGGTGAGCTAAAATGCTCAGTAAGGGTAAACAAAAGGAATATCAATCACATCATATACATAAGCACATAAATTTTGGAAATCTTAACCTGAAAAAGAGATCATAATTTCATAACATGGGATAAATCATAGTAGTGAAATGTAATCCCAATAATCATAACATAAAACATGAAACATTGTGGCATACACACATAATCATAGAGAATCATTTCATTTTAGTCAAGACTCATTTCCAATACTATCTTAGTGGACAAAGTCCATTTCTGAACCGAGTTCACTCCTCGTTTCAGTCCTGTTTCACTGAACCAGTATAACCTACCATTCCATCCATGCCTATCTCATGAGATATAAAATCATTACCTAATGCATTGCAGGGAGATATAGGTCCCACCCATCTCATAATGATACCATTTTTATGTGTTCCACAAAATCATAAATCATACATCATTGCATAACCCATGTAGTAAAAATGGGATTCTTAAACAACATGACATCATAAAAAAATTCATATAAGATAAAGGAATTCATAAAAATATTTCTATCACAACATAATAAAATCCATGTAATAATAGGGATAGAAACAGAACCCTATATTATCTTAGATGGAAAATAATTTTGATAAAACACTTGAACTCCATTCTTGAGGAAAATATCATTTCTACTTCAAAAACACTTTTCCTTTCTTAACATGTCATACAATTCTAAAATAAAATTAGTTGATTAAAAATAAACGTTAAAACTTCTAAAGGATGCTTAATGGAAATAATGTTTTAAAAATCCTTTCATGCCGTATAAGTTAAAAAAACATTCTTCTCGTACTTTTGTCAGAAAAGTCAAAAAGTACCTCATATGAAAAACGACAAAAGATTCCTTTCATATCATTTACTAAAAACTCACCGAAGGGTAAAATTGGATTTAAAAAATAATATGTGGATGGAAATAATATTACATTTTGAGGAAACATGGATGTGGATGATAAAATACACCCTAGTAAATACCAAAGTATAAACAATCTCGGATAAAAATGAGATTGTGATATTTCCCTTACCTTAGGTCCGATATGCTTTGTACGTGTTCCAACCTCCTGTATAATGATTTAAATAATGTTTTTGACTTATTCCAGAATCATAATTATTTTTATGATATCATATATGGTCATATTCTTAGCTTCTTAGTAGTAATATTTCATTGTTACTTGTTATTCGAGTGTTTATAACTTTTTGTTCTGATGCGTGTTTTGTCGAATAAATTCTTATTCTTCCCTATAGGTTATAGATACCTAATTTACAGAATGGTATTAGTGTAATATATATCATATTCATTAATTCAATTAATTTATATAATCATTATGAAATGAAGATCATGAGTCGCATCACATCGTGGAGACAGTATTCCGTACGTACGCACGAGTGATGGTATCGTTCCTATGATCGTGGAATTTTATTGGAGTGTATGTATACTATTTCAGAATCAGTATCACTTTATAACAGTCATATATAGTAATTATTTACACCATTATACCCATCCATGTATGGTGGTGGTGGAAAATAGATTACACCACGGCGTGGAGACGGTATTCCGTACGTACACACACGCGGTGATTTATTTTTCCGTAGGATGGATAGATGGTGAAATAGGGTTGTTTCATACTTATAATAACATATCAGTATATGAGTGATACTGATGTTATTACTTCATAATGAAACATCTAAAGAAGAATAAGTGGAAAAATAAATAAAGAAGAAAGAATCGGTAACGGACATTACCTCTTCTTTGAAGTGCTTCTTTGAGACCTCCTTTTAGGGTACTAAAATAGGTCTTTGAAGAAGAACAGAACCTCTAGAATGTTTCTAGGGAAGTGGAGAGAAGAAATTGGCAGGGGTTTTCCGAGCATGAAGGCTCAAAGTGGTGTGAGGAAGAGGGGGAGGAGGTGCCCTTTTATAAGGGAGGAGAGGGGCGCCTTTGGAAAAACTAAAAATATTATTTTATTATAAAGTCATGTTCGGTTTTAAATAGCTCCAAATTTATTTATTTCGAAGCTAATGTGGGGATGGGTCGAAATCATCTCATCCAATAGAATTTATACAAGTTTAGGTTTCTATTTTTAAAATTATCATTTAGATTTCACATTAAGTTAAATAATTTTACTTTTACCCTGCCTTCTTGTTTTCTTATACTATAAGGTTAATAAACTTACTATAAGCAGCCAAACGAACCCCAAGTTGTTTATTATTAATATATATATCCTTATATAAGTCCTTTGGACAAACCATATATTTTTAAGAATAAAATAACAATTACTAATATAATATTTGTTTTAAAAACTATTTTATGTCAATTTTGACATATTTAGTAATTAATTTTTGTGAAAATTATTACAGAATGATTAGTTCGAAAAAATTAATTAAATCAATACTAACATGTCATATTAATCTATAAAATTCGTGGAATTCATAAAAAGTCTCAAATTATATTTATTTTGTTGTTTATAACATCAATTATGTCAATATTTCGTTAATAAGATAATTCTTGCATCATCATTGTGTCATAAATAAATTAAATTACTTAATGTCTAAAAATTACAAATAAAATACCATTATGTAGGAAACCGTTTTATCTTTCTAATGAATATTTATAGTCGAATTTATCTTATGTATAACCCCATATTAAAAATTATTTACTTATTAAACATTGATTTTAACTATTTTAACCCTTCTTTAAATAAATTAATAATAAATGTCCTAATCTATTCCAAGTGGGCCTAAATGGTCATATTTTATTTCTAAGGTTGTTTTTGGTCGAATTACACTTGTCCAATAGAAGTAGGACATGTGTTAGGGTAATAATAATATCATTTTTATCCTTAATTACCCTATTTACTTTTAACCGTGGTAAAAAAAGTAAAAAGTTACTATTCACCAAAAAAATTATTTTCATCTCATTGAACCACATTTTACTTACTGACATCAACCGTGTCTCTCGGATTTTCGAAATTCCACTGACAGAAGCTGTAAAATTTAGTTTTATGAAAAATTCAGTTTTTTAACTACCACTTAGTGGTTTCACTATTCATCAAAAATTGAAAGTTTTCAGAAAAATACCAAAATTTCACCCTAGGCTAATTTTGATATTCTGAATCCAAAAATGAAGTCCATTTTGAAAAATAAAATTTATAAAATTTCAAAAAGTGGTTATTACTATTCATAACGGATAGTTTTAATAATATTTTAATAGCATATCATTGTTTAGTGAAACTCGGTATTGCATACGACGCAAGATATCGAGGAAGGTTGCGATTTCGTGTAAAGAAAGCCAAGCAATTATTTTGTAGAAAAATATTCCTTTGATGCTATATATAACATATAAGTTCCGAGTGTTAAATTCTACCCCCCTTAAAATGAATTTCGCCCTCAAAATTCGTCACTTTGTAACAAACACATGAGGATACCTCTCCGTCATCATATCTTCAAGCTCCCATGTAGCTTCTTCTAATTGGTGGTTCCTCCATAAAACATCCACCAATCGAGTGGTCTTGTTTCATAGGTCTTTTTTGCTACGATCCAGAATCTCTATCGGTTGTTCTTCATAAGAAAGATCTTGCTCCAGCGGTACAACTTCTGAGCTGAGTACATGTGATGAATCAGGTATGTACTTTCTTAGGAGAGATACATGGAACACATCGTGAACTTGAGAGAGATTCGGTGGAAGCTCCAATCGGTAAACTACCTTCCCAACACGATCTAGTATTTCGAAAGGACCGATATATCTAGGGCTCAACTTCCCCTTCTTTACAAATCTCATAACCCTCTTCCAGGGAGATATTCGTTAGAACACTTTATCACCCACTTCAAACTCTAGGTCTTTTCTTCAGTTGTCGGCATAACTTTTCTGTCGACTCTGAGCTACTCTTATGTGTTATTGAATAGATCTGACCTTTTCTGCCATTTCATCAATGAGATCAGGTCCTAATATATTTCATTCCCCAACTTCATCCCAGAAAGTTGGAGTACTGCATTTCATTCCATAGAGAGCTTCATAAGAAGCCATCTGAATACTGGAGTGAAAGCTATTATTATAAGAAAATTCCACAAAAGGGTGGTGTTGATCCCAACCACATTTGAAATCCATAGAGAAAGCTCTCAACATATCTTCTAGAGTTTGAATTGTTCTCTCAGACTGACCGTCTGTCTGAGGATGATAAGCAGTGCTGAAACTCAACTATGTATCCAGAGTATGCTAATGACTTCACCAGAACTTCGAGGTAAATCTCAGATCCCGATCAGATATAATAGAAAGTGGTACTCCATGCAATCTTACCACTTCTTTTACATATATCCTAGAAAGATGATCTAGAGATAAATCCTCTCTAATAGAAATCAAGTGTGCAGACATTGTAAGAAGATCAACTATGACCTAGATAGCATTATTGCCTTTGGATGTTTTAGAAAGTCCTGTGAAAAAGTCCATAGTGATGTTTTCCCATTTCCATTCGGGTATGGGTAATGGTTGTAACATCCCCTTAGACTTCTGTCTCTCAGCATTAACTTGCTGACAAACCAAGCATCGAGAGACATATTCAACAACATCTCTTTTCATGCCATCCCACCAGAAGTACTCTTTTTGGTCCCTATACATCTTCGTGCTTCTAGGATGAATAAAGAATGAAGAACTATGAGCCTCATCCGGCAGCTCCTTCTTTAATTCGGGGATGGGAGGAACACAAACCAGATTCCTGAACATTATTATCCCATCACAATCAAGGTTGAATTCAGCAACATTTCTAACCTTCTTTTGTAACTTGACATCTTCTTTCTGTGCCTCTTTAATCTTCACATGTATAAATGGTTTAACATTCATTTGAGCAAGATATGATTTTTCCCCTTTCATTATAATTCCAAGATCCATCCATTACAAATCCATAAATATTGGATCTTTTGTGATCCTCATCGTGGACAAACTATCATGGTCTTGTCGACTTAATGCATCTGCCACCTTATTTTCTTTCCCAGGTTGGTAATGGATTGAGCAGTCGTGATCCTTAATCAGCTCCAACCATCTTCTTTGGCACATATTCAGCTCCTTTTGTGTGAAAATATACTTTAAACTTTTATGATCAGTATAAATATCACACCTTTCACTATAAAGTTAATTCCACCAAATCATTAATGAAAATATTACCACATCTAATTCCAAAATCATGTGTTGGGTAATTTTTCTCGTGGATTTTCAACTGCCGTGAGGCATAAGCTATCACCATATCATTTTGCATAAGAACACACCCCAATCCCTTCTTGGATGCATCACTGTAGATCACAAACCTTTCTCCACTACAAGGCAGTGTGAGCACAGGTGCACTGGATAACCTTTTTTCAACTCCTTGAAATTCTCTTCACATTCCTCCATCCAAACAAACTTTACTCCTTTCTGAGTCAACTTGGTGAGTGTATTAGATAATCGTGAAAAATATTTCACAAAACGTCGATAATATCCATCCAAACCATGAAAATTTCAGATCTCGGTTACTGTTGTTGGTCTCGACCATCTTTCAATAACCTCTATTTTTGCTGGATCCACAGATATCCCCTATTTTTAGATTATGTGACCCAAAAATTCATCTTTTTGAAGCCAAAATTCACACTTGGTAAATTTGGAATAAATCTTCTTCTTTCTCAGGGTCTTCAATATAATTCTCAATTCATCTTCATGTTCTTCCTTTCTCTTTGAATAGACAAGAATATCGTCTATAAAGACTACCATAAACTGATCAAGATAGTCTTTAAAGACTCTATTCATTATATCCATTAAGATAGCAGGGGAATTAGTAAGACCAAATGGCATCACTATAAATTCATAGTGTCCATACCTTGTATGGAAAGCCGTCTTTGGTATATCCTCCCTTTTGACCCTTAATTGATGATACCCTGAACGAAGATCAATCTTGGAAAAGTATTGAGCTCCGGGTCGTTTGTCAAATAGGTCATCAATGTGCAGGAGAGGATATTTTTTCTTGATAGTGATCTTGTTTAGTCCTCGATAATCAATGCAGAGTCTCATTGATCCATATTTATTCTTAGCAAACAGAACAGGTGCGCCCCAAGGTGACTCACTAGGGCGTATGAACCCCTTATCAAGATTCTCTTGGAGTTTCTTCTTCAATTCCTGAAACTCAATTGGGGCCATTCTATAAGGTGTCTTTGAAATAGGCAAAGTACCTGGTACGAGTTCTATTGAAAACTCAACATCACGATTCGGTGGAAGACCCGATAATTCTTTTGGAAAGACATCATAAAACTCCTGTGCAGTGGGAATATTCTTAATCGTGAGTTTCTCACCAACAATTTGAGATAAATAACCTTCATTTAGAGGAATCAATACCCATAAAATGGAAGAAATTTCCACTGGAAGGTTATGTTCATCCTTGCATCGATAGACGATCATAGATTGATCTAGAATATGAAATGTGACTTCCCTTCATTGTCAATTGATATGAGATCCATGTAGAGAAAGCCAATCCATGCCAAGAATCACATCAAATTCCACATTAAAAAGGATCACAATATTTGCAGGAAGCACTTTCCCACAAAATTCAATCGGAGAAGAATTATAAACTTTTGATTCGACTGTTGCGCCATTAGGTGTTGTCACAGCTAACTCAAAATCTAATTGTTGAGGTAATACAGTGATACACTTAGAAAATTCTTCAAAAATAAAAGAGTGGGTGGATCTAGAATCAAAAAAGAAAAAAATTTCTACTTTAGAGTGGATGGTAAGTGTACCTTTCACCACATCGCTGATAGAAATTGCATGTGACTTTCCTTTTTCTTTAGCCTTAAGAGTTTGTTGACGTCGACCATCATCATCAACCCTTGGATTAGGGCATTTGTTGTTATAATGTCCCATCTCCTTGCACTTGAAACATTGAAGTGTAGTAGGTTCATTCTGTGTATCCCTTCCTTTTTTTGCATCATAAGACATCTTCTTCCCATCATCACAGCATTCAAATGCCCGACGACCTTCCTTTCAACATTTTAAATATTTACTTTTTCCTTCAAGAAAAATCACTCCATGTTTCTTTCCACACTTTGAGCATAAGGGAAAAATCATAATCTTTTCAGTGTGCTCTTTACATTTTCCTTTGAATTCCATTTTCCTCTTCTTATCAAACCCATATGACTGATGGGTTAATCCATTCTCCATCTCAACTTTGAGAGCACATCGAATGATTTCCTCGTAGCTATTGAAGTCCCTTATGTCTAAGGCCCTTCGAAGAATTGGTTTTAGGCAACTAAAGAATTGACCGATCTTACTCTTAGGTTTGGATAATAATACCAGAAGCGTATCTTGCAAGTCTTGTAAAATTTGCTTCATAGGTACCAACAGATTCATCATCCTTTTGCTTCAGTTCAAGAAACTCATTCTCCATATTTTTTCTGAGAATATGAGGGAAGTACTTATTGAAAAATAAATTCTTGAACTCGTCCCATTCCATGGAATCAATTTCATCACTTTTCCTTGTATTCTTAAAGATTCCACCATTGATCAACATCACATTCCAAAAGATACACTGCTAAGAGGAATTTATCATGCTCAGAACATTGAATAACTGAAAATATCTTTTCAGTAGTACTAATCCATTGTTCAGCAAATAATGGATCAGTAGACCCGCTGAATGAAGGTTGACGCTGTCTCATGAAGGATTCAACAGAATGTTTCTCCTTTCTTTCCTCGTTTGGAAGTCCTGTATGATTCATAGCTTGATAAAGTTGTGTGAGCATGGCTAAAAGATTTTGCATTCCAGCTCCCATAATGTTTGGTTTCTCAGGGGGACAATCATTGCATTTCCCGTCGCATTCCGCATTAACACGGTTCCTTCGGGTTCCAGCCATTGACTAAAACCAAGAAGAATAGTGTGAGCAACACTAATTATAATAGGAAAACCACATAATCAAGAATAAAATTTCACACTTAAGGTCTTATCCTAGGTTATTCATGGCCATTTCTAAAACACTATGATTGTGTTCTATGCTTAGACTTATCCTTGGGGTTCTTACTAAGGCTTTCACATCCTAGTTTCCAAAGGTTGACTATACCTTTCCTCTAATTCCAACTATAACGTCCCATACATTATATACATTGTTATTACATCAGAATTGAAGCACACTTATTAGAACATATAACTAAACCAAGAAAGGACCGTATAGGTATTGTGTCTTTAGAAACTGGGAAACATAAACAACTGGTTCATAAAGCATCTACTTTGCCTCCCATTTATTTCATTATATCTAGAGTCCCTTTTTGTAATATTCTATTTAATAACCTTCTTCCTGACCTGGGTAAATAAAACATACAAAAGGGTGATCTCAAATGCTCAATAAGGGTAAAAAAAAGAAATATCAATCACATCATATACATAAGCACATAACTTTTGGAAATCTTATCCTGCAAAAGAGATCATAATTTCATAACATGGCATAAATCATAGTAGTGATATGTAATCACAATAATCATAACATAAAACATGGAACTTTGTGGCATACACACATAATCATAGAGAATCATTTCTTATTAGTCAAGACTCATTTCCAAGACTCTCTTAGTGGACAAAGTCCATTTCTGAACTGAGTTCACTCCTCGTTTCAGTCCTGTTTCACTGAACCGGTATAACCTACCGTTCCAGCCATGTCTGTATCATGAGATATAAAATTTTTACCTAATTCATTGGAGGGAGATATAGGTCCCACCAATCTCATAATGACACCATTCTTATGTGTGCCACAAAATCATAAATCATACATCATTGCATAACCCATGTAGTAAAAATGGGATTCTTAAACAACATGACATCATAAAACAATTCATATAAGATAAAGGAATTCATAAAAATATTTACTTCACAACATAATAAAATCCATGTAATAATAGGGATAGAAACAGAACCCTATATTATCATAGATGGAAAATAATTTTGATGAAACACTTGAACTCCATTTTTGAGGAAAATATCCTTTCTACTTCAAAAACACTTTTCCTTTCTTAACATGTCATAAAATTCTAAACTAAAAGAAGTTGATTAAAAATAATATTTAAAACATGTAAAGGATGCTTCTTGGAAATAATTTTTTAAAAATCCATTCAAGTCGTTTACGTTAAAAAAACATTTTTCTCGTACTTTTTTCGGAAAAGTCAAAAAGTACCTCGTATGAAAAACGACAAAAGATTCCTTTCATATCTTTTACTAAAAACTCATCGAAGGGTAAAATTGGATTTAAAAATTTTTCAGTGGATGGAAATAATATTACATATTGAGGAAACATGGATGTGGATGATAAAATATACCGCAGTAAATACCAATGTATAAATAATCTCGGATAAAAATGAGATTGTGATATTCCCCTTACCTTAGGTCTGATATGCTTTGTATGTGTTCGAACCTCCTGTATAATGATTTAAATAATGTTATTGTCTTATTCCAGAATCATACTTATTTTTATGATATCATATATGTTCATATTCTTAGCTTCTTAGTAGTAATATTTCATTGCTACTTGTTATTCGGGTGTTTATAACTTTTTGTTCTTTTGCATGTTTTGTCGAATAAATTCTTATTATTATCTTTAGGTTATAGATACCCCATTTTCATAATGGTATTAGTGTAATATATATCATATTAATTCAATAAATTCATTTATATAATCATTATTAAATGAAGATCATGTAGAACGAGTCACATCACATCGTGGAGACGGTATTCCGTACGTACGCACGAGTGATGATATCGTTCCTATGATCGTGGAATTGTATTGAGGTGTATGTATACTATTTCAGAATCAGTATCACTTTATAATAGTCATATATTGTCATTACTTACACCATTTTACCCATCCAAGTAAGGTGGTGGTGGAAAAAAGATTACACCACGGCGTGGAGACGGTATTCCGTACGTACACACGCGCGGTGATTTCTTTTTCCGTAGAATGGATAGATGGTGAAATAGGGTTGTTTCATATTTATAATAACATATCAGTATATGAATGATACTGATGTTATTACTTCATAATGAAACAACTAAATAAGAAGAAGTGGAAGAAGAAATAAAGATGAAAGACTCGGTAACGGACATTACCTCTTCTTTGAAGTGCTTCTTTGAGACCTCCTTTTACGGTACTAAAATAGGTCTTTGAAGAAGACCAGAACCTCTAGAATGTTTCTAGGGAAGTGGAGAGAAGAAATTGGCAGGGGTTGGCCGAGCATTAAGGCTCAAAGTGGTGTGAGGAAAAGGGGGCGGAGGTGCCCTTTTATAAGGGAGGAGAGGGGCTCCTTTGGAAAAACTAAAAATATTATTTTATTATATAGTCAATTTCGTTTTTAAATAGCTCCAAATTGATTTATTTAGAATATAAGGTGGGTATGGGTCTATATCCTCTCATACAATATAATTTAGACAAGTTTAGGTTCATATTTTAACCTTATCAGTTAGATTTAACATTAAGTTAAATAACTATACTTTTATCGTGTCTTCTTCTGTTCTTATACTATAAGGTTAATAAACTTACAATAAGAAGCCAAATGAACCCCAAGTTGTTTATTATTAATATATATAACCGTATCTAAGACATTTGGATGATCCTTAGATTTTTAGGAATAAAATAACAATTACTAATATAATATCTTTTTTAAAAACTATTTTTTGTCAATTTTGACACTATTTAGTAATTAATTTTTTGCGAAAATCATAACAGAATGATTAGTTAGAAGAAAGTTAATTAAATCAATACTAACATGTCATATTAATCTATAAAATTAGTGTAATTTATAAAAAGTCTCAAATTACATTTATTTTTTTGTTTATAACATCACTTATGTCAATATTTCATTAATAAGATAATTATTGTACCATCTTTGTGTTATAAATAAATTAAATTATTTAATGTCTAAAAAATAAAAATAAAATACCATTATGTAGGAAATAGTTTTATCATTATAATTAATATTTATAGTCGAATTTATCTTATGTATAACCTCATATTAAAAATGATTTACTTATTGAACTTTGATTTTAACTATTTTAACCCTTCTTTAAATAAATTAATAATAAATGTCCTAATCTAATCCAAGTGGGCCTAAATGGGCATGGTTTGTTCCTAAGGTTGTTTTTGGTCGAATTAAACTTTTCTAATACAATTAAGACATGTGTTAGGATAATAATAATATCATTTTTATCCTTAATTACCCTATTTACTTTTAATCGTGGTAAAAAAGTAAAAAGTTACTATTCACCAAAAAAATTATTTTCATCTCATTGAACCACATTTTACTTACTGACATCAACCGTGTCTCTCGGATTTTCAAAATTCCACTCACAGAAGTGGTAAAATTATGTTTTATCAAAAATTCAGTTTTTTATCTAATACTTATTGGTTTCACAATTCATCAAAAAAATGAAAGTTTTCAGAAAAATACCAAAATTTCACCCTAGGCTAATTTCGATATTCCAAATCCAAAATTGAAGTCCATTTTGAAAAATAAAATTTATAAAATTTAAAAAAGTTTTTATTACTATTCATAACGGCTAGTTTTAATAATATTTTAATAGCATATCATTGTTTAGTGAAACTCGGTATTGCGTACGACACAAGCTATCGAGGAAGGTCGCGATGTCGTATAATGCAAGCCAAGAAAGTGTTGTGTAGAAAAAGAATCTTTTGATGATTTATATAACATAAAAGTATCGGGTGTTAAAAATACTATTTATAATAACATCACATTATATAGAAGATACTGGAATTATTATTTTAGAATGGAAAAAACAAATATAAACAAGGTTGAAGAAGAAAGGAACTTGAAAGAGGTGATTAAATATTTACCACTTTTTCAGGTTCGTCCTTTTGATTTGATCAAAATGGCTCCTTAGGTTGGCTTTCTGACTAAAGTAAGGCCTCTTGGATGAAGGGAGGATAGATTATAGTGTATTTGGGCAGGGTTTGGCCTATTCAAATGGCTTTGACGGTGTTAATTAAAGAGAAGTAGGATTACCCTTTTATAAGAGGGGTGAAGGGCACCTTAGAAAAAACTAGAAATATTATTTTATAATAAGATATTTTCCGGATTATAATGGTTTAAAATCATTTATTTGAAGTATAAGGTGGGTATGGGTCAAAACCCAATCAACCAATAGGTCTTAGACATGTTTGGGTCACTATATTAACTTTATATTATAGATTTAACTCGTAGTTAAATTGTTTGACATTTACTATGTCTGTTCATATTTTTATATTATATGATTAATAAACATACAATAAACATTCAAGAGAACCCTGAGTGGTTCATTAATGATACATATATCAACATATATGTCTTTTGGCCAAACCATTTATTTTTAGGAATAAAATATAAATTAATAATATAATATTTGTTTTAAAAACTCTTTTATGTCAATTGTGACACTATTTGGTATTTTGTTTTTGCTAAATTCATAAGAGCATTATTAAATCAAAAAAATTAATCTAACTAACTGTATAATGTCATATTGATCTAGAAAATTCGTTTAATTCTTAAAAAGTCTCAAATTACATTTATTTGTATATTTATAATATCGATTATATTAATCTTTCATTAATACGGTAATTTCTACATCATCAATGTGTCATAAATAAATTTTATTATTTAATGTAAATAAATTATAAATAAAATATTATTGTTTATAAGATATTTTTATCTTTATAATTAATATTTATAGTTAATTATATCTTTTGTATAACTCTATATTGAAAATGTTTTAGTTATTAACATTTGAATTTAGTACTTTTAACTCCTCTTTGAATTAAATAATAATAAATGTCTTAATTTAATATAAGTGGACCTAAAGGATAATATTTTATTACTAAGGTTGTTTTTGGTCGAATTATACTTATACAATAGAATTAGGACATGTGTTAGGGTAATAAGAATATCATTTTTACCGTTAATTACACTATTTAATTTTAACCGTGGTAAATAAAAGTAAAAAGGTTCTATTCACCAAAAAAATATTTTTATCTTATTGAACTATATTTTACTTACTTATATCAACCGTTTCAAACATATTTTTGAATTTCAACTCACAGAATTGGTAAAATTATGTTTTCTGTAAATTTTCAAATGCTGCTTTGAGGTGGGTAAAAGGGGGTAAAAAGGTCAAAAAAACATTATATATATCTAAAATTATTATAAACTAACTCCAATGAATTAAATTGAACTTATATAGGTATTATGTATCCATTTTGACCTCAAAAAAATTAAATAAAATAAATAATTATTTAAATTAAAATTCAGTTTTAAACAATAACTTAATTTTTTTCACTATTAATCATAAATTGAATGTTTTCAGAAAAATAAAAATAATTCACCCTAAGCTAATTTTAATATTCTGAATTCAAAAATAAATTATATTTTTCCAATTAAAAAACATAGATGTTTCATTAATTAATTTAAAATTAATTCATGTTGTAAAAACCGAAATACGTATTTTTAAGAAATAATAACTATCAAAAGATTGACACTTGTTTATGTCCAATTTCAATGTGAAATTACTTACAATGACCATCATTGGATTAATTGGTAAAAATATAATCTAATTATTCTTCCAAACCATTAAAAAGTATAATTCATCAGTATAAATTATTTTCATTAAAAAAGTTTTTTTGAGTTAAAATATAGTATTTTTCACTATTCACCCAAATATGAAAGTTATCAGAAAAACACCAAAAATTTATTGAAACTAAATTATTATGTTCGGATTCTAAATAAGAAGTTTATTTTGTCAAATTGAATGTATAAACGTTTAAATTATTGGATTTGAAAAAGGTTCTCTATTAAAAGGTGGTAAAATTTCATTTTTTGAAAAATACTTCCTTGATCTGAAAAAAATTATTTTTTTCTTAAATTATATCAATGAAACTCATAATATGGATTCTAAAATTATAAGGATTGTTTAATGTTAAAAATTCAGTTAATACTATTCATAACTGCTTTTGAATGGGTAGTTTGGTTTGTCATGGTGCGCTTGAACTTATTGTTGTGTGTAGTGCATGTTATTGAATTACTTTGAAGAAATAACATACTATGAAATCATAGGGTGTTACATAAGAAGATATAAATTAAAAGACACAACAAAAGTAAGTGTTTTAACAAGGGGAGGGTGAAAGGTTCCGTTACAGATTTGGTAAATTACGAAACTTACACCCCATTAATTAACGATCACACGATGAAGATTTAAATACCCATAAATTAATGTATATTAAACAAAGAATACAATCATTGGACTTACATACTCCACAAAATAATAAATAGTGGAAAATATGGAATGAATCTCATTGGAATAAAAATTGAGATGAAAAACCCTTACCACATTGTAATTAATCGAGTCGTATGAAACAAAATTAATGACTGCCTAATAAATCATAGAATACCATCAATATAAAGATAATCTTGATAATATATATCAAAATGGTTGTAACAAATACACCAATTGAAAAAATAAGTGGCAAAAAATGGAAATCTCATGGAATTAAAAGTGAGATTAGAAACCCCATACCTCATATCCGACATGACCCGTTCGTTCTTTAATCTCCTCAATAAGAACCTAAAGTTAAATTATCATTTCATGAGATCCTATTTAAATTTTATTATTCATTTTATATCACTTATTACCATATTAGAAATATTATTCATTCATTTAAATTAAAAATGGTCATATTTTCAATATTTGGTACTTGAGTCAACAATGTACATTTATAAATACCAGTTGTTCATATGGTAAAAATTAAATTACCTCCTGAATTATATTCATGATTTTGATATAAAATATAAAATATATATCTATTATATGTTTGTATCTATAATATTTCATAACATTTGGAGATAAAAAATGAAATGCACCGTTCCTGGAGACGGTAAGACATACGTATACATGAGCACTACTTTCATTTCTATTTCATATTTAATGAAATGAAATCATAATGATACATAGGTATATTATAATTCATGTATAATATCATAATATAAATATGTTACATAATTTCATTAACACCATCTTTTACAAGTTTCATTTTTTCATTAACTAATCATATCACCTTGAGGGGGTAGTAGTCTGTAATTCCTCAAATGAAATTATCGTATTTAATCATATTGGAAAGCATAATTGTAAGTTTGTAAATAAAAATTCAAGAAGAATATATAAAACATAAAAATAATATATATTATATATAAATACATTGCGATTATAATGGCCACCATGAGAGGTGGTAGGAGAATATTGAACAATCATCGTTTCGTGAGGCAATAGTTTTTCTTCCACAAAAACAATATTATCTTTACACAGTAGATGGAGGTGTGCATATGTTTAGTTATAATAAATCTCATAAAAACTACCCAATATATTGAGGATACTATTTGTATTATAATATACAGGAATAAAAAGAGTTTATGTGGTATCATAAGTAAAATACAACAAAAGAACTTCCAAGAAGACATCACCTTAAATTCGGTTATCTGCCTTTGGTTTGAACCAAAAGGATTACATGAATTGCCTTATTACTATAGGAAAGCTTCTAGGATTAGGATAGTGATTTAAGGAGATTAATTGGAAAGATTTTGTATGATCCAACAGGCTTTACAAGTGTTAGAATTGGGTTATTTGTGATGGCTTTCGATAAGGGAGAGGAGGGGCTCTTTAGGAAAGTTTATAAATTATTATTTTATTATGTAATGATTTTTGGTTTCTAAATATCCAAAAATTATTAAAGACTAATATATGATGACTCATGTTTAAAATAAAATCATCCAATAATAATTGTACTGGTTTTGGATAATTTTTTAATTTTATTAATTTTATTTATTTAAATCATCGATTAATGAGGTAAACACAACATCCTTATTGTGTCATAAATAATTTTATTTATTTGATGTATAAAAATTATAATAAGTAATACCATGACATAAGAAATATTTTTATATTTAAAATAAATATTTATATTATAAGTGATAACTTATATAACCCTATGTATAATTGGATTTACTAAAAGATATATGTTTATGTTATTTTTGTCTTTACATTTAATTAATTAATATAAAGTGTCAATATCACACTTAAGTGGATACATGGGGATCCAAAATTGACCCAATGATGACCATGGTCATAAAGGAATTAACCAATAGGATTAGGAAGCATTTTAGGGTAATTGTATGATATTATAACAATATTTTGTGACCCTTATTTACCAGATTTACCCTTTAAAAAGGGTAAATAAAATTTTTACTAATGTAAATATTCATATTGTCTAAAAAATATACCTATTTAAGAAATTTGACCTCCTAATTTTAAATATGGAATCCATTTTTACAAATTCAAAACACATAAGTGGAATAAATTAATTTAAAATCAGTTCCCTCTATCAAATCAAAATGCGTGTTTTTATGAAGTAATAACTATCAAAGGATTGAAACTAATTTATGTCCAATTTCAATGTGAAATTATTTCCAATGACCAAAATTGTATTAAATGGTAAAAAAATAATATAATTGAACTTTAAAAATAATTAAAAAGATAATATAACCTTATAAATATATTAGATTACAAGGATGTTTTGAATCAAAATACAGTATTGTTCACTATTCATTAAAAAGTGATTTTTATCAGAAATTACAAAAAAATACCCAAAGAAAATTTTTAATGTCCCAATTCTAAATAAAAATATTATTTTGTAATATATAACATATAAATGTGACCAATAATATATTTAATGAGGGTTTTCCATCAATAGGAAGTAAATCGACCTTCTAATGAATATTAGTGTATTTGTGCTTAAAATTATAATCATTCACATTTTAAGACTCTAAATTTTATTGGATATTTGTAAAAACATTTAAAAAACATATATAATAATATTTTTGTAAGTTCTATTCATTTTTTCCAATACAATGACTATGTGTTAACTACCATTAAAAATAATAATATTATAATATTTTTTTTTCAGTATAACTCAGCGTTGTGTGAAACGTAATATTTCAAAGAAACTCATTATTGTGTATCGGGTATACCATAAAACATAGAATCCCCTTTAAAGTAAAATAAATATTTAATTCAATAATATTAATAATTATTAAAATGTTATATTATTTATTTACCAGGGATGTTACACCAATATCTTTTGTATTTTATCATTTAAAACTCCATGAGAAAAATAAAATATAAATGAAAATTAGGAGTCATGATATATTTTTTAACTATAATATAAAATATTATATAAATTTTATAATCACCAATATATATAAAACATGGTTTATAATTAGAAATATGTCTCATTGGCTGAATATTGAGACAAGAAACCCTTACATTTTTTATCATTCATTTAACAAATAATCTTATCTTCCTGAATAAGAAAATTATTTTTGTTAGAAACCAAATAATAAAAATTATTCATATATAATTAATAAATCTTACACCAATTTATCACATTAAATTTATTTAATTAATATTACTTTCTTATTATTGAATGAAAATTGAACCGGTGCCAGCTTTTTTCGGTAAGATTTTTAATCAAATATTAAATTTAAATTACATGTTAAATACATAATATAACATTTATAAAACAATTAATAAATAATTAGTTTTTTATTAACTTATGAAAAATTAATTATATAATTTGTCATATTAATCCTTTATAGAGTATTTTGGTATTTCTAATGTGGCTAAATGTATTTAAATATTAACACACTATAAACAAAACCCAAACAAAAAACACAAAAAAAAAATCATCTGAATAAAATCCATAAATCAAAAAACCCAATAAAAAATTTAATATATCCAAACACACATTAAATAAAAATATATCATAAAATATTGAAAAATACTTATATCTTAATAATAATATTGAAAATATATATTTTCTTCTGAATAATATCCCTTATAAAACCGAAACGCCACCCTAAATATTGAATTTATTTTAAAAAGCTCTATTATAGTTTTTACAACTACATGGTGCATAAAAATAGTTTTTGAACGTATACATATAGAATCATTTCAAATCCCATAAAAGTTAATAGTAGAAAATATACAGATGAGACAATATATTTAATATTTTTTCAAATATACAACCTAGATATTTAATATTGATAGAAAAGGGAATAAGGAAACTCAAGCATCACATTATATTTAAAAGAAAATTGGTTGAAAAAAAATATCATTGAAAATTTTTATTCCATCACAAATTGATATTATTATAAATGTGAAGAATTGATCAAGACCATGGAAGATGAGACGAATCCCTCACCTTACAATCTCAATCTCTGGACACCATAACACATGAAATAAACCCCCTAAATTGGAAATGAGTAAAATAAATGCGAGGGAAATAGAAGGGGAGGGGAGAAAGAGACTAGTGGAAGATTAAAGAATATATAACATTTGATAAAAAGGTAGATAATATAATAATTTTCATTTATTTTAGAATATAAGATAGGTATAGTTTGGATTATTAACATAAGTGTTTCGTGTTTGAAAACTATAACCACCCAATGGTAATGATAATATATTTATCATATAAGGGTTTTGAAAACAAAGAAGAAAACTTCTTCTAGTACTTTATATATGATGATTACATAATATCCCTACCCATGTAGCTTTCCCATGAAAAATAATTTCTCATGGGGGTGTACATTAAATAACTGTTCAAATATTTGGGCTCTTTCATGTGTATTAAACCTACCCATGAAATCTATATAACCCGTAAAAAACTCTAATTTTTGATCGAATGCTCAAAAAAATAGCCACAAGAAATATCATATTTTATAGTCATACACCACATCATGAATGTAATAATTCTTTCCAGCATAATAATGCTTACCCCTAGAATATAGACATCCAACCTTTAACCTAAGAAGAATACCATGAATCACATTAATTAGAGAATTTTCAAACCATTACTTAGTCTATAAATCGAATATATGGACCAAATCCCCTATGATTGGAACATCCTATTCAAATCTAACATTACTATAGAATAACATGTAAAAACATAAGAATGATACATATTGAATTAGATTCACCAAGAGTGTAAATCTATCAAGATCACATATAAATTGAATACTATATAAAATTTTATCCTTCTAGTGATAAATTCTGCCTAATAAATATATAATAGGGGGTACCAGTCTATTTAAATAAAACCACTTATAAAAAGTACCTATACGAATTAAAGTCTTAATATAGTTCTCCCCATTATATAAAATTATCCTAATGAGTTTTTAGAACATAAATCTGAAAACCACCAAAATTTGTTTAATAATAAATCTATTTCTCCTCAATGGCAGGTAATGAATAAAAAGGGGGGTCTACATGGGAATCCAAGTATTTGTTGTGCATGATATAATTCAGAATAGAAGGAAAAGACCCCATGATTAAATTTATATTAATGATGGAAACATTTAAATGCATCATCACAAAACAATAATCGAGTAGGTAGTAGAATTATACAAAGTGAATCCTACATGGGAACTAATAGATATGGAACTTCATATGATTTCATGTTTCATCACAATGTAATTTGAAATAAACTATTATAACAAGTTTCTCTATACTTATGATCTGTTCCTTCATCAATAACTCATCTTAAAAAATTTATTTAAATAACTTAATTATCCACATAGGTGAAAGGTTATTGATATTTCAAACATGATACATTGTGATTATAATTAAATCCACACATTAAGAACACCATCTATAAATTACTCACAAATATAGAAACAAAAAAATAAGTGGGATAATAGACACAAAATCTATGGTATGTTTAAAAAAATCTTATATCCCTTATCAAAAGATAGATACCCTTTGATTTCACCTTGGTCTATAGAGTCATAACCTATAGTATGTAGACCACATATATGCATAAAAAATACAAGTCGATAATAACTGTGTATATGTATGATATTGGGATAGATAAATACCCTTCTAAACAAATGTTTGAATGAAGTCCCATTATAATGAAAGGATCCTTCGTGGTGTCATTAAGTTTTATAACATTATAAATATGAACTACCTCATTGAAATAATACACAAAGTCTTTTATAGTCAGCTTTCATTTATGGATACTAAAAAATTCCCCTTATTTCATGATTTTTAGTGTCTTAGAATAATTCAATTGAATAGTATATTATTTCTATATTCAAATGATATATATATATATATATAATAAACAATGAACTTAAATTTTTATTTTCCACTATTCCCTATAGGGTCTATTGAATATGACTATGGATACATAATCTTTAGACATTTTAGTTGTCTTCAAAAAATTTAGGAATCCAAAAACATTATACAGAGACTCTATTTCCTTGTGTTTACCATTATCTCCCCACATGATTTTTTTTAGTCTAAAACCTCGCGATCAAGAACCATATAGCATTATTCATTTTATCTTAAATCCATATTCGGATTTTGGGTATAATTTACAACAAGATGGATCATCTATATATTTATTTAAATAAAGCACACTAGATATCAATATGATCATTTCCTCTTGTTTTACAACTCTTTTTTTGGAGACATATTATGATGTAACATAAATCATAAATCCCAATGAAATTATATTTTGAAATCTAAACAACACATAGTACACGATTCACAATAATTTTAAATCAATGTAACATGGAAGTTACAGAATGTAAAAATAACATTAAAAAATCAACTAATATCTTGAAAAATATATGACACCCTAATTTTTTTTATTTATACAATAAATAAAACATATTTTTTATAAAATTGTTATATTTTTTCATAAGTTCAAAAACCTCATCTTTAAAATTTTTCATTTAATCTTTATAGATATTTTATTTTAATATAAAGATAAAAACTAGTATATATTGCCAAAAAAATAATTTATATTTGTTATCATTTGTACTTTAGAAACATTTCCCATTGATTATAAAACATGGAAGAAAAATTTAATATTCAAATAAAACATAACTTACTATCATTAAATGTGAAATGATACATTGTAATGTTCTACACATTACATAATATTTTATCATTATTATAATATTCCAATAGTAATTGATTATGGGAATCACCTATTATCACTAAGGGATATACTAATTATAGGAAAATATACTTTCATAAAAATTTAAAAGAAATAAAATTAATTTTAAACATCAAAAAATAATGTAAATATTATATTTAAATAATATTACTAAAAATTCATAAAAAATATAATAAATAAAACATCCAAAAACTGAATAAACCCCAATAAACATTATAATAAATTTAAATTCATGTAGTGAGCAATAACATAAATCATAATTGATCCATAAGAACTATTATAAATTATAAAGAACTATTTTTTGTGAAAAGATGACAAAATAATAAATTACTCAAGGTGAACTTTGTGGGTGCACGGTCTATTGTCAATGGATACTTACTAACAATTGTAATGACCCATAATTTTAGTAACAATTTTGTAGAAATAATTTTTAGGGTCTTATGTTATATGTATAGTAGGGGTGTTGGATTAGTGGTATAACAACCCCATAAAAATTTATAAAAATTGGGTGGTAGTTGGAATTTTGTAGTACTATAGATATAATATAGAATTGTAGTAGTGTCGGTACAATGGAAAGTAATTTATCAGCAATAATATTCATCTTAAATTGTATCATTTTTCATGTATCTTGGATTTCAGGAGTCCTGGCTAAAAATGATGGGGCAAGGACTTCATACCAGTATTGTACCTTCCCGGTGGGGTGAAGAAGATGCAAAGGTGGGACCTGATAATATGTAGTACATGGTGGTAAATCTATGGAGTGAATAACAGGAACCGTTTCACAACCCATGGTATGTTGTGTAGTGATTGGTACCCTCAAACATGAATTAATGAACATAAGATGAAGTTAAAGATAAAATATATAAGGATGAGGTTGTTTCAAGTGTAAGTTGTTCAGAATTGGCATGTTGGGTCATGTATTTTTAATCTACGACTTTAGGTCTATGAACTATATAATAGAAATACTCAACCTGAATTTGGATCCATTAAAAGGGTTCATCTCATCCCAGTAAAAAAATATACTTCCTAGAAAAAAAATAAAAAAAATATGGCCTTTATATGATTGCATGCATGCCGCTTGTATTATATTCAATAATGAACAATAAAATGACACAATAATTAAGTAAAATTAATAAATATGATAATTATACTATAGAAGAAAATTTTTGGTGAAAATAAAAAAGTAACAATGTTATGAAATTTTGTTAAAACATAAAAAATTGATGTTTATTTTAACAAGAAACTATCCATTTTCTAAAAAATGATTTTTTCAACGTTTCTGTGCGAATGTGATAATATGTATTTTATTCCAACAGAAATTTTTATTTGGTAATTATAATGTTATATTTTTAATCATTATTTAAAAAATATTAAAAAAATAAAAATTCAATTATTTTAATGGTAAGATGCTTACAAATATTAAATTTAATTACCATGATATTGGTGAAACACTTATTTTCAAAGAATTATTTTATTAAAATGGTGTAATGTATTCTAATGAAATGAAATAATATATTATAAAAACATTATCTAATATAATTTTCAATACTATGTACAAATATATAACTCTTTATTCAATTAGTAATAAATACTAAATAATATCAATAATACTTAATAGTGAAAATAAATTTTTTCTTGAAAACAGTTTTACTATATATATAATTTTTTTAATCAAAAATTAATTTTGTGTTGTTTTCTACATTCATTAGATTTTATATATCATAATATTAGTTTCATAAAATATATTTTTTATGTTTTTAGGAATTATATTTTTTTGAAAATGTAAATTTTATTCATTAAACAAAATTACAGTTAAACTAAATATGGTTAAATAGATAAATGTATGTGAAAATAAATTGAAATATGTTTAAAAATGTTTCAAAATAATTGGAGGAGTCCTTATTAAACGTTTCTATGACAAAAAATCAGTATCACCCACTTTAATAGGCATTGACCTTAAAATGTAGTAATACATCCTTTGTAAATGTAATGGGTATTGATAAAAAATCCATTTTAATCATTATAAAAGAGGATCACATACATGAAAATCCACCATTATTTAAAAATAATTAAATATACTAAAAATATATTATATTATATCTTAAACTATATCTCAAAATCCTAGAATCATAGATCATTTCAGAATACAAATTTAATGATCCTTATTGTTTTTTCCATGTAAGGACATCCAACAAGGATGATAATTTTCTCAATCGAGCTGTCTCATTTTTATTTATTTTCCCCCCTCAATTATAACATTTCAATAAATATGTAATTAAATAATTATTAACAATATGATGGAGTGTTATTATAATAATTTAATTTCCTTTTTTTGTTTCGTATATACCATTCATGAATGTAAAATATATCTTATGTTAAATGCGGACAACCACCCCCATTTTTGAACTATTCAATCATTCATAACCAACATACATGTACAGTTAGAAAGAAGAATATATTGAATAAATTTTATATTTATAAGAACTATATGAATCTGAAAATATAATCTAATTCCGATCTATTTTACATTTTATGTGCTCTAGCATTCCACTCGTGTGTACGTGAAAACTACTACCTCCACGAAAGTGAAAATTTTTGTTTTTAACCTAGTATATTATTCATTGTCAAAAAAATATTAAAACATCATTAAAATAAATATAAATATCTAAATAATACCACTATGATTTTTTAATAATGATATTATTCCAAAATAATAATTTTTTAAACATGCTGACCATAAATGTTAACAAATTCCTGGTTTGGCTATGTTTAACCTCATACATGAATAATTATATAATTTTTTATCATGGATTTATATAGAAATTAATATATTTTTGTCTTTCAAAAATTAATGAGGAAATAAAGTTTAATTAATTATTTTAATAATTTTATACAATTATATATCTTTTTATTATTTTACTTTCTTTTGGGTTTTTAAAATTACTAAAACACAATTGGCACTGACATCATCATCATGAGTCATAATTAAAATACTTTGGAAATGAAATTATCACACTATAAATCAATATAAAACATGATTTAACGAACCTATGAGAATCAATATATATGAAAAATGGAATATAAAAAATAAATATAAATCACCATTATGAATCTTGCTCGAAATAAACCATAAATTATAATGGCACCCTGATTATTGAAAAATAATAAAAATGACTAATGTATTTGTAATAAATGATTATAAATGAATTTGGTAGAAGTATATAATCTCCAATATGGTTATTAAATATCCTATTAATAATTTTATTCATGTACATAGGTTAATAAAGAATATTAAACTAATCATGATATATGGTAAGGGATTTCCATGACCCTTGTTCTCTTCTTGATACCCAATGGTTTATTTTTTAAAATGCATTAATATAATGTATTATTTATATTTTTTTAAATTTTATAAATTTATTCATCCATATTTTCTAGGTAATTAAATTTACGTATTTAATTATTTAAAAAATTTGATGTTGTTTATAATAATTCATATCATATCTAAAGAATATTGTTTTTCTTTCGTGACAATATTTTATCATCATGCAAATGTTCACCATTATATTTTGAAATATAGTTATGTAATCTATTATGTTACCACAATTTTTCCAATATCTTATTTAAAAAATATGGTATATTAGACTTTTTTCTCGGTTGTTTTTCCATAATAAACATTGAATATATTATAAATGTTTTATATCCTTTCGTACTAAAATGATTTATCTTCTACTCAACATTCACATTCTACAATCATTATGTATTTTAAGATATATTATTTAATATTTTATAATGTAATTTTTTTCATCAAATTTCACTTCCCTTTTTGAAAATTCATTTTTAATATAATATTTATAAACTAATTTTTTTTCAATGTTAAAAATTGTTTCTAAAAACATATTTACTACTTCCTTTCCATTTTCCTATTTATCATAAAATATTTTATTTACGCCTATTTTTTTAAATAATCACCCTCTAAAAAACGTCATTGATTCACTTTTAGGGTGATTTAATTCTAGGATTAAATTATATTCATTTATTGAAGACATTTGTTTTATTCCATTTGGAAATGTTGTGAATTACATTTTTTATTACATTGTTATTTCGTAGTCTGGTGAATGAAACCCATTTTATTCCAATATATTTTCATGATATGTTTATTTATTGATTTCTTATTAGGTAAATATCTACAGGTAATGATATGTGAGGTCAACTATCACAGTCTAATTCATTGAATTATGTTTTATATCTCATGATATAATGTGCCATGAGAATTATTAGATATGGTGAAAAACTAAATTATGAGAACTCATAAATATGCTCACAAAATAAATGGTATCCCTTCTTACATAAGATCACAATAAAATGAATTAGCCTTTATAAATATTCTTTACTTATGATTATACCATATTCATATGTCTGTTCCAAATTTCATAGGTATTATTTTTCGTAATTAAATGTAAATGTTCCATGCCATATTCGTATGATTGTTCTGTAAGGATAATTTATATTATCTCAGGATTATTCACTCTATTTTAGTGGTTTATGTCAATTCTTTCTTGTTGGTATATTTCAAAAAATATACAAATAATTTTGATCCATTTTATTTCAATAAAATTTATCTTTAAATTAGGTTTTATCTTATGTTTTTTATATAAAAAATGATGAATTTTTGATTTGTTTTCCCTTACCAAGTGTTTGAGATCACCCCTTCATTTGGTTATATTGCCCATGTTACAATGATGATTATACCTTTCAATAAGTCAAGATGGTATTATATTCTACATTAATTATAGAGGAAATTTAAAAAGTCTTTTATAATAAGTCCATATTATTGGTTTATCCTTAAGAAACTAGACCATTACTTCTTGATATTGTTGGATGATTTGTGGTTTTCATAGTTTCTCTGGATAAAATGACATAAAATCATGATATTATTATCGTAGGTCAAAATAATTTCTATTAGAGAAGGGTGATGTTATTTTTCCGCATTAAAATAGTTATTTTGGGGATTAAGCTTTCTATACATTATGGAAAACTATATGGTTTTTACTAAGGGATAAATATATTAATATTATATTATCCAAAAGTTTTCCGATTTATATTTTTTTTCTAAAGAAAATTAAAACGTATTTTCATATTGTCAAGTGGATGAATCAGTACAAAAAATGCACTTAGGGGTAATCACCATGAAAATTATAGCTGATTATTAACACAATATTCATTCTAATGCATGATACATGAGACAAAGATAACACACACTGATAGAAAATTCCATGCTATATTATTTGAGAATTCAATCACTCTTTATAAATTATTATATTATATTAGATATCATCTTAATTGTATGGATAGTGGACCTAACATGAGATATATAATTAATAACATATATTTGAACAACTAAATTTATGTCACTTTTGAATTATTTATTGTATGTTAATATTTAATTTTATATTAGTTTTTATTATTTTTACCATTTATTTATTTTAGATACAAATAAAGAAATGTAAAACCATGTAATAATGGGTGTTATAGAAAATTATATGATTTTAGTAATTGAAAAAAAACACAAATAGTATATAAATTTAAAATCATGTTGTGATTCTCCATAAAGTCACATTATTTGTGAATTGTAATGAAAACCATGTGGATATATATAAAATATAATGTAAGGATCAACATGTAGTTAAGTACTTCGTATGAAATCGTCCAATATTCACTAGTGTCTCCTCTAATTCTTATATTTTTGACAAATTTATCACTGTATGGGAAATTATATTTTCCACTATCTAGTGCGCTGCATATGAGAAAGGTTTGAATAATTCTTGTTGTTTGTATAGTTTGATTGAATAATGGTAGAATATAATTAAAAAATAACTGGAATGGTTACTGATTAATCTTTGTATTAGGATGAGTTCTATATATTATTCATCATGAAGTATTTTACTTGTATATGTAAAATGAATTTAGTGATATAATTGATGGGATTGAATAAAAAAAGATAAATACGTATGGAAAATACATATAAATAATTTTGATGCATGAATTTTATACTTATAGTTTAGTATTATACCATTAGATTAATATAAATCATTTATTTCATAACTTAAAAGAATTATTTAAATGACATTAGCCATGAGAGAGTTTGGAAGCGTGGAATTTATTATTGTATATGAACTGATGGTGGGTATGGAAGCCAATGAATCTCATTATTCAAGAGAGGGAGAAAAAAATGTATATAATTAGGTAACATGTTATGAAAAGTCACATAGAGGAATGGAATTTCATCTGCCAACATATAAATAATGTTGGAGGAAGCACCCAAGTAACGTCTTCTAAGGAATAAGGATGTTTTTCTTATGCGTGATGATTATACATAATGCTAAAGATTTTTATAAGTGGATGTAGAGATCGATAAATGAGATATAAAAAACAATGTTCCAACTAATGTACCACTAATATATCAATGATTTGAATAAAACAAGTTTAATAATTATTCAAATAAATTCTAACCCCTAGATCTATCAATAATAATAGGGCCTAGCAAACCCCTAAACTAATGGAGCAACGAAGAGTGTATTGAATCAAAACCACTTCGGTGGAACATGATAATGATATGATGGAATATAGAATAATTTTTATCACTATTGTGTCCAATTCATAATTTGGTTCTGGTTAGTTTTATTTCATTTTATAATGCAAGATTTCTTAGAATATTGATTCAACACCCCCGAAATCGGATAGTGAAATATATTTGAAAGTGTATATTTGTAGAATTATCACATCTAAAAAAATATACGTCTTATATAATATAAGTTATTGGGGCTATATTTTTTGGGGATATACTTGATATTCCATTAATTGAATATTAAATAATATTGGATGAGGAATATAATTCCCTATGTAAATTGCATATCATATTATCAGATAAAGAAGTCACATTTCAGATCGCAAATAGTCATGTTATGAAATATAAATATAAGAAAGATCATAAATTATATTTATAATAAAATTAATTAATATGGGTTAATAGGAACAATATTTTGGGCTTATAAATTATATTATATAGTAGGAGGAAAACATTGGTTCCATGCCTATTTTATTGAAATATAAATATTTCTTTCTAAATTAATTTCTCGGTCTTCCCCTAGTGAATGTTGATTAGTTTTCAATTGAATACATATTTTTCCAATTCATATATCAATTTTTTCTTAAATAATGGCCACCATTGTGTTTTAACAATTAAATATGTAGATCATGAGAATGTAGACAAACGATTTTATTTTCCCTAGTGCTTCTACAAGGGGCATACAAGTCATCTTTATTACCAAGAAGGATGGAAACATTAAACTTTTTCTTGATTATCTAGATCTTTATAAAATCACGATATAGAAAACTTATTCTCTATAACTTATTGATAATATGTTCAATAAACTCATAAAATATTAATACATCTTAAAGAAAAAACTATGTTCGAGATATAATTAATTAAGGGATAAAAGGGAGGATATTTCCATGGAATATTTTTTTATGAGGCATGGGAACCTGGAATTTATAGTGATTCTAATTATACTCATGAAATCTTTCATTGTCATCATGGATATAATGAATAAAGTCATTAATGTCTACCCAGATGTATTTGAAGATGTTTTATAGACAATATTCATATATATTAAATATGGAAAGAAGATTGTAATTAACATTTATGTATTGTGATAAGGATTTTAACAAATGAGATTGTTTTCTACTCATAGAAAATGTTAATTATAGGTATTGAAAAATATCATTCTTATTTCATGTATTCATAATCAATGGAATAATTATTGATCCCTTGATTGAATATGTTATCCAAAAATATCCTAGAATGACCATAATAACTGAGATCTATAGTTTTGTAAGGCTTGATGCCTAATATTAATTCATTGTGAGAAATATCTGAAAGATATCATGACTAAACAATAAAATGAAACTAAATAGAGTTAGGTTCCTTCATAAAGAGTAATGTTAATATTGTTTCACAAAACTAATGAAGTGGTTGTTCACTTCACCGATATGTATATTGATATGTAGTGGTTAATGGTTAATGATATATACTAATTATTAAATAAACTGCTTGGTATTTTTTCTTCTCTATATTGATTAGGTGATTATTTTCCTCTAAGAAATTAATGAATGTTGAGAAAAATTACCCAACATATGGTTTG
The DNA here is from genome assembly GCA_963277665.1 of Viscum album. Taxonomy (NCBI): domain Eukaryota; kingdom Viridiplantae; phylum Streptophyta; class Magnoliopsida; order Santalales; family Viscaceae; genus Viscum; species Viscum album. Next base: position 401,092,487 of record OY728130.1, read on the forward strand.
GATATAAAATAAGTGATATTTGAATTATTAATTTGTAAGCATTATCTATATCGGGATAAGTGTTATATATACTGACTGATTGAGATTAAAATATGTATTCAAGTAGTAGTAGTTCATTTTATAGAAGATCAAAAGTTTCGAATTGATAAAAATAGTATGTTTTCTTAATAAATTATTACAAGGGGATGGAAAATAAGGTGGATAATTAATTGAGATAAAAATATCATTGTATTATAAGTAGGATAATATTAAAAACTAACCAATATTTAGATATTTTTAAAGGATGAATCATGAAATTATTAGGGAAGGTAATAAATCATATCTTTCACAAATGATTTCTCAACCAAACAATCATATGAATATCAAATATACTTATAAGGTCGATGTTAGGCTACAAAAATTGGTAAATATTTTTCTAAACATAAAAATTAAAAATAATGAGTTATATTATTTGGAAACTAAATATTTGTTTCATAAAATCCAGAATATAAGAGGGAACATTTAGATAATGCACATAGATCACTATTATCTACTCCTTCAACACCCACTACAATGTATAGACCAATAAATGAAAAAATTATAATGGGATAACATTAAGTGGTAAATTGATGAAAATATTTCTCAATGGTGGATGTGGCAACAATTTGAGGCTTAATGATATTGGTATAAGGAGATGATTCAACCATTTCCCATACTAGTATAGAAATAGGAAAACATCCAAATGGATTTTTTTCATAAGAATTCATAAAAATGTCTACAATTCCATTTGGTTTGTATTTGATTTCCTTATGAAGACAGACTATATTATTTCTATCAAAGATGATTTATTTATTAACCATACAACAAAGATAAATATGATACAAGGGATATTTATTTAAGTAGTATAAATGTTCATTGTCTCAAATATATAATTTATATTTACCTGAATTTTTATGAAATGTATTTTAAAATACATGAAGATAGATTTAATTTTAAGCCCCACTAATAGCCTTTAATAAATGGTTTGTATAAGAGATCCATTAAATATTTTTCAGATATGAGGAGTACCTATTCAAAAAAGTTACAAATATTTTAGGATCAGCACCGTCTTCTAGTAGAGTTATCATATAAAAATATTTTCTTCTCTAGAAATTCGATGGACCATATGAGGCTTTATATGGGAAGAGATTCTAGACTCCAACATGATGGTAGGAACAAGGAGGGGGGAAATTATGGGACATAACCTTGTACCAAAATAAATATATATGTTTGAAAAAATAATTAAAAATTAAAAATACATACTTTCTATTGATGGGTTATATAGAAAATCATCCATGAGATATATAGTTTGACCATGGAGATAAGTTTTTCCTCTATATATCTCATTTGATTAGGGTCATAGTATCTAGGATAAAAAGAATGTTGAGCCCCAGGTAAATTTCTCCCTATAAGATTCCTAATCATTTGTCGGATATATCATATCACATAGCACCCCATCCATACATATTCCTAGTAGATTATGCATTTTATGTGTTTCTTTTTAGGAATTATATTCCATACCCTCAACATTTATTCAATTTAGATTTTTATTCAATTTAACGTGATATCAAATATAACAAACCATTGTAAATTCAAGATTAATGATATAATGAACTCTTAAATTTGATAACTTATCTTATCAAAGATATGAGGAGAAATCATAGGATTAAAGAAGATATGTGAGATCCTAATGATGTAACCAACTAAAATTACAATCATATTTTTCAATATAGTAGTAAATTTTCATTTTGAAATTCCATTAAGTTGTGGTGTGTATTGGGTCAGTTTAAAATGTCACAATCCATGATATTATCAAAATATTTCTTAAAATACTGCTGGGAAGATTCTCTAATAAACAACCAAAAAAATTAAAATCATTGTACATTAATAATAAAATATTAAAAATTGAAATTATTTTATATCTATAATATTGATAGGTGTTAATAAAATGTAACACTATTTTTTTTAAATTAAGGTAAATTATATAATAAAAAGGTCATTTCAGTCCTAAAAATATTTTTTTTCTAAATCAATTTCTTTTAAGCATTATCTGTGAAAATGATAAAATTACAGCATTCACAGACTTAGAAATCTTATTTTGTAAAAATAATTCCCTATCATATACCATTTGTTCCATATTATATAAAAAGGTTCATTTAATTGTTTTTATAAAAATAATATTACTATGAATAACTTTATTAAAAATTTTATTTGAAAAATTATTATTTTCAATGAATGTATTGTTTGAAAATATCTACATCATATATAATGAAATAAATTAATATAATTTCAATGATGAATAAATTATAATTTTAATAATATATAAAACTATTTTATCACTATTTCAATTTTTAGTCTATACAAAATAATATCAAGAATACTTATCGGTGAAAATAACATTTTTCTACAAAAAATAATTTTTATATGTTAAATGTTTTTATATAAAGGATAATATAAAATTACATATGAAATTAATAATATTATTTGAAGTGTAAATTTAGTTTAAAAAAATTATTCTGATGAGTTGCCTTATATTTTAATTAGAATATAAATCACTTTAGTTAAAAATTAGTTACCATTTTAAAAACCAAGATTGTAAAACATAAATATATAGGGATAAAATATATGAAAAATGTTTAAAATATGAGTAAAATGAATTTTGAAAAAATGAACCACCTAATAGCAACCTAAAATTCATTATTTCTAACTTTTTAATCAATTTACCATCGAATAGTGTCCTAAAATCATTAAAAATGAAATTTGTAGGTAAAGAAAATTCTATTTTCATCAGTTATAATTGGGGATTTATTCCAATACATTCCCATACCCTTTTAAAAAAATTATCTCTATAAAAACACATCCCTTTTAGGTCCTAAAATCTCTCCCATCATACATGAAGACAATTTCTTAACAAAATACCATGAAAACTAGCATTATGGTGTTACCCGAGAGAGAACATCCTAATGGGAAGGTAATATTCTCAACTGAGCTCTCTCACTACTTTTCTTCTTCTACCCTATTAAAACTAATCTATAAATGAAATTATTATAACTTAAATATTAATAATAATAAATATTATTATACTAAAGGACCCATTTTCCTTTTACTAAATGTTTTTGGAAATTATAACGACACTTGTATTAGGTGAAGACTACCAACTCCCAAAGTGATGGGGTCCATTATTTAAAACATGATTACATAGATGGTTCAAAAAAAATATAGTGAATTAATATGATATTTTTTATACAATTGATAATATTATAATCAAATCCAATTCTAACCTACTCTATGTAATATGTAAATTAAAGATTCACCATTGTGTATGTGAAAAATACCACCTCCGAGAATGTGACTGATTTCATGTTTATCCTACTGTTTTAAGTTTTTATAAATTATATTAAATAATGATTCGCTAGCTTAAAAATGTCATTATTATATCAACATTGTTTTTTAAAAATTATAGTATCGAAAAATAACCACTTTACTAACCAAAAACACCCATAGATTTTAACTTATCATTTTTGGGATCAGTTAAACCACAAACATAATAAATGCAATAATTTTAAATAATGGATAACTATATAAAATAAAATAATAGTGTTACCTGAAATAAAAGATAAAATAATTATTTTTTAGGGTTCAGTACATGTTTTACTATTATTAATAATATTAATATTCTATGACATTTTCTCGTTAAAATATTCTAAACAATCTCATCAATGACATCATATTTATAAATCATAACCATCACACTTGTGAAATTAAATTTTAATTTCGAAAATCATTATAAAAAATTTATTAATACCCCTATAATTATATCATAATTATAAAATTTTTCGATATAAAAAATAATAAACATTTCCCTTTCTAAAATAGTACTAAAAATATAATCAATGTTAATAATGTCTGATGAACGATCCAAAATAAAAATAAGTATAGTATTTTAAATAATTTTTTTATAAATTATGTTATTAAAATTTTATATTTATAGATAAGGTTCTAAAATAGGTTAAAGATTTTTTTATTTTTTTATTTCAGAGTCTATATAATGTTTCCCTATGTGATATTTAAGACAAGTGACATTCACAACTAAATTTCTATTATCAAGACCTATTTATTATTTTTTCAATATGGATTCTAATTATTTATTTCTTATATTCTATTAAGATGTTATAATTTCTTGCCTCATTATCTTTAATTCTATTACATTTTTTAATTTCTTTATTTTAATATTTTTATGATGTTAATAATAGTTTATTTCCTCTCTAATTATGAACTTTTATCTTCCATATCAATATTTGTTTGTCCTCCTAATGTCCTCTATTATATTCTGAAACTATGTTATGTGTTGTCTTAGGTTAAATTCATATTTACCTTCTTTTATTTAAATAATATTTCATTTTTTCCCTTTTAGAATGTGTGTTTTCAAAATATGTATTTTTAAAAATTAAATTTTTTACAATCTATTAATAATATATCATTTTATTTTCCACTACACCTTTCCTTCAATTAATAATTATATTTTAATGGATATATTATTGAAGATAAAGTAAATTATTATTATTTTATATTATCTCACATCACACATTCGAAAATGGTTTCTGAATTTTATCTATAGGGAAATGATTTACTTTTTTTTAAAGAAACTTTTCTAAAAATAAATTTTTAATTTTACTACATTAATCATATTTTTTATAGATGGATTTATTTACATAGAGATTATTTCTAATTAATAATCATCCAATTTTTCAAAGTAAATAATGATTGAATTTCTTTAGTAACTATTTGTATTAATGATTTTATATTTGGTGAAACAATTTTGAAAGGTTGTAAAACACACCTTTCATTCCATAGGTTCATTAAGATTGGAATAATGAAAACTATTTTATACATAAGGGTTTTCATGATATGTTGAATGATTTATCTCTTACTTCACACATGTATATATGGATAATTATGGTTTGGGTATTATATTTTCCTCCAATGCATTATTTAATGTTTTATATCTCATTAGATGATATAGGATGAGCCTTTTTGGAAATGTTCACAATATAAATGGTGATTCATATTGTATATGATCATATGAAAAATGGTGGTACTTTTGGAATATGATCCCACAGTAAAGAATGTGATATTTTTAATATGCTCACAATATGATCACAATGTGTTCTTCTATTTGTGAAAATTTGTATCATTGTTCTATGTCTTACTTGAATTTTACTTTTACATGTAATATTCTTAATCTTATGATCAATTTATAATGTTTATTTTTCATGATTATGTTCTCTTTTTCCGTTAAAAATGTTTTTACATGAGTTATCTTAAATCATTACTCAAGGTAAACTATTATGGTTCCATTTTTTTAATATGATTTTTCTCTCAAACAAATTTTTTATCTTATCTGTATATATCGATCCATGATAAAATTATTATATATTTTAACTTACTGGTCATTTGAGATCACTCTTTATGTTTTCATTACCTAGGATATGAAGATGATTTTAACTTATGAGAAAAATTTAGGTAAGGATGATTGTTCTCAATTATATAAGAATGTTTACAAGTGTTTTAAAATAATTTTCATCTATAACATGTCCTTGCCGAAACATCACCTTCTATAAATGGAATTGTGATGCTAATTTTGAGTTTTAATATTTTTTTCAATAAAAATGATGTGGAATTTGGATATGATAACATGGTCTTGTATGTAATGACCCCAAAACCATTAACCCATGGCTAGTTGTCACATTATTATAATGGTACTAAAAACAATAATTCACATCCCAAAAGATTTAATTATTTGGTAGTCATGGAAAAAAAGATACATTCTTGAGTCTCACGTTTCATTTGAAAATATAAATTAAAATATTGTATATTCATTAATAAAATCTCAAATTCTTTCATTATATCCCTCTATATCAATCAAAATACACATCCTGTCATACTGGGGTAAAGAAAAATATAATATTAGTGAGATCAAATTCTCGTTAAGGGTATGTATACAACATATAAAAACCCAAAGTAAATAAAACAACAATAATACAGATGAAATAATATTTATAAAAACCATATAAATAATTACCTAAAATAGGGAGCTATATCTATGTATAACATAACAACATATATAATAACAAGGATAATTTAACTACATTCATAATGAAGGAATGAATAATTCTGGATATCATAATCATACATTCAAGGCCTTATATAATGTCACTTAACATAAATTGGTATGGCCTCTACCCAATATCTAATCATCTTGATTCAGGAGAGCTATCGATGCATCAAGGGGATATACCTCCTATGACATTACATATAATGTCAAATGCATTCATCATATGAATAGGGTGAAACATAATTAATTTAAATATTCATATTAATACACTATATTATGAAATTTAGATAATATCACCAATTAATAAACATAATCTCAAACCATATTATGATATATAGTGATTTTTTAAAAAATATTAAATTTTTAGTAATGAATAATATTCAACAAATAATTTTGACAGAAATGAATAAACATTAATATTTTCACCTGTATTTTTTATGAGGAAAATACACTTATACACAGTGAAACCACATTTTTAAAATAATAAATTTCCAACATATTAAGGAAAATATTTTCTTTAAAATAATATTATGAAATTGTATTGGAATATTCAAAGAATCAAGCATTTATGATGTTATGAAATTTTTTCCATTCATTATATGATAAAAATTATAATATAATAGAATTTCCTTGTAAATGGTTTTAAATTTTAGGGATTTATTCTAAGAACGTGTTCTTTGACGGCACCTGATTCCAAGGCCCGGTGATCCTAGAATGGAATTTTGAACTTTTTTTAGTTCATTTAAATAATCATAAGAGCATATTTTTTAAAAAACATTTAAACCAGTTCTAAGATCAATAATATGAAATCACAGTTGAACTCAAATCAAGGGGATTATCCTAGAATGGACTTAGCTTCGACAGGTAAGGGTTATCTAGAAACGATAGTTCTCAGAATTTTGAGAAAATAATAAAATAACATAAGAAGTTATTTCATTTTTTCCGTCATCATTGAGCTGCCGATGGCAGCGCTGCGGTGAGGCAACGAGGTGCTATAAATGAAGCTCATTAATGGTTCATTTTTATAGTGTCATGATACAGTAATTGATGCGTAATAGATACATTATTTCATATATGAAACAACATAACAATACCACATCACATCATAACCAAAACGTTGCGGCGTGTTCTCTTTTAATGGGTTAAAGCATTGGAGATTTGAGAATCAAAGGGTGTATTTTTCTATGATGAACTGATTGTGAGAACTCCCTATAATGATTAACAATGAATTATGGATGATAATTAACAACTTCGATGCATCTTGATGAACGAGTCTGATGAGTGAAGAACACGTTAGACCTCATGAATCTTCTAGGGTGGATTGCTTCAATGTCAAACTGCTGAGAGGTAGTGGTTTAATTGTTTTCAGAATTCCATATTCTTATTATAAAACAATGAACATTGATCAACCCATAGACAGGTTGATCTTCAGATCATGTGTTATTGCAGGATTTTGTTTTCCTTAGGGTTTTTGCACCCGGATTAAAGATTCTAGAATACAACTGTAATCCCAACCACCTCCCATTTTTAAAACTCTATCATGGAGGGAATGAGCTAACATGAACAATGCCCAAGCCCTTATACCTATACAATCATTTTGTCTGAGAATTGATATTAGTGACATGGAATATTCAATGCCTTCACACAAGAATGTGACACCCCAAAAAGGTAGGAGGTGAAAGCGGTGTGAAGAATGGACCACTAGTGTGGACTTGGTAGTCTGCAGAAGTACCTATCGGCGTGTTGGTAAGAGAGTCACATCTAGATCGGACTGCGGTGGTGTAGAAGTATCCTCCGACCTTTGAGTCAGTGGTTGGTCATGGGAGAACATGACCACCTGGCTTTGTTGGTGCACCAATAATGCTTCACAGCGACATGTTGTATTTAGTGGGACGTGGTCCACTGAATGAGGAAGAGGCATTGACCCACATATGACCCATGGGGTGAAAGGGGGTGATACGTGGCTTCTAGTTTTGTCCTGGATGGGCGTTGGCTAGAACCTAGCCCGGCCTGGTCTGAGTATGGTCTGGTCGGTCCGACTTGGTCAGACCGGACCCAAACACCACTACCACATTCATAGAAAAAAACCAATATCATTCATACTTGGTGTCTGATTGACTATATTTTTATAGTTTTGGAACCTCAAAAATGACGAATATCATTTGGAATAATCTATGGATATATTAATGGATTTTTAATTTCAACGAATTTCTTGATGAGGGGTTCTCCTAGAATCAAGTACACTACATGCAGAAACCCCGAGGTTGGCTGAGACCAAAAAACTACTGATAAGAAAACCCATTTGGATAAGAAACTATGGCCTAGTGGGAAGGGGCCTCTGGGCGACCCGACATGCCCAGGGTTGGGAGGGACTTCAGTTTGACCTAGATGCTCCATCGTACTCAAAAATAAGAGTACCTTAGTATGGACAAGGTGGGTTGAAGATTTTGTGTGACATATCATGCCCATGGTAGAGAGAGTCTTCTGTGTAACCCATCAGACCCACATTAATTAGTAGGTATTAGTACCACATCAATCTATGGTTAGTGGGAGGGGAGATATTTGTGACATGACCGACCCACTATACTCAAGGAAGAGGAGTTCACAATCCACCCATGGTGTTCGATTATGTGACTAATGGTCGTACATTCCTACCTAATATTATTCCTGGTGTGAGCTTTCTTGTGTCATTCTAAATTATTTTTGATCATGTTTCATGGTTCTTATGTAGATTTTTTTGTGGTATTTACATTGTTATTTGGGGTCTCTAATGAGTATATTTTTACACACCCATGCACGGCCTTCACCCACCCATGTTGTATCTAGTGAAGATGACTGCCTCCATGATAGAGGACATGGTGGCCCTGGACCTAGTAGAGCTTAGTGAGACCTGGAAAGCGGGATATACTTTTACGGATTCTAGAAGATAGTCTATAATTACCCTTCATGTGGGGTTTCTATTGGAAAACTTTTATTATTTTTCTTGTATTATCTTATTATTAATTTATCTTATGTTGGGTTATTATTATGTCCCATTTGACCTACATTTTTACTTATACTCTCTGGTTGTTTAGTGGAATGAATGTTTAGTTTTCCAGCATTGGGAGGTGGTTGTGTGTATTTGCATACTTGTACTCATGAAAATGCCTCCCACTTGCAGGTTGACGCCTTCAGCCCTGGTCTCCTAACTGTTGCCTTTGGAAGATGGCCTTGGGGAATTTCATATCATGGGCCTCAGATGATGGGTAATGAAAAACTTGTATAAGATTTGTTCAGTTCTTCCTCAAATACCTAGAATATTTTTGTTTTGTTTTTGGTGGAAATGTGTTGAATGGTCCAAGTTCATGTTTCAGATGTGGGGAGCCCATTTTTATAGTAGTAGCTAATGTATTCATACACCAAGACCCTAAATTTTGCCTTTTATCTCTATACATGAAAAAATTAGTGGCATAAGGGTCTCGTTATGAATTTTTTGAAAAATATTCTTCTCACCAGGTATAATATTCTAAATATGGTACATCATGATCTGTATCAGGATGCCTCCATGCAAAGGTCCATCTCGGATTCCGATGCATGATTGTAAGGACAGTTCTCCTATAGATGAGGCGTTTGTTTAGGGACCAGTTCTAGAGACATCCCCACATAGTGATGCACTAGTACAGCCACCACCCATTGATTAGTAGTTACTTTCAGCATTACTGGTAGAGGACATACGTAGACTCAGTGCCCTGCATGAGTTTTAGAAGAAGTGACCTCCCAGGTTTAGGAGAGAGACAAATCCTCAAATCGTTGAAGACTAGATGAAAAAATTGACGTAGGTCTTCATCTTATTGAAGACAACACTTGACTAGATAGATATATTAGATGTGAGACTTTTTCAAGGCTCGACAAGGAGATAATAGAGCTTGACCATCCAGAAGCAAGATAATGTGCCCCTCACCAGGATATACATTGACTTTATTTTCTGAGAGTAGTTTTCTATACGACTTTATGCTCTGTGCACCAAGAAGAGAGGCTTCACCTGTAGTAGGGAAGAATGTATGTGGCTGAGTACTCTACGAGGTTTAAATACCTCTCTCTTAACTCCCCATACATGGTTCATGACCCTTTCATTATGTCTCAGACCTCTGAGATGGGATACAGATAATAGATGAGGTAATCTATGGTGTCTCTCAATATCCCCACTCAGGATGAAGTTCTAGAGAGAACCTTTCTTGTGTAGATATTTTTTGCAGAGTAGGAACCAACAATCAGAGCCACCACCAGGCATCATGTGGTAGAGTCATCAGTGGTGAGTATTAATAAATAGATGAGGGGACCCATGTGGGTCAGATATTTTAGGGAAATACTCTAGGAATTGGGGTTGGTCGTGTGTGGCTCCCAAAGTAGACGGAGTCAGCAAGGAACGAGGATGTACTACACGTACAGCAAGAAAAGGACTCATGGCATGTGAATTCTCGAACCACTGCATAGATGATTATCAGATGATCAAGGAACTGCCACGTTAGATACTAAGGGTAGAGAAAGGAGGTCCATAGGGTGATAGAGGTGGAAGAGGAGTATGATGAGTAGCAGGTGGGGGACAACAGTTTGAGGTACTACCTCCACCACCCCTTGGTGGTCCACTAAGGGCTCTGGGAGCCGACAGACATGGGTGAGGAAAGCTTTAGGTCAGAGATGCCTATGAACCCAAAAATCTAAAGATGATTAAAGTTATGATCTAAGTCTTCTCTAACTTATCTGAACTTATAATACAAGTCATTTCCATTATCAATATCCTTTACAAGGACATCATTCGAGGATTGGAGATTTAAGTGGAGGCATTGGATTGATCATTACGATTAGTGACTCCTACAAAAGAGTATTTAGTGATTACGCACTAGTGCTAGCAGTGTGAGATGACTCTAGGAGGTGAGAGATTCGAATTGGGCCTCCTATTAGAGACGTCAAGGCCTTACAATGTCATTTGTGTATGGAATATCTATCTAAAGTCTATTCACAGATCGGATGTATTTGGTGAAAAGTGTGTTATGTCCATGAGGATGGGACCAAGTATTTATTCACTAGAGAGAAGAGAAAATTTTCAATACCTAACGAACATTCTTTAAGTGGGTGTAGCTGATCACTCATCAATTGGCTACCCTCACCCTCAGCATGGTGGACAAGAGGCATCCATGCTTTCCTATACTGGTGGAAGACTATAAGGATTTCATTACTGAGGATGTTCCAAAACTACATCCTAGCAGAATGGTAGACTTAAGAATCATTCGGTACCCTGGGATGGATCTGATATTAACACAAGAATATTAGATGGCGCCCATAGAGCCTTTTGAATTGAGGGTACAGTTGGAGGACTTGAAGGATTAGGGCTTCACGAGACCCAGTGTTTCTCCATTGGAAGCCCCAGTGTTTTTTTATAAAAAGTAATACGACAGTTTGAGTATATCTACGGACTTCTAGTGCCTTAACCAAGTGACAATGAAGAATAAGTATCCACTTACATTGATTGATATCCTCTTCTATCAGTAGAAAGGAGTGAGGTGGTTCTCAAATATAGACCTTGGATCATGCTGTCAAAAGCTCCGATTATGGGATGAGGATGTACTGAAGAAAGCCTTTAGATTTTGGTATGGCCACTATGTGTTTCTAGTGATTCCTTTCGGCATGACCAATTCCCCAGCAGTGTTTATGCGAATCATGAACAAAATCTTGGAACCTTACCTCAATCGTTTGTGGTGGTATTTATTGATGGAATCATGGTATACACGGTGTTGGTATACTCATCATTGATGAAATCTAGGTATACATGGATGAGGAGCATGCTACCCACCTGTGGATACTCTTAGATACACTCCAGGAGAAACAACATTACATCAAACTCTTGATGTGACCGTTATGGATTCGGTAGGTCTACTTTCTCATACATGTCATATCAGAAGCTAGAGTTATAGTAGATCTATCAATGATAAGAGTAGTACACTCTTGGGAGCCACCCAACAGTGTGAATGAGGTAATGAGTTTCTTGGAGTTTGGTGGATACTAGCGGGAATTTGTTCCTGAAATTTATATAGTAGAATAACATTTATTATCCTTAACACTAAATCGAAAACCCTTTATGTCGTCAGAGAAGTGACAACATTTTTTCTAGGAGCTGAGTTAGAGACTGATGAGTGACCCTATCATGAGACTACCAAAAGGGGGTGTCGGGTATGTAGTATTTTTTAATGCATCAGGGTCCGGACTGGGTTGTGTCCTGATGTAGGAGCGAGAAGTTATCCCTTTTGGCTCACATATATAATGGAATAATGAGAAAAACTATGTGACCCATGACCTAGAGTTTTCGGTAGTGGTCTTTGCCTTGAAGATGTGGTGGCACTACATGTTGGGTGAATTTTTTACCATCTACTCCAACCCCATGAGTCTCAGGTATATATTCTAATAGAAGGACTAGAACCTAAGACAACGGCAATTGGTGAAGTTCCATCAGGACTATGAATTTGAGATATTCTATACTCTGGGAAGCGGAACGTGGTGGCAGACACACACAGTAAGAGGTCTGGCTTACAAATACTGAGTGAGGTGTTAGAGCAGCTATACACGATCTAAATATCCTTCATGGATGGTGATTGAGTAGCTTACAATAATTCAATTCATATCACTACCACACTCTTACAATGATTCAGGGAGGCACAAATTGTGGATGTTGACTATGATGACCGACGTGCTTAGATATCATCAGGACAGGATCCTATTGGATTTTTTATTAGTGGGGAGTATGTCATAGTTTATTGATGGTACACCACATTAAATGTGAAATTATTAGATGAGGTGTTTAGGGATTTTCATAAGTCCCATTTTTTGGTACATCATAGTGTGGAGAAGATGTACCAGTTCCTCCAACGCCAGTACTAGTGACCAGGGATAATGAAATCAGTGGAAGAGTTTATTTTGTGATGACTCACTTGTCAGCAAGTGAAGCCTGAGGATCAATTTCTGATAATCTTGGTCTTGCCACATGAGTTACTATAGTGTAAGTGGGATGTTATACATATGGAATTCATTATAAGATTACCACCCACATCCAAGAGCCACTATTATATCTGGGTGATCGTTTACTAACTCACCAAGTTGGGTCACTTCCTACCCATCCATGAGAAGGGATCGGTAGAGGGCATTGAGAACATCTAACTCTAGGAGATATTGTCACTACACTGGGTGCCTTAGAAAATAATCTCAAACAATTATTCACACCTTATATCCTTGTTCTCGAATGGATTGTAGGAGGCGTTCAGGACTCAACTGCGCTTGAGCACAACCATTCACCCATAGACGGATGGTTGGATAATGAGGACCATACAAACCATGGAGGAAATTCTTAGTACTTGAATCCTTGACATTTATCAGAGTTCGGAGGACCAAATACCACTGGTGGAGTTTTAATAATACAACATCAATCACTCCAGCATAGGAATGGCACAGTTTGAAGCCTAGTACAGGTGGCCTTGCAGATCCCCGCTATGCTGGACAGACCACGGGAGGGCATCACTCATGGGTCCAGAGTTGGTATGAGCTACAATAGAGAAGGATTAGATCATCAAGGAGTAGATTATAAATACACATTTTATTCATAATTTCAAATCTAACAAGAGACGGAGACCCTTGGAATTTAAGGAGGTAGACCGTGTGTTCCTTTGGGCCTCACCCTAATAGGGTTTGAATGGAATTGGATTGGGTGGTAAGTTATCTATGAGGTTCATCGGGCCTTTTCTTATTCATAGAAGAGTGGGTGATGTGTCATACCTCCTTTCTCTTCCCATAATGATGCACTGGGGGCATGATTTTTTTTCATGTCGCAGTTGAGGAGGTATGTGCATGATCCATTGCACATCATCAACTAGGGTGGGCTTGAAATAGATAATGGGGAAAAATTTGTGGAGTTACCAGTGGATATTAATGATCGATATGATAGTGTCCTTCATGAATGGATAATTTTCCTAGTGTGCATTTAGTGTAATCAGGGAAAACTCCATGAGATCACATGGGAGCGGGTGGCTCAGATTTGTACTCATTACACCATTTGTTTGTTTAAACATGTTCTGGCTTACAAGGACTTGATGCCCAAAAAGGGGGGAGTAATGTAATGTCACAGAATTTCTTTGTATTTTTTTTAAATAATATGGAATTACCCTAAGACTAGATTCTCTGACAGAACCTAATTTTGAGGGCTGGTGAGCTCGTAATGGAATTTTGAACTTTTTTAGTTCATTTAAGTAAACATGTGAGTGGGTTTTTCTATCTTTTAAACTAATGATTAGATCAAAATTATGATAGAACCATTAAACTCAGAACCCTGGGATTATCCTAGTATTAAGTTATCTTCAACCGGTGAGGGTCCAACGGAAGAGATAGTTTTTTAAATTTTCAGAAAATAATAATTTTCCTAAAAACGTTACTTTTTTCTTCCCTCATTTTTGAGTGGAGAACGACGGCACTATGGTGCAGAGATGAGTCGCATTAAAAGAACCTCATTAATGGCTCATTTTTTTGTAGTATAATAAAAAATTATGTGAAGCATAAAATATACATTGTTTTATAAATTAAATAGCATAATGATGCAACATCACAATGTAAAAGGAAGGATGTGACGTGTTTTCTATTAATCGGTTAACGCATTAGACAGTTGAAAATCAAAGGGTGGATTTTTCTATGAAGAAGTAATGGAAATAAATATCTCTAATAACAAACAAAGAACACCATATGATCATTAATGACTTTGATATTTCATGAAGAATGGGACTGGTGAGTGACGAAAACCTTCGACCTTTGGAATCATCGCAGGAGGACCGCTTCAGCGTCAAATAGCTTTGAGGTAGATGTTTAATTGTTTCATGTTTTCAATGATCTTAGTTTAAAACAATGAACTCAAATCAACCCACAAATAGGTTGATACGAGGATTGTCTGTTCTTGTGAGAGGGCCTTTTCATTGTGGTTTTTTCATCAGGATTGATGATTATCCGATATAATTGTAATCCCAACCTACTAATGTTTTTAAAACTCTAACATTGAGGGTATGGGCCAACACGAACAAGGCATGAGCCCCTTTTATTATGTATTCTTCATGGAGAATATTTCAAATTAGTGGTATGAAAAATTCGAGGCCTTCACCAGGAAGGAGACACCCCATGGAGGCAAGAGGCATAGGTGGTGCGAAGAATGGACCACCGGTACAAACCCAGTGGTTTGTGGACGTGCATGTCGGCATGCTGGAACGGCTGGCGTTGCACTAAAATTGAGAGTTGGGAGGAGTGTTGTAGATGGCTCGGGCCGTGGCGGTGCGGGAAGAGCCACCAAACTTCATACTGGTGGCTTACGGTGGAAGGATGGGGCCACCCATTAGTGTTGGGGAACCACAAATGTAGTACTATGATGTGTCGCACATGGTGGGCCGTGGTCAACCAACCATTGTGGAGTTGCTGGACTGGAGGAGTACCTGCGGGGCGAAGGGTAGCGAGATAGAGATTTCAGCCATGACCCGGTCAAGAGGATAGGGTAGGGAGTGGTCCCGACCCACACATCAGGTGGCACCCACCCCATTAGGTTGGGTCGATTCTGGGTCACGTCGCTCTGACCCAGTCATACCTAACCCGAACCCAACCAGCCCCTTTTTGGAAAAACACCAATATCCTTTAAACTGTGTGTCCGATTGTTGTGCAATTTGTTGTGTTAGAACCCTTAGGACGAGTAGGATCTATAGGAACGCCCTATGGAGACATTAATGGAATTTTAATTTTGATGAATGGCTTGAGGATTAGTTATCCCCGAATCAAGTGCACTACATGCGGAAACCCTATGGTTGGATGAGACATAAATACTACTAAAATGTGGCCATGTGTAGATCATCTACTATGGCCCAGAGGGAAGAGAATTTTACATAATCTGGTAGGCCCATAGTTGGGAGCATCTTCAATGTGACCCATCATACTCTTTTTACTCAAAAAGTGTCGTACCAAAGTATGGCCAAGCTGGAAACCATCTTTTGTGTCACCCGACATGCCCACGGCAGGGAGTGACTTCTGTGTGACCCTGCATACCCATGGTACTCTTCAATGCTGAGTACCAAAGCAGTCCAAGGATAGCCGGAAGTGGCCTCAGGGTGACCCAATAGGCCCACTATACTCATTGAGTAGAAGTTCTCTGACATCTCATAGTGTTTTGTGATGTGACTAATGGTCTTACATTCCTACTCTAAATATACCTGGTGTGAGATGGCTTGTGTCATGATACACCAGATTTCAGGGGACATCAACATTCTGTTGGAGAAAGTTGACCAGCACCACCGAATTAAATTCCACTTCTGAGAATGATATATTATATCACATGCACTAGGAGATACCCCAATCCATAACAGCGGTCTCGGCACCCAAGGAGTTACTAGAACCAAATAAAGTGTTGAAGCCAAAAAGAACGGAACGTCTGTTGTCCCTGATCAGACTACCTACCCTCATTATCCTGTCGAAATAAGATCCATTTACATTGAGTTTTATTTCATTGAGTGGTGGCCTCCATTTGACCCATCGATGCTAGTTCGATGAGCTAGTAAGAGAATCCTTAGAGTCGCCCAGATGAAAACTCCTAAATGATTCACAATTTCATGTGTTGTTAAGTAGATCACCGATTTTAGAAACAACAATTTTGTTTTGTATTTGAAGGGTGTGTCATGACTGGGACACCCCAAGGTGGCAGCTGTTACTTGCTTCCCAGAGATACCAACAAGATGTCATGAAAATCATGCACCGGACATTAGTTTCCAACCCAAGATGACCAGCAACTAAGAACCAGGATTCATTGAAGAGTTGAAAACACTCACTAGAAAAATGGATGATCATACCCAGCTACAGAAAATTATCGACTCAAAAGACTATTCACTGTGGAGGAAGGTATGATCCGTTGTCATTTATTGGGGTGTAGATCAGCATTAACATCTAGAATCCATGTGGACACATCTTTTTCAACATTATCTATAGTAGGGATAACATGATTTCTAATACACTAGACTAAAAAAATATTCTTACCTGGAATTTCCTTACACCACAGTATTGCAGCCCAGACATCCATGACCCTAGATGAGTGAAGCGTCTTCCTGAAGTCCTGACAAGAGAATCCTACTGAACTATATCCCACGAAGGAACATCTATTCAGATCATTATAAATAATCATACTATCATATATGATCCTTTAATCCTAATTTAAGATTGAATCTAGGAAATATAGGTAACGACTGGCCTCTTTGAAGGAAATATATGGTACTGGGCCACCTGGAAAATAGAGCAGTGAACCCGAAAAATTTGACATCTAGAGTTAATGGTCATAACTCTTGGACTTGATAATGGATAATAGAAAACTCATGTGTGGGTAAATTGAGTTACTAAAATTTTATTTACATTAAAAAACACTCTTTGAGGTATGTCACTTAGAATTCTTCTCTTTATAATAATAGGTAGTGTTAATGTATAATATTAGTCAATATAAGTTGAACATGATATATTTTTATTATTATAGGGAATATAAATACCCTAGTCCACTCTTCATACACTCTACTCCTTGATTTTGGATATTTTCAAAATGAAAACAATTTTTTTGGAGATCCCATCTGAGTAGAAGATGATATTACTTATTTCAATGTATAAGAGCTTTCAACTAGAATCTACCTTTTGGAGACCAATATAATGCATTAAAGTAGTTAATTACAATGTGTGTAAAAAATGTGATGGATGGATATTTAAAAAAACTGATAACGTAGTTGTAAGAATGAAGATATAATAGATGATGATTCATCCTAATAAAATATTGATCTTCTGAGCATAGCTCTGGATATTTATAAATTGTAACTAATTGACATGTAAGAATATAACACGATCATTGTATATAATGTTTTTCTTTATATAAGAGAACATTATTAGTGTTATCATATAATTCATAAGTACATGTGTTCTTGTGAATATATGTTTCTCCCTCCTCATGCAGCATCCAAAACATCCATTCATTTCACATATTTTACTTTCAAACTAAATAATATGAAATAATCACATTGAAAATTTGATAATTTATTTAAAAGTTTATATGAAAGGTCACTATCTGGAATATTTCCATTTATTATAAATATAGAATAAGATTCTGTAATAGTTATGTATGATATCTTCTTATTCTATGAATCATTCCATATATAGTAATCTAGAACATTATACAAATAGAACAATTATTGAATAGAATTTTTTTTATATTCAAAAAAATGAAATGAATTATTTATATATTATTAATTTAATCAAGACATTAGCTATAATATCTACTTCATGATATGATTTCAAACTGATAGTACTATTCTCATAAGATAAATTTATTAATAGACTTGTAAGATAATATATATCTTTTTCTTCATAAAAGTGTATGATAAAATTAATTGAACTTGTGTTGAATAATATGCTGCATACTATAAATATGTTATTGAAGTGTGATACATAGTATTAAAAACATATCCTGGAATCAAAAGATAATACTTTTTTACTAAAATTTCATAATATAAATACTTTTTATACCTAAACTATAATTGATATATCTCACATTCAATATTTATTAGCTAGTATATTATCTTCATTCGATAATATCTTACATATAAAGGTAATAATTTAACACGGGGTTCTATTACACTGAGTATACAAAATATACTATTTCAAAACATTAACTCTTCTAAGATAAAATACATTATCATACATTTAACACATTACCTAGTGTAAGATAGTCACATATATTAATAATAATATAAATTCAAAATAATAAAATATCATCTAAAACACTTATGATAACTCATTACAAAAAAATTAAAAGGATTTTTTTGAATTATATAACACAAAAATTATCTTATATATTTTAAAAACCAATTATATTTAACAATAAATCTTGTGAGAAATAAATAAATCATATTTATATCTATAGGATAAACTGCACTGGTAAAATTTTACCTTCATTCAAATAATGGTATAGAACAATATACCTTAATTCAGAGAGCTATAACAGGTCTCAAACTTTGTATAATACATATTGGGCTCAATGATTCATCCTGAGCTATAATGGTTACCAACCCTCGTATAAGCTTTATCAGGATCACCAATTCATCATTATCTATAGTAGGGCTCAACCCTTTGTATATTATATATTAACCTCAACCTTTGAGCCTAAGCAATAATGGATCTCAACAAATCATATGATCTATATCGGCATCACTCAATTATCATGAGAAATAATGGAGATCAACTCAAAATATATGCTATATCAGGCCCACTTTTCATTATTAAAATTTTCCAAGTTCCAATCATGATTAAAATTTTTATATTTTATCACATTTTTCATATAATATTAATCAATGTTCTATAATTTCTTGATTCCCACGTTGTAATGAAAATAATTCCATGTCAAAAATATAATCCATATAGTGAAATAGTAAGGTTGATTTCAATAAAACATGTCCCTAGTAGAATGTATATAACCTCAAGGGTTGATGACATTGATGAATGGAAATACTATTAAAAGATCATTAAAAGTTATTGAAGATATTTACGGATTCACTTTGATTTTTTTGAAAATAATTATAAATTTATAGAATATTGCGAATACAATTTTTTTTTAAATTAACCTTTGAATAATATAAAATAGGATACAATCAAAGAAATGGTAATGACAGTTGGAAAATATGTTCATGTTATAGATGTAAAAAAATTAATATTCTTTTCAAATATTTTTTATAATGATTTACACGTTTCCCATTTGGAAAATGTTAATAAGTACTAATTTAAATAATTTTAAAATAATGTCCTCTATCATGTAAAATAACTTTAAAAAATATTCTCACTTTATCAATGATCATTTATTAACCATTTATGAAACATGGATATAGAGGATAAGGATTACAGATCTAAAATAACTTACAGAATCAATATCACATACAAAAAACATTCATGATGATTCTATATTAAATTATTGAAAAATTTTAATCTAACAAATTAATTTAGATTAATAACTAAATGATAATAAAGGTGTTTTTATTAATAAAATAATTACATAATATTCCACTAAAATAATGATGAATTAAAAAAACATATATATAAATGAGATTGTAACATAATGAAATTTATGTTTTTTTTAACCAACCAATATTGAGACTCATTAAAAAATAACATCAGATCATAAATTAAATAACATTTAATTAGGATATTAATGATAATGAAAATGTGGAAATATATATGTCTCATAATAGAAGATATGTGCATATCACTAACATATGATCCATAGAAAGGGAAGTTGAGATGCATAACCCTTACAATGATCATATCATATAATATATAGTAAATAAATAGAGGTATTATGTGAACAACATTAAAGTGACAAACAAAATTTCATAGTGATGAATAAAAAATTATATAAGAATTCAATCATATTCATGGAATGATATAGTCATTAATGAAGAGATATAACACAATAAATTTAAAATGTGTAAAGAAACATTTTACCTTTGGGTATTTTTCAGATCAAATCCCCTTGGATGAAATAATTAAAATTAAAACATAAAGTACCAGAAAAATAGATGTATTAATGATTTCACATAAAAAATTAAATTTCATACACTATATGATTAATATTAATATAAAATAATAAAAAATTCTTCAGTGATGGTAAATTGATAAAAAATCCCATACCTCGAGTCCAAATGATTCATGTCTTACCTTAAAATCATTTATAATTGAATATTATAAATTATTTTATTTTTTCATATAATTTTACCAGATTCATCACTTATCAATAAATAATTTATTTAATTTATTTTAATTACTTATTAAATTAAATATTTAGTTAGGTCTACATTGGGTCTCTTGAGGATGCTTGGTTCACATTTTTTAAAAAATCTACCAGGTGTTTACCGTGGTCAAAGGATTATATGGTCAATAAAATTAGAAATAATAATCATTAAATAATTATAATTTTTATTATTTAATTATAATTTTAAAACAAACCATAAAATATATTATGGAAATAAAAATATATTACAATAATGAAGACGATGGGCCAAAAGTAAGCATAATTAACCGTTCTGTTTTTTGAAGAACATTATAAGAAAAAGGTAAGTATTATATTATCCTTAAATAATTTTAATTGAATAAAAAATAACATATTATATCCTATTATAAACTGAAATGTAACATTTTCTTATGTGGTGATGAAAATAAAATCACATCGCTTCTTGGTGGTGGTAGTCGACACGTATGCACGAGCGGTGTTATCATTTTTACATAAATTGAATGAAAAGAAAATGTATGATATATTTTATTTTAATAATGATTAATATGTAATTAATATAATATATAAATATTAATTACATCATTATTACTATCTGTGGAGGTGTTTATGGAAAGCAATTATATCTTTTTGTGAGGTAGAAGTCCAGATTCCACACGAACAATTATTTTGTTTCCCCTTCAATGGAAAGGGGGATGGGTATTAGTTATGAAATTAAAATAATAAAATCATAGTTCATGAAATACATTAATAATATTGTTTTTTCACACTTAAATAATATGTGATTGAGTAATACAAATAAATAATGAAATAAATTCATGTTATACATTGTAACTCGTCATTACACAACATATTTTTCCATACAACTTACAAAAAATAAGTTTGGTATTATGAAAGAATATTTACTATATAACATGGGGTGTGATTAGAGGATGTGAATGGGAATGTATTTACTGAACCAAATGGCATCTTGAGTGTGATGAATAATGGATAGGATGAACCCCTTTATAATTAATGGGATGTGTTATTTCTGAATTTTGTATAGAATTAAATTAATATAAATTAATTTTCATGCCAAAATAGATCCAAACAAATTATTTTAGAATATATTATAAGGCCCCAGCCTTAAACCTTGCTTAATATTGAGTTATTACAAGATAACACATTGAGGAACTTTTCGGGTTTAGAGTTTTAGAGAATTAGATCATAAAACTTGCATTACATTCCACATATAAAAAAAGTGGTTACATAAGGATAGTATTCTTCATTCCCATCAATGGAAACACATTTAAAATAAAACATGGATTATTTCTTGACACATCCTTGACTCTATCATCTTATCATGTACCTTTCCCTTGACCTGTGAAAAACATTTCAAAAACTTGGGATGAGCATAAAAACTCAGTATGGGTTATAAAAAAAACATGGAAAGGAAACATGAGTTCATATATACATAAGAATGAAATCATACTTTACCCATAAAACATAGTCACTTTAACATACCTCATAAAATCATGAATAAATCATAGAAATAATAAGACATAAAGGTAACTTGAGGCATTCATAACATTCTTATGTAGGGAGTAACCCTCTTGGTTACGTTTGGAATACCCATCACAGTATATTCCCTAAAATCTCTTCGGAGAAACCTTAACGTTTCACTCCTTCGCGTTACCCAATGCATTGGAGAGCTATAACGGGCTCACCCGCCCTTTGTTTATCACGGAACCACCCGTCTTAATAATAATGCCCAAGAACCATAACATAATCATATCACATAAAACATGCCTAAAGGAAACATAACATTTCCACATTTCAATCACGAGATATCAATACAACACATTTATATAATAAAAACATTATGAAAACCATTTTCAATACCAAAGTAAAACATGTGATTTATTTTTCTTTTAAAAAAGAAGGTATGGCTTGTAGAGGAAGCCGAAACTCAAATAACAGTCACGACGGCGGAGAAGTCGTTGTCGCCGCATACGTACAACAAAAACATTCCCTTTTGTCGTTTAGTAAACGCTTCGTATAAAAAAAAGATTCATTTTGAATAAATGTAAAACTCAAAGGGGTTTATACACCGTATAAAAGAAAGTTGTGTATAAAATAAAATATGCCTCAACGAAAGGAGATTGAGACGAAGTCCCATACCTCGTATCCGACTTGACCCGACCGTTCTTTAATCTCCTTTAAAAGTGTATCTCCTTTTGATTAGAGTATAAAGGCTTCCTTTGAAAGGATTATGTCCAAAGGGAATCCTCTAGGATGAGGAGAGGGATGTGGAGAGAGTAAATGGGCAGGGGTTGGCCGAGCCAAAGGCTTGAGTAGTGTGTGAAATGAGGTAGAGGTGGGGGCCTTTTATAAGAGGAGAGGAGAGGCACTTTTGGAATGTAAAGAAATATTACTTTATTTGAAAATGTGTTTCGGTTTTAAAAGGTCCCACATTGATATAATTCGTGGATAAGGTGATAAGTCTTCGAAATCCACCCATCCAATAAGTTTTGGACATGTGTAGTTCATATATTTTACATTATCTTTCCATTTTATTTAAATCGTCAAATAATGATGTCATCGCTGCATCATTATTATGTCATAAATAATTTAATTTATTTAATGTCTAAAAATCACAAAAAAAATACTATGATTTAGGAAATATTTTTAGATTTCCAATGACTATTTATAATCAAATATCTGATCTTCATAACCCCATGTAAAAATTGTTTTTGTGAAACATATTATGTTTGTGTCATTTTTACTTTTACAATTAATAAAACGTTATTTATGTCATTTCCCAACCAAAATGTCTCCATGGGGTCCCCAAGTTGACCCATGGCTTGTCTTGGTCGGCCATGACACAACCAATAAGGTTGGGACATGTGTCTAGGTCATTTCATATTATTAAAGCATTATTTATACCATAAACTACCCTAATTACCACTAATCGCGATTAAGAACTTAATAAGTTACTATTCACCAAAAAATTATTATAATCTCATTGAACCACATTTTACTTCTTAATGACAACCATGTATGTCAGATTTTCAAAATTCAATACACATTAGTGGTAAACTTTCATTTAACTGAAAAATCAGTTTGCTTGATTACCACTTAGTGGTTTCACTATTCATCAAAAATTGATGTTTTTCAGAAAATTACAAAAAATTCACCCTAAGCTATATTTGATATTCCGAATTCAAAAATGAAGTCTATTTTACAAAATTCAAATCATATAAGTCACATTAATTAATTTAATAATTAATTCCCACTGCCAGAGCAAATAGCGTGTTTTTACAAAACAATAAGTATCAAAAGATTGACACCAGTTTAAGTCTAATTTCAAAGTGAAATTGATTCCAATGACCACCATTGGATAAAATGGTAAACATATATTCTAATTTCACTTCAAAACCAATTCAAAACATAATCTAATCATATAAATAAATTATATTAAAAACAGTATTGATGTAAAATGCAGTATTTTTCACTATTCATTAAAAAATGAACATTGTCAGAAAAATACCAAAAATTCACACAAGGTAAATTTTGATGTCCCAATCATAAAGGATAAGTTTATTTTGACAAACATAGTTTATAAAATTGTCAAAATATAGATTAAAAAATGGTTTGCCATCAAAAGGCAGTAAAACAATCTTTTAAGAATATTAGTGTATTCCATGCATAAGATTGTATTTATTTTCATTTTAAGCCTCTATAACACTATCTTAATAATTAATAGACATAGATAAAAATATCTATTATTCATTACTTACTTGGGATGTTACATCCTTCCCCCCTTTAGAAAATTGCGTCCCCACAATTTATTTACTTATCGAATAAATGGGGGTACTTATCCCTCATTGCATTTTCAGATTCCCATGTTGCCTCTTCAATCATGTGGTTTTTTCACAAAACCTTTACCTACTTAATCACCTTATTTCGTAACACTTGCTCCCTATGGTCAAGAATCTGGACCGACTGTTCCTCATAAGATAGGTTCTCTTCCAACTGAACTACCTCTGGGCTCAAAACATGAGATGGATCTGGCATATACTTTCTCAACATCAAAACGTGAAAAACATTGTGTACCTGAGATAAACTTGGAGGTAAAGCCACTCGGTATGCAACTGATCCAACTCTCTCCAAAATTTCTTATGGTCCAATGATCCTTGGACTCAACTTTCCATTCTTACCAAATCTCATCACACTTTTCCAAGGAGAACCCTTGAGAAAAACATGATCACCTACCTTGAAAGATAGATCCTTCCTCCGGTTATCCGCATAACTCTTCTGCCTGCTCTGAGCTGTTCTCATGTGTTTCTGAATCAGCTGAACTTTTTCTGCCATCTCTTCTACCAATTCTGGTCCCATCAACTTCCTTTCACCCACTTCATCCCAGAAAGCTGGAGTTCGACACCGCTTCCCATATAATGCCTGAAATGGTGCCATCTGTATACTGGAATGAAAACTGTTATTATATGAAAACTCAACCAAAGAAATATATTGGTCCCAACATCCCTGATAATCCATAGAACAAGCTCGTAGCATATCCTCCAATGTCTGAATTGTTCGTTCTGACTGTCCATCTAATTGAGGATGAAAATTTGTACTAAAATTTAATTCAGTACCCAACGAGTTCTGAAGGCCTTTCCAAAAGTTAGAAGTAAACCTGGGATCACGATCCAATACAATGGAGAGAGGAACTCCATGTAACCTGACTATCTCTTTAAGATAAAAACGGGAAAGTTGATCAAGAGAGAAAGTATCTCGTATAGCATGGAAATGAGAAGATTTGGTCAAGCGATCAGCAATAACCCAGATTGCATTATTACCTCGAGATGTCTTCGGTAATCCAACAACAAAGTCCATGGATATATTCTCCCATTTCCACTCTGGCACTGGTAAAGGCTGAAGCATCCCTTTCGGTAACTGCCACTCTGCTTTAACCTGTTGACATGTCAAACACTTCAAAGTAAAATCAGCAATATCTCTTTTCATTCCATCCCACCAGTAATACTCCCGAAGATCTCTATACATATTAGTACTGCCCGGATGAACTGAAAACGGAGAACTATGAGCTTCACATTACAAATCTCTCTTCAACTGTGAATCACAAGGCACACACAATCTCTTCCCAATTCTCAAAACACAATCATTATCAATGTTGAATTCAGGCAACTTACCTTTCTGAACCAGCTCTACCTTTTTCTGCAACTCACTATCTTTCTTCTGTGCTTGCTTGATTCTATCTGATAGAGATGATCTCACTGAAACCTGAAACAAAACAGAAGGACTTCCTGCACCAACAACTTCTATGCCAAAGTTCATCAAATCCTTAACTAAAGGATCACGTTCCAAACGCAACATTTTTAATGAAGCATTACTTTTTCGACTCAAAGCATCAGCCACTTTATTTGCTTTTCCCGGATGGTAATGAATTGTACAATCATAATCTTTGATTAATTCCAGCCATCTTCTTTGTCTCATGTTTAACTCTTTCTGAGTGAATATATACTTTAAACTTTTTTGATCGATATATATTTCACACTTTACTCCATACAAATGATGCCTCCAAATTTTTAAAGCAAAAACAACAGCAGCTAATTCCAAATCATGTGTAGGGTAATTTACCTCATGAGTTTTCAACTGTCATGAAGCATAAGCAATTACCTGATCATTCTGTATTAGGATGCAACCAAGTCCTTTTAATGAAGCATCACTGTATATAACAAACTAACCATTCCTGGAAGGTAGTGCCAAAACTGGAGCATTCGCCAATCTTCTTTTCAATTCATGAAAACAATCATCACATTCTTTTGTCCAGATAAACTTAACACCCTTCCGAGTTAGCTTAGTCATTGGACTAGATAACCGTGAAAAATTTCTAACAAACCTTCGGTAATAGCCTGCCAAACCCAGGAAGCTACGAATCTCGGTTACATTTGTGGGTCTTGGCCATTCTTCCACAACTTTTGTTTTTGCAGGATCAACAGTTATTCCATCTTTAGAAACAATGTGACCAAGGAAAGAAATTTGTTGCAACCAAAACTCACACTTGCTGAATTTCCCATACAGTTTCTTTTCTTTAAAGGTTTGCAAGATAACCCTTAAATGTCTTTCTTGCTCCTCTTTACTTTTAGAAAACACCAAAATATCATCAATGAAAACCACCACAAACTTATCCAAGAGCTCATGGAAAATTCTATTCATTAAGTCCATGAATACAGCAGGTGCATTGGTTAGCCCAAAAGGCATTACTACAAATTCATAATGGCCATATCTCGTACGGAACGCGGTCTTCGGAATATATGCCTCCTTTACCTTCAGCTGATGGTACCCCGATCTCAAGTCAATCTTTGAAAAAACTGAGCTCCCTGGAGCTGATCAAACAAATCATCGATATGAGGAAAAGGATATTTGTTCTTAACAGTGATATTATTCAAGGCTCTATAATCACTGCAAAGTCTCATAGAACCATCTTTCTTTTTAACAAATAAAATAGGATCACCCCATGGTGATGTGCTAGGTCTATTGATACCTTTCTCTAATAAATCTTGTAATTGCACCTTCAACTCTAAAAGTTCAATTTGTGCCATTCGATAAGGGGGTTTTGAAATTGGCTTAGCATCAGGAACTAAGTCAACAGTAAACTCAACTTCCCGATCTGGTATTATTCCAGGCAACTCATCAGGAAAAACATCAGGATACTCATTTACCACTGGCACATCATTAATCTGAACAGTTCCTTTATTTTCAACGACGTGTTCAAGGTAACATTCATTTCCATCTTTTACAAGTTTCTCAGCCTCGTGATATGTTATCAAAAGTAAGGGTTCATTCTTGTAAACAAACTAAAAGTCTTTCTGAAAAGAAACTTCTTTATCTCTACAGTCAATCTTAGCATGGTAAATAGAGAGCCAATCCATACCCAGGATAACATCAAACTCTACTAGAGGTAGAACAATAAGGTTTCCAAGTAGGTTCTTTCCACAGATAAGGATAGGAAGATTCTTATAAATTATTTTTGCCTCGACACTTCCCCCAGGTGTTTTTACCAAAAATTCAGGAGTCATTTCTTGAGATGGTATTCCCATTTTACTAGAAAAGGTTTCAGAGATGAAAGAATGTGTAGAACCCGAATCAAACAACACACTGGAATAATCCGAAAAAACAAAAAAAGTACCTGATACAACTTCATTTGATGGCCCGACATCTGCTGAAGTAGTTGCAAAGGATTTCACCACCCCTTTCTGCTTGTAGTCTAACTGCTTCCCATCACTCAAGATCTTTGTCGGACACTCATTTTCATAGTGACCCATCTCATTGCACTTAAAACATTTCACTAACTATAAATCAAATTTGTTCTTACCTTCACCTTGATCATTTTCAGTGCAATCACGAGCCTTAGGTCCCATCTTACCACATCAGTAGCACTTCCTAGAATTCAGAAGACATTCCCCAGCATGCCTTTTTCCATATTTATCACAAACTGGAAACTTAGTTCTCTTACCATCAGACTTTTTTGAAGAATTCTTACCTTTCTCCTGCCACCTCGGTCTCTTCTTCTGCTGGTTGTTATAGAAAACTTGGTCATCGGCAAACTCCATTTCCACCTTCTCAGCACATCGAACAAGCTTTTCATAACTTTTAAACTCACGAGATGCTAATGCCCTTAGATACATTGGCTTTAATCCTGAGTAGAAACGATTGATTTTTCTATCAAGGTCCCGGATAAAATTTGGAGCATACCTTGCCAATCGAGTGAACCTTTCTTCATAGGCAGCCACTGAGTCTTCCTCTTGCCTCAATTCCAAGAATTTCTTTTCCATCCTAAGCCGAACAGCCTTAGGAAAATACTTCTCAAGAAACATACCTTTGAATTCATCCCAGTCAAGAGAATCAATCTCATCGGCGTCCGGGATATTTTTAACCATAGACCACCACTGATCTGCTTCACCCTCCAAACGGTAAATAGAAAGACTAACCTTTTGATTGTCTGAACACCCCATGACATCAAAAATCTTCTCCAGTGCTTTAATCCACCCTTCAGCTAGCACAAGGTAAGATGATCCTCTGAATGATGGTGGATGTTGCCTCATGAAATGTTCCACCACTAACATGTTCCTCGGCGGTTGTTCTGGTTGATCTCGTGCATGGATACCACCGCCATTTATCGCTTGAGTCAACTGCGCCATTACTGCAACAAATTGTTCAGTTCCAATTCCGACCATTTCTAGATGCTGATTCGAAAGGTTATTTCCTTCTGTATGCCTTCCTAGCACTGCTTCCCTGTTTCCTATGCGGAAAACCATTCTGAACAAACATGTCTTAGATGAAGCAACATGGTAATCTTTAAATGCTATATCATTTCGAGAAAAAAAAAATATTTTTGGATAATCATTTAATAGAATTCTAACTCCTAAAGTTAACTAAACCAACCTTTGATACCAACTATAAGGCCCTAGCCTTAAACCTTGCTTAATCTTGAGTTATTACAAGATTACACATTGAGGATCTTTTCGGGTTTAGAGTTTTAGAGAATTAGATCATAAAACTTGCATTACATTCCACATATAAACAAAGTGGTTACATAAAGAGAGTATTCTTCATTCCCATCAATGGAAACACATTTAAAATAAAACATGGATTATTTCTTGACACATCCTTGACTCTATCATCTTATCATGTACCTTTCCCTTGACCTGTGAAAAACATTTCAAAAACTTGGGATGAGCATAAAAACTCGGTATGGGTTATAAAAAAACATGAAAAGGAAATATGAGTTCATATATACATAAGAATGAAATCATACTTTACCCATAAAACATAGTCACTTTAACATACCTAATAAAATCATGAATAAATCATAGAAATCATAAGACATAAAGGTAACTTGAGGCATTCATAACATTCTTATGTAGGGAGTAACCCTCTTGGTTACGTTTGGAATACCCATCACAGTATATTCCCTAAAATCTCTTCGGAGAAAACTTAACATTTCACTCCTTCACGTTACCCTATGCATTGGAGAGCTATAACGGGCTCACCCGCCCTTAGTTTATCATGGAACCACCCGTCTTCATAATAATTCCCAAGAACCATAACATAATCATATCACATAAAACATGCATAAAGGAAACTTAACATTTCCACACTCCAATCACGAGATATCAATACAACACATTGATATAATAAAAACATTATGAAAACCATTTTCAATACCAAAGTAAAACATGGTATTTATTTTTCTTTTAAAAATGAAGGTATGGCTTGTAGAGGAATCCGAAACTCAAATAACGGTCACGACGGCGGAGAAGTCGTTGTCGCCGCATACGTACGACAAAAACATTCCCTTTTGTCGTTTAGTAAAGGCTTCGTATAAAAAAAAGATTCCTTTTGAATAAACGTAAAAGTAAAAGGGATTGATACACCGTATAAAAGAAATTTTTGTATAAAATAAAATATTCCTCAACGAAAGGAGATTGAGACGAAGTCCCATACCTCGTATTCGACTTGACCCGACCGTTCTTTAATCTCCTTTAAAAGTGTATCTCCTTTTGATTTGAGTCTAAAGGCTTCCTTTGAAAGGATTCTGCCCAAAGGGAATCCTCTAGGATGACAAGAGGGATGTGGAGAGAGTAAATGGGCAGGGGTTGGCCGAGCCAAAGGCTTGAGTAGTGTGTGAAATGAGGTAGAGGTGGGGGCCTTTTATAAGAGGAGAGGAGGGGCACTTTTGGAATGTAAAGAAATATTACTTTATTTGAAAATGTGTTTCGGTTTTAAAAGCTCCCAAATTGATATAATTCGTGGATAAGGTGATAAGGCTTCGAAATCCACTCATCCAATATGTTTTGGACATGTGTAGTTCATAGATTTT
This sequence comes from Viscum album, assembly GCA_963277665.1. Lineage (NCBI taxonomy): Eukaryota > Viridiplantae > Streptophyta > Magnoliopsida > Santalales > Viscaceae > Viscum > Viscum album. Next base: position 401,123,348 of record OY728130.1, read on the forward strand.
ACATTATCTTTCCATTTTATTTAAATCGTCAAATAATGATGTCATCGCTGCATCATTATTATGTCATAAATAATTTAATTTATTTAATGTCTAAAAATCATAAAAAATATACTATGATGTAGGAAATATTTGTATCTTTCCAATTACTATTTATAATCAAATATCTGATCTTTATAACCCCATGTAAAAATTGTTTTTGTAAAACATATTATGTTTGTGTCATTTTTACTTTTACATTTAATAAAAAGTTATTTATGTCATTTCCCAACCAAAATGACTCCATGGGGTCCTCAAGTTGACCCATGGCATGTCTTGGTCGGCCATGACACAACCAATAAGGTTGGGACATTTGTCTAGGTCATTGCATATTATTAAAGCATTATTTATACCGTAAACTACGCTAATTACCACTAATCGCGATTAAGAACTTAATAAGTTACTATTCACCAAAAAAATTATTATAATCTCATTGAACCACATTTTACTTCTTAATGACAACCATGTATGTCGGATTTTCAAAATTCAATACACATTAGTGGTAAACTTTCATTTAACTGAAAAATCAGTTTGCTTGATTACCACTTAGTGGTTTCACTATTCATCAAAAATTGACGTTTTTCAGAAAATTACCAAAAATTCACCCTAAGCTATATTTGATATTCCAAATTCAAAAATGAAGTCTATTTTACAAAATTAAAATCATATAAGTCACATTAATTAATTTAATAATTAATTCCCGCTGCCAGAGCAAATAGCGTGTTTTTACAAAACAATAAGTATCAAAAGATTGACACCAGTTTAAGTCTAATTTCAAAGTGAAATTGATTCCAATGACCACCATTGGATAAAATGGTAAAAATATATTCTAATTTAACTTCAAAACCTATTCAAAACATAATCTAATCATATAAATAAATTAGATTAAAAAGCAGTTTTGATGTAAAATGCAGTATTTTTCACTATTCATTAAAAAATGAATATTGTCAGAAAATTACCAAAAATTCACACAAGGTAAATTTTGATGTCCCAATCATAAAGGATAAGTATATTTTGACAAAAATAGTTTATAAAATTGTCAAAATATAGATTCAAAAATGGTTTGCCATCAAAAGGCAGTAAAACAATCTTTTAAGAATATTAGTGTATTCCATGCATAAGATTGTATTTATTTTCATTTTAAGCCTCTATAACACTATCTTAATCATTAATAAACATAGATAAAAATATCTATTATTCTTTACTTACTTGGGATGTTACATATATGATATTTATTAGTTGATAGAACTTTAAGAATAATATTTTTATATGTTTAGGTGTTGTTTTTTCCCTTAACATTTTGTATCAAAATTCTTTAGCCTTGTTTGACAATTATAGCGATAACGATGTTTTTACACATGAGGTGTAAATATGTTTATAATTAAAAGTGAATTGGGGCATATTGGGAAATGATTTTATATATTATAAATTATCACAATCACATGGTTTATGATTGGATTTTAAAAATTCTAAATCATATAACATAATATTATTTATTATATTATATCATAAATTCCAAATTCTTCCCAGTTAATTTATGTTTACATTATTAAAATCAAAAAAATATTAAAATTAGAATATATACATTATTAAAAAACAAAAATGTTATATTTATCCAAAAAAATAATGGATAATGAAAATTATTTAAAATTATACTACTTTTAAAATTTCTAAATTAATTTTCATTATAATTATATTTATTAAATAATTACTATGTCATTGTATCATATGCATTTAGGGTAATTATTTCATCTATTAAAATTATAAATAATTGAAAAATATAAAAATAATCATGTATATTTAAATTTAACATCAATAACAGAATAGAGGATGATGCAATATCTATCAAAATATATTGTACATATGAAAACATATAAGCTAATATTCTTTTCTTTTTTTTTGTAGGTATTATAAAGGATAAAATGATGGAAAATAGAAACAAAAGACCATATATTTTACTTTTTGATGATTTTTAACAAGATATATTAATCAAATAAAATTAATTGAAGTGTAAGGGAAATTTTCTTATCCATGTCATTTTAATTTTATCCTTAATTACACAATTCACCCATGATAGTTGTAACAAATTACAATAGTTATTGTACATAATGTTTAAAAATAAAAGGTAAATATATACCATATTTTGACCTAATGAATAAAACTATGGAATGAATTTTTCATGATTCAAATCATATAATAACCATAATATAAATTAAAATTAATCTGAAAAAAATGACGAATGTAGCAACTCAGGTTTTGTCCAAATCATACTTTTTAATATTCTTATGAATAATTCCAGAGCTACATGTGAATACTGTGTGCGATTCTGATGCCTGATGTGCCCGAAATTAATTTTATAAAAATATTAAGTGTTTCTATACTATGCACGTGGTGGGGGTGTGTTCTCTCCTAAATGGCAGCTCATAATGAGAATCTGGGGGCACAGTTGTGTCTGAAGCCTACCATTTACCCTAGGTGGGGTGTAAACTTTGTTGGTGCAGGCCTACTGTTGAGAAAAACCACTAGGGTAATTTTTGCAAATAAATGGAAATGATTTATTATGAGCGTTGGCCCGAATAACTTCTCAAAGGGGTCTCGTATCTAAAATCTAAGTCCGCTGTTGCGTTTAGAACGACACGTTTACCCTAGGGGCGACCTAATCTCCTCCGCGTCGGGAGGTCTAGCTGGGAATGTTAATTAATTAATTAAGTGGGGGGGGGATCAATCAGACCCAATCCCCCAACTCCCTCATCCCACAAGTGACATACCTTCTCCACCTACTCTACCTCCTCCTTCATTTCTTCAACAAATCTAGCTGCGAACGACCGTTTTCAGTGTCGATCGTCAGCAGATCGAGCTTCAGGGCGTCGTAGGCGTCGTTTTGTACCTGACGCTTCGGCGATCTACCAACAGGTAGGTGATTTGAGTTTTTACCCCCAATCCCATTTGTGCTGAATTTTTCTTCATTTTGAATTTGAAGCAGTGTAGAAGGGGTCTCGAGTGTCGTGGAGACACCTCCGGATCAAAAAACTGACCACCGGGGTGGTCCCGGCGGTCTGCGGAAGTCTCGCCGGTGCGACATCGGCGCGGCGGTGCACTACCCAGGGCAGAATAGGGACACGGTCCCATAACAGGGAGGGCCGCCGCACGACGGTGGGCCATCGCCTAGGGCGGGCCTGCGGCTGGCCCGGCTCAGGCTGGCCGGACCGGCCTGGGGGGCCGGTCCGGATCAGTTTTCATCCAGGGGTTCTTTAAACCCCCACAAATTGCAAACCAAGTGTCCATTTCACATGTTGTCTACGACCGCACAACCCTAGGATTAATAGTAACATTTTGTAATAGGTTCGAAAATTTTTCAGTTTGGGTCCATGATCAGGGGTCACGAAATATTGAATAATAATAAAATTTTATTTATTATTCAACTTCGACTGACTATAACATTTTCCTAGAACATCCGAGTGACGTGTCGTCAGTGAAATTACAATCCAAATGGTAATGTAGATGTTTTGAAATATATTTTGGGTGTTGGGACCAGGATTGGGGTGTCGGCCCCATGAGGACGGTTTCGGCGTTTGTGGAAAAAACAACTTTCTCACCAGGAGTCGGATTTTGGATGATGAATAGTCGAACCTATGTGTTTTTCTGAGAGGATCACAATGGTGTGATACATTCGATGTGCTCTGGGATTGAGACATGGGACCCATGAGGACCAGTGTTTTTTAATAGTATCTTTTTAACTGGATGTCTGTTTTGGGCGAGTAAACAGCCTATCCTTCATGTTTTTCACGTGGATCGCAATGTTGGTCTCTATATTAGCCTTGGATGTATAGGGTGTAGCGTTGTGGAATGTCTCTTAGGTTAGTGACGTTTGGACTAGAGTTGGTTGAGGGTACTCCCTTGGTTTGTTCCTACGAGTGTTTTCGTGTCTCGATATCGGCCTTAGAGGTACGCATTTTGGCATTGTGGCAGGTCGCTTGGGTTAGCGACATTTGGACCAGCAGTGTTTAAGGATACTCTCTTGGTTAATTCCTATGAGTTTTGGTACAACATTATAACCTTAGTATTGGATTGTGATTCTCTCTATGGGATGTTTAATCTTTTATACATGTGGCATCCCTTCGGTGGGCCTGAAGAGGGATCATCTAACATCGTTTCCCTAGATCGCGTTCTTGGTATCATTGTGACCGATTATCCATGGGAGGAGATCCCCAATATAGTAGGTTAACCCTGGTAGGGTTTGTGGAATCATCAGGAATATGATCCCCTATGTAGTGTACCATGCTCAGTAGGGTTGTGGAATCGTCGTGTATACCATTTCATACTCAACATGAAGATTATAGAAGGGTTGTAGTATCGTTGGTTATACGATCCCCTACTCAGGTCTTGGTTTCAGTAGGTTTGGTGCATCATCGATTCCATCCCCTACGATGCGAGCTATACCAGATGGGGTTTCAGTATCATCGGGACCACCTTGACAGGCAACGATTCTCTATCTGAGTGACGTGTTTCTGTTGAGCACTAGATCGGGTTGTGGTATCCCCCAGCGGATCCTGGGGGTGATCCCTTATCTATGAGATCTTCGTATACCGGTGTGGGTTCTATTATCCCTTAGCGGACCCTAGAATTTATCTCCTATCCGAGGAGTTTGGTGGTTATGTTGTTTCGGCGAGCTTTCCTCAGTGACGATATCGGACGAGCATGATCTCTCGGGTGAGAGTCTGAGATGTTTGTGTGGACCCGATGGAGTGTATCTCTCGGACGAGTGTCATCTAGGATTAATGTGATTGTGGAGTGTGTTCTCCTGGTTGGAAACCATTTCTGGTGATGAGGGCGGTACCTCTTGTGACTTGGTGTGTGTATTGAGTATATATTGATGTTCATTGTATATGTGTGGACATATATCTATGTGGATTCTCCTAGTATATCTTTGGGCGTATACCTGAGTGAATGTTCATGATATATTTATGGGTTTATACCTGATAATATGTTCAAGGTGTATGTAAGGGCATACACCTGAATTGATCTAACAAGTTTTGTTAGCCGAGGATGGTCTCGAGATGCAGTTTCTCTCTCATCTGGGTTCCCTCTGGCTCGGGATGAGCGGACTTTTGCCTTTTAGTTTATCTCTTCTTTTGGGTTTTTGGGTGCCTACTGAGTATTTTCATTCTCACCCCTACACGGGCTTTACCCGCACATTTTTGTGTCTTGTGCGAACAACAAGCCTTTCGACAGAGTCTCATGAGGACCCGATGCAGGTGGAGCTTTGTGAGTGAGACTGACCAAGGTATTTCTCAGAGCTGTGTTGAGGAGCTTACCAGTGGGTTCTTTTGACATCAATCCCCTCATTCTAAGCAGGTTGGATGCTTTTGTTGTTTCCCGTTGGTGGGACCTGTTTTTCCCTTTTTGTACTACTGTTGCACTCTGGTTTGGGATTGTTGTATGCATGCATTTACTATTCAGTTTTATATACCTCTGCACTATTTCATGGAGGTGTATGTGGGTGCTTGTGTATAATTCCCTTAGGCTAATGCCTCCCTTGTGTGTGATAGCCTACTCGGCGCTAGTCGCCAACCCCTATCCTATTGGAGTCGGGCTTAGGGAGTCACGGCTCGAGCCCCGTTAGGTCGAGTCATGATAAAGTGGTATCAGAGGTGGTTCCACCTTTGGGATCTCATAGCATAGATAGTCTAGTTGTGAGTTTGGATTGGGTTGCAAAGCGGTAGTGTTAGGATGTTTCGATTTTGGCTTTTAGGTTAGGGACTCCAGTGTTGGTGCAGTGACTAACATATCCATTCACCTTGACTCTGACAACCTGATTTTCGACTCGGGATGTTTTTACACTAGTCACATGGGAAAAATAATGGTACATACATCATATAAGAGGATTTTTTTGGTTTCCCTTGTTATTCTTGTCTCAGATCTCTAGATATACTCTTTGACTATAATGCGTCTTGATTTTATTTCAGGATACCTCTATGACGAAATCCAGTGAGGGTTCTAAAACAAGATTGTGGTGATGATCCACCCTGTGTAAAGGCTATAGACCAGGGTGTAGGTTCTGTGGCTACACCTCTAGGTGAACCACCTATTGATCCACCACCTTTCGAGAATCTGTGTTTGCCGGTAGTGTAGGATGAGGTTGCATACAGGATGAGTGCAGATCACAAGCTCTAGAGGCAGCGACCTCTAAGGTTCCGAGGTGATCCAGACCCTCAGGAAGCTGATGAGAGGCATGAAGCAGTCACCTGTGTTTTATACATTGTGAGGACACCTACGGATTAGATGGTGGTCCTAGTAGCGAGCCTTCTGCATGTTTTGGTTGGGCGATGGGGGGGTTTGGTGATGCAGTCCCACGACGAAGAGAGGCTCACGTGGGCAGAGTTTGAGCTAATCTTCATGGAAGAGTTATATTCAGTGATGATGAGGTCAGTGGGGATCCAGGAGCTTTTGTAGTTTTTGCAGGTGGGAATGACTGTGTTAGAGTACTCAGCGAGGTTTACAGACCATTTTCCCTACTCGCTGGATATGGTTCGAGACTCGTTCATTAGGGCTCGGACCTTCGAGCAGGGCCTACGCAGATACATCTAGGAAGGTGTGGTTTTCTTTTGTCTGACCACCTATACTGGAGTATTTGTGAGAGCCTTGGTGGTGGAGAGATTTCTGGCTGAGCAGATTCAGGCAATCAGTATTGGGCGCGTAGCAGCTGATGTGTCGACAACTTGTATCCGGTGGTAGGCATATGGTTCTGGACATGGTCGGCATATTAGGATGTGACGCTAGGATGGATGATCTAAGGTTCAGGGCTCACAGGAATCGCATGCCAGTTTTGGTCAGTCGCAAGAGAGGCGGTGTTACACTTGCGATGTTCGGGGACATCTCGCTAGAGATTGTCTGACCCATCATGCTGATGAGAGGGAGTCGGTTAATAGACCTCCATGACATAGGCAAAGTCTCGTGTTTGGATGTCCGCAGGGTGGTAGACGTGGCAATGGAGCTGGTGCAGGAGTGGAAGGTGGTAGGCAGCATCAGGTGCCACCACCACCACCCCCAGGTGGTCTACGCCGAACTCAGAGAGCTAGAGGGAGAAGGTGAGGATATCTGCAGTCCTTGGAGGTTGTTGGACCAGAGGCTCTGCTGATGGACAGAGGTACGCCTTGTGTCCTTTATACTTTCTGTAGCAGTTTTGATATACACTGTTTAGCGGTACTCTTCTCTTTCTGTTGCTTACTCGAGTTTTGTTCAGGGAATTGGTAAGACCCTTTGTGGGTGTTGTACAGCGTGCTTCGAATTCATGAGTAAAACGGATCCTTCCCCCACCGAGACGTGTTTTAGTGATGCGATAAAAACAGTGCGGGGTGAGTCAGTGCTGCCCAAAGCAGGTAGTGTTGAGGTGTGGTGAATGAGTCCCTCTGACTTATGTGTTAGAGAAGGGGTGTTTATTGGCAAACTCCCTGGCGTGGGAGACCCAGTTGAGGGTTCAGTTTCTTTCATTGTGCTTATGGTTTTTCGGGGATGAAAAGTTATAAGGTGTGGAGGATGTAGAGACTCTAGTTTTGGCCCTATCATGCTTTGAAATATTCTAATTAATAAATCCAGATCTATGGGTGAAGACGGAGTGCGATTCCAAAGGTCTGGCGTGCCCGGAAGTATTTTTATAAAAATATCAAGTATTTTTATACTATAAACGTGTAGAGGGAGTGTAATCTTCTAAAAGATAGATCATAATGGAAATCCGAGGGCACGGTTGCGTCTGGAGCATGCCGTTTACCCTAAGTGGGGTGTAAACAATGCTGGCGTGAGACTGCTATATAGAAAAGCCACCAGGGGATTTTTTGTAAATAAATGAAAAAGTTTCTTTATGATCGTCATCTCAAGTGTTAATTAATTAATTGGGGGGAATTAATCAGACCGTATTTGACCATTCCCTCCTACCGCAGGTGACATCCCTCCTCTCCCTCCTCTCCCTCCTCTTCCGTTTCTTCGCCAAATCGAGTTGCGAACTACTGTTTCCAGCGCCGAACGACAGCGAATCGAGCATCAGGGCATCGCGGGTGTTGTTTTGCACCCGAAGCATCAGTGATCCGATAGTACGTAGGTGATTTGGGTTTTATCCCTTGATATCGTTTCTCTTGTGTTTTTCTTCATTTTGAATTTGTAGCAATGTACAAGGGGTCCTGAGGATCTCGCAAACACCTCCAGATCGAAAAACGGACCACCAAGGTGGTCTCGGTGGTCTGCGAAAGTCTCGCCAGTGCACCGCCTAGCGTAGTGGAGGGCCACAGTCCCGATGTGGGGTGGGCTGGTTTGGGCCGATGCGGGACGGTTCAGGCCAGCCGGACCGGCCTGGTTGGGCCGGTCCGACCCATTTTCCGTCCAGGGGTTCTTTAAACCCCCACATATTGCAAACCAGGTGTCGGTTTTGCGCACCATATATGGTAGCACGACCCTAGCAATGATAAGAACCTTTTAGGATAAGTTCGGGAAATATTCGGGATAGATCCATGATCCAGGGTCATGAAACATTGAATAATAACAATTTTTTTATTATTATTCTATTTCGACCAACCGTAACTTTTTCTTAGAGCATCTGATTGACGTGCCTTCAGTGGAATTGCAATCCAGATGGTAAAGCAGAAGTTTTGAGATAGATTTTTGGTTCTAGGACCAAGACTGGGGTTCAGGCCCCACGTCGCCTGGTTTTGGCATTTATAGAGAAACACAATTTTCTCACCAGGAGTCCGCTTTTGGCAGATGAATAGTCTATCCTATGTGTTTTTTCGAGAGGATTGAAATGGTATGATCTATTTGATGAGTTTTGTGATCGAGAAGTGGCCCCCATGAGGACCTATGGTGGTGAATAGTGTCTTTTTCACCAGATGCCTGTTTTGGATGAGTATAGAACCTATCCTATGTGTTTTTCCATGTAGATCGTGATGGTGGTCTCGGAATCTACTGTGGAGGTACGTGGTGTGGAATTGTGGTAGGTCTCTTGTGTTAGAGACTTTTGGACCAATAGTGGTTGAGGATAATCGCTTGGTTCATTCCTACGAGGGTTCGATCATCTTGGTATCGGCCTTGGTGGTACGGAGTGAGGCATTGTGGCGGGTCGCTCGGGTTAGCGACGCTTGAACCATCAGTGGTTGAGGGTACTCCCTTGGTTCATTTCTATGAGGTTTCATGTGGAATACCAACCTTATTATAGGTTTTTTATCCTCTCTATTAGATTTTTAATATTTTAGAGTTGTGGAATCCCTCCGATGGGCCCGGAACTGGATCCTCTAGCATTGTTTCCCTAGATCGTGTTCTTGGTATCGCTATAACTGCTTATTTACAGGTGATGATCCTCTATCTAGTAGGTTAACCCTCATAGGGTTTTTGGCACCATCGGGAATCTGATCCCCTATGAAGTGGGTTGTGCTTAGTAGGGTTGTGGCATCGTAGGGTATATGATCCCCTACACAGCATGAGGATTATAGTAGGGTTGCATTATCATTGTTTATATGATTCCCTACTCAGCACGTGGTTTGGGTTGGGTTTGTGCATCGTCGGTTCAATCCCCTACTACGCGATTTATACCAAATGGGGTTTCAGTATCGTCATGACTGCCTTGACGGGCGACGATCCTCTATATGAGTGACATGTTTCTGTCAAGCGCTAGATCGGGTTGTGGTATCCCCCATTGAATCATAAGAGGGATCCCCTATCAATGAGATTTTCATATACCAGTGTGGGTTCTAGTATTCCCTAGAAGACCCTAGGAGCGATCCCTTATCTGATGAGTCTATTGGTTATGTTGTTTCAGCTATATTTCCTCACTGATGATATCCGACGAGCATGATCTCTTGGGTGAGCACCTGAGATGTTTGTGTGGGACCTGATGGAGTGAATCTCTTGGACGAGTGTCATCTGGGATGACGGTGATTATGGAATGTGTTCTCCTGGTTGTGAACCATTTTTGGTGATGTGGTCGGTACCTATTGTGGATTGGTGTTTGTATCATGTATATCTGGATGTTCATGGTATATGTGTGGACATAAATCTATGCGGATGCTCCTGGTATATCTTTGGGAGTATACCTGAGATAATTTTCATGATATATGTATGGTCATATACCTGAGAATATGTTCAAGGTTTATGTATGGGCATACACTTGAATTGATCTGACTAGTTGTGTTAGCCGAGGATGGTCTCGAGATGGAGTTTCTCTCTCGTCTGGGTTCCCTCTGGCTGGGATGAGCTGAATGTTTCCTTTCATTTTCTCTCTTTTGTTTTGGGTTTTTGGGACTGTTACTGAGTATTTTTATACTAACCCCTACATGTTATTTTCCCGCACATGTTTGTGTCTTGGGCAGACCACATGCCTTTCGACGGAGTCCCAGGAGGACCTAGAGCAGGCAGAGCTTTATGAGTAGGATGAAAGGGGTGTTTACCGGAGATGTACCGAGGAGCTTACTGGTGGTTTATTTTGATAGAGATCCCCTCCTTCTAAGCAGGTTGGGCACTTTTTTAGTTTTCCTTTGGTGGGAATTGCTTTTCCCTTTTTGTATTGTTTTTCCACTCTGGTTTGGGATAGTTGTATGCATGCATTTTCTATTCAGTTTTATATATCTTCGCAGTGTTTCATGGAGGTGTATGTAGGTACGTGTGTATATGTACCTTGGGCTAGTGCCTCCCTTGTGTGTGATATCCTACTCAGTGCTAGTCGCCAACCCCTGGCCTATTGGAGGTGGGATTGGGGAGTCACATCTTGAGCCCCGTTGGGTCAGATCGTGACAACGAAAAACCAATTTTTAGAAAATTTCATTTATGTTTTGATATATATTAATACATAATTCAGGATATATATCATTAAAAATCCTATAACATGATCATTTTACATAAAAATAAACTATATAAACTATAAATTTAATCCAAAAAATGATTTTTTTTCCAAAATACATTAAAAGGAAATATAAATTTCAATAAATACATTAAATTCAATATTTATTAACAAATTAATATTTTTAGAAAAATCACTACATTTCATAACAAGATATTTTTATATATTTATTTGAAAAAATATAATATATTTAATATAAAAATATTAAATTTATTCAAATTATTTATTATATTATATTAGAAAAATAATTAAATCCTATTTTTTAATAAATGATTTTTTATGAATACAATGAATTTACAAAAAAAGAGTGGTAGTTCCTTACTAATTAAGCATATAGTTGAATTAATATTTAGCCTTTATATATATTTCATATTTTGGTTATTCTTTTTGATTCTTATAAATTCAACTACTACATTATAACAATAATATAATATTTCATGGTTCATCAAATCAGTTAGTTTCAAATATGGTATGTTAGTGAATAAATATTGATGTTAAAATATATTGATATAAAATCCTCAAACAATTAATAAATTTTTTCCTCAAATAATTATAAGGGTATAATAAATCAAAGGTCTAATATTAAAATTTATTTTACTGAAATCCCAAATAATAAAATGTGTTATCAAAACAACATATTAATAAGAGATAAAGAGAAATTTGAAGGTCATCAAGAATAAAACATTAATAGGTTTCTAATATGGTAAACATTGGTGGATGTAAATATATATATATTATGTTTATTTATAAAGTAATTATGGAGAGTTATATAGATCATTAATTTCAAGAAATTGAATTATCATGGGAAATTTATGGACCAAAAAACCATAAAAAGAAGTTGGAAAAATACCATCAATTCATCATAAATGAAGCTAATATGATAATTTTTTTTGATTAAATATCCTTGTCCTATTGATGATTACTTTTAATATCAAATAGTCTAGAAACATAAATAAGTATACTTCACATGTAGAATTTAATCCTATAATAATTTTCTACTCTAATCTAATATTTTCTTCCAAATGATGTGTAATCATAATGATTTGTTCATGAAAAATCACTAACATAAAATTATAATGGATTATATAATATTATAAAAATATAAAAAATATAGTAATACAATATTTATATATTAACTAAAATAAAAATGGTTGTCTTAATGTGTAACAACCCAATACTCTATGGAATGCTTCCTTTTAAATAATTCAATACTTTCTGGTTCAAGCAACACTATGTTTGAGCACACCATGATCTATCAAACTAGCTATTTAAAAAGTAGTTATTAATATTATAACAAAATTATTAAATTTATATATTAAATAATCGATCTAAATATTTTAAATCCATCTAGATGATTTTATAAGAACATGATAATAATTAATCTAATTTTACACGTTAAAAATATATTTTTTCTAAATGTAATTTCATAGCCATTTAATGGGGAACCCATTTTAAATCTAATACATGACACTTTTATATGTTTAATTTGAAAAATTAAATTTTTTTATATGTGTAACAAAAAATTTAATTTGGTTTGATTTTTGGTATTTTTCTAGCATGTTTTAGATTTTTATGAATAGTGAAAATAATTAAATTTAATTGAAAATAACATTATTCATTGAAATAATTTATAATAATAATTTATAATTTTATTTTGTTTTAATGTATAGTAATATTATATTTTTAAAATCTAATATATTTTAAGAAATTGTAATTATTTCTACATTAAAATTGGATTTAAACACACATCACTCTTTTGATGGGTTTTACTTTTAAAACCCCATTTTATTGTAATGTCAACAAGAATAATATTAATTTAATTACGAAAACATCTGTGTTTTGAATTTTAAAAAGTAGAATTAATAATTGGAATCAGTGGGTCCAAATTATTTAAATAGTTTTATTTTATTTTTTCCATTATGAATAGTAACTTACTAATTTTTTAATTAAAGTAGTTAAGTGTAAATTTGGGTAATTAAGGGAAAAAATAAATTATAAAATTGCCATAATAACTATAAAAATCACATTAGATGAATAAATTAGACACTTATCATTTAATGTTCAAAATTTAATCATTTAATGGACATTTTTCCATGAATATGACATGGATATTATTAAAATCAATGAATATGAAAAAAATGTAACAACCTCATTTCATATAAGTATAATAATTGTTATATAGAGTTAACTGAGACATAACATTTATAATAAATAGTCTATGAACAGATAAATTAATTTTCTAAATCATATTAATTTATTTATATTTTTTATATGTTAAATAATTACTTCTAATGATGACACACTAGTAAAGAATAATTTAATTTATAAATAGAAATATAAAATAAAGGATATTATAAATATTACAATAAATATAATTTTACTACATTAATGATGTATATGAATTTTATCGATACCCCAAATATGTCAGTGACATATTGGATTTATGTTTTTGAAGTTTTCAAATTTGATTGATTTTCTAAAAAAGGAAATTATTGAATTGTATTAATATTGGCATAAAGATAATTTAAAATAAATAATATTTTATTGAATGATATAAATATCATAAAAATCGCATGTTCGAGAATATAACTAATATAATGTTACATATGTCATAAATTAACAATTTTAAAATTTTATGATGTTTTATAGTGTCCTTATTAACAATATATTATAATAAGAAATTTAAACATGGTAAGAGTTAAGCAGTTTAACTATGGGCTGAATCCAATCAATATGGTTAATTTTGTGAACTAAACTTGTATAAAAGTCATTTATTGATAGGATTTAGACCAATAATAAACTCATTCATTAAACAACCTACTTTGTATCTATTTTAAAATGCAAATAAATTTATATTAAAATAATATTTCTGGCATTTCCAAAAGTTCCCCCCTTTCTTATAAAAGATATCATCTCCTTCTCCTTTATTCACACCTCTAAATCCATTTTTATCATCCAAAACCTACCTATTAAACCTCCAATATTCCCTTAATTCATACCAGATTCAATACATATGTATTATATCTATCTTATGAAGTACTATTATGAAAATTTAATAGAGATACTCAAGAAGAGGTAATTGTTTTACCATTTCAATTAAATTTATCTTATTTTTATACTTATTCTTCCTAGGTTGTTTCCATAATAAATTAATAAAAACAATATAATATTCATTCTGAGATAACATTAAAACTATGAGATACATATATTCCTTCTATTTTCCATCAAACAAATAATAATATCACCATGTCTGTGTACATATGACTTATTGTTACCATGTCGTGGTGTAATTTGTTACTCAACACAACATTATTTGTTTGGTTATAATGATGAGTATAGTAGATATAAATAATTAATCTTAATTATAATGATTATTTATAATTAATATACCTTCCAATTACACCCCATTTAACTGTTGGAGTTGGTGTTCTAGAACCAACTACTTTGTACTTTATTCATTAAATAAAAGCCTTATCACATCTTGATTGTTCTTCTGTGTGACATGTCATGTGATAATGTCCTAAGGACAGCTGTTGCATTAAAGGGTCATAGAGGATCCCTACTATGATGAGAACCTGGAAGTGCCATAACACTGTTCTTGAATGTATGTTCTATGGCCGGATGATATTATTTGAGGGACACAAATATTATAGGTCATTAGGGGTGAGGACTCATAAAGCATTGAGGCACCTTCTCATGGTGTGCGCCCTTGGTAATATCCATGAGGATATTATGAGAACGAGACCTGCCAGTAGAAAATCCACATTTCATAGTGTCATTGGATGTTCTTATCTACGGATGTGTGTATTGATCCTTAGATTTTAAGATTATTATTAATGGGTATTACAACTCGCGCACTTAGATGTATTGACGAAAACTGTGACGACACATTGTTCGCAGCGAGGTAGGATACATTGGGTGTGTCACGAGTAATACCACATTAATAGATAATGCAAGAAAGGATTTGTCCTTTACGTTCCATAACGGAATTAGATATCTCAGGCCCTTTGATGGAATTGATATAGCCTAAATAAATCCATGGACATGGTAAGGTATGGGCAAGTTCAATTTCGGGAAGTCAAAGAAAGAATAATTAAGCACATGGGTTGATGGCACTAGCATGAAATCCACTTGATTGGAGATATCGAGAAAAAGGGATTATATTACATGGTAAGCGTTCGTAGGAGGTAACACGTCATTGCGGAGTTAACTACTTTCTATATGGGTGCCTTAGCGTGTTGCTAGACGCTAACCTTGGACTTTAGGCAGTCTCAGCCTAATGCCACTGAGGAAGAGTCCTAGAGGGTCAGACACTAAGTGTGTCCATGTATCTCAGTTAAATATTAATTTAACAAGTTAAATAAATATTATTCCTGACTATGGTTTAATAATTATTTAAGGATGTCTGATCGCATTTATTTTGACACTAGTTATTCGAGAGAATATATTGTGGACGAAATAATATATTTATTAGCGAGTAATGCAGTTAAATTTATTTAAGAAATAAATAGTCATTACTCAAGGTCTAATAAATGTGGTGGAGAAAAAAATGGAAAATAAAAGTACACACCATGAATATTAAATATACACGCCGTGTAGTTTTATGGAAGAAAAGTACACGCCGTGTATTAATTATTACACGCTGTGTAGTTTTTCCAGTTGGGATTTTGAGGATTTAAAATTATTTTATTAAATGATATTTATTATAATCAGCGTGGGTGCATGTCAAGGAATTAATAATTCGACATGGGGGGGGGTTCAATAAGAGTTAATGAAATAAATAAAACGCGTAACGCGTTTATTTATTTTCATAACTATATTAACCTCAAACATGATTATAAATATCCTCACAACCCCAACATTTTGAAGATCCATTGTTGTGCAAAACAGATTTGGAAATACTCTCAAGCCAAGAGAGAATTCCCTTTCCACCAAGAACGCCCTCAAGTTACGAGAGCAAGATCCTCCACCGGATCAAGGCGGTCGAAGGCGGACATCGAAAGCGAAGGTTCTTCCATGCTAACACCCGAAGATCTCTTCGGCGACGTCCGAAGATACGTGACACTCGTGTGGATCACCGCTAGAGGAATCCTACACTTGGATTCTACGACGCAACGACGGATCACCGAATCATGACCAGACACATCAACGAAGAAAGAATTCCAACGAGGTAATTCTTATGCATTAATTAAATTAATTATAATCAACATATGATGATCCTCCTCAAGGGTTCTAGGACTCTTCTTTTCTTTTCGTTCTTCATTCTATTCCAAAGATTCAGTGTTTTATATCATGACAGATCTCAGATTGAACGTTGTTTAACGTTAAAATTAATGATGGGCAAACCCACCAATGCGCTTTCACTACGCCTGGAACATTCAAGTGGTATCAGAAGGTTTATATCGTTGGTTATAGTTATTTAGTATTTCGTTGGTGATTTACGCATTTAATAATTTAGTTATTTCAATTCATGTTTAATCGTTCTGGAAATCAGAATCTCGAGATCTGTTCCTCTTCCCTCGTTTCCCGTTCACCTCACAAAATAAGTTTTTTTCTTTTAATTTTGATTAAAATAAAATAGATGAACTCATCCAGAGGATCCAAACGTTTCTGGCCATATAACACCAGAATACACGGCGTGTATTCGGAAGTACATGCCATGTAGTCTAGGTTCAATGCATTGACTGATCTGCCAAATCAGGCCATGTATTGGATTCTTTCTAAGAATTTAAGACACCATGTGTTGACCAGAAACAGGTGGCACACGGTTTCCAGAATACACACCGTGTGGTCCAATGAACATGGAGTGCAGTCCCTTCGGGTTAGGGTTGGTTCGTGTACTCCGTACACGGCCTGCCCGGATGGAAACCGTGTAACACGGAAACTACACGGCGTCTGTCCCACTGTACACGTCGTGTACTCTAAAGATTTCCGAAGTACATTAACATGCCTTATCCCCGGGCGTGTACTTCGGATGGACGTTGAAGAAAAATTACACGTCGTGTAGTCGGAACTACACACCGTGTACTCACCCAAATTACACAGATTTATTAAAATTTATTATTATATTATACAAACCCTTGAGACGTGTACCATGGTGCAGGCATAAAGATGAGGCACAACACGTGATGGGTGTTTTATATATATATGTTTAATTTAACATCTGCGTAATAAATGGGAATTCACCGGGTTGCCTCCAAGGTACAAGTTACGTACAAGGAAAATTTTAAATGAATTTATTTGTTTCAAATTATGATGGATGAGAATCTCAAGGAATTTCAGAAAAAGGGATTTAAGTTAAAAGGATTGATAAATTAAAGATTATTAATTGATTCGAGTGTGATTTATCTTAAACAAGAACGATTAAATAATTGAATGCTAGTTTTATTTATGCGTATATATCATTGCATGTATGGATGATCATGAGCTAGACCAAGACCTTTGTATGTGAATGGTTTCTTTTAATTAATTTATTTAAATTAAATTTGTTGGACGGCCAGCCATCTCCTCATTAATATGTAGGGCCTGTATGCCCAAGGATTCTTTTATGTAAAAACCCCTTTTACCCCTCACCTGCGTGTGAGAAAAATCCATACGTAATGGATGGAGCTCTCAAGCTAGTGGAGGTGGCTCAAGTCAGGAGCCAAGGTGAAACCAATCCAAGGAGATACAAATGTGGACGGGTGGAAAGGTGTAAAAACGAACCCAAAAGGTTCAAGGTGTTTCTCCCCTAGGTCTTGAGTTAGTTTATCAACCGCTAGATAAACTAACCAATAGAAAAGCTCATGATCATACCATTTATTTTATTTCTGTCAGTTGCACGGTTTATTTATCGTGGGTGTGTTGTCACGATCAAACAATTAAAGAATTAAACGAGCATGCAATATGGAACTAAAATAAAACTGGATTATACGTAAATATTATCTTAGACATGGTTAATCACTTAAGTATATCCCACTTAATATTAACAAGCATGTAATCAAAGATAAGAAAATGGCAATTTACATATAAGGATTAAATCCCTCAAAATAAATATTATGTCGGCATAGCCTTCCATAATCTTGGTTAGAATCGAACCATAGTTCAAAGTGCATGACCAACCCTAGTTGGGGTGCTTTCAATTATCGAGGAATTCTAATTCAAGGTTTTGGGTTGACTTGACTTGGTTCACATCGAGGGTTGACTGCCATAGCAGGACTTGGTGTGACCAAGAGAAAAAGGTTTAGGAAATCCAAAAAGGATTTTATGATTGGGGAGTCCACTCAATGGATCAAGGAACTGCGAGTTAATGTAGTTGGCATTTGGAATGCCTACATAAAACCATCCATGTTTCTTGACCAACCCTAGTTGGGGTAATGCGATGGGAAATATGGATCCTTGCCACTAGAATATTCATGCAATAGAATATTCCGAAGTCAATGGTGAGGTCTATTGGATTGCGATAAAATAATGGGAGACTAATAAGTATTAATTTATTTACTTGTCTCAATTTTTGTAATAAAGTACTAAATCTTTGCTGATCTTAATTTGTAGAAACGACAAGAAAATGACTTCAAACATATCATTGCGCACCATACTCGAAAAAGGAAACCTTCTCACTGGCACCAATTTCCTAGAGTGGCAGAGGCGTTTACGCGTCGTCCTTCGCCACGAAAGGAAATTATATGTGCTGGAAGAGCCTATTCTAGTTGCGCTTGGGAAAGAGGCTAGTGATGAGGAATTATCTCTCTACATGAAACACATGGATGATGCCACAGATGTCCAGTGATTCATGTTATCGGCCATGTCTAATGAGATCTTGAAGCAACATAAAAACATGCATGCGTATAGAATAATGTCTCACCTTAAAGATGTCTACCAAGAGAAGGCGAGACAGGAGAGGTATGAGATCTCTAATGCTTTGTTTACCATGAAGCTTGGAGAGTATGCGCCAGCTGGACCTCATGTGGTCAAGCTTATTGGATACATTGAACGCTTAGACATCTTAGGGATTAAATTCCCAGATGAGTTGCGTACAGATCTCATCCTATCATCATTTCCCAAGACCTTCTCTAGCTTCATTGTCAAATATAACATGAGCGGCAATGAGAAGATTCTATCAGAGCTTCTGACCTTGATTCGCCAGGTAGATAAGGACATGGGGCGTGACAAACCCGCGGTCCTTATGGTGAACAAGAAAAGGAAGGACAAGGCAAAGGGGCCAAAGACTTATAAACGGTCTGAAGCCCCCGAGCACCATCCCTCCAAGATGGGGAAGATCCAGAGCCAGGGCAAGGAACGGGAAGCAGTGTGTTTTGCATGTGGCAAGCAGGGGCACTGGAAGAGGAACTACACCCAGAAGCGTGGGGACGCTAAAGGTGCGTTCGTTATCAAGTGAAATCTTTCTATTTCTACACATTGGGTATTAGATATAGCTTGTGGGGCTCACATCTGTATTCAAATGCAGGAACCAAGTAGATATAGAAATATCGCCAGAGGAGAGGTGGATCATCGAGCTGCAAATGGAACAATGCTGGCTGCATTGGCTATTGGAGAATATCACCTCTCATTGCCAACTGGCATGATTTTGGTTTTACAAAACTATTATTTTGTGCCTAGTGTTACAAAGAACATAATTTCTGTATCTTGTTTGGATATGGATGGATTTATTTTCATGTTTGGAAATAAGGGTTGTATCTTTTATAAGAACAACGTATGTTATGGTATGGAACATTTGAATAATGGTTTGTATGTATTAAATTACGAAAACCAAGAGTTGGAAATCGATAACAAAACAAACTCGCATGACTCATACATCACCCAGTTATGGCATCACCGCCTTGGTCATGTGAACGAGAAGCGCTTGACAAAGATCTTCCAAGATAGCTATTTAGACTCTACTGAGCTAAAACCATTTGATAGATGTCACGCTTGTTTACAAGAAAAAATTACCAAACCGCCTTTTGGTGGACAATGTGAAAGGGCCACAGAGCTTCTAGGATTGGTACACACAGATGTGTGTGGACCATTTCCAGTAGAAGCTAGAGGTGGATATTCTTTCTTTATTACTTTTACTGATGATTTGAGTAGGTATGGCTATGTCTACTTAATGAGGTATAAGTCAGTGTCCTTAGAGAAAGTTAAGTAATTCAAGAATGAAGTAGAGAATCAACTTGCTAAGAAGTTAAAGAAGCATCAATTGGATTGAGGTGGAGAATATCTGAACCAAGAGTTCATCGATCTTCTACGGGAGTCTGGGATTCTATCTCAGCTCACTTCTCCTTATACACCACAGTGGAATGGTGTTAGTGAAATGAGGAACTGCACCTTGTGGGACATGGTGAGGTCGATGATGAGTCATGTGGATCATCCATTATCCTTTTGGGGATATGCATTACAAACTGCAGCATAAACATTAAACCGAGTACCAACTAAAGCGGAAAATGGAATTCCATCCGAGTTATGGAATGGAAGGAAACCCACTTTGTCGCACACACATGTATGGGGATGCGAGGCATTTGTTAAGGCCTTATCAGGCAACAAACTAGCACCCTAGGGAATGAAGTGTATCTTTATAGGATATCCCAAGGAAACGAAAGGATAATACCTATATAACCCCCAAGACAAGAAAGTGACTGTTGCCAGACAAGCCGTCTTTCTTGAGAGGGACCACATCCTCAAGAAGGATAGTGGGAGAAAGATTGAATTTGACGAAGTTGATGCTCAAGATACACTGGAGTTGGTACAGGAACAAGTTCCATAGGTCCCTGTGGAAGAGGTTCCAGAAACACAAGTACTGCGTAGGAGCTCAAGAGAGGTAAGGGAACCAGAGAGATTTGGTTTCCTAGTCACCGAGGATGGTGAATCGTTATTATTGGAAAATGATGAACCTCTCTCCTACAAGGATGTTGTAGAAATATCAGAAGCTGCAAGATGGCAAGAAGCTATGAATTCAGAGATGGATTCCATGTATCAGAACCAAGTTTGGGTTCTGGTCGATGAGCCAGTTGATGTAAAGCATGTTGGATGCAAATGGGTATTCAAAAGAAAGCTGGACATGGAAGGTCAAGTTAGCACCTATAAAGCAAGGCTAGTGGCTAAAGGATTCAGACAGTGTCAGGGGATTGACTATGATGAAACCTTCTCGCCAGTTGCCATGTTTAAATCCATAAGAATCATACTTTCCATAGCAGCTTACCATGACTACGAGATTTGGCAGATGGATGTCAAAACAGTATTCCTTAATGGGAACCTTCAGGAAGATTTCTATATGACATAACCAGAAGAGTTTGTGACACCAGGTGAAGCCAAACGGGTTTGCATGTTGCAAAAATCCATTTATGGATTGAAGCAAGCATCCAGGTTATGGAACATTCAATTTGATGAAGCCATAAAGGAATTTGGTTTCATTAAGAACGAATGTGAGCCACGTGTTTATAAGCGGTTTAATGGGAATGTGGTCGTCATCCTAGTGGTATATGTTGATGACATATTGCTTATTGGAAACGACGTACCAGCCTTACAGTCGGTTAAGGACTGGTTTAACAAGTGTTTATCCATGAAGGACTTAGGAGAAGCAGCCTACATTCTAGGGATCAAGATCATTCGTGATAGATCCAAGAGGCTGCTTCGACTAAGTCAGGGTACATACATTGACCAGATACTAAAGAGATTTAGTATGGAATAATCCAAGAGGGGATTGGTTCCAGTGTCACATGGCTTACATATATCTAAGAAAATGTGTCCCCAGACACAATAGGAGAAAGATAGGATGAGAAATATTCCATAAGCTTCGGCTATAGGATCCATCATGTATTCCATGTTATGTACCAGGCTTGATGTTGCCTATGCACTGAGCATGGTAGGCAGATATCAAGTAGATCCAGGAGAACAACATTGGACTGCTGTTAAGACTATCCTTATGTATCAGAGAAGAACTAAGGATATGTTCCTAGTGTATGGAGGAGACGAGGATCTTGTCATTAGAGTGTATGCAGATGATGGTTTTCAAACAGATCAGAATGATCTGAAGTCGCAATCTAGATATGTTTTCTGTCTCAATGGAGGAGCTGTGAGCTGGAAGAGTTCAAAGTAGCCAGTTGTCGTCGATTATACAGCGGAGTCCGAGTATATAGCAGCTTCTGATGCAGCCAAAGAAGCTGTTTGGATTCGGAACTTTGTCCAGGATCTTGATGTGGTTCCTAGAAGTAAAGATCCCATTACATTGTATTATGATAATACTGCAGTGGTGGCTCTTGCAAAAAAACCAAGGTCACATCAACGGACAAAACACATACTCCAGAAGTATCACCTCTTGAGGGATTTCTATCAAAGGGGTAAAATTTCAGTGATTAGAGTGTCTACGGAAGAGAACGTGGCGGACCCCATGACTAAAGTCCTGTCTCAGCAGAAGAATGAATATCATGTGAGAGCTAGTGGGTTAAATGTTGTTAGCAGTTGGCTCTAGTCCAAGTGGGAGTCTGGTATCAGAGGGAGGTTTTCAATAAGAGTTAATGAAATAAATAAAATGCGTAATGCGTTTATTTATTGTCATAACTCTATTAACCTCAAACATGATTATAAATATCCTCACACCCCCATCATTTTGAAGAGCCATTGTTGTGCACAACTGATTTGGAAATACTCTCAAGCCAAGAGTGAATTCCCTTTCCACCAAGAACGCCATCAAGTTACGAGAGCAAGATCCTCCACCGGATCAAGGCGGTCGAAGGCGGACATCGCAAGCAAAGGTTCTTCCGCGCTAGCACCCGGAGATCTCTTCGGCGATGTCCGGAGATACGTGACACACGTGTGGATCACCGCTAGAGGAATACTACACTTGGATTCTACGACGCAACGACGGATCACCGAATCGTGACCAGACACATCAACAAAGAAATAATTCCAATGAGGTAATTCTTATGAATTAATTAAATTAATTATAATCAACATATGATGATCCTCCTCAAGGGTTCCGAGACACTTCTTTTCTTTTCGTTCTTCATTCTATTCCGAAGATTCGGCATTTTATATCGTGACGGATCTCGGATTGAATGTTGTTTAATGTTAAAATTAAAGTTGGGAAAACCTACCAACGCGCTTTCGCTGCTCCCGGAACCTTCATTAACCATCATGGGAATGATATCATCTCTCATGTGTACATATGGCCTACCGTCTCCATGACATAGTGAGATTCATTCTCCACGTTAACCATTCAAGAAATGTTATAAATTTATTTAATGAGTAAAAATAAAAATTATTAACATAATATCCAACTGTATTTTAGTAATATAAATCCTATTCATCATAATGATAACTTACATGAAAAAACATGCATAAGAAAATGAAGAAGTTGACATGTTAAATAATGGTAATACTGAAATATTATTAACAAAATTATATAATAGAATCATGTGTAATATAACTAATATGGATATGTTTCTTTTATAATTTGTTATAGTCTTTAACCATTATAAACGAATTTAATGCACCCTAGACTAACAGAAAGTGCAAGGTAAGGTTTAATGTTTCATGATATCAATGTTACACGAGGTTGTTTATACATAATTTTCTACAGGGATATCATTATCATCATTTAACATGGTCTATAAAATTTATTTAAAAATATTATCTAAAATTTTCTAAAGTAATTTTACCCATTTTTGACATTTTATAAAACATTTTGGAAACCTGTTTCTTTAATTTTCCAAACGTGTTACTTTATGAAATTTTCGACAAATTAAAGAAAGTAAGATTATTTAAATTATACAATACGAGTGAAAATTTTCCTCCATTATGATGCCTACCATTTAGAAGCTTCCCTTACATGAATACGTGGTTATTTTCATAAAAAATGTATTTTATTATAATTATGTGGATTATAAAATATTTCAATTTAAAAAAGGGATATTTATCTCAAAATTGTTTAATGAATAAATTATATTATTTTCATCTATGTCATCAATTTTTTTGGGTTTTATTCATGTTTGTGGTTGATTTATTATGGTAAAATATTACATATTTGTTTTATGGTTATATGATATTTTAGACTATGTATGTGCTATTTTTATACTGTTTATAGTTTATAGTTAATGTATTAACATTTAAAATACTACTTTTAATATGAATATTTATGTTATGTTTCACCCATTTCGATAAAGGAATGCATTTGACATAGTAAGTGATGGGTTGGGCCCAGTATAGCACCTCGATGCATCATTAGGTCTATTGAGACAATCTACATTAGGTTATTACCTATTTTTTTATGGTCTTCTAACGATGCCCCGATGGTTTTATTATGATGTCCAACATTATGCATTCCCTCATTATGATATTAGTTATTGATATTACAAGTGATTATTTGACTAGTAGAATATCCGTGTGAATTTTTAATAGTAAATATGTTATTTATTCATTCTATATTATGATGAATATTATTTTTAAAATATTTCTATTTTAATTTTATATATTTACGTAAACGTTTATGCTCATTTATGATAGCTTCCCCTATATTTGTTATCCTTACTAAGAATATGATATGACCCCTTTCTTAGGTAAACTTTTTCCCTAGGATTCAAATGATTATATTATGACTCAATTTTAGTTATATTATAATGTATATATGTGTTTTCAAATAATATACTATGTTATTTATTGTTTCATAGTGTAATATGAAACCTATACATGTATATAGTTTTTCCAAGGCTACTAAACTTGTCAGTCCTTCTAGATTTGATTTCTTGTGATCATGCCAATGTATTATAATAATGCACCAGCTCTGGGATTTTGAGGTCAGGGCATTAAATAAGGTATCATATTATGTTTATAAAAAACCTTGTAAAATATATTTATAAAGGAATTAATTAGGGGGTACTACCCTAAGATAGAAATTTATGATAAGTATAGAAGAAAATAATAAAATATTGGTAATATAGGTATTTTGGGGGTATTCATAGAAAATACATCCACGTATTATTACTAAAAGTGGAATTAGTTCAGGCATAGATGAAACAAATAGTAATAACTCTAACCTGGTGTTCCAGGTTTTACTCAGTGTAACCTGGTAGACAACAAAGAGCCTTAGTATGTACTTGTTTTAACCCTCCCAAGATATATTCTTAAGATAATTATGATTTTATTTATAAAGCATTATAAATTATATAAATTTAAATCTGCCCCCAAATAAACTAATGTTTTGATTATCAGGCTAGATATGCATAAAAGTTTCAATTTATGAAACATATTTTGAAATTACGGATTATGATTCATAACATAATCTAGTAAATATAATTTCATAGAAATTAAGCCTAGTGAAAAAATTTAAATAGTATCAATACACATAATCCTTGTGGGGATTTATTTCTTATGAAATAAAATGATATTGAATTTGGAGCTATGAGTAGTGTCAGGCAACTTATTACTATACTAAGTCAACTAACTCATATTATGAATAATAACATTCCCTGTATAGAGAATATTTATCCACAATGCAGAGGATCAATGATAGATTTACTCATGAGACAACATCCCTCAAACATTTAATAGGAAAACAACTCCATTTGTAATGGATCAATGTATAGGTTACTTAGAGTAAATATTTCTTGTTTTGGGGATTAATGATAGGGAAAAACATTTTTTTCCATTATATCACCTATAGGGAGATTCAGATCAATGGTGGTAATTATTTTAAAACATAATGGAGGGAAAAGAGCTATAAAATATGGAATAGAGAGTATTTGAAGAACTCTTCTTAAAAAAATACATTTCTTTTGATCTACGAGTGGATACAAAGAATTTATTTCAGTGTCTAAGGCAGAAGAAATATGATAATCTTATAAAGTATAAAGCTAAATTAACAAGGATATCAAGGCATGTTTTATGCTACATATGAAACCAAAGAAGTAAGATTGATCGACTCTTTGATGAGTTAAAACCATTCCTCTGACGTGAATTGCTCTCACAATCATTCTCATAATATATATATAGTCTCATCTGCTATCTAGAGGGAAAAATAATTCCATAAGACGTACTTATTTAATGTAAAAAAGGGAGTTATAGGGTCACTAAACACTATGGAAAAGAAAATAAGGGGATTAAGGGAAAACTATTCTTACCACCATATGGTAATTTTGGGAATAAACACACTAGATCTTCCCTAAAGGGGATGGAAGTTTTTTAAAAATTTGGAGAAAAATGCCCCCAAGCTCATTTTTTCAAGGTAATGAATGAAGATAAAAATGTTCAATGCTACATTTTTAAAGATATGGGACATTATAAAAATGATTATCCTAATAATCAACAAAACATACCATTGAAAAGGCCTAGGATATAGGACAAGCTTTTGGTATCATTAATGCCGAGGTTGAAGTTATTAATTATGTGGTGGAAGGAACATTAATAATTTCTTTAAATTTAGACAAAGAATTATTTGATTATATATCCTCATATTCCATTATATCTTCTTAGTTTTATTTAAATATTATATATTTCCAAATCATATTTATAAGTGAGTTGTTAGTTAAAACCTATATGGGATATCTCATAATAACAAATATGTGTTAAGAAGCTCCCATTATGGCCTATAAACTTGATTTATATGCTACATATATCATCATATGTGTAGAAGACATTGATATAATCCTTGTAATTGAATGGTTGTCCAAATATGATGTGAAAAAAAATCAATAAGGAAGATGTTAAGATTTCTGATGATGATATAGAATCCATTATCATTTCAGAAAAAACATCATTATCATATTATTTTTAGATCCACCTCTTACATTGAATAAAAATTAAAATATTGGGTTTTCTGAAAAGATAAAACCATCTAAACATCAAATTTCAGATATAATTAATGTATATAAATACATTTATGTATTTCTAGAGGATTTACATAGACATAATCTAGCCTAGGATTTTGATTTTTCTATTGATTTAATTAATGATGCAATGCCAATATCATGGACTCCTCATAGAATTCACACTATAGAAATAGTAGATATGAAGAAACCACAAGAGGAGATGGTAATATGGAATTTATTTACCCTTATGTTTCTCCAGGGGGATCCCTAATCCTTTTTATTAAGAATAATGATGGATCAATTAAGATATGCATTGACTTTAGAGAAATCAGTTCTATTAAAATAATGAACATGTATCACCTACCTCACATTTATTATTTTTTGATCAACATAATAGAGCTTAATAAATTTCATAATTTGATAGTCATTTTGGATATCATCCATTGTATATATTAATGGAATATATTCTACAGACATAATTTTGAACTAGGTATGGGAATTACGAGTTCACAGTAATTTCATTGGACAGACTAATGCACCCGATATTCTCATGGATCTAATTAGAATAGTGGTCAAGGAATATCTAGTTTTTTCTTATTATTAAATGATGTTATCTTGGTGTAATCCAAAAGATATGAATACCATGGTAACAACTTGCAAAATGTTTATATGCCACTTATAAGAAATAAACTATATGGGGTGTTTAGCAAGTGTGAATTATGGATTTAGAAAATTTCTTCTCATGGTTGTATTGTTTTGAATGATATAATAATTTTTGACTATATAAAGACCTAGGAAATATAATAATGTCCAATTCTGATTATTACAAGTGAGTTAAATTGTGTTATTGTTTTTATAGGCTACAATCATTGTTTCATTCAGAATGTTTCTTGAATGGAAAACCTGTTAACAAATATCACTCATAAAGGGATTAAATCCATTTGGGAAAAAGTGTGTCAATAATGTTTTTGAATAATTGAAAATGATATTATTAAATTCACACATCTTTAATTTATAATATACAAATGAGGGGTTTTCCATTTATAGTGATGGATCAAGTAATGGATTTGGTTCTGTTCTTATGAATAATGGTAGAGATATTTCCTATGCATTCGGAAAATTAAAAATTCATGAACAAACCTACCAAACTCATGATTTTGAGTAAGCATATGTAACCATTTCTATGAAGATATAGAGACCATATCTCTATAGGGAATGATTCGAAATATATACTAATAATAAGATTTTAAAATAAAATTTCCCAAAAAAAGAAATCAACAAGAGAAAAAGGAGAAGCCCTGAGCTAATAAGGGATATGATTTCACAATACACCAAATCCAAATTAAACAATTAGGTGGAATATTATTTATGTTGGAAGGACCATGGAGTAATGAACCAAATGATAGTTAAAAGGGATCCTATGTTCACAGATCTAGTAAATATGAATATTGAAATTTTCCTGGATGGTGAAACATCACATCTTTTTCAAATGGTTTCCAAAAAATATTTAATGGAAAATATAAGAAGTTCTTAGTCATATTATGATAATTTTCAAAAAAAAATTAAAGTTGTGATTGAGGGGAGATTGATAGATTTTATATATGATAATTGATTTTTTAAATTGGGAATGTCATTGTGTGTTCCCTCTAAACCAATTCTAAAAAGGTAATTATAGGATGATGCTAATATGTTAAATTTCTCAATAAACAAAGGTTTAAGTAATATCTATACATTATTGAAGGATCATTTTTGCTGGGATAACATGAAGAAGGATATTTTATATTATGTTTGAAGATGTTTGGTTTTAAAATAGGTGAAGGGTTAAATAAAACAATAAATATGAGTCATAAATCCTATTCCTATACCTCTATGGAAATGGGATGATATTAAAATGGACTTTGTCATGGTGATACCAATGAATCCCAAAATAAATGATAGGATATAGGTTATTTTTGATCATATTACCAAATAGAAACAATTTATTGCTATAATATTATATTTTCCATAAAACTTTTAGAAATAAATTACATTAATTAAGTTGTAATACATCTTGGTGTACCCCTATTGATTTTTTCAGACAATGATCCTCATTTTTCATAAATATTATAGTAAATTATTTAGAATTACCAAGATAATGAGATTCATTTAAGCACTTTCTACCACCCTCAATGTGATGGAAATGAGAAAGGAATAATCCAACTTTAGAAGACATGTTGAGATCTTTCTAACTTTACATTCAGGGTTTGTGGGGTCAGTATCTACCTCAGGAAGAATTTTCCTATAATAATATCATCCAATCATGTATTCAATTGTTACCATATAGAGTATTATATGGAAAGTGATTTCATACAACTACTTTTTGGGATGATGTTGGTGAAAGATAACACATATACCCCAAACATGTTGAGGAAACAATGGAAAGTAAAATATTTTTCAAAATCATATAAAAAAATCTCAAACTATGAAAAAGGTATATTCCGGTAATAAAAGGAAGTATTCAGAGATTCAAGTGGTAGATTACGTTTTATTGTGATAATCTCTATGAAATTGTGTTATAAGATTCATAAAAAAGCATGAATTAAGTCTCACGTACATCATACCTTTTGTTATTATTGAATGAATTGGTGTTATAACATACCCTTTAGCAATGCAGCCAAGTCTCTCTAAAGATCATTATGTTTACCAAGTCTCAAGTTAAGGAAATACATAATATATTTTATTCATGGAATCATAAAATAATATATATAACTTGAACATGAACTATATTACATTGAAGAGTATATCTATATTCTTGACACTACAGAACAATTGTTGAGGAAATATATGACATGACTGGTAAATTTTCTTTGCAAAAAGCATAAAATGGAAGAGGTGACAAGGGAACTTGAAGAAATTATTTTGAAAAAAATCCTGAATATTTTTATGAATTTAAATTCAATAAATTTCTATGATGAAAGTATTTTATGGGGGTAGAATAAAACACACCAAGATTCCAAAGTACACTTCTTTCTGAGAAATTCAATAGCTTGCGCTTTACCCATCACCGTGTTTGAGAGCACCATTATCTGTCAAATAAGACATTTAAAAAGGAGTTATGAATCTGATTAACCAAATTAGAAGATTTATATACTATATATTTAATAAATAAATTTCAAATCCACCCTAATAAATTTATAATAATATGATAAGAAGTAATCCAATTTTACACAGTATAAGTCTTTTTTTTCTAAAAGTAATTTTACTCCCTTTTAATGGTTAACCAAATTTATATCCAACACATGATAATTTTATATATTCCATTTGAAAAAAATAAATGAATTATCTGAAATTTTAATATCAAATTTTACTTTTGTTTAGGATTACTAATTATTCTGATACGTTTCATGTTTTAATGAATTGTAAGAAATACAAAATTTTAATTTAAAATAGATTTTTTCATTGAAATAGATTACATTGATGAATTTTACATATAAATGATTTAAAATTATAAATATATTATAATTTTATCATTTAATGTAATGATGTTCATTATAAATTAGATTCACCTCAAAATTAGATATAATCATAGATTAATATTTTAATGGTTTTTATTTTTAAAATCCCATTTTATAAACTCATCAACGAGATGACTTTTAATTTAGTTTTGGAAATTTATATATTTTTAATTTCATAAAATGGATTATATAATTATTATTAGTCTATATATGTTTTGTAAATTTGTTTAGTTTATTCTTTGACATTATGAGTACTAACATTCGTAATAGTTTTTACCTCTGTTATGGGTAAATCAGGAAATTAAGGTTAATAATAAATTAAAAAATTAACCTAAAACCTATAAAAATTATATTGGATAAATAAATTCCAGGTAAACTACCATTTTCAGACCCTATTATCCCATTTCCCTCCTACCGCAGGCGACGCCCCTCATCTCCATCTTCTCCCTCCTCCATTTCATCGCCAAACAGAGTTGCGAACTACCGTTTTCAGCGCCGATCGACAGCGGATCGAGCATCCGGGCATCGCGGGCGTCATTCTGTTCCTGAATCTTTGGTGATATGCCAACAGGTAGGTGATTTTGTGTTTTAACCCTTGATCTCGTTTCTGTTGCATTTTTCTTCATTTTGAATTTGTAGCAATGTAGAAGGGGTCCTCAGGGTCACGCAGACACCTCCAGATCGAAAAACAGACCACGAAGTTGCTCCCGGAGGTCTGTGGAAGTATCACCAGTGCACCGGAATATGCAGCGGAGGGCCACGGTTTCGTGGCGTGGTGGGCCGGTTTGGGCTGATGCGGGCCGGTTCAAGCCAGCCGAACTGGCCAGGTTGGGCCACTCCGGCCCATTTTTCATTCGGGGGTTCTTTAAACCCCCGCAGGTTGCAAACCAAGTGTACGTTTTGCACGCCGTCTACGGTAGAACGACCCTAGGAATGATAAGTACCTTTTGGGATAGGTTCAGGAATTTTTCAGGTTAGATCCGTGATCCGGGGTCATGAAATGTTGAATAATAATAAAATTTTAATTATTATTCAATTTCGACCAACCGTAACTTATTCTTGGAGCATCTGATTGACATGCCTTTAGTGGCATTGCGATCCAGATGGTAAAGAAGATGTTTTGAGATAGATTTTGGGTTTTGGGACCAAGATTGGGGTGCAGGCCTAAAGTCGACTAGATTTGGCGTTTATGGAGAAATGAAACTTTCTCACCAGGAGTCCGATTTTGGTGGATGAATAGTCTAACCTATGTGTTTTTTCGAGAGGATTGAAATGGTGTGATCTTTTCAATGTGTTCTATGATCGAGAAGTGGTCCCCATGAGGACCTATACAGGTTAATTTTATCTTTTTCACTGGATGTTTTTCTTGGATGAGTAAATATCCTATCTTTCATGTTTTTTCACATAGATCGTGAGGGTTGTATCAGAATCTACCTTGGAGGTATGCGGTGTGGAAATGTGGAAGGTCTCTTATGTTAGCTACTTTTGGACCAACAGTGGTTGAGGATACTCCCTTGGTTCATTCATACTAGGGTTCGCGCATTTTGGTATCGGCCTTGGAGGTACACGGTGAGGTGTTGTGGTGGGTCGGTCGGGTTAGCGACACATGAACCAGCAGTGGTTGAGGATACTCCCTTGGTTCATTCCTATGATGGTTCACGTGGCATCACAACCTTACTATAGGTTTGTGATCAGGTCTATTGGATTATTATTCTATTAGAGTTGTGGAATCCCTCTGGTGGGCCCGGAACGAGATCGTCTAGCATCATTTCCCTAGATCGTGTTCTTGTTATCACTATAACCACTTATCCACGGGCTAAAATCCTCTATCTATTAGGTTAACCCTCATAGGGTTTTTGGCAGCACTGGGAATCTGATCCACTATGCAGTGGGTCGTGCTCAGTAGGGTCGTGGCATCGTCGGGTATACGATCCCCTACTCAGCATGAGGATTATGGTAGGGTTTCAGTATCGTTGGTTATACGATTCCCTACTCAGTACTTGGTTTCATTTGGGTTGGTGCATTGTCAGTTAAATCCCCTACTATGCGAGTTATACCAGATGGGGTTTCGATATTGTCATGACCACCATGACGGGCATCGATCCTTTATTTGAATGACGTGTTTCTATCGAGCGCTAGATCGGGTTGTGGTATCCCCCAGCGAATCCTGAGAGTGATCCCCTATATATGAGATTTTTGTATACCGGTGTGGGTTTTAGTATCCCCTAGCAGACCCTTGGAGTGATCCCCTATCTGATGAGTTTGTTTGTTATGTTGTTTCAGCTAGATTTCCTCAGTGATGATATCCGATGAACATGATCTCTTGGGTGAGCATCTAAGATGTTTGTGTGGGACCCGATGGAGTGTATCTCTCGGACGAGTGTCATCTGGAATGATAGTGATTGTGGAGTGTGTTCTCCTGGTTGTGAACCGTTTCTGGGGAAGAGGTCGGTACCTCTTGTGGATTTGTGTGTGTATCGAGTATATCTGGATATTCATGGTATATGTGTGGATGTATACATTTGCGGATTCTCCTAGTATATCTTTGGGAGTATACCTGAGCTAATGTTCATGATATATGTATGGTCACATACCAAAGAAGATGTACAAGGTGTATGTATGGGCATATACCTGAATTGAGATGACTAGTTGTTTTAGCTGAGGATGGTCTCGAGATGGAGTTTCTCTCTCATCTGGGTTCTCTCTGGCTGGGATGAGCTGAATGTTTCCTTTCAGTTGCTCTCTTTTTTTTGGGTTTTTGGGGCGCCTATTGAGTATTTTTATACTCACCCCTACATGTGCTTTTCCCGCACATGTTTGTGTTTTGGACAGACCGCATGCCTTTCGATGGAGTCCCAGGAGGACCCAGAGCAGGAGGAGCATTGTGAGCGAGACTGACCGGGGTGTTTACTAGAGATGTGTCGAGGAGCTTACTGGTGGGTTCTTTTGACAGAGATCCCCTCCTTCTGAGCAGGGTGGGCACTATTGTATTTTTTCTTTTGTGGGACCTATTTTTCCCTATTTGTATGGTTTTTGCACTCTGGTTTGGGATAATTGTATGCATGCATTTACTATTCAGTTTTATATATCATTGCATTGTTTCATTGAGGTGTATGTTGGTGCGTGTGTATAGGTACCTTAGGTTAATGCCTCTCTTGTGTGTGATATCCTACTCAGCGCTAGTCACCAACCCCTGGCCTATTAGAGGTGGGCTTGGGGAGTCACATCTTGAGCCCCATTGGGTAAGGTCGTGATAATAAAAAACAAAATTTAAAAAATTTCATTTAAGTTTTTATATATATTTATACATAATTTAGGATAAAAATCAATAAAAAGCCTATAACATGATTATTTTATATAAAAAGAAACTAAAGGAACTATAAATTTAATCCAATAAATGCATTTTATTTCTAAAATACATTAAATGGAAATAAAAATTTCAATAAATTCATTAAATTCAATATTTATTAACAAATTAAAATTTTTAGAAAAATCGCTACATTTAACAATATGATATTTTTATATTTTTATTTGAAAGAATATAATAGATTTAGGATAAAATCATTAAATTTATACAAATTAATTATTATATTAAATAAGAAAAATAAATAAATCCCATTTTTTAAGGAATCAATTTTTATGAATACAGAGAATTTAAAAATAAAGAGTGATAGTTGCTTAAGAATTAATCATATAATTGAATTAATTTAGGGCCTTTATATATATTTCATATTTTGGTTATTCCAATTGATTCTTATAAATTCAACTACAATATTATAACATTAATATAATATTTCATGGTTCATCAAATCAGTTAGTTTCATATATGGTATGTCAGTGAATAAATATTGATATTAAAATATTTGGATATAAAATCCTCAAACAATTAATAAATTTATTCCTCAAAATCATAGAAGGGTATAATAAATCAAAGGTCTGATGTTAAAATTTATTTTACTGAAATCCCAAATAATAAAATGGTTTTTCAAAACATCATATTAAAAAGAGATAAAGGGAAATATGAAGGTTATCAAGAATAACACATTAATAGGTTTCTAATATGGTAAATATTGGTGAAAGTTTAAACTTATATATATATATATATATATATTATGTTTATTTATAAATTAATTATGGAGAGTTATATAGATCATTAATTTCAAGAAATTGAATTATCCTGTGAAATTTATGGATAAAAAAACCATAATCAAAAGAAGTGGGAAAATACCATTAATTAATCATAAATGAAGCTAATATGATAATTTTTTTGATTTAATATCCTTGTCCTATTGATGATTACTTCTAATATCAAATAGTCTAGAAACATGAATAAGTATACTTCACATGTTGAATTTAATCCTATAATAAATTTCCACTCTAATATCATCTTTTCTACCAAATGATGCGTATTAATAATGAATTGTTCATGAAAAAAGAACTAACATAAAATTATAATTGATTATATAATATTATAAAAATATAAAAATATACTAATACAATATTAATATATTAACCAAAATCAAAATGGTTCTCTCATTGGGTAACAACCCAATACTCCAAGGTACGCTTCCCTATAAATAATTCAATTGTTTCTGATTCATGCAACATTGTGTTCGAGCACACCATGATCTATCAAACTAGACATTTAAAAAGTGGTTATTAATATTATAAAAAAATTACTAAATTTATATACTATATAATTGATCTAAATATTTTAAATCCATCTAGATGATTTTATAACCACAGAATAATAATTAATCTAATTTTACACGTTAAAAGGCTATTTTTTCTAAATGTAATTTTATAGCCACTTAATGGGGAACCCAATTTAATTCAAGTAAATGACACTTTTATATGTTTAATTTGAAAAATTAAATTGAAATTTTTTATTTGTAATAAAAAATTTAATTTGGTTTAATTTTATGTATTTTTCTAGTAAGTTTGAGATTTTGATGAATAATGAAAATTATTTAAATTTAATTGAAAATAAAATTATTCATTGAAATAATTTATAGTTTTAATTTATGATTTTATTTTGTTTTAATGTATAGTTATATTATATTCTTAAAATCTAATATAATTTAAGAAATTTTAATTATTTCCACATTAAATTGGATTTAAACACACGTCAATCTTTTGATAGTTTTTACTTTTAAAACCTTATTATATTTTAACGTCAACAAGAATAATATTAATTTCATTACTAAAACATCTTTGTTTTGAATTTTAGAAATTAGACTCCATAATTGGAATCTGTGGGTCCAAAATTATTTAAATAGATTTATTTTATTTTTTTCCATTACGAATAGTAACTTAGTAATTTTTTAATTAAAGTTGTTAAGGGTAAATTTGGTTTATTAAGGGTCAACCTAAATTATAAAATTACCTTAACAACTATAAAAAACCTATTGGATGAATAAATTAGACACTTATCATTTAATGTTCAAAAGTTAATCATTTAATGGACATGTTTTCATGAATATGACATGGATATTATTAAAATCAAGGAATATGAAAAAATGTAACACCCTCATTTCGTATAAGTATAATAATTTTTATATAGAGTTAACCGAGACATAACATTGATAATAAATAGTCTATGTAAAGATAAATTAATTTTCTAAATCATATGAATTTATTTATATTTTTTATATGTCAAATAATTACATCTAATGATGAAACACTAGTAAAGAAGAATTTAATTTATTAATAAAAATATCAAATAAAAGATATTATAAATATTACAATAAATATAATTTGACTACATTAATGATGTATATGAATTTTATCAATACCATAAATTGTCAGTGACATATTGGAAGTATGTTTTTGAAGTTGTCAAATTTTTTTGATGTTTTAAAAATAGCAATTATTGAATAGTATTAAAATTGTCATATAGATTCATTAAAATAAATTATATTTTATTAGATTATATAAATATCATAAAAATTGAATTTTTGAACAAATAACTATTATAATGTTAAATATGTCGAAAATTATCAAATTTAAATTCTTATGATGTTTTAGAGTATCCATATTAACAATATATTATAATAAGAAAAGTAAACATGGTAAGAGTTAAGCAGTTTAACTATGGGCTGAATCCAATATATATGGTTAAATTTGTGAACTAAACTTGTCTAAAAGTCATTTATTGATAGTATTTAGACCAATAATAAACTCATTCATTAAACAACCTACATTGGATCTATTTTAAAATGAAAATAAATTTATATTAAAATAATATTTCTTGTGTTTCCAAAAGTGCCCCCATCTATTATAAAAGAGATCATCTCCTTCTCATTTATTCACACCTCTAAATCCATTTTTATCATCCAAAACCTACCTATTAAACCTCTAAAATTCCCTTAATTCATCCGAGATTCAATTCTTATGTATTATATCTATCTTATAGAGTACTAATATGAAAATTGAAAGGAGATACTCAAGAAGAGGTAATTGTTTTACCATTTGAATTGAATTTATCTTATTTTTAAACTTATTATTCATATGTTGTTTCCATAATAAATTAATAAAAACATTATAATATTAATTATGATATATCATTATAATTATTAGATACATATATTCCTTACATTTTCCATCCCACACATAATAATATCACCATGTGTGCGTACATATGACTTATTGTTACCACATCATGGTGTAATTTGTTACTCAACAATACATTATTTGTATGGTTATAATGGCGAGTATAGTAGATATAAATAATTAATCCAAATTATAATTATAATTTATAATTAATATACCTTCCAATTACACCCCATTTAACCATCATGGGTATATTATCATCTCTCATGTGTACATATGGCTTATCGTCTCCACGACATAGTGAGATTCATTCTCCACGTTAACCATTCAAGAAATGTTATAAAATTTATATGATGAGTAAAAATAAAAATTATTAACATAATATCCTTCTGTATTTGATTAAAATAGATCCTATTCATAATAAAGATGACTTACATGAAAAAACATGCATAAGAGAATGAAGGAGCTGACACATTAAATATTGGTAATAGTGAAATATTATGAACAAAATGATATAATAGAATAATATATAATATATATAATATGGATATGTTCATTTTATAATTTACTATAGTCTTTAACCATTATAAAGTAGGCTAATGCACCCTCGAGTGACAGAAATTGCAAGGTAAGGTTTAATTTATCTTGATATCATTCTTACACGAGGTTGTTTATACATATTTTTCTACTGGGATATCATTATCATCATTTAACATGGTTGATAAAATGTTTTCAAAAATATTATCTAAACTTTTTTAAAGTAATTTTTACCCATTTTTTACATTTTATAACAAATTTTGAAATAAAATTTCTCTTATTTTTCAAACGAGGTAATTTATGACCTTTTTGACAAATTAAAGAAACTCAGATTATTTAAATTATACAACACGAGTGAAAATTTTCCTCCATTATGATGACTACGATTTAGAAGCTTCCCTTACAGGAATACATGGTTATTTTCCTAAGAAATGTCTTTTATTATAATTAGGTGGATTATAAAATATTTCAATTTAAAAAATGGATATTTATCTCAAAAAGTTTTAATGAATAAATTAGATTATTTTCATCTATGTCATCAAATTTTTAGGATTTTATGCATATTTTTGGATGATTTATTATGGTACAATTTTACATATTTTATTGATGTTTTTATGATATTTCAGACTATGGATGTGCTATTTTTATATTGTGTATGGTTTATAGTTAAAGTATTTACATTTCAAATGCTAATTTAAATATGAATATTTATGTTATGTTTCACCCATTTCGATAAAGGAATGCATTTGACATAGTAAGTGTTGGGTTGGGCCCACTATAGCCCCTCGATGCATCAGTAGGTCTAATGAGACAACATACATTAGGTTATTACCTATTTTTTATGGTCTTCAAACGATCCCCTGATGGTTTTATTATGATGTCCAACATTATGAATTCCATCATTATGATATTAGTTATTGATATTGAACGTGATTATTTGACGAGTAGAATATCCATGTGAATGTTTAAAAGGAAATAATTTATTTATTCTTTCTATATTATGATGAATATTATTTTTAAAATATTTCTATTTTAAATTTATAGGTTTACATAAAATATAATGCTCATTTATGATAGCTTCCCCTATATTTTTTCCTTACTAAGAATATGATATGACCCCTTTCTTAGGTAACCTTTTTCCCTATTATTCAAAGAGTTATATTATGACTCAAGTTTAGGGACAGTCTAAGGTATATATGTGTTTTCAAATAATATACTATGTTATTTATTATTTCATGATTTAATATGAAACCTAAACATGTATATAGTTTTTTCAAGGCTTCTAAACTGGTCAGTACTTCTAGATTTGATTTCTTATGATCATGCCAATGTATTATAATAATGCACTCGCTCTGGGATTTTGAGGTCAGGGCATTAAATCTGGTATCAGATTAAGTATTGAAAAAAACATTGTAAAATATATTAATAAAGGCATTAATTAGGGGACACTACCCTAAGATATAACTTTATGATATGTACAGAAGAAAATCATAAAATATTGGTAATATAGATATTTTGGGGGTATTCCTAGAAAATAAATCCACGTATTGTTACTAAAAGTGGAATTAGTTCTAGCATAGATGAAACAAATAGTAATAACTCCGACCTGGTGTTCCAGGTTTTACCCAGTGTAACCTGGTACACAATAACGAGCCTCACTATGTACTTGTTTTGACCCTCCTAAGATATATTCGTAAGATAATTCTGATTTTATTTATAAACCATTATAAATTATATAAATATAAATATGTCCCCAAATAATCTATGGTTTTTATTATGAAGCTACATATGCATAAAAGTTTCAAATTATGAAAAATATTTTTAAATTATGGATTATTAATCATAACATAATCTAGTAAATATCATTTATTAGAAATTACTCCTAGTGGAAAAATGGTAATTGTATCAATACATCTAATCCTTGTGGAGATTTACCTCTTATGAGAGAAAATGATATTGAATTTGGAGCTATGAGTAGTTTCAGGAAACTTATTACAATACTAAGTCAACTAACTCATATTATGAATAATAAAATTCCCTATATAGAGAATCATGATCCAAAATGTAGAGGATCAGTGATAGATCTACTCATGAGACAACATCCCTCAAACATTTAATAGGACAACAACTCCATCTGTAGCGGATCAATGTTTAGGTTACTTAGAGTAAATATTTCTTGTTTTGGGGATTAACGAAAGGGAAAAACTTTTTTTGTCATTATATCGCCTCTAGGGAGATGAAAATCAATGGTGGTAACTATTTAAAAACATAATAGAGGAAAAAGAGCTATAAAATATGGAATAGGGTGTATTTGATGAACTCTTAATTAAAAAAATACATTTCTTGTGATCTACGAGTGGACGCAGAGAATCTATTTCAGTGTCTAATGAAGAAGAAATATGGTAATGTTGAAAAGTATAAAGCTAAATTCAAAATGTTATCAAGGCATGTTTTAAGCTATATATAAAACCAAAGAAGTAAGATCGATCGATTATTTGATGAGTTAAAACCATTCCTCCGACGTGAATTGCTCTCACAATCTTTCTCATCGTATATACATATAGTCTCATTTGCTATCTAGATAGAAAATTAATTCCATAATACATAAAAATTTAATGTAAAAAAGAGAGTTAGATTGCCACTAAACACTCTGGAAAAGAAAATACGGGGATGAATAGAAAACTATTCTTACCACAATGTGGTAATTGTGGGAATAAACTCACCAGATATTTCCTAAAGGGGATGTAAGTTTGTTATAAATTTGGATAAAAATTCCCCCAATCTCATGTTTTCAAGGTAATGAAAGAAGATAAAAATATTCAATGCTACATTTTTAATGATATGGGAAATTATAAAAATTATTATCCTAATAATCAAATAAACATACCATTAAAAATTCAAATGTGATCGGACAAGCTTTTGGTATCATTACTGCTGAGGATGAAGTAATTATTTATGTGGTGGAAGGAACATTAATAATTTCTTCAAATTTAGACAATGAATTATTTGATTATAGATCCTCATATTCCATTATATATTATTAGTTTTATTTAAATTTTATATATTTCCAAATCACATTAACAAGTGAGTTGATAGTTAAAAACTATATGGGAAATCTCATAAAAAATATGTGTTAAGAAGCTCCCATTATGGAATATAAACTTGCTTTATGTGCTACATTTATCATCATATGTGTAGAAGATATTGATATAATCCTTGTAATTGAATGGTTGTCCAAATATGATTTGATGATAAATTAATATGAAAGAAGTTATGATTTTTGATGATGATATAGAATCCATTATCATTTTATAAAAAAACATCACTATCTAATTCTTTTTAGATCCACCTCTTACATTGAATCTAAATCAAAATATTCAGGTTTCTGAGAAGATAAAACCTTCTAAACATCAAATTTAAGTTATAATTAATGTATATAAATACATTTATGTATTTCTAGAGGATTTAACTGGACATAATCTAGAGTAGGAGTTTGAGTTTTCTATTGATTTAATTAATGATGCAATGCCAATATCAAGGACTCCTCAAAAAATTCACACTATAGAAATAGTAGAGATGAAGAAACCAAAATAGGAGATGGTAATATGGAATTTATTTTCCCTTATATTTCTCCATGGGGATCCCCAATCCTTTTTATTAAGAATAATGATGTATCAATTAGGATATGCATTGACTTTAGATAAATCAGTTCTATTACAATACTGAACATGTATCACCTAACTCACATTTATTATTTTTTGATCAACATCACAGAGCTTAATAAATTTCAAAAATTGACAGTCATTTTGGATATCATCCATTGCATATATTAAAGGAATATATTCTACAGACATCTTTTTGAACTAGGTATGGGCATTACTAGTTTACAGTAATTTAATTTGGACAGACTAATGTACCCTATATTTTCATGGATCTAATTAAAATAGTATTCAAGGAATATCTAGTTTCTTCTTATTATTAAATTATGATATCTTGGTCTAATCCAAAAGATATGAAGACCATGAGAACAACTTGAAAAATATTTATAATTAACTTATAATAAATTAACTATATGGGGGGTTTAGCAAGTGTGAATTATGGATTTAGGAAATTTCTTATCATGGTTGTATTGTCTTGAATGATATAATCATTTTTGACCATATAAAGACCTAGGAAATCTAATAATGGCTAGTCAAGATTATTACAAGTGAGTTACATTGTTTTATTGTTTTTATAGGCTACCATACTTGTTTCATTCAGAATGTTTCTTGAATAGAAAACCTGTTAACAAATATCACTCATAAAGGTGTTAAATACTTTTGGGAAAATGTGTGTGAAGAATGTTTTTGAATAATTTAAAATGATATTATTAAATTCTCATATCGTGAATTTACAATATAGAAATGAGGGGTTTTTGATTTATAGTGATGCATCAAGTAATGGACTTGGTTTTGTTCTTATGCATAATGGTAGAGATATTTCATATGCATTGGGAAAATTAAAAATTCATGAACAAACCTACCCAACTCATGATTTTGAGTATGCATAAGTAACCATTTATATGATGATATGGAGACCCTATCTCTATATCTAATGATTCTAAATATATACTAATAATAATATTTTAAAATAAATTTTCCCAAAAAAAGAAATCAACAAGAGATGAAGGAGAAGCCCTAAGCTACTAAAGGGATATGATTGCATAATACACTAAATCCAAATTAAAAATAATTAGGTGGAATATTATTTATGTCGGAAGGACCATGGAGTAATGAACAAAATGATAGTTAAAAGGTATTCTATGTTCATGGATCTAGTAAATATGGATATCGAAATTATCCTGGAAGGTGAAACATCACATCTTTTTCAAATGGTTTCCAAAAAATATTTAATGGAAAAGATAAAAAGTTCTCAGTCATATTATGAGGATTTTCAAAATAAAATTAAAGTTTTGATTGAGGGGAGATTGATAGACTTTATATATGATGATTGATTTTTTAAATTGGTAAAGTCATTGTGTTTTCCCTCTATACCAATTCTAAAAAGGGAATTATAGGATGATGCTAATATGTTAAATTTCTCAATAAAAAAAATGTTATTTTAGATCTTTACATTTTTGAAGGATATTTCAGATTATGTTTAAAGATGGATGGTTTTTCAATAGGTGAAGGGTTAAATAAAACAATAATAAGGAGTCATAAATCCTATTCCTATACCTCTGTGGAAATGGAATGATATTACAATGGACTTTGTCATGGTGATACCAATGACTCCATAAATAAATGATAGGATATATGTTATTTTTGATCATATTACCATATCAAATCATTTTATTTCTATAAGATTATATTTTCCATATAAACATTTAGAAATAAATTACATTAATGAAGTTGTAATACTTAATGGTATACCCCTATTGATTTTTTCAGAACATGATCCTCATTTTTCATCAAGATTCTAGAAAATTATTTAGAATTACCAAGATACTGAGATTCATTTGATCACTTCCTTCCACCCTCAATGTGATGGAAATTAGAAAGTAATAATACCACTTTAGAAGACATGTTGAGATCTTTCTAACTTTACATTCAGGGTTTGTGGGGTCAGTATCTACCTTTGGAAGAATTTTCCTATAATAATATCATCCAATAAAGTATTCAAATGATACCATATAGAGTATTATATGGAAAGTGATTCCATAAAAATACTTGTTGGGATGATTTTGGTGAAAGATAACACATATACCCTAAACATTTTGAGGAAACAATGGAAGAGTAAAATATTTTTTAAAACCATATCAAAAAAATTTCAAAGTAGGCAAAAGGTATATTCCGATAATCAAAGGAAAGATTAAGAGTTTCAAGTGTGAGATTACATTTTCTTGTGATAATATCTATGAAAGTGTGTTATATGATTCAGAAAATATAATGAATTAAGTCCCAGGTACATGAGTCCTTTTATTATAATTGAATGAATTGGTGTTATAACTTACTCTTAAGCAATGCAGCCAAGTCTCTCTAAAGATCATTATGTTTTCCACAATTCAGTGTTAAGGAAATACATGATAGATCTAATTCATGGAATCATAATATAAGATATATAACTTGAACATGATCTATATTACTTTGAAGAGTATATATAGATTCGTGACACTATAGAACAATTGTTGAGTAAACATATGAGAGGACTGGTAAATGTTCATTGGAGAAACCATAAAATGGAAGGGGTGACAAGGGAACATGAATAAATTATTTTGAAATACATCATGAATATTTTTATGAATTGAAATTCAATAAATTTATAGGATGAAAGTATGCTATGGGGGTAGAATAAAACACACAATTATTCCAAGTTACACTTCTTTCTGAAAAATTCAATAGCTTGCGCTTTACGTAACACCGACTTTGAGTGCACCATTATCTATCAAACAAGACATATAAATAGAATTTATGAATCATATTAACCAAATTATAAGATTTATATACAATATATTTAATAAATTAATTTCTAATACATCCTAATAAATTTATAGTAATATGATAAGAATTAATCCAATTTTACACATTATAAGTCTTTTTTTCTTAAAGTAATTGTAATCCCTTTTAATGTTTATACAAATTTATATCCAATACATGAAAAATTTATATATTCCATTTGAAAAAATAAATGACTTATTTGAAATTTTAATATCAAATTTTACTTTGGTTCATGATTAGCAATTTTTCTTATAAGTTTCATGTTTTAATGAGTTGTAAAAAATACAAAATTTTAATTTAAAACATATTTTTTAATTGAAATAGTTTACAATAATGAATTTTACATATCAATGGTTTAAAATTATAAATATATTATAATTTTATAATTTAATGTAATGCTGGTCATTATAAATCAGATTCACCTTAAAATTAGATATAATCATAGATCATTCTTTTAATGGTTCTTCTTTTTAAAATCCCATTTTATCAATACATCAACGAGAATAATTTTTATTTAGTTTTGGAAAATTATATGTTTTTAATTTTATAAAATGGATTATATAATTTTTATTAGTCTACATAAGTTTTGTAAATTTGTTTAGTT
Source organism: Viscum album (assembly GCA_963277665.1). Lineage (NCBI taxonomy): Eukaryota > Viridiplantae > Streptophyta > Magnoliopsida > Santalales > Viscaceae > Viscum > Viscum album. The sequence continues at coordinate 401,167,705 of OY728130.1, forward strand.
GATTTTTTGACATTATGAGTAGTAACATTCGTAAAAGTTTTTACCTCTGTTATGTGTAAATCGGGTAATTAAGGGTAATATTAAATTAAATATTTAACCTAAAACCTATAAAAATCATATTTTATAAATAAATTCCACCATTATCTTCTAGTGTTAGAAATTTAAAATTTTAATGGAATCTTTTCTATCAATATGACATAGATTTTATTAAAATAAATGAATGTGAAAAAATGTCACACTGTAATTACTTATACGTATAATAATTTTAATATAGAGATTAATGTGTAATAAATTCATTCATAAATATTATATGGAAATATAAAATTCTTATCCACAACATAGTAATTTTTTTATAATATTTTTAAATTAAATAATTACCAGTAATGATGACACAATAGTAATGAAGAAATTAATTTATTAATAGAAATATCAAATAAATGAAATTAAAAATATATAAAAATATTTTTACTTAATTGATGACATGAAATAAATTTATAGATAACATATTTATGTTACTGAAATTTTTTTATTATTGTTTCAACATTATCATGTTGGTGTGATATTTGGAAAAATGAAAATATAGAATAGTATCTAAACTAATATAAATTATACTACAAAAAAATAATATTTTATGAAATGTAATAAAATTCATTAAATTATCAGGATTTTACAATTAACAATTATGATGCTATATAATTCATAAATAATCCAATTGGGTTTTTTTTTCATTTTATAGTAACTATATTAACATAATATTATTAAAATACATGTTAACAAGGAAAGAGATAACCTTTTTTAGTAAGGGTTAAATTCAAAATATAAGGTTAATATTGTGACCTAAAATTGTCTAAAAATAATTATTTGAGAGTTTTTTGACCCCTTATCATCATATACATTAAATAAATCACATTTCATCAATTTGAAACTAAAAATTAATTTACAATTAATTAATTGTTTTGGAGTTTGAAAAAATCCCCCTCACCTTTCTTATAAAAAGGAATCTATCGCTCTCTATTATTCACATATTTAAACACCTTTGTCTCACACAAAACCTACAAAGTCCTCCTATTAAATTCCTTAAATTCATCTTAAATGCCATTAATTAGGCTAAAATCCATCCTATGTAATCCTTTTCTGAAAATCAGATAAAGTTACTCGATGAAGATGTTATTGTTTTACCATATAAATTTAATTTGTTTTCTTATTCAATATCCTATTACTATTTTTTTCATTAATAAATAATAAATATATTATGATACACATTATGATATGTTTTTATTGTTATGAGACACTCATAATCATCCTTTTATCCATCCATTGATTAACAATATCACCATTTGTGCCTATATATGGCTTACCGTGTCCAGACAGCGGTGTAAGTTATTATTCAACACTACATTATATTGTTTTGTATAATGATGATTATAGAAGAAATAAATAATGAATATAACATGATAATTATTCTTTATAATTAATAAACCATCCATATTCTACACCATTTAACCATAAAGTGGCAGATATCATCGCTCGTTCATACATATTGCCTACCGTCTCCACGACACTGTGAAATTCGTTTTCTATCTTAACAATACAAGAATGATTATAAAATATATATTATGTGTAAAAATAATAATAATTAACATAATATAATTATGTATATCAATAAAATAAATCTAATTCATACCAAACATTACTTATATGACAAAACATGCATAGGGAAACGATTCAATTATCACCCGAAGCTATGGTAATACTGAAATATTATGAATAAATCTATATAAGAGGATAATAAATGATATCATAAATATTTATATTGTCCAAGTATAGTTTAATAAAATTATTTAACAATTATACAGAAGGTTAAATCACCCTAGACTTAAGGAATGTGCATGGTAAGGGTTAATTTTTTACAATCCCAGTATTAACTGAGGTTATTTTTACAGAAGTATCTATTTGGACATATATGTCATCCATGTACATGTTTCTAAAAATATATTCCAAAAATATACCATACAATTGTTTAAATTAATTTTTACCAATTTTGAGTTTTTATAAAATGTTTTCAAAGGAATAATTCTTTTGTTTTCCGAAGGAGGTACATTATGACCTTTTCAAAAAAGTATGGAAATAAAAAAAATTTAAATTATACGGTGCGAGCAGTTATTTTCAACAATTATGAAATATACCATTTCGAATTTTCCCTTAAAAGTTTACATTTCTATTTTGATATGAAATGTTTTCTCTTATAACTGATTTTTTTAAATAATTTCAATAAAAGGGTAATTTATCTCAAAGAGTTTTACCGAATTTATAATATTATTTTCATCTATGTCAATAATCATTGATGGATTTTATACTTGATTGAAGTTGATTTATTTTTTATGTAATATTAAATATTTTATTGAAGGTTTAGTTATATTTTTTATTATTTAAGATAAATTTTAATAGCGTTCATGGTTTATGGTTAAATTATTGTCATTTCATATAGTAGTTTTAATACGAATGTTTATGTTATATTTTACCACTTCCATTGAGGAATGAATTAGTCGTAATAAGTGGAGTTTGGGGCCTGCTATAGCCACTCGATTCATTGGCAGGTCTCATTAGAGAAACTAGTTTGTGTTGTTATCCATTTACGTATATTCTTGGCATTATACCTTTACAGTATGGTTATGACGTCCGACATCATGAATTCCCTCATTATAATAATAGTTATTGATATTACATGTTATTATTTGACTAGTAGAATATCTATCAGAATATTTAAGTAGAATTATTTTATTTATTCATCCCACATTATACATATGATTATGTTTAAAAGTCGTCTGTTTCAATTTTATATATCACCTAAAAATTTAATTCTCATTTATGATAGCTTCCTCTATATTGTTTGTCCTTATTGAGCATATACGATCACCCATTTCTTATGTCTCATTTTTTAGGGTGCGAAGATGTATATTATGATTGAAATGCAGGTAAAGTCTAAGGAATATAAGTTTTTTCAACAAAATTTATATATTTTTTCATTTCATAATGTTATGTAAAACATATGTTTGTATATATTCTTCCCAACTCTATGAAATAGATTAGTCATTTTGAATTTGATTTCTTGTGATCAGTCCAAGGTAAGAAAATAATGTTGTATCTCAAACCTCATTAGTTTGTGGAGTAATAGGGGGTAAGATATATAAAAAATTAATAAATCATAATGCAAAATAATAATAACTTAATTTAAAAAAATCAATATTAATACCTAAATCTCAAATAAGATGAATTGTTAAATTACTAAATTCAAAATTATAGAAAATAATAAAAATTAATTTTCAAACCAAAATAAATTTATATTAATTTAGTCATGATTTATTGCTATATTAGTTTATCATTTATCTTCTATTAACATTATTCAACCATAATATTTATATTTCATAGATTGATACTGAAAAATATAACCCATTTTAGGCATCAAAGACATAGAAATCAAAATTGAATATTATATACATTAAATACCCAAGGACCTTTTTAGGTTTAGAGTTAGAGAATTTGGAAAGACTTTTATATAACAATAACCATGCATTTAGGTGATTTTTTACTAATATAGACCAACATTTTATTATTTTTCAATAAATAAACAACATCTCCCATAAAACTATCCTAACATGAATCAATATTTGAAAATATATCATCTAATATAATTCCTCATAACTTGGGGAGAAGGAAACATAAGAGGGGTGAGATCTAATTCTTAGTAGGGGTAAACATAATAATTAAAAAATTTATTAGATTATTTTAAATTAGTTGAGATTAATATTATGATAAAATAATAAATTAGTTTAAGAATAAAATACAATAATTAATACACATAAATATTTATATCACCAATAATGAAAAATTCCAAAAATAATTAATTAAAGAAAGATTTATTGGAAATATTAATCCTGATGCATGTGATTTAAATAGTGATATAATGAATTATTAAATACCCATTTAAATCATTGAGAAAAAATGATATTATATTTTTAAATTATCTCTATAACATGTGTCAGAAATAACTCGAGAATAGTTGAATCCATAAGAGAAAACACACTGGTAAACTCCATCCTTTTATCCAACAAAGACAAGAAACCTTACCTAATTGCACTAGAGATCTATAATAGAGATCACCCTTCTTAAATGTTTTATCGTGATATATAATGTGATCGAACCCTTTTTATAATATTTATCATAACAATTTATTTATCATGAGTTTTAATTAGGTGACCTATTTAAGGGAGCTATATTGGGCTCACCCATTCTTTATGATCTATAAGGGGGTTCAACACTTATTATAATCTATACTAGACTCAATAATTCATAATTAGATATAATAGGGATAAATGTATATTATATTCTATATTTATCTCATCTATAATCATTAATAATTTCTATGTACCATTCATGAATGATAAAGTTATAATCATTCAATTTTTGAGCTAACATTACTTATTATTCATTCATTTCTTGATTCACTTATAGAAAGTAAATTATTTCCATGTGTATCTCATAATACAAGAAGATAAATAATATACTTGTAATCTTTAAATAACTTCCCCTTTGGAGTGAATGTAACATCGGTTTTTATGGACATTAATGAATGATAATATCATTAAAATTTCATTAAAAAAATTCTTGATGAAATTTACCCTCTTCAATATGAAACCCAATTTTAAATACAATAAATGCATTTAATATTTCGAAAATAAATTTCATGGAAATTAAATTTTGACATTTCTAAAGGAATTCTCAAGGAAAATATTGGTCCTGATGTTGGGAAAATCATTTCATCTTATAGAAACTAAAAATAAAAATTTATTTCAAACATTTTAGAAAGGGAATACAAAGTGAAACTTTTGGAAAATAATATCAAAATTTTTTTCAAGGACTTCTAATAGAAGTTAAATGATCATGGAAAACAATATTATGATTTCATTAATGTTTATAATTTTTTTTTTAAAATCATTTTTTAAAAACATGGTTATGGAAGATAAAAACTCATGATTTAAAATAATTTACATGATTGGTATCACTTACAAATAACATTCATGGTATCTATTTTATAAATAATATATTAAATTTAATGTAAACATTAAATAAACATTCGTAGATAGATGATAATAGTATTTATGTTGTTAAAAAAAAAATATAATATGATCCTCCAACCCAATGATTCCTGAACAGAGATAATCCAAAAAACAAAAAAGAATTTAACATAAATAATTTTCAGACTTGGTAAATTTTCAATAATAATACCGATGAAATAATAAAGTAATAGAAATCATTAAATATCATCACGATGAAAAGATTCATTATATATCTTGTAATATGTTCAGTATATATACCTCATAAATGAATATAGGTTCACATATTTAAAATATGTCCCAAACAAATGGAATTTTAGCTGCACAATCCTTAGAAATATCATATCAAATCATTAATAGAAAAGAATAAATATATTATGTATAAAAAAATTTATAAATAATTTATAAAATCCAAATAAAAAAATTCAGATCAATGCAAAAATAATCATGGCATAACAATGTCAATAAAATAGAGTTACGTCCGAACAAAATTAAATTGGGATTAAAATTTTCTTACCACATTATAGTTTTCATGTTAAATACACTTCGATGAAATAAATCCAATGGAAACATAAAATATAATGAATAATTAAGGAATCATAATATAACATGTAAATGGGGATGTATATACACTATATAAATTTCATGAAAATGTTTAAATAGGCCTCAATGAAAATAAACATCCAAACACCCCATACCCTAATTCAAAATATTCAATTTATGACCTTTTCCTCATATATAATTAACTCATATAAATTATTTGATTTCATAATAACATTTCCGAGGTTTAATAAAATATCTTTAAAATAAATATTTCAATTATTTTAATTAAATATTTATTTTCATTTTTAGTTAAGTCCACATTGGGTATTTTGAGGATGTTAGATTCATAATTTTCAAAACTTCTTCGGTGTATTAACCGATGTCAAATGAGTAATATCTCCACCACCCAAAGAAAAAAAATAATGACCTTATTATCATTTTTAATCATTAGTTATACTTTAAAAACCATAAAATATGTATATTAAAGTTGATTAATTTTACAGTCATGGAGATGGTTGGTAAAATGTATGCACGAGTAACATTTTCATTTTTAAACATTCATTATAGAAAATATAAAAGTTTTATATTACCAATTATCAATGATAATTTTAACAAAAATACCATATATTATCATAATATTAACATATAAATATAATCCATAGTAGTTTTGTTGAAAAATGAATCAAATCACTTCATGGAGTTTTTATTCCCCAAATACACATGAACAACATGGTCATTTTTTGATGAATATAATTGTTAGAAAATATATGATATAAAATATTTTAAAAATGATAAATATTTCAGGAATAGAATATATAGACACTAGTTAAATTATTATTACTATTAGTGAGATGTGGGGATGGGAAATGGATTACATTGGTTCAGGGTGTGGTAGTCCTCCACACACATGAACTACTGTTTCTATTAAAATTTGATGTAATAATAGATATATATAATTTAATACATGTAAATAATAACATAATAGTATATTTAAGATTGTAATGTTATCATTTAGTCATGTTTTAATAATATTTTAAAGGTAATTTAAAAGTAATAATATATAAATGATTGGTCAAGCACTACACCTCTTCTTCAAGGAACATCCTTTGGTTTAGATATGAAGATTACTAAGGTTGGTATTATATAAAAAATAGTTCATATAAAAGATGTAAAAAGATGTTGATAACGGATTTGGGAAGTGATTTTCTAATAAAAAATTCTTTTAACATTTTAAGAAAAGAGGAAATGTGGTTTCTTTTTATAATTGAGGGGAGGGGCACTTTTGAATTTCATAAATTATTAAATTAATATAAATTATTTTTATTGTAAAAGTGGATCCAATCAAATTTATTTATATTGTATGGTGATTTAGGGTCAAAATATCTTCTCAATTAGTTTTTATTAGTTTATATTAATTTTTCACCCATATATTTTAATAGCACGCTTAAACCCTCTATGAAAATTACTGTTTTTACAATTTTTTTACTATTTAGGTGTCAATATAGTTTCAATAAAAGTAAAATTGGCCCATATATAAAAATGGTAGATATATTAATCTTTATAATAATAACATGTCTAATATTATTTTTTTTAGTTATTTTAAATCACTTAATATATTTTTATGTTTTATAAAATATCATTAATGTCAATTTTATAAATATGTATTTACATTGATATCATTTAAATTCAAACAAAAAGGGAATAAAATATAATAAGTTAAAACATAAATAACATGTTATATTTATCTAAAAAATATTGTATTACAACATTTTCATTCAAATCATATTGCTTTTAATATATTTAATTTCATTTAATTTATATTACTATTAAATGAATATTAACTGCATCAATATTTCATATATATTTTCTATATTAAGATGATATCCAAAATTATAAACAAAATAAAATTATGGATAATAATTATTTACCATTAAAAGTAATATTTATAAGGGAAATTTGGTTTTTTTATAGATGTCAAAAAATATTATAGATATTAAAACTATGAACCTTACATTATTAGCTTTGGTTTTTATAAAGAATTATAGAGATCAAAACCATGGAAAACTATAAACAATTGGCTATATATTAGAATTTTTTAGGATTATAGATGACATATAATCATAAAATAAAATAATTTATATTTATAAGGACATCATTGTGTCCTTATAATTTTATTTACCACATAAATTAACCAATATACTCTTGTCTCGGGTAAAAAAATTACTAAAATTACAAATTGTAATTTGAAAAAATAAAATGGAAATATATACCATATTTAGACATACATATTCAAAATAATAAAAATATTTTTCAAAATTAGAAAAATAGAAATTGATTATTTTAATTTAAATTTATATGATTAAACAAGATTAAAACAGATTTTCATGAAAATAATTTTTCAATGTATAAAAATATTTTTTACATAATTAAATTATAAAATTATTTTTTAAGAAAATAATAAAATTCATAAGAAAATTTTGATATGATGAAATTAAAAATTATACCCTTTTATCAAATAAAATTTCCAAATATTCATAGATTAAATATATTATCCTCTCAAAAAAAATTCCCATGTTTGAAGAAAACCTATTTTGAGGAATAAAATGACTAAAAAAATCATGTTATTATTCAATAATAATTAAAAAAAATATTTTATTTTATTAATTATCAATATATATATTTCATAAATCATTAAATAATTTTCATTCCCTTAGGTTAAATTTCTATGTTATAGTGGTTATATAATATTTCTTGGTTAATTTAATAATATAGTTGTGTATCTTATATGCCATTGAATATGGTTTTTAATTTGAGTAATTTTCATATTAAATTAATGATAATTTTCTCTTCCATTCTCCATTATATCCCTTGTTTTATCTTATTTTCCCTAATCTAATGCAGTGATCCATTTTTATTTACTAATATTGATATATAATAGGTGTTTTACTACATAGAGTGTGACAATAATTTTTTTAACCATAAACTGTTTAAATTTTATGGAATTATATTATTTACATTTATCATAGTGAAAATAATTGTATACCATTTACCTTATGGACAAAATATTATTTAATTGGGAGATTATGTATAGATTTTAATAATACTAATTTATATCTCAATTATCAAATTATATTGTTAGTTGAAGGCTTTATATTTTCTTTTATATGAATATGAAATGATATTTAATAATCTATATTTTATGTATAAGTCCGTCTCTAAATTGTTTTAAAAGAGTATTAGGGGCTTTCCATTGTTTTTAATAATTTATTATGCCATAACTGTTGAGTCAACTACTCTTTTTTTTTGAAATAATATTTCACATTTAAAATATTATTCAATGTTAAATATTTTTTAGTTTAATTTTTTGTTTAAGAGAGAAAATTACAGATATAGAAATTTTAATGGACTTAATATGAAAAATTGGGATCTAAATATTATGAATATATTACTATCATGGGAAATTTTAGAAACATAGTAATATTGGAATAACTCTATTAGAATATGATGATAAAAATTATGTTACTTGATATATGATGATGAATATGATCATATACATAAAATTTATCCTAAATAAAGTATAATTTAAATGTTGTAGTTTTTTTCAATGAATTATTTAAAAACTATGATAGATTCATGAAGAATAAAGACTCAAAGATATGTTATGAGATACATAAAATGTTTCCAGTATTCATGAAGCTATGAAATGTTCTATTTCCATGATAGTTATTTTAATCAATGTATATATTAATTTAATGTTTTTTATCAAATAGATATTACTATGAACGTTTTTCCTTATAAAATCACATATTTTATCTTTTGATCATTATTCTTTTGTTATTTTTAATCAAACAAATTTAATATAGACGATAGATCTTCTGTTTTGAAATGTGACAAACTCACCAACACATTGAGGGCTTCCATATCTAGGAAGATAATAAATATAACCATTTATATATAGGGATTAGCATATTGGAAGACAAACAATCATTCAATTATATTTATTTTGAGGGATTCTAGGGATAATAAGATAGAGAATATTTTCTGATTTGACACTATGCATTTTTTTATACTTATCTTCTGATGTATTTATTATCTTCATAGAAATTTTTTTAATTTTAGATATAATTTTTTATTTCTTGTAATATTAATAAAATGAATTATTCTTATCTTGGTCGTAATATCATATTTTTAAAAAAAATCAACACTGTATAAAAAGTTATGTATATTCTAACTATAAGTCTCCAAAACATTTAAATTTTCTTCCTATCATTTTTTAAGAAATTTATAATATTATTAAATGTTTCTAATTTTCTTGTGAATAAACTCATTCAATCACACATAAATTCTTGGTTTGAATTTGTTTTTATATCTAAAACATAATTTGTTTGTATATTCTCTGGGCATACAATTTTTTTAGTTTTCCATCTAACACAGAATATGTTCCTCAAGAGAGATTATATTTTTAATGGAATGAAAACCATTTAGAGCATCATTGAATATAAATCCAATAAGATCTCTTATTTTTGATGGATTATATTATGAATATTATTGAGCACAAATAAAGTCCTTTAAAAATTATAATAGTTTTGATAATTTTTTCAAGATGACTAGAAACTATTAGTTTTTGAATAATGAAGTTATTAATTATTCAAGTAATTAAAAGTTGGTCTATCTAGAAAATAATCATGTGAAATTTAGTCAATTTTTTCAATGAGTAGGAATATATATAATTAGTTATCATATTATGAGAATATAGAATTTATTTTTTGGAAACTATGTGATATACATTTTTAATACTTATATGGCGATCAAAACATGAAGAGCAGTATAGGGAGTAGATTATGATTATTTTTAGTTTTTTATATGGTTAAATTGTAGCACAAGTTTTTCAATAAATTATGACTATTTTGAATAGTCTACAATAATCTATTGATAATTAATTGATAGAAAATAATCTTATGGATATAGTTATTGAAATTACTCTTAAGGAGTGCGAATTGAAGAGGATGTATTCTTATGGAACTAAAAATTTGGAAAAGATAATTCTTGATCACATGATTTGGTATTTAATGAAATGTGTAAGCGTAATTAAGGGAGATGATAGATAAAAACAATAGAATAATTAAGTGGAATTTTTATGTAATTTAGGAAACTCAACATCCAGTTCTCTTAATTTAATTGATGATTTTTATAAATATATTTTTTTTAATTAGATTTAAAAATTGAGATTTATTAAAAATATATTTTCATGATAATAATGTTTCTCAGTTATCTAAAAGGATTAATAAAATTTTTAGAATTACAAAGTTTCTATATAACAATTTGAGATAATAACATTTTTAACCGGAAACGAAATAGTGTTCATATGTGTTATTAACATATAAATAAATTTCGTATTAGACAATATTTCATGAAATTAAATAGGGAATTTAAATTGAATACGTGATTCTAAATTAGATGCAAATTGTGATTTAAATATTTGTACACCGTGACTGATCATGAATGTGATAGTAATTATGATTGTTATTTTAAATATTCTAGAAGATAAAATCATAAAATTTAGTTTTTTTTTTCAAATATTATAGTGTTTCAAGAAAGAATCATTGATTAGGTTACTATGAAATCAATAAAAAACATATCCTTAGATTCAAAAACAACATATACATTTGATGATTATTACCCAACTTCATCAAATGGTGAGCATCTTATTATTAATTTTAATGAAATTAATATATATTCGGGTTATAGTAATGGAAAATAAATGAATGAAAAATAATCACTATTTTTTAGAAAGAAAATTTAATTTAAAAAATAATTAATTTATAAAAAATATTTAAATGTTTCTAAACATTCATCATAATTAGATTGTAAATCCACATTTAATTCAAATTAAGAAGAACATTATTGTATTTTTATACTCAAATATGGTGTCCTTAGTATAAGTAAACACTTCTAATTTTAATTCAGGAAATTAAATTTTTAAAAAATGTACAATCAATAGGAATCTACTCTAAATTCTAATGGAATATGGTTTAAATCCAATAATTTACATTTCTGATCGAATTATTCTATAACATAGAGTGAACCCTTTTTAAATAAAATTTCCAAGGGGAGTACACTGGTAATAATAATTTCTTTTTATAGAGTCCCATATTAATGTTTTCATAATTATTTTATTCTAAGAGAACTAATAATATTAAAACATTGATGAGTTGGGTGGATATTGGTACATAATATTTTATTTACTAACATAGAAAATCCTAATAAGTTTTTTTATACCATGAACATAGTTTTATTAATTTTATGTAATTATGGTGTGTAACATCCTTGATGATAAATGGAATATGTCCATTTGTTCTTAATGAAATATTTCCAGTGATAATTATAAATTATTGAATCTAAAATAGTGAAATGGAGTAATATCTCCTTCTAAATACAATGCATAAGTTGAAATAATCAAAACCCGATATGTTTGTTTTCCTAAAAACACTAAATTATAATGTTTTTTATATACCAGTAATTAATAAAAATAATATCAATATATGTAAATTAGTTTATTAATTTGACCTTATTAATTATGTGAACAAAAACAATAGGTGTAATAATTCAAAAGGCATTTTCAATATACCTTCTCTTATGCATGATATTGTTTATAGACTTGATTTAGAGGAAACATGACATCCAATTTTACCGGGATTTACTGTAAATGATTATTTATCATGGTTTTGGAATATAAGACTATGTCCCTATTAAATTAAAACATTATATATTCATTCTAGGATATTAGATTTTATATAACTACCTTAACATAAACGTAACACTTCAAGAATCTATGATCCTTATTACTTTGGAATGAAATATAAGTATACAATTGAACATAAAATTAAATTATTAACTTACAAATAATTATTAATAGTTAAAATCTATATATGTAGTCTTGTACATACTGTCAATATTAAGTTAATAGACTATATATATGACCTAGTAAACGATTACAGTATATTTACATTGGTATAGTTTATCACACAAAAATATAAAGCACCTTATAATATAAAAACATTTTTGTATTCTATAAAAATTATTATAATCCAATATTTGGTTATTGTAGAGAGTGGTAATTGTGGTGAGATTATAAACATTGATTTTTTAAAAATACTAATAAAGGTATTATTTTTTACATTTCAACGCCACAAAAATATCATCAATGAGTTGTATTAGATATATGAAATAGGAATCTATAAGAAAATACTCAAACACTATTGATTGAATACTATATTTCTAGAAAGTCTTAAGTCAAAAAATTATGTACTAAAATATATCTACAAATAATGTTTAACATTAACAATATAATAAAAAAATACTTTTGGAATTTTATACTGAAATAAAGACATACTAGGAGTCTTTAGGTGAAAGAGTTAATTCAGAATAATAAATATCAACATTATAAATTTGATCATAAGGTTAATGAAGGAATTTTCATGGTTATTATAAAAACAAGTAATGAATATTGTTTTTTAGTGATGATATTGACTATATATACATGAAATTTTCATAAAACATTTATATAATGCAATAATTATATCTCACAAATAATCACAAAATACCAAAAACAAGGTGTGTGGTCATTATACACATGCTAAAAAGAAAATTATTCTACAATGGTTCTTAATATTTCTCCCTAATTTAGAACTGAATACTCCACCTAATACTTTTTATACATTATACAAAACATTATAACTTGGGAAAATGGAAACATAATAGATGGGTACACTTACAAACTCATTAAGGTTAATCAAAAGTGATAAAACCCTATATCATATGTGATCATGAGATGTGAAAATTGATATAGTTATTATACGTAAGAAAAATTCATACCCAATAAATAATAGAACATAAATCTTGGAATATGAAATGGAATAACATAATACCTAAATAAATGAGTGAATTATTTTTATTTAATAAATATGATCCATTAGAGCATAACATAGTCTAGATAATAAGCATAAATTTTTGAAACATATTTGAAATTTTTAACAAATAATAGTATTGGGAACATTACTTTAATGATAAACACCATCAGTTCCCATTATTATGATTAAATTAAATTTACATATAAATATATACCCATGAAAATAGTCTTTTCACTAATTCATTGGAGGTGGATATAAGGCCCATCTCTTCATCTTTCCAAAATTATTAGTCCCACTTGAAAATCGTTCACTTATGAGAATATAAAGAATCCATGGAAAAATGGTTTTCATTCAACACATCATAATGAACCCATGGTAAAAAGGGATTTCATATATATTTTAAATGTATCCATATAAAAAACATAAATATTCCCATTACTAATTATATCTAGAGAAACACATTGAAAAAATGTGTATTCAATGATATCAAGTAACATTCTTGGTAAATACCATAAAATCAAGATAATGAAAATTATTGTATTTACAAAATATAGATTAAAATAATTAAAATAATTTTTTAATTTATCCAATTAATATATTTTTTAAATAAAGATTAATCACCCTTCATTAAAATGAATTGAAAAAAATTGTATTCATAATGGAAGACATTTGATGAAAAATTACAGTTATGCCCCAAAAAATGATTGTGATGGAAAAATACATTGATGGAACATTTATAGAAAAAGTAAATTTATTATAATAGAAATCCTGAAAATAAATACGTATGGTTCCATTTTTTTAATATCCATGATATATTATAATTCATGTAAAAAGATGTGGATTTTGATAAAAAACATTTATGTGTATTAGTAAACCTTTACATGGAAATATAAGTCTTCCATGATAATTTGGAATGTAATTATGTATATTATAATTAATATTGAGAGAAATTTTCATTTATAAATGAATAGTTTTCCTAGAAATGATTTATCATAAAAATTCTAATGATGGAAGAAATATTTGTTCACTTGGAAAATGTTACAAATAGATTATTTTTACAAATTGATGAAAATGATCCATAAAAAAGAACAAATTTTTTATTAAATTTTATTAAATAACATAATATTATATAAAATTAACTCCAAAAATTATTGAGGTATATATATAATGGATTCATAATATGTAGACAATTAATTATGACAATGAAAAATGAGGCTCTTGACTGAAGTGAAGTGATGAGGGTAGCATAAAATACAAGAAACACTTCGGGTAAAATATGAGTCAATGATAAATGAAATATCAAAATCCTATTTATTTATATAGATATTTTTAGAAGGTTTTATAAGTATTAAAAATTCCCTTGATGTATTATCATTCAAAACCACACTTGATTTGAAAATAATATTTACAATAAAAAACCATACGGTTTGAGTAAAATATTAATCAAAATCACATTAAAGCTGAGTATCTTTTGGATAAATAGAATTTTAATGAATGTATATGATAAGGATATGAAAATTACATGAACATGGTAAAATAATTTTATTATGTAGTAATCACACCAAATTAATGGTATCATTCTGTACTTTAATAAATAATTATCTTAAAAATAGATTTCAGAAAAAAAAACACCTTACAACAATTAAAAATTCATTTAAATGAACTCTAACATCTTGTATAACATAATTAACAGTCTTAATTACAAATTTTTTATATTTTTTTGTATATTTTTACTTTAATTAAATTCATTTATATTTATTTTCTGCATGTATATTAAATAGCTATTATTTATGTTTGATATTGGGTGTGAGTAGTGTTGATCAATTTGAACTACATTCATAATAGGGGTGTTTTTATTCATTTTTCATCCTAATTTTATTATTATAGATTATAAAAGGTAATAGAATTGAGTTTTTATTAAAACAATTATAATTTATAATTTCATTCAATTTTAATTTTTTTCCTACCATTATCTACTTACATAACGATGAAAATGTTTTTATTATTCTAAATGAACAAATGGTGTTTTAATGAAAATATATCTAACTTTTAAAATTTTCATTATTTGAATAAAATTTAATATTTAAATGTTATATAATATATTTTTAGAAAATAAAATTCCTTGCTTATCCCTGATATATATTTATATCAATTTTTATGTTGGTCCTTTAACTAACCCATCCAACATTAAAATTTTATTCATGATAAAAAGGGGGAAAGGTGGGGGGCTTGAATGGTCACCCACACACATAACCCATATCATGGTGGTCGGAAATAATGGAGCCCAAGGACATCGCCCCGTATAAGGTTCACCCCATCCGGTTTCATACTGGACTCATTAGTAAGACACGTCACCGCTTACCTAGAATAACAATAGATTCCATATAGTCTGCCACTTTGTTCCCCTCTCTCCATGTATGTGAAATACTGAATTTTTCATTTAGGAGTGACTTACACATTCTAATTGTATAGATGATAGACCAGGGTATGATACCTCTGCCGAGAAGAGCATCCAAGGTAATCATAGTGTCTATTTCCATGTGGGTAATTAAGATTCCCCTAAGGCTTAATAAATATAGGCCTTTTAAAACCACCATAGATTCCACCTGTATTGAATATATGCTTCTATAGTGAGCTAAGAATGCCATCACTAGACTCCCATTAGAGTCCCGAACAATGCCACCTCCCCTCATGTCACCCAAGACACAGGATCTGTCAGTATTAAGATTGATCCCATCACTTGGGGGAACCAATGAATACACCTTTTCTTTTCCTCGCCAACATTCTGGGTGTCCCTCCTTAGAGTATCCTATTGCACATGTGTGGATGACATCTCTCTCTCGATACCTGCAGAGCTAATCAATTCACTCTGCCTGCACCGGGTACTGGCCATCAAATATTGACTAGTGGTGCTTCTCACCTCATATCTAGCCTGATTACTTGCTTTCTATAAGCACCACAAGACTGCGTTGAAGATATTGGCTCACACCATGGACTCCTCCACTTACACACTATCCTCTTGGAACCAGTGCTCCATAAATAACTCCACATTACCCCCTTGTGCATGGAATGCCGATAGAGCAAAAAACCTCCAAACATGCAGAGAAAATTATCCTTAAAAAATATGTGATTTATGGTTTCTCTAATTTTGTTCCCGCAGTATTGGTAAAAATATGTAAGACTGATTCTGATCTATTTAATATGGTCATTAAAGGGGGTAGCTCTATTAAGTATCCACTAGTTAAGGATGTTGAGTATCACTAGAATCTTATTGCACCAGGCCATGCAATTCTAGATGTCACTTTTCCCGTGAATGCCATTTGTCCCACCAAAATATTTAGTGGTGAACTTCCCAGAAATAGAAGGTGTATAGATGCATCTATCCTACCCAGATTTCATAATCACATAGTCGAAGGTCTCTTGCTGAGAGGAATCTAGGACCGACCTATATAATAGGGGATAGAAACTATCCTCCTTGAAGGAGATTGAGTGGGTCGGGCATCCTGGGTAGCACAGTACTTCACTGGCCTAGTTATGGTGCCAGAACAAGATGCTCCCTTCTCTGAATATCCATCGTGAGAGAGGGAGGAGAGTCGAAATGATGTTAAACACTGAGGTCCATAACGTCGTCCCCATAGCTGACCCATAAACTGAATCATCCTTATATTTCTGAGACATCTACTTCCCCACAATGTGAGATCTTCAACGGACTCCCATTCATGTTTCGCATGTATGAAGTGCTTCATCTCTGCCATATTCTTGACATTGATTCCCTCTTCATAGATGGGTCAGGACATCATTCCCCACGACACCCACTATCTCATTCCCTCACATGACGCGTCCCATATGAAGCGCACAAGAATCCTATTGATATACCTTATGAATCCCTTCGGCACACACGGGGAGTCCAGGGCATGCACATATATTTTTGAGAGAACACTATTCACTAGGGTGATCCATCCTTCGAAAGGGAGACATTGACTTTTCCAGTTCGGGATGCGAACCGAAATTCTGTTCACTACTTTGTCGAAATCCCTATTTTGCACCCGACTTGTCGAGGCAGGGACACCAAGGTAATCCAAGGGGAATGAGCCTCTCCCCACTACCAGCATGTTACCCATCCGGGCCACCCTTCTTGGATTTCATTAAAAAGGAACATATAATTTTCTCTTCTCCCTGTTAACTTGTTGTCCACTCCACCCAATGTATTCCATGAGGATTTTGTTCAGTACATGAAGGGTCCTCCACCCATCATTAAATAACATGATTTAATCATCAACATACATCAAATGTGACACTGGGGGGAGTCTGAACTTCTTATGGTATGGCCTTATGGCTCCTTCACAAACGCCTTTACTAATCATCCTTCTCAGAGTATTCTGCATGATAATAAATAATCCTGGGGAAATCGGATCACCTTGATGAAGTCCTCGAATGGTTTTGAAGATGCCACATGTTATCCCCATAAAAAACATCACCATCCACAGCAAACACACGCACCTAAAAATAAGATCACAGGCTCAGTTTGATACTCCCATCTTAGAGGGAACTCTTTTTATGAAGCACATTCCATCTTTTCGTATCCCTTATTCATGTCAAGCTTGATTGCCACATTGGAACCAAGAGATGGGGTATTTGGATCTCTAAAAAGCTCCAATGGCATCTCCATTGCTCCCTGGATCGACCGATCACTGAAAAAACAGTGTTGTTCTAAGACTATCCACTGGGGAAGGAAGCTGGCCATCCGCCTATTGAGACTTATCACCAGGACCTTATATGGGAAATAACACATAACCATGGGCCTGTAGTGGGAGAGGGAGGAAGGATCATTATTCTTCTGTAGGAGGACCAGTGTAGTCGGAAACTCTATCCGTGGGAGGCCGACCCCATGGAAGAAATCATGTATAGTAGAAGTGGGGTCCTATTTGACCTCCTCCCAAGATCCCCTGTAGAAGGAGCTCGAGAACCCATCCGGTCATGCTGCACTATCAGTTTTCAAGTTCCACACTGCCACATGCACTTATCCTTCATATTGGATTCCTTCCAAAAAGGAATTATCCTATGCTGAGATAGTATTTGAAATTCATTCCCAAAGTTCATCCTCCTACGAAGGGTACCCTTGAGGCATATTCACATTAGTACCCCCAAGTAGATCTTTAAAGAACACACATACAATACCCCTGACCACGTCTGGATCTTCTGAAAATGAGCCATCCTCTAATGAGAGATTGTGTTTCACAACACGCCTCCTCTCCCAAATGCATGCATGTAAGTATGTGTTGTTATTGTCTCCTTCCTTCATCCACTTGACCCTAGATCAATTCCTCACCTGCCGCTTCAGAGAGAGTACCAGAACCTTCAATGAACTCTTCTACTATGTCAATTTTCCGAAACTCCCTTCGTCCCAACTGTCCTCAATCCCAGACTCCAGGCTTTGGATGTCCTATTTTAACGCCGCCATCTCCTGGTCCAGGTGAGGATGAGACCTTTCCCAGACCAAGATTTCTTTCTTTAGGCATCTCAACTTGTGGTGGACGGCCACCCATGGGTGACCCCAAAGAGTCTCACTCCAGCTTCTCTGGAACACTTGATGATATTTCGGTTTACTCACCCATTGGCTGGAGAACGTGAAATTCTCCTGCGTAGCTTCCATCCTGCAAGGATTCAATAGATGCAGCGAATGATCAGAGATCCATTGTGTCATGTGGTTCACCTTTACATTCAGATATTTTGATATGGCGTGGACACTGTAAAACCACCGGTATATCCTACTATAACTTTTACTTCCACACCTTCGGTTGTTGCACTAGGAAAATGGATCACCTGAATAGCACAGGTCCATTAACCCCTTCCCAACCGCAAACTGCACAAACAACTTACTTTCCAGCCTTGTGAAATCACCCCTTCCCATCCTCTCATCTCTTTATCATCTATGTATGGAGTTGAAGAGAATAAAAAACATAAATCAATCTTCCCATAATAATGGTAGTCGGTGCATATGCAACGATGATGATTTTTTCCTCCATAGAATAGTGAAAATTGTAATATTTTTTATTATTTTATAATCCAAAATATGTTATAAACATAGTACTTATAGATCAAATTACCTATAAAGACTATCATTTTATAGTGGTGAAGGAAATTGAATCATATTGTCTCATGGAGGCAGTCATCTACACAATATTAGAATAATGGTTTCATTTTTCTTAATAGAAAATGGGAATGTGGTTAATGTTGGAAGAATAATTATAATTACATAACAGTATACAAATTTTACTATTGTTCTAATTTTATGAGTGTTTAATGGAATTTGAGAAATAATAGTTGCATAAAATGAAAAAAAAATATATAATGAAATACTTATAAATATATAAATCTTAATATGAGTTATGTCCATCAAAAGGGGGTTAAACCATTGAGGGATTACCTTTTTATAATTCCATAAAATCATTAATGTTTTTAGGAGTGTGATAGAGAGGTTCAGATAGAGTCTATATAACAAAATTGACCCCAGTAAATGAAAGACCATGTGTGCATTATTATATTTACATGGTTACAAGGTCTCTAATACCAAAAGATTGAATATATAAGTATTCATGGATATCCAGATACATTCAAGATACCAATTTAACATTGAGGATAAAATTTAGAAAAGAAAAACCTTTAGCATCATTGAACTCATTAAAATAAATTATATTCTTATGCTACGGACTATAAAAAATATCTTTGAACTCAATAACATAGTAATAATTATGTAAAATAAAATAAATCATGATTAAATAAGGAATAATAAATATATCAAGGGAAATAATTGATAAATACTTCAATTTAATATATAACCTGAGAAAAGAATTTATCCATGGAAAATATAAATGAAACATCACATGGTTAATAATAATAGAATTATCATTTAATGGAATTTTTAAAATGGATTTCATAATATTATACAGTATGATATTGGACATCATGATATCTATATCTTCATAATATCTCTCTATGATTGTATAAAACTATGTTTTAAGACTCATTTAATTTCACAAACTGATTTATATCATGAGAACATTGATTCTTTGAGGGTTTATATAAGTCCAATTTCCACCTATTATGAAAAGTACAATGTATTCCTCATATATCAAATCATTTATTTAATTTATTAAAAATATTCCTTATCATAGAAATGGTTGTAGTGAATCAATAACATTCAACATCAATATTTCCCCCCATCAAAAAAATAACATTCAAAGTAGAACATGATATGTATAAATTATCTGTGGATTTAGAAATAATAACATCGACAATAAATAATTGTTATATTTAAGGGAAGTTTAATTTCTATTGATCACATTAATGTGAACGTTTCAATATAAGATAATTACTACACAATTAATTATAGGTGATAGATAAATATCAATTTATCGAAAATATTAGTTTCTTTAAAAAAATCATGTTGTTTGTAAAAGTACAATAATTGAATTGAAATATTAAAATAAGCATTCAATAAATATTTATATTTATATAACTATTTAAAACGTGTATAATAAGATAAATATTTAAAAAATATATATGGTGTAGGGGAAGTTCATTATCACTATACACATTAAAAACCATTGATTTTTTTATATAATGCTGAAAGTATCCTTTTCAAAAAAAATTATCACGATTCCATTAAAAATATATTTAAAATTTAACGATAACATAAAATTCCTTAATAAATAATTTTTGTTAATAAAAAAATTTATAAACAATTTTTGAAAAACAATCTCAATGAAAGTAAATATATTTGATTAGAAGAGAAATGAAATTGATATTTTTATTTATTTGTTTGTTTTATTCATGTACTAACTAGAATAAAATGTTGTTAGAACTATGAAAGATTTTAAAATTTATAGTTTTTATAAAAATTATTGGAAATTATGAATGAAAAATGATAATATTCCTTCAATTAAAATAAATGCATTCCTAAAAGGAAAATATATTCGAAAATATATTTTTTCCACTTGACATATAAATTAGAACCACATTAAATAACATACATGAATTTTAAAATTTATAATATTGAAGATATTTTTATTATTCTTAAATAAATTAAAGGGGTTTTATATACACCACATAAAAGTGAATTGTGGCATAATAACAAACATGTCTCACTGGTGTGAAAATTGAGATGAAATCCCTTAACTAAAACCTCCCTTAAGTTGAACATGAATTGTAAATTATATATTATTTTTCATTATGTTATTAAGTAATACCAGACACATATTATTATTTTCAATATCATATATTATCTTACCACCCTCTCATTTATAATATTATATTATCTCTAACCAATAAACTGTTAACAACTTCATTTCATCATGCATGTTTTTTCATGACAGTCATAACTCTAGTTAATAGAATATAATTCCATAATCTACAAAAATATATTAATGTTACCAATATCATCTTTATTCATTATATTCCATTTTTAAAACAATTGTTTTAATTTTCCATGAAAAAATAATCATATCACTATGTGGAGATGGTTGGTTATACATACACATGAGCGATAATATCACTCACATAATGGGTGAAAGTGTAAGGAATTGGTTGATATAATAATTTTATTGAATTAAAATTAATTCTTATGTATCATTTATTTTAATTATTTCTATCATTTTGACAAAATATATGAGTAGATGTTGGAAAACAATTTACCAAAATTCACGAGGATGTAGTCCTCCATAAAAATGAATGATAAATATGTTTTAAATTTTTTATTGAATGTGTAAATTATATATAATGAAATAAAACTAATGACATATCATTATATATTAGATAATTTTGTTAGTATATGGTAATTTTATCACATAAATTGTGTTTTAAATGAATAAGTAAAAGGAAAGAACGTAGTGAAGGCAATTCCTTTATCTTAGAAGAACATCCTGAGGAACCCACTTTGTGAATGAATTGTATTTGTAGCCAGATATTTTCAATGGTTTTAAATTTTGATCAATGATATTGTATGATATCATTGATGTTAATATTTCAGAGGTTATCACTAACAAATGAAAATCTCATTGATGACAATATACTCAAGTTGTCTCAAATTTTATAATGCTTGGAGGTGTGCTCAAGTCATATATATTGATGAAACTAATAAATGTAATGAATAATATTAGTTTAATAGTTGATTGTTTTTTAATGGATATGTATTCATTAGATTACATTATATTTCATGATCGAATAATTATCCTAGTAACCCTGACAATTATTGAACTGGTTCTATGGTCAAAATAAAAAATTTAAAGGAAAAAAATTATTTAAAACAAAGAGGAACTATATTTTAGATGATAAAAAATTATTTGGAATGTATATTCTAAAAAATCGTAAATTTAATTGATGGTAATTAAATTTTTCATTGTTTCATGATAACAATTCAATAAATAACATGTTGAACATTCGGATTATGATTTTCAGGAAGGGTGATTAAAGATGGTACTAGAAGATATATTTTTTCATATAATAGAACCATGTAATATATTTATTACTTCACGAGGTGTTATTATGTTTAGAATCTCTTTTGTTTGGAATTTATTACACAATAATTCTCTTAGTATATAATGTAAGTGATGCCTTATATAAAAAATAAGGCCAACTCACATGCTACCTAGGATACTCAACCAAGGGAATTGGTGAGACACTAAGGGTCAACCAAGCCCAAGGGAGAATTTCTATTAAGACACTGGGTGGTATAAGGAATAATTCCCACATGAGGTAGGTAGGTAGGCTGATTTATAACTCTATAATTGCACACCACTGAAGATAAACATGCGTTGGGATAGAATCCCACACGGAGGCCCGTGTACCGTGTGTTTCATGACCCATGTTACTGTGATGTGAAGTGAATCTAAATGTCAAACCTGGTTCCAGATCAATGTAACAACATTCATTCTCTACCTTATAAAGGTGAGGGATACCAAATATAGTGATTTATGGTGGGAAAACACAAAATTATCATTGTTCATCCATTTAGAATGATACAGATAAAATAGTTATTACCCAATCAAATAGATTTTCACTGTAAAATATATATCTCTCCCGATTTTAAGAAATCCACATATAAATTTAATTTTGTAGGAATCTTCCTACTTTATTCCCTTGATGACGATTTTAATTCACTAGATAATATGGAAAAAAAACATCATTCGAACCCAATGATTTCATGATCATATTGAGGTATAAATATTGCGATCAACATGACTAAAAGAATCATGAAAATTCATTTTGAATATTATGGTGATGATGCTTCATCTTAACATCTAACACAATTGTAAGAGGCTTCTCGAACAACTAATATTCATTAATGGTTTATAGGTTTTTTTATATAATGTGTTTGTGATTAAATTCATTCGATAAAATCATCACAAACGATATGGTGATCTCTTGATGAAAAGAATCCACCATTTATCGAATCATATATGTCACCTTTAAAGAATTAAAATTAAATCCCTTTTGGTATTTAATAATAATATTTACATATAATTACAATATTTATTTGATGTAGTGATAAAATTTACCAATGGAGATTATCAATTTTCAATAAATATTGATGGAATAAGGATGAAATAACTCTTACAGCTCCCATATTTGTTTATACCAGTTATTTTTCTCAAAAATTGACAATCGCCAGAAATAATATTCCATAAAGGATAAAATTACTATTATCCTTCAAGGAATCATGATGAACTTGTGTCCCAATTACCATTCTGTTTCTCAAATATAGAAGAACTTCATAGTACTCTTTTTATGCATACAAGAAAGACTGTTGTGATAAGAATTCATGAATGATATTTTTTCGAGGACACATGATTTTTTTACACCCATGTTGTGATAAAAAAATATAGATAGTTCTAAAAAAATACTATATAAGTGATACACTCCCACTATGATTTATAAAGAAGGCTTATTTTTTTGTGTGAATAATACTGTTGGTCCCAATCATACACTATGTGTGAAAATAATAGGAGGTGTTCACAGGCTACAGATAAAAAAAATTATTATATTTATATAAATGTTTTTGAAAATAAAATATGAACAATGGATTCATTAATGAATTTATATGAGAATGAATATTCACATAAGGAATTAAATCAGATAGTGTGTTATGTTTCACGAAAAAGGGAGTACAATAAGTGAACATAAAATAAGTGTGCATGCATGTATATGTAAACCAATACTCAAAAGACATCCTAAATTGATAAACTCTTGATCATGGAATATTTTTTCTATTGTATGCATGTCTTTTAATGCTCATTAAAACTGTTAAAAATGAATAATATAAAGTGATATATTTTTTGCTGTGTAATTAGTATTTGAATCGAATCAACTACACTAAGAAGAAGTTGGCACAGATCTCAATTGATTATGTTTTTCATTGTGGAAGTTTGACATTTGAGTACAAAATTACACACATATTATTGAGGAAGAAGAATAAATAATGGTTTCTAAAATATCATTAGATTATTATTTGGAATAGTAATAATTCTTATTATTCAAATAAGGTCTGATATTCAGTGTTTTTACATTAACTAATTATTTCTTTTGGGATACTATAATATTCGAAGTAATTGATTAAGTAATGTTAGTTTTTATATTAATAATAAAGTGAGAAGAATGGGGGAAGATATAGTGATAAAATAAATATTAGTTATTTAAATTTTTTTTAAAGAATAATTATGTAATTATAAATCCACATCGTGTTAAAAATAATTACACTAAAGTTAGATAAATAATTTTTTCAACATTCTATTATATTTTATAAAGAAGTAGAAGGTTTTTTATCTAGTTCTATGTAAGTATCCAATTGAAGAAGAATTTTGTTGAAGTTAAAATTAGAATTGTGATATTAAAAATTATTATAAGTGGTTATAAGACATAATTGGTGGTACATATAACAGTATCATGAATGTGGAGAATGTATTTAGAGTCATTGTAATGACCTATCCAAGTGTTATAAAACGAAACTATCAATTAACTATAGTGCAATTCATGTGAAGGCATATGTTATACTTGTTGTAACCACAATCAAATGACTACTTTCTAGTGGTTGTGTTGTTGGATAATTTTCATACTATGAAAATAAAATTCTGGTAATATTTAGTATTAAAAACTATAAAAACATCATTTGGTATTGATTTCTTAATTTATATATGTATATGAAAAAGGGAAAAGAGAAAAGGATAATCAAGATCCTAATAGGTCAAATTGGTAAAGGGATAAATATTTAAAATCTTCTTAACACTGATTCTCTATTTTCAGATTAATGAATATCCGAAAAAGGTCATTTAAATTGGTATTATATTATTTTTAACCTCTATTGGATTCTCTACATTAAAGCTATTATCTTTTTAGGATTTCAGTTTCATTCTTTATTCAACAATAAAGTGTAGTTTTAGTGAAGATTTAGTTATCTATTAGAAAATTTGTATATCTACCAAGACCATCATATACATGAAAAATGAATAGGTTATAATGTTGAAGAATAATTCCCCCTTTTCAAAGGATGAAAAAGTATATTTTTCTTTATACTATAGAATAATTATGATATATCAATCCTAAAATGTAGATAGATGGTTAATCCTTCCACAAAAAAAGATAGACAATCATTCGACCTTAATTAATCAATAGGTATGTATAATTTCAATTCAAAATAACCTGAAGAATATCCCCGAACAAATCAGGATGATGATCAATAATCAACATCTTATGAATTATTAGTTTATATGTTAATATTTGTTTAGCGCGATTTTCCCCAAGAAAGGGAATCCATTTCTTGTGTAGTATGTCAATTTATGCAGGAAGTGATCACCCAACTGGAAGGTGATGTTGGTGTTTTCTAGAAGGTTTTGTAATAAAAGGAATCATTAATTTCAAAAGTTTTCTATACGAGTTGGAAGCTTTTGAAAAAAAATAGGGGACATTAAGCATATTCCCCTCAATGGATGATAGAAGTTGATAAAGAAGATTCATTATAGATGAATATGGATGAATAAATACTTGAACCTAATGAAACATTTAAAATTCACATTGATAAAAAGGGTTTATAATCTGATGAAAGATCTAATATGGTCATGGAACATTACTCTTTGATTTTGAGAAATGTAAATTTCAATGAAGATGAAATTGATTGAATAAAGAATTATTTAGAATAGAAGATGTTTATGAATGAAGAAATATATATCATAATCGATATGAAATGTATATGATTGGAATTTTAGATATCCAATCTCTAAAATATACATATTGAGTCATCAAAATAATAATAATAGAGTATCTACTGTTACTAAAAAATCATAGGAATATTCTAGACTCAAAATTCATCTATCACTTGATGAGATGATCACAACATCATTTGCTGATATATCTCAAGAACATATAATGAAGAAGGAATCATCCCACCCATCTAGTAATTGTTTCATAAAATATATTTACAAAAATTGTGTATGTTGTAAAATATATTCTAAAAATTTATTGATGAACAGAGATGATAAGAAGTTGACAGCCACAATAAGGGAGGATACATAAAATAGTGTGGAATTTGATTCCCCGTAGAGAGAATATAAAATAATGAAGAAGAAATTATAATATGATATTGAAGATATCATAAAATCATGATTTTAGATTCAATTTCTTGTGGAAATATATTTGAGTATCTTGCCATTAAAATTTAGGGCAATCCATTAAAAAAAGAGCATAATGGAAGTGCATAACAATGTGAGGAATCCAGATAAGAACTATAAGCATCCAAAGGACCAATAGATTCTATATATATTAATTGTTTTGGAAATATTGATAATATCTATGATATAGGAATTGATAATGGTGAAAATACTAGTATATGTATATCTCAACATGTATCCAGGAATAATAAAATAATAATACCACAGAAGCTGGAAAAAAATATAGAATGTTTATTAGGATGAAATCACAAGAATGATTCAAAAAATTCTCCCATAAAGATTCCTAAAAGTAATGTTAAAAAGGCATTGGATTCTAAATCCAAGAATTTTTCGAAATGTTATCTATCAAAAAGAAATACTAAGATGCATGACACTTAAAAAATCACATGTGGAAAGTCCAAACATACATTCATAGTTCCTAAAAATATGTTAGTTATCTAGTAATTATATTTTGAAATACTGAGAAAAATTGAGGATTCATATTCCAAGGCAAGTTTAAAAGGATAAGAAAATATTCCACAACATGTTAAATAATCTATATCTGTGGGGTGAAACATGGTGCGTCACTCTGTTAGAAATGTTCATTCAATTATTATATAAGAAAAATAATATTTTCATAAGTTAAATATTTCACTATTAGATGAATTTTATATAAAACATATTCAATAAATAATCTTCACATAAAAATAAATTCAATAAGTGATATGATAAATATATCTTCAATCAGAATTAATGATCAGATATAATATTGTAATGTGTAGAGAAAATAGATATTCATGGTTGAGAAAACTATCTCAAAATTTCAATTAAAATTTAAAATCATGTAGTATCCACCTTATTCCCTTAATCACTGTGTATTTTATAATAATATAAATAATTGAATGAGAATCTTGTTCTCAGTGGGAGAACCTAAGAAGTAGTGAGTGCTGTCAATTTTTGATAATGAAGATGAAGAAGTTACCATCCTTGAATGATTCCTCAATTTGGTATTCAATTAAAAATGTTATATAGGATCATCATTGATGAAGATGAATAATTTCATTTCCTATTCTATATCATGGATAAATAGGAAACCATCATGGATTATTCAAACATTCAGCATTCTAAAGAAAATCGTTCAAGAATAAATCCCTGTAGAAGCTTTGAAATGTTTCAATCTATAAAATCAAAAGTTGAAGATCCATTCTAGAATTTCCAACAAATTTATCATCTGAAAATATTATCGTGATGAGATCCACCATTATGAATATTATGATAGGTGTTTCTATTTCTGGGGGAGATAAATTAAAATAGATTAAATAGTTACTAGAAAAATTATTCCAATTTGCATCGAAGCATGAAAATTCTAGAAATGTCTTGAAAATCACGTTAATATAAAAGGTATTTTATTTACTGATCTCTATTCCTTGGTTACATTGTAAAATAATATTTTTAAAATAGAGTATTAAGTAAATTATTGAATGGAATAAGAAATTAGGAACTTCAATAATGTCACTTATCCTTCTTATTGTACTCGATTGGTTTGGATTCATTTGTCGATGTGAAGGCATGATTTTCAGGTCTACTTTTCTTCAATGTTTCATATCACATTTAGTATCTTAATTGAGGGATTAAATTGGAATCCACATAAACAAATTATATGAGTTATCATTCAATACAGTATTATGGTCTGTTGGTAATGGAAATAATATTTTCTAAATAAAATCCCATTGTTTTTTAAAATGCTAACAACTCCAGAATACATAGAGTGAAATGATGAATGACACATTTATTAAGTATGAACTGATACCATTTTCCTACTATCATTGTATTTCTTATCAATATGGGGGGATAAATTAAAATGAGTGTCCGATGAGTTTTTATTGATTCTTGATTAAATATAATGATAAATATATTGAAACATTAATTTTGAATGGAATTTGATGATATTTTCATGAAATACAAAGGTGGTCATTCAAGAACCAATTTTTTGAATGAGTTATGTTTTTATTGATTTTCATTGGTTGTCAAATTTGAAAAATATTTCTCATTGATATTAAATTTTCAATGGTTAATAATGAGATAATATGATCTCATTGATGTCAATATGATGTTGAAGATGCAATGTTAATGGAGCATAGATGGTGTTCTCATGTAAAATAATTTTAAGAAGTATATAAATAGTTTTAGGAAATAGATTTTTATTTTTGATTAGTGGATAATTTTTTCAAATTCATGTTAAAATTGAATAATTATCCATGTAACCTTGACAATTTTTGATATGGTTATAAGTTCAAGTTAAATGTGTCCAAAGTGACCCATATTTTACAAAAAACAAGAATTATTTTTTTGAAGGTGAAGAGTTATTGGGATTTGTATTCCCAAAATAATATAGTAAGAGTAAAATAATACAAGAATTATTTCATTATTTCATGAGAACCATGCATGTGTTTACATAATGAACACATAGATTCTAATTTACATGAATTATCCTTTAAATATGATGTTGAAAAATATGTTTGAGCATGGTGGAGGATGAAGAAATATATTTATCACTTCCTATGGGTTTTAGAGATTAAAATGTATTTGGATTGAAGATATATACATTATAATCCTCTTAGTATATAAATGAATGGATTTATTATAAAAATAAGAAATCCAACTCAAAATATACTATGACAACACCACCATGGGAACATATGGGACCCTGAGGGTCAACCATTCCCAAGGGAGTAGCACTAGAAAAACTACAAGTGTAAGAGGGAATAATTACATTAAGATGTAAGTAGGAGGACTAGTGTATAAGGCCTGAAGAGCTTATGGTCAAAGCTATGAATAGGATGTAATAAAATCCCATGGGGCAGCCTATAGACTACATGTTTCTTGGACCATGTGGGCATGTTGTGTTGTAAATCAAGTATCAAACCCTAATACCCGATCTTAGAAATTAATGTAAAAAATTTGATTATAAATCGGGGTAGGCATACACTATTCGATGTCGGATGTTCCCAATACACTAATGTTTTTTCCATTTAAAATGATAATGATAAAACATTGGAATTTTGATCAAATAGATTCGTACCATTTTATATCCAGCTCTCAACTATTTAAATAATTATCACATATTTTAAATTTTGTTGGAATCCTCCTCCTCCCGTCTAATAATGACAGTTCTAACTCACTAGAGAATAAGGAAAACCAAACAATGGTCAATCCCATGTTTTAAATAATTATAATAAGGTCAACATATTGAGATGAACAGCATATGAAATCTTATGACATCCTTCCTTTTTATCACATAAACTTTCATTACATCATACAAAACCAAGGATCTTTAAGGTTTAGTGTCTTAGAAACCAGGAACTCAAAACATGAAAACATAAAACATTATTCTTAAACACTTCAAAGGCTTCTACTTATGTTCATCCTAAGTTCATTACTGCATCTCATAACCTAGGGATATACATTAAAATAATGGGTGAGAATAAGGCCCAGTAAGGGAAACAAGGGAAACATTTAACATGTGAACTTGAGATACATCAATAAAGTCATGAAAAAGAACTTTAAGGCATGAGAAATAAATCATGAGGGATGTCATAATAAAAAAATGTATTTAATAACATGAATATGGGGCTAAAAAATTTAACATTGACAGTCATTTCCGTTTCACCATGGTCCATCCCCATGGTGTCATTAAAAATTACCAAGGTTATTCACCAAGGCGTTGTTAAAAAGGTTCATCTCTAGAGATTATGTCTTTACCCAATACATTGGAGCAATATCAGAGAAAACCCTTAATAATTCTTTATTATCATGTAATCCACATATATGATCATCAATAATTTCATAAAAAACCCATATATCGTAAAATAAATGGGTTTCATTTCATAATCATAACGTTTTAAAAACTGCTTTAAAGACATGATCATTATGTCACATTAAACCCACGAAAAAGGAAAGTGGGTATCATGTATGTAAATCCCAGAATTTAAAATAGAATTTTCTTTTTATATATGTGAAAACCCTTTTTGAATAATGTGTTTTGAGAATTCAATTAATAAAATAAATGAATTTGAGAATAAGAGAGAGACATTTTGAGACTGAAATTCTGCAGTACAATGGCAATCTTACGAGGTTTTAGAAAACATTGAAAAGAGAGGGGACATGGGTCACTCACTCATAAATGATCCATAAAACATTAGGGGAGTAGAATATAAAGGATTTAAGAACATGGTAATGAAATTTGGAAAATATACCATATGAAATGAAGAACATGAATGGAAGACAAAAATATGATTTCTCTTATGAAAATTTGGCAGCCTAACGACGTCAAAAAAATGAATTGACGAGATCAAATAGGGTTTCGAATCATATGAAAATAAAAGATCAGTATGATAGATATATATATCGTACCCCAACATAATAAAAAGTAACTTGAAACACTTGACATGAAAGTAGAACTTTGAAAAATGAGAAAGGTGAACGAATCCCTTAAAAATTCGGCATCCTAACGGCGTCACCTAAACTTCAACAAAAATGAATTGAAGAGATCAAATAGGTTCTCTCATCATATGAAAATAAAATATCAGTATGATAGATATGGATATCATACCCCAACTCAACAAATAAAACTTAAAACACTTGGCATGAAGGTAGAACTTTGAAAAATTGGAAAGGTAAATGAATCCCTAAACAAATTCGGCAGCCTAACAACGCCACATAAACATTATTAAAATGAATTGATGAGAGAAATAGGGGGTCTCTAATCATATTAACATGAAAAGGTCAGTAAAATTAATATAAAATAACATCCTTCAACATAATATTATGGAGCATAAACGAAATTAC
Source organism: Viscum album (assembly GCA_963277665.1). Taxonomy (NCBI): domain Eukaryota; kingdom Viridiplantae; phylum Streptophyta; class Magnoliopsida; order Santalales; family Viscaceae; genus Viscum; species Viscum album. Next base: position 401,199,817 of record OY728130.1, read on the forward strand.
ATAAAAGAGATTACTTGAAAAGAAAGAGACAGGTAGGATCCCTTACCTTAAAACGCATCTCTTAAAACTCAAAGGATGGGACCTTGAGGTCTTGGGGGCACCTTGGGAGGACTCCTTGGGAGGTAAAGAGACCATAACTTCGTTGAGGATGATTTTTGAGTCTAATATATTACATTATGGCTAGGTATTTATAGGGAATGTTAGGAGACCAGGCATTAATGGCCAAGGGACACCTCATTGGTGGTTTTGGAAAATCAATGGGCTTTCCCATGGTATTTTCCCATGATATTGGCCAAATGGGACACCTCATACATTATATTACTATTCATAAGTCCACCATATTGATTACATACTTAATACATCATTTAATAATATCATTAAACACCTGTAACTTAAAAACTGTATTTTCACTATTCATCGAAAATTCAACTTTCTCAGAAAAATCCCAAAATTTCACCTTAACCACATATCGATGCTCTGATTTCACAAATGAACCCCATTTTATAAAATAATTTTCTAAATTTTTTTAATTTAATTTTTAAATAAATTCACTTTTCACCGAAAATTCATTTTTATAGAAAAATCCCCAAAAATTACCTTAGCATAATATCGATGTTCTGAATTCAAAAAAATATTCCATTTTATAAAAATAATTTTCTATATAATTTTAATTTAAATTTTAATTAAAAAACACTATTCACCTGAAAAATCTAATACTTGACTAATAGTTTATTAAACCGTTATTTAACCATTTTATTGAATCACATTACTTAATCAAGGTGCCTAGATTATATTAATAATTTATATAAGTGAGATTACTAATCAATTTTGTCACATTAATAATCCTATGCAAAATATCACTATTCATAAATTACTATTCATCAAAAATTATGTTGACCTTTTTAGACTAAAAATTTCGTACTGAACATAATTGTAGAAAACCATTTTTTGAAAATCATTATACATTTTTAATTATTTAAGTTTTATATAAACATTTTTAAAATATCCTCTCTCTAAAATTCATCAAAAATATGCATACTATATTTATCAGGACATCTGAAAATTCATAAACATCATTATAAGAATAAATCAAATTTTTTATTTAAAACAAAGGATTACACAAGGTTGTTACGCTCTCCTTACATATCCCCTTATGACCCCAGCATAAGACCTAAGTGTAAGGTGTGATAAGGTGAGAGAATCTGAGGGCGGCTCAGCCAACATTGCACGAGTAGTAATTTCTATCAGTTTGAACTTCTCGCGAAGGTGATTCCATTCTATATTTACACGATGAAGTTCGTCTTGGGTTTGGTCCATAGAAAAGCCCAGTGGTGCTACCTTCTTCCCATGTCCCGTTTCATGGGCTTCGATTGGCCCGAGACTAATGGATGAGGCCATCGAATCTTCTTTCTATATTAATTAACCAAGATCACTTGTATTTAGAGACAATAATCGAAACTTTTAGTTTCCAGCGGTCATATCGACCAATGGTCATATAATAGTCAAAACCCAAAGGTATCATTTAAATTATACTCATGTTATCAAATGAAACTGTTTTGTTGAGTATAAAAATAAAATAACACAAAAAAATAGAAAACAAGATTTATTTAAAATGTCAGGTCGTTACAATCTTCCCCCCTTAGGAAATTGCCTCCTCATAATTTTTAAAATTGAGTTTTGAAATTTCATTGAAATTCCCACATCAGAAAAGGAGTCAATAAACCTACTACATTAAATGAAAGACAGTGAAGTACAAAGGTCACTCGAGTTAACCCACACTAGAATTCCATGTAGGAAAACAGGGACATGGAGGAGAAAAAAATGGTCATGTTCTAAGGGAGAGTGATAGAAACATGATTAGGAGAATGTTAACCAAAAGAAAATCACAAACTTATGATGTGTGTAAATGGTCTTTGATTACCTAGTAGGAAAGGTAAACCAACAACGTTTTTGCTTTACATTCCTTTTCATAATTTTGAGGAATTAATTTACTACATAGAACAAAAACATAAGTAAATATTCCTACCTTCAAGTAGAGTTAAATCCTTTAAGAAGATTCTACGAAAAATAATCTTTTCTCTAAATGATGAGAATTCAAAAACAACACTTGGTCTCATCAAAACACAAGAATCATATTCTTGAGGGTCGCGTAATCAACAAAAGATTAACTATCAATTTCTTCTATCATTAAACATTATCCCAAAAACAGAAATGGAAAGACAAAACAACTCTTCAAAAATAAAGAATCCCATTGGAAGGGAAACTACTTTTAAATCTTCAAAGTTCCATGGTACTACCCAAAGTTCATCATGGACCATTCCATAAATTACTTTCCTTAGAATTTCTCAAAATAAACCAAACTAAGATAGAAAATCAATTATAAGAACGATCTCATAACATAGTCTTCCAAGATAGACTTTATCATTCATATCCAAACAACATCAAGCACTCTTATCATCTAATAACAAATCTAACTAACCTAATCACATTTTCACAAAGATAGGTTAATCATTTCCATATGTAACCTAAATTACTATAAGTTTTCCTTAAATTCATCGATTCTTCAAAATATAAGTCAACCTTTACTCTGCAAATAAAATACCATAGTAATCTATTTACCTCGATCAAATAGGGTTCCTAAAATAGTGAACATCTTCCAAAATAATAATCATCTTTTAATCCCATAATCACCCTTTTTTAAGAAGAAGAGCTTCTTACATCAACATGTGGTACATAATAATAGATTTTTTCTTTAATGATATAAAATCATCATTGTGACTTGATGATCTTAGAAAACATAAAATATATGTTCATAGAGCACGAACTAAAATACAACATGACGTAGACAATTATTGTGAAAAAGTTACATGTACTTCAGTCATCATGATCCATGTCAGCATAGGACTTGCATTGTTCCCTTGTCCTCGATGATTGTTGATGCTCATCATGCTTCTCACCCATTCCAAGAGAGCATTGCCTTGGATAATTTCTAACTTCTCCACATATACGACATCAAAATGTATAAGGTATAGTAGATTGAACCTTATCTCCATTCATCACATTATCTAATTTTTTAAATCAATTGGCTACTTTATGACATATCTTACCAAACATAAAATATCTCCCGGTTCCTTTGTAACATTCTCCTTGGTGCCTCTTCCCACACGTTTTTCAAAAAAGAAATTGGGTCTTCTTTCCCTTATCAACTTTATCAGATAAACATTCTTGAGACTTTGTCTTCTATTTCCTTGATGAATTTGGGCATTCAAAAATGTACCAATTATTAATTGTGATTTTTGATAGCTGGTTTGGCATAATCACAATATGTTCAACTTGATATTTCATCATCTCTGTCAAATTAATAGGTCAATCATCACATTACTATCACATTGGTTGTTGGGACATACTCTTCCATATCCCGCCATTAACTAAGAAAAGAACATATAATTAGGGGACTTAAATACTTAGCCAATAATCATTAAAAGAAAACATTAACCATAGAAGGATAAAATTGTAGAAGGAAAGTATACACTAACTTGTGATCCCCTAGGTTCCAATCTAGGATATCCATGATGATATATTTTTATGTGAATATTTTATTTTATCTTTGTTCCTTTAATAATGGTTCATATTAAGATTATGAATTTACCAAAGCATATCCCCCGGGAGTGTCATAACCAAGAGTGTAGCAAGGCCCATTGTCGGGCACCAGTTCTCGTTCGAGTCTACCTTAAAGCGGTGTTTCTAGATTTTACCCCTATGTACATCTGTTCCAGAGCCACCTCTACCTGCTCGTATCTAGACATGGATGTATTTGCATGGAAACCCCTTACTCAATACTCACCAAAATACAAGGAAGATATCCTATATTTAAACTTTTCTATAGGGTTCTTCCTAAAGTTTTCATATAATAATTTCCACAAATAAATAAACCATCATTTGATACAAACTATGACAACCCGCCTTTTTATCACATCAACTTTCATTACATCATACAAAACCGAAGATCTTTAAGGTTTAGTGTCTTGGAAACCAGGAAATCAAAACATGAAAACATAAAACATTTTTCTTAAAAACATGAAAGGCTTATCCTTATGTTCATCCAAGGATCAGTACTACATCTCATAACCTGGGGACATACATCAAAATAATGGGTGAGGAAAAGGCCCGGTAAGGGAAACAAGGGAAACATTTAACATGTGAATATGAGATACAACAGTAAAGTCATGAAAAAGATCATTAAGGCATGAGAAATAAATAATGAGGCATATCATAATAAAAATAACGTATTTCATAACTTGATGATGTGGCTAAAACATTTAAAATTGAAAATAATTTATGTTTCACCAATTTCCATCCCCAATGTGTCATTAAAATTGCCAAGGTTATTCACCAAGGTGTCGTTAAAAATGGTCATCTCTAGAGATTAAGTCGTTACCCAATTCATTGAAGCACTATCAGGGTGAACCCTTAATTTTTATTTGTTATAATGTGAGCCACATATATAATCATCAATCATTTCATAAACAACCCATATAGAATAAATGAAATGGGTTTTATTTCATAATCATAACATTTAAAAAACTGCTTTAAAGACATGATATTTTTGTCACATTAATCCCACGGAAAGGGAAAGTGGGACTCATGTATGTTAATGCCAGAATTTAAAATAGAACATTTTGGTATATATGTGAATACCATTTTAGAAGAAATATCTTTTAGTATTCACTTAATAAAATAAATGAATTTGAGAATAAGAGAGAGACGTTTTGAGACAGAAATTCTACAGCATAACGGCTATGTTACGAGGTTTTAGAAAAAATTGAAAAGAGAGGGCACATAAGTCACCCACTCATATATGACCCATAAAATAGTATGGGAATAGAATATAAAGGATTTAATAACATGTTAATGAAATTTTAATGATATACCATATGAAATGAAGAACATGATAGGAAGACAAAAATAAGATTTCTATTATGAAAATTCGACAGCCTAACGGCGTCAAAACAATTAATTGACGAGATCAAATAGGATCTCTCATCATATGAGAAAAAAGAATCAGTATGATAGATATATAGATCATACCACAACATAATAAAAAATAACATTAAAGGCTTGACATGAAAGTAGATCTTTGAAAAATGAGAAAGGTGAACAAATCCCTTAAAAATTCGGCAGCCTAACGGCGTCACCTAAAAATCAAAAAAAATGAATTGATGAGATAAAATAGGGTATCTAATCATATGAAAATAATAGATAAGTATGATATATATAGATATAATACCGAAACATAATAAAAAGGAACTTGAAAGACTTGACATGAATGTTGAACTTTGAAAAATCAGAAAGGTGAACGAATCGCTAAAACAATTTGGTTGCCTAACGGCGCCACTTAAACATTTGTAAAATGAATTGATGAGAGAAAGAGGGAATCTATCATAATATGAACATGAAAAGTAAATTAATAGGAATATAAAAAAAAACATCCTCCAAATTAAGAGCATGGAGCGTAAAAGAAATGATATAAAAGAGATTACTAGAAAAGAAAGAGAGAGGTAGGATCCTTTACCATAAAACATATCTCTTAAAAATCAAAGGTTGGGACCTTGAGGGCATGGAGGCACCTTGGGAGGAATACTTGGGAGGTAATGAGACCAGAAATTCTTTGAGGATGATTTTGGAGTCGAATGGATGAGAGGATGGCTTGGTATTTAGAGGTAAAGTGAGGGGACAAGGCATTAATGGCCTAGGGACACCTCATTGGTGGTTTTGGAAGAACCATGCACTTTCCCATGGTATTTGACCATGGTATTGGCCACTTGGGACACCTCATACCTTATATAACTATTCATAAGTTGACCATATTGATTAAATACTTAATACATCATTTAATGATGTCATTAAACACCCATAACTTAAAAACTGTATTTTCACTATTCATCGAAAATTCAACTTTCTCAGAAAAATCCCAAAATTTCACCTTAACCAAATATCGATGATCTTATTTCAAAAATGAACCCCATTTTATAAAAATAATTTTCTAATTATTTTTAGTTTAATTTTTAAGGAAATACTCTATTCACCGAAAATTCATTTTTTTCAGAAAAATCCACAAAAAATTACCTTAGCTAAATATCGATGTTCTGAATTCAAAAATAAAGTCCATTTTATAAAAATAATTTTCTAAATAATTTAATTTAATTATTAATTAAAAACACTATTCACATGAAAAACTAATATTTGACTAATAATTTTTGAAACTATTATTTAACCATTTTATTGAATCAGATTACTTAATCAAGGTGCCTAGATTATATTAATAATTTCTTTAAGTGAGATTACTAATCCATTTGGTTACATTACTAATAATAAGCATAATATCACTATTCATAATTTACTATTCATCAAAATTTCAGATGATCTTATTAGACTCTAAATTTTATACTAAACATAATTGTAGAAGACCATTTTTTGAAAATCATTACACATTTTTAATTATTTATGGTTTACATAAACATTTTTAAAATATCATTTCTCTTAAATTCATCAAAAATATTCATACTATATTTATCCGGACATTTGAAAATTCATAAACTTCATCATAAGAAGAAATCAAACTTTTTATTTAAAAAAAGGACTACATAAGGTAGTTACGGTCTCCTTACATAGCCCCTCATAACCCTACTATAGAACCTAAGTGTAAGGTGTGCTAAGGTGAGATAATCTAAGGGCGGTTCAGCCAACATTGCACGAGTAGTAATTTCTATCAGTTTGAACTTCTCCTGAAGGTGATTCCATTCTTGCTTCACACGATGAAGTTCATCTTGGGTTTGGTCCAAATAAAAGCCCAGTGGTGCTCCCTCTTTCCCAAGTTCTGTTAGATGGTCTTCCATTGGCCCAAGACTACTGGATGAGGCCATCAAATCTTATTTCTATATTAATTAAACAAGATCACTTGTATTTAGAGACAATAATTGAAACGTTTAGTTTCCAGCGGTCATATTGACCAGTGGTCATATAATAGTCAAAACCCAATGGTCTCATTTTAATTATACTCATGTTATCAAATGAATCAGTTTTTTTGAGTAAAAAAATAAAATAACACACAAAATTAGGAAACAAGATTTATGCAAAATTTCGGGTTGTTGCAAATATTATGCAACTTCATTTTCATGGTTATGATGAAGATTCATCATATGATTGAAAAATATAGTAAAAGGAGGCCTCTCAAACAATATATCATCATTAAATGGTATGATATTTTGAAGGTATTGTGTTTGTGAATTAATTTACATGATATAATAATATTAAAAGAGAATCTAAAATTGAGAAAAAAATTATCCCACCTTTTCTTCAACATGTATCCCATCTTTTATGAATTCAAATCCATGTCCTTGGGGAATTTAAAGATTCTATTTAAACAAAATTATTTGTGGGATTTTATTTGGTTTTCAAATAAACTATTATCCGTGACCACTTACTTATAAACACTAATGAGATAAAGATGATAGAATTATTTCCTATAGAATATTTTTTAAGATATCTCATTTATCTGAAAAAAATATATCATCTCTCGAATTTCATTTTCAAAAAGTAGTGGAGTCCCATTCCCTTCATGGATTCATGAAGAAGTATTTTTTTAAGAATATATTGGTTTCACAAAGTGATAATAACCACATAACACTCTTGTTATGTTAATAAAACAAACTTTTTCTACTTTCTTTTCAGAATGATAAGATTCCATTTACACATAACTCATGTTAAAATTCTCAATTTTATTTAGGAAGACAAATAGTTCCCAGAACCAGTGTATAAGTGATACACTCTCACATTGTTTCACGAAGAATCTACTTTTTTTATGAGGAGCATAATGATTTGTCAAATTATAAAATATAAACAATGATAATATAATTAGTTCACATGATACAATGAACACAAAAATTCAATGTGTGCATATACTTGTCTGATCAATGATACATCTAACAATGAAAGAATTCAATAATTTATATGAGAATTAATATTCTAAAGAATAAATAAATTAGATATTTTGTACACTTTCATGGTTAAGGGACTATAAGAAGTGAACATAAATAAAATAAATTTTACATTTTTCAATGCATAAACCCATGTGAAAATGTGATCATAAATTGATATAATCTGGACTAAATTATAATTGTGTGATTAGGATTAAATGTTTTAGAAGAATCATGAAATTTTTTAAACATGAATAAGATGAATTGATATGATCATTGATCTATAACCATTATTTATAAAACCTAAACTTCACTAAGAGGATCTTCATACTACAATCAATTGTTCATGTTCTGAATGGAAGATGTGTGATATTTCAGTACACAATAACACTTAGATCCTTGAGAATAAATAGGATAAATAAGTTTCCATTATATCATATTATTATTATTTAAGGAATTAATAATTTATATGATGGATGTTGATCCCTTAGTTATTTTTTTTCTCAATGATCTTTCGTGATTCATCGTATATTAGAAGAATGAGCTTTGATAAAGTCAATTTTCTACTAAAGTGGAAAGAGATAAATTGATAAGAAGAGATTTTAAAAATATATATATTATTCAATTAATATTTGGGTCGAATAAGATTAATATAATTATTAGATAATATTATATTTATATTTTTTGGACTGATGTTTGAAGAAGAAGAAGCAAATAATTCTCTTTATGGTATGTAAGAACAAAGAAGAACTTTGACATCTAGTAACGTTACCAATATGTAGAAATATTTATTAGTGTTACAAATAATCTTATCAAGAAGATGGAGACTATATTCAGATTTAGTATAAATATATATCCATGTGTTATAAAACAACACTTTAATTTAGTATAATGCATTTCAAGTGAAAGGGTATTTCCTGCATGAAGTAATAATATTTAAAGGATTAATTTCTAGTGGTTATTTGATTAAACCATTTCCATACAATGAATGGTACTGGATAATCTTATCAAGTACTGAACCTTTTAAAACAAAGATTATTATTATTTACATCTATCAAATAATTGGACATCACATGGAAAATAAGATAAGATAATCGATATATTAAAAGGTAAAATATGCATAAGGGATAAATGAATAAATATGTCCCAAAATTGATTATCATGCATCTCAATGTTAGGAATATCCCAAACTATCCCTTTCACCTCCATTATATATCTAATTAATGACCATTTGGTTGGTAATTTGTGGAAAAAACACATCCATATTGTTTTTAAATATTTATGTGTGAGATTTTGGTAGGTATTTTTTGAGTTAAATTTAAAAATATGTGTGAATAATTTTGGGTAGGAACATCAGTTTTATATGTGGGGGATGGTACTTTCTTGGAAACCACATTGAAATTTTCCAAATGAATAAAAAATTATGAAATCATTCCTAAAACAAAAGCATCAAAATGACCTTATATTAGATTGTGTGATTAATAACATCATTAAATTTCAAAAAAAAAATATTTTAACAAGTTTAATATGAAAATAGGCCTAATATATTGGACTAAACCCCCACCTCCTGGTTAACCCATTTTATAATTTACAGAAGTAATAATTTATTAATTTTGTTATCATTAATTATGATAAAAATTTATGTTTATCATTTTACCAAATTTTAGTTTTGATGATTAGATTCTTGAAATCCACTTTATCTTGTTTAGTTCATAGAATGTGCTGAATTTAATTTAAAAATAAACACATAAAATGTGTTAAAATGATGTTTTTCAAGAAATAAAATTTTCAAGAACATGATTATATAATATTAACTATATGAAAAGTAATATTAATTTGATGGATTTAAATTAATATCTATATATATATATTATAAATTTAATTTCTATCATTCATCAATAAATATTACTTTAATTAATTTAAATGGATAAAGATTTTTCCCTTAATACTAAAACAGTTTTAATTACCCATCTATCAATGATGGTATGGATAGATATATTATTATTTAAAATCTTCATTTAATCTTGGTAAATATGCTTTATGGTCTAAAGAAGGTTTCAAGAGTGTGTTGGGATTGGGTGAGGCCTGGATTTCCAGAAAATGGGAAAAGAACTAGGTTTAATTGTTAGTGTATACCATACCACCAAAGGAAAATTGTTTCATTTAATGGTGCCTGAAAAAATAGAAGAGCAATAGGATCCATATAGTTTCTCATAAACTATTCAACTCTAGGATCAGGGTAGTGTGAGAAAATGATGGATTTTAACAATGTTATCACACAATTTTTAAATTTTTTGGAAAACCATGTTCCTTAATCACATGAGGTATATCCTTATATAGTTTCTTGAAAATGGATTGTGTACAATAAATAAACCAAAATCCATAACTGTGTGCCCCTACTTTTTATCATGAAAATTACATTTTTATGTTAATTAATTTTTTTGAAGTATTTCCTTTTTCTACACTTTTCCTCCAGTGGATGGACTGGTTCTTCTACTCCATTAGGCCCGAAATCCTCTATGTCTTAGATTTTAGATAATTTCACCATCTAGATGAAAAATCATTATCCATTGGAAGCATAAGATAAGTTTTTATATTTTCTTCGTATCTCTCACCAACGACATAAGTTTATCTTCGAATCCATTGTTCAATTTTGTCTTAAGCTCTTTTACCATATATTCAGGGTATTAGGCAATTTCTTATATATATTCCAACATTTTCCAAATCCAATGTCAATATTAAGTGAAGAGTCATCTATAACATGGAGGTATGTGGTCTCATTTTTTTCTCGATGATTTTTAATGTATCGTAGTTATGTCATTGTGTCACATGAAAAGTTTTGAAGAGAATTTAATTTTTATTTATTTCTTCTTATCATGTTGCTTAGTGCATCATGATAAACACACATTGTTACCCTTTTTGTAGTTAGAAGAATGGTTACCACACTTATGGACACCCCTTGGTTGTGCCACATTAAATATTCCCCTATAGATAATTCCTAATTTACCCTGAAAACCTTTTCATAAGTTTTCGCTGGATTTAAATGGATTGTCCGTTAATATATAAAATTTTATGGAACCTATGGACCCAAAAAGGTGTTTCGAAAATATGATAGTATAAATTTTCGATGTATGCAATTCCCTTTTTTCCATGTATCTTTTTAAATTTCACTTTGAGCCTCTGAATTTGATTTGGATTTTTTATGAGTAATTGGATGGATAAATTAAGTGATATATCTAATGGATGATGGTTAATCATCTTGAATTTATATGAATAAATTAAAAGAAATGTATTTAGGTATTGTGTGTGGAAAGACACACTATTTATTGAATGTTATACCAAATTATTCTGGTAAATTTTATTTCCTTGAATGAAATTGAACATGACTAATGGGACATATGAGAGGAATTCCTCATGTGTTACATGATAAACATGATGGTGTCTAATTTATAAAACTTTTCTTGGTGAACATTAAACATGAGAGATATTTAGTCATGAAAATTTTTATAAATATGATAAAACCTATAAGGAGGTTGTGGTACGATGGTAGTGGATGTTTTAAGCATGAAGGTATCATGCTCCTTTATAGTGGTTGTTGATGATGATGTCGCACAGAAATAACACTATTCATAGAGTTTCTATGACACACCACATCCCTTACTAGAGTGTAAACATGATTGCACACTCACCATTTCAAGTGAAGGACATGACATATCTCACTCATTATGAGTTGTAGTAAATATACCCTACTACTTGAACTTATTGGCTCATTAGACTAGTTATAAACCTATATGTTTCACCCCTTTCTATTCAGAAGTAATATTCATCATAAATTTCCACATATGCTCAAAAATTAATGTTTCATATAGATTGATGTAATATATATATATATATATATATATATATATTATTACTATGTATATAGTGGTTGATCAGACTTTCATTCCAGCCATGAGCCAAAGCAGGGATACTTTCGTAACCTTAATGGGAATTTATTTATTTATTCAGTATTGTTAATTGATTACATAGTTTAGAAAAATATTTACATATGAGAACTTCCTAGATTATGTTTACACATCATTGGTGGTGGCCAACTATTATTTTTCTCTCACACTCTTCTCGAAATTAATTTGGTTCCTAAGAATATTAACTACTTATATGTATGGATAGGGGAAGGAACCCTTATATAGATTGATGATATTATTATTAATATTTTAAACAGAGGACTAAAAATCTAATAATAGGCTCAAGATGTTAGTGGGGACGTTTTTTCTTTTTATCATTTTGTTATTTTATAATTTTTCACAGTATGATTCTCTCTGCTTATCCCCTATTCCCCATGTATATATTTTCTCACCATGAATCCATGTATAGGAAACTACCTAGTGTCCTTGACTATCATGAATTTCCTCATTTATTTATTTTACTACATCTATATTTATTTTTCCTGTTATTATATGCCTCTATTGTGGTTTGTTATCATTGTATCTATTGTGCCACTATGAAATGAGTTTATAGTCTACCCACCATACAACCTTGACACCCTCATTGTTATTCACCCACCTTTGGAATATGTGGAGGCTCTCTGGATTTCGTGTGACCCACCGACTGAGGGCACAAGTTAAGTGGACCCCGAGTCAGGACATTATAAAGTGGTATCAGATCCAACCATTTTCCATTGTCCAACTTTTTGGTTATTTAGTAGGAGCCTAGGAGTTAATTTGATTTGGAAATGACCTAGTGCCTAGATGTATCAAACCCATGTACATGGGAATCAAAAATTTCATAAGATAAAAATTCATGGTTACTGGAGTTCCTATTTATGGTTGATAGGGTTTTAACATTGAGTGACATATATTTATTATGTTAATATTGATGTTGTTATGATTGGGATGATGTATCCTTACCATGGCCTAATAAAATTATGGCATTGCATTAATTAATTCATCATAATATGAAAACTAGGACTAATATGCCATGTATTTTGCAATGTCACGTCTATTTTCAGTGTTAATCTTCTTGTTTCATATTTATTATGACTTTGATATATATTTACTTGTGTGGAAAAATATTGAAGGTATTGGGAAACATAATTTATAAATAAATTTGCTTCTTTAACCTAACAATGTATTCCTAAATAGAATAAATTATACACTTTAAGTATTCAATTATTGAAGGTTGATACATGGACCATTGGTCGCATGTGATGGACTATGTTTTGGAGTGGGTTATGTGGATGCCATATTTTGGTTCATAAAAAGTATGGGTCCTTATGGATCAGAAATGGAAATCCATCTAATTCAACTATTTAATGTTAATTAATTATTTATACGAGCATAATTATAAAATTTATATGAAATTGGAAGCGACATTAAATATATTATACATGTGAATTAATGGATTAGACATGAAACAGAAATAGCTGTGGGTTGTATGTTATCTCTTAAGTTATTAAGGTTTTTTGTAACATTTTATCTTCAACATATTTCATTAGAAAAAGGAAGAGTGGTGTGATCATTTCAATATAAAGGCTTTATACCTATCATAATTTTCCTACCAACAAATCTTAATTGATTAAATCTCATATGAGTCATATGATTGGAATTGTAGGATAATGCCTCTAGTACGTACTCCTATCATATTCTGTGATAGCGATAAAAACCACACCCCTGAGGTTATGGTCCTTGAGCCTCTAGTGATTCATCCAATTGATGTACCTATGGAACCTGTTCTTGTACCTGATATGGGAATTAACACATATTTACAAGATGGATTTTTTCATATGGAGAAGAATATGAAAGGGGTTGTTCGACCTTACCTAGGTAAGAAAAGGTTTACTTGTTATTTATTGAAGATACATCCTACCACCTTTTTCGGGGATAGAGGACTATGCACCACTTGTTCATGGATTGATTCAATTCAGTTTATATTCGAAAATTTAGATATGCCTATGGAGAGGAGGGTCGATCTTACATCATATATGCTATGAGATTATTTTAAGGGGTGGTGAAAAATTATCACCTAGGTGGATTAGCATCATAATGTGGTCTTGGAGGATTTTTATATGATCTACTATAACTATTACATTCTCGATACTCTATGGGCTGACAAAGATAGGGAATTCATGAACCTATATCGAGGGAGGATGTCTTTCATAAAATAATATACTCATTTCACTGAGATTCAATAGTAAGATCATACTCTATAATATGATGACATTATGAACACTAAATGACTCTAGTATGTGATAGTTAAAACCATTTGATCACATGTTTATATTTTTATATTGACTACCATTTTTGAATTCATTAACTAGACCATTTCACAGATCATATTTTTGGAGTAGATGGTGGGGTGAGTTAGGTCAGTTTTCCTCCTAGAGCTAATAGTGGTTCTTCTTCTAGGGAAATATATATTTTGAGGAATCTCATAGATCTGGAAGCATTTCGGATCCATGTGCTGACATATTTTGGATTTTTCATCAATTTAGGAAGCCAAGACACACAAAAAAAATCAGTTGTTGCATAATCTAGTGGATTGAAGATGTTGTGTATGGTGGGAACATATCTATTTATTCCATATAATTGTTCAATTAGTTCCCTATAAGAAGATATCAACTCCAACATCTTGTTCTGGAGTGGGGCCAGTAAGGCCATGTTAGGTAGGTATATGGAATACCACTTGCTACTCAGACTGATGTGGTGGTTATGGTATAGGCAATCAGACTCATTATTCATCATGCCAACATAGAGGTATGGCTTATGGAAGTCAGGAAGTGACTCAGGGCCTCGGTACTTACTAATTTCATACAGTCTTACTTTCTCTAGAGGAGAAGAGTTCCATACAATCTGGAGTATGAGGTACTAATCGCGTATCCTTCACATCAGTGTCTATTTTATTTACCACATGAATGTCTCACACATGTAGGTGTGATAGTACTATTGATATTATGGGGCTTGATATCAAAAAAAAATATTTAGTTCTGAAGCTTTATACACCATTTGATATATGATCAGGGTTCATTCTACAATGTAAGGTCTAGCATCTTGAGGTAGGAGGACACCTCTTCATCTAGAATATTTTCATCCTTGATATGATGGGATTAGATATAATCATCAAAATAGAATGGTCAGTTATATCTAAAGATCATATTGAATTCTATCATCAGACGGTGATGTTTACATCACTATTGGGTGTTAGGTACATAGATTAGGGGAATGGGATGTTAGTGCGACTAGAGATTGAAAAAAGTAGTAGAGACTAGGTAATGTGACCACTCAGATTGTAATTGTTTTCATTGATGATCATGGGTTTCCACTACAAATTTTACCTCCATGAGTGAAGGGATTAAAGGATGTATTTTTCAAAAACCTTCTCTCGTATACCTCAGATTTGAGAGGTAGAGTTCCCCATTGATATTTTTTCAATAGCAATGCCATTGATCATTCTACATTATCAGATTTCACCTATGGAGCTTCATGAAATCAAGATGCAGTTAGAGGATCTGGATTATAAAGGATTTTTATGCCCCAAAAAATCTCCTAGGGGGTTCACCAGTCTTTTTTATAATAATTCAAATGGAATCATCAACAATCATGTGGATTACAATCGATAGAACCGGCTCATGGTAAATAATCAGTATATACAACCAATAATATAAAACATATTTTATCAGCTCTACAGAATGAAATTGTTTTCAAATATAGATCTGATTTTGGGTTATCATTAGTTTATATCAGAAAACCAAACACAAAAATCAAAACATTCAGAAGAATTTTTTGTCAATACGAGTAGCTGGAAAAGTTATTTGGACTGAAGAACACACCTATAGTCTTTCTGGGTAATAAGAATTAGGTTTTTCCCACGTATATGGGTTCATTCATGGATGTAACTTTTAAATAAATATTAGTGTATTCTCTGCCAAAAAACAACCATGAAACCCATCTTGGGATCATTTTTAATAAATTATGAGAGGATTAGATCTATTCTACAATTAGTAAAAGACACTCTTGGGTTGAAAAAGTTCATTTCTTGGGTCACATAATATCAGAGTCAGGTGTTTCAATTGACGTAAAGAATGTATGATATTTAGTTTATTAGGAATATTGGAAGAATGATCTTGAAATATAGAGATTATTAGAATATATGGGTATTATAGATGCTTTATCCATGATTTTTGATTCCTTGTAGCGCTGCATGTGGTCTTGAAAAAAAAGTGTGTGAAATTCAAAGGGCAGATCTTCGTGAAGCATCATTTCCATAGTTGACAGTTCATTTTAAATCCATTCCAATATTGATCCTTCTAGATAATGAAAGAAGATATATTGTATAATTTGATACATAAGGTATGAAGCATAGAGTTGTTCTAGTAAATGAAAGTGGGTCGTCATGTACAGTTCTCATCAGTTGAGGCCTCACAAGTGGAATTTCCTGATTCATGTCCTTTACCTTGTTTTTGTTGATCATGATATACACTATTGGAGTCTCTATATAATTGAGAAAATCCTCTTGTACATATTCACATAGGTATATGTCAACCTTAGTCACCGTAGTTGGGTTGAGTACAAACAGTCGATTGATTTCATGCTTTCTTACATTCCTGGTAAATGAAATATTGTAACCCGTACTCTGAACCCTAAGAATAATATACAAGTATTTCATGAATCTTGGGGAGAAAGGAATATCATTACCTTATTTTTAGATATGATAATTGAGGTATAAGAGGACCATGGTCGTACTATCCTCTTAGCCTTAGTTGTGACTTATACTCTTCTAGAATGGGTATCAATGAGGAAACAATATGATCTCGAGGACATCATTTTATGGGAAATCATCTCAAATTATTATACATTTTTTGGTTGGATCATGGATGGGGTTTTGAAATTTTTATTCCCTCATTCTTTATAGTTCCCAGCAGGAAATCGTTAAGAGATGATGAGATAACTCCACACATCAGCATTGGAGGTTCACCTCGGTTTATCCAAAATATTTCTAGATATACAGAACCAGTATTTGTGGCCTGGTATGAAACTTGATATTTCCAGATTTATCACCCAATGTTCCATTTATCAGTTAGTGAAGGTGGAACATCATCATCAAACATAGATTTTTTATCTATATTCTATTACCATGTGGAAAAGTGATGATGATTCAATGGAATCCATGACTATTCTTCCCCGATCACCTCATGGAAAAGATACAATGTGGGATATAATTGATCATTTTATTGGGGTCACACATTTCATACATATAGAGACCCAGCCTTTTCTTACATTACTATTACATCTTTTCAAAGATAAAAAACATAATAGTATTACACATGGAGGATCCAGAGGTTTAGTGTCTTGGGAAAACTAGGACCATATATAACAAATACAACATCAACCATAAACATTTATTTAATTTATTCTTCACTAGCTTCTTAGTGGAACTTGTCCTCTCCTTAGTACATGTATCCACGTGAAGATATACATCAAAAGAGGTGAGATAGAATCCTAGTAAGAGGATATATAAGAACAATATAGCTTGGGGTGAGCATAATCATGACGTAGGCAAAAGATCATGAACATGTGAGGAGCATAAATAAAAGACTTCAAATGTGGCAATGCATAAAAATGAAACATCATGAATTAGTGGTTAACTACCACACATACTTGTGAACAATGCTAGCATCATGTTCACACATCATTTCACATTTACTCATGACATTAATCCCTTTACCCAATGCATTGTAGCGATATATAATTCTGGGCGCACCCGTCACCTTTAAACATTCATATTGCGCTATACAATTCCGGGCGCACCCGTCACATCATAACATTATCATTATCATGCTTTCCACATAGAACACATATAAAACATGTACATAAATAACCCATGGAATGGAATGGGTTTCATCTCATAATAACACATTCATATGCTTTTATTTCCCAAACGAAATAGGGAACAACATACTTGATACATGAACCATCAACCTTGAATGAGAGGTAAAAGGTGAGATTTTGAAAGAAGTGTTCTTTCAGAAAACATTTTGATGGACATAAAAACCAGTGAAAAACATGTATATCCCAGAAAATTAAAGGAAATGATGACAAAATGATCTTTGAGGAGTAACCATATCAAAAACGGATTGAAAGAAGGATAACCCAGAGGAAGAAAATTGGGTTCGAGATTTCCCCTTACCTTGTACTCGAATGCCTCCTTCTCTTTAATGTCTTGTATAATGACATTATAATCATTAATTAGAAATTACAGAACCTTTTATACATTAATAGGGTTCATTATGGTTTCATTATTTCATATTATGTTCCATTGGATGACTTATAGACTTTAAGAAACATTGTTTGGGGATGTTCGTTTTTATGGTTTTCCTGAGCGGTCCACTTGTATTCTTAAATTGATGTTTGGGTAGATCATGGGTAAACATCCAGAACTGATATTACAAGTAATTAATGATATTACAAAAGATTTAATGATTTTAAAATTGGTTATATTAGATCCATGTGGATGAATCGTTAGATAAGAATTAAATGAAGATTATTTGGGTTAATTTGAGCGGTTTTGGATCACAACGAACTCATTTTAACTTTTCACTTAGTAATATGGCCATAGATTATTTCCAGAACATAAAATAGAACATAATACATATAAAATATTCTTGTTCAACCATAAAAATGGTTTCATGACCAGATTAAAGGCATAAATGGATGAAGAGAGCATGTTGTTTTTGAAGGTGATAAATTATCACCACATGAACAACGTTCTCTTTAATAAAATAAAAGGAAGAGGGAAAGGGTGTGGGGTGATATAATATAACATCAGAATCATAATATTACATTATATATATAATAATGGATTTACAGAACAATTTGGATGAAGATAGGTAGGGAGAGATCAAGAAAGGAACTTGAACTTGAAAGGAAATTAAAGGAGAAGAGAGAGAGAAATTACCTTTAGAATCCTCCTCTTGAGATCCACTTTAAGGAAGCTAGGCTTGGTCTTTTGATGAGAGCAGCATCTTTTGGACGTGGGGGATTAGCTAGGGAAAGTGTTTGGGCAGAGTTTAGAGAAGGCTTTGAGCTTGAGAGGTGTGATGAAAAGAGGGAGTGAAGGGTGGCTTTTATAGTGGTGAGGAGAGGGGTTTCCTTAATATAAAATTTATTAGTTTATTAATTTCACCTAAGACACGAAATAGTGAGTCTTGGATGACTAAGAATAGTAAATAACACATCTGTGTTCTGGATTTGGGTTCTTACATCACTTGTGATGTCATGAATAGTGGGTTTTAATTAAAAGGTATTTATATGGTAAATTAATGTATTCTACTATTCACCAAAAATTCAAGTATCTCAGAAAAATCCCAAAACATTACCCCAAACATTTTTCTACACGTAGAATCCAAAAATAGAGTCCATTTTTCAAAAATATGTTTTTAAATATTATTAATTTAATATTTAATTAAAATTATTATTTACTTAAAAAACAGTTTTTAAAATTAAAACTGATTTTGCAGTTCTATCAAAAATTATGTAAGGTCTTATAAAATTATATAAAACTATTAGACATTGATTTAATAATTTATGAATACATTACAGGAAAATAAATATTCTTTTAAATTAATTAATTAATTATAAATAATTATTTATGACTTATAAAATACCAAAAACATTTACTAAGGTCAAATTGTCACTTTCTAAGATGTCTAAATTTTATTTTCTTATTCATAGGTAATGTTACTCATATTTACTATTCATAAGGGTCATATTACTATTCATAAGGGTAGGTTACTATTCATAATGGTAGGTTACTATTCACTAAAAATTGTTTTTGTTTCATTAGACTCCAAAAACTATCTTGAACACAACAGTGTATGTCGGATTTTTTAAAATTCCAAACATATGGGTGACAAAATTATGTTTAAAGGTCACTTATCACATAGTAGTTCATTATCTTGTGTTTTTGTGACATAAATATAAGAAGTTAATTTTCTATTGAAATACTTTTGGTCGTTACATTATTCCCCCCTTAAGAAATTTCGCCCCCGAAATTTCACATTACACAAACAGGTGAGGGTACTTCTCCTTCATTGCCTCTTCTGGTTCATACCATTTTCTAAAATAGAAAAGTTAGAACAAAACCTAAGTAAACAAGTCATGAATAACTTATTACTTTAAACAATTATACAAAAAACAAAACATATGGGATCCGTAGGTAAATATCCTTGTGTGCATATTTGTACTTAGTCTGATGTTGTAGGTTTTCTCTAGGGTTCACTAATCCTAATCCCCAAATTAACTAAGCCATTCCTCTAATACCAACTATAGAGACCCTGCCTTTTCTTACATTACTATTATATATTTTCAAAGATAAACAACATAATAGTATTACACATGGAGGATCCAGAGGTTTAGTGTCTTGGGAAAACTAGGACCATACATAACAGATACGAACATCAACCATAATCATTTATTTAATTTCTTCTTCACTAGCTTCTTAGTGGCACTTGTCCTCTCCTTAGTACATGTATCCACCTGAAGATATACATCAAAAGAGGTGAGCTAGAAACCCAGTAAGAGGATATATAAGAACAATATAGCATGGGGTGATCATAATCATGATGTAGACAAAAGATCATGAACATGTGAGGAGCATAAATAAAAGACTTCAAATGTGGCAATGCATAAAAATGAAACATCATGTCTTAGTGGCTAACTACCACACATACTTGTGAAAAAAGATAGAATCATGTTCACACATAATTTCACATTTACTCATGAGATTCATCACTTTACCCAATGTGTTGGAGCGCTATATAATTTCGGGCGCACCCGTCACATTTAAACATTCATATTGCGCTATATAATCCCGGGCGCACCCGTCACATGATAACATTATCATTATCATGCTTGCCACATAGAACACATATCAAACATGTAAATAAATAACCCAATGGAATGGAATGGGTTTCATCTCATAATAACACATTAATAAGCTTTGCGTTCCCAGAAGAAAGAGGGAACAACATACTTGATACAAGAACCATCAACCTTGAATGAGAGGTAAAAGGTGAGATCTTGAAAGAAGAGTTCTTTTGGAAAACATTTTGATGGACATAAAAACCAGTGACAAACATGTATATCCTAGAAAATTAATGTAAATGATGAACAAATGATCTTTGAGGAGTAACCATATCAAAAATGGAGTGAAAGAAGGATAATCCAAAGGAAGAAAATTGGGTTCGAGATTTCCCCTTACCTTGTACTCGAATGCCTCCTTCTCTTTAATGTCCTGTATAATGAAATTATATTCATTAATTAGAAATTACAGAACCTTTTATACATTAATATGGTTCATTATGGTTTCATTATTTCATATTATGTTCCTTTGGATGACTTATAGAGTTTAAAGAACACTATTCGGGGATGTTCGTTTTTCATGGTTTTCTTGAGCGGTCCACTTGTATACTTAAATTGATGTTTGGGTAGATCATGGGTAAAAATCCAGAACTGATATTACATGTAATAAATGATATTACAGAATATTGAATGATTTTAAAATGTGTTATATTATATCCATGTGGATGAATCGTTATATAAGAATTGAATGAAGATTATTTGGGTTAATTTGAGCAGTTTTTGGATCACAACGAACTCGTTTTAACTTTTCACTTAGTAATATGGCAATAGATTATTTCTAGAACTTAAAATAGAACATAATACTTATAAAATATTCTGGAACAACCATAAAAATGGTTTCATGACCAGATTGAAGGTAGAAATGGAAGAAGAGATCATGTTGTTTTTGAAGGTGATAAATTATCACCACATGAACAACGTTCTCTTTAATAAATTAAAAGGAAGAGGGAAAGGGTGTGGGGTGATATAATATAACATTAGAATCATAATTTTACATTATATATATAATACTGGATTTTCAGAACAATTTGGATGAATATAGGTAGGGAGAGATCAAGAAAGGAACTTGAACTTGAAAGGAAATTAAAGGAGAAGAGAGAGAGAAATTACCTTTTAAATCCTCCTCTTGAGATCCTCTTTAAGAAAGCTAGGATTGGTCTTTTGATGAGACCAGCTGCTTTTGGACGTGGGGGATGGTCTAGGGAAGGTGTTTGGGCAGAGTTTAGAGAAGCCTTGGAGCTTGAGAGGTGTGAGGAAAAGAGGGAGTGAAGGGTGGCTTTTATAGTGGAGGGGAGAGGGGTTTCCTTAATATAAAATTGATTAGTTTATTAATTTCACCTAAGAAAAGAAATAGTGAGTCTTGGATGACGATGAATAGTAAATAAGACATGTGAGTTTGGGATTTGGGTGCTTACATCACTTGTGATGTCAGGAATAGTGGGTTTTAATTAAAATGTATTTATATGGTAAATTAATGTATTCAACTATTCACCAAAAATTCAAGTATCTCAGAAAAATCCCAAAACATTACACCAACCATTTGTCGACGTGTAGAATACAAAAATGAAGTCCATTTTTCAAAAATAATATTCTAAATATTATTAATGTAATATTTAATTAAAATCATAATTTACTTAAAAAAATAGTTTTTAAAATTAAAATTGATTTTCAGTTCTATCAAAAATTATGTAAGGTCTTATAAAATTATCTAAAACTATTAGAAATTGATTCAATAATTTATGAATACATTACAGGAAAATAAATATTCTTCTAAATTGATTAATTAATTATAATTAATTTTTTATGACTTATAAAATACAAAAAATGTTTACTAAGGTCAAATTGTCACTTTATAAGATGTCTAAATTTTATTTTATTATTCATATGTAATGTTACTCTTTTTTACTATTCATAAGGGTCATATTACTATTCATAAGGGTGGGTTACTGTTCATAAAGGTAGGTTACTATTCACCAAAAATTGTTTTTGTTTCATTAGACTCCAAAAACTATCTTGAACACAACCGTGTATGTCAGATTTTTTAAAATTCCCAACATAGGGGTGACAAAATTATGTTTAAAGGTCACTTATCACATAGTAGTTCATTATCTTGTGTTTTTATGACATAAATATAAAAAGGGAATTTTCTATTAAAATACTTTGGGTCGTTACAATACATATGTGAGATACCTTCTAGATATACAATCTATGAATATTTTATGTTGTAGTGGTTTTACATCATGGGGGTTCTCCACATTAAATCATTTCTGAAATAGATACTCTATTTACATAACACTTCTATAAGCAGTTTTAGACGGCCATGGGAACACATATTATTTTATTTATGAAATATCACCCTCATACAAAAAGATTTTCAGAGTTTACATTTTGGGTTCTTGAGGGCTTGCATCATGCATGTGTCCTTGACTTTGGGGATTTCTAGGATAAACACATTCCCCTCATCGAGTTCTATTATAAAAAAACTTTTAGGATACCATCAAGAAGACTCTTTAAAAAGCCTTAAATAACAGTATTTCCGCTTAACGTTGTGCTAGCTAGAGGTGGGGAAAGCGTCTATTGTTATATGACATCTCATACAGAAGGCTACAGATTAGGTCCATCTAATACTAAATTGCATATGGATATCTCAGTCCAAACAACATTTGTATTCCAATGCAGGCCAGTGACCTCTCGAGTTCAAAGTCTGAGATTGGGTTTTCTTGCATGTATTGACTAGTTTAGGATGAATACATATTCAGAAGTTGGGTATGCTCTCACTGAGGTCCGTTGGACCCTTAGAGGTTGTGAAATAGATCAATTTAATGGATTACCCACTTCTTATTTCTTGGAAATACTGGTCAATGCATGGAGTATTTCATGTATCTCAACTTCATTGATATTATCTAGACCCATCACATGCCTTTTTATCCTGATGATGTAGAATTTTTTATAAAATATTTTTTTTGTGGAGTATCACTTTCATATTGTGGATCCGAGCATTGAGATAATCTGAGGCAGGTCAGTTCCTTTGGTATGGGTGGTCTCTAAGCATGACTTGTACATGATGAGAGTTGGGAATATGACGTAGATATATGAGCATAAATGCAGGAACACTTATCTGTTGACAATACCTTGCCCTAAGAAGAGTATAAAAGTTAATTTAAAAGGGGGAGATTGTAATAACTCGTCTTCTAGAGAAGGTACAAATAGTGTTTTTGACTTAAAACCATGGTTTAATCATGGAAAATGTGATATATGGCCTAAAGAAGGTTCTATGAGTGTCTGGGGATTTTTTGGATCTCAATGCCTTGTAATATGGTTAAGATGACATGGTATCATGGTTATCAAAAACGGTTGAGGCTGGGATGCAGAGTTTCCTCTACGAGTGAGGGGTGACAAATTAGTGCGGGAGGATCCACACAATATAACTAAAACCTTATGACTCCATGTGAATGCACATGTGAGAAACTGTATGGTTTTATTGAATTTTTTTATCATGGATTGAGAAAGGATTAGAAAACTAAGTACCTTAATCGTGTGAGGTATATCATTTAGAAGTTTCTTGATAATGGTTTTTGTAAAGTTTAGTTAGCCATTAACTTTAACCATGATCCTTTTTAGGGTGAAAATTAATTTTTCACTTTAATGTATTTGATTTACCAATTTCATTTTCTAATATCCTCTAAAGTGGATGGATTGGTTCTTATTCTCGTATGAGCTAAATATACTCTCAATATAGTATTTGTGATAAATTATTACTCCCAACTCAATATCACAATATATCTTATTAATTGGATCCATATTGGAATACTCATGATGTCTATCACATTCAACCTATGTTTATCTTTCAGTCCATTATTCTATTTAGGTGAAACCTCATTTTCCATATTTTCAATGTATTGTATGGTTTCATACATCCCTTCCAACATACTCAAAATTTGAGGCAAATATTTTGTGAGGAGTCATATATGGCTATGATATTGGGTATATCATCATTTTACCTATGAGTTTTGATGTATTGTAGTTAGTTCTTTGGGCCTCACAATGACTTTTTTTGAGAATCTCTTTTTTATGGATTAATTAATATCAAATTTATCATCACACTACAATACTAATCCTTTGAACCCTATTTAGTAGTTTATATGATTGTTATCACACTTATGGACACCCCTTAGTTGTGCCCTGTTGAATCGGCCCTTGAATCTAATTGAACAATTTCCCTAGAATCATTTTATTCATTAATATTATAAATTAAATGGGTTTTCCAATTATATATGAATATTAATATAACTCAAGACACATATTATGTGATTTGATCAACATATTATTTAAATTTCCCATGCAAGGAGTTTCCATGTCGGAAAAAAATAATTCTAAATGTAACATGTATCCTTATAAGTTAAATTGTCATATTATAGTGAATTGAATGGATGCATTAAGTGGAATAGATAATGCATTATGGTTTCCCTTATTATAATTAATTAATTAAATGATATTAAATGATATATTGAGAAAGTAAAGGCCACACCATATATTGCATGTTATACTAGATGATCACTGTAAATTGTATTCACTTGAATGAAGATGTCCTTGAATAATAGGACATATGAGATGTATTTCAAAATGTGTTATGTTATAAACATGAATATGACTTATTTACATATATGTGACTGCTGAAAATTACACATGAGAGGTACCATGTCCCTTTCCAAAGGGTATACATGGTGGAAGACTAACCATATCGAGTGGTGATCATGATTTCAACCACTCATTATTATATATTTGGTGTGTAACATATTTTTTGAGAATATAGGCTCATTGCACTGGTTATGGATGCCAGAGTAATGACTTAGTCCAACCAGCACTAGTATTCCATATATATGATAACTTATCATTTCAATTCCATTTTTCATATATGTGGGTTTAATATATATATATATATATATATGTATTATATATATATTACTATATATATAGTGGCTTATTAGACTTCCATTCTTACATTAAACTGGAGAAGGTAGATCCTCCAGGTGTTCTTTCAGAACCCGATTAGGCAAATATTTATTCATTCCTAAATTGTAAATAAATTATTTATTCTCGTATTGTTTAGCTTTGATCACTTCTTTTATTACATATTGAAACTGCTGGTGGTACCCGACAAATATTTTTATATCACTCCCTACTCGTGATATATTTGGTAGACAACAATATTTTCTATCTAAAAGTATATATAATGGAATGTTCCCTTCTACTGGTTCCAGATATTCTTACTTATATATATATAATAGAAACAAAGAACCAAGCCTAAGGTCGAGATACTATTGGGGATGTTTTGTCCTTTTTTATTTCTATAAATTTTTATAGAAATATTATATCTACATGTCCCATGTTACCCTTGTGTTAATTAACATTCAATGCATCCATGTATAGGAAACTAACTAGTGTTTTTGACTATTATTTAAGTATTTATTTGTTTATTCCTCTACTACTATATTTATTCTTTCTGTTCATATATGATTCATATATTGTATATTATCATTCTATATTTCGTGCCACTATGATAAAAGGGTATAGTCTATCAAGCAAACCACCTCCACACCCTAACTACTATTCAGATTCCTCTAGCCTACATTGAGGTGTGCTTGAACCTATGTGACCCATCATGTTGGAGAATGGTTCATGTCCACTTTAGTTCGGGATGTTACAAATTTTTTTTGATTTTTTTTTATTTTGACTAATATCCATTTTGTCCATTAATCATCTTTTCATAATTTTGAAAAAATGTTTAGTTAATAAATATTTATTTATAAATATTATAAATAATTTTTATATACAAATTTTGAATAATAAAATACTATATTTTCAATTACTCATAAAAGAACATTTCTATGGTAAATTTAAAAAATTCATTCAACGATTATTTTGAACATGTATGTTTAGAAATTATATTTATCATATAATGTAGAATTTATGTGCTATGAAATATTAAATTGTGATTTATACTATCACATTATTAAATTATAATGTTCAATAACTCAAATTTAGTCCCTGGTATTAAATTATGCCCTCCTTCAAAAAGTAATTCCACAAAATTTTCATAGATATTACTTTCTTAACATACAAGGGTGGTTATGTTTCATTATATCCACCGCCCACTTGTTTATTCCTACATAATATGACTTCGCCAAATTATCTTGACTAGTTGAGTCATCTAACTCCTCAACACATTATCTATAGTATAAAAAATTTTAATAGGATTTATAGAATGATATATTAGGTTCCAACTCTGTTTCATCATATGTGATAACATGAATTGGGTTTGGAATTTAATTTCATAAAGAATATATATGGAACAAAAACTATACTTTGGAGAGACATAGTGTTTTACTAAATAAATAAGCCATAAATCCAATCTTTTCAAAAATATCAAAGTGTCCAATGTTCTCAAGGGTAAAAATTTATATTGTTTTTGAGACATATGACACCATTAAATGGAGATAAATTCATGAAAACATGTTCCACCAATTGATATTACTAATGTTCCCCTAGTAATTTTTATAAATATTTTTCCTACATTAATCTTCATTAATATGATCCTAAATAGTCTTTACCATTTTCATTATCTACTCAACAATTTCTAGGACGATAAGTATCATTTCACCAAATTAATCCCCTAATGTTGGAATGAAACATCAATTTATATATATTATTTACATAATTCCATTTGATTAAATTCATAGAAACAATTATAATAGGAAAAGTATACCAAATGTAAATACTGACATCACGTATCATGAATGTCAATTCAACATGACCTCAACATGTCTTCCAATTTTTGAATATTCCATTCATAATTTCTATGTGTTTGAGGATCGTAGATGGTTAATAGATGAATACTATTATAATGATTCATTTTAGAGATCCTCCATAATTTTTATGTTAAATGAGGATCGTGATCAGACACATTTGAAAGAGAAGTACCTTGAAGTCTTATAAGATCATTAATATAGATCCATTCAAGGAAATAAAGAGTTAGAAAAATTATTATAACAATGAATTGTGTATATATGGTTTGATGATCAGTAATTACAAATATATCATCATCAATTATAAGAGTATTTGGTAGTCCCATATAAAATTAATTTTTAATTTCATCACTTTATGTATAAGAATAAGATAGGTTTTTCATGAATCCTTATTGTTTTCCTCTCTCTAAATTAACCTATTCAGAAATAGTCCTCTGTGACATATAATCAATAATTTCCAAATTCTTGTTAAACCACAAAAAATGTACACTTAAATACAGAAAAAAAATTTCTGTTACCATGGGGTTTATATAAATTGAATCTTGGAACATCATCAAGTTGTTTCCTTTTGAGATTAGGTGTATATGGAACACATATTATCCTTAAAAAAATTTTATTTCAATTTTCATTAAACATTTATAACTAATTCTCATTATTTAAGAATTTAATTTTATTTAGACAATTATTATCCAAAGAATGGAGAAACTTTTTCTTTTCAAATAAAAACGTTTTCAAAAAAACCAGAAAAAGGAGTGAAGTCTTTCATTTATTAATAGATCTCATTTAAATATTTACTATATTCCTGAATATTAGATATATCTCATTCCACAATTATTTCAGAACTCTATGATCATTACTTCTCAAATAATCTGTTACATTATTTTCCTTCCTTCGATAGTAGTGAATTATTTAATGATAATCCTTGAGTTGCATATTTTAACACCTTTCCCTCATTTTGATATCTTTAAGTAAAATATATATATTTTAGGCTCATATAGTCTGTGTATATCTTATATATTAAACATTAAAGGTAACATCTATGTATAATCACAAAATATATTACAGCTTCCAAATATGGATCTTGGGTTTGATAGTTTTTTTCACTAGTCACTAGCTTCCATGATTAATGGGAAATAAATTTTTTATTTTATATAAGGACAAAAACAAGCACATTCTTCAATGCATCAATATATGTCAAAAAATACATCATTCATGGATGGTAGAGTAAATTTTATAAAATCATCCAATATCCTCTTCAATTCATCAAAATATTGTTTAAATTACATTATCCTTATGAACATAGAAGCATTACTTATATTATTTGTTAAGTGTTTATGAAAAATAAAATAATTTTGAATGAATCGCTAATAGTAACATTCCAAACCAATTAAACTTCATACCTCATTTATGTTCATTCATGTAATAAATTTATTGATAAATTTTTTAAATTTATGTTGAAATGATATTCCATCCTTATAGATAATATTTCCACAAACAGAAACATCCTGAATCCATATTTCACATATTTAAAATTTACTATATAACTATTTCCATTAAACAGTATCAGGAATGATATGAATGTGATATTCCTTTTCCTCATATCTCTTAGAAAACCAAAAATATATCATCATTGAATAGTATAATGAAATTATAATTATATTC
This sequence comes from Viscum album, assembly GCA_963277665.1. Classification (NCBI taxonomy): domain Eukaryota; kingdom Viridiplantae; phylum Streptophyta; class Magnoliopsida; order Santalales; family Viscaceae; genus Viscum; species Viscum album. The sequence goes on from OY728130.1 coordinate 401,229,175, forward strand.
TTATAATAATAACTTTGTTAAATGCATAAAAATTGTTGTTCATTTATGAATAAAAATGTCATTACTATAAATTCATATTGACAAAATAATGTTTGTAATAGTGTCTTCATAATAGCATCCATGTTTTCTCAAAATTGATGACATGTAGAATGAAGGTAAATATTTGAAAAATATTGAGATATTTTATGTATATAGAATAATTACTCAATGAGAGAATGAGGATAATTTTTTGTTATTGTAATAACATTAATTTTACTATAGTCAATGGATAGACTTGTATATCCTTATTTTTTTAACAAAGAGATCATGGAATCACCAAAGTGAAATAGTAGGTAATATAAATCAATTATCACAAAAATACTCTTCTTATTTCTCTAAATACACTAATTATACTATGGTTATTCTATAGGGATTATTTGATATAGTTTTGTCATCAAGGACTATATCAATGGATAAATTTCCTTCAAGCTTAGGTGGATGTACATGTAGTTACTTAGGAAATACACAATGTATTCCTATACTATTTGTAAATACTCAATTTAACATTTACTGTTCTCATTCATAGACTATGTTTTCTCTTCATCCAAAAGAAAAATTCATTCAAATGATCTACTGGTGGTGGATCTTGACATGACTAAGATGATGTTGTATCCACTATAAAGATAAGGAATTATACATCTTCATCTTGTATAATAACTTCCTCCTCTATACAATAAATGTTTGTGTATTATTTTTAAATAATATTCATAGAAAGGATTATATAAAATTAAATCATATTTATGATAATAAATTTAATAAATAGAGTACATTTATGTTTTAAAAATGAGACTAACTAATACATCCTTGTCGAAGTGAGACTACCAATATGTGTTTTGAATGAAAACGCCCTTAAATATGTGATAAGGAAATTTTTAATAATCTTTGAAACCATGGGAGAAAAAGTTTGTAATAGTACTATGTAAAATTGGGAATTGGATAACTTTGAGGCAAAAATTATGTAACTTACCACTACATCATTGGGTACAACCACCTCATCTGTAGTTATCACATAAGATTTGATTTATTATATCTGGATCTTTTATGGTATGTTCAATTAACACATAATGAAAAAATTATTTATGGTTTAATAACTATACACAAATTATTTGGAATTACCATTGCAATAATTATATAGATCATCCTTATCATCACACATGTATATAATTACCATGCCCTTAAAATACTTTCAAATAAGTTTCATCCCTAAATTGTGGCATAATGGGAATTGATTCATTTTCTACATATTCAATGATGTGTTATATTTTTTATGATTTTTAGGAGATATTTTTTTCTCTTTATCTCCATGAATATATAGTATCTGTAAAATTCATTTTCTATTTTGACGGAGAATAAATATATTTCATCATATCATGAAATATTTTGAGAAAACAATGACATTCAGAGGCTTGAATTAATCCATTCAAAGAAATCATAATTATTGAATTCAGTATAATGTATTTATTATGTATCATATATTTTTATTCTCTTAATGGTATCATCAGACTCTGAAACACCTTCTCCCCCTATTCTATATATTTTGAGTAACATTTTAATAATTTTATTCTGACTCTCATAATAAAAATATTTATCAATGAATGTTTCCATAAATTCTATCCATTGAATGTTAAATATTAATTCTTACTAATAAATATTATGGATTATTTACCACTATTGATCATATTTTCATATTAAATAATTTATGACATGTATAAAATTATATTTTTTTATTATATCCTAAGGATATAAATATCTTTTGAATGTAATTAATCCATATTCCAGCTAACAATTGATTTGGAGTCCCCTAAAATGTTGTTGGATAGTATTACATTAAGATTGCTAACAAAAAAGGATCACACAAAGGAAAAAAATTATACCCACTAAATCTTATTAATTATAATTAGAATAGGCTATCATAATATAGACATAATATTCTCAATTCCAATGCCATATATATTATATTTCTCAACAGGGAATTTCAACATTGACAATGAATATTGATGCCATTAATTCATCAAGTCTCCATTTCAAAAAAATGGAATATACTGTATTATCTCATAATTTTAGGAATTTTAAATCATATCATATAACTATAAATTTTTAGTAATATTTAAAATTAATTAAAAATTAATTTATATTTAATCATTGATTCATAATAACAGTTTCATTGGGGTATCATTAAAACATAAATAATTGTTTAATGATTCATAATGGTTTCTCATGATAATTAAATTATCCTAATAATATCCACTATGTGTATCAAACTTGGTTTTTTGTAAGTAACATTTTAACTAGAAAATTAATGATATTTTAAAATCACAATGTAGCCTTTCAGAGATATTACACTAGGTACAAATATGTCATAATGACAATAACTAGTAATATCTATATAGGGGTGTATTACATGGAAAGCCACATAATATCTAAGTTAGCTAATATTTTTAAAATTACTCCATAATTTGAAATATCATTAAAGCCAATCATAGGGGTATATTCCCTAATCTATGTTTGACTAAATTTACATCCTAAGGTTACTACTGATCATTCTATGATACCAACTATAACTGCCACAACATTTATAAACCTAATATGAGGATTATATAATTACATTAGAATATGTGTAATAGTTCTAATCCTAGTGGATATATAATTTTGGTAGTCTTTAATATCTAGATATATACTAGATACTAATTTTACACTATAGATAAAACATAAAACATAGTAATCGAAGGAATTCGACATCCATGAACTTATAAAAATAATTTGTCATCATATACTTTGGAAATTTAAAGGGATATATGAGTGGACATAAATCATCAATAAGGGTTATATACATCAGAGTCAATGACTAAAAAATTCATAATCAAAATTGAATGATATATAACTGAAAGAACATACCATTTAATGATTGAATTTAAAATGAAGTGAATCCATGGATATTATCAATGAACAAATATCATGTACAATACTAACTAAATTATAAATGAATGAAATTATTAATATTACTCATAGTAATCTTAGACAACATTCTATACATACAATCAAGACCCCACACCCAGATAGTTTAAAACAATGGGTAATGGACCATTTAATTTGGCCAACTAATTTGTTTAATGATACATGTAAATGCATAAATGGTATATATAATTCTAGTTCCCACACATGAATCCACGTCCAATATTATCATCATATATCAAATAATTTATTTAATTCATGAATATAATTTCATACCAAATAAATTTCAATATTGAATAAGTAATATGGAATGTAAATGTTTTGTACTATCAATAAAATTAATTTCAATGAAAAATTTTATATGAAGAAATGATATATAGTTTAACCAATAAGGATATCAATGATAATTACTTTTCATATTTATGGGAAATTTAATTTCAATTGATCACAATAAACTAAATATTTTAAGGGAAGATAATGACTGTATCATTAATATGATATAAGAGATAACAATTGGTTCACCTAAAATATATGCCTTGTTTTAAAAATGAGACTTTTGGATGAAAAAAAGTGTATGGGAAATTTTAAGAAAACTTTTCATTAAATATTGTTCTTTATAATACATTTAAAAATAAGTTGAAAATATAAATTTCAATCAACGGTTCTAGCATAACGGTAGTCCATTAACTTTGTATTATTTAAAAAAAATTCCTTTTGAAATATTTAATAGATGTTAAAACCACACCTTTTGTGAAAATTAGAAATTTTTCTTTAAATAGAATTTTAAAAGTAAATTATTACTTAAAAATTACTAAAATAAGTAATTTGGGTAAAAAATATTACGTTGATAAACAAATTATGAACAACATGGATAAATATATATATATATATATATGATTAAAGATAAATAAAAAAATTCTAATAAAACATACCACTACTTAATTCAAGTACCATAAATAAGAACATTTTGAATAAAATTTAGAAAATAGTTAATTATCCAATGAATAAAAAGTTATTTGAGATCATGGAGGATAAATTATAATATTCCTTCAATGAAAATAAATTCATTCCAAAACGAAAGTGAGATTAAAAATAAATTCTACCCTATTTTTTAAAATTTTATATTATAACCCATTAAAATAATAGACATGAATCAAAAAATTATTTAGCATGAATAAATTTGTATTCATGATAAATAAATAAAATGGAATGTATATAGATGATATAAAATTGAATAAATAAATAATGACACATATGTCTCAATGGACTGTAAATAGAGACTGGATCCCGTACATAAAACTTTTCTTTAGTTGAAAAGGTCTTGATATATTAAATTATAGTTTTATATGTTCTATAAATATATAAAAGAACTATAATCACACACACACACACATATATATATATATATATATTATCATACTTGATCCTATAATAACATTATACCACCTGTATGTTCATAATATTTCATAATCCCCATTCTTTCAGTAGTTGACTGAAAATTATTTTTTTTATTAAGAAAGACACTTTTCAGGGAAAAGTGAGAAACCATAATTTTCAACAAACACCAAACAGCCCCAAACAGAAAACCAGAAAAAGCCTCTTCAAAGAATATGCATCAACCACCAACTCCAATTAAGGACCACTCAACGATCCCATGCAAGCACGGTCCCTCCCGATGGCAAGCCATCTCTCTAAGTCAACCACATCCCAAATGACCTGCAGAGGAAATAGCAGCGTGCTCTAGCCCATATGAGTCGATCTGACCCTCAAACATTCCGACACACAACATGGGAAATAGAGAAACCAAGCATTAGTTAGAAAAGGAGTAAGAAGAATCATTAAAAACAAATTGAATTATGCTAGAGTCTGTATCCCTAAAAAACATCTAGGGTATGTTAGATACCTGAGAATGTGGATCTCCCCTTATTTGGTCTTCAAAAGGAGAAGTCAGTTTATTCCAAACCTGAATGTACTCCTTGAGCCTGATTATCCCCTTATTGAAGCCCCCAACCAGGATCGTGTCTTGTTTGTCAACCCAAATATATTGCTCTTCATCAAGATACACATCGAGATTTCGACCCATCATCTTGGTTGCATCCTCTTACGAGACATTGAGAAATAACACATGCTCTGTCACCACATCATTTGAACTCAAAATCAAATCCACGGATTGTTCAGGCTGACCTGGTGGTTTTAGATGACACCTGACCTCGTTTTCCAACTTCTCATCCATTAACTTCTTTTTTGGCCGAGTCCTCATAGGGGGAGGTAAGGAGGAGTAGTCCTTCCTACCCCTCCTCCTCCTATTACTCCTGTTGCTCCTCGAACCGGGCTCCACTTCAGAAAAACCCTTACTGAACTCAACTAATTCTTCCTCCCCGCCTCCGTTAGCACACTCGGGGTACTCATGCCCCATGATCCGACCTTCCAAATCAGAGCCATCGAGGTTCTTCCTACTGGATTTACATTCCTCAACCAAAAAGATGTTCCATCTCTCAATTCTACCTCTTCAAGTCCTTAAAACCTATTTCTCAAGATGACTGGGGTCCCAGTTAAAGAGTCCACACCCATGGAAAATTTCTATGGCCCGAACCCCTTGCTTCTCCAAAACTGGTCTGGAACGGCACCTCCAAGACATTAACATGCAGTTGAAGAGGGTCTCTACCCAGTGCCAGTGCCACCCCACTGACCCTTTCCTTTCCCTTAACCACTGCTTCCTCTTCCCCTATCTCCTCCTGAGTTGCAGATTGATCAATTCCACTGCCCATGTATTGAGGATGAGGATTCTAATCATCTCATCCCCTGATCGAACCACATGTGGCCTCAGGTCTGGAAGGATCACTTGTAGAGAGAGTAGTCCTCGCCAAATCCCTATCTGCATGGCCCTGATTCTCCTTCCCCATACTGTTGGTCACCTGGCATCCACCTAAATCCCTCCTAAGACGATAAAAAATTGCCTCCACCTGAGTTCCCGAGACCTTTGATGAATGCTTCAAGACTGGGCATGAATGCCTCGCCCTCCGCGAGCCAGTAAGATCCACTACAGAAGAATTAGAAAGACAATGCATCCCTACCCCATGTTGACTATAAGGCCCCTGCTCCTGAACACCCCATGGTGCCTCAACATGATCAAGGGTATCCGAAGACATCACCCTTGACCGTTCTTGCATGCAGCAGGTTCAATTCCATGGCCAGGATAGGCTCCATTGCCCTCAACCTGATCTGAATAATCCTTATCCACCGATGAAGTGTCAACCAAAACCGCCAAAGATCTTTTGCGACACTCATCAAAACAATGGCCCTGTCTATGGTATAAAGAACAGAACGATGACCATGATTCATAGAAAATACATTGCACATAAAACACCTATCATTCTATATTATATTTTTATATTTTACTTAATATTTATCATATAAAAATGTGTTACAAGAATAAGTAGAAACATATAGAGCTTAGTGAAGACAATTAACTTCTCTTAGAAGAACCTCCTTTGGATATATTATTAATGACCATAGATTTAGAATTTTGGGAAGACCATAACTTATAAAATTTTTAAATAGACTTTGGGGAGAGATTTTGGTTGGTACCAGTCAATATATTTCTTAATTGTTTCCATAAGTGAGGGAATGTGGTTCCCTTTTATATGTTGGGAGGAGGTCTTCTTGGAAAACACATGGATATTTCCTAAAAGAATAAAAAATAATAAATTATTTCCCATGAGAAAAGAAACCAACTGTCCGTATATTTTATGTTGTGTAGGATAAGGTGGAAATATTTCTTTAAAAAACATTTTAAAATTTTAATTGTCTTACTTACCCTTACCAATTATCTTCACCTTTGGTAAATCTATTTTAACACTAACTGAGGTAATTAATTTTTACTATTTTTACAATTTATTTGGAAATCTAATTAATTTGACACTATTTTCTAATATATTTTATAATGATTCGATATATATAATTCATTTTATCAAATTTAATTTATTTAATTTGAATCATTTAATTTAAAAACAAACTTGTAAGTGGTGTTAAAAAACCAGTTTCCAAGAAATGCATTTTTCAAGTATTAGATGATATTATATTATCTATATGATTATTAATAAATAGTATATACATTCAAGTTCATTTAATTACATATATAATATATAAATTTCATTTAAATAACTAATAATTAAATATTACTCTACTTAATTAATATGTATAAATATTGTTCTTTTTTAGACAAAACCCATTTTATGAATTTATTTTTTTGAAAAATACCCTTTTTACCCTAAATGATATTATCTTTATTTCTATCAAACTAATAGCTAAAAACAGTAAATTATAAAAAATATTATATATTATAGTAAATAAATAGATTTATTGTTAATTAATATATTTTTTTATTAATAAAATATTATTTTTAAGGGATTATTTCCAAAATTCATTCTTTGTCTATTTTGATTATGTTGAAAACAAATATTTATCATATCGGGTTAGATCTTTTATTCATCAAAATATTAAAATGTTCATTTTACTACATTTTTACTAAAATATAATTATCATTTACAATTATTGAGGTTTGGTGTTATATTTTGGTTCAATATAATGGGTTTTGGTGTGAGTGCAAGTGATAAGAGGAGATCCTCTTTTATAAGGTTAAAAAGAGAACCATTTCACAAAATATAAAAATATTTTCAATATTGTAATTCTAACCTCATGAAAAAATTGATAAATAATGTAATGTAGTTGAAATAAAATCAAGACGCTCAATTAAAATTCAATTAAAACATGTTTTTGACATGTTTTCACGTTTATATATTAGGTTACTCATTTAATCTATTTTGGTTTTCATCATTGTAAATAATTATATCCTCAGTAATTTATCCTTTAGGAATAAAAACTAAATGTTCTATGTACTATAATGTTCACCTTAGGATTTTAAAATTTGAAATCCATTATTTTTTCCGAAATTCAAAAATTTATAATACTCTATTCAAAGATAATAAAAGTGTAATGAATTTAAAATAATTATTTAAAAAATATAACTAATGTTATTTATTTTTCAAATATGTGTTTTTAAATTTGGTACAACATTTTTAGTTAATAAATTCACCTGTAAAATAATTATTTTTTCATATAAATATTTTTAATGTATTCATATTTCCTACTTGTAGACATATAATGTAATAAGATTCATGCTATTTTTGATGAGGGAATATTACATTATACATAAAAAAATTGATTTTAGAAAATCCCCAAAAATATATTCTGGGCTAATATTGGAATGATTAACACACAAAAATGTTTTTAATTCTAAATATAAAATTAATAAATCTTTTTTTAAATAGAAATAAAATATATGAATAAAATATGATTTTATTAAAAAATGTAACCTTTATGTTTATATATTTTTTAATATTTTTTAATATTTTTTAGAATAATTTAACATTGATATACTAATGTATAAATATAAAAATAAAACAAAACAGTAAACATTTATCTATGATAATTTTATTTTTTTAAGCTAAAATTAAATAACCCTTTTTAAAAATAGTTCCTCAAAATAAATTATATCACTTAAAATATTAATCAATTCATAATAATAATTTGTAATTTTTTAATTGAATATTATACTATAATAAAAAAATAATTAATTTATTTTTTTATATTGATATGACTTGGTTTATTTAATTTAGGTGTTGTATTAGTCTGGTGTTGCATGTGACACATGATGGCGAATATAATATCAACATAAAGTTTCCAAAACATGGTTAATAATATTATACAACCTTAAACTAATTTCATCATCAAAATATTAATTATTAATCTCCAAAGAAATATAGTGATGGAAACAAAAACATAAACATATTTTGAGATATAACATCTAATATAAAATTTTCCTTACCTCCAAAGGTTTTACAAAGTTATAAATCTTTTCTAAAATAGTACTAATCATTCGAAAACAAATACCCCAATATGTATATAACAAAAATCAAATATTACCCATTACATAAATTTCTTAAATCCATTTGTATATCTAAGAAATTAAACCATAATGAAGTCATATATGACATAAAAAATTAACTCAATTTAAATCCATAAATGTATTAATAACTAGTTCATAAAGTGAAATACTAATATATATATATATATATTAATAAAATTAGATAAAATTTAATAATATATAACTGACCACTCCTTAATTATATAAATTATCAATTCCAAAACTATCAATACGATCTCAGTTAATTTACAACAAATTAATCAACCATTTTTACCTCATATTTATGAGTATGTTAACCCTACATGTTTTTTATAACTCAATCAGGTGTTCCTAAGTATTTATCCAAAATATATATTATTTACATAAAATAAATTTTCAATGATATTGATACTATATAATATATATTTCTAAAACATTGAATAAAAAAATAATTAGATAAAAATTCTATGATGATTTAAATAATTCTCATGAATTTTAGAATAATCCTAAATATCAATAATAAATATCATTTAAAATTTAAAACATAAATGAGTATAAATAAATAACTTTTTTTAAGATATCATTCTCATTACTATAATGAAATCATAGATATTTAAATATTCTACTATAATAGTAGTATGATTTTATTCTAAAACATTTAAGTATGTTACTGTAATTAGTTATAAGACATCATTGGTTTTAGATACATTTCATTCTCATCAACTTTTTCATGACCATGTTTCATGAAATTAAAAAAACCAAAATGGTTTCTAATAAAATTAATGTAAATATTCATACAAATACGACATATTAATAAAAATATTTCTATTCTAATGAAAGAAGATCATTTTATATTTTGATACTTTTAGATCCATATACTTCTTCTTTTTTGTTTTTTGTCTTATACTTCTTAATATCAAAACTAAATTTCAATGGTAGGTGTCCACCTAGTATGTTACATTTCACGTTTTGGTGTTTGGAATTGTTCAAAGGAGGCATGGAATGATTTTGGGAAGTATTCATTAGTAAAGGCTACAAATACAGGGATTTTACATCGTATAACTATTTTAAATGACGTGAAACTCTACTTTACTTATTACCTTGGGGTTTTATCAACGAGTACATATTTTACACTATGTGAAGAAGAGTTTCATTGTTTCAAATATTATGTGATTTCAGTAAATAAAATAAAATTGGTAGGTGACTCATTTTTTCTGTAGAAAATTAACCCCACATATTATATTATGTGACTATGTATTACACGTCATGTAATACCCCGATCATATATAGTTATAATAAATATTTTTGGTTGATCCATTATAAATTCGGTCATACTTTATTTTGCATATCTCTCCAAAAAACTCTAGGCACCCCGAGGAGTCATTTGAGTCATACTCCTCCCTCCTTGATTAATAATTTTGGACCTCGATCATTTGTGATCTGTTATCTATCCATGGTGTGTTTTCACCTCTTTTTTATTCATTCCCTATAGTTTTTCCATGAGATTTTCTTCTGTGGTACAAGTTCGATTTATTTGAATTTTTTTTCTGTGTTTTTATAATATTTTGGTGCAGAATAGGTTTATCCATGTTCCTAATGGTGCGGTTGTTTATTCTCAACATTCTTCTTCACCCTATAGTGGATGGATGAGTTGAAAATCTTCTTCATGGAATATTTTTCCTTATTTTAATATATTATTGGAAATCTTGTTTCATGGACCTACTAATTTGTTTATGTATCATAATTTTTATTTAGTAATCAATGATTAGAACATTTTAAATTAATAGAAACAAGTAGATGGATTTGATGCACATGTTTTTATAGCTTTGAAGTTAATGTGATGTTATAAACTGTACAGTCTAAACACCCCACTAAAAATCATCATAGATGGTGGTCCATAGTTTTTCACTAAGTATTTTTCATATTGGTTAATTACCAATGAACACTTGTATATGCAATTTTGTAAATCACATACACTTGTCTAATAAATAGATGCCCCAGGATTACACAGTTTATGTGAAAACCCCTAACATAACAAGTGGAATTAAATAAGGGATGCCTAATTATTTTTAGATTTTTTTAATGTTTTGGTATGTGTAGTGATGTGTTTTGTGTGATAGTTTTGGTTCTATGTGAAAGACTAGTGGAACATGAAGTTTCTATGTTGTAATGTGTGGATACACTCAGGTCTATGTTGTGTAACGTTTTTTGAGAACAAGTTTTTGTTTTTATTTTGTTTGGGTGGCATGGTGGATGAAGATGAAGATGATACATGAATTTGACCATGTAATGGAATCTTCTGTTGGGGTTTTTATTCATTTTGGAAGGTATGATAAGTGTTACATAGTGGGGCTGCGATCGGGTACTGTGATAATGTGTTGTTGTGTTTCTTTTTGTGTGTTGTTCTTGTAATTTTCCCAAATAGTAATGGAATAAATGAATAAATAATTTTTTAATGATGTATTGAATTGGTTTGGGTTGTTTTGGTTAATAGAATGAATAAATGAGTTTTGAATAAAAATGGCAATGGATAATTTTGTTGGATTTAAATTGGAATGAGGTAGTGGCATGATGTCTACTGTTGTTCATTTAAAGGTAGCAGAAATGTTAGAAGTTTTGTGATCTAGCTGATTGTTCTTGAACCCATAGGTTGGGTTAGAGTGTTTGGTCTCATATTTTTATATACATGTATTTCCCTTGTGATCTCAATGCACACCCCACCCTAGTTGATCAATACATGTCGAACACCCCCATCATCATGGGGGAGGGTGTCTTTCTGAAACATCCTAGTGGGATGATGGATGGATAGCCACCCATTCTTTCCTAATACCTCTTCCAGGAGGTGATAGCCCTTGATTCTTTATGCTGGTTTGGGAATATGATCCTCAGGTTTGTGAAAGTTATTTTTCATTTCCCAAGTGTCTTTGAGATAAGATGTGTTTTGTTTTCCCAATTGTATTCATCATGAGATGGGTAGTGTTTTCCAATATGTATTCTAGATGAGATGAGTTGTGCATATTAGGTTTCTATGGGTAGGATGTGATTTTTCTCTTGGCCCAGGTGAGGTGATGTGATGTTGTTATGTGACCTAGGTTTCAATGGTCGTTATGTGATGTGGCTTGGGTCCTAGTTGATGGGACACGGTATGGTTATGTGTCCTAGGTGTCTGTGGGTGGGATGTGATGTGGCTCAATTATCATGTAATAAGACGAGGTGTGGTTATGGGGCCAAGGTGTGTGTGGTCTAGTTGTGAATGGTTCTTTCATAAGAGCTGGTAGTGTGAGAATGATTACAGTTCGGGATGGGAGGATAAATCAGTGGGATGTGGTGTGAGGTACCAAAATCATCAACTTTATTACTAGAATACCTTACATGACATGTGATACATGGTGAGTGTGACTTGGTGAATATGGGATGGCTAGTATACCTTCTTTGGTGCTTTTGGGTTCTACCATTTTCATACAGGGGAATTATAATGCTTCCTCTCACATGTACATGAGATATTTCTGTTTCCCTACTGAGTATATCTATAAAATATTCATATATATATAAAAAGTCTTTCGGGTTTCCAATAGCATTATGTAGACTATTTTGGGTGTTACTAGCTCTGTATTTGGTGTAGATATCAAGTCTCTTCTTTAGCATTATTTTTGTACTTACATTAACGTTTTTTATTGCACTTAAAACTGTTTGATTTTAAAAATTCATATGGGATGGATTTTTGTTTTATTTTATAAAAATATTTCTTGTCATTGTTTTTGGATGAACTATCTTATCTACCAATAATGTTTTTCTAAAAAGTTAAATACCTCCCATTTTTGGTAGATTGTATACCCTTAGTGCCAATCACTAACCCAAGGCCTACTGGAGGCAGGACTCAATGGTTAATATCTCCCTTTCATCATTGATATCTAAAGAGGGGTTCCTTCGGACGGAGGGGATCATGAAATAATAGTATTAGAGGTTATGGTTTAGAGATAGGGTGGACTTTGGGGTTAGTAATTGTGAGTATTACATGAGTAGATTGGGAAATAGTGTAGGGAGATATTGGTACGTGATAAACGCTAGGGAATACTGGCTAGAACAAAAGATTTTTTAGCCCCATGTTATCTGATGTATAGAATCTATATCTTCAGAATGACAAAGTGAGAATACGCAGGTTGCATGGTGGAAAAACTAGAAATGGTACAAGTATCATAATGACTTGTCTTCTTGTATAAATTGGGTGTTTTATTAAATTTGGAATGAATGACTAGAAATGAGTTAAAATGCGTTAAAATGTGTTAAAATGAATCTTATATAAAATCACATACTATTTTGGATTTTTAATTATTTTTTTAAAAGTTAGTTATGGATCCAAGTCTTCATCTATGCATGTTTAAGGTGGTTGAGACTCAATTGGATGATCTAGTTGATTGATGGAGTGTTGATCTAGTGGAGTTAGATGACCAGTGGCTTAAAATGTTATGTTATTTCAAGTGGTAGGACTTTTGAAGGTATGATGGATGTGTTTTGGACATATAGACAGAGAGACGCCTCGAGGAGCATCAGATCACCTTCTTCTTGATTTGGGACCACACAAATTACAGGGTTCCTTTTGTAGTTAGTCAGATGCGATTAGTTGCACATCAATGGTGGAATTTTTACCTTGTGGAGAGGAAGGAGGTTGATGTTCTATGTGTAAACTTTTTGAAGGAGTTCCATGAAGAATTATGTTCATCAACCATCATGCCTATGATGAGGAAGGAGTTACCCTACCTCTAACAGGGGAGAATTTCAGTACATGATATGGGGATCATGTTTAAGTATCTCCTCCATTTTTTCCTAGATCTCATTGTAGATGAGGATTATCATGTGAGATGTATATAGGAGGTTCTATTTCATTCAATCTAGTACATGATTACTACCTTTATATTGATGATGTATATGAGGTCCAAAAAAAGAAAAATGTGGTTGGGAGGATTCACTCATGAGGAAGGTTACCATGATAAGGGAAACATCAGTGTTCTTTAAGAGATAGGGTTACCAGTGGTTGGTGTAAGGCACTAGGACATTGAGGTTTCGACCAACTGGGATGCGACCCCATTATGTTCCTTTTCAACCATCCAATCCACGGGATTTTTTCGGGGATTGTGGTTGAGTATTTTCTCTAGTGGAGTCCACCGACAACTTTAAAATCCGTGTCTAGTGGCCATTCGAGTTCATTATTTTGGAGGTGTATTGTTTTAGTGCTAGCCTTAGTAGAAGTTACAATTTAGTCTATTTTAGAAGCAAGTATAGAGGGATCATGCTTCTGAAAGGGGAGAAAAATAACGTAGGGGCCAACCACAATATTTTCCTCAAGGACATAAGCCCTAGTGTGTTTACGAAAGAAGTTGTCAGTAGAGGGATAAAGGATCTCTATATGGTCAGTTTAATGAAGTAGAGGTATCAACTTTAGTAGGACCAGATATCTTAAGAGGTACGATTAGTTTTTCTTGTACCCTTTCTTGTGCGTTGTTTCATTTGGGAGCTTCTCACTCCCTTGTTCCACTAACTATATCCAACGATCTAGGGTTAGACATAGATAGGCCTCCCATTCCCATGATGTTGAGTACGCCAATCAGAGGTTACACAAGCTGTTTTGATGTGTGTCATGGATGTAGACTAATGTAGGAACCACATCTATCCCATTGGGATCTTTTATTTCTATAGATGAAGAAATATGATGTCATTGATGACATCACATGGTATTATTCCATTCATTCTGTTGTTTAATTCTTATGGTGGGAGAGTTTTGTTTATAGACATGGATTGGTGGAATGTGGTTTTTGTTTCTAGGGGTGTTAAGTGTCCAGTTAGCATGTAGAGCCCCTTGATTTCTTGTTGTCATAGCTTCTAGTTTAGTTAGTATATGTTGGTATGGTGGTGGTACCCATAGTTGTTGAGGAGTTCCTGCTTTTTTTCAACTTGGTTTTGATGCAATCCCATTAATATGATGTTCAGTTTGGGATAAACCTACATCCCAGTGATTCAATGGTTTTGATGTATCCTTATCATATTTCACATCCTCAGTTTCTGGAGTTGAGTATTCTGATGGATGATATGATGAATACAGGATGTATTCCACCTATTTTGTCACCATGGGGAGCTCTAGAGTTGTTTAGAAAGAAGGATGATGGTGTTCTGAGGTTGTGCATGAAAAACAAAAGGTTTCATCTGGTCATGGTCATGAACTATTACCCTATTCAAAGTATATATGATCTTTTCAACTAGCTGATCAATGAATGTTGGTTTTATAATATCGATATATTGTTCGGATACCACTTATTATGGGTAAAGGAGGGAGATATATTAGAGATTTCATTCATGTTCAGGTATCTGCACATCAAGGTCGGAGCCATGTGGTTGGATGTTATGAACCCACCATCTGTGTTCATGGGTATTATGAATTCTATTTTCCATGACTTCCTTGACTGGTTCATCATCATTTTCATTAATGACATCATGATCTAATCGAAATTAGTGGATGAGCATGTCGAGAAACTATGGACTATCTTGTAGGTTCATTGACATTTTCACCTGTATTGAATGTTTTACGAGTGTATTTTCTGGCCATCATGGGTTCATTTCCTCATGCATGTTGTGTCACAGTAGGGCATGGCAGTGGACCTATCGAAGGTTGATGCAGTTGTTTCTTGGGAAGCACCAAAGAAAGTGGCGTATGTTTATACTTTTCTTTTTCATGCATACTATTATCAAGGGTTTTTACCCAATTTCGTTGAGTTGAATATCCATTGGAAATTTTTACAAAGAAGGAGATTGATTTTTCTGGAGTTACCAATACAAGGTGGAATTCATCTATTTGAATGAGACGTTTTTTAGTAATCCAGTACTCTAGTTTCAAGAAGAAGTTGTGATTTTTGAGGTGTTTTCTAATGCTTCCCATATAGGGTTGGGATGTGTGTTGATGAAGAAACGAGAAGAGATCTCTTATCGAACTAGGTTTTTATGTTCCCATGAGAATAACTATTCCACCCATTATCTGTAGCTATCAGTTTTCATGTCTTCACTTATTTTTTCACGATAATACCTTATATAGGATCTCTTTGTGGTGTTCCTAGATCATATGATTTTGATGTTTATCTTTTACCACAAGTTCTTAGCATGTAGAAGCAAGGAAGGATCGGGTTTCTTCAAGAAAATAATTTGGAGATCTAAAACACCTCATTAAGGTGGCATTTTTTGTCTGATGATTTGAGAATAGATTTATAGAAGGTTGTTTTCCCATAATCTGCAAATAAATGGAGAACAATGGAGGAGTTAGCATCCTTTCACTTAGATGCAATAGTCTAAAAAGGTAGGTGATATTTTTAATAGAAGGAATTGTAGTATTTAATGATGTAGTAGGTGGATTACTCATAGTGAGAGACTCACTGGTAGTGTTTTTACATGATCGTGTAGGGTGTGATGATGCTCCGGAGGGATGGTCGGGGGATGGTCAGAACAAGAAGTTGTTCTCTGTAAATTTGTTTGTCAGGGTAGTAGTGCATGATGGGGTCCTTTGTGAGTTTGATATCTCAACCTTAAAGGTACACCTTGAAGTATCTATGTTGTATTGTAGCATTATAATATAGTTATGGTGTCCCATTATGATGTAGAAAGTGGAATATTTTTTTGAATGGTTATTAGTTCTCTAGAATTTGAAGGCTGAGCCCCTTGTTCTCGGTGGTTTATTATAGCCCTTAGATTTTACCAAGTGGAAATAAAATGAAATATCAATAGAATACAACATAGAGTTACCCACGACTTAGGTAGGCTATGATGATGTTTGGGTGATAGTGGATTTGTTGAAAAAATCAACCCACTTGTTAGTGATTAAGGAGTCGGCCACAGTGGATGCTTTGGATAAGAGGTATATTGGTAAGGTTGTGTTGTTTCATGGAGTTATGGGATCCACTATATCAGATTGAGACACATGTTTTACCTCATTTGTTTTTGGGGGATTCTTACATGCTTTTGGCACTATGTTACAACTCATCATTACCTTCCACTATAAAATAGAGGGGTAGACAGAACAGAATATACAGACACTGGAAGATATGTCACCATCATGTGTCTTAGACGTTTGCAGATAATTGTGGTAACACATAACCATGGTAGTGTTTTCTTATAATAACATCTATCACTCTTACATTGGAATGGCTCTATTTTATACTTTGTGTGGAAAATTTGTTCATTATTTATTATGTTGGATGGAGGTTGGAAATACAGCTTTTTTTGGTACTATGGTTTTACATATTATGACAGAAAAGGTTCATCTCATTATAGAGAGGATAAAAAATGTAAAGGACTGGAAGAAGTCGTATTCTAATCATAGAATGAGGCCCTTGGAATTTATTATTTGGGGCCATGTGTTCCAGATGGTTTCCCCTCAACAAAGGCAGTAGAGGTTAGGTAGGGGGATTAAACATTCTCTCAGTCTCATTGGACCCTTTGAGGTGTTTGGGAGATTTGGTGATGTGTCATACTGGTTTTAATTTCCACCGTAGATGGAGAGGATCCATGATTTCTTCCTAGTCTCTCACCTTCATCAAAATCTTCATGATGAATCTCATTTACTATAATAGTGAGAGTTTGATATTAATGATGAGATGATGTACATGGAGTGGTCGGTCGAGGTACATGATCATCACGAGAAGGTGTTCATTGGATGGACTATTACATTGGTTCATGTTTTGTGGAGGAATGCTGGCCTATAAGAGAGTAATTGGGTGTGGGAAACATAAATTTTTTCCCAATACCTATAGTTTATTTGAGTTTTGGATTGTTATATTTTGTTTTGAAATGTAATTTTTGAACATTGTTTTATAAGTGAGTTGTTTTGCCTTGGGTTGAGATGTTTGTGGTGTAATGTATGCAAAATTCATGACATGTGAAAAGGGGAAGACCATATTCATAATAGAGATGCAATAAAAAGGATGCAATTAAACACATGCAGGAGAGTCATTGATTCCCCTAGTAGATAGAATCTTAACACGGACGAACGAATTCCGGAATTTGGATGTTTGGATAGTGTTTTTATTGTTCTTGTGTGGTGTTACTTGTGGTCATTGGTAGCATTTTAAAGAGGATTTGTTCTTGAATGTGGGATTTTTCACTCCCAAAATGGAACAAAATAGGGTTTTTTATCATTTAATGTTAATTTTTTTGGTTATTAGTTGCATTTCATCTGTATCAAGATCATTGAGAGGTATCTCACTGGGTGGTTTTTTGGATCCCTCTTTCTTCTGGGCTTGGTTATGGATTATCGAGAGTGATAATATTTTGATTGTTATATAATTTAAGATTTCATGTCCTTAAATTCCATAAAATTGATTGTCTTGGTGGTTGGAAGTATTCAGAGGAGGCACGAAATGACGTTGGAGATGTTCGGTTGCTAACGGCTGGAAAGAGGGATTTCACATAGTGTAACTATTTTACACAACAACAAACTATTCATCATGGATTTTCATAGATTTTTCATAATGTTATGATATTTTATATTGCATGATGAAAAGTTTCATATCATGTAATATATTATGGATTGAAAAAATTAAATTAAATTGAGTGGTGACACATTTTTCAGCAAAATCTGATCCATGAGTATTACACGATGTGACATAGTATTACACATCATGTAATTCCCCAATAATGTAAAATTTTAATAATTAATTTCATCCAAACCATTTTTCCATCATAAATGCATTATTTTTTTCTCTCACTCAAGATGGACTCTAGGCTACCTGAGGAGTCATTCGATCCCTAATCCACACTCAATGACATATCAATTCTGCTGGGTTTTCATTGGTTAACAGTGATCGATCTATGGTAAGTTTCCTCCAATTTATCATCCATTTCAATTTTTTCTTTGATGGATATTTTGTTTCATGGTATTTTTTGGCTTGATTTAAATGTTTAGGATGTTTTTTGATAATATTAGGGTGTAGAATAGGTTGATAGGAATTCCTAGAGTTCATGTTGCATCATGAGTGATTTCTTCTTCACCCCGCGGTGCCTAGACGAGTTAAAAAGATTAATCATGGTAGGGTTTTCATTTATTTTTATTTTATTGTGCATCATGTGGGAGGTATCTACTTCCTTTTCATTATGGATCATATTTTTACCACAATAATCAAAGATAATAACAAAGGTAAATGAATAGAAAAGGGTAGATGAATATGATGCGCCTGTTTTTCTAGCGTTGATATTACTGTGATATAGTGAACTATATAGACTAAAAGCAAGAATAAAAATTTTGGTAGTTTGTGGTACTTGGTTGCACACTAAACTAGTTTAATTTTGGTTTATATCTATTGATAACATGTATATGAAAATTTTCTACTCGCGTACACTAGGATAATACATTGATTCACCAGGATTACCCAGTTACTATGAAAACTACAGAATTAACAAGTGTAATAAAATATGGGATACCTCATTATATCTAGAATTTCTTAGGTTTTGGTATGTGGGTGATGTGTTGTGTGGGATAGCTATTGTTTTTTGTATGATACTGATGAAATGTGTAGTGACTATGAGGTTTTTTTCGATATGCTCTGGTTTGTGTTACAACATTTTTACGGAGCAGAGGTGTGTGTTTTTGGTTGCCTTATGCAGTGTGGTTGATGAACATGTAGAAGATACATCAACAAGACCATGTAATGGAATATCAGGTTGAGAGATTGATTTAATTTGGAATGGATTAGAATTGGTGTGTATTGGGGTTGTTATCGGTCTACTCAGTGATGTGTTGGGGTGTTTATTATTGTCTGTTGTTCATGGTAGTATCCTGGATAGTAGTGGAAAAAATTAATAAATAATTTGTTAATAATGTTTCGAACTGTCTTGTTAGGTTTTTTAGAATGTATAAATTAATTTTCAATAATTAATGGTAATGGTTAATTATGTTTGTTGGAAATTGAATGGTGGTTGTGTCTTCATGTGAGGTGTTGTACATTTACAGGTAGCAGCAAATAAGGAATTGTTGTGAGCTGGTTTTATTTAGAACCCATAGGATGGTTTTTAGTGTTTGGTATTGTATATATATAATAGTATTTACCTTTGTATTTTTATACACATCCCACCTTAGTTTAAAAATACATTTTGAACACCCCCATCATCAAGTGGGAGGGTGTCTTTCCAAAACATCTTGTTGGGAGGATGGATGGATACCCACCCGCTCTTCCCTACTCCCTCTTTCAAGAGATTATAGCTAAAGATTCTTCAAGAAGGTTCTGGTTTGTGGGGATCAAATGTGTGAGGTTGATTTGGGCTTTCATAGGTGCCTCTACAATGATATTGGTTGTGTTTTCCCTAGTGTATTCGGGGTGATATTGTTTTGTTTTTTCAAGTGTCCTTGGGATGAGATGAGTTGTGTGAATCAGGTGTCTGTGGGTGGGATGTGATATAACTCATGGCCAAGGTGATAGTATGGGGTGTGGTTATGTTACCCAGGTGTCGCTAGTTGGGATCTGATGTGGCTCATTAGCCTAGTGAAGGGATGAGGTGTAGATATGTAACCCCAAGTGTCTATGGGAGGATGTGATGTGGTGTTTGGCTCATGTGAGGGGATGAGGTGTGGTTATGGGGATCATGTGTGTGCAGGTGGTTTGTGAGTGGTTTTTTTAAGAGTTGTGAGCATAAGGATATTTTTTGATAGACAAGATCATCTAATCCAATGGGAAGTGGTGAGAGGTACCCAAATCATCAATGATCTTATTATATTTCATTAGTTGAGTTGTGTCACATGGTGAGCATGTCTTGGTGAGAATGGGGTGGCTAGTATACCATGTTATGTGTTTTTTGGTTTTTCTGTTTTCTCACAAGGGAATCCATATTCATCCTTTAACATGTGAAGGAGAGAATTTTATTTTTGTACTGAGTATATATGTATACTCACCATATGTATATAAAACTACTTCACGGATTCCTAGAGGATTACGTGGATTGTGCCATTCGTTACCCACTTAGGCATTGGGAAAATTGTTGAGTCTTTGCCTTATCAGAATATTGGTACTTTGGAGTTCTTATTTCTCTTGTAACCATTTTATTTTAAACATGAATGTGGGATGAATTTTGGTTTTGTTTTATATAATTATTTCCTCGAGTTGTTTTGAGAAGAAAAATATTATCTCCCGATCATGTTTTCCCAAATAAATGTAATTTCACACATTTTTTGATATGGTTTACCCTTGGTTCTAGTCTCCACCCATGGGAATATTGGATGTGGGATTCTGGGTTCATTATCTCCCTTTAATCATTACCATCCAATGATGGGTAACTTTAGAGTGAGGGGGTCGTGAAATAAACTATAATTAATAAATAAATCCTTCATAATAATTTGTGAAGAGGTTGTGTTTTCAAAAATAATATCCCCATCTATTTTCTATCCATGTATAATGTATTAGGCCCACTTATGATGAATTGGAGCAATGATCAATTCAGTTTTCAACCAATCCATTTTGTGTGACTACCCCTAGGTTCATCCATACCATAACTACAACCACCTATTGGTATCTAAATGGGGATGTTTTTCTTGTAATGTAATAATGACCCGATATATTAATGATTATTTTATAATAATAATTTTTTATAAAATATAATGTCATTTAGAATTTTATAAAAAATGTGTGAAACTTTAATAAAATAAAATTATTGTAAATAAACATTATAGTTATTAAACTAAAGGGAATAAATGATAATGACTACATTTTAATTTCATATATTTATTACACATTTAGAATTTTAATTTCACGAAATTAAATTCATTTATTAATTTTCTATATAAAAATTTTATAATGATTTTTTTATAATAAATTATTATTTAGGTGAATATTGAAAATACTAATTTTGTTAAATATTATAACTTTTATAATAAAAATTGACTAAAAATGTTATGATAACACACACACACATATATATAATATATTTAATAATATTTAAAAAATAATATGACGAGTTTAAAAATCACGTCATTAAAAATTTTGAAATCATGATATATTTAAAAATGAAAACTATTTTTACAGGATTATAATAAAATTTATCTCATTTAGTTTTAAAAATTAAATATAAAAATATTTATTTCCCATCCCATAAAAAATATTAATATTATATAAAATTTTAAATTTCATTTTAGGAATAAATATATTGTTAGTGAGACAAATCTTAACTACCATAATAATGAAGAGATATTTTGTTTAAATTATTTTCCCATTAATATCATGTAATTTTTTATTTAATCAATTAAATTGATGAAATTCAAATTATGAAAGTGCCCTTTTCACATATAAAAAGAAATCACGTCCACCGCTCCATGATTACAATTTAAATTATAATATTACATGTATATCTGACCAAAATTAAGCTTCATGAAGTTACATTGTCATCCGTAAGACCAACGTCTCTTGAAATATTTGTAACATTTTCAATTCCTAGAAAATCTCTAAGAAAAGATCAAGTCCCTAACGTAATTATTTCCATCATCGTATCCTTTAATCATTTATATTTCTAAAAATATATCTTTTATTAATAAATATATATTTAAATAAATTTAATTATTATTATAATATTTCATTATATTGATGTTATAGACATTATTTATTCTTATCCATATACTAAAAAACTTAATTCCTCATTAGAGCATTGCATAGATTAGTACGTCCTCAAAGCGATGTCTTCAGTTGTACATCACTACCATTCATGAATGAAAAAAGATTGAAATATATGAATAAATATGATATATATAATATCTATATATGAGGGTAAAATTTCAAATTATGATATAATTTTTTAAATCTCATTAATTTATAAATGGAATCATTAATCGCTCATACATGATAACTAACACTTCCATAAGCAACGACTTTTAATTTCCATAATCAACCATAATGGACATATTTTAAAATGTATTTAATATATGAAAATAATTTCCATAAATTTATGAATATTATTTATATTAATAAACTATTACACAATTCTTTATATCATTGTAAATTTTCATAAGGTGTTCAGTAAAAATAACTAATGAACCTCAAGTAACAGACATTAGAAAAAAACAATATTAGCAAAAAATAAAATATAATTGTTAATAGAACATGAAATATTAAATATTTTTGAATAAATTTAATAAATAAATATTATATAAATTTAATTATTTTCATTAATTATTTTAATTTAATGAGAAAAACTTGTTTGGAACCCTTTGTAAGGTATACTTTGTACATCCTTTATTATATTTCATTTAAATGTTAAATAAATATTCCTTTCATTTATGCAGAACTATTATCATTTAGATATATAATTTATTATATATATACCTTAAATATATTCATATTTAATTATACCTTTAATATTTGATAATAAACATCTTTTATTTCCCATAAAAAATCCCATATTTTTGTATATTCATTTTAAGGTAAGATTCCAATTTATTTTCTCATGTCTAGAATCAATGTGAATGTTTTTCTAAATACATGAATACCTTATCAAAAGTCATAATTATTTTATGGGGTACACTATTGGTTTATTTTTTATTTCATAAAAATATTAAGTTATTTATTTTCATAATTTATCATTTTCATATTTCATAAATCTTCACCCAAGTGGTATGTTTTTATTATTACTTCTCCTAGATCAATATCATGAAATAAATTAATTAGAAGTAAATTATCAAGAAATATGTTTGATTTTTCAAATATTAGAGTCTAAATTATTTAATTATTTATTATATTAATAATAATTATTATTTATCATTAAATTATTCCTTAAATCGTAATTTTGAAGCACAATTTATTCTATTGTGATGTATTATTCATATGGATTGTTTTGGTTTATTATCCTCATGTTGTATTCAAATATATGATTTTAATTTCTGTTATTGGTGTTAAAAATTATATAACCTTCTAATTAATTTGTTATATATTTTTATAACAAGATATTTCAAATAGGGGATTCTGGAGTGAACCAAATCAACCATCGGAAATTGTCCGCTTTGTTTATGGAAATTATGAGAGAACCCAATCCACCCGAGCACATTTTCCACTTTAATATGATTATCATTGAAGGGATAATTGAATCATTTTGATGATATCATATTTTATGTAATCACTATAGGCTTATCATATTATTATTTCATTTTATTATTTCATATCCCCTTGATGTTGATTAAGATCATTTTTTATTATATTATTCCTCTTGAGACTCATGTTATTGTTTATTTCCATATTTATTTTTTTACAGAGATTTATAACTCACTCTTTATATTATTTAGATCACTATAGTATATTATTATATTTTAGAGGTTTTATAAGAGTTAGGATCTCTATATGTAGTCTTAATAAATATAATATTTTAATTTTTCAATTTCTGTATTTTTATTTCAAATATTTTAAATACACAATACCTCTAGATCCTTATAATATTTTTTTTAGAAAAATATTTTCAGAGTTATGGAATATTTTTTAAGTAATTAGCCTGCATAAAAATAATATAATAAATATTTTACCTATATTTCAAGACATCATTCTATACATAGTCTAATATTAGGGAATTTCCACTGTGTTTTTATAGAATAACCCTCAAAATTAAAAAACAATTATTATAAAAATTTACTAAAACATAATATAATTCAAACAATAGTGAACTAGTATAGCCTTGATTTTATCTTACAAAATTACTATGATGTTTGAATTATATCTGAAATATATTCACAAAATCTGAAGAACAAATGGTTAAGTATTTTTTAGGACAATCTATATATGAAGTATATTTTTCAACCCCTATAAAAATTTATCCATATTTTTGAAACACAAGACTCCCTTATAATATTATTTTTTTACATACTCATCCTCACAACGAAGGCATATGGAAACATTATAATGAGATGATTTAAGATGACCATTTTGGGTAAGCAACAGTGATAACATTTGAATATCATATGTTAATATATGATCATCGTTTGGTTATTGTCATGATAGATAATAAATATTAAAACCAAAATATCATAGCTCATAAATCATGAAATAAAACTTATAATAACATAAGAAAAGAATAACATGGTGTATAAATATGTGTCGATAAATATTATATTTGATTGATAAACATAGTCACGAGAATAAACATAAAACTCAGAAATATCATTAATCATTGGCACATAAATTAGTATATTATCGTTGAATTAATGATCCAAACCACATGTTCCTAATATTATGATAGAAAACACTCATGAATACTTATGTTTTGAAATATATACTTTTAATCAATGAATTGAAGGGTGATATAGGACCCCAAATATCATTTGAAAATACATATTACTTCCACTTACAAAATATTCAATTACAACATCATTAATAACCCGTGGAAATAAAATTAATTTCATTCAACATGTCAAAAATATTACATAGAAATAAAATTAGTTTTATAACAATATAAAATGTATTAACATAAGTACATCGTTGAAAATACCATCAATATTCATAACATGATAAAACCATGGAAAATAAATGTAAATTCAATAACATAAGGTTGTATTCTTGGTAAATAACATTAATTAAATATAACAAAACATTTGGTATTTACACATTATTTATAAAGGGTATATGGTTATGATAATAATTTTTCCAATCAATAAATGTATGTATCCATGGTGAATAATTCATAAATCAAATGAGTTAGAAATCGCATATTCAGATAAGAAGGAATTAGAAAAAAATATGTTCATACACTATAAATGATAAATAAAGAAATAGGTTTTAATTTATTATTTATTAAAAAAGGAAAAGTCATTACATATGTGATCAGTGGAAAGTAGATAGATGGATATATTAGAATAATATCATTTAAAAGTATAATTCCTGATAATATATGTTGATTTATATGGAATTAATTTTTCAGAGTATTTGGGAAAGTAAATTTAGAATTAAGATTCATCCATATTCATTTTGAAAACATTGAAACATTTTATAACTTATGGAGAATGAGAGTTTGTTTTATAAAATATTTGAAACATTTATATGATTCATCATAGAGAATTCAAAAGTGTGGATAATGATTTGAACAAATAGAAAAAATTACAAAGATAATCTTTTTATACTTTGATAAAAATGTCTCATATAAAAAAGGTGAAAAATTATTAAAAACAATATAGATAAGAACATGTAGAAGAAAATTGACATAATAAATTAGTGAGGTATAGAAAAATTAGGTTTTAAAATCATCTTATGAATTAATTTATGAAAAAAAGAATGTTACCATATGAAAATAAGAGAGATTATCATTTTCACTTATAATAAACACTTCGGGTAAGATTTGAGTAATGTGAAAATGAAACAATGAGGGGAAATATAAATAAAGAATATACAACAGATAAGTTAATTTAAATAAAAAACAAAAAACAACCCAATGGATTATCATTCAAAATTAGTTCTCATTAGAAACAAATATTGATTACGAATCCCTTTTTGGTTTAGTAATATTTTTGATCAGAAAAACATTCAACTTTTTTATCTTTTAAATCAATGGATATTTATAAAAGTCGCATGATATATCTATTAAAAACCCAGGAAAATGAAAAAAATATTTTCATTTGGATGTAATAAAAACATATTAAATTTATCTAGTTTCATATTAAAAAATAATTAATAAAAAAATAACTTTGAGTTAAATAACACCTTAACTCTACGCTTTCTTAGTTGAAATACACTCCAACATAATGTATAACAAAATTAACTATCATAATCACCAATTTCTACAATAATTTTGAAAAAATTTATTTTTATAAACAACATTAATAAAAATTTCCACATGTATACCATTTACATATTTTTTTATCATTGATATCCCATGTGGGTAATCTTGATCATTTTGATTTAGATTAAAAATTAAAATGTTATTATTTATCCACATTAAATTTTTAATCATTTAGAGTTCCTAAAAAGAATTATAGTTGATGTTTTATAGTTATTTTTAATATCATACACTTGTCCAATATTATATTTAGAAAAACTTATTTAATATTTATTTAGTGATGGACTTGGTTTACTGATTTTTAGTGGAAATTGGTGTTTTCATATGTAATGAGTTAAATTATCATATAACCATTATAGAAAAAATAATATATATATATATATGTCATTTATTTCAATAAAATAAATTCTCATATTCATCCACAACATAAATTTAGGGATTTGGTTAATTAGTTTTCTAAACCAAGAAAATAATGATTATAGTATGAATAATAGATGGTTGTGAAGTTATGTTGTTGTAATATTTATTTCAAAAATCAAACTGATTATATTCAGTGTGAATTACTATAGTTCAACATAAATTTATGTAATTATATGAATATTGTAACCTATACTATGTTATTAAATATTAAAAATAAATCATTTTTCTCTTTGAATGATCTTTATATGGTCGAATTTACAATAATTATTAACATATAACTTTTTTCTAGTTTGAAAAAATTTCAGTTACAAAAACAATAATTGCATGGGAAATAAATATATCTAATAAACCCATTATTATGACCACCCATATAAGATGGTGATGAATATAAAAATAAAAATTATATATTCTTTGGAGGCTTTAGAAAAAACATATATGTGGATGATGATTTTTTTATCCATATAATAGAGAAAAAATTGAAATATTTTTTCCCATTTAATAATATAAAATATACCAGAAAAATCATAAATATATATATATATATATATATATTAAATTACATATTACAACCACCATTGTAAAATAGTTAATTAAAAAAATACTTTCCGTCGTTGAGACTATATTCCCTTCAAAACACAAATGATAGTTTCATTTGTATTAGTAAATTAAGAAATGTTGTTAATGATTTCTACTAAATTATAATTACATAATAGTGTATTAATTATGCTAATGCTATAATGTTATGGTTGTTTAATGATATTTAGGGAATAATACATTCATATAATTAAAATTAAAACATTAATTTATAGATATAAATATATACCGCACTACATGAGTATCTCCTATTTTATTGCAGTAAACCATTGAGGGATGCTTTTTAGAAGACTACGACATATTTAATGTTTCTATGAGTTTTTAGAAGAGTTTTTAACACCTTTTGGTATGATATTATGGTTTCTTTGTGTGAGGCTACATGAAGAAATGATATCCCCATTTATATGTGAAAGGGTGTACCATTTTTATAAATATGGAAAACGTTTTAATAATGGAATGTGATTGTTATGGAAAATAGATAAATAGATGTGAAATAATGGATTAAAAATGTGTGAGGAATATCCAAACAAAAACATTTGATTTAAATTTATTTAACGTGTTTTTTCTTTTTCATCATAGGTTACCCTTTATACTGTATTTGTTTTCACCATGGTAATTGGTTTGTTTCTTTATAAAGTATCATTTGCACCTAAAATAAAATACTCCTTATTATATAATATGAATGTAATGACTAAAAATTTTAAAATTATTTTTTATTCAATTTTTATTGGTGATAAAATTTAATTTTAAAAGACAAAATACAATGTGCATTAAAAGAAAATGTTTTTATAAATATATCTTCTATCATAAAATGTAAAATAAGGGTTTTTCAATTAAAACAACAATTTTTAAATTATAAATTAAAAAGTAAAATACATATATTTTCTTATAAAAAGATTTAATTACTATAAAATTCTATATTATATATTAATAATGTTATAAAATTCATAGTTGTCAAAATAATATTTCTCATTGTTCAGATGAATGTAAATATTTTTGGTAAAAATAAACAAACATCCAATTATAATACTGAAATTATTAATAAAAAATAAAATTACCTTTTTATAATTTAAATTTTAAATTTCATTAATTATATTTTAAAATGAAAGTAAAATATATAAGTAAAAATTGATTTTATGAAAACAAAAATTTTAACATCAAGTGTTTTTTAGTCATATTTTATTAATATTTATAAATAATTGAATATTAAAAAATTATGATGTAAATGTAAATATTTCCAATTATAATTATATTTCAACTATGATCAATTTAATTAATTATGATGAAAATATATTTCTACATTTTTTTAAATGGTTCAAAAAATGGCATTCTTTCTTTTAAAATATTAATCAAAACAAAATTATAATATGTAACTTTTTAAATTTATTGTTGTACTTTAATATTATAATGACTACTTTCATGTTATAAAAATAGTATTTCATTGTTTTATTCATGTTTTTGGTTTTTTTGGTCTTCTGTGTGACACTACCTATTTAAAATATCATCAATTTAAAGTGTATAGAATAATAGGTGGTGAAATTTAATAAATGGAAAAAAATTATATTACCTATATGTTTTGTATAATTATTACTGAAACTAATACTTTCTTATAAAATGGTCACATTTAATCCAACAAATAATGTTTTTGACTATATTAATGTACATTTACCGAACTCTTATTCATAACAATTAGTATTAAATCCTACAGTAGTACCTTAAATGGATTATCAATTTTAATAAAATGATTTAATTGATGATGTATATTCTATAGTTGAGGATCACCATATTACATTAGTTATTATCTAGTAAATCTTTAGAAGTCACCCCATTTTTAATATCATTGTAGTTATAAGAAAAAAATTAACACTAAATGTTCATTTCCAAATCATTATGAGCTTCTTGTATTCATATATCAATGAAAACATAAAGTAGAAGATTATTCCTTGGGTTATGAATGTTTTATTATTGATATTAATGAAAATAAAAATTATTTTGAGTAGAATCATGTTTGTAAATTGGATGATAATCCTTACAATATTCAGATAATTGGGGTAGTATGAGTTTCTGGAAATAATTTTAATTAGTAATGAACTACAGTAAGGAATAACAAAAGACTTTTTATTATGGCTTGTTATCAAGATAAAGTAATGGAGTATGGTGAATCATTTTTATTGATAGGTTGAATCAAATCTATAAATATGTTACTAGGATTTTCTATAAATCTGAATTTTAATTCAATTTAAATTGATGTTAACATACCCTTCATAAATAGATTTTTTTTGCTGGAGGTTATAAAGAACAACACTTAATAGATGTTTTTAGACTTTTAAAAATGTTTACAATACTACAAAAATAATATATAGAATAAATCAATCACTAAGATCATGGTATGATATATATAATAGATATTTACTTCAACATAATTGTTTTGGTAAATTATGATCCAAATAAATTTATAAAAATAATTTTTAGAGAAACCATCATTATTTCTATCTTGGTTGATGAAACCATTTTTTATTAAATTAAAAATTTATTTTGAATATTTTTTTAGAACATATAAATAGTATGTTTGAAATTAGAATGATGGGAGAACATGTATATTATTCGTGGTTATGAAATTGGTCAAAATATATAAGGATATATTTGAACTCAACATAATTATAATATTTATTAATAATTTTTTTCAAACTATTTCAATTATATGTACATTGATAATAATTTCAATCAAACATGACTATGTTTAATCGTAAAAACGGTTGATTAAAAAATTAATAGAGGTGTTATCAATAGTTTTCTTTATTTTCAAACAATTAAACCCTAAATTATCTTTTCAGTATGTCTGTGATATTCCATGTGAATCTAATGGAATCACATACTAAAGTTGTAAAACATATCTTCCACTAGCATAAAGGAACCATAAAACTCTATTTTTTTATTCTTCTATAAATTAATATATACTCTTTTAAGAATTAATAAAATATATTTTCCTACCCTAATTAAAAAAAATTATTTTTTCATGATTTGTAATCACTATTATACTTTTTTATTATAGCCCCAATTTCAAATTACAATTCATTTCACACATACATGAAAAAAACTAACACCCAATAAGATGATTTTTAAATATTCAAACTAATAATCCGAACATAAAATTTACACTACATTTTTTAAAACCCATAGAATTGATGCTAGGAAATTTATTAAATTAGTTTGGAATCATAGGATTTTGAAAATTGTTTTATGGAATATATTTCTTTTGGTCTTAATTACAATTTAATTCAATAAAGCAGTTCTTACATGAAAATGTGTTCTGGCCTATAAGTAGTTCTTATTTAGATATTTACTCTAGAAAAACCAACCAAAATGTCAAAAAAATTATCCCCAATGACACCAACTTTAGGGCTATTAATTTCACCCAAAAAATAGTTTTGGACATTTTTACCCCCACAATGATCATAATCATAGTACCAATTTAAATATATACTCAAATGATATTGAGATGTTAAATTTAATGCAATACATTATATAGGAAAATTAAATACATAATAAATAATTTATAACAAGTAAGAATTATTGCCTTATTCTAGAAAAAATAAATCTCCCTTGCACTATCCATAACAGAATATGAAAATATATCATATAGAACCTCCTGTACACATCGGTTACTGATGAAATATACACCCACATATTTTCGTTTGGGATTTACTCACACTACAATCCATAGTAATTATAACTATGTAGTTTCTTTTTATAAAAATTTATTACATCACTCACATGTGAAACAATTAAATAAAAGTAACTGTTTTATTTGGTTTTAAAAAAATAATTGGATATTATTCTTGACATTTTAGGACTAAATATGAGTTTGTTGATATTTTGATAAAAAAAATTTATAGATTAAAAAAACTAATTTTTTTTAAATGAACAAGTAAATGTGATCTTCAACCCCCTTATTATATACTTCATCTACTAAAAATGAAAATCTTCTCAAAAAATGGTCAGACATTATATTTTGATACAAATTTATTGAAGGTTATGTAACTAGTTTATCAGAATATATTTTCATTAAAATAACATAATAATTATTAAATACATGATTTATTAATATTTGATGTAAACAGATAATATTATTGTTATAGTTCTATCAAAAATACATTCTAAGTAAGATAATAAATTTCATGAATATGTTTTGTTAGAAAAATCTTTAAATGTGTAATACCATTTGTGTATTTAATGATTACTTATAGGATGATCCATTTTAGTAAAAATATATTCTAATTCATTTATTTATTTTATAATAAAATTAATTTATAACTAAGGGGAGAAAAATTATTTATTAATAATAATTTCTTAAATTAATTTAACCTATTTATTTTGAAAAATAAAAATGGTTGTCAATATTTTAAAAAAATTTAAAGAGGGGGTAATAATAATAATAATAATAAATTGATAATTTAAAAAATGTTGTATATTTGTTATTATTTAATATTGTACGTTTTAAATGGAGAGATAAATAATTTAATATAAATTATTATAAATTATTTTATATAAATATAATTTTTTTCACTATCTGTTTTATAAAGTAAATAAATGTGAAGTTTTCCTAAGAAGAAGATACAAATAATTGAATATTTCTATTTTATATAAATAGATTGATTTTTTATTTCGTTGAGTTAGAGAGGAATTTTTTTAAAAAAATTAATCTCATCAAAGTTTTTATTTTTGAAATCTATTTATCTTTTAATTTTTTTATATGTTCTTTTTTCTGAAAATTTGGAGACTGTTGATTCAAAGAGTCACTAATTTATTTTCTGTTGGAAATCACAATAAAAATTATAAAGATTTGATTTAATTTTATATATTTTCCTAGTTTTATCTTGCATATAGAACTAAATTTGTGATAAATAAATTTCATATAATTTAAATGGAAATTCCAATACCCTCATGATTCACAGTAGATTAGAGTGGAAAAAAATTCAGAATTGTTGAAATGATAGAATAATTTTAAATGAAGGTTGTCATCTAATATAAATTCATTAGTTTATGATGTTAATAATTCACTTATAATTAAAACTAATTCTAAATAAATCCTAATTCAAACATTAGAGTATTTTATAGATTATCTGACTGATTGTAACATAGATTCCTCAAGAATAACAATTATAATAGATCTTACAAGACACATTGAATGTTTCTAGTAGTCATGAATATATTCAATATCATATTACATTGAGAGAACATCCAATCTGTATAAATATTATTTATATGTGTTTTAGTTGAGAGTTATCAGTGTTAGATGAATTCCTTGTACAAACTCTTTGTTTCTTGTGTAATCATATTATTTATAATTATTATGATCTATGGATTTTGATAAAGAAAACAAATAATTTTTTATGTGAATCATGAAACTAAACTGTGTATCGAGAGTTTCTATCCATAATAAGATAAATCATACAACCATCGGGATTAACGTATTCTATAGATGTGAATATAGATAACAATCATAATGGGTTTTTAGTAGAGTTATTCTATAGATGAAAATAAAAAGAATATTTTGAAAAAAATTTATTCAATGGATTCCATATATAAAAAGTCACACCTTCTTATAGGTATAAAATTAGGGATAATTAAATTCTAGTTTAAAGAGTTCTATAATCATCAATAGAAATGCAATTCAATTTTTAAAAACCATTTGTGAGTGTTTTAATTTTTATTCAATGCAATGAATATTGTTTTAATAGTATTATTCATTTATGTTTATTGGAATCATCAGAATTTATTAAATTTATGAATTTTTAACTTATAGATTCATATTCAAAATTGATGAAAGTTTATTATTTGGTTAGAACATCAAATTCCTAATATTCATAAAAAAAATTTCTAAAACAATTATTTAAAAAGAAATTCATCCCCATTTTTATTAGATTATTTATATAGGTTTTTTGAAGAATAAAAATTAGATGTGATATTTGATTATATGATTTATTTATTTATTATTTATAATTTAATGGATTAATTTTTTTAATATTATTTTTGTAATTAAATAAAAGTATAATTTATTTTCATATATATTATGGAAATTCAATAATTATAATACATGTTATTATTGATTTTATAAAATGATTTGTTGTATAACAAAAATGTCCAGAAGGTAGGAGAACCTTCTCCTAATAAATTTTATTAAAAATACTTTATGTTCCAAAACAAATAGTATAAATAGGTTTAACACAACATGGTATGTCAACCACCATAAGAATAATACTCAAATGAACAATAATAGAAATATGGATAAATAATTGGCCAAATCATACTCACCTCCATGATTACCTTCTTCGATATAGCATCAACGGGTTTATTCCCCTCTCTGTAGACAAGTGAAACATCATTAGATATATAGTCAAAAGGATGAATGCTATAGGATCCTTAATTTTTTTGAAGTTATTTTTTGGTTATGATTTAGTTTATGTCTATTATTTTTGCCAAATTAGTGTTCCCCTAATGTTCATGATAAGGCATGGGGGTGTTCCGGGGGCAAGGCATGAAAAATGAGGAAAAAGAAGTTTTGAGGGAAAGTTGAATGGTTTACGCATGGTTAGTGAAAACCATTTGAAACATACTAGGTAACCATGTAGCCATTCATAGAGGCTTACACATAGTTTCTGCATGGTTATTCTAACTATGCTAAATTCCCAAGATAATGTGCAAAGGGGTGTTTTCGAGACAGTGGCTCGTGAATGTTTTTCACACAGTTTGGAAAACTATGCGGGTAAGCCATGCAGCCTAGTAATGTTTAGTAATTTACAAATATGAAATTAAATGATTCTTAACCCCAACTCGTTATTTCCACCTTTCTTCCCCTATCCACCATTGTGATGAGTAAGATCTCCCAAGAGCTTTCTTGGGTGATTCTCCCTCATCTCAAGGTTATTTTGAGTTTCATCAGTTGTGAATAAAAGCTCCAAGTAAATCTAATATCCTCATTTCACCATCCTCTAGATTAGGGTATGCATGTTTCTCACATCTCCTTCAAAATATATAAACCATATATTTTGGTGATATCGAGGATGAGGCATCATAGGTTGTTGTAATCAGGATCTAATTGTTTGATTTAGGGAGCATTAATTAATGGATTCAAGGAAGGTTTTCTACATGTTTTATCCCATACCTTCATTTGAGATTTTTTTATTATTGGGTATATTTATTTTTATCCCCTTCTTTTAGTTTTGATATTTTAATAATATTTGGTATAATAAATTTCTAAATGATGCTTGGAATCACTCGTTGTCCCCATGGGACAAATAGAGGATGACTTGACCATAATTGGGATAGTTGTGGGATGTATTGATACTTTTAGAACACAGATATTATATATGATTGAGAAAGGTTTTCATGTGTTAATATAGAGCCCTTGATAATCATGTTGACATGATTAGTGGGTGTCAAAATAAATAATGGTATGTGATTATTCTGAGTAATAGCTTAAGGGATTGTTTATCATAGTAATAAATATGGGTTAAATTAGATAAATGGTGATTGTTCCATATGGATAATAAATTATGTTGAAAACACTAGGAGGGTTATTTTATATGAAATTTTGAACACAATGGATTGTTAATGACTTGTGAAGTGATGAATATTATTATTGAGAAAATTCATGGGAATGATAATTGGGATAATTGGTTATGTTTTGTAAAATGGAATTGTAAATAGTCTATGACATAACATTGAATCCAATGTTGATTGTTTTGAATCCTGATTTTTAAATGTATTGGTTGTATTCATTGGGATATGGATAAATGTGTTGAATGTATAAATAAGAAAGTGATCATTTCTTTGTTGTGGGATAAAGTACATATGCTCCTCAAACAAGTAGGGTTGTACAAACGCTCTAACCTACATAGTAATTCATGGGTTAGGGGGATCGGTCTAATGCTCTATACCCATAATGGTTGTATTCAATAAAAATACATAGACTGAGGCACTAAGGTGATTTTGGTGATCATATTATATGCTCATACCAAGAAATAGATGGAATCAAATTGTTCTTTTATGAGGAATGAAAAATTCCATGAATATTATGTGAATAAAGTAAATGTCCAACCCATGGATTAGATAATGGTTATGATCTAAATTATGATATGATTTACATAATAAAATTGGCATAATAATACTAATTGTAATATAAAATTATATATTCTTAACTAGTTTCCCATGTATTGTTATTCACAAACATGATATTAAATTTTACTTTCATGCAACATCGTTTTATACTAGATATTTTATAAACACTATTCATGGTGGCCTAATGAGTTGTACTCACACCCTCCTTGGGCCTCCATTGGGAACCAGAGTAGATTTCATACTTGTAGGTTTGGAAAAGGTCAAGGGACCTATTCTGGGGAGTTGATATAAACATGGTACATGTATGGGTGAGGATCCATAGATGGGGGTAGTGTTCCATATATGGTCAGACCAGTTTTGGTGGGGTATGTGAAATTATGTTTTAGTGGATAATGAAGAGCCTTTATTTGTATTTGTAAAACAATAATGGTTTTTGTTTTAACACATTGTTTGGAATTGTGGAAAAATTCCTCCACAAGGATTTTTGTCGATTCGGAGAAAGGAGGACATTGCTAAGAATTCTCCCACAGTAGTAGCGAAAGAGGATCCAATAGTTCAAGATAATAGGGAAGAGTAGTTCGATGATAATCTAGATAATTTTATGCATATGATGGAATGGGACCAAGGGAGGGTTGTGCTAAGTATGTTTGAGCAAACTAATGAGTTTCTGTTGTAGTATCATCCAACCTTTACTAGATAGGGTGGGCCCGAGGAAGTTGAGTTTGAGATAGATTATATCATGGAAATTCTCAATCACCTAGATAATCCTTTAGAGAAGTGAGATAAGTTACCAGCCTATGTGTTACTGGGTTGAGCAATGCATTGATGGGATAACTTATTTTAGACTGAACATATATATGTAATGGTGTTGAAATGTTTTTAGGAATCATTTTTGGGGAATTACTTCCCAGAAACCATAACGAATGAAAATGATTTAGAGTTTATAATTTTGACTCCTAGGAAGATATCAGTAATAGATTATTCATGTCGGTTCACGAACATGCAACATTTTTTCCCTAATTTGGTGTGGTATAAGGAAATGAGGGAAAGGCCCTTTCAGGATGAACATCTGCATGAGATCATAACCTAGTCAAATATCTTATAGATGAAGGGGTTTTTTGGAGTTATTGATCAGACCCACCTCTCAGAATAAAACCTCAAAGAGTCCCTCAAAAGAAAACATGCGGTTTTGTTGGGTTGAACTAGTGGTGAAACATTAGATATTAAGACGAAATTCTTTGGCATCTTCCAAAAATGAAACGGTGGAAGGAACATTTAGAAAAAAGAAACAGTCTCTCACGTTACTGATTGAATTTACTACGATAAGTGTGGAAAGTCATGGAATGTGCAAATTCAGTGTTATTGACCACCTGTTGAGGAAAGAGAATGTGTAAAATGGTCCATGTGTAGGGTTTCATCAGGATCTCAGGGTATTCAGAACATGATGGAGGTTATAGATCAATGAATAGTTCACGATGGGTGTCGATTACCCCATATTATGAAGGTAGTTGGTTCTCCCTATGTAGTTTTGGTAAATGTCGTGGACATGGAAATTTGGGGCGAGACCATATACATCAGTAGGGAAGTGTTGTGCATGGTACTTAGGTTGGATCCCATGGTGGAGGTATAAGATATCTTCACATAGTTTAGTCAACACTTGGATTTGGTGATTCAAGATAATCTATCGATCAAGGTACAATTCTTATATCTTCCATACTCAAAAATGATCTATTTGAAAAAGGTTTCACACAATCTATTATCTCTTCATATTTCGTGGTTGTGTAGGGCCTATTCTTGGAACACATTTTTGGGGTTATGTCAATTGATAATCTGTTGGGGTTGATTTTTAGGATATTTTGGAGTCAATTGGTTTTTCTTTACTATTTTGTGGTTATCATATTCTGTGGAACTTGTTTTCCCTCCATATGTTGGGTTTTGAACAGATCTTGTGTATGGAATAGATAGTGTTCTATCGGGCCCATATTTATTGTTACCATAATAGGGTAACATTCATGTCTCTTGATGGAGACACCTCTTCCTTTCATGGTGAGTGGGATGTTCGAGCAGGCCATGCATGGACAATATGTTAGTATTTGGGGGAACTCACAACCCATATGGAATGCGTTGTTTTTTATGGTGGAAATATAGAGCAACATGAATTTCCTCATGTGGTGAATTAGTTTCAGGATGTGTTTCCTAAGGATTTTCTAGGACTACTGCTCAAAAGGGAAGTGTATTTCACAATCAAGATGTTTCCACATCCCAAACAAGTTTCTATTCCACTGCATCGAATTATGATGTAAGAACATGAAGAGGTTATGGATCAGCTGGATGTGTGGGACTGAAATGGATTCCTTTGGCCAAGTACATTTCCATGGGTATCACTCATGTTATTTGAAAATAAGGCTGATGGATCCTTGGGGTTATGTCTCGATTACACGAAGTTGAATCAGGTGATAGTTAATATTTAATACCCACTTCCTAGAATTGATGAATTTATGACCAAATGAGGTGTTCCTCAGTGTTCTCCATGATCGATTAAAGATCGAGATACCATTAGTTGAGGGTTAGACCTTATGAAATACTACAGATTTGTTTACTGAGATCTTATGAGTTGTATGAATTTTATGTTAGGCCATTCAAAATTTCCAATGAATTATCTGTGTTTATGGTGCTAATGAATAAGATATTTCAACCCTTTCTAGATTAGTTTGTGATTTTCTATGTTGAGGACATCTTAGTGTACTCAAAAACTCTTTAATATCATTCCAAATATTTTGAAATAATCTTCAGTACACTAAAATAGTGTAGGTATTATCCAATGATATCAAAATTAAATTTCATGATTGATAAGGTATATTTATTTGGTCATATCATTTCGAGTCCTGTGTGTCCATGGATCCATAAAATGTGTAGGTTGTATTGTATTGGGAGTATCCCAATATTTTTTATGATATCTTGAGTTAGGGGGGTTGGTTAGATACTACCAAAAGTTAATTAGAGATCACCAGTCTCAATATTAAACAAGAAGGGTGATATGTTTTAATGGTCATAGGTGTGTGAAGCTACTTTTTAGAAATTGAAGAAGTAGTTGATTACTCAACTGATTTGGATCTTACCTGAACCTGGTAAAAAGTGCAAATTGTTCTATGATGCATCAAGCCTTTGACTCTATGAAGTGTTTATGCATGCTGGTCGGGTTGTGGATTATGTGTCAAGGAATCTAATACCATATGAAAGAAATTACCCTACCCATGATCTTGAGCTGAATGTTGTGGTTTATTCCTTAATGTGTTGGATTCATTAATTAATGGGAGTGAATTTTATGTTGTTTACTGATCATAAATTCCTTTTTTACATCTTATATCAGGGATATTTTAATCATTTATAGTGAAGTTGGGGTGAGTACCAACAACACATTGATTTTGAGTTGGTTTACACACCAAGAAAAGGGAATTGTTTTGTAGAAGCTTTGAGATGGATGACTCAAAAACTAGTGGTTCAGTAATCAAACTCTGAATGTAAAATAATGGATTTTTTTCAAAGATGCACCTATTTGTGTAGGATGAGAATACACCATTTACCCTTGCATCTATAGCTCCGGATTTTGGGCTTTTGAGTCAGGTCAGGGAAATACAACTGGAATATTTAGAGTTTTGGCTGAGAAATAATGTCATAAATGTGGGGAGTCACCTTCTTTTTGGGATTCTAGTGATGATGGAGTCATCTATGTTTAGGGTCATGTTGTGGTACTTGAGGGTTCATGAGAGGAGTTAATATGCATGTTCCTTGCATTGATGTGGGAAGTTCATCCCATCATGACTAAAATGTATCGTGATCTTCATCAGAAGTATTGTCTTATAGGAATGAAAAAAGAATTTGTGGATTTTTTGGTGTGATTCCAAACTTTTCTATATGTAAAATCTGATCATCAATGTCTATGTCATTTATTACAGTAATTTCCTATTATGTAATGGATGTTGAATGATGTAATGATGTATTTTGTTGTGTCCCATATTAGGTCACCTCAGATGAATGATACTATCTAGATGATTTTGGATTAGCTGACTAAAGTGGTTAATTTATTACTAATCTAGGATACTTACATAATTAATCAGTTACATGAGTTTCATGATTGAGAAAAAAATTTCTTGCATGTTGTGCTGAAAAAAATAGTTTTGGTTCGTGGTCCACATTTTACATCACGCTTCTGGTTGGGATTATATAAGATTCTTGGTACCCCAAGTGTTTGTATATTTGGCTTTTCACCTATAGGAGGACAAGTCATCTTAGCATATGATTCAGGTATTAGAGGACATGTTGAGATATTGTATCCTTAATATCAGTGGTTCATAGGAAAAGAACGTATCACTCACTAGGATTTCTTAAAATAATACTTTATATGATGTGATTTAGATGGTGCTTTAGAGACACTCTATGGGAGACCACGTAGATCATTATTGTGTTTTTTAGAGGGTGGGGAATCTGATATGTTAGGATCAATACTCACCCAAGAGATGTCAAGAAATTTTGTTTGATTCATAACTGTGTGATGATAACAAAGAGTAGGAAGAATTCATATGTGGTTTGGCATCATAGAACCCATGATTTTGTGGTGGGGGTTGATTATTTCTTTGAGTGTCACCAAGGTTGGGTCACCAGAAAATTCAAGAAATAGGGTAAGTTAGCACCTAGGTATGTTGGTTCGTTTAAGATCATGGAGAGGATTATATTGACGGATTAACAATAATCTCTTCCATAGTGGTGTGGTGGAGTGCATGATGTTTTTAATGTTTCAAAACATCGTCATTATTATCATGATTCATCTTTTGTGATAAACACTGATGATGTGGAGATTGAGCCTAAAAAATCCTTTTAGGAGCGTCTGTTTCATATTATGGATTATAGAGAGATGTTTTTTTGGGCAATATTGTACCATGGGTTCTTGTTTTACGGTAGCATAGAAACATTCAAGATGCATTCGGGGATCATGAATCAGACATGTGGGCACAATGGCCATCACTTTTATTTGGAATCTCAATGACGCTCAGGAAGAGAGGCTTGATGATGAACGACCCTATGGTTAGGTGGTTTCATGTTATGAGATTTTTTGTAAGGTATTTTTTGTTTATGTGTAATTTTATGTCCATTATTTTTTTCAAATTAGTGTTTCCCAATGTTCTTGAGATGCGAAAGGGGTGTAATCGGGGCCAGTGCATGAAAAAATAGGAAGAAAGATTTTATGGGGCATGTTTCATTGTTTTCGCATGGTTAGATTCAATCCTGTGAATCGTCCTAGGTAATAGTGAATAATTGGATAAAGTCTGGCACACAATTACTACATGGTTAATCTAACTCTGTGGAATTCGTAGGAAACCATGTGAAGGGGTGATTTTGGGACTGTGGATCTTGCACATTGGCACATAGTTTTTCAAATTTGGTAGCTAAAATAAGCATCCCAGTAATGTTGAGATATTTAAAAATATCAGGTATAGGATTCTTACCCCCCAACTTAGGATTTTCTCCTTTCTTCCCCTTTGAAAGCCTAGTAGCAAGGAAGATCTCCCAATAGCTTTCTAGGGTGATTCTCCCTCATCACAAGGTTATTTGGAGGGATTCTATTTTTCCATAAAAACTCCATGTAAGTCTAATTTCCTTCTTATTTCCCCTTCTCAATTAGGGTTTTCATGATTCTGAAATATCCTTCCAAATCTCTAAAAAACCCTTTTCTACTGAGATCTAGGTTAAACCCACATACATCACATTGATGTAATTATTCATAGAGATTGAATATTAATACATAAATGTATATATTTTTGTGTGTGTGAATAAAAAATAAACCAGATTATATACATATATTTATATATATTTCTTTGTCATGAATTTAAATTCTAAAAATATAAATTTGGGAATCACTTATGTATAAAACATGAAATTAGAGATAAATACATGTATAATGTATTCTTCTATAAAATTATAAATTCAACAATTAAAAGTTTTAAAATAACATTCATCACTTACATCAGAACATCAAAACATGATAATATATATCCATAATTAAGAACATAATTATAAGAAAATAAATTTTGAAGATGAAAATGCACTCTAAGTACCAGAAAATTAAAACACAATTTTAAAAAAAAATTATAAACATAAATATGATAATTGTATAGCAAATATATAATTTATAAGGTGATACCTAAATTTTATTTACAAAAAATCAAGAATCAAAATTCATATTTTAATTTAACACACCCTTACCAGAATCATTTGCAGACAACCCCTTAAAACATATTGATCTTCCATCTTTAACCGAAACTACTCTCACAAAACTCATATAAGTGGGAAAAAAAATAAAAAACT
Organism: Viscum album; assembly: GCA_963277665.1. Taxonomy (NCBI): domain Eukaryota; kingdom Viridiplantae; phylum Streptophyta; class Magnoliopsida; order Santalales; family Viscaceae; genus Viscum; species Viscum album. Next base: position 401,271,392 of record OY728130.1, read on the forward strand.
ACCATCTTCCCTTATCAAGAGAAAATATCCCTTTCATGTCCTCTTCCATATTATTTAGACACAATTTGAGAAGAAACGATAGAAATATATTTTTCAACTTTCATGAGGTATGGATTGGTTTTTCATGAATGATAATCAGATTCAAACATAAATAGGGATATATATATATTATTCAATTAGATTATCAAAATATATTTGTGAAAACAAATAGGGATAAAAAATAATCCAAAACTAATGTGGGATTTTTTTCATAATAAAAATAAAAGAGGCCAAAAGTTTGATTAATTTCAAAAAAAAAGAAACACATATATATCATAATCAGACCAAATTGACTAAACAAAAAAAACACAAACGAGTATTCGTCAAAATGTACCATAGAAAGGTCAATAAATAAAATATAAATATTTGAGAAACAATGAAATTAGTGGGGAAAATCATGAAATAGACATCCAAAACACAATTACAGGGAAGCAAATTAGAACATAAAAACAAAAACATCAACCTCAAACTAGATTTTAAACAATAACTATAATAGACACCCTTCACTGGTGCTCGAATCTTCAATGTCAAATGATTATCCCTGAAACGTGGTTCAAACCCCTCTCGATCGAGATCCTCATGACTCCCCTGATTTGAAATGAACCTCATCAGCGGCTGATCTCCATAGAGATCTCACCATCAGCTCAACCCAGCACTCGACTCGACTTGGACCACCACTCAACCAGCCACACGGAGCCATTAGTTCTTCCAAGTGCAATGCCTCCCCATGCCATAGAAACCATGCCTCCGAAGATGGCCCACCGACATGCGAAGAAACTATCTCCCCTGGATCCCTCTCAATAGGACCTAATTCCTTTCAATTAATTTAAAAATTATAATAATATATGTTTTGAATATCAATTTAATTAAAAATAATAATAATAAATAATAATTCTTATATTTTTATAGTTTAAAAATGAATGTAATTTACTTTAATAAATATTTTTAAATTTATAAATTTTATAAAACAAATTATAGTCATATTTTATATAAAAATTAAATTCATTTTGTTAAAAAAAATTAATATTAATATTCAATATTTACTTATTTCAATAAATAAAACCACCTTAATATTTTAATATATTTTAATACTAATAATTAATTTCTTTGACTTGCATTAAATTAAAATAATGTTACTTAAAATATTTGAAACTTTTAATATTACAATATATAAAACATTAAAATAATAATATTAAATTATATGTATAATTAAAATATTTAATTAATATATTTTTAATATAAAATTACAATTTTATATTTCAAATAATATTACCCTTTTATAAATATTAAAACAATATTTAGAAAATATCATTTCATGACACTACATTTCATAAAATTATAATTATTTTATGTTATTTTAATATGTCATAATGTATTAAAAAAAATTCATCTTAAAATTAAAATAAATCAGTGTATCAAAATTTCATTTTGGTTAAATGAAATCACATTTTTTTATATAAATATTTCATAATATTATTTATTTAAATTATAATTTATTTATTTATATAATTTATTCTTATATTGAATCTTCTGGTGTTACATAATTCCCCACTCAGAAAAATTGTGTCCTCACAATTCATTTTGTCAGACTAAAAGGAATTCTGATTTAATGTCATCAGAATAAGAAAACTAAGACTAATAAATTCTTCTAATCTTTCTTTGAGAAAAAAAATCTACTCTCCAAAGTTTTATAGACCGTTTCAGTGATAAAAATTCTAAATACCAAATCCTAAACTTCCAGACTCATCCCTTGGAAATGTTGTGTATTTTTTTATTTAACACTAACATAATAAATAGACAACAATTTAAATGAATATAAAGATCTTTTACCAGTATGAGTCATAATGAATTAGACAAAATTACTAATAGACAAATAAAAATGTACAAAATAAAAAAAACTGAGACACATTGTGTGCTAACTCTCAATGAAACTCCAACTCCTTCAACAAAATCTACTAATCCTATGAAAAAATTTTAAACAAGGTGTTAGAAATAAATATTCAGATTAAAGGATTTTAAAATATTTGAGAAATCATTTAAAAAAAATTATTTTGAACATATCTTTAAAAATATACTTTTGAGAACATTATTTTAAATTACATACACATAAAAATACTATAACACTTTAGAAAACGATTACAAGAAAATTTCCATTAAATAAATTCCAGTGTTATTATGAAAAAATATGCAAGAATATAAAAACAAAACACTATTTCGAGGCCACTATAATCCTTGAAGGTTTTCTTCAGCCTACTATAACACCCCAAGCTTCTATGGTACGCTTCTCTTTGAATAATGTGATAGCGTGTGTTGTGCGCAACACCGAGTTCTAACACACCATAACCAATCACACTAGCCGTTATGAATAGTAATACCTAATTTTTGAAATTATTTATATTTTATATTTCAAAATGGACTTTTTTTTTGGATTCAGAATATCGAATTTATCCTAAGGTGAAATTTTGGTACTTTTCGGATAACTTTAATATTTTGATGAATAGTGAAAATTACTAAATTTTAATTAAAAACATCTTTTTTAATCAAAATAACTAATAGTGATAAATTATGAATTCGAGTGGTTTTAAAATATATTTAGAATATATTTTTACCATTTAATATAATGTTGGTCATTGGACATAATTTTACAATTAAACCGAACATAAACAAGTGCCAATCTTTTGATAGTTATTATCACTTAAAAACACGCTTTTTGTTTTAACAACGGAAATTAATTTTAAATTAATTTATGCCAATTATATGTTTTGAATTTGTAAAAATGGATTCCATATTTGGAATCAGGATGTTAAAATTGTGCAAATAGGTAACTTTTATTTTTAGAAATTTTGAATAATTACTGTGGTACATATTTTATTTACCATGGTTAAGGGTAAATCTGGTAAATAAGGGTTACAAAATAATATTATAATAATACTAAATTACACTACAACGTGTCCTAACCTTATTTGTTGATACATGTTCGACCATAGGCATCTTTGGGTCTATTTTGGGACCCCATGGAGCCACTTGTATATGATAGGGACACTTTATTTTAATTAAGTTAAAATGAATACAAAAATGACACAAGCATATATCTTTTCGCAAAACAATTTTTACATAAGGTTATATATGTTGGATTTTAAGCTATAAATTTTCATTATAAAGATAAAACAATTTCTTACATAATAGTAATATATTTATAATTTTTAGACATTATATAATTTAATTTATATATGACACAATGATGATGCAGTAATTACCTAGTTAATGAAAAATTAGAATAATTGATATTATAAATACCCAAATAAATATAATTTGAGACTTTTAATGAATTAAACTAATTTTATAGGATAATATGACATATTAGGATTGATTTAAATAACTTTTTTCGAAGTAATAATTCTTTTATAAGTTTCACAAAAATCAATTATTGAATAGTGTCAAAATTGACAGAAAAGGGTTTTTAAATCAAAAATTATATTATTAATTGATATTAAATTCCTAAAAATCTATGGTTCATCCAAGAGACTTATATCATGATAGTTTCGTCATTAATGGACCACTAGGGGGTCACTTGTATGCATATACTATGTTTATTAACTATATATTATAAAAATACAAAGTGACATGGTAAATGTCAAACTAATTAACTAAGAGTTAAAACATAAAGATAAGGTTAATATAGTAACCCAAACCTGTCTAAATTCTATTGGTTGAATGGTTTGAGACCTATACCCACCTTAATATTTTAATAATAAACTTTAGATCCATTAGAAACCGAATAATAATTTATTATAAATTAATATTTCTAGCTTTTCCAAAGGTTCTCTCACCCCTCTTATAAAAGGGCACTCATCCTTCTCATTTCTTCACACCTTCAAAGCCTTTTTGTTCGGCCAAACTCTGCCCAAATACTCTACCAACTTTACTCACTACAACCTAGAGGCCTTATTTTGATCCGAAAGCCAACCTAAGTAGCCCTTTTGATCAAATCAAAAGGAATAACCCGAAGAAGAGGTAATGATTTCACCACCCTTTTCCAAGTTCCTTTCTTCTTCCACTTCTTCTTTCTTTGTTACTACCATTCTAAAATAATAACTCCAGTATCATATATATAATTTTATTTTATTATAAATATGGTACAACCATATTCAGTATTCTATCCACCCTTTGAATAACAAGTCACCATACATGCGTACGTACGACTTACCGTCTCCATGTCGTGGTGTAATTGTTATTCAATATATTATTATTTGGATTGGTATAATAATGATTTGTAACTCATGAAAATAATAAATATAACATGATAATGATTCTGTATATATGATATACCATCCAATTATATATTATTTTAATATCAAAAGAATGATATTATCGCTCGTGCGTACGTACGGACTACCGTCTCCACGAACGCGATGAGATTCATTCTCCATCATATACATTCAAGTATAATTATCATTTGATGATATAAAAATAATTTTTAAAGACTTGATATCATTCTGGATTTGAGTAATATACAACCTATCCATAACAAACATGGCTTATGTAACAAAACATATAAAATAAAACGAGTAAGATAACACCCGAAACGACGATAATTCTAAGATATTATTAACAAATCAATGTTAAAAGATCATATATGATATCATAATAATATATATGATTCTTGTATAATTTAATAACAATTATTTCACCATTATACATGAGTTTAACCTACCCCAACCAAGGAAAAGTACAAGGTAAGGGTTATTTCACAATCTCTTCATTATCCAAGGTTGTTTATACGTAATAGTCTACTAGGATCTCTTTATCAGCCACATCCATGTTTCTTAAAAATGTATTTCAAAACATTTTTACTATTTACAAGAATATGGGTTAAATTCATTTATACCCTTGTTTGAATTATTATAAGAGGTTTATAAAGAAATCTTTCCGTAGTTTTCCAAACAAGTTGCTTTTTAACCTTTTCGACAAAATTAAGGTAAGAATGTTTTTTTAACTTATACGGTGGGTGCGGCTATTTTCCACCATTATAAAATCGTCAAAGATTCCCTTACAATTTTATAAGAATATATTCAAAGAAAATGTTTTATTTTATAAATATATGACTCTTAAATGATTTTAAAAATAGAAAGTGATATTTCTCTAAAAAGAGTTTCGATTTCATCTATGTCAACATCCTTTGATGGATTTTATGCTTATTTGTAGTTGATTTATTATGATACAAAACTTCTATATTGTATTGATGGTTTTGTGATATGCTTTACTGTGGATGTGTTATTTTTATACCATTCATGGTTTATGGAGAAAGTATTGACATTTCGTATGCTAGTTTAAATATGAATGTTTATGTTATGTATAAACCTTTTCATATGGGAATGCATTAGACTTAATATGTGATCGGTGGAGCCTGCTATAGCTCCTAGATGCATCGGTAGGTCTCATGAGACAAACTAGTGTCTTGGCACAAGTCCTTGGAAAAATCTTATTTGTAGTCTTGGCATGAGGCCTTGGCTATGTGGTTATGATAGTCTGGCATTATGCATTCCATCATTATGAAAATGGTTATTGATATTGCATGTGATTATGCGATTAGTAGAATATCCATATGAATAATTAAATTACATTATATCATTTTACTTTTTGCCATACTATGTTGAAGTTCATGTTTAAAAGGATTTTGTTTTAGTTATACATTTCCTTAAATGTTTATTCTTATTTATGAAAGTTTCTGCTATATTGTTATCCTTACTGGGCATTTCAGCTCACCCATTTTTTATGTTTCATTTTTCCCAGGATGTGAAGAATTAAGTTATGAATGACCTGCAGGGATAGTATGTGGGGATATGAGTGTGGAATATGGAGAAAATATGTTGTTGTAGTAGTTTTCCACTTTACGATGTAATTTAATTCTTTATGAATATATCTAGTGTTTCCAAGGCTACTAAACCAATCGGTCATTCGAGATTTGATCTTTCTTGTAATCATGCCAATGTTATGTAATAATGCACCGACTCTGGGTAATTGGGGTCAGGGCGTTATAGTTGGTATCAGAGGAAGTTCAGTACAAACCTTGGATCCTAGATTTAGATAAACTCTGATTAGAGCACATAGACTTAAGATGGACTTTGAGGATTAGTATAGAAGAACTTCCTAGAATTTTGGTGTTGTAGAGATTTTGTGAGTTTTCCGAGCAATACATCCCTGTCTGGATACGAGCAGGTAGAGGTGGCTCTGGCACAAGTGTACCTAGGGGTAAAACCTGAAAACACCGCTTTGATCTAGACTCGAACGGGAACTGGTGCACGACAACGGGCCTTGCTGCACTCTTGGTTACGTCACTCCCGGGGGATATGTTTAGGATAACTCTCATTTTCATTACAAATCATTATGAAGGGTTTATGAGTATATACTTCCTCAAAGAAAACATTCTAATGATTATAGATTATATCCATAAATAGTTCAATTTATGTTAAGTGTTTTATAAGTATGGGATTATGTATTTTGATTCATAAACAGATCTAGTTTGTGTCATTGTTTAGAAATGGTGCCTAGTGGAAGAAATGGAAACCAAATCAATGCATGCACTCCATGTAGGGATTGGCCACCTGCTCAAGATAATTGTAGTGGAGCTGGCGATGCAACTGGTGCCGATCATCTAATCCCCATACTGGGACAACTCACTTAGGTTATGAATAATGACCTTACCCGTATGGAGCACCCTGATCCGCAGCGTGGAGGATCAATGTTAGATCGATTCATGAGGCAACAACCCCCAAAGTTCAATGGGTGTACAAATCCCTTAGTAGGTGAGCAATGGATATTTTCCCTAGAGAAAATATTTTAGGCTTTGGGGAGTAGTTGAAGGGAAAAAGTTATCATGGCAGTTTACCGACTCAATGGAGATGCTGATCAATGGTGGTCATTGATTCAAAACGTGACGGAAGATGATGAAGTATAAAATATGGAATGGAGAGAGTTCAAAGATCAGTTTTTATAAAAATACTTTACTCACGACCATCGACCAGATATGGAAAGGCAATTTCTGAGTCTAAGACAAAAGGAGGATGAGAATGTCACAAAGTATGAGGCTAAGTTTACAAGGTTAGCAAGGTATGCTAGAGATTTATACATAACCCAAGAAGTAATATTGACCGTTTCTTTGATGGGTTAAAACCATTTATCTGTCAAGAATTAGTCTCACAATCCTTTTCATCGTACGAAGACATTGTCTCATTTGCTATCAAGACCGAAATGGAATTCTCTAAGTCTTATGACTTTAAAGCAAAACAACAGAATAAGAGACCTGCTGATCAATTTGGGAATGGAAATAAGTGGAAGAAGTGATAGTTTTAATATCTATCCTGTAGTAAATGTGGGAAGAAACACCCAGGTACTTTCTTGAAAGGAATGGGAGTCTTTTACAAGTGTAGTGAAAAAGGCCACCAAGCTCGTGATTGCAAGGGGAAGAAGGAAGCTACCAATGTTCAGTGCTACAATTGCAGGGAGATGGGGCATTATGCAAATGAATGTCCTAATTGTCAGGAGAACATACCTCAGAAAAGGACAAGGGATCAGGGCCAAGCATATGCTATCACTACTTCTAAGGTAGAAGCTCCGAAAGATGTGGTGGCAGGTAATTTAATTGTATCCTCAAGTTTAGCAAATGAATTATTTGATTCGGGTTCATCGCATTGTTTCATATCTTCCCAGTTTGCTATGAAAATTATATATTTTCAATTTCATTTAATAAGGGAGTTGTCTGTTAAAACTCCTAAGTGAAGTATCACTGCAACAAATTTTTGTGAATCAGTCCCCATTAGAGCACATAAATGTACATTATCTGCTGATCTCATCATCATACCTATGATTGAGTTTGATATAATCCTCGGTATGGACTGGCTTTCAGACTATGATGCGAAGATTTATTGTAAGAAGAAATAGGTTACGATTCTTGAAGATAATGATAAGGAACACCTTATCTTTAGAGGAGAATCGTCACAACCTAATTCTTATCTAGATTCACCCCCAGTAGCTCAAATAAATTCAATTATTGGGGAGGAAGAGAATGAAATGACTATGGGTGAGGAAAGGAATGTTCAAATAGATGATGTACCTGTTGTGAATGAATTTGTAGATGTATTTCCGGAAGATTTACCTGGACGTCCTCCAGAACAAGAAGTTGAGTTTTCCATTGATTTAATTCCTAGATCAAGGCCTATATCAAAGACCCCTTATAGAATGGACACTATAGAATTAGTTGAAAAAAAGAAACAACTAGTGGAATTGAGTAATAAGGGATTTATTCACCCTACTGTTTCTCCATGGGGAGCCCCTGTTCTTTTTGTTAAAAAGAAAGACGGATCTATGAGGTTATGTATCGACTACAGGGATATCAATGCTATAACAATAAAGAACAAGTATCCCCTACCTTGCATTGATGATTTATTTGACCAACTTCATAGATCTCAATACTTTTCAAAGATTGACCTTCGATCTGGATACCATCAGTTGTGTGTGAAGAAGGAAGACATTCCGAAGACAACATTTTGAACCAGGTATGGGCATTACGAGTTTACTGTAATCCCTTTTGGATTGACTAATGCACCCTATGTATTCATAAATCTGATGAATAGAGTTTTCAAGGAGTATCACAATGAATTTATGGTGGTATTTATTGATGATATCTTGGTATACTCTAAAAGCTACGAAGATCACGAAAATCACTTGCGCATTATCCTGAGACTCTAAGAAGACATGAATTATATGGGAAGTTTAACAAGTGTGAATTATGGATTCAGGAGATTTCATTTCTTGGCCATATTGTCTCTAAATATGGAATAACTGTTGATCCTTCTAAGACCAAGGCAATCCAAGAATGGCCAGCACCTGTGAGTATAACTAAGGTACGTAGTTTTATTGGTTTAGCAGGTTATTATCGACGATTCGTCCAGAATTTTGCCTGATTGGATAACCCATTAGCGAAGCTCACACGTAAAGGGGTTAAATTTTTTTGTACAAAATAGTGTGAAGAATTTTTCAAAGAACTAAAGAAAAGATTAGTCAATGCTCCTATTTTGACTATACCATCGGGGAATGATGGGTTCGTTATTTATAGTGATGCATCGAAGAAAGGACTGGGTTGTGTCCTTATACAGAATGATAGGGTTATTGGCTATGCATCATGATAGTTGAAAATTCATGAAAAAAACTATCCTACACATGATCTCGAGTTAGAAGCTGTGATCTTTGCTTTGAAGATATGGAGGCACTACCTCTGTGGTGAAAAATGTGAGATTTATACTGATCACAAGTGTTTGAAGTATATTTTCTCACAAAAAGAACTCAACATGAGGCAAAGGAGATGTCTTGAATTACTCAAGGATTATGATTTCATGATACACTACCACCCGGGGAAGGCAAACAGGGTGGAAGATGCTTTGCGCAGAAAAGACTATAGAGTTTTGAACAATATGAGAATTGAAAGGGATCCAATTTTCATAGATCTAGTGAATATGGACATGGGAATAACCAGGGAAGGCGAAAAAAAAAATTCTTTTTCAAGTGGTTTCCAAACCATATTTACTAGAAAGGATTAAGATTTCTCAGACCGATGATGAAGAAATTAAAAAGATGATTAAAGCTGTGAATGATGGGAGATTGAGAGACTTTGTGTATAAAGATGGAATTTTAAAATTAAGGAAGAGACTTTGTGTTCCCGATTTACCTGATCTTAAAAGTTAATTGTTGGATGATGCTCATAGTTCCAATTTCCCTATACATCCTGGGAGCACCAAAATTTATAGAGATTTGAAGGAACATTTTTGGTGGGACAACATGAAGAGGGATATTACTGATTTTTTGTCAAGATGTATGGTTTGTCAACAAGTGAAAGCTGGAAGGAAATAACCTGGAGGAGTCATGCAACCTCTTCCCATACAGGAGTGGAAATGGGATAATATTACGATGGACTTTGTCATGGGACTACCAAAGACTCCTAGAAGGAACGATGAAATATGGGTTATTGTTGATCGTCTTACCAAGTCATCACATTTTCTTACTATAAGAGAAGATCTACCTCTGGAACGTCTAGCAAGACTATATATTAATGAAGTTGTGAGACTTCAATGAGTACCCCTATTGATTGTTTCTGGTCGTGATCCCTGTTTTACTTCAAGATTATGGAAGAGTCTTCAGAAATCCCTGGATAATGAACTTCATTTGAGCACTGGCTACCACCCTCAAACGGATAGACAATAAGAACGAACTATTAAAACCTTAGAAGACATGTTGAGATCCTGATCACTCGACTTTCAGGGTATGTGGAATCAATATTTACCTCTGGTAGAATTTTCCTATAACAATAGCTTCCATTAGAGTATTCAGATGTCACCATATTAAGCGTTATATAGAAAGAGATGTCGTACACCAACCTGTTGGGATGACGTTGGTGAAAGAAAACATGTAGGCCTAGAACTGGTGGAGGAAACGATGGAAATGGTGAAGGTAATCCAAAATCACATCAATACAGCTCAATGTAGACAGAAGAGCTATGCCGATAATCGAAGGAAGGATTTGGAATTTCAAGTCGGTGATCATGTTTTCCTGAAGGTATCTCCATGGAAGGGAGTCATACGTTTTGGTAAGAAAGGTAAATTGAGTCCCATGTACATCGGACCTTTCGAAATTCTAGAACGAATTGGGGCTGTAGCTTACCGATTGGAAATGCCGCCAAGTCTCTCCAAAGATCACGATGTGTTCCACGTATCTCTTTTGAGGAAATACATGCATGGCCCAATGCATGTACTCACTTATGAAGAATTAGAACTGGAACCCGATCTGTCCTATTGTGAAGATCCCGTCAGGATTCTTGATACGAGAGAACAAGTACTGAGAAACTGGACGACGCGTCTAGTAAAAGTTTTGTGAGAAACCATAAGATGGAAGAGGCAACGTGGGAACCCGAGGAACTTATGATCAAGAACCACCAGATTCTTTTCATGTGATAAGTATTCTAGAAATTTCTAGGATGAAATTATTTGAAGGAGGTGATAATTTAACACCCCAAGCTTCTACGGTACACTTCTCTTTGAATAATGTGATAGCGTGTGTTGTACGCAACACCGAGTTCTAACACACCATAACCAATCACACTAGCCGTTATGAATACTAATACCTAATTTTTGAAATTATATATATTTTATATTTCAAAATTGACTTCATTTTTGGATTCAAAGTATTGAATTTTGCCTAAGGTGAAATTTTGGTACTTTTCGGATAACATTAATAATTTGATTAATAGTGAAAATTACTAAATTTTAATTAAAAACAACTTATTTAATAAATATAATTAATAGTGATAAATTATGAATTTTAGTGGTTTTAAAGTATATTTAGAATAAATTTTTACCATTTAATATAATTTTGGTCATTGGACATAATTTTACAATTAAACCGAAGATAAACAAGTTCCAATCTTTTGATAGTTATTATCTCTTAAAAACACGCTTTTTGTTTTAACAACGGGAATTAATTTTAAATTAATTTCTGCCACTTCTGTGTTTTGAATTTGGAAAAATGGATTCCATATTTGGAATCATGTTGTTCAAATTTTGTAAATAGGTAACTTTTATTTTTAGAAATTTTGAATAATTACTGCGGTAAATATTTTATTTACCATGGTTAAGGGTAAATACGGTAAATAAGGGTTGAAAAATAATATTATAATAATACTAAATTACCCTAAAACGTATCCTAGACTTATTGGTTGATACATGTTCGACCATAGGCATCTTTGAGTCGATTTTGGGACCCCTTGGTGCCACTTGAAGGTGATAGGGACACTTTATTTTAATTAAGTTAAAATGAATACAAAAATGACACAAGCATATATCTTTTAGAAAAACAATTTTTACATAGGGTAATTTATGTTGGATTTTCGACTACAAATTTTCATTAGAAAGCGAAAATGGATTCCTACATAATGGTTTTTTATTTATAATTTTTAGGCATTAAATAAATTTATTTATATATGACACAATGATGATGTATTAATTACCTAATTAATGAAAAATTAGAACCATTGATATTATAAATACCCAAATAAATTTAATTTGAGACTTTTAATGACTTAAAATAATTTTCTAGGATAATATGACATATTAGGATTTATTTAATTAACGTTTTTCGAAGTAATAATTCTGTTATAAGTTTCACAAAAATTAAATATTGAATAGTGTCAAAATTGACATAAAAGAGTTTTTAAAACAAATATTATATTATTAATTGTTATTAAATTCCTAAAAATCTATGGTTTGGACAAGAGACTTATATCATAATAGGTTCATCATTAATGTACAACTTGGGGTGGATTGGATGTATATACTAAGTTTATTAACTATATATTATAAAAATACAAAGTGACATGGTAAATGTCAAACTAATTAACTAAGAGTTAAAACTAAAAGGTAAGGTTAATATAGTAATCCATACCTGTCTAAATTCTATTGGATGAATTTTTTCGACCTATCCCCACCTTAAACTTTTAATAATCAACTTTGGATCCATTATAAATCGAATATTAATTTATTATAAATTAATATTTCATGCTTTTTCAAAGGTGCCCCACACCCCTCTTATAAAAGGGCACTCCTCCTTCTCATTTCTTCAGACCTTCAAAGCATTTTGGTTCGGCCAAACTCTTCCCACATACTCTCCCAACTTCCCTCACTACAACATAGAGGCCTTAGTTTGATCCTAAAGCCAACCTATGGAGCCCTTTTGATCAAATCAAAAGGAAGAACCCGAAGAAGAGGTAATGAATTCACCCCCCTTTTCCAAGTTCCTTTCTTCTTCCACTTCTTCTTCCTTTGTTATTACCATTCTAAAATAATAACTCGAGTATCATATATATACTATGATGTTATTATAAATATGTTACAACCATATTCAGTATTCTATCCACCCATTGAATAACATGTCACCATACGTGCGTACGTACGGCTTACCGCCTCCACGTCGTGGTGTTATTGTTATTCAATATATTATTATTTGGATGGGTATAATAATGATGTGTAAACCATGACAATACTAAATATAACATGATAATTATTTTGTATATATGATATAACATCCAATTATATATTATTTTATATCAAAAAAATGATATTATCGCTCGTGCGTACGTACGGACTACCGTCTCCACGAACGCGATGAGATTCATTCTCCATCATATCCATTCAAGTATATTATCATTTGATGGTCTAAAAATAATGTTTATGGACTTGATATAATTATGGATATGAATAAGATATAACCTATCCATAACAAACATGGCTTATCTAACAAAACATATAAAAGAAAACGAGTAAGTTAACACCCGAAATGACGATAATTTTAAGATATTATTAACAAATCAATGTTCAAAGATCATATATGATATCATATTAATATATATGATTATTGTATAATTTAATAAAAATTATTTCACCATTATACAGGAGGTTAACCTACCCCAACCAAGGAAAAGTATAAGGTAAGGGTTATTTTACAATCTCTTCATTATCTGAGGTTGTTTATACGTAATAATCTACTGGGGTCTCTTTATCATCCACATCCATGTTTCATAGAAATGTATTTCAAAACATTTTTACTATTTACAAGAATATGGGTTAAAGTCATTTATACCCTTGTTTGACTTTTTATAAGAGGTTTATAAAGGAATCATTCCGTTATTTTCCAAACAAGGTGCTTTTTAACCTTTTCGACAAAATTAAGGTAAGAATGTTTTTTTAACTTATACGGCGGGTGCGGCTATTTTCCACTGTTATAAAATCGTCGAAGCTTCCCATACAAGATTATAAGAATATTTTCAATGAAAATGTTTTATTTTATAAATATATGACTCTTAAATTATTTCAAAAATAGAAAGAGATATTTCTCTAAAAAGAGTTTTGATTTCATCTATGCCAACATCCTTTGATGGATTTTATGCTTATTTGTAGTTGATTTATTATGATACAAAACTTCTATATTGTATTGAAGGATTTGTGATATGTTTTACTGTGGATGTGTTATTTTTATACCATTCATGATTTATTGAGAAAGTATTGACATTTCGTATGCTAGTTTTAATACGAATGATTATGTTATGTTTAAACCTTTTCATTTTGGAATGCATTGGACTTAATATGTGACGGTTGGAGCCCGCTATAGCTCCTCGATGCAATGGTAGGTCTCATGAGACAAACTAGTGTCTTGGTACAAGGCCTTGGAAAAATCTTATTTGTAGTCTTGGCACGAGGCCTTGGCTATGTGGTTATCATAGTATGGCATTATGCATTCCATCATTATGAAAGTGGTTATTGATATTGCATGTGATTATTCGATTAGTAGAATATCCATGTGAATAAGTAAATGGAATTATTTCATTTTACTTTTTCCATACTATGTTGATGTTCAAGTTTAAAAGGATTTTGTTTTAGTAATACATTGCCTTAAATGTTTATTCTTATTTATGAAAGTTTCCGCTATATTGTTATCCTTACTGGGCATTTGATCTCACCCCTTTTCTATGTTTTATTTTTCCCAGGATGTGAAGAAGTAAGTTATAAATGACCTACTGGGATAGTATGTGGGGATTTGATTGTGGAATATGGAGAAAATATGTTGTTGTAGTACTTTTCCACTTTATGATTTAATTTAAAACTTTATGAATATATCTAGTGTTTTCAAGGCTACTAAACCAATCGGTCTTTCGAGATTTTATCTTTCTTGTGATCATGCCAATGTTATGTAATAATGCACTGACACTGGGTAACTGGGGTCGGGGCGTTACACCTACCCACTTATCGAAGGTTGGGTTCACTCCCTAGTTTCATTCCTTATTTACAATATTCATGTGTCGGTTTTTATGAAATCATTTTAAACATGGTTTACTTATTTATATTTTCACTAGAGTTTTGAATTTTGAAAACACGTCACTGCCTTAAAATACACATTCACAATTATTTTAATATTTTTGTATGTACTTGCACGAATATATGAACATTCATTTCATATCACTTGTGACTTTTCTTTCAACAAAAACTCATTCCAAAATTCTTTCCATGCACTTTATATGCATTCAAACTTCATTTGAAGTATCATGTTTTGTATTCATACAAAAAGTTGTTCATAATATATAATTATATTTCACAACAAAAAAATTATAAATAAAAATCATGAATAAAACTATTCAATTCTTGATAATATTTATGTTCCTAATAATCAGTTAAATAAAAATAAAAATTTCAATTTCAAAACTTGAGTTTATTATGAATTCCAGGTACCTCAAAGTTATGCATAACACATGGCCATGATAGTATGCATATGCGACATCGGTAATCTTATTATAACATGACGAAAATCTATGTGAAGTTATTTGAAATGATGTGATAAAATAAAGGTAAACCATTATAATTATATAAATATATATAATAAAACCATTTCAAAGTTCGTTATTGAATATATATATATATATATATTACTAAACATGTGTAATACATATGTATATTTTTCACTGACATGCACCACTGTGAAGAAATTCGTCACATAGTTTAATAATTCATAATTATATATATGTGTGTCTGACAAACAAAAACATGAGATTAAAAACATATATTTATATATATATGGCATGAATTTAAATTCTAAAAATATAAATTTAGGCATCACTTATGTATGAAACATGAAATTTGAGATGAATACATATATAATAAATTCATCTAAAAAAATTATAAATTCATGAATTTCTTGGTTTTAAAATAAAAGTAATAACATACTTTAGAATATAAAAATATGATAATATAAATCCTCAATACATAACATAATTATTATTATATAATTTTTTATAGAGAAACTAAACATTTAGTATCGGAAAATTTAAACGCAATTAAAAAAACAGATTTCTTAAACATAAATTAAAAAATTATTAAGCAAAGACAAAATTTATAATTCGTTCCCTTGATGATTTTGATGAAAATCAAGAAAAAAAATTCATACATTAGATTAATATACCCTTACCATTGTCATGTGAAATCATCCCATTAAAAATTATTCTTCTTCCAACTGCAATTGGAAATGCTCTCACAAGACTCTCAGAAGTGGTAAATTGAAAAGAAAGAAACTACACTCTTCCATTATCATCAATGAATCCCCCTTACCATACGTCTACCCATATCCATTTAAACACTTGGAGAGATGAATCTATAAGTATATTTTATTTCCTCTTTCATGAATTATTGACAGGCATTCCGTGAAAGCTGATTAGAGTAAAAAATAAACAAAGATATATATATATTTATGAAAATGACTTATCTAAAAATCATTATGAAAACAAAAAGTGTTAAAAAGGAATAAAATCTTATATGAGAATCGGTTCATACTAGAAAAAAAAGAGTCCAAAAGGTTCAACCAATATATGATAATAAAATAAAAACAAACAAACACATATATATCATAATTAGACAAATTTGATGGACCAAAACAAACAAAAACCATTATTCACCAAAATTACCACAGTAAGATCAATAAATAAACCATAAACAGTGGAGAGAGAATGAAATTAGTGCAGAAAACATGAAATATACAATAAAAACACAATTAAGGGGAATAGAAATGGCACTTAGAAATAAATATATCTACCTTGAAGTATATCTTAAACTGTAACTAGCATAGATAAACTTCATCTGTGCTTAGATCATCATCATCAGTAGATGGTACCGAAAACGCGGATTAAACCCCTCTTGATCGGGCTCCACACGACTCCCCCTATTTTAAATGAACCTCACAGGTGTTTGATTTCCACAAAGAGCTCTCCCTCACCTCACTCAATGCTCGACTCGACTTGGACTATTGGTCGGTCTCCTACTTGAAGACATCGTCACCTCCTAGTATCGCACTTCCCGATGCTACATAAACCCTACTCCCGAAGAATCCCCCCTGACATGCGCGAAGACCCCATCACCCTAGGATCCCCTTATCTACGACATGATTCCTTTGATTTTTTTTAAAAAAAAAATATATGATTTATATTTTGTTTGATTAAAAAAAATTATAATATATAATAATTATTATATTTAAATGGTAAAAATTAGATCATAGTTATCTTTAATTTATATTTTTATAATTTGAAATTTTATAAAACAAATTGTATCAATATATTAATAAAACATTTATATATTTTATTAAAAAAATTTAATATTAATATTCAATATTTATTTATTTCAATAAATTATACCACCTTAAAATTTTAATAGAATATTAATATTAATAAAACTTTATTAAGACTTACATTAAATTACAAAAATGTTACATAAAAATTTTACATTTTTAATATTACAATATATAATACTTTAAAATAATAATTTTAAATGGCTTGTATAATTTGAATATTTAATTAAAATATTTATTATAAAAATATTAATTTTTTTTAAAAAAATAATATTGATATAAATTATTCTTATTAATTAAAACAATACAGTAGAAAATATCATTTCATGGTACTACATTTCATAAATTTATAATTAATTTATATTATTTTTATATGTAATCATGTATTTAAAGTATTTCATTTTGAAAATAATATAAATCTAAGTGTCAAACTTTTATTTTAGTTCAATGAAATCACAAGGATTTATTCAAATATATCAAAATATTATTTATTTAAATTATAATTCAATTATTAATTAAAATAATTCTTTTATTGAAACTTGATGTGTTACATTATTCCCCCTCAACTGAAGTGTGTCCTCATAATTCCTTACGTCTGACTAAAAAGGATTTTGATTTTCTATATTTATAATTTAGAAAACTATGAGTGATAAACTCTTATATTCTACCACATAGATGAGAACATATAATCTCCAATTTTCCTAGACCATTCCACCGATACCAATTATAAATACCCAATACCGAACTACAAGACTTAAAACTTATAAATGTTGTGTATTCTTTATTTAACACTAACATATTAAATACAGAACATTTGAAATACATATCATGATATTTTACCTATCTAGGTTCTATATAATAAGATAAAATTACTAAAAACTAAATAAAACTATACACAATAAAACAATCATAGACATCGCATATGTTAACTCTACAAGGGAAGAAAACGCCTTCAGAAAAAACTGTTGGACTCGTGAAAAATAATTTAAAATAAGGGGTGAAAATTAAATATGTGTAGTAAGGGGTTTTAAAATCATTGATAAATACCGTTACAAATATATATTTTTTGAAAATACCTTTTAAAATATCCTTTTGATGTTATTATTTGAAATTACATATGCCTTAAAAATACAATAACACTTTAGAAAATACATTCATGCAAAATTGGATTTAAAATATTCCAGTGTTTTTCTAAAAACAATATGCAAGATTTTGAAAACCAAACACTATTTTCAGGACACTTGAATCATTGAAGGTTCTCTTGGGCCTACCCACATAGAAAAGGATGGGTTCAATCCCTAGTTCTATTTCATATTTACAATGTTCATGTCGAATATTTTCTAAAAACATTTTAATCATGGTTAAGTTATATATATTTTCACTGGAATAAATTATTATGAAAACATTTCAATGTGTTAGAATACACCTTCACGCTTATTTTTATATGTATGTATGCACATACATGAATAAATGAACTTTCATTGCATATCACTTGTTAGTTTTGTTACAACCGATGCTCATGCCATAAGCCTTTGCATGCACTGTACATTCATTCAAACTTTTTTTCATGCATCATATTTTCTATTCATAAAATTAGTTGATCATAATAAATAATTATATCTCACCAATAAAATTATTATTAAACATCATAACAACATTTAAATTATTGATGAAATTCACGTGCTTAATAATTTTGGAAATAAACCTTAAATTTTTAATTTGAAAACAGGAGTTTATTATGAATGCATGGAATGTGGATGTTATGCATAACACATGACAATGATAGTATACAGATGCAAAATCATTAATCATGATATAACATGATGGCATGATATGTACATTTTTTGAAAAATAGTTATTAAATGTTAGTAGACATTTATCCTTATATACATATATATAATACTCCCATTTTCATACATCATTTATGAATATATACATCTATTATATAATGTGTATAATACATATGTATATATTTCACCCACTTACATAACTTGGATGTAATTAGTAATAGAGTTTGAAAATTAATATTTATATATGTATATATATGAAGAACAAAAACATGGGATTACAATCATATTTTATATATATATATATATATTTCATGAATTTAAAATACTAAAATTATAAATTTAGGAATAAATTCTGTATAAGACCTGAAATTTGAGATAAATATATATATAGAACATTCCTCTAACAAAATGTGAAATTCAGTAATTAAAGGTTTAAAAATACAAATAATCACTTACTTCTGAACATCAAAACATGATAATAAAATTTTGTAATAGATAACACAATTATAAGTTAATAAACTTATAAGAAGAAACTAAACACTTCATACTAGAAAATTAAAACACAATTTAAAAAAACAGATATTCTAAACATAATTTAAATAATTATAAATCCAATACCTAATTCATAAGGTGATCCTCAGAATCATTTGATGAAAAATGAAGAATCCAAATTCATAAATTAACTTAGTACACCCTTACCATTATCATGTGTATATAAACCCTCAAAATATCTTCTTCTTCCTACTCCAATTGAAACTACTCTAATAAACTTTCATAAGTGGAAAATCGAAAATAATTAAACTATTGTCTTCCCTTATCAACAAGAAATCTACATTGACATCCGGATATCCTTCTCTATTTAAACACTTGGAGAGATGAATGTATAATAAAATTTTATTTCAACACTCCCATGGTATGGATTGGAATTCCATGCATGCTGATCAGAGATAGACATAAATAGAGATATATATTATTTATACAACTAGATTATTTGAATTGATTCGTGAAACAAAATGTGATAAAAAAGAATAAAATCCTATGTGATATTCATTTCGTATCAGAAACCATAATATCTAAAAAGGTTAAATCAATTTCTTATAAAAAAATCAAATGAAAAACACATATATAACATAATCAGACTGAACTAACAGACTAAAAAAATACCAAACCAGTGTTTGTCAAAATATCCAACGTATGATTAGTAAATAAAACATAAATAGTTGAGAAAAAAATGAAATTATTGGGTAATATCAATAAACATACATCCAAAAAATAAAATTACATGGCAAAATAATGTAACATAGAACAAACCATCTACCTCAATGTATATCAGAAAACTTAACTCGCAAAAATACCCTTCATCGGTGCTCGGATATTCATCGTCAGTAGATGATACCAAAAACATGGTTGAAAACCCACTAGATTAAACTCAACATGACTCCATCAATGCTAAATGAACCTCACCAGCAGCTAATCTCCATAGAGAGATCACCCTCAACTCAACTCAGTGCTCGACTTGACTTGGACCACTGCTCGATCTCTCACACAAACCCATCGACTTTTCCTGGGGTAGTCCTTCCTAATTCCATAGAAACCATACCCCCGAAGAATGTCCCCTTAGTGTGAAGACCCCGTCGCCCTTGGCACTATCTCCCTAAGAATCGATTCCATTCAAATGTTTTTAAAAAATAATAATATATGATTTTTTATTCTGGTTGATTTATAAAAATAATAATAAATAATAATTCTTATATTTTTCTAGTTAAAAAAATAGATCATATATTTCATTAATTAATAATAGTATAATTTTAAATTTAAAAAAAAAAATATACTCGTATTTTTATATAAAAATTATATTCATTTTATTAAAACATTTTAATATAAATATTCAATATTTAATTATTTCAATAAATTAAAACACCTTCAAATTTTAATAGTTTGTTAATATTAAATATGTGACTTTTATGAGTTATGTTAAATTAAAATAAATTTACTTAATTTTTTTGACATTTTTAATATTAAAAAATATAATACTTCAAAATAAGAAACCTAAATTACATTTATAATTTCAATATTTAAAAAATATTTATAATATAAAATTATAATTTTATTAAACAAATAATATCACCATTAATAATTTTTATTTATTACCCTTATATATTAGATAGTATCATTTAAGGATTCTATAATTAATAAAAGTATAATTAATTTATATTGTATTAATATGTCATCAGGTATTTAAAATTTGTAATTTTG
The DNA here is from genome assembly GCA_963277665.1 of Viscum album. Lineage (NCBI taxonomy): Eukaryota > Viridiplantae > Streptophyta > Magnoliopsida > Santalales > Viscaceae > Viscum > Viscum album. Next base: position 401,292,685 of record OY728130.1, read on the forward strand.
AAAATAATGGAAATGAAATTATCCAAATTTCATTTTGATTAAATGAAATCACATAGTTTTACTGAAATATTTTGTAATATTATTTATTTAAATTATTATTCATTTATTAATTGAAATGATTATTTTATTGAAACTAGGTGTGTTACAATATCAGATATCCATTTTCATCCCCCTCAAATTAACCATGATTGCAAGTCCATTAGTAATGAATTTAATGAATTATACTTTAAAGAATATCTAATTGGTGAAAATGATACACCACAACCTGAAGGCCATGTGGCACTTGATGTATCCCCGTAAACATTATCTTTTAGCCACCCTATGATCTAGGGTATCCAACAAATAGATCTAGAAACAGGTGGATTTGTCACCCTACCACTAAGACCAAGGGACCACAAAAAAACAATGTCATTTAAGACATTATTCATTACTCTAGTATAAATTTTAGACATAAGAAGAATTACTCTATGAATATAGGAGACATCATTATTAAACGATTGGACACTGTTTTTGAAGACCAAATCATTCAGAGAATTCTAGTTGAAAGAAAATAGTGTGACATCAGAAGCTATGTTTAACAAGTGGAGCTGCTTACTACATTTCATGAGACATATAGAGGAAAACAAATTTTCAGGATTATAGAAATAAAAACAACATAGGAGTACATCATGTACATACCTCCATATATTGTGTGTTATAAAGCAGCACACAAAAAGGTGATAAATGTATTCCTTATCATGGAAACAAACAATGCAACAGAATTCTAGGTGAATTCATTTATCCTTAATTAACTTTTTAGTGGAAAGCATATTTTTTTATATTACCCAGATAATATAAAAATATATAGGAGGAATAAAGGGATTCATGAATTTAGAGACCCATGAAGGTAACACGGTGGATCCCCCACATTGATATATATATCAATATTTGGTGTTAAACCTTCCATACATGGTTAGAATCAATAGTATTATATCATAAATAAAAAACACATACTTAGAAAATTCATCAGAAAGTTGAATAGGTAGTAGGTTATTCGAGACACAATAAACCTGCAACTCAAAAATCATTTTTTATTAATAGAGATAAGAATATCATCCTCCTCAGTGATAGGTTTTGAAATCCAATACATGCTCCAACAATCCAAATGTAATTTCTTACATACCTCCTAATTTGAACGAACCATAATATCGTAATAACTTTTCTTAATAACTGGACAAACAGATGGAGAAACATACATCACTAGCCCATTTTGAAGTTTATTCACAATCCTAGTGGTGAAAATTTTAAGGGATGAGTTAGTTCTAAAAAAAATTATCCATGTGAATTTATTTCATCATGGTATAATTGAAAATCTTATAGACTTTGACTTCTAGACACCCCTCCCATGTTCACTGAATTCAGACAATCCTTCCAGGAAATATTAAGCATCTTCCAATCTTTGACTGAACCAATCCATATAAAATTGAGAATCATACATTGTAGTTCCTTGATGAGGGCTATGATCTATCTATAAACTGATAAATCGTATAAGAACGTTGAGGTAATAACATCTGTATCCAAGTAAATTCTACATGGCTGTGACATAGTAATCCACTTCTAGGTTTTTTATTGATTAGAAAATATTGAAGAGCTATTTTCCATATTACATCTTCACACCTTTCCCCATCAAAGTAGAATTCCAATATAAATGAAAAACAATGTCAAACCTAGATGTTTTTATAAAATGTTTTATTTAAATAATTTTAAATCTTCAGTAGTTTAAATTGCACGCAATTGTGAGTTTAAATGAACGACAAGATGCCCATTGTATAAAATTACAATTATAAGAAGTCAGTTAGGATTGTAGAAATATATATAACTAACTTATTAAAATGCATTGGAAATTACATGGCTACCAATTATTTATGAAAAATATAAATCAATTAGGATTTTTAGTGAATTACTATATTTAATGAAATTAATGAGATGTATATAAGTCATATACTTAATAAAATATTTTTTATATTCATTCAATGGATATTTTTTTCAAAGGGTACTAATAAACCATTTTTTGATATATAAAATCTATATTTTATAAAAGGGTAATTTTATTCATTTGAATGAAGAACCCCCTTTAAATTACAATTTTGACACATTAATAGTTTTTCTATGACAAATTAAAAATGTTATTTTGAATTTGGATATAAAAATTTACTTTGGATGAATTTTTGACAATTTTCTAATAACATTTATGTTTTTATTAATAGTTAAAATACAAAAAAATGGTGAGATAAATTTTTTTAATTGAAATAATTTATATGGGTAAATTATAATATTTAATGTTATTTAATTATAAATAATATATATTTTCATCATTAAGTATAATGTGTGCCATTATCATTAATGTCAAATTGAATCTATATTTAAAATCATTTTTATCTTTTGCAATGTTTTAGCTTTTAAAACACATTCTCTCTTTCCAAAAATGGGAATAATTTTAATTTAATTAATGAATCTTTTTTATTTAAATTTATTAAAAAGGGATTCCATATTTGGAATCATTGGGTCCAAATTGTGTTAATATTATTCTTTTATTTTTGGACATTATGAAAAGTAAATTTAGTAATTTTTGTTTATGCGGTTAAGGGTAAATCAGGTAATTAATGATAAACGTAATATTATAAAATTACTTTTACACCTCTAAAAAGCCTATCGAATGATTAAATTTGACCCTTATTATCTATGGTTTGAAATGTAATAACTTAATGCACACTTTCCCATTAATATGACATTAATATAATCAAAATATATGAATGTGAAAAAATCTAATACCCTCTTTTCATATAACTATATTAATTCTAATATAGAGATAAATAGGATATAAAATCTATTATAGGTAGTTTATTGAAATATTAAGGAATTAACTATATCCTAAAAATATACTTATAATTTTTATAAATTAATTTATTATATTAAATTTTTTTGTAGTTTTATTCTGTGTGTATTTCTTTTAAAATAAAATAAATGAATAGTGTTAAAATTGACACTTTTGATATTTTATAAAAATAACATTTTATTAAATTATTTAAAAATAATAAAATATTTAAAAATTTCAATGTGATAATTATATGGTCTAAAAATTCAAAAAATATTCTTTTATGGTCAATTTACACTATATAGTTAAATATTTATAACCATAAAATATTTATAATTTTATTACCATATTTAAATTTAAATAGATAAAATAGGGTTTATCGAAATTATAAGGATTAAAATAAATAAAAAAATTTCCTAAGATTACTTTTTGATATTATTTAGACCCATTCACATCTAATATTCTAAATAATCCACTTTTGATCCATTTTAATTTAATAATCAATTTATATTTATTTAATCATTTTTTATTCTGAAGGTTCCCCTTCCCTCTCTTATAAAATGGCACCATTCTTTATCTTTTAATCACACCGCTAAATCCATTTTTCTCATCCAAACCATGACCATTTCATCTCTTAACTACACTCACTTCATCATATAGGCCAAAATTTGGGTTCAAAGCCATCCTTTAGAGACCTTTTGTGAAAATCAAAAAGAGATACTCAAAAATGAGGTAATTATTTTATCACGTAATTAAAAATTATATTTTTATTCTACTTCTTCATATTATATTTTTTCCATATTAATGTAATAAATAATTTAACTTCTATATGATTATATTTTATTATAAATATGGTACAAACTTATACCACTATTTATCCATCCAATAAATAACAATATAACCATGTGTGTGTGTGTTTGACTTATCGTCCCCACATCGTGGTGTAATTTATTTCAACAATACTTTAATTGTATGGGTATAATGATTATTATTATAGATCTAAATAATTAATATATCATGCTAATTATTTGGTATAATTAATATACCAACCAATTCCACAACATTTAATCATAAATTGAATGATATTGTCGCTTGTGTGTATGTAAGGACATCCATCTCCATGATGTGATGTGATTATTCCTATATGATCATCATTAAAACATGCTTATATAAGTGAATGAAATGAATAAATACTATATAAAATATACTAATATTTTTCCCTAGATGATTTAACTATAACCTACGAAGTAGTACATGAACTTATTTGACAAAACATGCATAATAACATAAAGATGTTAATATGAAAATAAAAAGTGACAATGAAATGTTACTAACTAATGGATGATAATATAATAATATGTGTTATCATAAAAATGATTATGAATCTATAATAAGTTAATAATTATACGTAAATCATTATACAAGTGATTCAAGATACATACAAAAGATATCAGTCCTATGTTAATGAATAATTTTTCAATCTCAGTATTATCCGAGATTATTTATACCTAATTATTTATTACTGTATGTTTATCATCAAAATCCATGATGCATAAACATTTAATACTATTTATATTATTCTAAAAAAAATTGAGTCTATTTTACCCATTTTTGAATTTTTACTAATGTTATGAAAGGAATATTTTTTCATTATTTGATACGATGTACTTTTTTAAATTTACTTCCAAAGTACGGGGATGCTATTTTTTAACTTATACAAAAAGAATGTATTTGTATACATTAGTAAAAAATTATATCCATGAATCATACATTACCTGATTTCATGTGTATTTTTAACTAAATAGTTTTATTTTAAAATTTTGTGACATTATGAGAATAGAAATCATGTTTTAAGGAGAAAGGATATTTTCCTCAAAAACTAATATCATGTATTTTATCAAAATTATTTTCCATCAAAGATGAAATAGAGTTATTTTTATTTCTATGTTATTAATTTTATTTTATTTTATTTTTTATGGAATTGTTTTTTATTAAATATATTTATTTTATATTTATTATGATGGAATGAATTTTAAGAAAACCATTTTTTATATTCCTTGGGTTACGTTATGATGAATACAATATGTTTTTATCGAACATGAAAGAATTATTTCATTAAAAAATTGGTGGAACCTATATATACATTGACTACATTAAAAAAATATTTATATATCCTAAGATAAACCTGAATAGAATAAAAAGTAAATCTGGTTCAGTAATACAGGTCTGGAATGGTAAGTAAACCTAGTGCAGTAATGGACTTTGTCCACTATGATGGTTTTAGAAATGATCCTTGAATAATATGGAATGATTTTATATGCTTATTTTTATTCCAAAAAACATAATACCTTTTGTTTTGACATTTGGGATTATTTCCATTAATTCATATGAACTTTTATCCCATTAAATGATATAATGATATTTTATATGCTGGATTAAACTTCCAAATGCTAAGTTCTTATTTCATTTGATTTTGATATGATTGATATTTCCCATGTATACCCTTATTGAGCATTTGCATTCACCATTTCATGAGTTTCTTTTCCTTAGGTCAGGAATAATGGTATAAAGTAAGATATGTTAAAAAAGATTCTAGTTGTGAAAAAATAAGTAGGAAACAATAGAGATGTTTTTTGAGCTGGTTATTTATGTTTTCTAGTTTCTAAAGGCACTATACCTATGCATTCATGTCATGGATTTATTATATATTGTAATTAATATACTTCAATTTTTATGTAATATCAATGTATGTAATTTATGGGTCTTTATAGTTGGTATTCTAGGAAATGTATAATTAACCATTTGAAATTAAGATGAGAAAACCTTAGTAAGAACCCTAAACAAATGTCAAAGTATAGGATAAAATATTAGTGTTTCATAAATGACCCTAAATAACCTAGGATAAAAGATAATGTGTCCTAAATTGAAATATTATTTTGGATTATGTGGTTTTCCTGTTATGATTAGTGTTTCTATCACAATTCTTCTTGGTTTTATTCAATTACTGGAACCAAAGGAACCATGTTAATGAAGATTTCCATGAGTAATGCAATGATTCTTCTCTAGAGAAACTAAATGTTATAGGATCTAGTGTAAATATTCTTATAGCTATAGTCACACAACATTCCCAAGCTAAGAATCTTGCAGGACTTCCAAATTGGTAATGGATGGAGAAAGATTCTGTTGATTCGTTCATAAGGTAGAATCCACCTTCTTTCAAAAGGTCTTCTAGTCTCTTAGAGGCTAAACGAGGGGTTAGTACCACAAAAAATATATTTTCTGTTCAACTATTTTTTGGAAATGACAAATTCATCTTAACAGTATATTATTTAAAAGGTGATGATGATCAGTGATGGAATATTATTATGAATAAAAGGGAAAGACCTGAAATTGAGTAAATATAATAGGACAAGTTGAATAAATTATTTTTCAATAAGTAAATTCCTTGAATTCTTTGAAAAAATATAGAGAATTAGTTCTTTGAATTTGAGAGAAAGGATGATTAATCAATTGGTACCTACAAATCCAATTCTACAAAAACTTCACAGAATACTTCTAGAATTATTATCCAACCTGAGAGTGAAATTGATCAATTTTTTAGTGGATTAAAACATAGTCTCTAAAGGGATTTAGTCATAATTGACTTCAATAGCTATGAATAAATCATTTAATGTGCTCTCAATGTTGATATGGATATTGGAGTACCACATCCATCCTATGGATTTGATAAGAAGTGAAAAAATGAATTCAAATGAAAATCTTAAGTCCACACTGAAAAGAAGATGAGTTTTCCCTTATGATCAAAGTGTGGAAAGAAACATAAGGTAAATTTCAATAATGAGGCAAGTAAATGTTTTAAGTGTGGAAAAGAAGGCCATTAGGCAGTTCAAAGGCAAAGCGATGGGAAAAATATATCTAATGATGCAAACAGATACAAGAATAAAAATAATGAACCCCCAACACATTAATGCCACATGTACAAGGAAATGGGGAATTATGCCAAAAAATTCCTTAATACAAGGGTTATTGATGATGATCGATGTCAGTAAACTCTTGAGGCCAAAGGAAATGGAATGTCATATACAATCACTATTAGTGATGTGGAGTATGACAATGAAGTGTTGAAAGGTACACATACCATCTACTCTAAAGTACAAAATGTTTTATTTGATTTTGGATCCACCCACCCTTTATTTATATAGAATTTTTTAATGGTATCACCATATAACATCAACAATTATATGTTGCGTTAGCTGTGACAACTCCAAATAGAACAACAATCGCATCAGAAGTCTATAATTCTTCTTTGGTTGATGTTTGTGGGAATGTGATTCATCAAAAATCTTATGATACTTCCTATTGTGGAATTTGACAAGATTCATGGAATGGATTGGCTTTCTCTATATGCAGCTCATATCAGTTGTGATAGAAGGTAAGTCATATTTCATATTCTAGATCAATTTATGATCATATATCAAAGCGAGGATAAATATAACCTTCTAGTTGAAATATCTTTTATCTTATGGGTAGTGATTCTTATAAATGGAGGTTACTTATAATAAATATAAGGCCCCAGCCTTAAACCTTACTTAATATTGAATTAAATGAATAATTCACATTGAGGATCTTTTCAGGTTTAGAGTTTTAGAGAATTAGAACATAACTAATACATCTTAAAAGATTACAAAGTAGACACTTCTACTAAGTCTCCATAAAATAAAAACTCTTAAAAAGAAAGATGTCTAGATTCCATGTTTTAGATAGCATGAAATTCCCTTGATCCCATCCTTGACCTTATTCCACTTTAAGTCCTGTGAAAAACATTTCGAAAAACTTTGGGTGAGCATAAAAAGCTCAGTAAGGGATACAAAAAGAATGAAAACTGTTAGTTTTTTCAAAATCAAGTAAACCATGTATACTCTATCAAAGTAATACCTTCACCTTCATGAAGTAGTAAAAACAAATCTTCACTGAATAAAGTATCATTACATACGTTTTTGTAACCAAAGGATTACCATAAAACCCATATAAAGAAAACATAGAATATATAAAGGTAACTTGGGACATAAACATACTTAAGTGGAATAACCATACGGTTGACTTCCACACATATCACTTAATGGAATAGCCATACGGCCAATTTCCATACATACTTAATGGAATAGCCATACGGCCGACTTCCATACCCAATGCATTGGAGGTTATAATGTAACCACCCGTCCTGGTATTCACGGCACCACCCGTCATATGGTTCATAACGTAACCACCCGTTAAAATGTCCAAGTACCAGTATAAAATCATAAAACATAAAACCAATATAAAGGAATGATAACATTTCCACATTTCAATCACAATATATCATAAATATATTGACATAATAGAATCCTTTTTCAAAACCATTTTCAATACCAAAATACATAAAAGAGTATATGGTGTTTATTTTATTCTAAAAACATTACGGCTTGTTGAGAAATCCAAAGATCAAATAATACTCGCGGCGGCGGAAAAAGGTCGTTGTCACCGCGTACGTTAAAAAAAACATTCCTTTTTGTCGTTTAGTAAAACGCTTCGTAGAAAAAGATTCCTTTTGTATAAAATTAATAGTCAAAGGAGTTTATACACCGTATAAAAGAAAGTTGTGTATAAAATGAAATATGCCTCAATGAAAGGAGAATGAGACGAAGTCCCTTACCTCAGGTCCGACTTGACTCGATCGTTCTTTAACGTCCTGAATAATAAACTTGAGTTAATTTATACTTGATTAAGAACCTTTTTAAAGTTCATTATTCCTTTTATATCACTTATTTCCATGTTATAAACATTATGTAACCATTTAAGTTAATAATGTTTGTTTTGTCAATATTTGGTTCTTAAGTCGAAAGTTGACTTCTTACAATTACATGTTGTTCGTGTGGTCAAAAGTTCTTTATATCCAGAATGAAATTCCTGATTTGGATATCATATATATCATATATATCCAGAATATACATGTATTTATAATATTACATAATCATTTAGAGGTAAGAAATGAAATGCACCGTTCATGGAGACGGTAAGCCGTACGTACGCATGAACGCTACTTCCATTTCTTGGTCATATTAATGGAATTAAAACTAAATAAGAGGTATGTATATTTTAATTCCATAATTATATTCATCATTTATATATATCATTAATTATATATATCCATTATATACATGTACTTTTAATAGTACATTACATTTGTGGATAAGAAATTAAATGCACCGTTCATGGAGACGGTAAGCCGTACGTACGCATGAACGCTACTTTCATTTATATCTCATACTTTAATGGAAAGAAATAATAATGATATAGAGGTATATTATAATTCCAGTATAACATCATATATAATAATTTTAAATCCATCCTTTACACATCCCACATATGGCATTAACGAATCACATCACTTTGAGGGGGCGGTAGTCCGCACTTCCCTAAATGAAGATATCGTGTTTACCCATAATGGAAACCATAAAGGTATGCCAAAAATGAAAAATACAGAAGCTTAAAGAAAACATAAACATATTATATATCATATATAAAAATAGTGACATCATAATGGCCACCCTTGAAGGTGTTAAATGAGTATTGAACAATCATCGTTTCGGGAGGCAGAATTTCGCCATCCACGGAAACCGTATGTTCTTTAACCATTTTATGTAGTTGTCTGAGAGTGTAGTTCAAATAAATCTTATAAAAATATCCTAGTATATTGATGATACTGGTGTTGTTACAAAAGATGTAAATAAAAAGAGTTTAGGGGTTGGAAAAGCAAAATAAAACAAATGAACAAGAGAGAATGAATTACCTTTAAAAGTGTAACTCCCTTTTGATTTGAGCCTAAAGGCTTCCTTTGAATGGATTCTTCCCAAAGGGAATCCTCTAGGATGAGGATAGGGATGTGGAGATAGAAATTGGGCAGGGTTTGGCCGAGCCAAAGGCTTGAGAAGTGTGTGAAATGAGGTAGAGGTGGGGGCCTTTTATAAGAGGAGAGGAGGGGCACTTTTGGAATGTAAAGAAATATTACTTTATTTGAAAATTTGTTTCGGTTTTAAAAGGTCCCACATTGATATAATTCGTGGATAAGGTGATGAGGGTTCGAAATCCACTCATCCAATTGGTTTTGGCCATGTTTAGGTTTTAGATTTTTCATTATCTTTCCATTTTATTTAAATTGTCAAATAATGATGTCATCGCTGCATCATTATTATGTCATAAATAATTTAAATTATTTAATGTCTAAAAATTATAAAACAAATACTATGATGTAGGAAATCTTTTTAGCTTTCCAATTACTATTTATAATCAAATGTTGGACTTGTGTAACCCCACTGAAAAATTGTTTTCGTAAACCATATTATGTTTGTGTCATTTTCACTTTAACATTAAATAAAAATTAATTTATGTCATTTCCCAAAAAAAGTGGATCCATGGGGACCCCAAGTTGACCCATGGCATGTCATGGTCGGCCATGACAGAACCAATGAGGTTGGGACATGTTTCTAGGTCATTTCATTTTATTAAAGTATTATTTATACCTTAAACTACCCTAATTACCACTAATCGTGATTTAGAACTTAATAAGTTTCTATTCACCAAAAAATGATTATAATCTCATTGAACCACATTTTACTTCTTAATGACAACCATATATGTCGGATTTTAAAAATTAAATACACATTAGTGGTAAACTTTCATTTAATTGAAAAATCAGTTTGCTTGATTACCACTTAGTGGTTTCACTATTCATCAAAAATTGATGTTTTTCAGAAAATTACAAAAAAATCACCCTAAGCTATATTTGATATTCTGAATTAAAAAATGAATTCCATTTTACAAAATTCAAAACATATAAGTCAAATTAATTAATTTAATAATTAATTCCCGCTGTCATGACAAATAGCGTGTTTTTGTGAAACAATAAGTATCAAAAGATTGACACTAGTTTAAGTCTGATTTCAAAGTGAAATTGATTCCAATGACCACCATTGGATTAACTGGTAAAAATATTTTCTAATTTCACTTTAAAACCAAATAAAATAATAATCTAATCATATAAATAAATTATATTAAAAAGAGGTTTTGAATTAAAATACTACATTTTACACTATTCATAAAAAAATGAACTTTATCAGAAAGGTACCAAAAATTTACACAAAGTGAATATTGATGTCCCGATTCTAAAGAAGAGTTATATTTGGTCCAAAAGAATGTAAAAGAGTGATCAAAACTATATTTAATGACGGTTCACCATTAAAAGGTGATAAGTGAAACTTTAGTGAAAATTAGAGTATATATACCCGTAAAATTGAACTCTTTCCGTATTTTAAGCTTTTATCTTTTATTGGGTAAATGTATAAACATTTAAAAACATATCTAATCATATTTTAGTTATTTATATCCATTTCCGCCAGTACAACGGCTACTTGTTAACTAACATTTAAAATAATAGTATTTTATTACTAGTGTGCTACGTAAGTTTCAAAGAAACTCATCGTTGCGTATCGGGTATGCTATCGAACATAGCAACCCCTTTAAAATAAAATTAATATTTAATTCGTAAATATTAATAAATATGAAAATTCTTTATTCTTTATTTACCTGGGATGTTACATCCTTCCCCCCTTTTGGGAATTGCATCCTCGCAATTTTATTCACTTATCAAAATAAGTGGGGGTAGTTATCCCTCATAGCATTTTCAGATTCCCACGTTGCCTCTTCAATCACATGGTTTTTTCACAAAACCTTTACCTGATGAATCACCTTATTCCGTAACACTTGCTCCCTGTGGTCAAGAATCTGGACCGGTTGTTCCTCATAATATAGGTTCTCTTCCAGCTAAACTACCTCTGGACTCAAAACATGAGATGGATCTGGCATATACTTTCTCAACATCAAAACGTGAAAAACATTGTGTACCTGAGATAAACTCGGAGGTAAAGCCACTCGGTATGCAACTGATCCAACTCTTTCCAGAATTTCGTATGGTCCAATGAACCATGGACTCAAATTTCCTTTCTTACCAAATCTCATCACACTTTTCCAAGGAGAAACCTTGAGAAAAGCATGATCACCTACCTCAAAAGATAGATCCTTCCTCCGGTTATCCGCATAACTCTTCTGCCTACTCTGAGCTGTTCTCATGTGTTTTCTGAATCAACTGAACTTTTTCTGCCATCTCTTCTACCAATTCTGGTCCCATCAGCTTCCTTTCACCCACTTCATTCCAAAATGCTGGAGTTCGACACCGCTTCCCATATAATGCCTGAAATGGTGCCATCTGTATACTGGAATGAAAACTGTTATTATAAGAAAACTCAACCAAAGAAAGATGTTGGTCCCAACTTCCCTTATAATCCATCGAACAAGCTCGTAGCATATCCTCCAAGGTCTGAATTGTTCGTTCTGGCTGCCCATCTGATTGAGGATAAAAAGTTGTACTAAAATTTAATTCAGTACCCAACGACTTCTGAAGGCCTTTCCAAAAGTTAGAAGTAAACCTGGGATCACGATCCGATACAATGGAGAGAGGAACTCCATGTAACCTGACTATCTCTTTACGATACAAACGGGAAAGTTGATCCAGAGAGAAAGTATCTCGTATAGCAAAGAAAAGAGCAGATTTAGTCAAGCGATCAACAATAACCCAGATTGCATTATTACCTCAAGATTTCCTCGGTAATCCCACAACAAAGTCCATGGATATGTTTTCCCATTTCCACTCTGGCACTGGTAAAGGCTGAAGCATCCCTGCCGCTCTGCTTTAACCTGTTGACATGTCAAACACTTCACAGTAAAATCAGAAATGTCCCTTTTCATTCCATCCCACCAGTAATACACCCGCAGACCTCTGTACATCTTAGTACTGCCAGGATGAAAAAACAACTCATTCTTCAACTGTGAATCACAAGGCACACATAACTTCTTCACAAAACTCAAAACACAAACTTATCCAAGAACTCATGGAAAATTTTATCCATAAGGTCCATGAATACAGTAGGTGCATTGGTTAACCCAAAAGGCATAACTAAAAATTCAAAATGACCATATCTAGTACGGAACGCAGTCTTCGGAACGTCTGCTTCTTTTACTTTCAACTGATGGTACCCCGACCTCAAGTCAATCTTCGAAAAATACTGAGCTCCCTGGAGCTGATACCACTTCATTCGATGGCCCAACATCTGCTGAAGTTGTTGCAAAGGATTTTACCACCCCTTTCTGCTTGTAGTCTAACTACTTTCCATCACTCAAGCTCCTTGTCGGAAACTCGTCTGCATAATGACCCATTTCATTACACTTAAAACATCTTACCGTTGGCTTTTCATTTCCTACTTGATCATCTTCCTTACAGTTACGAGCAATATGACAAGACTTACCACACCGAAAGCACTTACCAGACTTGGATAAACATTCTCTAGGATGCATTTTACCACACTTTTCACGGGATGGATATTTCGTTTTCTTACCTCCTTTCTTCTTTGATGAATTCTTCCCCATTTCCTACCAACTAGATCTCTTATTCTGTTGTTTGTCATAGAACACCTGATCATCGACAAACTCCATTTCCACCTTCTCCGTACATTGAACAAGTTTTTCATGACTTTTGAACTCACGAGAAGCTAAAGCCCTTCGATACTTTGGCTTTAACCCTGAGTAAAAACGGTTTATTTTACTATCAAGATCTCGTATGAAGTTTGGAGCATACCTTGCCAATCGAGTGAACTTTTCTTCATAAGTAGCCACTGAATCATCCTCCTGCCTCAATTCTGGGAACTGTTTTTCCATCCTAAGACAAACCACCTTAGGAAAATATTTCTCAAGAAACATACCTTTGAATTCGTCCCAGTGAAGATCCTCAATATCATCACTATCCCTTATATTTTTCACCATCGACCACCACTGATCAGCTTCACCTTCAAAACGGTAAACAGCAAGACTAACCTTTTGATGTTCTTAACACCCCATGACATCAAAAATCTTCTCCAGTGCTTTAATCCACCCTTCAGCTTGCACAGGGTCAGATGATCCTCTGAATGATGGGGGATGTTGCCTCATGAAATGTTCCACCACTGACATGTTCCTCTGCGGTTGATCTGGCTAATCTCGTGCATGGATACCACCACCATTTATAGCCTGAGTCAACTGTGCCATCACTGCAACAAACTGTTCAGTTCCGATTCCGACCATCTCAGGTTGCTGATTTGGAAGGTTATCTTCCTCCTGATGTCGTCCCAACATAGCTGCTTTGTTTCTTCTGCGGAAAACCATTCTGAACACAGAAATATCTTAGGCGAAGAAACATGGTAATCCGTAAATGCTATATCATTTCAATCATATTATAATTTAACACTTTTCTAACTCCTAAAGTTGTCTAAACCGACCATTGATACCAACTATAAGGCCCCAGCCTTAAACCTTACTTAATATTGAATTAAATGAATAATTCACATTGAGGATCTTTTTAGGTTTAGAGTTTTAGAGAATTAGAACATAACTAATACATCTTAAAAGATTACAAAGTAGACACTTCTACTAAGTCTCCATAAAATAAAAACTCTTAAAAAGAAAGATGTCTAGATTCCATGTTTTAGATAGCATGAAATTCCCTTGATCCCATCCTTGACCTTATTCCACTTTAAGTCCTGTGAAAAACATTTCGAAAAACTTGGGGTGAGCATAAAAAGCTCAGTAAGGGATACAAAAAGAATGAAAACTATTAGTTTTTTCAAAATCAAGTAAACCCTGTATACTCTATCAAAGTAATACCTTCACCTTCATGAAGTATTAAAAACAAATATTCACTGAATAAAGTATCATTACTTACCTTTTTGTAACCAAAGGATTACCATAAAACCCATATAAAGAACACATAGAATATATAAAGGTAACTTGGGACATAAACATACTTAAGTGGAATAACCATACGGTTGACTTCCACACATATCACTTAATGGAATAGCCATACGGCCAATTTCCATACATACTTAATGGAATAGCCATACGACCGACTTCCTTACCCAATGCATTGGAGGTTATAACGTAACCACCCGTCCTGGTATTCACGGCACCACCCGTCATATGGTTTATAACGTAACCACCCGTTAAAATGTCCAAGTACCAGTATAAAATCATAAAACATAAAACCAATATAAAGGAATGATAACATTTCAACATTTCAATCACAATATATCATAAATATATTGACATAATAGAATCCTTTTTCAAAACCATTTTCAATACCAAAATACATAAAAGAGTATATGGTATTTATTTTATTCTAAAAACATTACATCTTGTTGAGAAAGCCAAAGATCAAATAATACTCGCGGCGGCGGAAAAAGGTCATTGTCACCGCGTACGTTAAAAAAAAGATTCCTTTTTGTCGTTTAGTAAAACGCTTCGTAGAAAAAGATTCCTTTTGTATAAAAGTAAAATTCAAAGGAGTTTTTACACCGTATAAAGGAAAGTTGTGTATAAAACTAAATATGCCTCAATGAAAGGAGATTGAGACGAAGTCCCTTACCTCGGGTCCGACTTGACTCGATTGTTCTTTAACGTCCTGAATAATAAACTTGAGTTAATTTATACTTGATTAAGAATCTTTTTAAAGTTCATTATTCATTTTATATCACTTATTTCCATGTTATAAACATTATGTAACCATTTAAGTTAATAATGTTTGTTTTGTCAATATTTGGTTCTTAAGTCGAAAGTTGACTTCTTACAATTACATGTTGTTCCTGTGGTCAAAAATTCTTTATATCCAGAATGAAATTCCTGATTTGGATATCATATATATCATATATATCCAGAATATAAATGTATTTATAATATTACATAATCATTTAGAGGTAAGAAATGAAATGCACCGTTCATGGAGACGGTAAGCCGTACGTACGCATGAACGCTACTTACATTTCTTGGTCATATTAATGGAATTAAAACTAAATGAGAGGTATGTATATTTTAATTCCAGAATTATATTCATCATTTAGATATATCATTAATTATATATATCCATTATATACATGTACTTTTAATAGTACATTACATTTGGGGATAAGAAATGAAATGCACCGTTCATGGAGACGGTAAGCCGTACGTACGCATGAACGCTACTTTCATTTCTATCTCATACTTTAATGGAAGGAAATAATAATGATATAGAGTTATATTATAATTCCAGTATAACATCATATATAATAACTTTAAATCCATCCTTTACACATCCCACATATGGCATTAACGAATCACATCACTTTGAGGGGGCGGTAGTCCGCACTTCCTTAAATGAAGATATCGTGTTTACCAATAATGGAAACCATAAAGGTATGCCAAAAATGAAAAATATAGAAGCTTAAAGAAAACATAAACATATTATATATCATATATAAAAATAGTGACATCATAATGGCCACCCTTGAAGGTGTTAAATGAGTATTGAACAATCATCGTTTCGGGAGGCAGAATTTCACCATCCACAGAAACCGAATGTTCTTTAACCATTTGATGTAGTTTTGTGAGAGTGTAGTTCAAATAAATCTTATAACAACATCCTAGTATATTTATTATACTGGTGTTGTTACAAAAGAAGTAAATAAAAAGAGTTTAGGGGGTTGGAGAAGCAAAATAAAACAAATGAACAAGAGAGAATGAATTACCTTTAAATGTGTAACTCCCTTTTGATTTGAGCCTAAAGTCTTCCTTTGAATGGATTATTCCCAAAGGGAATCCTCTAGGATGAGGAGAGGGATGTGGAGAGAGTAATTGGGCAGGGTTTGGCCGATCCAAAGGCTTGAGAAGTGTGTGAAATGAGGTAGAGGTGGGGGCCTTTTATAAGAGGAGAGGAGGGGCACTTTTGGAAAGTAAAGAAATATTACTTTATTTGAAAATGTGTTTCGGTTTTAAAAGGTCCCACATTGATATAATTAGTGGATAAGGTGATAAGGGTTCTAAATCCACTCATCCAATTGGTTTTTTCCATGTGTAGGTTTTATATTTTTCATTATCTTTCCATTTTATTTAAATTGTCAAATAATGATGTCATCGCTGCATCATTATTATGTCATATATAATTTAATTTATTTAATGTCTAAAAATTATAAAACAAATACTATGATGTAGGAAATCTTTTTAGCTTTCCAATTACTATTTATAATCAAAATTTGGACTTGTATAACCCCACTCAAAAATTGTTTGTGTAAAACATATTATGTTTGTATCATTTTCACTTTAACATTAAATAAAACGTAATTTATGTCATTTCCCAACAGAAGTGGATCCATGGGGTCCCCAAGTTGACCCATGTCATTTAATGGTCGGCCATGACACAACCAATGAGGTTGGGACATGTGTCTAGGTCATTTCATTTTATTAAAGTATTATTTATACCTTAAACTACCCTAATTACCACTAATCGTGATTAAGAACTTAATAAGTTACTATTCACCAAAAAATTATTATAATCTCATTGAACCACATTTTACTTCTTAATGACAACCATGTATGTCGGATTTTCAAAATTAAATACACATTAGTGGTAAACTTTCATTTAACTGAAAAATCAGTTTGCTTGATTACCACTTAGTGGTTTCACTATTCATCAAAAATTGAAGTTTTTCAGAAAATTACCAAAAATTCACCCGAAGCTATATTTGATATTCCGAATTCAAAAATGAAGTCCATTTTACAAAATTCAAAACATATAAGTCAAATTAATTAATTTAATTATTAATTCCCGCTGTCATGACAAATAGCGTGTTTTTGTGAAAACAATAAGTATCAAAAGATTGACACTAGTTTAAGTCTGATTTCAAAGTGAAATTGATTCCAATGACCACCATTGGATTAACTGGTAAAAATATTTTATAATTTCACTTTAAAACCAATTAAAATAATAATCTAATAATATAAATAAATTAGATTAAAAAGAGGTTTGGAATTAAAATACAACATTTTACACTATTCATAAAAAATTGAACTTTATCAGAATGGTACCAAAACTTTACACAAAGTAAATTTTGATGTCCCGATTCTAAATAAGAGTTATATTTGGACCTAAAGAATGTAAAAGAGTGATCAAAACTATATTTAATGACGGTTCACCATTAAAATGTGATAAGTGATCCTTTAGTGAAAATTAGAGTATATATACCCGTAAAATTGAACACTTTCCGTATTTTAAGCTTTTATCTTTTATTGGGTAAATGTATAAACATTTAAAAACATATCTAATCATATTTTAGTTATTTCTATCCATTCCCGCCAGTACAACGGCTACTTGTTAACTAACATTTAAAATAATATTATTTTATTACTAGTGTGCTACGTAAGTTTCAAAGAAACTCATCGTTGCGTGTCGGGTACGCTATCGAACATAGCAACCACTTTAAAATAAAATTAATATTTAATTCGTAAATATTAATAAATATGAAAATTCTTTATTCTTTATTTACCTGGGATGTTACAATAAATGTTTGGGGAGAAAATCATGATTAAGAATAAACCCAATATACAGGCTTTTAATGATGGCTTTCCTGAAGACGTCCTTGGTCTTATGAAAAATCGTGAACATGATTTTTCAATATAACTCATACCGGGAGAAATGAATACTTCAACAGCACATTATAGAATTTCCCCGATTTAGTTGTAGGAATTAAAGAAGAAACTCCCAGAGAATATTGTTAAGGGATTCATATTACCAAGTTCATCACCTTGGGGAGCACCTATTCAGTTTGGTAAAAAAAATATGGATCAATGAGAATTTATATTGATTATTGATATCATAATAAGATCACTATCCAGAACAAATATCATCTTCCTGGAATTGATGGAATATTCTATTGACTACACGTAGCTCAATACTTTTCTAATAATAATCTTCATTCATGATTTCATCAATTAATGGTCAAGAAGAATGATATAAAAAATATGACATTTTGTACATGGTATGGACACTATGAATTTATAGATATTCATTTTGGTTATACTAATGTCCCTACTATCCTAATGGATCTAATGAATAGATACTTTAGAGAAAATCTTGATAAATTTTTTGTTTTCTTTATAGACAACAATCATGTATATATAATGATCATGGAAGATCCAGATGTTCACTTGGGAATTGTACTGATGATCCAAAGAAAGGAGACTATTTATCAAAATTTTATCAACTGTGAATTTTGACATCTCAATGTTTCATTTTTGGGTCACATAATCACAATAGAAGGGATTTCGGTGCATCCATCAAAAAAAAGTTTTTGAATGTTGGACAGGACCAGAAATGGTAACTAAGACCTGAAGATTTCTTAGATTGGCTGGATACTGTCAATGTTTTGTGAAATGTTTTTCATTATTATCTAATCCACTCACCATGTTGACTTGTGAAAGAGTTATGTTCATATGGATGGGGGAATGCTAAGAAAATTCCAAGGATCTAAAGAGAATGTTAAACAGTGCACCCGAGCTCAAGCATCCTTATAGAGGAGTAAGGTTTTTAATCTATATTGATGCATCCAAGAAGGGTATGGGATGTGTTCTCATACAAAATGATATGGTGATAGATTATGCCTTGCGGCAGCTGAAATTCCATGATCAAAATAAACCAACTCATGATTCGAAGTTTGTTATGGTGATGATTGATTTAATGATAAGGAGGTGTTATCTTAATGGTAGGATGTGCAATTATAATTATCATAAAAGTTTAAATTATATTTTCTCACAAAAGGAGATGAATATGTGACAAAGATTATGGTTGGAGTTCATTAATTATTACCACGTTTCAATACATTTCCACCCTGGGAAAGCGTACATGGTAGAATATAATTTGAGTCTACAAGAGCATGCTAGAATATTTGTAATGAGGATTACAATATATCCTATTTTTATTGAATTATAAATGATGGATCTTGAAATTTTAATGTAATGGATGAAATATTATCTTTCTAAAATTAATTTCCAACTATATATACAAGTTATGATTAAGTATGTGTAGAAGAAAGATGTAGTGATACAAAATAATATGAGAAATGTTCATGAAGTCAACCATGAATGTGATAAAATAATAAGGTTCAAGAATTGGGTTTTTATTCCTCCCATACAAGAATTAATGATAGAGCTATGTGATGAGGCTTGTAGTTCTTCATTCTCTATTCACCATGGAGATAGAAATATATACAGGGACCTGATAGAGTATTTTGGGTGTGGTAGAATGTAAATATATGTTTCTGAATATATCTCTTGATGCTTGGTTGGTTTGAAAGTTAATTTTGATAGAGAGAAGTATATGTGGATGATACAACCATTACCCATACCAAAATTAAAATGGGAAAACTTCACTATAGACATTGTCGTCGGACTTTCCAAATCAATCCAAGGAAATAATGTTATTTGGACCTGACGATATTGTTACACTTCATTAATATTTGATTGTATTTGTCTCTTGAATAGCATGGAATGATATATGTAAAGGATGTGGTCAAATTTCATGGAGTACCAATTTCCATTATATCTTATATCGATCTAAGGATTACGCAACGTTCTGTTGAAGTATTCAGAATTCTCTAGATTCAAATTTAAGTTTCAGCACTGCTAATCATCCTGAGAATATGGATAGTCTGAGGGGATAGTTCAAACTCTGTAGGACATGTAGAGAGCATTCTCTATGGATTTCAAATGTGGTTGGGATCAACACCTACCTTTAGTGAAATTTTCTTCTAAAAATATATTTCAATCCAATATTCATAAAGAAATTTATGAAGCCCCATATGGATAGAAATATAGAACTCCGAATTTTTGGGATGAAGTTAAGGAACGAAACCTATTATGGCAATATCTTGTTGACAAAATGGCAGAAAATGTTAGATCTATTCAACAACACCTAATAGTAGCATACAGCCGACAAAAATTTTTTCTGACAACTAAAGAAAAGTCCCATATATTGAAGTGGGTGATAAGGTGTCTTTAAGAATATCTCTCTAGAAGAGTGTAATGAGAATTGGAATGAAGGCCAAGCTGAGCCCTATATATATCTATCATTTTGAAATTCTGGATCTTGTTGGGAATGTAGATTACTGATTGGTGCTTCCAATGAATCTATCTCAAGATTATGATGTGTTCTATGTATCTCTCCTATGAATTTCAATATCTTATCCATCACCTATAATTAACTTAGAAGTCATACTGCAGGAGCAAGATCATTCATACAATGAGCAACTGATAGAGATTTTTTATCATAGTATGAAGAAAAATGACTCTATTGGTTGATTTTTTATGAAGGAACCCCCAATTTAAATAAATAACATTGGAAATTTAGGATATGATGTGGGAGAGGTGTCATCGTCTTTTTGTTTCCATTTGACGAATTTCTAGGGAGAAACTTAGTTGAAGGTGGTTAGAATGTGACACATAGATTTTTTTAGAAAATATTTTCTTAAAATAGTTTTATTTCATCTGAAACATTCATTACATGAAATCATTAGTATAAATGAGCCATGATATTCCCATTTTATAAAATTAGCATTACGTTATAGGGAATTAGTATAAAAACATCTACAAATGCATTGTGAATTCATTGACTATAAATTATTTATGAAAAATATAAATCAATTAGATATTTTTATTTCTAAGTGATTTATTTTTGGTAATTAAATTAATTAGATATATATGTCTTTATGTGTTATATAGTTAATAAATATATTTTATATTCATCCAATGGATATTTTATTCATAGAGTATTAATAAACCCAATTTTATGTCTAAAAACCTATATTTTTTAATAGTGTAATTTTACGCCTTTGAATGGTGAACTCCTTTTATATTTAGATTTAGAAACATTAATAATATTTACATGATAACATGAACATGTTATTTTGAATCATGATATAAAACTTTACATTAGATTAATTTCATATATTTTTCTATTAATATTATAGTTTTATCAATAGTAAAAAACACTAAATGTTATGTAAAAACAACTTTTTTCCTCAAAATAATTTATGAGGGTAAATAATAATATATAATGTTTGTAATTTTTAAATACAATATATTTTTAACGTTCAATATAATTTATGTCATTATTATTAATTTTACATTGAATCCTGATGTAAAAATCAATCTTTTGCAATGTTTTGTGTTTTAAAACTCATTCTCTCTTTCTTGACAACATGATTAATTTTAAATTTAATAATTCAACTTATGTGTCCAAAATTTTGAAACATTTATTCCATATTTGGGATTAGTGGGTCTTATTTATGTTAATAGGTTACTTTTTTGGACATTATGCATTGTAACATTAGTAATTTGTGTGACCGTGGTTAATTGTAAATAATGTAATTAATGGTAAAAATAATATTATAATATTACATTAACACCTATAAAAATACAATTAGATGATTAAATTCAACTCTTATTATCTATTTTTTGAAATGAATTCACTTACAGGTCACATTCCCTGGAATATGACATTAATATTATTAAAATCAATGAATGTGAGAAAATGACACTCTTCTTGTTGTATTAGTATATTAATTATAGTATATGGATAATAATAAGAAAACATTGAATCTAGGTAGTATATAGAAATATAAAAAAATTAATCATAGTATACAAATTTATTTTCTATTTTTATAAATTAAATATTTACAAATAATGATGATATAATAGTGATACAAGAATTATTTTATTAATAGCAATATCAAATAATTGATTTTAAAAATAATAAATGAAATATTATTTGATTTAATTAAGTTTCTATAAGAATTTTATTGTTTATTATGAAATTTTTAGAGTATATTCAATTATTTTTTTCGAAGTTATATTTTTTTTGGATTTATTTAAAATAAAATAAATGGATAGTTTCATAATTGACACTATTGATATTATATAAAAAAATTATTAAATTATTTAAAAATCATAATAATATTTAGAAATTACAAAATGATAATTAGAAGTATTAAATTGTCTTAAAATATAATTTTTTGGTCAATTGACACAATAAAATTAAATATTTATAACGGTTAAATATTTAAAATTTTATTACCAAAATTAAAATTAAAATTATTAAATTAGGATAAATCAAAATTATAAAGTTTAAAATAAAATAATAACATTTGTAAAGGTTATTATTGGAGTTTATTTTTACCCATAGTCATCTTATCTTCGAAATAATCATCATTGGTTCCATTTTAATTTAAAACTTAATTTATATTAATTGAATAGTTTTGGTATTTCCAAAGGTGTCCCTTCCCTCTCTAGTAAAAGGAGATCCATCCTTACTTATAATCACAGCTCTAAATACATTTTTCTCAACCACCCTCTACCCATTTCCACTCCCACATCACTCCATTCATCCTAGAGGCCACACAGTGTGCATAAATCAATCATAGAAAGACCTTTTGTGCAAGTTTATAGGAGCTACCCGAATAGGATATAATTAACACCTCTTTCAAAATTATTTTCCTGCACTATATACGCTTCCTATTCTTTTTCCATAATAAGGTAATAAATATGTTATTATATAGATGCTAATATGTTATTTAAGTTATGGTAAAACCTTATACCTCGTTTTATTCAACCTATAAATAAAAATA
Source organism: Viscum album (assembly GCA_963277665.1). Taxonomy (NCBI): domain Eukaryota; kingdom Viridiplantae; phylum Streptophyta; class Magnoliopsida; order Santalales; family Viscaceae; genus Viscum; species Viscum album. Next base: position 401,316,148 of record OY728130.1, read on the forward strand.
TCCCTATGTGTGCGTACGTAAGTCTTACCATCTCCAAGCTGTATTTTAATTTGTTAATCAATAATACATTATTCGGATGGGTATAATGATGAGTATAATGGATTTAATTAATGAATGTGACATGATAATTATTCTTTATATTTAATATACCATCCAATTCCATACCATTTAACTATTAAGCAAATGATATCGTCACTTGTGTGTACGTACATCCCACCGTTTACACGAAGAGATGTGATTCATTCTGCACGATCATCATTAAACCAAAATTATATAAATGAATTTAATGAATAAATATGATATATATTATAAAAATATCATTATTTAAATTATATAACTATATCCTATGATCTGGATCATGAAATTATCCGACAAAACATGCATGAGAACATAAAGTAGTTAATATTAAAATAATGAGTGGAAATGAAATGTTACTAACAAATGGATGACAATATAATCATAAATGATATCAAAAAAATGATTATGATTACTTAATAAGTCAATAAAATTATTTAATTAATTATATTGGTGAGTCAAATATATGTATATGAGGGATATCAGACCTAAAGTAAGGGATAATTTTGAAATCTCATTATTATATGATATTTTTTATGCATAATTATTCACTGGGGTATATTTTTCATCCACATCTATGTTCACTAAATATGTAATACTATTTATATTCTTATAAAAAATTTATTTTATATTATACCAATTATTGAATTTTTACAAAATTGTATGAAAGGTATATTTTTGTCATTATTCGATACAGTGTACTTTTTTCACATTTGTCGAAAAAGTAGGAGGAGAATGTTTTTTTATGATATACAGCGTGACTGTATTCTTAATCTTTAATAACTCCATATTTTAATAAATCCTACTTTACAATATTTTTATTGAATTTTCAATTAAATTATTTTCCTTTAAAAGTTTGTGTCGTTTTGAGAAATGTAAATGTTTTTGAAAAAGAAATGATATTTTACTCAGGAAATAATTTTAAGTATTTCCTCAAAATTATTTTCCATCTAAGATGAAATACAGTTATGTTTCAATTCCTATTATAAACTTTATTTAATCATATTTGTAATGTAATTTATTTTATAAAATTCATTTATTTTTATATGGATGATCAGGTAATGATGTTTAAACACCCATTTTTTCTTCCATGGGTTATAGTGTGATGAGTGGTTTATGTTTTTTTGGAACATGTAAGAATAATTTAATGATGATATGGGTGGTAACTATATATCCCTCTAATGAATTGGGTAAATATTTATATCTCATGAGATATATATGACTAGAATGGAAAGTAAATCTGGTTCAGTAATACACGGTTGGAACGATAAGTAAACCCAGTTTATAATGGACTTTATCTACTATGCTGGTCTTCGAAATGATCCTTGGCTAATATTAAATTCTTTTATATGCTTATATGTATTCCAAAAACCATCATGCCTTATTTTTTGACGTTTTCGATTATTTCCATTAATTATTATGTACTTTTATCCCATGACTTGATATCATGATCCTTCATATGAATAATAAAACTTCTAGATGTTATATTCTTATTTCTTATCATTATGATATGATTAAAATTCCCATTTTTAACCTTTAATAAGAAATCGAACTCAACCTTTCATATGTTTATTTTCCCTAGGTGATAAAGAAAGGTATTATATAATACATTTAAAAAGGAGTGTATTAATGAATAAATAAAATGGATACAATGTAGAAGTTTTATGAACTAGTTCATTATGTTTTCTAGTTTATAAAGAAACTATACCTATACAATCATATCATGGATTTATTATGTCCTATAATTAATATACATAAATTTTAAATTAATATCAATGTATATAAATTATCGGTCATTAACGACAACGAACCTCCCTTAACACCATGATATCAAGCCACAATGTTTATCTTATATGTAATACGTCCTTCTCTAAAATTGAATGAGGATTTTTTAACACTAATAACCTTCCCAGGAACATCTAATAATTCCAAAACAATGGTTTATTATATATAAATGTGAATGATAATTTTTCAATGTGATATAGTATGTGATATGTCATGTTTTTTTTCATCCATTTTTGTTTCTTTTTTGGTTGAGAGTTTTAGAAAATTCCTGGAAGGATTTGGAATATTGGTGGGATGTTATTCTGAAATGTTCAAACTAGTCATAACCATTCTATGTATAGTTCCCATATTTTGATCATTTATCTGACTAATTGTATTCCCAATAAATTTGGTTTCGTAAGAAAAACGAGGAGTATAGGAGAGTGTAATAATAATAACAACCATGCGAGGAAGAATGTTAAGTATTAAGAATGGTAGACCCTGAGGGATTTAAATAAAAATGGGGAGTGTGGTGGTAGGATTTTATAAAATTACACTAGTATGGTTCTAAAATGTCAATATCCTTTTTAAAACATTATATGAGATACTTTAATTCAATGATGATATTATATTATAATTATTATTCTTTGATTTGGAATATCTAAATATTTTAATTTACGTTCCAACGAATCAAGCTAACATTATTTTTCCTCTTATAACAAATAATTCATAGAAAACATATGATTGTTTTAAAAAAAATATTCATTATTTTTTAAAAAAATAACTGTAAAATAATATGAAATAATATAAAATTTACCAAAACATTTAAATAATTGTGTAAGTATTATACTCCCTCATTGTATTAAAATTTTATTGTGTTTATTGATTTCATTATATATTACAATATAAATGGAATGTGTTAAATTATAATAGTGGGGATGAATATTTATTATTATAGGGATATAGAGGTTATGATATGTGATGTTTTCAAAAACTTAATATGTACAAGTGTTTTTTGGATGTTTTGTTATTGTTTGGTTTCTTCTAGGGAAAAGGTGTATCTATGGCCTCTTTGGACATCTATTATAATTATTTTTGGTAAATTTTTTCATCTATATTATATATATATATAAATATATTGTAGAGACCTGAAGCATGACGTACATGAACATTACATTACTTTCGCGGAATACTTAGTACATAACAAAAACACACACACAAGGATCGTAATAGTTTAGTGTCTTTGGAAACTCGGAATAAAATCTTCTAATCGTGGTGAAAGATCTTCAACATCTCCCATAAAGATCTTCCTTTTTTTTACCTAAAACCTTTCTTTATATCCTGGGGAAAAGAAAACATAAAAGGGTGAGCTCAAATGCTCAGTAAGGGTAAACAAAAGAAAAATCAATCACATCATATTCATAAGAACATAACTTTTGGAAATCATAACCTGCAAAAGAGAGCATAATTTCATAACATGGGATAAATCATAGTAGTGAAATGAAATCCCAATAATCATAACTTAAAAGATGAAACGTTGTGGCATACACACATAATCATAGAGAATCATTTCTTGTTAGTCAAGACTCATTGCCAACACTATCTTAGTGGACAAAGTCTCTTTCTGAATCGAGTAACCCTCGTTTCAGTCCTGTTTCACTGAACCGGTATAAACTACCATTCCAGCCATGTCTATCTCATGAGATATAAAATCTTTACCCAATGCATTGGAGAGAGTTATAGGTCCCACCCATCTTATAATGAATCCTTTCTTATGTGTGCCACATAATCATAAACCATACATCATAGCGTAACCCACGTAATAAAAATGAGATTCTTAAACAACATGACATCATAAAACAATTCATATAAGATAAATGAATTCATAAAAATATTTCCATCACAACATAATCAAATACATGTAATAATAGGGATAAAAATAGAACCCTTTTATTATCTTAGATGGAAAATAATTTTGATAAAATACTTGAACTCTATTCTTGAGAAAAATATCCTTTCTTCTTCAAAAACACTTTTCCTTTCTTAACATGTCATACAATTTTAAACTAAAAGAAGTTGATTAAAAATAAACTTGAATACTTGTAAAGGAAGCTTCTTAGAAATAATTTTTTAGAAATTCATTTATGCCGTATAAGTTAAAAAACATTCTTCGTACTTTTGTCGGAAAAGTCAAAAAGTACCTCGTACGGAAAACGACAAAAGATTCCTTTCATTTCTTTTACTAAAAACTCACCAAAGGGTAAAATTGGATTTAAACAATTGTATATGGATGGAAATAATATTACATATTTATGAAACATGGATGTGGATGATAAAATACACCCCAGTAAATACTTACGAATAAACAATCTCGGATAAAAATGAGATTGTGATATTTCCCTTACCTTAGGTCCGATTTGCTTCGTATGTGTCCGAACCTCTTGTATAATGATTTAAATAATGTCATTTACTTATTACAGAATCATATTCATTATTATGATATCATATATGGTTCACTTATGACATTATATTACCCGTTCTTTTGTAAATTCCATGATAAAGAAGCGTTTTGGGTAAAATCGTTTCATTTATCATAGGTGTTTTGACTTGTTGTTCTTGACATTATTATTACTTATATCATGATTTACTTACATCCATAATATAAAATATGATTTATGTATTCAGTATATATATATATAATAGATAGATAAATGAAATGAAAAACACCGTTCATGGAGACGGTAGTCCGTACGTACGCATGAACGATGTTTTCCTTTCCTTATTGTCTTGAATGGAAGTAAGTACATGACACACACACACACATATATATATATATACATAAATCCAGTAGCTTTATAATTTCATATATTTCATTATTATTTCTTATATATACTTTATAATCATTCTTAAATGGTTAACATGGAGAATGAATCTCATCGAGTCGTGGAGACGGTAGTCCGTACGTACGCACGAGCGATGATATCGTTCCCATGGTCGTGGAATTGTGTTTAAGTGTATTTATACTATTTCAGTATCAATATCACTTTATAATAATCACATATAGTTACTAATTACACCTTTATACCCATCCAATTAAGGTGGTGGCGGAAAGTAGATTACACCACGGCGTGGAGACGGTATTCTGTACGTACGCACGCGCGGTGATTTCCTTTTTCCGTAGGATCGATAGAAGGTTAATTAGAGTTGTTTCATATTTATAATAACATATCATCATATACGAAATACTGATGTTATTACTTTATCATGAAACAACTAAAGAAGAAGAAGTTGAAGAAGAAAGAAATTGAAAAAGATCGGTAATGGATATTACCTCTTTTTGACGCGCCTTTTCTTAGCCTCCACTTAAAGAACTAAGGATGGTCTTTGAAGAATACCAGGACCTCTAGGATGATACTAGGGAAGTGGGGAATGGATTTTCGTAGGGGTTGGCCGAGCTTTAGTGCTCAAATTCGTGTGAGGAGGAGGGGGAGGAGGTGCCCTTTTATAAGGGAGGAGAGGGGCACCTTAGGAATATCTCAAAATATTATTTTATATTAAAGTCAAAATCGGTTTATAATGGTTACAAAGGGTCTTATTTCGAAACTAAAGTGGGGAAGGGTCGAAATCCTATCATCCAATAGGATTTAGACAAGTTTAGGGTATTATTTTAACCTTATCAATTAGATTTAACTCTAAGTTAAATAATTTATCTTTTACCGTGTCTTTTTGTTTTCTTTCACTATATAGTTAATACACTTACTATAACATGCCAAAAGAAATCCAAATTGTTTATTATTAATGTATATTTCCTTATCTAAGTCATTTGGATGAACCTTATATTTTTAGGAATAAAATAACAATTAATAATATAATATTTTATTTATAAACTATTTTGTGTCAATTTTGACACTATTTGATATATGATTTTTGTGAAAGTCATAACAGAATTATATGTTCGAACCAGGTTGATTAAATCAACACTAATATATCATAGTAACCTTGAAAATTAGTGGAATTCATAAAAAGTCTCAAATTACATTTATTTGGGCATTTATAACATCAATTATGTCAATATTTTATAAATAAGATAATTACTGCATCATAATTGTGTCATAAATAAATTAAATTATATAATGTCTAAAAATTATAAATAAAATACCATTATGTAGGAAATCATTTTAGATTTATAATTAATATTTATAGTCGAATTTATATTATGTATAACCCCATATTAAAAATGATTTACTTATTAAACTTTGATTTTAACTATTTTAACCCTTCTTTAAATAAATTAATAATAAATGTCCTAATCTAACCCAAGTGGGCCTAAATGATAATATTTTACACTTAAGGTTGTTTTGGGTCGAGATACACTTGTCCAATAGAATTAGGACATGTGTTAGGGTAATATTAATATCATTCTTACCCTTAATTACCCTATTTACTTTTAACCGTGGTAAATAAAAGTAAAAAGTTACTATTCACCAAAAATTATTTTAATCTCATTGAACCACATTTTACTTACTGACATCAACCATGTCTCTTGGATTTTTGAAATTCCATTCACAAAAGCGGTAAAATTAAGATTTATGAAGAAATTAATTTTTTTAACTACCACTTAGTAGTTTCACTATTCATAAAAAATTGATGTTTTTCAGAACAATGCCAAAATTTCATCCTAAGCTATATTTCATATTCCGAATTCAAAAATGAAGTCTATTTTACCAAATTCATATCATAGAAGTTTCATTAATTAATTTTATAATTAAATCCCGCTGTTAAAACAAAGAGCGTGTTTTTAAGAAACAATGTCTATCAAAAGATTGACACTTATTTATGTCTAGTTTAAATGTGAAACTACATCCAATGACCAACATTGAATTAAATTTTAAAAATATATTCTAAATATACTTTAAAACCACTCAAATTAATAATTTATCACTATTAATTATTTCGATTAAAAAGTTGTTTTTAATTATAACTTAGTAATTTTCACTATTCATCAGAATATGAAAGTTATCCAAAAATCACCAAAATTTCACCTTAGGCTAAATTCGATACTCCGAATCCAAAACTAAATTCCATTTTGAGAGCTAAAATTTATAAAATTTTAAAAGGTGGTTATTACTATTCATAACGGCTAGTTTTACTAATATTTTAATAGCATATCGTTGTTTAGTGAAACTCGGTATTGCGTATTACACAAGCTATCGAGGAAGGTCGAGATTGCATGTAATGCAAGGCAAGTCAAGGATGTGTGTTGTGCAAGCTCCTTTTGGTGTAGCTTACAACACAAGACATTAGTGAAATTAAAAAGAATATTTTTCATAAAATCTTGGGCTGTTACATTCTACCCCCCTTAAAATGAATTTCGCCCTCGAAATTTGTCGGGGTTATAAATGGTTTACTATTCAAAAGTTCCTTTAATATAAACCCACATCGTAAAAAGGAATACCAAAACCAATATTTAAAAACAAAAGTATGAAACTTAACGGTTACCCAAATAAACTAATCGCTGGGTTTCCACATAGGTGGAAATATGGACATAGAAGAGAAATCTAACTATCATGTTCTGATGGGGAGTGGTAGAGAACATGGCTATGGAAATTCCAACAATCATAAAGCCATAAATTTGTGATGATCTAAGGTACCATCTGATTTATCAGATATAAGATCACTAGGACAACATTTTTGGTTTTCAAGATCGTTTCCCTAAAGTTGAAGAAATTGAATTAGAATAAATACTTACTTTATTTTGGTACAATCTCAATGTTGTTCGTTCCTTGAACAATTTCCACTTCATCTCTTAAATAAATGAAGTTGAATTTGTTATTCGTGAAGTGTTAGCAGATCATGTGATAGAATGACGGGTCATTCCATCTGTCTCAAACAAAATGTTAGCAAAAGTTATTAATCATATATGGTTCCTAAAATGGACTTATACTTCATATATCATACTGCTTAATATAAAAAAACTAGTTTTTACTAAATAAGGACATCCTGTAGGCCAGTGGTAGGCGATAAAGGCCAGTCGCAGTTCGCTTGTGGGTTCGATTCCTACAGCCTTGTCTGACGCGATGGGCTGTCGCCCGTCCTGCAGGTTGTCCTTTTTCTAAAACTACATTAATATAACATCCCATCAATAATATCGAATAAAAAAACATCTATCCTTAAACAATACTCACTTATGTCCAACATAATCAATTTCAATCATTAGGCTTATCCATAATACTGCAGTCCACTCTCATAATATAGTGAAAACGATTACCAGAGATTTAATACTATCGTTAATCCCCATATATATGTCATGTTGGTCACATTACAAACATTCAAAGGCCTTAATCATGTATTCTCTTGAATACCCATTGAACCATAGTGAAAACTTGAATGTAGTTAAAAGTTAACACCTTCCACATACCAAAATCCCCAAAATTGTATATACTCAAACCATGATATCACTTAGTCCTTATATTAATCATGAGCTCATGAATACTGTCAAACATTTCATTTCCTCCTTATCCCTTCATTATGCGCATATCATCTACTTTCCAAAATATTTGAATCACTTTTCATGGTTACCGGTACCTAAGAATTATTGAAAACCACAATAGACAAATACATAAATATTTCAATACACCATAAAAGTACCTCAACAATCATTATTCTTGAATACCAATACACAAACACTTCAATCCATCCTCTTTAATTATTTTCCCAGAATAAGTCCTTCCTTGATTTAGAAGTAACTTTTTAGGTCAGGGCAATGAGTTGGGTAATTCCCATGTTCTCCACAAATAATACATTGAACTCCATAATAGTCTGTCACTCTATGACCCTTTTCTCCACACAGATAACATCGGTTCCTCCATTTGTGGTATTCCTCAAGGTTCTTTTTCCCTTCTTTACAAATCTCAATCTTCTTTTCTTTATGCTCCTCAACATGTGAACATTCATAATAGTTTATCTTCCTCTTCTTTGATGAATTAGGCATACCACTAAATTTCACCTTGTTAATCATATATCGCGATGACTAATTTGGCATAATCGCAAGACCTTTCTCTCTAGGAATTACACAATTTTGTTGCTCATAGTCACCAATTTTTCCATTGGATTCAATGTTAACCGAATTCCTTATGGTTCCCTCCATTAACTAAAACACAAAAAGAATTCTGTGAGAGGCGAAATCATGCTAGGGAAAACAACATAATAAAGGGGGAGTACCTTCAATATCTAACATCTTAGGTTTAATTCTATGATCGTTAGCGTAGTTCTAGTACTCTAACCTATACGTATACTTAACCTTAGGGACATCCCTAGACATACCGTAGAAATATCTCTAGGAATCTCACTAACGTTTTCGCATCCTAGTTTCCAAAGGTTGACTAAACCTTTCCTCTGATACCAACTATAACGGTCTGGAATTACTTCCAGTGGACTATAGTTGATACCTATCAGGGCACTCCATGGGCGGCTACACCCCCTGGGCGGGACACACCACCATCCCCAGTGGCAGCCATTTCCTCATGAAGCCCTTGGGCGGAGAGCCATGCTTCGTCCAACGCTCACATGTGAGAGTTCCCAAGGATCAGATACATTCCTACCTCCTTTACCTCTGATACCAACTATAGAGACCCGAAGCTTGACGTACATGAACATTACATTACTTTCGCGGAATACTTAGTACATAACAAAAGCACACACACAAGGATCGTAATAGTTTAGTGTCTTTGGAAACTCGGAATAAAATCTTCTAATCGTGGTGAAAGATCTTCAACATCTCCCATAAAGATCTTCCTTTTTTTTTACCTAAAACCTTTCTTTATATCCTGGGGAAAATAAAACATAAAAGGGTGAGATCAAATGCTCAGTAAGGGTAAACAAAAGAAAAATCAATCACATCATATTCATAAGAACATAACTTTTGGAAATTTTAACCTGGAAAAGAGAGCATAATTTCATAACATGGGATAAATCATAGTAGTGAAATGAAATCCCAATAGTCATAACATAAAACATGAAACTTTGTGGCATACACACATTATCATAGAGAATCATTTCCTGTTAGTCAATACTCATTGCCAAGACTATCTTAGTGGACAAAGTCCCTTTCTGAATCGAGTAACCCTCGTTTCAGTCCTGTTTCACTGAACCGGTATAACCTACCATTCCAGCCATGTCTATCTCATGAGATATAAAATCTTTACCCAATGCATTGGAGGGAGATATAGTTCCCACCCATCTTATAATAAATCCTTTCTTATGTGTGCCACATAATCATAAACCATACATCATAGCGTAACCCACGTAATAAAAATGGGATTCTTAAACAACATGACATCATAAAACAATTCATATAAGATAAATGAATTCTTCAAAATATTTCCATCACAACATATTCAAATACATTTAATAATAGGGATAAAAACAGAACCCTTTTATTATCTTAGATGGAAAATAATTTTGATAAAATACTTGAACTCTATTCTTGAGGAAAATATCCTTTCTACTTCAAAAACACTTTTCCTTTCTTAACATGTCATGAAATTTTAAACTAAAACAAGTTGATTAAAAATAAACTTGAATACTTGTAAAGGAAGCTTCTTGGTAATAATTTTTTAGAAATCCATTCATGTCGTATAAGTTAAAAAAAACATTCTTCGTACTTTTGTCAGAAAAGTCAAAAAGTACCTCGTATGGAAAACGACAAAAGATTCCTTTCATTTCTTTTACTAAAAACTCACCGAAGGGTAACATTGGATTTAAAAAATTGTAGTTGGATGGAAATAATATTACATATTTATGAAACATGGATGTGGATGATAAAATACACCCCAGTAAATACTTACGAATAAACAATCTCGGATAAAAATGAGATTGTGATATTTCCCTTACCTTAGGTCCGATTTGCTTCATATGTGTCCGAACCTCCTGTAAAATGATTTAAATAATGTCATTGACTTATTACAGAATCATATTCATTGTTATGATATCATATATGGTTCACTTATGACATTATATTACCCGTTCTTATGTAAATTCCATGTTAAAGAAGCGTTTTGGGTAAAATCGTTTCATTTATCGTAGGTGTTTTGACTTGTTGTTCTTGACATTATTATTACTTATATCATGATTTACTTACTTCCAGAATATAAAATATGATTTATATATTCAGTATATATATATATATATAATATATAGATAAATGAAATGAAAAACACCGTTCATGGAGACGGTAGTCCGTACGTACGCATGAACGCTGTTTTCCTTTCCTTATTGTCTTGAATGGAAGTAAGTAGATGAGATATATATATATATATATATATACATAAATCCAGTATCTTTATAATTTCATATATTTCATTATTATTTCTTATATATACTTTATAATCATTCTTAAATGGTTAACATGGAGAATGAATCTCATCGCGTCGTGGAGACGGTAGTCCGTACGTACGCACGAGCGATGATATCGTTCCCATGGTCGTAGAATTGTGTTTAAGTGTATGTATACTATTTAAGTATCAATATCACTTTATAATAATCATATATAGTTACTAATTACACCTTTATACCCATCCAATTAAGGTGGTGGCGGAATGTAGATTACACCACGGCGTGGAGACGGTATTCCGTACGTACGCACGCGCGGTGATTTCCTTTTTCCGTAGGATGTATAGAAGGTTAATTAGAGTTGTTTAATATTTATAATAACATATCAGCATATATTAAATACTGATGTTATTACTTTATCATGAAACAACTAAAGAAGAAGAAGTTTAAGAAGAAAGAAATTGAAAAAGATCGGTAATGGATATTACCTCTTTTTGACGCGCCTTTTCTTAGCCTCCACTTAAAGAACTAAGGATGGTCTTTGAAGAAGACCAGGACCTCTAGGATGATACTAGGGAAGTGTATAAGGGATTTTTTCAGGGGTTGGACGAGCATGAGTGCTCAAATTGGTGTGAGGAGGAGGGGGAGGAGGTGCCCTTTTATAATGGAGGAGAGGGGCACCTTAGGAATATCTCAAAATATTATTTTATATTAAAGTCAAAATCGGTTTATAATGGTTCCAAAGGGTCTTATTTAGAATCTAAAGTGGGGAAGGGTCAAAATCCTATCATCCAATAGGATTTAGACAAGTTTACGGTATTATTTTAACCATATCAATTAGATTTAACTCTAAGTTAAATAATTTAACTTTTACCGTGTCTTTTTGTTTTCTTTCACTATATGGTTAATTCACTTACTATAACATGCCAAAAGAACCCCAAATTGTTTATTATTAATGTGTATATCCGTATCTAATTCATTTGGCCGAACCTCATATTTTTAGGAATAAAATAACAATTAATAATATAATATTTGATTTAAAAACTATTTTGTGTCAATTTTGACACTATTTGATATATGATTTTTGTGGAAGTCATGACAGAATTATATGTTCAAACCAAGTTGATTAAATCAACACTAATATATCATAGTAACCTATAAAATTATTGGAATTCATAAAAAGTCTCAAATTACATTTATTTGGGCATTTATAACATCAATTATGTCAATATTTCATAAATAAGATAATTACTGCATCATAATTGTGTCATACATAAATTAAATTATTTAATGTCTAAAAATTATAAATAAAATACAATTATGTAGGAAAGCTTTTTATCTTTCTAATGAATATTTATAGTCGAATTTATCTTATGTATAACCCCATATTAAAAATGATTTACTTATTAAACTTTGATTTTTACTATTTTAACCATTCTTTAAATAAATTAATAATAAATGTCCTAATCTAACCCAAGTGGGCCTAAATGAAAATATTTTACACTTAAGGTTGTTTTTGGTTGAGATACACTTGTCCAATAGAATTAGGACATGTGTTAGGGTAATATTAATATCATTCTTACCCTTAATTACCCTATTTACTTTTAACTGTGGTAAATAAAAGTAAAAAGTTACTATTCACCAAAAATTATTTTCATCTCATTGAACCACATTTTACTTACTGACATCAACCGTGTCTCTCGGATTTTTGAAATTCCATTCACAGAAGCGGTAAAATTAAGATTTATGAAGAAATTAATTTTTTTAACTACCACTTAGTAGTTTCACTATTCATCAAAAATTGATGTTTTTCAGAACAATGCCAAAATTTCATCCCAATCTATATTTCATATTCCGAATTCAAAAATGAAGTCTATTTTACCAAATTCATATCATAGAAGTTGCATTAATTAATTTTATAATTAAATCCCGCTGTTAAAACAAAGATCGTGTTTTTAAGAAACAATATCTATTAAAAGATTGACACATGTTTATGTCTAGTTTAAATGTGAAATTACATCCAATGACCAACATTGTATTAAATTGTAAAAATATATTCTAAATATACTTTAAAACCACTCAAATTAAAAATTTATCACTATTAATTATTTCGATTAAAAAAGTTTTTTTTAATTATAACTTAGTAATTTTCACTATTCATCAGAATATGAAAGTTATCCGAAAATCACCAAAATTTCACCTTAGGCTAAATTCGATACTCCGAATCCAAAAATAAAGTCCATTTTGAGAGCTAAAATTTCAAAAAATTAAAAGGTGGTTATTGCTATTCATAACGGCTAGTTTTAATAATATTTTAATAGCATATCGTTGTTTAGTGAAACTCGGTATTGCGTATTACACACGCTATCGAGGAAGGTCGTGATTGCGTGTAATGCAAGGCAAGTCAAGGATGCATGTTGTGCAAGCTCCTTTTGGTGTAGCGTACAACACAAGAAATTAGTGAAATTAAAAAGAATATTTTTCACAAAATCTTGGGCTGATACATTTATGACATGTTGTTCATTATGGATTATGAGATTTAAAATGTGTATTTATTATTTATTAACAATGTCTTACATATTCAAGATTAATTATTACATTATCTTATTCCATGTTTGGTTTAATTTTATTTATAATATAATTTAACATTTAAAATTTAAAGTAAAACATATGGATACATCATTATTTATTTATATATGAAATCATTGTCTTATAATATTGTTGATTCCAAAAGGTAAAATCATGATCAATGTAAATTTTGGAAACCCTGGGTAATTTTTCAATCCTATGGTGATCACGAACATGCTCTATGATTTATGGTGGTTTAAATAAATTGTTAAGTTAAAATATCTGAGCTAGTATGTTAGAAAATGTTATCAGATCCCCTAATGAGATCATTATATAATTTTTATAGTACATTTGGGATAATATTTTCATAATTATAGATCTAGAATAAGATGGAGTATCCTAATAATAATAATAATAATGAGCATTGTGTTTCTATTGGGTGTTATGTAAGATTATTTTTATTTAGAACAATGTTTTTTCTAACAATTTTCCAATTTAATTTTTTTTTTGAATTTGATTAATGTTTTATAAAATATTTATTCAATTCTATCATTTAATGTAAAAATAGAAGAAATGACATGTCAAAAATTCATTATATATGGGATGTAATTCGAAAAAGTTGACCTTTCATGCAACATTGGTGTATGTAATTAGTTTTTTATAAACAGATATATGTTCCTAGGAATGTAAAAAAAATTCCCTCAATTTAATAATCCATTTATCTATGTTATTTCTCTCCAAATAGTGTTATATATATTCAATTTTTATTTATAAATTATTCAAGGTTATTATATTTTTTTAAAAATATTATAATGATTTTTTCTTCATTTTTAATTGGATTTAGATTTTATTTAAAAAATTTAAATATTTCGATGAAATTTTTATGATATATATATATATATAACATATTTTAGTCAGGTTCTCTAAACAAGAAATGAACAACCATAAATTAGATTCTATTGATAAATTTCCATAGGGAAACACTTCGATTGATTATAATTTCATACATACAACCATCCACAATATCAACATTCATTGTAGTAATGAAAAATGACATCAATATGAAGTATTTCATTATTATAAAGAGATTACTAGAAAAAACATGAATTATATACATAAACACTATCAAAATTTTAGATGTGGAATCATAACTGAAGAATATTGAATGAATTAAATTTTTTCCAGAAATCCATGAAATATTGATGCCACAATTTTACAAATATATATTTGAAGTAATAAGTATGGAAAAGTTACAGTCAGTAAATAACGATCTATCATGTGAGGTTCACAAGTGGAAATGAATCATGTATCTCTTCAAATAAAATTTTAAAAAATATTTGTTAAACATAGTTAAAGTTATGTAATTTCTTTATATATACAACTATAAACTTATAGTGATAAGGAATGATACCCACTTTACTAAGTTGGGGTAGTTATTCACATGATACTATCTCCAATTAAACTCCAAAAAATTGATATATTGATATGGGGATGTGAGAAGATATTAGAAATATGGTTCTTCCTTTCTCCCTTAATTTGTGTAATGAACGGGATAACAAGTTTGGTATATGAGAATGATATTACAAGGATAAAAAATATTGTGGGTTCTTTTGTAAATCCTAGTTTATGTTGTAGTCCCTCATTGAGTTAGAATATGAGGTATGAGGAGTTTTGTTATGGGATTATCTGATGTGTTTAGTGATCATATTACTTTATTTTCCCAAATGATCTATGTCATAGATAAGTTATATTATTCCTGTCATGGTAGTCTGATAACAAAAATATTTTTTCCTAGTGTCTATAAAATAATACAACTTATGTTGATTGTTAAATAATTTAAAATAGTTCGAAATTAAATGTATTCCTCAAGGTAGGGAGGAATTCTCTATTCAAACAAGTTATTGATAGTTCTGGTCTAATGTCTATAATGTCCAAGCGAATTCTTCTCAATGATGCGATTAATAGAGTATGATTTTGGATTAATCAATGTTCGTAATTAAATCCCTAGTTTATCCTATGTTCTAGAAGTTTTTTGTAATAGATAAAACACATTTTGAATTAATTTTTATACATATAATAGTTTGAGGTATTGTTCCAATCATATATCTTATGATTCTTGACTTGTTTTATATTATTTCCTCATAATTTGGATATCTTTTTATCTCATTCATTAGGTGATTTTTTGAGTTAATCCGAAAACATATAACAAAAAAAATAACCACCGGGATTCAAGTATAATTATTTATCTTCAATGATCTATAGTGTCGAAAATATCATGGAATTTAGTGTTATTAAAATGTTATTTTTTAGATATTTTGGAAATGGGAATGATGGTTATCTTGGAGTCATGTGATAACTATTACTCTAAAAATGTGTGGTTAAGCCACTATAATGAGTCATCTATAACCTCCAATGTAAATTTGATTCTAGAATAGGGTTTTCAAGGACTATACTTCACAATATTATGATTTATTAAGATTTCAAGTAGTTGGAAATATATTTCTTAATTAATTTATATGGGAAAAAGTATATTATTATTAATCTAGTATTGAATGGACTCTAATTAATTGATAGTGTTAAAGATCTAGTTGGAATGCATCAAATAGAAGAGATTAATTTACTTGATTATCTCACCCATGTTTGACTGAACTCAATATTATAAAAATGTTGATTTAATCCATTTTAATAATTCAATATTGAATGCCCAAAAAAGTGATAATAATGTATAAAAACACATTTACAAGAATTAATGATATACTTATAAACATAATTGTGGAATACTTCATTTCTCAATACAATTTTTAGCATAAATATTGTTATGGTTGAAGAAATGTGATATTCTTAAAAAATATTTATGATGTTTATGATAATTATAAATATATTTGGATTAATTATCAATGTATAAATGTTGTTATTGTTTTTATGGACTCGATATGTCCTATTATTCATAGATTAATTGATAATTAATTCATAGAATTGGTTAATAATATTTTCATTTACTTTTATTTTAGTTGAGCGTGTGAAGATCTACTTGAGATTCTATTTTGCTCCCCCAAATAACATTTCATGAATTATAAAATATAAAAATTATGATTTATGATTTAAAAATTACTCTTGTGCGATCATTTGGCATCAAATAAGGAATAATAGTTGACCATAATTATATTTAAACCATGATGTCTTGGGAAAATAAAATTATTTTATTGAAAATAAAAAGAATTTTCACATTACAACCTTTTTATAGGTTATTTTTTAATGTGTTATCATTGTTATATTATACCTTCACTATTTTGATGTCAATGGGGGTAAAGTTTAAATGGATAATGAAAACTAAAAAATACATTGATAAACTATATAATATATTATTTTTTTAATGGTTCTGAATATTCATATTATTTTTTATATCTAATTTTTGAGTTCAATTTATATTTTTTAATAGATCAATCATGTCTTATATAACTATTATCTATAGTATTTTCACCAGGTGAATATTTATAAAACACTTCAATATGAATTTGTATCTATGATATGTGATTAAAAAAAGATTAAACATTTATTCAAAAATAGTTTTACTATTTAAAAAAATGTATGGATATATATAATTTCATATATTGCTTTGTTCCTTATGTTATAGGATTATAATATATATATATATATACATTTTGTTTCTAAATCATAACTTATATAATGGAAATTTAATCAGTGATACCAAATATTGAAATTCTCCAATCTAAATGAATCTATAACAAATATAAGTGGAAATTTCTCTTCCTCAAATAGAACATGTATGTAAATGTATTGGATAATTGGGTATTCTAAACTAGTGAACATGTCACAAATACGTTAATGTATTGTATTTGAAACTAAATGGAGATTCATTTGGAATGTTATTTGATAAGGTGAATTGTAAATGGTGTTGAGACCATTTATTAATGTAAATAGAAAAATATGGAAATCATTTATTTTGTAGGGTGGATTTTGTTTCCACATTCATTAAGGTATAATGTAGTAAAATATTTTAATCAGACATACTTTTAATTTATCCTGGGTTTAGTAATATATATTTTAACAATAAAATTTATATTATAATCATGGGATTAAACCTTGAATTTGGTAGTCTGTATCTAATTTACTAAGAAGACATCTAATGAAGGATGGACAGCAAAAGAATCCTAATTTTTTAAAAAGAAACCCCATTTAATATTAAATGTCTATTTAATTACCGATTGGATTACTATGATATTATCTTTTATGGAATTTGATATATATAAATAATAATTTCTGAGTAAAAAATCCCATATATATAGAGAGTCTTAAATTTAAACATCTTGAAAAAAATTACAGAAACCAAATTTTGTAATTGGATGCAGTAAACACTGACATTGTCTTTAACAACAACCATAGATTTTATTATTTGTTCTAGAAGTGTATTTAAAATAATATGGGTATATAATTTAAATTTATTAATACATATAATTCTAAGATAGTTTCTAGATAAAAATTCTTTATCTAAATTTATATAGATACATTTCATGATTAAATTATTATTTATAAATTATTATAATGTATATAACTTTTTTTAATTATTTTTAATATAATAAGAATTATCTTAAATATATCTACATGTATTCTTTCAATATCACCATGGTTAACCAAGCCATCCAATATATTGATATAATAATGTTGGTAATTCCCCAATAAATGTTTAATTATTCAATAAATTTTGACCATCACCATGTTCTAGAGCAAGATCATTCTTATAATGAACAACCAATAGAGATTTTTTATCATAGAGAAATAGTTCTATGATGCAAGATTACATTGTTGGTTAAATTTTTATAGAGTGAAATCCAATTTAGTGAAATTACACGGGAACATGAGGATATGATGAGTGAGGTATATCATCATCTTTTTGTTTCCCGGTGATGAATTTTTAGGGAGAAATTTAGTTTAAGGGCGTTAAAATGTAACCCTTAGATGTTTTTATAAAATATTTTTTAAATTTATATTAATTCATTAGTAACATTAATTTCATGAAATAATGAGTATAATGGAACCATTATATTCCATTTTTATACAGTTAACATTAGGATAGATATAATACATATAAACCCCCTATGAAAATGCATTGGGAATTCATTGACTATCAATTATTTATGAAAATATAAATCAATTAGATATTTGAATTTTTGAGTGAATTACTGTTAGTAATGAAATTAATGAGATATGTATATGTGAGTGTTTTATATAGTTAATTAATATTTTTTATATTCATTCAATAGAAATTTTAGTCGTAGAGTATTAATAAACCCAATTTTATGTATAAAAACCTATATTTTTTAATAGGGTAATTTTATGCCTTTGAATGGTCAAGCCCTATTAAATTTAAATTTTGAAACATTAATAATATTTATATGAAAACATGAACATGTTATTTTGAAGATAGATATAAATATATGCATTGGATTAATTTTTGATATTTTTATAATATTTTTCTGATAACATTGAAGTTTAATCAACAGAAAAAATACACTGAATGTTATATGTAAATAAATTTTTTCATAGAAATAATTAATGTGGATAAATAAAAATATGAAATGTTTTTAAATTTTAAATATAATATTTTCTAACCATTCAATATAATTTATGTCACTATCATTAATTTTAAAATGAATCCTAATGTAAAAAAATTTCAATCTTTTTAACGTTTTATATTTTAAAACTTGTTCCCTCTTTCAGACAACATGATTAATTTTGATTTACTTAATTCAAATTATGTGTCTAAAATTTTGAAAATGGATTACTTATTTGGTATCATTTAGTATAAAATATTTTAATAGGTTACTTTTATTTTTTGGACATTATGAATAATAACATTTGTAATTTTGTTTACTATGGTTAATTGTAAATCATGTAATTAATAGTAAAAATAATATTATAAAATTACATTAACACCTATAAAATTATTATTAGATGATTAAATTCAACTCTTATTATATATTATTTGAAATGAAATAACTTTCGTGTCACTTTCCATTGAATATGACATTAATATTATTAAAATAAATTATTATGATCAAATGTCACACACGATTTTTATATAATAATATTAATTATAATATATGGATATGCATAAGAAAAAAATGTTTATAGGTTTTATATAGAAATATAAAAAAAATTACCCCTATCATATAAATTTATATACAATTTTTCTAAATTAAATAATTCCAAATAAAGATGACATAATAGCGACACATAAATTATTTTATTAAATGAAATATCAAATAAATTATTTTAAAAATAATAAATGAAATATAATATGAATTAATTAAGGTTAAATAAGAATTTTATAGGTGATTATGAAATTTTTGGAGTATATTCTATGATTTTTTTCGAAGATATATCTTTTTTGCATTTAATTTAAAATAAATAAATGAATAGTTCCAAAATTGACACTATTGATATTTTATAAAAATAACATTTTATTTAATTATTTAACAATAATAATAATATTTAAAAATTCCAAAATTATAATTATAACGTTTAAAATTTCTTAAATTATACATTTTTGGTCAATTGACAACATATAAGTAAATACTTATAACTGTCAAATATTTATAATTTTATTACCAGAATTAAAATTAAATTGATTATATAAGGATAAATTAAAATTATAATGTTTAAAATAAAATAAAAACACATCAAAAGATAATTAATTGAGTAGATTTTGAACCATCATCATCTTATATTCGAAATAATCATCTTTGGATACTTTTTAATTTAAAACATTATTTATATTAATTTAATAGTTTGGGTATTTAAAAAGGTGTTTCTCCACTCTCTTATAAAAGGAGAGTTCTCCTTAACTATTAATCACTTCTCTAAATCCATTTTTCTCAGCCAAAATCTACCCATTTACACTCCCAACGTCCCTCCATTCATTCTAGAGTCCACACATTGGGCATAAATCCATCCTAGGACGTGCTTTTGTGCAAGTCAAGAAGAGATACCAGAAAAGGATGTAATTGTTTTATTACCTTTTTCAAAATTATTTTCTTCCACTAAATCCTCATACTATGTTTTTTCCTTAATAAGGTAATAAATATAGTATCTTATACATTATAATATGTTGTTATAGTCATGTTACAACCTTATACCTCGTTTTATCCAACCTATGAATAACAATGTCACCATGTGTGCGTACGTACAGCTTACCCTCTCCAAGCCATGATGTAATTTTTTATTCAACAATACATTATTTAGATAGGAATAATAATGATAAAAATATATTTAAATAATAAATATTACATTATAATTATTCTTTATAATTAATATAAAATACAATTACATACCATTTAACTAATAATTGAATGATATCGTCACTTGTGCGTACGTACGTCCCACAGTCTCCACGAAGCGAGGTGATTCACTCTACATGATCTTCATTAAACCAAGATTATATAAATCAATGGAATGAATAGGTATGATATATATTATTTGAATATATTTATTTAAATAATATAAATATATCCTATTATCGAAATCATTAACTTATATGACAAAACATACCTAATAATAGAAAGCAGTTAATATTCAAATAATGAGTGACAATAAAATGTTACTAACAAACGGATGATAATATAATCATATATGATATCATAAAAATGATTATAATTATTTAATATATCAATAATATTATTTAAATCATTATATATGTGATTCAGATATATATATATATATATAACGGATATCAGACCTAAGGTAAGGGATAGTTTTTCAATCTCATTATTATCTGAGATTTTTTATACGTAATTATTCACTGGTTTATCTTTATCATCCACACACATGTTCATTAAATATGTCATATTATTTCTATTCATATAAAAATTTTTATTTTTTATTTTACCAACTGGTGAAATTTTACAAAATGATATAAAAGAAATATTTTTTTCATTATACGATACGAGGTACTTTTTCAACTTTCTGGAAAAAGTACGGGGAGAATGTTTTTTAACATATAAAGAATGAAAGGATTTCTAATCCTTCATAAATCATTGTTTCCATATATCATTATTTATAATATTTCATGTGTATTTTTAATTAAAATCCTTTCTTTTAAAATTTCGTGGCATTTTAAGAAAAGTAATGGTTTTTGAAGAAGAAATGATATTTTCCTCAGGAATTAATTTCAAGTATTTTCTCAAAATTATTTTCCATCTACGATGACATATACTAATGTTTCGATACCTATTATTAATTTGATTAAATTGTGTTTGAAATGTAAATTTTTTATTAATTCCATTTTTTTTATATGGATAATAATTGAATGATGTTTAAAAAACCCATTTTTTCAATGGGTAATTCTACGATGAGTGGTTTATGATTTTGTCGAACATGTAAGAATAATTTATTTATGAGATGGGTGCGACATATATATCCCTAAAATTAATTTGGTAAATATTTATATCTCATGAGATATACATGACTGGAATGGAATGTAAATCTATTTCAGTAATACAGGGCTGGAATGGCAAGTAAACCCAGCTCAGTAATGGACTTTGCCTACTATAATGGTCTTGGGAATGATCCTTGGATAATATGAAATGATTTTCTATGTTTATGTGTATTCCAAAAAACATCATTCCTTATGTTTTTACATTTTGGATTATTTCCATTATTTATTATGAACTTTTATCCAATGACATGATATCATGATCATTCATATGAAGAATAAGACTTCTAGATGTTATATTCTTATGTATTATCATTATGATATGACTGATATTTCTATTGATTAACTTTAATATAAATTTGATCTCACAATTTTGTATGTTTCTTTAACACAGGTCATGAAGAAGGGTATTATGTATGATATGTCAACAAAGAGTGTAGTTATGAAGAAATAAGCGGGAGACAGTGCAGATGTTTTATGAACCAATTGTTTAAGTTTCCCATTTTCTAATGAAAATAAACTTATATAGTCATATCATGGATTTATAATATTTTATAATGAATATACATTAATTTTAAATTGATATAAATGTATGTAAATTATGGTTCATTATATACAAGGACCCTCCCTTAACACCCAGACGTCGAGCCACTATGTTCTGCTTAGAAGTAATCACTCCTCTAAAATTTACTGAGGACATTTTACCGCTAATAACCTAGCCAGTAACCTCCAAAAATTTTAAAAAATGATTTATTATATATAAATGTGAATTATAATTTATCTATGTGATAGAGTATGTTAGAAATCAGGTTATGTTTTTAAAAAAATTTATTTCATTTTTGGATGATAGTTTTGGAAAATTCCTGGAAGGATTGGGAATACTGGTGGGATGTTCTATTGAAATGTTCATAATAGTCATAACAATTATATGGCTAGTACCACTTATTATGATCATTTATTTGATTAGTTTTATTTCCAATAAATGTGGTCTCATTAAAAAAAAATAGGGTGTATATGGGAGTGTAAAAGGAATAACTACCATGCGAGGATGAAAGTTGAGTATTAATAATGGTAGGCCCTGATGTATTTAAATAAAAATGGGGTGCATAATGATAGGATTATATAAAATTCTCTTAGTATGGTTCTATAATGTCAATATCCTTTATTAAGCTCTATATGAGATACTTTAATTCAATGATGATGGTATATTATAATTATTATTATTTTATTTGGAATATCAGAATATTTTAATTTATGTTCCAATAAATCAATCTAACATAATTTTTTTCTCTTCTAAAAAAATAATGCATAGATACAAAATGATTTTTAAAAAAATAGTTATTCATTATTTTAAAACAATTACTTTTATTTCTTCTGAAATTAACTAAAATTTATCAAAGCATTGAAATTATCATATATGTATTATATGCACTGATTGTATACAAATTCTATAGTATATATATATATATATTATATTAAAATGTTAATCTAAGGTGATCAATTATAATAGTTGGGGAGAATATTTATTAGTATTTGTATATGGAAGATATGATATGTGATGGTTTCCAAAACATAACAAGTACAAGTATTTTTCGGTGTTTTTTTACTTTTTGTTTCTTCTAGGGGTAAGATTCTATATGGCCTCCTTGTACATCCATTCCATTTCTTTTTTAGGTTCATCTTATCATCTTTATTTTATAAATATAAATACTTGACATGTTGTTCATTATGGATTCTGAGATTTGGAATATGTGTTTTTTATTTATTAATTTTTTTACATATTTAGGATTGAATTTTATATTTATCTTATTCCATGATTTGTTTCATTTTATTAATAATATAATTTAACGTATAAAATTTAATGTAAAATATATGGATACATAATTAATGATTTATAAATTAAATCCATGTCCTGTATTTTTATGATTCCAAAAGGTAGAATCACGATCAATGTAAATGGTTGATACCCTTGTTAATAAATCAATCTTATGGTGATCATGAACATGCTCAATGATTTATGGTTGGTTGAATAAATTATTGTGTTAATTTATCTGAGATAGTATGTTAAAAAATGTTATCAGATCCCCTAATGTAATCATTATATAATTTTTATTGTACAATTGGGATGATATTTTCATAATAATTGATGTATAATAAGATGGAGTACCCTAAAAATAATAACTATAATGAGATTTGTTTTTCCAAGATGTGTTAGGTATGATTATTTTGATTAAGAACATAGTTTTTTCTATTAATTTTCATTTTTAAATTATATTTTTATTATTTTTATTTAGGTTTTATAAAATATTTATTAAATTTTAGGATTTAATGTGAAATTAGAAGAAATGACATGTCAAAAATTCATAATATAGGGGTTGTAAATCACAAATTTTGACATTTCATGCAACATTGGGGTATATAATTTGTTTTTCAAAATAATACATATGTTCCTAGGACCTTAATTTTTTTTCCTTCATTTGAATAAATCATTTTTTTATTTTATTTCTCTCCTAATAGTGTTATATTGATAATATAATTATTTATAAATTATTCAAGGTTATTATATCAGTTTTTAAATATTATAATGATGTTTTCCTGATTTTTAATTGGATTTATTTTTTATTTCAAACAATTGACATATTTTGATTAAAATTTTATATTATAGATATATTATATTTAGTTTCCCCAAATGAGAAACGAAGAACCATGAATTTGAGTCTATTGATAGATTTCCACAGGGGAACCATTTGATTGATAGTAATTACATATATACAGCCATCCAAAATATCCACATTAATGGTAGTAATAAAAAATGGAATTCATATCAAGTAATTCATTATTCTAAAGAGTTTACTGGAAGCAACCTGAATTATATTCATAAAGACTATGAAATTTTATATGTTGAATCATAAATAGAAAATACTGAATGAATTTGAATTTATACATGAATCCGTGAAACAATAATGCCACAATTTAACACTTTTATAATTTGACAAATAAGTATAAAGAAGATAGAGATGGTAATGAATGATCTATCACGTGAGGATCACAAGTGGAAGGGAATCATGTATCTCTTCAAATAATATGTTCACAAATTTTTATTAAACAGAGTGAAAGTTATGTTATTTCCTTATATATAAAGGAATAATCATAGAGTGATGGATAATGACACCCACTTTACTGAGTTGGTGTAGGTATTCACATGAGACTATGTCAAATTAAACTCCAAAGGAATTATATATTGAGATGGCAATTTGAGAATATATTAGAATAATGATTCTTCATTTCTCCCTTAATTATTATAATTCACTGGATAACAAGGTAGTGGTATATGAGGATGATATTAGTTATGAGGAGGTTTGGTATGGAATTATTTGATGTTTTTAGTGATCATGTCACCTTATTTTCATAAATGATCTATGTCCTAGATTAGTCATATTATTCCAATGATCATAGTATGATAACAAAAATATGTTTTTCCTGGTGTCTCTAAAGTAATATTACTTTTATTGATGGTAAAATAATTTAAAATATTTTGGAATTCATAGTATTTATCAATGTAGTGAGGAATGCTCTATTATCTATAGTGGTTCATATTTAGGTCTACTTCCTCTAATGTCCAGGAGACTTCTTCTTAAAGATGTAATAAATAGAGTATGATTTTGGATTAATCAATGTTCATAATTATATCCCTAGTTCATATTATATTCTGGAAGTTTTTTATAATAGATAAAACACATTTTGAATTAATTTTTATACCTATAATAGTTTGAGGTATTGTGCCTATTATATATTTTATGATTCTTGACTTGTTTAATATTTTTTTCTAATAATATTGATATCTTTTTATCTTGCTCAATAAGTGATTTTTGAGTTAATACTAAAATATATAATATAACAATAACCACCGGGATTCAAGTATAATTATTTCCCTCTAATGATCTATAGTGTTGAAATTACCATTGAATTTAGTGTTCTAGACAAGTGAGTATTTTTCCTTTTTTCGGAGTAGGAAAGATGGTTATCATGGAGTCCAATGCTAAATATTATTCAAAAAAGGTGGTGTTTATGCAATTTTATTGAGTTATCTATATCCTCCAAGGTAAACAGGATTCAATATTAGGTTGTGTAGGGACCATACATCACAATATTATGATTTATTAAGATTTCTATTAGTTGAAAATATATTTCTTAAAAAATATTTTATGGGGAAAAGTATATTATTGTTAATCCTGTATTTAATGGACACTAATAAATTGATAGTGTTAATGATCTTATTAAAATACATCAAATTGAAGAGTTTTATTTACTTGATTATGTCACTCACTTTGGATTCAACTCTATATTATAAAACTCTAGATTTAATACTTTTAAATAAATCACTAGTGAATGCTCAAATAAGAGATAATAATGTATAAAAAACATTTACAAGAAATAATTAGATCCTTATAAATATAATATTGGAATAATTTATTTGAAAATACAATTTTTAGGATAAAACTAGTTATTGTTGAAGAAATGTGATATTTCTAGAAATTTATTTTAGAAGTTTATGATAATTATAAAAATATTAAGATTAATTATAAATGTGTAAATGTTGTTATATTTTTTATGGAATTGATTTTTCCAATTATTAATAGATTAATTGATAATTAATTCATATAATTGGTTGATAATATTTTCATTTACTATTATTTTAATTAAGTGTGTGGGGATCTACTTGAGATTCTATATAGCTCGACCAAAGAACCTTTCATGAATTATAAACTATCAAAATTATGATTTATGATTTAAAAATTATTCTTGTGGGATCATATGGATTCAAATATGGAATAATAGTTGACCTAAAGTATATTTAAAACATTATTTCATGGAAAAATAAAATAATTTTATTCAGAATCATTATTATTTTCATATCAGAACATTATTTTAGGTTATTTTTTAATGTTTTATCATTGTTATATTATCCGTTGACTGTTTTGATATAGAAGGGAGTAAATTTTAAATGGATAATTAAATATAAAAAATACATTGATAAACAATATTATACATTATTTTTGAAATAGCTCTAAATATTCAAATTGTTTTTTAATTTTAAATATTGATTTCTTTTTAGGTTCTTTAATAGATCAATCATGTCTTAGAAAACTTTTATATATAGTATTTTGACTTGGTGAATATTTATACCACACTTGAATATGAATTTGTATCTGTGATATATGATTTAAATAAATAGATTAAACATTAATTCAAAAATTGTTTTAATATTTAAATTTTTTTTTGTAGAAATATATAAATTCATATAATGATTTTTTCCTTATGTTATAGTATTTGAATTAATATATATATATCTAAATTATAACCTATATAATATAATTTGAATTATTGATACAAAAGATTCAAATTTATCAATTTGAATGAATCTATTATAAATGGTAGGGGAAATTTCTCTTCCTCAAAGAGAACATGTATATAAATGTATTGGATAATTGGGTATTCTAGACTAGTGTCCATGTCTAAAATACATTGATGTTTTTTATTTGAAAATAAAAGGGGATTGATATTGAATGTTAGTTGATAAGGTGAATTGTAAATGGTTTTGGAACTATTGATTAATGTACATATAAAAATATGGACATTTTTTATTTTATAGAGTGGATTATTTTTTCAATTTCATTGAGGTAGAATGTAGTAAAATATTTTTATTAGACTTACATGTAATTTATCTTAGTTTTAGTAATTTTTATTTTTGAAAAGAAATATTATATTTTAATTATAGGATGAAATAATGAATTTATTAGCTTGTATCTAATTTACTAGCTAGACATCCAGTGAAGGATGTACATCTATAGAATACTAGTTTTTTAAAAACACTTCCCATTTAATATGAAATGTATATTGAATTACTTATTGGATTACTATGATATTCCCTATTATGGAATGTGATATATACGAATGATAACATTATGAGTAAATCATACCGTATATATATAGAGTTATAAATTTAAACATATTGAAAAAAATTACATTAATTTTTTTTAATTGGATGTAGTGATGGCTCTCATTGTCTTTAACAAATAATATCTATTTTCTTATCTATTCTGGAAGATTCATTGAGATAATATGGGTATATAATTGTTGTTTATTTAGAAATATAATTCTGATATAGCTACTAGATAAAAATGCCTTATCTGAATTTATATAAATACATTTCATGGTTAAATTATTATTTATATATTATTTTAATGGATAGTAATTGTTTAAATTATTTTTTGTAAAATAATAATTATATTAAATATATCAACATGGATTCTTAAAATGTAACCATGGTTAACCAAACAATCCAATTTTTTGATAGGATAATGGGGTTAATTCCCCTTTGTTGGGAATTTCTACTTTTGTTTTTGAAGAATTATATGAGTTATTTGATTCTGGAATGGTTTTTAGTATATTAATGTTCTCAGTAAACATTTAATAATTGTTTTCAATGAACATCCATATTCATGGTGGGTGATAATGTGTTACTCATGTTCTGTACTCAATAGAGATATAAGAAATTTTATAGGTACATTATGTAGATTTCTATGTATATCAATATTTTTTTTGTTTATAGAATAACATATAATGGTGCCTTATTGGATTGCATCACATATTTATTTTGAATACATTCACAATAAATTCCATGTATCATTGATAAAACAAAATTATACAAATAACCCATTTAACATTATAATTTGTGATGGTTAGAATTTGGTGAATAATAAAACATTTATGGAGGAAAACATTGAAATTCTTGATCATCAGAATATGGAATTTCATGGAAGGTCAATCGATCCCATTTTTTCATTAGAAACATTGAAAACAATCTATATAAAATGTACGTGTGACTCGATAATGATTTTCCAATGTAATAAAATAAATTTAAATGAGGATTCATGATTTTTTTTATGGTGTAAAAATATCATGATGTATAGTATTATAATTAAAAATATGTCACAAATACATATATACTTATATTATTTTGTATTTCAATAAATTTTAGAAGATATCTGTGATACATTAGTAAATACTAAAAATTATTGAATAAATCATTTTTAAAACACATGATCCTAGATACTATATTATGGGACATATTTTAGTAATAAAATATAAATTATGAGAACTAAATAGTCTCATGTATTGTATTGGATACAATTCACATAGGTCATGCCTTTTTTTAAAAAAAAATTGGAATTTTCTTTTGATCCCAGTTAAGGATAATAGTTTAATTGTTTTAAGAAAATAAATTATATTTTTGACTCATTTATCTGATCTAAAATATTTAGATATTCACTAATATGGTTTTGTGATGTTTTAAGATGAATTGAGGATGCTTTGGAAATTTATGGTGGAGTTGGATTTTTGAAAAAGGAATACACATGATATTGAAAATATTTAATTAAGAAAGTGATAGAGAAGTATTAATATGATACATAATATCATCTCAATTATATATAATAAAATTAAAAAGTTAACTATGATACATAGCATATATTATTTTTTACATAAAATTTTCATATATACAATTACTACATTCAAATGTATATGGAAGATATATGTTGATGTTCATACAGAGATGAAAAAATAAAAAGATCATACTATAACTTAAAATACTCAAAGAACTTATATTTTATACTAATATTACATTATTAATACTAGATAAATGAAAAAAAAGGATACAATAGTTCATTTTTCTTGTATTACTATATAAATACATATATATTACTTTTTAAAATAAGATACAAGAAGAAATAATTCTGAGAGCTTTTCCATCCCTTTTATCACATCACTAAAATTTATTTGTAATTAATCTACAAGATTCCTACTTAATAAAAGAAAAATTAGGGTGATGTAAAATGATCAATAGAGAGTAGTATATAGTTGAATATATCATAACATAAAACTAGAATAAGTGATATGGAATAAATAAATAAAAATCAAGAATCCATAATTGACTAGATTTGAGGGAATTTTCTATATAAAAACTAAATTAAAACATGGATAACGATAACTAGGGGTCTCATATTTAAATAATTCACAATTTTATACATCATTGCATCCTTATAATTTCTTATTCCAAGACACTATTCTAATATAAGTATATATAGACCCCACAACTGAAGAAGTTTGTCTCATGAGACTCATCGATGAATTGAGGGGATATATAATTCTTTCCCCCACTTGTCACCTAATTTTGTCCAATGAATTCACCGTAAGATTCAATAATACATTTTTATGATTCCATAAGGAACTTTTAGTTGAATAAAAAAATGGTAATCTGTATAATGAGAAATATCGAAATTAAATGATTCTCTAGAAAATAGAATAATGTTGTTATCTAGGATAACATCCCTTACTCAAAATAGATATTATTAGGTATCATATAAGAAACTTCAAGTATCCTTATCAAGATATTTTGTAGTTAGAGTACTTTTAATGTTATTGGTTATCCCTAGAAAATACAAATTGGGTTAAATAGTTTCCATTCGTAGGATATCAAGGTTATAGTATAGAAAATCATTCAATTTGATACATAAATATCATGAGAATATTTTAAATCAGATACACTAAGTGTCTCTAGAATGATAGTAAATTTTAGGCAAATCAATCATCAATCAGATATATGATTGATTCACCGCTTGACCAATAATTTTGAGGGTGATTTCCCTTATGTGAAAGTGTAACATCCTGTTACCCACTTTTAGGAAATTCCAATCCCATTAATTGTTTTCCTCGATAATTTTATTCATCTTGGGACTCCAAAGGATGGATATAATTTTTTGGAAAAAATTAATTAGTTTTCAACAATAAATGTTTGATTGAATGAACAGTGTTTGAGTATAAACATGTTGATGTATTTTCATGGTTCTTCCCAACTAAGTGTACACCTAAGGTGTGAATGAGTTTTTTAGTACAAAATAGGAGTTTTTTATTGTGTGTTGGGAGATTACAGAATTTGTAAGGGGTTTACCCAATGAGTACATGGTCACCAGAAACAATTCATGAACTATTTATGTAATGTGAATGTGGTGTATGTCATGTTATAGTTATACAACATGTAGAGATAAAAGGAAATGTTTTAATAAAAATGTGATGGGTATTTCAACATAATTGATCATCATAGATAACATGATGTGAAAAGGATTTATATACCATGTAACATTTTTGATATTAAATTTTAGGGAGCCACTCGGCTTAAATTTTATTTAATTCCAATTTATCTCTCATTTATCTTCACATAGAACCATTCTTCAGAACTATTTGGATTTTTTCTTTGATCCGGATTTATCCATTCGGTGATTCATCATTATATTTGTTGGTTTTGATCTATTCCAGAGAGTTTTCATTTCTGATTCTTCATTTATTTGATAGTAGTAGTGTTGTAGCATTGTGTTATCAGATCTGTCGACCAATAATGACATTTCTTATTGCATTCATCTAGATCTTTTTGGTAATCTTGTTCAGGGGAACTTCCTTTGTTGGTTTTGGTGAGGTGGGTCTACATTCTTAAGGTATATGTTTCTTCCTCTTCTCTTCAATCCCTTTTTATAAATTATACCTATTCTAAGATGTGTAGATTTATTCTAGGGCCTCCATTTACATTGTTGTAATATCTTGTTAGTTTACCATCTATGGGTGTGTAAAACCACGAGTTTTGAGGTAGGAGGTTCTATGTATAGCTTGTGTTGGATGAATGTATTGCATCAATTTCTATAAATGGATTTATAAATGAATTTATCAGGATTATTTTGTTTGTTTAATGTAATTTGTGAGAAAATTTTGTTTTTTCATGGTTTTTTTAAATGTTAAAGAGTATTTTAAAATAATTGAAATAATTAATTGAATTTAACACATGGGAAGCCTTGGGAATGTATGTGGTATGTTAGAAATTGGTTCATCACCCTTGTTAAAATCATTAGACCAAATCATGTGGATTTTATCTTCTACTTAGACCTATCGTTCTGGGGACTTATTCCTGATATTGTTGGGTGTTCAATCAAGGGGTGTTCCTCATGTCCGTATTTTTCTATTCTAGGGACATGTTGTGTAGTAGTCATTTTTTTATGTGTAGTCTTCTAGAATTAACTATTCAGTTCTATGGAATGATTACCTATTTGGGATTTTTATTAATTTATATTTGATATGAATGCATTGGATTATGATAAATGATAATGTAAATTATTTATTAAATCGCTATAGCTTCCTATGTTTTGTAACTTTTGGAGAAAGGGAAATATTTAAAATCATTTTGTTAAAACATATTTACTTATTATCATGAAATGTTTTATTTTAAATGAGTATACATGGATTATTGTAGAGAAACTTGTTATAGAACAGCTGGGTGGGGTCCTACTAAGAATGTTATCGTAAAACCTATGCACTTATTCAACAGTGAGTAGACTATTTTATGTAATTCAATGCAAGGAAATATAGTGATCCAAATTGAGTCCATGAGGTTTGAACTCAATTAGTTATGGGTATATGGTGGTGTGATGGCTGGATTCTTCCCATTTTATCACATGGAGTTTTGATTTTGTAGTCTTTTGGTGTTGGAATTATTCTTAGATATTGTTTCTTCTATTGTTATGTTTGGTATCCACATATTTATTTCTATTATAGAATATATATATATATATATTATGATGTTTCTTTCTATTATGGGTATATATTTAGTATTTTTGTCACTTTAGGTTGGAAGAAATTGTTCCCTCTAATTATTTTTTGATGCTTGGGTTCTATCTAACAACCTATGGGGATCGGGAAAACACATTTAGTATGTCACGTGTCGGGTTGGGTTTTCGTTTAAGAGGGAACTCATGTCAGTTTATTGTATATTGGTGTCAAATATGGGTTTTCCCCAAGATTTATTGTCCTAGGAAATTTGGAAGACTATAGATATTATTTTTGTAACTTGATAGGTAGATTACAAAAAGTGCCTAGCCAAATATTACTATTATGAGACTCAAGTTACCATGGGATATTGGGATGTGTGTATCTTAATTTCTATTCTTACTGTTCATATTAATTTTTTTCTTATGTTTTTTCTAGTTTGAACTGAGATTTTTACTATTTTCGAATGGTTACTTTTTTTTAGTGTTCTGCCACTAAAATTTGTTCTTTTGGTTCCTCGAGAAGGTGAAACTAATTAAAAATAGGAGAATCAGCCTCTTTATTATAATTTCATCAAGGTGGTCATATGGGAAGTTATTACTATTGAGAATAATGTTCCACAAGTTTAGAATACAGCTGTTGAAGTAAAACCAATAACTTTAGGAGAAATATATCGATCGCAGAATTTATTGCATAAGAAGCCACCATACTTTAATGTTCATAATGAACTAAAAGTAGCATAGGACTATCTAAAAAAGGTAAATTATATATTTATTTCTTGGATACAACAATTACTGTCAGGGTGAAGTGTGTAGTGTTCAGTATTTAGGGTCCCAATAAGATGTGGTCTGATTATATGGTACAAGATGATAAACATGTGAGCAAAAACTGTAGGAGCTTTAAGACTCTCTTTTTATACAATTTTTTCTCAAGTAACTATTGATAGAAAAGTCTCTATAATTTCCATCATTGTAGTAGTGAGAATGTATAGTGTTATCAAACACTATTCATTTCATTAAGATGGTTTATTTTTTACGCGATGTAGTGAAGAAAAACTATAAGAAAGATCAAAAGTACCTGCTATATTTGAAAATAGAAGTTAGATCTCATGTATTAATTATAATGTTGTTGACCTATTCAGAGAAAATGGATAGTTTTATGACTGAAGATCTTAATATGGTAAGTACAGTTATATATTCATCCTCCTCACTTCAACCTAGTGGAATCTTCAGTGTCACAGTAAGGAAAACGGGAAGTTTCATGCTCGTCGAAAGAGTAGTGGTGGTGGTTCTTATCAGCATGCCTCTTTAAAACCTTTAGATATATGTACTATTCTGCCTATAACATGATATCACTATAGAAATTTCAGGCACACATGACGTTATATTCCATCAACTGCTAATATGTGTATCATTTTCGGATGTTATTGTCATCTACAACATTTCATCCATTCTATTTATATTCTTCTATATGCTCAAGGATTGTCAGCTCAAAACGCTATTGGGGCATAGTAAGATGGCACAAAGACTATAGGACTACAACCACAAGCCTCAAGAGTGAAGAAACATCACATAGTAGATGATTCTCCAGTAGAGTTATGTGTGGGTCATGTGACAGGGAGAGTTACCATCTTTATTTAAACCTTAGTATAAATTTCATATATTATGTTGGTTCTTCCCACTCATTTATATTGGGGGATTTTTTATATTCTCAACTATATGATACGAATTTATTTCATTTTTTATGATGATAGATAAACCTCTTTGGAAGAGGAAAGAGTGAGTGTTTCAGTGTCCTTCTTGTGCATTATTGATTATTGATATGAGGATAGTCTGGGATCATCTTTTTCTAGGTCAAGATCTATTTTATGTCATCCTATAGAGGGGTTTTATTATTTATCATCATGAGGTGGTTTATTGTTATCATCATTGTGTCTCAGTTATTATGTTATATGAGAGATCATGGGAGTTTCATGGATATTGGGATATGAGGCTTAATGATGTAGGATTATTCCTCACAGATATCAGATGTTTATTATACGCCATTGTAACTGAGCCTCATGATGATTCCTCTATTTTTAATCATCCCATCTTTGTTTGGGGTTTTCTTGAAATTTCACAAGATGATTTCTTCAAGATTTATTTCTAGATGGATTTAGAGTTTACAATTTAACTTGGTCCAAGTACATTGCTAATATCTATTATATCCTATCATATAGAACCAACATATTTGAAAGAGCTCAATATTCAATTTGACCACTAAGTGAAAATCGGTTTTGTTCTCCCATGTAATTTAAATTGGAAAAACTCAGTAATCATTTATCATAAGTTTGATGGTTTACATTTTTGTGTGTATACTATCAGGATTTGAACCATGTCATGGTTAAGAACAAGTATACATTTCCACTTGTGGATGATTTGTTTGATCATTTAAAGGGGAACGTGGTTTACGAGGACTGATATTCAGTCAGGTTTTCATCAGTTATGAGTTCAATATTAAAATATAATAAATATGGATTTCTGAAGTATGTATAGAAATTATGAATATATTGTGATTCCAATTGTTCAAACTAACACTTTTACAAATTTTTTGGTTTTGATGAATCATGTAATCCATAAGTATTATGACACTTTTTGGTAGTGTTAATAAATAATATTATGGTTTATTAAAGATGTAAGAGTGAGCATGAGTACCACTAATGTTGGGTTTAGTCAATCATGACATGTAATTGTTATTAAAATATGATATTGAAATATAATTTATTTATTCAAGAAGGGAAATTATTGGGCACCTGATTTCTAGGAATGGATTATTACATCATCCTAAGAGGGTAATGTATATTTCTCATCAAAAGATCTAGGTAATTTCTATGAAATTTAGAGCATCCATGGTCATGTAGTATGTTGTTGATGATTCTAAAATTATTTCTATTTTTCACTTTTCACTTCTATTATCACGAGCATGGTGAAATTAATATAGGATGAAAAATGTCAATATTTTTATTGTAAGATGAGCCTACTTCTAGAATCAGATCCTATTCTGGTCTTTCCAGAGCCGGTTAAGTGGTATGTGATTTTCATTCATGCTTCTCATAGGGTTTTTTGTTGTCTGGTTAGAATTGATTATCATATGGTGGATTAAAACACTGATTTGCTTAGACCAAATGAGAAGAATTACCTCCTTCATGATTTAGATCTTACCACAAGTTTTGCATGCACATAAGTGTTTGAGGTATTATATTTTTTTGGAATGGTTCAAATTATTTTCTAACCATTAGAGTGTGAGTTATATATTTTTTTATATTTCATTGAATCGTAGATAGATACGGTTTTTGGAATACCATCAATCAGTTGAATTTTATATCACATACACCTCGAGGAAGGGTAATTTCTGTACGGATTATCTTAGTAAAAATGTTCCATCATAAGCTATTCGTTAATTGATGCAAGAGTGGAACCATATGGGAATTTTTCTTAGTTTTATCATGATTATCAATAGATTATTTGTTTTATGGTTATAAATAATATTTTTTTTTCACCACCTCCTTGATTCTATTCTACAAAAATCAACAATAGGATGTCATATTTAGAGGATATTGGGAAACCCTGCTTTGGGGAGAGTGATTTTAGTTGGTCTATCTTTTTAGAAACTGCGTTCCATTTTGAGAGTCGGCTTTCCATCCCAGCATCGGTGATAAGCTCATTTTTGTGTGAATTTTATATTTTTTTAGTTCATTATCCAAGTACTATAGTCATGTATTATGATATGAGATGAAGATTCCAATATCTGAGTATGAAGCGTGACATTACTATATTTTTTCAACTATTACACATGCCTATAGAAAAAGTAAGAGAAACTGAAAGCCTCTGGTTTTATTCATACTCTTCTGGTGCCTATTTTGAAAATGGATGAGGTATCCCAAGATTATTTTTGGATTCACAAATAAGTCATATGGGTTAAATGCAATCTGTGTGATGATTAATCAGTTAAAAAGTTTTGATTATTTTATTACGGTTATCGAATCCAAAAAGGTAAAAGATCAATGTAACCTATATTAAAACAAATGATGAGATTACATGGGTTTTTTCAGCTATTGTATCGTCCATATATATTAGGTTTACATTGAGGATCTAGATAATTATCCATGAGGAGTGAGGGACTCAGGTTAGAATGAGTACAACTTATTTTCCATAGACAGACAGTTCGATAGATCGTTTCATTAAAATTCTGGATTATATCTTCCATGCCTTTGTCTTGAACTTTAGTGGATCATGGTATAACGATTTAGGACTGGTTTTGTTTTCCATTAACAAAAATCATCAGTTATAAATCATAATGGAATTTTTTAATGCTTTGTATAGTCTCTCATGCATGTCACCTATTTATTTGGAAGAGGTGTGAGAAGATTCTTTCTGGGGGCCATTTTTGGTTCATGATATGTCCATGACGATTCCATATATATTTTGGCTTCATGTTATAGAACATATTTATAAGTAATAAATTTGGATCAACGTCATTGTCCTCTAGAATTTTTATTATCTGATTTTATTTTCTTGAAATTTTTCATCAATTATGCAACCATTGGATTGGAAAATTGGGAAATTTGTCTCAAATATTTGTTGGACCCTTTTAAATCATTGAGATTATTGTGAAGTTTTCTTATCATTTGGAATTTATATTATAGTTTACAAGTAATCATGATGTTTTCTACTTATTAGTGATCAGGAAATATCATCATGATCCCTCTCTCATTTTGAGTTGGGAAGATATTGATTTAGAGCCAAACAATTCTATTTTTCAGTATCTAAATGATATTGGTGACTCTCCAGTGAAATTATTGTGTGGGAAGTCTATTGCATTGGATAGAGTTTTATAGTGGCATGTATCATATACTCATGAGACATGGGAGCATAAAATTTTTATGAGGGAGCAATGGACTCATCGATTTATTAGACTTTATTCATCCATATGACTTCATGGGATTTAAATTCTTATGGTGGGGAGTTTTTAACATCTATTACCCACTTTTACGTAATTCCATTCTATTTACATGTATTCTCCATTTATTGGGTGTGTATTTGGAATCCCAAGGATTGAGTGATTTTTCATTTGAAAATGACATAAATTTTAGGGATGGATATGTTTTTCAATTAATATAGTCTAGGTACAAATCTTTTATGTGATATTTGGGGGTTTTTTCAAGCTTGGACAACAACTTAGGTGTTTTTTATATTTTTTTGTAAGAAAATAGTGTTTTTTATTGTGTTTTGGGTGAGAACATAAAATGAAAAGGGGTCACACTATGAGTATATGGTCTCCAGATAGAATTTGGGAACTATTTACACATCAGAAATGTGTTACAGACCATTTAATTGTTACAAAAAATGCAACAATAAATAGGAAACTTATAAAAAAAGGTGACATATTTTTCATCACAATAGATCATTATTGTTTACATAAAGCATAAATGATATAATCATCATGTAAATAATATGAGGTAGGCTTATAGGGTCCATCTTTCTTAAATTCTATTACATTATCATGCACTTCTCTTGGATCTCAACCCAGAAACCTTCACTAATGATACTTTTAGTCAATGTTTGGTTTGAATTGATCTGTTTGGTGATTTATCTCGATGTTGGTTGGTTTGTATATCTTGTTTATTCTATATTTCTTTGATCATTTTGTTGCCTTGTTGTTTCTTTATTTGATCCATCTACTTAGGATGACATTTCTTTATTCATTATTCTACATTTTTGGTGAAATATTTTTCTAGGGGGTGTTTCCTTTGATGGAGGTGGTGTGTCTGGTTTTCTCTTTTAATTTTATCTATTATTCCAACCCTTTTTTTCAATTACATAAATTATAATATGTATTGATTGATTCTAGGTAATCTATTTTCATTGTTGCATTATATTTTTGGTGGATCCCATGTGGGTATCTATTACCCCATATTCCGAGGTAAGTGGTACCTTCTCTCGAAAAAGTTGGATAAAATTTGTGCTACTTTTTTATAAATTGTTTTGAAATGAATTTGGAAATAATTTTTTTGTGTGAAACTGAAATTTTGATAAAAGGTGTTGTTTACATGGTTTTTATGCAAATGAAAAATTGGAATTTTTAATGAATTGAAAATATTTATGAAACAAATCACATTGGAAGCCTTGGGAATGTAGGTGGAAAGATTAGATTTGGTCTCTTGCCCATATTGTTGTCGACAGGTCAGCTTATGGGGATTTTATGTCTTTATATCCTTATTGCACTTCAAAAATTTTCTTCACATGCTCAGGGGGTTCACTCATGGGGTGTTTGTATTCCTCTTAGGCATATGTTGTATGGATTTATTATCAACTAGTCATTATTGTGGTATGAGTAGTCTGTTAGACAATCATGTTGATTTCCATAGCATTATTTACTTGTTCATGGATTTTTACTATTTTGGATTTGATATGCATGCTTTGGATTTTGATAAATAATGATAAAAATAATGCTTCAAATGGATATACCTAGTTGTGTTTTACAATTATTGGTAAAAGGGAAAAATTTAACATGACTTTGATAAAAATACATTACTTATTATAAATCCATGTTTTATTTTAAATTACTATACATTGATTATTCTTTGGATTCTTTTTATATAACACATGGGTTGGAACAAACTATTATTGTTAACTCACATGTTGTGCACTTCTTCTAAAGTGTGTAGACTTTTGTATGACATTAGATGCACTTAAAGTAAAGGAACCACATTGTAGTTGTGAGTTGTCTGGGATCTTGATTCAGGGTAGAAAGTGTTGAGATGTTGATAGTCTACCCACACTATCATATTGAGTTTTGGTTAGGTAGTCATTTTTGGTAGGACAAGTACATGGATAGTTATTATTCTGTTGGGATGTTTGGTTATTACATTTTTTATCCTGTTATGGAATATATTTATATATATCAATCATCTATTTTGTCTTCCATTTATGTGTACAAGTTCCATATTGTTTTTGATTCATGATGGGGGAAATTTCTCCCTCTAGTTTTTGTTTGATATCTAGGTGCTGGTCGCCAACCTTTGTGGATTGGACACTCCCTTCATTATCTGACAAGTCAGTTCATGTACCAGTTTGATAGGATATTTAGGTCGGTTTGTTATATAATGTGTAACACAGAGGTATCCACAATAATATATTCAATTAAGGATACGTTTTCTAGAAAACTATAGAACTGTTTTCATCATGAAATCATATGATGGGTTTTCAATGATGGAAAATATTGACTTTGACAACAGCACTACTCACACTTCTATAGAAATAATATGTGATTTTAATTTCATTTTACATTTCTAAATCCAATATATTTAATAATTATTATGGGAAAAAATTATTTCATTGAAATTTATGCACTACACAAAAGGATACATGTGTTGAATATAAAATGAGTCAAATTGAATAAATTTTTTAATGAAAATACCCACTTAGATCTTGGGTTTCAACTTTATAATAACTTCTTTAATGATATGGGATTAAATTGATTAATTAATATCTTCATTTAATTTGTTTCATTATGTAACATCCCAAATAGGTAATATATATACACCAATTAAAGTGAATTAGGTTCATAATACAAAACATGTCTCAAATAGTTGGATTTGTGATTTAAAACATGTACCTCTTTTCCAAAAATCCACAACCATATATTAACCTCATGTATGAAAAAATAGATTCATTCATCATAAAAATAGGACCCTTAATATTATCCATTTTCATTAACACTATTGATGAATAATCAATGCCTATAAGATTTCTACATATTTTTAAGATAAGTTATTTAAAGGATTGATTGTTTTTATTAGCTTCATACTATAAGATCCCATATTAATTCATCTTAAAAATATTATCATTATAAGATAATTATGTTTATTATTGAGGATTATTTAAAATAATTTATAAATTTTTAAATACATTTCATGAATGTTTTACTGTTTATCCTTGAAGATGAAATCATTAAAAAAAATTGTAATTATTTATGATTGATGTGTGATTTTAAAATTAATGAGTTTTATATTAATATAGAATTATAAGTACCAAAAATTTATAATTTTGTAATCAAATTATTATATTATACAAGTAATTATGTTCTCATATTCATTCAAGATATATTTGTCAAGAACCCCTCCCCAAAAAGTGTACCCCTCTTGGGATGGCAATGTGAAAAGGGATATAATGACCCCCGAGTCCTGCCTCCCGTAGGCCTCGAGTTGTAGACTAGTACCTAGGGTATAATAAACACACAAATGGGAGGAATTACCCTTTAAGAGAACACATGCAGAAGAGAGGGATAATATAGACACCAACCAACTCCAACTCATAACTGAAATATAAAAGAAACCCAAGTGCACATATGTAATGTCATGCAAAAGTAATACAATAGAAAACGGAAAAACTGCATGTACCCCAAAGAAAGTAAAATAGCAGCAACCACTAGCCCGAATAGCTCCTACAACCCCAAGCTAGTAGAAACCAGCATGATCTCCAAAGTTCTCCAAGTGACCTGAAAAAGAGTTTATATATACATAGGGTGGGTATAATAGTATACTCAGTAGGATCCTCCTCGAATCCTCTAGTGCAAAAGTAAAGAATTCATGCTAAAGCACAGTGAACAAAAAGTGAAAATAACTCATCACTTAAACAGGTATAATAAGTCCCCAAACTCACCATGGATTCTCTCACCAAGTAATGCATACAAGAATATATCATATAACAAAAAATAGCAAGGGTACCCTGCTACTAATTCCACATGGGCTTGCCGCTTTTCCCCAACATCGCACATCATGTGCATCTTTCTCCAAAAAGGCTTGCATGTAGACACTTTGGTGAATCACCACAACGTGAACCTCGTGCAACAAAACAACCACGTCCACAAAAGCAAAGTAACCAGGTAGTTTCTTGGGAGCCACCACAGCCTGCATAATGTGTATCATACATCAAGTATTATACCTCAAACCATTACAACCTATACACAGAGTAAGGATCCTCAAGCCATCACAACCCATACACGTTACACCTATAGTAGTCCATATGATACTATATACAGAATATATGTGTGTGAATAACCACAAGTTGTTACAGCCCTCTACACTCATATATGGGGAAAACTAAATGTTGTTCCTACCAGCACAAGTAACTACAAAGAGAAGAGATCGGGGCCAAATGGGGTAGTCAGCCATCCATCCTCCCACCAGAATACTGGGAAAAACACCCCCCATGTCTTAAAATCCTTAGGGTGTCTATTTCCCTTACTGAATGGGTGGATTAGCGTATATAAACACAAAACGTACATGATATATTATTTCTCACAACCACAATATTGGCATAACCTACTCTAAAACACAACTGCAGCTAACGTCTCTCAGACTCTGGGCTAATACTTCTAAGACTAGGTATCCTATACACATACAACCATTTATAGAGCTTTATTAGATTACTTTATTCCATTTTTATCAGTTACACTTTATGTTAATTAATTCTTTAAACCTTAATTAACCATGAATAATTCCACAATAAATTTTTTTAGCATCACACTCAAAGTCAACTATACATTCAAAATTACAACGTTGTCATTATGTTCCAACAACTCCATCCCCATGGGTTAACACCATTTATTCAATTATTCATTAAAGATTTACTTTCCCACATTCCTAGGAATTCTAGAAAAACATTCTATGCTACTAAATACAAGGGGGCTCAACATGGTGAGTAGATGTACTACCCGTCTAGTCATTGCCATGTATTGAAAGAGAATATACCCATCCTTCCCTGAGAAGCTAAACACAGAAAGCATGTGGCATACCCCATGTGTCTTTGCCTATTTCAGAAGAAGGGTAAGTAAGACTAGCTTCCATGAGAAGTGGGGAAATGTAAAGAAGATAAACAACCAAAAGAATCATCAAGCATCCAAAAATCACATCAATCCCATTCCATTATCCCTAGTATCCTCCCCAACACCCACATGCATAAACCGATGCATCTCTCCACTCTAGGCGTCATCTGCTGCCACAAACAAAAGCCTCCATGCCCCCACATATCACAACGACCATCCAAGATCACATCACTAAAAAAGAAGCAGAAAAACAAACACCACATCAATTGGGATCTTGGCCCTTTAATAAACAAGAGGGTATCTCCAAACCCTTTAAGGAATTATCAAAAAATCAGTTATTCAATCCATCTGGAATTAACAGATTTATTATTTTTAGGTTCTAAATTTGGGAAACCTAATCAGTAAGCTATCACAATTAAATAAACATTCTTAAGGTGCCAATTTTCTTTAAATTTAATTACAACAAGAACCAAATTCATTTACATGCCTCTTTATCTTTACACAAACATTTATCAATTAATCCCAATTTACATTAATTACATATTTCTATCAAGAACGAACAACTATGCAAAGAAATCCCAGATATCACACTATCTAGAAAAACAAGTGGCCATAATATATGATCAATATCAATTTATTTATCAAGTTAAAATACTTATTATGTCAATTCCATTATCATACAGTGGCATTATATATGCTAACGATATTGTTTCATGTAAAAGAAAAGAGAAGAACCGAATCCCCGACCTCAAACTGTTCTTGACATTCTTTATACACACAATAGGTCACGATTCTCCTCTCACGACAACTACATCCACTCGAGGATTCCAATGTATGACCGCACCAACCAAACCCCATTAAAAACCCCATTAGAAGAATTACGATTACATGTTATAATATGGAATGGAGAAACATTAGAATTTGATCCCAAAAGGAACGATGATAAGACATACCTTATATCGAAGATTGATCAATACAGCTTGGTTACATCAAAATAGAGTGGAACCAATCTGAGGAGTGAAGTTTGGTTGTGAAACTCTTACGGGATTGATTGAAAGGTTCTAGCATCTCACAGTCAATAACAAAGAGGAATAATTAAGGAGGAAGATATCTCGTCCCTTTAGAAGATTTAATGGAGCGGCATGTTAAGATACACTTGATTTCCCCTTAAAAGAGGATTGCATTAAACCACACGGTTTGACCATGTAAAAACATCTCGGGCCTTAGGAATAATTAATGTATGATTTATGGCCTTTTAATCAGTCTTAAGAGTCCTTAAAATAAGTCTTTAAATGTATTTTACATCAAAAGAAACGTCAAACGGGAGAAACTGTAGGAATCTGGAAACACTGTACACCTAATGTTACTATACACCTACCGTTACTGTACACCTAAAGTTAGTGGTTACTGATAGAGGTTACTGATAGACCTCACCATTCTAGAAGCACTGTACACCTACCGTTACTTTACACCTACTGTTAGAGGTTACCGATATACCTCACTATTCTGGAAACATTGTAAACCTACCATTACATTACACCTACCATTACTGTACACCAACCATTAGAGGTTACCGATCGAGGTTACCAATAGACCTCAACGTTCTGGAATCACTGTACACCTACCATTACTATACACCTATCGTTTCTGTACAACTACCGTTATAGGTTACTGATAGAGGTTACTGATATACCTCACCGTTCTGGAAACACTATACACCTACCGTTACTGTAAACCTACCATTATTGTAAACCTATCATTAGAGGTTAATGATAGAGGTTACCGATAGACCTCAATGTTCTGGAAACACTGTACACATACCATTACTATACACCTACCATTATTGTACACCTAACATTACTGTACACCTACCGTTAGAGGTTACTAATAGAGGTTACTGACAGACCTCACCATTCTGGAAACACTGTACTTCTACCATTACTGTACACCTACAGTTATTGTACAACTACCGTTAGAGGTTACTGACAGAGGTTACCGATTGACCTCACTGTTC
Organism: Viscum album; assembly: GCA_963277665.1. Lineage (NCBI taxonomy): Eukaryota > Viridiplantae > Streptophyta > Magnoliopsida > Santalales > Viscaceae > Viscum > Viscum album. The sequence continues at coordinate 401,360,868 of OY728130.1, forward strand.
TATAAACATTTTACACGTACCGTTATTGTACACCTACAGTTACAGTACAATTACCGTTACTGTAAACCTACTATTAAAGGTCGCTGATAGACCACACTGATAGAACTGTTCACTGAACCTCACCAATAGAATTGTTCAGAAAACCTCCCCAATAGAACTGTTTACTGAACCTCACCAATATAACATTGTTCACTGAACCTCACTGATAGAATATTTTTCACCTACCATTAGAGGTTAGTGATAGAAGTATTCACTGATGTAACTATTCCCAGAATTGGAAATTGGGAAAAGTGTTTGGGATAAGTCACCTTGACCACCCAGAAAACCTAAAAGGCTACATATTCACAATGTAATAGACCAGAGAGGTCTGAGCCATTACATCAGATACCTCTCAAAACAATCTCATCCTCGAGAATTCAAAACCAACCTAAAGAGAAAAAAACGAGGTCTAAACAACCACCCATCGAGATACGTCTCAAAATAGAGCAGCCAAAAAAGCAACAAATGAAATTCATCAATAAAACATGAAAGGTCTAACCATAAAGGTAACATCGTTACATGAAAAGAGTTAAACATCAAAAAAACTCTGGGTACTAAGCACGTATTTATGACCCACATTCCCAAGTACTCTCCTCCATGCCACCAAGTCACCACAAGACATGAACTAAGGGAATAGAACGCATGCTCAACACCTTCTCTTTACGGTCTTGGATCTCCATAGGTCGGTCCTCAAAGGTTGCATCTTCATCAACATCGATTTCTCCCCAATCGATGATGTGAGAGTCATCATGATGATAATGAAAGATCTATGATACATGGAAAACATCATGTGTCCCACTCATCTATGGGGGAAGTGCTACTCGATATGCCAGAACTCCAACATGAGCTAACACCTCAAAAGGCCCAAAAACTCGGGGAGAAAGCTTACTTCCATGACAAAAACTTTCACCAACCATGATGGGGAGTCACCTTCAGAAACACATGATCCCCAACATAAAACTCCAAGGGTCTCCTCCTTTGATCAGCATATGATTTTTTATGATCTTGCGCTGTCTTCATCCTCTCTTTAATCAATTGGACCATGTTTATTGTATTCTGCACTACTTATGGTCCGCGAATTGCTGACTCTCTGACCCCAGTCCAACACAACAGAGAATGGTAGGGCCAACCATACAAGGCATCAAACGGTGCCATACTGATGGGGGATTGAAAACTATTATTGTAATAGAACTCCACCAAGAGTATGCTCCTCAAACATGAACCTCCAAAATCAAGAACACAAGAGTGTAACATGTATTGAAGAGTCTGGATGGTTCACTCTGGCTGACCATCCGTTTGAGGATGAAAAGCAGTGCTAATGCATATTTGAGAACTGAAAGCCTGTTGTAGACCTCTCCACACCCTAGAGGTAAAACAAGGATCTCAATCCGAATTGAACTTCCTAGGGAATCCATGAAGTCCCACCACCTCGTCTAGATAATGCCTCCACAGAACATCCACTGATCTCAACTCCTTGATCTCTATGAAGTGGGAAAATTTTGTTAAACGATCCACTGCCACTCAAATAGCATCATGTCCTCCCAGAGCTCGAGGTAAACCAGTATCAAATTCCATTGAGATGTCCTCCCACTTCCAATGAGGAATCTCTAATGATTGGAGAAGACCACCAGGAACACATTGTTTGGCCTTCACCTTATGGCAGACTAAACATCAAGACACAAAATCCGCAACCGCACGCTTCAGCCTAGGCCACCAAAACTGACTCCCCAAGGATCAGTACATCTTTGTCACGCCCAGATGTATTCTAAAGGTTAATATGGAACTCTATATGAACTGTCTCGCACATCATCAGGGGAAGAATCTTTCTATGATACAACACTTGGTGTTGTTCATCCTCTGACCAACTATCAGGGGAATCACCACAAACAACTCGGTCTCTCCAGACCTCCACCTCTAGATCCCCCAACTTGGACTCTTCCACCTTCTGCATCAGAGATGACTGTACCATCATCTGAAAAATACATCCTCTACCCCCAAGTTATCCCATATCAAGATGTAATGCTGAATGTTCTTCCATTACACTCCAGCAATCACCATATTAATGCATAGCATCACTACATGACTTTCCGCTCAGCGCATCAGCTACAACATTCCCTTTACTAGGTGTATATGATATTTCGAAGTAATGTTCCTGTAAGAACTCCATCCACTGATGCTATCATATGTTCAATTCACACTGGGAGAAAACATACCTCAAACTCATACGATCGGTGAAAACCACAAAACACTCACCAATGAGGTAATGTCTCCACAACTTCATAAAAAACACCATGGATGCCAACTCAAGATCATGGGTATAATATTTGTGTTCCTCGGGACGTAACTGCCGAGACCAATATGAAACAACGGACCTCTGCTGCATGAGAACATAGCCTAACCTCAGATGTGAAGCATCTCTGAAAACATCAAACTAAACTCCCTTAGCTGGAATACAAAGGAATGGAGCACATACTAACTTCTACATTAGATACTCAAAATCTGCCTGAAACTGATCAGTCCATATGAATTCATGATTCTTCCTAGTCAAAGCTGTCAGAGGAGTCGCAACTCATGATAAATTGGCTACAAACCTCTTGTAGTAGCCTACGAGACCAAGGAAACTTCGCACCTCTAAAACTGTCTTGGGGGATGCCCAAGACACAACTGCTTCTATCTTCGATGGATCCACAGATAATCCCTGTTGGGAAACAACATTCCCCAAGAAATGGACTTCTCAAGCCCAAAACTCACACTACGACAACTTCCCAAACAGCTGATGATGATGAAGAACTCCAAAAATGGCTTGTAGATGCTCTGCATGCTCCTATTCAGATGTGGAGTACACAAGGATGTCGTCGATGAAAGCTACCTTGAAATTTTCCAGGAACTCACAGAACACAACATTATTCAATCCAATCAATATAGTTGGAGAATTCTTCATGCCAAACGACATTACAAAGAACTCATAATGCCCATGAAGACAATGGAATGCAGACTTCGAGATATCCTCATCCTTTACACACATCTGATGATATCCTGAACGCAAGTCGATATTTGAGAACCAAATTTCACCATTTAGTTGATCGAATAAATCATCAATCCATAGAAGAGGATAGAGATTCTTTATTGTCACTTTGTTTAGCGACGATAATTAACACACAACCACAAACTGATGTTGTCCTTCTTCATGAACAAAACTGGTGCACCCCACGGTGACACAATTGGCCAAAAAAATTGAACTCTAACAGACCATCAAGATGTATACATAGCTCTCGTAACTCATAAGGGTCCATCCTATATGGATACATAAAGATAGGAGACACTCCTAGTTGTAGCTCGATCCCAAACTTGATATCTCGTCGAGGGGATAATGTAACAACCTCTTCATTAAAGACATCAGGGTACTCATCCACATCCCTAGGAAACACCAACTGCAGATCCACTGAAGAACTCAGCATCATCTCATCCATCATGGATGATAAGGATGGAAGACGCCTGTGACCCATCCATGGATCTCACTCACAAAAAACACCATTGGGTCTCCATCTGCACCAATGAATACGACCATCTTTCTAAAGAAATCCATGATAGCCTGCACCGAATACAACCAATCCATGATGAGGATGACATCATATTGTTGTATTTGTAAATATAGGAGAACTACCCAAGAGCGGAGTTGCCCCAACACTAGATCACAGTCTCAAAATACTTAAAACAAGTCAGCTCGACCTCCAACTGGCATAGTCAACGCCAAGGGAACTAGAATCCTCTCTACCTCAATCCCCAAAGCCTGGACAAGGGTAGGTGATATGAAGGTGTGTGTCTCTCCTGAATCAAACAAGGCATACACCAAGGTATACAACTTAAAAAGGGTACCTCGAACGATGTCTAGCTCTCCTGGAGTTGGAAACGCTAGAGCATCAAGCTAATCACGACCTCCTCCATGACCTCTCTGACCCTGATGACAACCACCACCACGGTCACACTCTGCACTCTGAGGATGGGGAGCATCATGGGGTTATCCTCTCCCTAACCCATCTACCCTTTGCTGATCTAAATCTAGTGAAACTAGCAGCTACTGCCTTGGCTAGAACTCTGCCAATAGAGGAACCTTCAACGTAGCACCTGGTGCACAATGACTGCTTTGAAAGGTCGGGCACTCTCGCTGCTGATGAGCACGACCACCACAAGAAAAACAAGCACCTGATCCCTTGGCGTATTCCTGAGAGGTGTTTCCTCTGATGAATTGAGATGTGAAGGTTTGGGACCTACCCTCAACAGAACGATAACCTTTCTTCCCTGAAAAACGAGAACCCTAGACCACAACTCTACTTCACGAGGAATCATGATGATTCCCCTCCTGTTGTGATCTTTTCCTGGTCAAATTCATCTTGACAACCTCTTCTATTGCTATTACCTCAAGATATGTTTTCAGAATAAATGGGGTGACCTGGCACTGAATCTATGTATGCAAAGCCTACTCAAAATGTCATGCCCTAGCCTCCTCATATGGAAATAGGTCCGAAGAATATCATTAAAGGTTCCAGAAACGGATTCCAAACTCACGAACATCGGAGCTCCACTGTCGAAGGTTGAAAAGCTCCTGGTGACTGGATGCCTTCGCAATCAAACAAAGAAACTCGACTCAAAACTTGTCTCGGAATTCCTCCCATGAGATCTCTGACTCCTCATGATCCCCGAGGAATAAGCACCACCATTTCCTCGCTGCTCCCTGAAGCATAAAAGTCGATTGTTTTAAAAAATGTCTAAAACTTTTCCTCAAGATAATTTAATTATATTGAAATAAAAAAATGAATTTTATATTGTTAAAATAAAATTCAATCATTATGAAATAATGTTTTTAAAAATAATCATGAATAAATGAACTTTAGGGTGAATGTTGTTTGTGATTCCATGATATGTCATTTACCTAATACAACAGCTTCCCTTGTACTATATTATCCCACATTAATGTATTTCTACCAATAATTTTGGATACATTACACCTTTTAAAAAAGTTAGATATTAAATCCTAAGAGATTATTTAGGCTCCCATATTGGATCTTCCAGTTGGTTAATTATCTATAGGTCTTCATCCAATTGATTTGAATAAGTATGTGAAACATGATTTCTTGTGTATAGATTAATGAAAATTTACTCATTGCATAAAAATTCATTCTCTAACTATTTTCACAATGATGTGACCACATGAATCAGATTTGATATCTATTTATTCAAAAATGAAATATGGGAGTAATTGTGTACTTTAGAAATGATATGTGGCATGTAAATCGGTAAGCTGGAACTCTAGTTATTTAATGTATTTCAAATGGTCTACTGTACCTAAGACATAAGTTCCCCTTTTCAAAAAATCATTCTTCTCCATTAAATAATATAACATTCAATAATTCATTATCCCCAACATAAAGTATTATGTAATTCCTTTAATTATTATCACGACTCTATTTGCTTATTTGGCATGCATTAATATAGTCCTAAAAAATCTGTTAAAAATCATATCCTCCACAAGCTCAACGAAACTATAATCCTTTCTCCAACTTAATCCCAACAATATGGAGTAGGAAATCTCTTCGGAAAAAAATATTTATATAGTGATATCTAGATGATTTAGTGGAAGCTATTATTGAATGTATATTCCAAAAATTGTAGATACTTGTCCCACACACCGTTAAATTTAAAATAACATGATCATATCATGTGTTCTTTTGTATTGATAATCCTTTTAGACTACCCATCAATTTGGGTATGATAGTTGGTGATTAAATATATCGTATTTTCAAGATCCCAATAAAGAATATTCCATTATTATGAGGTGAACCAAGTGTCGTGATAAAATAATATTTATATTAGTTCCCAATGAATACCTATGATTTCATTGAAGGGTTTAATCTTCTCTTATCACTATGAAAAGATAATAATTAGTAATATGATCAACAGTGAAACATATAACATCATTATTCCTTAGATTCCTCTCGTGTCTAGCCACTAAGTCTATTATAAAATTATCCCAGATTCATATTGGTATAATAATATATAAAAATAAATTCCTTAGGATGTTTTCTTTCATCCTTTAAATAAATGAACACTATGTATCTGGACACATATCCCACTATTTCTTTCTTTATACCAAACCACAAGAATTGTTCTCTCAAATCCTAATATAACATTATATCACCATGGTGTATAGAGAAATATGAGTTATATGAATCATTTAGTAGTTACCTATCCCAAATTTCGACACTTCATGCTTATCAATAAAATATGGAAATTTATCGTCATTAATTTCTTTAATAATCATTTTTATTTTTCCATCATATAGACTATATCTTTTTAACTCTTTATTAATGATATTTTAGTAATTTATTATTTATATAATGATGAATCATATTTCCTAAAAATCACTATATCCTTCTTCACTATATATATGTATATTGGACCATTTTTAATCCTTTTAATGGATAGAACATGTCTATAGCTCATTCTCAATGCATTACCGACCTTGTTTTTATTCCCATGGTGTTTGTGTGGCGAGTAGTCATATTCGTCGACTAGTTCCTTCCATATTCAATTCCTTAATCATATATCCTTATGAAAAAACATATAATTCAAACTCCTATGATATATATATATATATATATATATTTTACTTATTTTAAATATATATTATTTCTCCATATTTTCAAAATATTGTTATGATTTCTATCTCATGGTTAATAGTTGATTGTTTTGTTAATGAATCTTATCTTTCTATGGTGCACAGGAAATGACATTGTCATTTTCATAAGGAAACAACGAATTCATTTCATTATTGAATGTCTATATATAAAACATTCTTCCACATATATTGGTATATTTTTTACGGATTCATTAAATACACTCATATCCTACCATAATAACATTCATCACATTCTTGTGACCATGGGAATTTAACCCTTTTACTTGTTAGCACTGTCGATTGGTTAGAAAACATGGTGAAATCATGAAATAATAATGTATATTATCCTCAAAACACTAGGATAAATCAATTCATTGATATTTTCATCATTTCAAAAATAAATTTATCTACAATTTTCTTCGATGGGTCGGTGTATATTCTATCCTTGGAGACAATATGTCTAAGAAAAGAATCGTTATTGAGAAAAAAATCAAGTTTACAATATTTCCCATATAATTAATTTTATTTAGGGTCCCCATAAATATTTTTAGTTGAATATTATATTCTTCATAGAACATGTTTTAAATCTAAATATCTGTAGTGAATATTAAAACACAATTATCAAGATAAACCTTGGATACCAACTGCTTTATATCATCCTTATTCACCCTTGGCTAATGATAACTATACCAATGGATGATCATTGAATACCACTATCCTCATTGATGTATAATTAATATTTTGTCAATTTGTGGAATGGTATGATTCATTATATTAGTGGTATTATTATCCGTATATTTAATGTACATTCTTAGTGACATATAATTTTTTCACAAAAAAAACAATGGATACCCATAATGATTCCCTTGGGAACATAAATACATTATCACACAATACCTGGAACTATTTCATCAAATCCACCACCCATAATAGTTTTATTCTATATGGTTATTTAGATATAGTCCTTGTATCATAAATTGGTGTAATGAAGAACTCAAATCCACACTCTAGTGGATTACTAGGTAATTCATAGGTAAAATCCTCAATGAATTTTTTTACCATTGGAACATCCTTTATACTTATGATATCTTTATTATCCACATATCATTCTTAATAATCCTCTCTTCCAAAAATTTCATTAAGGAGAGATACTATGGTATGATCTATACATAATTTAAATGTTAAATTTTCCCTTACGAATATATAATATTCTACTTCCCCTTAAACAATTATAAAATATTATATTGGAAATAATGTTTTTAATTATACATTTAAATCCAACTGATACCAAGGATCATATCAATGTCAACCATGAGAATAATCACCAAATATTCAAATAGAGAACGGTAGTGTATTATAATTGGAACTATATGACACATAATTTTTTAAATAATACTACTACATAGAATCCTAATTGATTAATCACAAACTAGTGTGATTAAGAAATTTATAGTGTTATTAGAAAATATGGAAAATATAACTGGTTTTATAGATCTATAATCAAATAAAAAATCAGTGAACCTTGAAATGATGGTCAAATTACCTTCCTCTAAATAATCATGATATATGAAATTATCTTTTTTATTAAAATATTCTTGGAATTTCTCCCTTGTCTTTTTCTAATGTATATTACCATGATGTCTAGAGAAGTGTTTCACATAATGTCCCCTCTCATAATAAGTAAATCACTAAATATCAAGAACATGCACCATTATTTTTAATTCATTATTTTGATGGCCTTTTTCTCTATAATGAAAAAACACATGATCCCATTTAGAAATAACATAGGGTTTTTTGTAACACCCCCTTATTTTATGAAATATGTTATTTGAAAATTTTAATTTATATTATAGATATTGTTACCTCAAAAACTATGTTTCATAAAACTATGATATAATATTTTTATTTTTATTCAAATAACACTATTGTAACCTAGTTATTAAACATTGTCGTAAGAATGGGAATAAAAAAATTATTAAAACTATGTTATAGTTTTTTATAAAACAAAAATATTTTAATAAATATGTACTTATGTTTTGGTAATTTCTCTATATGTTTTGAAAATACAATTTTCTCAAAAAATGGAATTGTTTGTGCCAAAATGTTGGAAGAAAAGAAAGAGGAGAAATAAGCCCCATGGCCGGCTTCGAAAAGACACTTAGTGGAGCCCACCAAGAAACGTGGTCGCCGGGAAGCAAAAGAGGTGGTACCCTCTGCGAATGCCCCTGACGTTCGCGAGACTATCGTGAGGCAAAGGAGGCGGTACCCTCCGTGAATTTCCTTAACGTTCGTGACTCACCACGAAGCCACCCAATCCCTCTTTGCGTCATGTAAGCTCTGATTCATGGTGCCTCTTACCTATAAATTCCAAGCTCCCCCTGAGTCTTGAGGACTGAAAATCCTAACTTTCAGCTTCTCAGCTCCCAAATCATAATGAACCCTTTGCTCTGTGAATCATGAGCTACGCGAGGCATTTATGCTTCATGAGATGCCTCCGCCTTGTCTCGTTTTGATCCCCTCTTCTGAGATGGAGGCCTTTCGCAAAGCCTAAGGGCCTTCACGATGGAAGGGGATACCCAAGGGGAACCAGTTTATCGTGATGCGTTTATACTTCGAAAAACACCCCCTCACATACATGTGATCTACATGCCAATGAAGAATCAATGTACTTCACGAAGAACCTTGCTTCATGACACTTTTCTTCGTGAGGTTCCTATGCTCTGTGAGATAGTGCTCCGCGAACACCTTTCCACTTTGTGATGCACCTCTCCCATGCACCTCCACCCCATGCTAAGGCTAAGGCACCCCATTTCGCGAAGCACACACCTTTTCTAGTGCCCTTCACCATGTAGAGAAACCCATCTCCACAAGGTCCCTGCCCATGGACTCCTCTGCTTGGAAATTCCTTTTCCCGTGCGGCCTTCCAGGTTTGTACGATGTGACTTCAATGTACCACGGATGATACCACCTGTAGCGCTGATTTTCCTAATGCTTCTTCGTATAGGAACACTAATGGATATTGCCTCTTCACAAAGACACTCTAATGTGGGCCCCTCAATGCTTCGCTCCGGGACCCCCCTTTACTACGACATTATCAGTACCTACCATCCCATAAGGAGCAGAGGGTACTGGTTGTGTAAGTCCTAGGGGTGCGGAGTAAACCCACCTTGTCCAAGCTGGAGGACGTTAAACTGTATAGTACCCTCATCCTCAACACATTACATTAAACTATGACATCTCCCCATTCCTCTCACACGGGGTTCCCCCACCATGGACTTTCTCCACGCCCATTGGTCTCCACAGGGGATGATATCCTCTTTCTTGGAGTGGTGTTTTTCCACAGGGAAGGGTAGACACCTTTTCATAATCCCGTAGCATTTCTTGTAGGAGGAAGAACCCCTACTCCTCTTCACGTCCTCGGTTCCAAGTCCAGCGGAGGGTGTGATAGGGAACCGGGCCTCCATCCTGGAGTAAGCCCCAATACCCCTCTCTCGTTGTGCTTTGTCGCCCTCGGGCCTCCATCCTGGAGTAATTCCCAGCACTATGGGCCACCCAACGCATAATCCACTCTTCATTTACCATAGACTCACCCTTCACGACGTGATTGTCAGGTCCCTGCGACCTCTTGTTTCTCACACTGATCATGACTCCCGTGGACTTAGAGTGAGCACAAACCATGACACACCTTGGGCCACCTCAGAGCGTGTGCCCCAAATACCCTTCGTCCTGCATGACGTTAAACTATAAACCTGAACAAAGTGGAATTTGATCCATGTCAAGGCATGGTACATAGGAAGCCTCCACGAGGTTCAATCCCAACACCCATCCGTCCAAGGTCCATCCCCATGCCGGTTCACCGACATCCATTCTGAACTACATGGTCTTTGATCCATGTCATGGGATGGTACTTAGGAAGCCTCCACGAGGATTAATCCCTCCATCCACATGGACCAATGTCCTTATTCACATCGGTTCTCTAACATGCCCCACGTCTCACATGACGTTAAACTGTATCCCAATCTAGTGGTAAGCCATTGTGAGCCCACCATCCAGTTGTTCTGACACCCCTTCACGTCAGTTAAACATACCCTTTTCCACTCGAACTACATGGACTTTGATCCATGCCAAGGCATGGTACATAGGAAGCCTCCTGAGGTTCAAGCCCATCACACATTAGACAAAGGTAATCATTCATGTCGGCTTACCTACATGAACCCATCTGAACTACATGGTCATTGATCTATGCTATGGCATGGTACGTAGGAAGCCTCACTAGGTTCAATCCCACCACCTGGTTGTTCTGATCTCTAACACGTCGGCTCACCATCACCTAGGCAGCATAGAGTGTAATCCCCACACATCCATTCTCGAACTACGGGGACTTTGATCCATTATAATGAAAGGAACGTAGGAAGTCTCTTCGGGGCTCAGGACCAAAACCATCATCCATCATAATTCTCACTCGGGCCGCCACATCCCGGTGATATCATGCCCCCTCATTCCTTTCCACATTACTCGGGAATCTGCCCACATGCTGGCCCCAATATCGGTGTTCCCTAAAGGGGGGTTATTCAATATAATCCACTCTAGAGAGTGTTTTGATCAGCCCGATCCATCTACGCTGGATGTTAAACTTGTGGCATACCCTATGATAAACATGGGAAACTGAGGAAAACCTCACATACATGCCTATGGAATTTGATACATAGTGATCGATGTGGGATTCCCCAGGTTTCCAGGCCATTGAGAAGCCCTATAATAAGGGATATAAGAATGACATGCCAATTCCCCTTTGTCCAGACACATCAGTGATGCCTCAACGTGACTACTCCCCCAACTGAAAGTTGATTCCCTAACATGACCCTTGGAATGTACTGAAATATGAAACGTAATTAACTAGTGTCCATGAAAATATAGCGTCGGGAAGAGTATCACGAACAATGTATTAAATCTATAAGGAAGACATGGACTAGGTGATGAGTTTTGAGGAGTAATCCACAGAAGGATGAACCAACATCCCATCATCCCGTTTTGATCAAGGAGAAAACTTCCCTGAACAAGGAGCGTATGCCACCCACCTTTGGAAAACGGGAATGTTGGGTATCAAAACTCGTGCTCATCCTAGTCAAGAATACGATTGTGTGTGCCCCGACGAAATTGTCGGAAATAGAAATGGTGAACACGCCGTGAAGATATTCTCAATGATATGAAGAATAGTAGCACTCGAGACATCAGTAGATTGACATGTCACCAGATTTGGATATCTGGCACCGGGTACCGCCAAGAAAATAGCGATCCTGGCATGAAACTCACCAGAAGTTGGGGTAGTTGAAATGTTTGAAATCTCGGTCTGCAACAATGTCAGCATGGATCCCTCTTACAAACCATGGAATACGGAATGACATTGGGGCATTGGGTGTCGATTTCGTTTTCTGCCAGTACTAATGAGATGATCTCCCTGCCTTCAAGAGACCAGTAACTGCATTCAGGACCCAATCACCTCCTGCCCACCGACGTAGGGTAAGGGGGAATCTCAATGCGGCTACCCTGCGCGGTTCTGCCTCTACTGTGACGGACATGACTGACGTGACTTCTGGGCACCCATGGCCCCTCTACCCATCGGAGATTATCCAATTGAGAGTAATCAATAACCCTGTACATAGGTACGAGGAGGAGGTGTTCTTCCCTACGAGGGACATGGCCCACTTGGATTTAGTGGTGTCTGCTCCTCGCCGTCAACGCCACCCCCAAGGGCCATGCAGGGAGCCACTGCTCCCCACTCCAACCTTCAATCATTTTAGGGGCATCTTCCCAGAACGCCTCGATGACTCCATACCCGACGCTGATTAGGTACTGGATTTTTGGGCCCGCCCGACTAGAGTTCCATCCCAAGGGTTCCCGGTGAGGGCCACCACTAGGTCGTGCTAGTGCCGCCACCTGGTTCCCCGAGTTGAAGAGTAGGTGGACTTCCTACCTACACCAATTGTACCATCCCTACTAACTTGAAGCCATCATCGGGAACAGGTCGAGGACGACGCCCATCATGGGGCATCAACGTCAGTAGCTACTATGGACCGAGCCACTGCAGAGGTGCATCATCAACACCCTGCATACACTGAGCAGGGGAAGCTATATGACCGACCCGAATCGCGGCTCCAACCACCCCACAGGTAGGTTGGGTCGACTCTCCTGGTTGCAGGCACAGGCAGTGGACATTGCGGACTAACCCACAACAATGCCACCCACTACGGGGGCCCTCCCGGTGCAACCACCATTGAGGACGTGGGCCTTTCCCGTTCCCAAGTCCAGCTCGGAGGTATCCACCATGCCACCTTCGACCCGAATGTGGTCCTTCCCCATGGTAGAAACACCTCATATGGGAGCCTCTCTCGCACTCATTACAATGGATACAGAGCTGCCCCTTCTGCCATAGACCACCGGGGTTGGGGCGTTGCATATCCAGTAAATCTACGATGTGTGGACCCACCTCATGTCCATGTATCAGCTGATGAAGGTCCTATTAGTCCTATCAACCAGAGGGGTGGAGATCAAATTCACTTCACAATCACCCAACACTGAGGTCCTACCCGTGTTCGGTCTGATCAGTACGGGGATCTTCCTTACACTAACATCACCAAGGGAACCAGGCATGAAGGTCCTACCCGTACTACCATCAGTTCTAGCAGGGGTCCCAGCCATACCAGAATCTAGCATGGAGTTCCTCCCCGTATCCCTTTTGTCATCTTCCCCAGTGCTCCTCGCGCCATGGCCTACTCATGTGGATGTACTCCCTGCCCCAACACTAGTACGGCCGAAGGACTTTCTCAAGCCTGGAATTTTCCCTTCCCTAAAGAGCCATCCCAGGGAAGGAAGGTGGGTCATCGCATTCGTAAGAAGAATACTGAAAAGCTTTAGACTAAGATCAAACAGGTCTGTTTCTAGGATTCTGAAGTAGATCACGACCTAGTGGTGGAACCCTCCCCTCGGTCCTCTGTATCAAGGACCGGGGCAGGAACAAGGTGTATCAGCCTCATCCTTCCAGAGTGTGAAGTCTGCCAGATTCCCGCCTATCTTCGTAGGTACATCTAGGAGGAGGAAATTTTGGGAGTCCTATAGGTTCTGATCGTGCAGTCACCACCATCGTCACTATGAGCGCCCTCTACCTCAGCCAAAAACCATGGAGAGCTATTTTGTGTACCAATGGTGGTTGAGCAACAACATGACCCATTGCTGGAAACCATGATCCATGCACCAGAAGTTGTGGTTGTCAGCCCGTCGTACCGTGACATTGTGGTTAGATCACCGCAGTCCTCGGAGGATGGCCCGGAATTCGGCGGCTAGTCGGATCGTTCCCCGTATTCTCCGCCGCCCAACTTACTATCTCAGCGGTCCACCTCAGTACCACTACCAGTTCCTCAGCCTCCTCTGGTTGACGAGTTGGGAAATACGGGGCCAGATCCTGAATTTGAACTAAGGATCTTATGGAACATTCTTACTGCGGATCACTTCCCAAAGAAGTTCTAGCCGATGGCAGCATCGAACTTCTATGCGCTAGAATCCCTCACCCCAGTGGAATTCGAGTTCTTCCACCAAACCCTATGGGCGACACAAATTCATCTTCGTTATCATCAGGTGGTGTACCCCAAGAGCCAAGTTCACTTTGAGGAAATCAATGTGCAATGTCGTCTGGTCGATTTGGTCGCACTCCCCATGGCCTAGCGTCTTGAGTCACCAGGTCTCCAGAGGATCCTTAAAAAAATTCATTTAGAGTTTTAGGGTACTCCACAAAATCATCAGGGAAGCTACCCCCATGTGCAAGTCCCTGGATGGGGAAAGTACGTTGCCCTTCTCTTCATCCCTATTAGACGGCAGCCCGACTCGATATGCGATATTGAGGACATGCCCCCAGGAAGGGTCGTGGTCCATATGGACGATGATGTGGACAAGGAGGATGACCTATAATTTCTTGATGGAGACTTACCCCTTGAGGATGTTCCACCATTGTTGGATGCATCAGGGAGGATTACTTTCCAGTAGAAGAACCTTCTAGGTCTCCCTGCGCCCACCGAGTCGTTGGTACTCAGTCATAATGCCGATAAGGTTAAAGACCATGTTAGAGCTGTCAAGCACTATGACCCATCCTCCTTAGTGCAGAAGATAGAGGAAGACCTCGAGAAGGCAACGTTGTGCTAGCAACTTGCAGAGAAAAAGAGGTTGGTCGACGAACTCCTGACTGAACGCACCAAAGAGCGACGACCCGTCTATGCCAATCCTAGGCCGGGGCAGCAGGAGTAGGAACAACTCCCCCCTGAATATATGCCTCCAGGAATCCCTGATCATACCGCTCTCGCAGACATGGTTGAAGCCATAACTCACGGCAAGAGTGCGCAATATGTCTCACCAAACCGTCCCGAACGGCGCAGCAATCTGAGGAATCCAGCCCGGGTGCCCCCAACTGCCCCACAAGACATTCCACCAGTCTCTCCATGAGCCTCTGAACCCATATAACATTTCTAAGAGCCTAACAACGCACTCATGGTTAGGGATACCCGTCAAAACAGGGACCCCCACTCGAACGATCCAATGGCGGCACTCATCGCCCGCCTCGAGGCGTTGGAGACGCGGTAGGTGGCAGTCCCACCAGATGGAAAGCCATATCCAGCATGGGTGAATTATATGCCTGCACCACCAGGTTTTGAAAATACCACTTTCTCTCCCTTTAATGGGATAGGGGACCTGCCGCAACACATGTCCCACCTTTCCTCTAGGTGTGGCCCTCTGTTGGGGACTCTACACAACTACAAATACGGCTTTTATCAGCACTAAAAATGTCCTTTATCAATGCTAGAAAAATAGTTGATAAAGTCAGTGAAGATAAAGGGGGATCCCATTTATTAGTGCTCTGAAAAGCATTGATAAAGACCCCTTTTATCAGCGCTGAAAAAAGCGCTGATAAACAGGTTCTTTATCAGCGCTTTGTTTTAGCGCTGATAAAAGACCCCTATATTAGCGCTTACTTTATCAGTGCTTTTGTTTTAGCACTAATAAAGGACCCCTTTTATCAGCGATTTTTTAAAAGCACTGATAAAAGTTAAAAAAATTAACAAATATTAAAAAAAGTAAAAAAAATTAAAAAAAATACTACCAACTGGGGAGGATTTTATAGCGATTGACCCCCCCCCCTTTTACAGCACTTTTCTCCCCCTATAGAGTGCCCCACACACCCCCTTCACCCTTTAACAACGCTTGCTGCTACATTCCCCTATGCGCGCGCGCCCTTTCCTCCACCAGGATTTGAACTTTAGACCTCCCCCACGCGCGCCTAATCCTTTACCACTACTCTATTTTGATTTGTCTTCGGGTTCATGATATCTATATATATATATATATATATTTAGTTACATTTATTCATATATTAATATATATTTATATTAATATATATATATAGTTATATTATAATATATATATAGATATATTATAATATATGTATATATATACAGTTATATTATAATTTATATATAGTTATATTATAATCTATATATATAGTTATATTAGTATATATATATAGTTATGTTAATATATATATATAGTTATGTTAATATATATATTTATAGTGATATTAATATATATATTTATAGTAATACTAATATATATGTACTTATATTAATATATATATAGTTATTAGATTAATATATATATATAGTTATATTAATATATATATATATATAGTTAGATTAATATATATATATAGTTAGATTAATATATAGGTATACAAATATTTATATATTTTTATTTTAAATAAAATGGATGTTATTTATTATCTATATAAAGCTAATATATTTTAAGAAGCCATTTTCACTAAATATCTTATATATTAAGTATATTAAGTGTAAATGTACATTTATAATTATCTAAAATATATTTAAAAATTATATATTATATTTATATATCAATATAACCATATTTATATATTAATATATTAATATATTTTACAAAAAAAAAATTTAAGTCGACCCTTTATCAGCGCTTTTATAAAAAGCATTGATAAAGCCCCCGCCCCCATATCAGCACTACTAAACAAGAAATGATAAAGGGTGTCCCTTGATCAGTGATTTTTCATTAGCACTGATAAAGGGGGGGTGCTGTGAAAAACGTTTTTTGGGGTAGTGCCAGTACAACAGAAATCTGCCAACCTCCAGTGTTTTGTGTAGACATAGGAAGGCCCTACGTTTGTCTTGTAGAGGCAGCTCCCCATTGGATCAGTGACCAGATGGGAGGATCTTCGCCGGAAATTCCTATACCAGTTCAGCTCCACCACACGAAAGACCAGCATCCCAGACCTCTTCATATGCAAGAAAATGCCCGATGACCGGGTCGCGGACTTCATGGCCCGGTGGAAGGGGCTCACATTCTCCCTTGACATGCCACTGACTCATGAGTAATTACTGACGATGTGCATGGATAATGTCAAAACAGAACTGGTTCCTTCCCTGATCACTCAAAACAACCCCGGTGGGTTCGGAGACTTCTCATATAAAGCCCAGCGCCTTGAGGACGCTCTGCAACAGGCTAGTCAGGCATGTCCGCTGCCCCCAGTGATCCCAGCAAAGAGGACTTCCAGAGCCGAGCTCACCGCGGTGGCCCAAATATAAACCCCCAAGAATCTATAATTGCTTCCAGTAGTGTCGGCTTTGCAACACCCCAGAGTCCCTCCACCTCAGGCACAACCTCCTTCCCAGCAGCGACCGCATCGGAATCGGCAGGTTCCCCCACGTAATGCGCCACCGCCGCCTAGGCGAGATAATCAGGCTCTGCCACTTCAGCAGGCTCTACCATACCCATGTCAGGGCCCGACTCCTAGATCCACATATATAGAGAAAAGACACCAGAATTACTCGTTCACCGAGGATCAGGTCCCCGGTTACATCCGTAGTTCCCTAGATTAGGGGATTATGCGCTTACCTAAGTGCAGAAGGCTGGCATAGGCGAATCTCACTGATCACCCCAACTACTGCCCCTATAATCGGATTCTAGGGCACACCTTCAAGTAGTGCTATGTTTTTAAAGACTGGCTACAAGGCCAGGTCGATAACAACATAGTTAGGCTAGGCCCGGCCCTGACACTGGCGGTTGGTGTCATTGTGAGGTCAGAAAACAGTAGCGACGACGAAGGTGAGTGGCAGCGGGTTCCCTACCGCGGATCCCAGAATTACGATGACTGGATGGCTTGTAAAACAGTCAATCGTGCCCATGGTATTATTCATGCACACTTGAATTAGCCAGAGCCTTCAGAAGCTACGACTAGCGCCTCTGTGTCATCATCTCAACAGACCTCTTCCCAGAAGAGAAAGCATTGGCGGTGCAAGAAGAAGGAGCACACTCCACCAATGTCATCATCATCACGCAGTCTCGCTGACTTTATGCCACCTGATATGGGGATCACATTTAGAATCCACCCTGTGGTGAATGATTCGTCAAGTGAAAGTCAAGGGTATTCTTTTTTTAATACAGTGGAGTTGGTAAATCCCTATATGACTCTCGACAAGCTAGAATGCCAGGCAAACCTCCCCAATGTCCCCATCCAACGCCAGTGTCTGCAGAACCATGACCACATGGGTCGTCAAGGCACGTCAGCTAGTTCTTTCAGCTAGGTCGTGCATTCCACTGAGACCAGACAGTATGCCCAATGCAGAGCTCAGCACACGCAACCTCCTCATCCGGTGTCCTCAGACCCACCTCCACCACCGTTCGTGCTACTAGATTAGGCTGAGCTTCCTCATCTATACCACATCTGATCTCTCCCTACTACAAGACGATTTCATTTGACTGGTCCTCATCCAGAAGCTACTCTCCAGGCCTCAACTAGTGTGCAACAGGACGTGCCAAGAACTAGCCAGTCGGCGGTCCAGTCGGTGGGGCCTTTCGTTCCTCCAATCGCAAAGCGGCCTCCAGAAAGCAGAAGCTCGCGCTTGGTGCAGAAGTATGATTTCCTCAAGAACCTTGCCAACATCCCTGTGAGGATTTATATTCTTGAGGCTCTTCTCCTATCGTCAGACATGCGTGATGCGCTTGCCGATGCCCTAAGGAGCCCCCTCCAGTTTGAGACGGAGGTAGCAGCTATAGAATTCTTCCACGCTGAGGCAATTGGGAATGTCAAATTCCAGGAAGTTATCTTGTTCTCTAGTGAAGACGAAGACCCTCCCATACAAAGGATCATTCATCCACTATACATCACTGGCCAGTTCAATGGTGTGTAAGTCTATTATTGTCTTGTTGACACGGGATCTGGGATTAACCTAATCCTAAATCGAACACTGCAGAAGCTGGGGTTGTCTGAGGATGATTTAACTCCTTCCAACCTAAGAATCTAGGGATACAACAGGACTGAGGAGTCCCCGGCCAGTAATATCAATTTGAAGACCCAATTCGGTGGCCTAGTTTCCAGTACCGAATTCATGGTGGTCTCCCAGGACACTGCGTACAACGCATTGATGGACATGCCATGGCTCCACCTGCATGCATCAGTCCCTTAATCGTATCACCAATGCCTCAAATAATCCCTCAATGGTTGAGTAGGCATGCTCTAAGGAGATGAATCTCCTTTTTCCTCCTGTGAATCTCATTATCTGTGTGTTGAATATTACAAGAGTAAGGATAAGTATATTCTGTCAAGTGAGGTTGAACCCGCCCCAGTCACAAGTTATCTCTGGGCAGGTCTGGATTATGCCTATGTTTTCTCAATCCATCGACTAGAGGCAAAGACCCCCGAAATGGGTCATTTTTTTGTTGTTTCGGGTACCAGAGGAAGGCATATTCCCAGGTCCAAGAGCCAGTGAAAAATCACCTCATACACCTACACCAACTAGGCTCGGGTGATCCCAGAACCTCCTACCCCTATACGGAATCGGGATGTCTTCCCCATGGCAACGACAATATGTCATACGTGCCTATTTCACTGGGATAGGATTAAACAGATCAAGACAACACACCACTATTTCTTTGACATCATCAAGCGTGGCCCTCTAGGCCGAAGACCAGAAGGGATTAGACCAACTGCCTTCAGGGGCATTGTCTCAGTGGCGCGTGAATCTCTTGATGTGATGACCACTGCCGCTCAAGCTATAACCAGCCTCCCATCAATGTCTGGTGGCTCAGAAGTGACTCCCCCTGTGGAAGATCCCTCCACAATTAGAGAAGAGGATCTAGAGGATGCCCCCTCTTCTTGTTAAGAATGTTTCTCTACCACGGTCGATTAACTAGTACAGGTGAAACTTGGTAGCAAGGTAGACCTGAGACCCACAAAGATCAGTGATTCCATGTCCCTCGAGAAACAGCATTGGTACGAGAACTTCCTTAGACCACACTATGATGTGTTCGCCTGGAGTTATGGTAATATTCCAAAACTAGATCCCTAGGTAGTCGTCCACTGCCTTGGTCTCCTGAAAAACCATCGCGGGTTCATGCTGCCTCCCAGAAGATGCACCCTTCTCACGGTGCAATGGTTGAGGCTGAGGTTGACAATCTCATTAGATCCAACTTCATCAGATAATTCCAGTACCCCAAGTGGCTAGCCATCATTGTTCCAGTTAGGAAAAATAATGGGGAAATCAGCGTCTGTATCGTATTCCGCAATCTCAACTTCCACTATCTGAAGGATGATTTTCCCCTTCGAGTGACAGAATTGTTGATTGATGATACGGCCGGGTTACAAGCCCTCTCCTTCATGGATGGGTACTCTGGATATAACCAAATCCGAATGGCCCCCAAATACAAGGATTCCACCGCTTTCAGGGCCCCCAAGGTACTCTCTATTACTAGTTTATGCCATTAGTCCTGAAAATATAGGTGCCACCTATGAGCGGGACACGCATCGCATATTAAAGATGATCCTGGGAACATTGGTGGAGTGCTATGTGGACGATCTAGTGGTCAAATCTCGCCAGTGCTAGGACCATCTCAGAGACCTTGAGAAAGTGTTCAGTTTCCTCTGTTCCCGCCACCTAAAGATGAACCCGTTGAAGTGTTCCTTCAGGGTCACTACTGGGAATTTTCTTCAGTTTTTGTCAGGTACCGAGGCATCGTGATCGACCCTGAGAAGATCAAGGCCATCAGACAGATGCCTCCCCTAAGCAATATTTGAGAGAATCGAGGTTTTAATGGATACTTATCCTACATACGCTGATTCATCGTGAACCTAGCCGGCTAGTGTAAGCCCTTTTATCAGCTCATGAAGAAGGGCACCACCTATGTGTGGGATGAAGAGTGTCAGACCGCATTCGAGGAAGTCAATCAGTATCTGCTCCAGCTTCCAGTCCGCATGCCACACGTCCCTAGGAAGCTACTAATTCTCTATGTTGCTGACCTAGATTGGTATCTCGGTGCACTTCTCGCCTAGAAGAATAATGAAGGGACCAGGAATAGCTTCTACTATCTCAGCCTCATACTCCTCGATACAGAGACTAGATACTCCCCTATCGAGGAGAGCTGCCTTGCGCTCGTATTTTCTATATAGAATTTTCCACATTACCTGCAGCACCACAAGGTACAGTTGGTATCTCAGGTAGACCCACTAAATTACATCCTGAACCGTCCAATGCTGGATGTATAACTAGTGCGGTGGGTGGTAATTCTCTAGAAGTTTGACATTAGGTTCGTTCCCTAGAAGGTTATCAAGGGGCAGGCATTGGCAGACATTATAGCTACCCATACAACCTCCATGGATCAATCCCTAGGACTTGTTTTTATTGATGAGGCAATCCTCTAAGTCAACCACGTCATCCCGTATTGGAAAATTCACTTCGACGGTGCCTCTCAGAGTCCCACCGGTAGAAGGCTGAACGATCCTATGCTCAACAGAGTGGGACTGGGTATTGTCTTCATCATGGCAGCACAATCCGTTCTTCCATACTCATTCCTATTATCAAAAGGTTGCACCAACAATGAGGTAGATTATTAGGCTCTCATCACTGGCCTCGAGCCATCCCTTAAGATCTATGTGCCCCATTTTCATGTGAAAGTGGATTCCGAACTAGTCATCAAGTAAGTAAATGGCAACTATGTTGTCAGGAAGCCAGAGCTGATGCCATTTTTGGAGTGGACCCTCCATCTAATAGCCAAGTTCCCTTCTCGACCGGAGGTTACCCATGTCCCTTGACACCAAATAGTCGAGTGGAAGATTTGGCCGGCATAGCTGCATCACTTACAGAACCCGAGAAAGATGATATATTTATAAATGTAGCACACCGTAGAGTCATTGCTCCCGTCGCCCCAGAGGATTACAATGACCCGCGAGTAAGCCATCTTTACCACCGGATCCTCCATGGCAGGAGCCCCATGTTCTTCAGATGCAATGGTCGGAACATCTCTCGACTGGAGAGAACCTTTTGTTGAGTATCTCCAAAATGGTTGCCTCCCATCTGATCGGGCTGAGCGTGAGAGAATCTGACACCGTGTGCTATAGTTTACCCTCTAGAGTGGTCCCATACTTGATCAAATCCTCTACAAGAACAGTTTTTATGGTTTTATCTTCTGTTTCATTCAAGGTTTTAGGATTTATCAGGTCATTTAAGAGGTTCATGCCAGTTCTTGTGTTTCCCACCAGGCTGGGCCAAAGCTGTCCCATCAGATCCAGAGACTATGGTACTTTTGGCCCTCTATGATCCACGAATGTATCGAGTTCTCCAAGAGATTTCACGTGTGCCAAGTGCATGATAATTTCCTACATCGGCCTCTAGAACTACTCCACTCCACCAAGTACTCTAGGCCATTTGTGATTTGGGGACTCGATGTCGTGGGACCCTATCCATCGGCGACAGCTTACCAGTGCAGGTTTATCTTGACCGCTACAGATTTCTTTTCCATGTGGGAAGAATAAGTCCCACTCAAGGAAATCAATGCTCGATCCATTGTCTATTTTTGTGATCTCTATCATCATCTACCGATTTAGAGTCCCTCACGCAGTCCTCACCGATAACAGCACCAACTTCCGAGTATATGAGCTAAAGAAACTGTACGCCATTTACAAAATTCGCTCCAACTATACATCCCTCTATCATGTGCAAGAAAAAAGGCAGATTGAGTCATTCCACAAAACCCTCTATAAAATTTTGTAGAACATGGTTTTCCAAAACAAGAAGAGTTGTCCGGACAAGCTCCCCAATGCCCTCTGGGCTTATCGGACGATGATTCGAAATTCCACCTAGGTGACCCCATACTCCCTGGTGTATGGGGATGATGACATTCTACCCATCGAGATCCATATGCCATCGTTACACACTACATTCTATGATCATCAGGTTCCTGGTAAGGTGGCTGAAATCCTTCTAGCTGATTTGGAACCACTCGACGAGTGTAGGCTAAGTACCCTGCACAATCTGTAAAGGCATCAAAATAAGATATATAGAGCCTTCAATAATAATTTTTTCCTCCTCTCTTTCTTACACGGAGACCTGGTATTGGCCCTCCAAGCGCCAATGATCCCCAGTAGGAAACCACCCAAGTTGGAGCCCAAATGGGAAGGACCTTACATAATTCATAAGGTTTACCCCAATGGAGCATACTCTTTGGTGACCATGGATGGTGAGCGCATAACTCCTCTCTCTAATGAAAAGTTCATCATGAAATACTTTTTCGGAGCCCTACGGTCTGACATGACCTTAAACTGTACGGTCTGGGACGACCTTAAACTGTACGGTCCGGTACGACCTTAAACTGTACGGTCCTGCATGAACTTAAACTAAACAATCATGCATGACTTTAAACTGTACATCGTCCTGCATGACATTAAACTACATTTTTAGAACTACGTGGGGCTTGATTCCCATCCTCATGGGATACGTAGGAATGCTCAGACGCTTCGCTTTGAGCCCGACCCCAAACTATTCTCTTTGACTATCCCCCTGGTTATAGTTTTCTCAGAGTATCCTTGCATGATATGGTGTAACCTTATTTAGCCCCACTCATACAAGAATTATAAGGGTCGCACCTTATTCCCTCTCCTGTTATTATATCCTCCCATTTCTTCACCACACGACATTAAACTTTATGGCCTTCCAAAAAAACATGGGTCTTGATTACCATGTTTATGGGATATGTAGGAACACCCAGATATTTCGCCCGTTGGCCCAACCCAAATGACATAAACTTCCACCTGGGGTAAGATATATGGTGAGGGTGCACTTTTACCCCAATTTGTGTTGATCTAACCTCTATCAGACCGTACGTCCTTCTCCCTAGAGATGTTTTCCTCTTTGAGATATGGATACCGATATGCTTCAGCTGCTCCTTGACTGGGATTCTGTCACCTTCCCTATCCGGAAGGGCCCCTGAATGGTATGAGTGCTAGGCCTAAGGGCTCCCTCTTACTACTTCGGGCCAACAATCTCAAGGATGTCGAGAAAAAAATTGATACAAATCATGTGTTTCGAATATAGTCAGTGGTCGATGCTCATTTGTTGCTCCTGACACTATGTTTCGAACATGGTCAACAGCTATCTGGGATCTTTAGGTCTACCCCATGGCGTCCCAAACATTGAGTGTAGTGGTTCATTCCATCTCGTTGTATCTCCATGTGATGAACTTCCTTCGGGTGATTCCAACCCTCAGGCCCCTTGGACTTTTCATGCCCCAACCCAGGTTCTCTCTTATGGGATTGTACGATATGGTGTGGGATTATGTCCTCTTTCACTTCGGGATGCTTGTTGTGTCGTATACATCCCCAGATGAGATACCGTACCCCGACCCTCATCCTCACTACAAGACGTTAAACTGCGAGCTGGTCATGCCTTCTTGACTGAGGCCCAGCATCAGGCCCCTTGGCCTTTTCGGGCCCCTGACCCAACTCTCTCATGGGATTATGTAGTGTGGTATGGGATTATGTCCTCCTTCATGTCAGGTTATTCTCCGTGCCGTACACCTCACTTTTTGCGGAGTTCTACTCCCCTCCTCATGTTCACTACAAGACATTAAACTGCAAGGTGGTTAGGCCTTCTTGACTAAGGCCCCATGGCCTTCTTGGGCCCCCGGACCTCGTCCTCACTACAAGACTTTAAACTATGAGCTGGTCAGGCCTTCCTTACCGAGGCCTAGCCTCAGGCCCCTTGGCCTTTTCCGGCCCCTGGCCCAACTCTCTCATTGGATTGTGCAGTGTGGTGTGGGATTATTTCCTCATTCATGTCAGGTTACTCTCCACACTATACACTTCTTCATTAGGGTATCCTAACCCCGGGTATCTTCAAGAACTATGTGTGGCTTGATTCCCATCCTTATGGGATATGTAGGACCACCCGAATGTCTAGACTTCGGGTCCAGGACCATCTCTATGAAATCTCCATTTCACCTAGGCCCCTTGGCCTACCCTCTCCTTCCTAGAAACCTTAGTCAAACCTATTCGACGGTTCACCAGTGTACTTAAGGGTACTCTGGTATAGTACCTGGATTGTTGTAATCTTCTTTAACATGCTTCCACCCGCTTTTCAGGCTTTGGGTTCTCTTCATTAGGGATTCCATCACCTTTCACACCCGAAGGGACCCCCGAGTGGCCTGGATGATAGGCCTAATGGCTCTCCTACTATTACAGGCCAATGCCCCCGAAGGTCACAGACAACAAATCGATACAAATCTCACGTTGTGAATATGCTCAACGGTTGATGCTCATATGTTGTTCACATCTCAGGCTAACGCGATATGAATGTTGTATTTATGACACGGACAACACTTATCCTCCATCACCACTCCATTAAGACCAAAATGTCGGTTACAAAATTAACATATTTCTCAACATCATCATGTCCAAGTAGAACTTAGAAACTCTTGGTACTATTCCTCAGTGCACATCTATGCGTTAGGAGGACCAGATCTGTGATAGGGGCTCCGCACCGATTTCCCTTTGGTGTGTGTTCCATGTGTTGAAATAGGCATCTTCCACCCTTGTTTCCCACACAATGTTTGACTCACGTGGGCTTAGGGATTGGTTCGAGGTCTTCGCTTACATGGAAGGTTTACACCCCTCCAGGGTCCGAGCTCTATGACCATAAATTAAGATCTCTTCAGAACTACGTGCGACCTACATTCCCATCCTTGAGGGATACATAGGAATGCGCATACCTCTTATCATTGGATCCATTCTGAGTTTTTCTAATTTTCATTTTTTGTCCCACCTTCTGGACATTGACTACAGAAATACGTGTTGTGGTACGTGATTATTTCTTCATTCACATCAGGTTTGCAATAGCCGCACCACACACACCCCGTTCTAAAAAATAGCCATCATTTTTCCTATCCCTCTTTAACCACATGACAATAAAAATAATCCTCCAAAACTATGTGTGGCTTGATTCCCTTTCTTATGGGATACGTAGGACCACATACACGTCTTGTTTTCAGGTTCATTCCAGCTAGGAGCTAGTTTCTCTGGCCCCTTTCGCTTTCACCCATATTTGGGGCCCTTGGCCCAAGGATCTCCTCTCAGAATTTCATACGGTGTGATGTGGGATCATGCCCCATTCATGTTGGTTATGTTTCATTTCACTGTACACATTCCCCGCCTTGCATCGTCTCTTCTACGTCTGCACTGCGTGACGTTAAAATGCATGTTGGGTCCCGCCACATGACCCTAATCTGTGATATTGTCATCCTGGCCACACGATGAAAAACGGTACTGCATTTTGATAACCTCATTGTAGAAGACTTCATGTTGGGTATTGGTCAAACACCATGCCATTTGTCAAAGCCTACTACGGCTTGATTCTTATGGAGATGCCACGGCCTGTTACCCTAGGCTTATTGCTTCAAAAAAACCACTCTCCTTGACAGACAAATAAGATTTATCAAATACCACTTCTTTTGGTGCGTGGAACACGTCCACACACCTCTTTTATCCCTGACACAAGTACCTCACCATGACCCATTTTCAAGAACTACATGTAGCTTGATCCCCATCCTCATGGGGTACATAGGAACGCCTCTGCACTTTGACATAGGCCCAGCTCAACTCTCTTTTTTGGTCCCATGACCTAAAACATCTCCATGGAATAGGTGGTGGTCGGAACTCCTGATTCCAGTTCATGTTAGGTTATTTGTAATTAATCACTCGTGTTTCTTACCGCCTATGGTCCGATCTCTATGACCCTAAACTAAGATCTACCTATTTGAAGGGACTCTATTCCATCTATCTAATATGTCTTGTTTTCATATTTAGATGTCTTTGACAAAGAGCCTAATGTGTGGAATTTTGATAAGTACATTCCCCTCGGTCCATGTCCAAGCTTTGTGGGATCGCTATTTGGATCCTCATCGTCTTCCATGTCCAAAAGGAACATTGAACAACATGTATTCTAGGCCTAAGTTCATTCCATGGATGTTAGTCCAAAGGGCTCTCCCGTCGTTTCGGGCCAACGCCCCTAAGGATCTCGGGCGACATTTGTGACTAGTCCCGTGTTTCAAACATGTTCAACGGTAAACCTTAAATTGTATGTACTCGTTCCTGGATAACGTGATATGGATACTACATTTATTCCACGGTTAACGGTTATCCTCCATTGTCACGCCACCATCATTGTGGTCCAGATTTCGAGCTTCATGATTCACACTTTTCCACACTCTCATGTTCATGTTTTATTCCGAAATACTGGGCTCTATCTCTTCATGCATCTAGGTGCGCTTCATGGATGAGTTATCATAATTGGGCCAGTATTTACCGAGCGTCCCTTCATCCCAACATGCTCTTTCCTATGTCGAAAAATTACCACCTTTATTTCTCGTTTTCCACACCGAGCACGACTCATGTGGGCTTAATAGTTTTGGTAGGATGTGTACCAATGCGGTCAGGCTTCTCATCGTCCCTCCTGACATTAAACATCACTTATAGAACTATGTATGGATTGATTCCTATCCTCATGGGGTACGTAGGAATGCCCGACCACTTTGCATTGGGCCCTGCCTAATTCTCACCCTTGGTCCCCTGACATGAAGAGTTTCCTTCGGGGATACGTGGTGTGATTTGGACTCCAAGTCCTCATTCACGTCGATTTTTTAACTACCGCACCACATGATCCCTGGGATCTTCCCTTTCACTCCACGTCCTATCGTATGATGTAAAACTTCAGGATTCCATATTTCCCCAATGCATGACACTAAACTGATGTTCTACCCTAAACAAGTTCAGGATTCCCCATGTTGATCATGGGATGCACCAGAGCCTCTGCCAGAGAGGATTTCACCTGTCAGTGCTGGTCTATGACTACATTGTGCTTCCAGAACTATATACAGCTTGATATCCATCCTCATGGGATACATAGGGACACCCAAGAATTTCACCTCAGGTTCAGCCCCAAGATTCGTAAGATCCTGTTCATCCCCATTTTTTGCACATGTCCTAACCCCTCATGAGGGACCATGTAACTGGAACTATACCCTGAAAAATTATGGGATGCCCCAAGATAACATTGGGAAGCGACGAATCCCTTGCTAGAGAGGTCATGTCTGAATGAAGGAAGGATCCATGATCAAACCAATGCGCACATCCATTGTGCTTCTGCTACGATGGAGTAATTTCAAGAGTGTTGGATTATGTTCGAACAAACCCTCACTCCACATTCCACACTTTTTGTAACCCTTATTCACAGCCTCATCCTCTTTCATGTCTAGACGGACCCATAACAGTATGGATTCTTGGACAATAGCCCGCCTACTATCCTAGGCCAACATTTCAGAAGACTAATGGATAGAATATTGGGTCAGGCCCCATGTTTTGAGCATGGTCAACGGTCTTCCCTCATCTGCTATACCCATTTCATGCTAACACAATAAGAACACTATGTTTCGAACATGGTAACAATTATCCTTTATTGTCACACCACCCCCATAGCATTCCAGATTTTTGGGTATCGTGATTCACACCATCTACGTCCCTATGTTCGGACTAATCCCAACACCCCTAGCGTTACCCCATTTTTGTACCAGATCTAATCAGAAGAACGGATCTTCAATTGTTATGAGGTCCTAATCCTCCGATCGGTCCTCTCCCAAGTCTTCCCAGAAAATACAGATTGGTTACTTAAACCCCTAGTACCTAAAGCAAGGTCTACGCATTATATTCAGATGGAATAGCATGGTTTCTCACATTGGGCTCAACCCGTGTGAGCTTAGGGACTGACCAATGGACATTTTGTGAATATAATAGGCGCGTATGAAGCCAACCTATATAACTAAACTCATGCATGCTATGACATCAAATAAATCAAAACACGAATGTGATTTTGAGAGTTTGTGATCCTTAAAACACTCGAGGGTTTATCCCTCCCATGGATGGGTTGACCCCGTCAAGGGAGAGTTGCAGTTCCGCCACCCTTCGACTTGTGGTATCCAGGAGTTACTGAATGTAGTTCAATTCATTCTCATCCCCAACAACGATGGGGCATAGTTCATTAGACTCATTTCATGCCCACTCTATGTCAGTCTGGATGATGTCCATTTCTTTAGAATATTTCCTCACATGCTCTTCTGCCTCTGCTAGCTGGGCCTTCAATCACATGATCAGCTCTGATTGTTCGATAAGAGAGGTTGAGTGCTCATCTACCCAGATCTGTAGCAGTTGGACTTCATATTCATCCTCCTGGTGTTTCTTTATGTTTGTAACCTTCCTCTACTGCCAGCCCACGCTGAGGCCACGATCATACTCCCAGATCATCTCTACCATGAGATCTTGGATGAGCAAATGAGGACGCTGGGCATCCACTCCCCCAGTGCATAGATCGCGCAACCGTGAGCAATGTCTGCCCATCTCGTCCAGCCATAATTCCTATGGGGTATTTTAGATAAAGTGCACGATTAGCATCCATGATCGGTGGTGGACTATATCATTGTTCTCTTCATCAGAGGCCATCACATCCCAGTTTGCATAGTTGGAAGGCTCGTATGCGGGATACGCCCTTAGAAAATCATCAGTAGGATATGTGCCTAACATTGGATTAGGTTCGGCATCTGGTGTTGGATCATGTGTGGTGGGACTTGGGTCGACCGATCGATCCTCATCATCAGACCCCACCTCAATGACCTCAGGCACGACCCCGCTGGTGGTCCTGCCAATAGTAGGGAGCACTACAGCTCGGGTGGGATGGGTAACTATCTCCAAGATTACTGGAATGCCCCTGGGAGGGGCGCTGCCAGAAATCTCGACTAACCTTGCTGAAGCGGACCATGCCAGTTGAAGAAAATTACGTGATAGAGAAGGGCAGGGATGTCAGTTGGCACGATCAGCATGTGGCAACAATGAATTAAATGGAGTGGACATACAGAGATTGAACTCCTGGTGCTTCTACTGAGTTTATATTGATGGGACATCGAATCATGGCCCTCCGTATATTGTCAGATGGTCCGTAGATTCTGGAGGAGCCACCTAGGATGTCATAGCCCTACCAGACACAGAACTGGGCTCGGCCACAGGTGCGGGTTCCGAGGGTCCTGCATCATCACCCGCTGAGGGGCGAGAACAAGGTCTATGCACAAGGTCCTCCTGCATGGTTCAGTTGTTGGTGAGAAATATATAATGACCTGATAGCAGACCCCATAGAAAGAAACATGGGATGTTACCTCGAGAGCCTCTGTAAAATCGTCGAGACCCGGGTCTTGATCGCTAACTTCGCCTTCCTCCAACAGGCTCCTTCCACCAGCCCCATACCCCCCATGAGGATTCTTCTGTTTCTTCCGATAGGGGGAAGCACTCTCTTAGATCGATGGCCGATAGATATGGGGGATCCTTCCAATCTAGTAGTACCTTCACCTGGTCTGTCATTGGATGCAGGGCACCCCTGGAATGTACAAAGTCCTCCAGCTCATCCAGATATTACTCTACCTCTGTCTGAGACACTAAGAAAACGGTCTGGACAAGGCCTATACCTGGTAGGTCCATCACAAGACGGTTTAGGTGTTTCCACATCTTAGGCGGGCTGAGGAATTGCTGGTTGACATCCCAGATGTCCCAGGCCTCTGGGAAAACAGGATCCTCTGGAATGTCGATATGGTGCAACCACTTCCTTGGGACCTAAGTGGATATCCTGTGGAATCCCCTCGGTGGCCACCCCTCTAAATGGCTCTACTCTCCTAGGACCACCGGGTCCACTGCCACTATTGGATCTTCCACCACTGCCTCACCCTCAGCTAGTGCAGGATGCGCCGCCATGGCAGCCCCGCCACCATGTGAGGCCCATGTTGCCTTCCGACCCTGACCTTGAGAGAGAGGAGGCCCTCCATCTCTAGCTCAAACCGTTGGCTTCTTCAGCATTTCCCTCAGATAAGCTACCTCCCAGCTTATGGCATAATCCTTCACCATTGCAAAGGTAGAAGTAGGAAGAGGCAATGCATTTCTCATTTTCCCATCTTCCCGTGTGAACAAGAGCCACAATTTCCTCGACACACATGGGTGCTCCTCGTGGCGCACCTCCTAGTAGACCTATGGGTTCAGCCGCTGTAGGCACCCGAATTGCCTTGCGAAGAAGTGTGGGGTGTATAGCTCGTAAAGAGGCTCAGGGTCCACACGTTCCACCAAGACTCTACCTCGGAAGTCCATGAGATAGGAATGATGATCTTCCATCCCCTGACCGTCGTTGGTGAGTACCCCCGTCGTCAATGGAAATGGGTGGAAATTAAACTCGTCTACCTTCCACACCTGGTTCAGTACAAACGGTGCGATTAATATGGCTGGAAATCTACCGGTAGCATTCAGAATGGATGGGCGAAAGTTTGACCTCGAAGGCAAGATGGGGTTCGGATATTCATAAACCCCCCTTATGTGCGCAGCGACCCACCTATACAGAAGGTGGAAGGGCCCGTATATCCTTGGTGGCCTCTTGCCCTTACTAACATGCCGTAGCATCTTGTACAACCTGGAAAGAATTAGAATCCCCAGATTGGCCCGCCCTCTTATGGCCTGCAGGGATTCCATGATGAATGAGCTGATCCACTCCCCCATGTTAGTATCCCTCACTAGTAGGATCCAGCCACAGATAAGGGTCCTGACAAACACCTCCAGTCTGACTATCGGCTGCGGTTCGGTATTGACACTGAAACCACAGGTCTTCCATTGGATGTCCTCCAAGAACCGCCAATATTATTTCTCCTAGCCCCATTGATCCCCCTCAGGTCAATTTCGAGGCCTCTAGGGAAACTCATGATCCTTCGGGAAGTTCAGGAACTGCTTGAACCACTTCTTGAAGTGAACAACCCTCACTGCTTATTTATCTTCTCCGGGGACCAGCCCCATCACTGCCAGCGCCAGTGGCAGCATCTGATATGGATCCTCCCACACACTCATGACAGGGAGTAACTCATCATACATAGCCCCCATGATCTGGACCCCATAAATATGACTGAAATCCCACAAACTAATGCCAACCTCCCCATAGTGCAGGTGAAAAGTGTTGGTCCTAGACGACCATCTGCTCAACAGATCAGGCGTCAGCTATTTCAGTTGATATATGTGGAATTGCGAGGCACAAGACACCTCATACAAACCCACTCTACTCATATCTGCTCCAAACCCCTCGCATGAGGCACCTACTCAATAGGCACATGCTTAATGGTTTGTGATGTTTCCCCCCTGGCGCATATACCACTCATCGGACCACCCCTTCTTTGAATCCCTCGAGGCTGCCTTCATTATTGTGTGGTACATGGGATGGGAAGTCTCTGGCTAAAATGGGTTCCCATCAACATTTTTTAGATGATTTTTCAGGCAGTTGGAAGTGAAAGGTGTGATGTCCTCCCACGCATGACAATAAGTCGCCCTGAACCATTGGCGATGGCACGACATGCTCCTGAACAAGTAAGTCGGTTCGTCCCTACTCGCCTCAGGAATGAATAATTCATCCCTCAGCCAGAAGCCATACAAGGGAAACCTCTTGTACAACATATATTTCTTTTGGCTTTTTTATAGTAGCTTTGTCAAAGAATTATGGTCTGAGTGGCTACGGACCAACTCTCCTAGGCCGAGACGATTTTCCATTTCATCACTCCGGGCGGAGTCGGCAAGCACCCCCAGTGCAGCTTCTTGATGGGCCATTAGGTTTCATAACTCAAAAAAATTTAGGGTGGGTCGCGAAGCCTATTCGCAAATCTCGTTCACGAAGACGAATCGTGGAGCCTGACCTCGACTTTCAAGTGCACGTTTGCTTGGCGCTATCAGAGAGTCAGAGACTCGCGGTTCGCCGCGAAGATCGATTCGTAGAGAGCAGGCATGAAGTATGTGGGTATTTATGAATAGAGAGTGAAAAAGGACAAAATTATGGAGTAGTTAAAGGAAAAAAGAGATGTATGGAACCCTTTTTATAGGAGGCAGATTACAGTGCTTTGCGGCGCATCCAGTCCTCATGGAGCTTTGTGGCGCACCCGGCCCGCATGGGCCCCTGTCCGCCTCGCGCACCTTCTTTGCGAGTGAGCACCGCGAACGGCTGATCATTTTGGATATTTCCCTCAGACATTGACCATTGAACCCTTCACAGATCCTATTCTAATGGGAGGAATTTTTTGGTGCCAAAATGTTTGATGAAATGAAAGAAGATAAAAAGGCCCCACGTCCGGCTTCACAAAGCCACTTCGCGGAGCCCACCAAGCAACGCGGCAGCCGTGATGCAAAGGAGGCATTACCCTCCATGAACACCCATGACATTCGTGAGCCTTCCGCGAAGCAAAGGAGGATGTACCCTCTATGAATGCCCCTAACATTCGTGAGACCGTCAGGAAGCAATGGTGGCAGTACCCTCTACGAATGCCCCTGACGCTCGCACCCCGCCACGAAGCAACCATATCCCTCTTCACGCCTCGTAAGCTCTGCTTCGTGTCACCTCTTGCTTATAAATACTGAGATCCCCATGAGTCCTATGGATAGAGAATACGACAATTCAGATTATTATATCCCAAATCATGAAGCACCCTTTTCTCAGCGAATCATGAGCTATGTGAGATATTGTTTCTTCACAAGATTC
Source organism: Viscum album (assembly GCA_963277665.1). Classification (NCBI taxonomy): domain Eukaryota; kingdom Viridiplantae; phylum Streptophyta; class Magnoliopsida; order Santalales; family Viscaceae; genus Viscum; species Viscum album. Next base: position 401,394,561 of record OY728130.1, read on the forward strand.
CTCTACTTGTCTCTTCTTGATCCCCTCTTCCGAGAGGGATTCCTTTTGTGAAACCTAAGGGCCTTCACAAAGGAAGGGGATCCCCAAGGGGACCCGGGTTGTCGTGGAGTGTTTATGCTTCACGAAACAGCCCTCACATACATGTGATACACATGCCTAGGTAGGATCAGTGTACTTCATGAAACACCTTGCTTCACAACACTTCTCTTCACGAGGTGTCTGTGCTCCGCGAGGAAGTGCTCCGCGAACACCTTTCCACTTTGTGAAGCACCTCCCATGTGCACCTCCACCCCATGCTAAGGCTTAAGCACCCCATTTTGTGATGCACACCTCTTCACAAGTTCCCTTCATCATGTAGAACAACCGAGCTCCACAAATCCCCTACCCATGGACTCCTCTTCTTGGAAAATCCTTTTCCTGTGCGGCCCTCTAGGTTTGCATGATGTGACAGCAAGTCTCCCCGATGATACTTCCTGTAGCGCTACTTTGCGTAATTGTTCTTCGTATAGGCATGCTAACAGCTATTGCTTCTTTTCATAGACAAGATAACATGGGCCCCTCGTTGCTTCGCTCCACGACCCCCCTTTAACACAGCATTTCCGGTGCCTTCCCTCACACAAGGATCAGAGGGTACTGGTTATGTAAGTCCTAGGGGTGCGGAGTAAACCCTCCTCGTCTGAGCTGTAGGATGTTAAACTGCCAAGTACCCTCATCCTCAACACATGACGTTAAACTGTGACATCGCCCCATGCCTCTCATGCGAGGTGCCTCCACCTTGGACATTCTCCATGCCCCTTGGTCTCCACAGGGGATGATATATTCCTTCTAGGAGTGGAATTTGCCCATGGGAAAGGGAATCCACCTTGGTATAATCCCCTAACTTTTCTTATAGGAGGTGAAACACCTGCTCCTCCTCACTTCCTCGGTGTCAAGTCCAGCGGAGGGTGTGATAGGGAATCGGGCCTCCATCCTGATGTAAGTCCCAATCCCCCTCTCCCGCTGCACTTTGTCACCCTCGGGCCTCCATCCTCGAGTATGTCGCAGCACCATGGGCCACCCAACAAGTAACCCCTCTTTGTTTCCCATGGATGCACCCTGTGTGATGTGATCATCAGGACCTCGTGACCTCTTGTTTCTCACACCGAGCATGACTCCTGTGGGTTTAGAGTGAGCACCGACCATGACATACCTTGGGTCACCTTAGAGAGTGATCCCCAAATGCCCTTTGTTCTGCATGACTTTAAAATATACAACTGAACTACATGGACTTTGATTCATTTCAATGCATGGTATGTAGGAATCCTCCATGAGGTTCAAGCCCAACACCCATCGGACCAAGGTCCATCCTCGCGTCGGTTCACCAGCATCCATTATGAACTATGTGGTTTTTGATCCATGTCAAGGCATGGTTTGTAGGAATCCTCCACGAGGTTCAAGCCCACCATCGAAATGGTCCACGGTCCTTATTCATGTCAGTTCTCCGACAAACCCCCGTCCCGCATGATGTTAAAATGTATCCCAATCCAGTGGTAAGCCTATGTGATCCCACCATCTAGTTGTTCTGTAAAGACCTGTACAATTCAAGTGAAAAAAATTTCTTAATTTTCTTTGAGATTTTACAAGAGCGCAGTTTCTAACGGAGCCTGATTCTGAGGCCCGGTGAGTCCGGAATCAATTTCTGAAGTTAATCTCGGGTACGTTCAGTGAACAAATGAGCATTGTTTTCTATTATTTTAACCGGTACTCGGAATTGAAATCTGAGGGCACCGATGGAATCGAAGTGCCAATAATTGCTTAAGAAGACCCCATTTCTGGAGTTGCGTTTTCTCAGGATGGGTTGTTTAAATAAAGTGAGGGATAATAATATAATTGTTTTAAAATTATATTTTCTTTTCATGTAAAGTTGATTAAGTGTTGTGTCAAAACACGTTTCCTCTCCCTTATGTGCTTATAACCTATGTAAGGGAGTTAGGGGTGGGACCCACTTGTTGATAACTACCTTTGAGAGGATTAAGGTGGGGTGGGGCCCACACGATCCCCACCGTTTCTTTACTAATTAAGTAACGCACCTGCACCCGCCTATTAAACGAAGTCAACTCTTGCGTTTAAACTTTTCAATAAACGTCTCTATTAATTGGGCAGTTTTAAACCCCTAAATTAATTGATTGTTTCTTTTCTATTTGAATTTCATGCATTGGTTTGTGTGTAAATAAAATAATACACCACTTATTTTATTTAGTTGGTCTTGTTGCGTTGAGAGGATTTTGGGAGAAAGGCTAAGGGGCTTGAAGTTCTTCTTCTTCGATGAAGAACGCGAAGAACACAAAAACGCAAAGAACACCGACCTCTGACGAAGGTCGACAAGTACGCTGAATCCTCAGAGATCGACTACGCGATGCTGTATACCGCGACGCCAACGACGTTCCTTCCGTGACGCTTTCTTCTGTGACAATCCTGCTCTTCTGCAATGATCCTCTTCTCCCGCGACGGTTAATTTCTCGACGAACTCTAGTTCGATGACAATGTTGAGGTAGGGGTTAATTTTTTTTTGTGTAAGTCTATATTCCCGTGGTTTCTTCCTTTCAAAACAAAGAACTCAGATCAACTCATCCTCAAGTTGATCCGAGAATGATTTCTTTTGCGGGTTGGGAATATTAAATTGCGGGAAAAAATGTTTGGGTTGTTTTCTTTTGTTCGTGAAAAATACTTGTTGTTCTTCTTCTTTATGGCTGCTTGATACCAACATAACGGGAGGAGGTCAGACCGCATGAACATGACCGAATCTCCTTCCCCTTTTTTGTTTTCATTCTTTGCGGCACGAACAAAGGCCTCATGGTGCATTGGCACCGCGCGGACACGAGAAAGAACGCGGCGAAGAAGCGTGGCGCCGTCGCGCCGCGCCGTGGAGGCCGAACGAAACCTCGGCCGTAGTCGGGGCCGCGGTGGCGATTCGAAGACTCCACTGGTTGAACGTTGAGGGAAGATTGACGGGCGATGAAAAACGAGGCTACAAGGTAATTTTGGAGCCTCTACAGTGAAGGTCGTGTCCCGGGAGGACCATTGGAGAAGGCGGTGAGCAAAACGGACCACCAGAGCGCATCCAGTGGTCCGCGTAAAATACTACCGGCGTGCCTCACCGGCACGACGGTGCCCGGTGCGCCGCCGGGGAGTGCCGCGGTGGCGGCAGGCCGCTAGTCTCGTGACCACGCAGGACCAAAAAGGTGGGACGCGATGCTCATTCGCGTCTGGTGGCAAGGGGCAGCCCCACGCGGGGCCACGGTTAGCGAAGAATGCGGCGGGCAGCGCCCCCCCCCCCCCCCCCCCGCGTCTCAACGCTCGGCAGGTTCGGCCGAGCCTCCTGGCCGGTGCACCAGCGCGTCGCGCGGCCAGACCAGACCGCCAGGCTGGGCCGCACCCAAGTCAGGCCATGCCGTGCCAGCTGGGACGGGCCATGCCCAAGCGGGCCGGACCCAGACCCAGTTCGGGCCTACCCAGGGGGTCTCGGGCCGGGTCAGCCCGGACCCAAAACCCCCACTTCCAGACCTCTTTTGGTGTTTTGCCCATAACATGGGATGCGGACCTCCGATCATCACACCGTTGGTTGCATAGCGATCCTTGGATTGAGGCGACCATTTTGGTATATTACACTCAAGGATTCGGAAAACTTTGAGTACGGCCGGGTTGGTTCGGATACGAAACCAACTGGGCCTTTGGAGCGAAAATGCTTATATCTTGAGCTTCGGGCGTCTGATTGATGTTCCTTTGACATTGTTGGATTCCTTTTTGGTGAGACGGAACTTTTGGCATACTTCTACTGAGTTTTGGTTGCAGTTGGACCGTGGTCGGGTTAGATTGTACCTGAAATCCAACCGGGCCCCTGGAACGGAAAAGCTTATAACTTTCAGATTGGACGTCTGTTTGACGAACCGTCAGCGGTGTTGGTGATCACGTGGAGAAACAGTCCCTATGAGTATACCCTATGGGAGTTCGGGGTATAGTTGAGATATGGATGGGTTGGTTCGCACACAAAACCAACTGGGCCATGGGGACGAAAAGGCTAATAACTCACAGACCAGGCGTCTGATTGACGCGCCGTCTATTGCGTTGAGACCCCTATGACGAGGCGGTCCTTTGAGATTCTTCTTCGTGGGACTTTGATATACTTGGAGTATCGACCTGTATCTCGTGGAGCAGACCCTCCCGGATACGAGCGTTTGGAGTATGGAGACCGTGTAGCCGGCTGAGACCTGACGACTGCTTGACCAAATCGACTTGGAGTGAGTCGACTAGCCCAATAGATGGAGAACTACATTGTTTGGGTGCAGACCCATGGCAGATGGAGCACTACTGTGTGACAGTGCAGACCCACGGTACTCGTCCGGAGAGTACCTCTGCATGCTATTAGGGGGTGTGCACTACTGTGTTTGGGTGGCATACCCCGGCGGGGAGCACTACTGTGCTTGGGTGGCTGGACTGTGGTACTCGACAGGAGGAGTGCCGCAGCAGTCTTTGGTTAGTGAGGAGTACCTCAGAGTCATGACCGAACCACTATACACTCCAGAGACGAGGCTCTTCAGTAGTTACAGTTTCGATAATGAAAATCCTGGATTGAGCTGAGACTATGACCTTTGTGTTTACCTCATGATTGAGATGGGTCATTTGATAACTTAGGTATATGTATGGTCATATACCTGGGTAGTGGTTATCTATGGATTTCATAATCTTTGTGTTTCCTCATGATTGAGATGGGTTACTTGGTAACTTAGGTGTATGTATGGGCATATTCCTAAGTAGAGGTTATCTGTTGAGATCTTCTTTGTTGTTATCCTTGTTGGTTTTAGAGAGAACTTGAGGGTCTCGGGGTCCCTACTGAGTATTGTTATACTCACCCCTACACGGGCTATGCCCGCACCTCGTTGTATTGGTTATAGATGACGTGCAATACTGACGGAGGCCGAGTGTTCGAGGACTGGACGGTACCCGGAGGTGGACCACACGATGAGTCAGTATCCGGAGGTGGACTTCACGACGAGATGACACTTGGAGGAGGTAGACAGGCAAGAGCATTTTGGAGGCTATTTGTACCTACCCTTCAGGTAGGATCCGTGGTGGATGATCCAGGAGCTGAGCTATCTGTACCTACGCTTCAGGTAGGATCCGTAGTGGATGATCAAGGAGCCGCACAATCTGTGCCAACCTTTCAGGTAGTATCTGAGGAGGACAACCCATGAGATGCTTCCTTTCTTCTAGCTTTTTGTCTTTTTCTGTTGTACTTTCGTTCAGTTGTAGCTATACTTTCAGTTGGGTTTGTATTCTGGCCCATTTAATTTTCAGCACTTTCTTTTGTACTTAGTGTTTTACTTCCACTTGTACTCTGTGGTGTTTTGTTTACTTTTATAAAAGAAATTCCTTCCCAGTTATCGGGATTTATGCCTTTGGTGCTAGTCGCCAGCTCCTGGCCTATGGAAGGCAGGCTTGGGGTAGTCACGGCACGGGCCCCGAGGACGGGTCGTGACAAATTGGTATCAAAGGAGGCGGTTCTACCGTAGAACTTATAACTCTGATATTTTTTTTCTTTCTGTGAAGAAATAGTCTTAAGGGTACTGAGTGTGGTTTTCATTTCAGGGAGTCCAGTGTTGCTGCGGGCGGCCGACGTATCCATACACCAGGACCCCGACAACTGATTTCCGACTTTGTGAACGAAAACACGGATTGCATGTGTGTTTCGAGAAGTTTTTAAAAGTAATCTCAAACCAGGTCAGCTCACCAGATATAAATCATTTGACCGTGTCATGTATGCTTCTTTTAGGATGCCTTTTCATGGATGACCAGCTAGAGCCCAGAGGGATGTGCGTACTGACAGTCTTCCGAGCGATGAGGATTCGGTACAGGGCCCTCTTGTAGTAGAGGCACCAGCAGAGGCACCAGCGGTACTACCATATGTTGGGTCACCGATGCCACCAGCCCCAGAAGTAGGTGATTCACACAACTTGAGCGTGCTGCACGAGATCCAGTGCCAGAGGCCACCTAGGTTCCGGGGAGAGACGATCCCGCATGCAGCTGAGGATTGGATGGAGGCTGTAGTGAGAGTATTCAGGCTAGTGGGGATGCCAGTAGACTTCATGGTGATCTTTGCTGCCAGCCTTCTTCAGGCAGTAGCAGACAGGTGGTGGAGCCTCTTGTTCCAGTTTTTCAACGGGATGCCCTTCACATGGGAAGACTTCGAGACCTTCTTCAGGGTGGAGTTTGTTCCAGTAGCTCTACACCCCGACCGTGTACAGGTGATGCTGCCTTTGCTGCGTGTTTTTCGATCTGTAGCCGAGTCATCTGTGGGTAGTAGATAGATGATGCAGAGGTCCAAGTTGACCAGATCCAGCCGTACGAGAAGCAGGAAGTGTTATAAATGTGGCAAGAAGGGTCACCTGGCACGTGACTATCTGACCCCCCGCACATTCGATCCGCAGGCATTGGAGGAGCCACTGAGGCAGAAGCAGCGGTGGGTGCTTGAGCAACAGTCTGACAGTGGACAAGGAAGTAGAGCTCCGGGAGCAGGTGGACAGGAGCAGAACTAGTGGATACGTCCCATGTACATCTACTTACGTTTTTTATTGTATTCACGTCTTTGTACTATGAGCTACAATAATAAAAAGACACTTATCTTTGTGATGTTTTCTTTCTTGTACTTTTTTTTGGTTGATACTGAGTGGTCCCGGTTAAGACTTTTGACTTGACATTCACATTCGAGATTTCTACTGGAGGACACCCAGTGACCTCAAACTGATGCCGACAGTGTGACTCGACCCTTGGAGGCGAGAGTGACAGTTGGATCTCCTGGTAGTAACGTTGAGGCCTTACAACGTCATCCATGGCATGAATACATCAATCATTTCAGGATTGACTATATTAGGCAATGGGAGTGGTTCATCCAGGTCATGAGACCGAGTTTCTCTTTTCGGTAAATGAGAAATCCTAGCAGCTCTTTCAGATCGTAGGCAAAGAAGTTACAGGTCATCCAGGAGCGGATGAAGACTGCACAGTGCAGTAAGAAACAGGAAACCGACGCCAGTCTTAGAGACTCGAGCATGTTAAATGTTTCAAGAAGAGGAAGCTTTAAGGAGAGATGATTCTGCGAAGCAGCAGACATGGAGGTAGAGCAAGGAGAGCATCATGAGGTGGTGTACATTTTAACATGCTACAACCACCCGCCTTAGTTATCCCCGCGAGGCTCAGGGAGCTGGAGGGCGGAGGAAGAGTGCAGCTGCATGTAGTCAAGGAGTGTGACCCAATGGCTGTAAGAATGATTCAAGGGATAGTCTGTGTCCACTACTAGCTATCGTAGTAACAGAAGTAGATATGAATCATTCCTTCCTTCAACGAATCTTGTCCCAGACCTAGATTTCTGGTAACCATGGACTTGGCCCTCACGTCTGGAGATACCTTGGGAGAAGACTCGATAATCACACATACACCGACGGTATGGTCAGACCCTCGAGGCGAGAGTTTCGGATGGAATCTCTTGGTGGCAGCGTCAAGGCCTTACGATGTTGGTTTGAGTATGGACTGGGCAATCACAGTTCATTCACAAATTGACGGTATTAGGCAAAAAGGTTGTGGTTTAACTATGACATCGGGATGGGTTTTCCTTGGTCGGTGAAAAGGAAACCCCATGCAGCACAAGATAAACTCATGCACAGGAGGGTGCGACCGATCACTCTTGAGTCGGTCAACCTTACCCTCGTGGCAGCAGTCGTTTTGAGTTTCAGTTCTAACAGGAATTGGAGATCTCTAGAGTTCGAGGATGACGATAACGTCTTTATACGGGTCTCACCTCAACGAGGTTTACGGAGATTTCGCCGAGGCAAAAGGTTATCTCTGAGGTTCAACGGACCTTTCTAGGTCCTCAACTGGGTAGACGATGTGATTTACCGCTTGAACCATCCACCTCAGTTGCACCAGGTTCACGAAGACTTTCACGTATCTCAACTGAGGAGATACGTGAATGATCCTTCACACACCATCAACCTCAGGGAGTTGGACGTCAATGACAGGGCGACATATGCAGAGAATCCAGTGGGGATCAAGGATCTACAAGAACAGATCCTACGAGGATGGTCGATTCCTCGGGTGTGCTTTCACTGGCAGTTTGGGAACCTCCAGGTGAACATATGAGAGCGGAAGGCTCAGATGCGTGCTCAGTACCGCTTTTGTGACCCTAGTTTGTGTTAATGCTTTACGAGGACGTAAAACCCTGAGGTGGGAGTAATGAAAAAGACCCGTCAAATTCAAGGGAAATTTTTTCATAATTTTCTTTGGGATTTTACAAGAACACTATTTTTGACGGCGCCTGATTCCGAAGCCCGGTGTGCCCAAAATCAATTTCCTAAGTTTAGCTTAGGTACGTTCAATGAACGAACAAGCGAGTTTTTATATCTTTTGAACCGTTACTCGGAATTGAAATCCGAGGGCACCGATGGAATCGCAGCGCCGGTAATTACTTAAGAACACCCCCTTTCTGGAGTTTCGTTTTCTCGGGATGGGTTGTTTAAATAAAGTGAGGGATAATAATATAATTGTTTTACAATTATATTTTTTTTCATGTTAAGTGGATTATGTTTTGTGTCACAACACTTTTCCTCTCTCTTATTTGGTTATAACCTATGTAAGGGAGTTAAGGGTGGGACCCAATTTTTGATAACTACCATTGAGAGGATTAAGGTGGGGTTGGGCCCACACGAGCCCCAACATTTCTTTTCTTCTTAAGTAATGCACCCGCACCCCCTATTAAAAGAATTCAACTCTTGCGTTTAAACTTTTTAATAAATGCCCCTATTAATTGGGCGATTTTAAACCCCTCAATTAATTGATCATTTCTTTTCTTTTTGAATTTCAAGCGTTGGTTTGTCTATAAATAAAATAAGACACCACTTATTTTATTTATTTGGTCTTGCGGCGTTGAGAGGATTTTGGGAGAAAGGCTAAGAGGCTTGAAGTTATTCTTCTTCGACGAAGAACGTGAAGAACACGTAGAACGCAAAAAACGCCACCTCCAACGATGGTCGAGAAGAACGCCGAATCCTCAGAGATCGACTACGCGACACCGTATACCATGATGCCAACGACGTTTCTTCCATGATGCTTTCTTCCGCAATGATCCTTCTCTTCCGCGATGATCCTCTTCTCCCATGACGGTTAATTCCGTGACGAACACTCATTCGAAAACAACATTGAGGTAGGGGTTAATGTTTTTTGAAAGTCTATATTCCCATCGTTCCTTCCTTTTAAAACAAATAACTCGGATCAACTCATCCTCAAGTTGATCTGCTAATGATTTCTTTTGTGGGTTGGGAATATTAAATTGCGGGAAAAAACTGTTTGGGTTGTTTTCTTTTGTTCGTGAAAAATCCTTGTTCTTCTTCATCTTTTGTGCCACTTGATACCAACTCAACGGGAGGAGGTCGGACCGCACGAACACGGCAGAATCTCCTCCCCCTTTGTTTTTTGATTAGTTTTGGCATGAACAAAGGCGACACGATGCATCGGTACCGTGCGGACAAGAGAAAGAACGCGGCGATGAAGCGCGACACCGTCGCGCCGTGCCGTTGAGGCTGAACGAAACCACGACCGGAGTCAAGGCCGCAGAGGCGATTCGAAGACTCCACTGGTTGAACATTGAGTACGAATTGACAGGCGATGACAAACAAGGACCCAAGGTAATTTTGAAGCCTCCGAAGTGAAGGTTGGGTCCCAGGATGACCTTTAGTGAAGGTGGCGAGCAAAACGGACCACCGGAGCGCGTCCGGTGGTCCAAGGAAAATACCACCGGTGCAACGGAGGCAGCGGCCGACACCGGCTGGCCGCCAGGAGGCGGCGGCACCCAGCGCTCCGCCGGGGAGGGTCGCTAGTCCTGCGACCGCGCGGGACCGGGGAGGTGGGACGCGGTGCACGACTGCGTTCGGTGTCAAGGGGCGGCCCCACGCAGGGTCGTGGTTAGCGAAGCAAGCGGGGGGTAGCCCCCCCCCCCCCCCCCGCATCTCAACACTCGGCCGGTTCGGCTGAGCCTCCTGGCCGGTGTGCCAGCGCACTGCGCGGCTAGACTGGACAGCCAGGCCGGGCCGCGCCAGCCGGGATGGGCCGTGCCCAAGCGGGCCAGACCCGGACCTGGGTTGGGTCGACCCGGTTCGGGCTGACCGAGGGGGTCTCGGGCCGGGTCGGCCCGGGCCCGAAACCCCCACTTCCGGACCTCTTTCGGTCTTTTCCCATAACATGGGATACAAACCTCTGATCGTCGCACCGTCGGTTGCATAGCGATCCATGGATCGAGACGGGAGTTTCGGTATATTACACTCAAGGTTTCGGAGAACTTTGAGTATGGCCGGGTTGGTTCAGATACGAAACCCACTGGGCCCTCGGAGCAAAATCGCTTATACCATGAGATTTGGGCGTCTGATTGACGTTCCGTCGACTTTGTTGGATAAATTTTGATGATACAGAACTTTTGGCATACTTATCCTGAGTTTTGGTTCCAATTGGATAGTGATGGGGTTGGATTGTACCTGAAATCCAACTAGGCCCCTGGAACGGAAAAGCTGATAACTTTCAGACTGGACGTCCGTTTGACGAACCGTCAGCGTTGTTGGTGATCACGTGGAGAAACGGTCCTTATGAGTATTCACTATGAGAGTTTGGGGTACTGTTGAGATACGGCCGGGTTGGTTTGAAAATGAAACCAACCGGGCCCCGGGGACGAAAAGGCTAATAACTCCTAGACCGAGCATCCGATTGACGCAACGTCTATTGCGTTGAGACCCCTATGACAAGGCAGTCCTTTGAGATACTTCTTCATGGGACTTTGAGGTAATTGGAGTATCATACTATAGCTCGTGGAGCGGACCCTCCCGGAGACAAGCGTTTAGAGTATGGAGACCGTGTAGCCGGCTGAGACCTGATGACTACTTGACAGACTCGACTTGGACTGAGTCGACTAGCCCAGTGGATGGAGCACTACTTTGTTTGGGTGCAGACCCATGGTGGACGGAGCACTACTGTGTGATAGTGCAGAACTGTGGTACTCATCCGGAGAGTACCTCTACTGGCTATTAGGGTGTGTGCAGTACTGTGTTTGGGTGGCATACCCTGGCGGGAATCACTACTGTGTTCGGGTGGCTGGCCCGCGGTACTCTACAGGAGGAGTAACTCAACAGTATTAGGTTAGTGAGCAGTACCTTGGAGTCATGACAGGATCACTGTACACTCGAGAGACGGGTCTCTTCAGCAGTTACGGTTTCGATAATGAAAATCCTGGTTTGAGCTGAGACTATGACCTTTGTGTTTACCTCATGATTGAGATGGGTCACTTGATAACTTAGGTATATGCATGGGAATATACCTGGGTAGTGGTTATCCATTGATTTCATAATCTTTGTCTTTCCTCGTGATAGAGATGGGATACTTCATAACTTAGGTGTTTGTATGGGCATATACCTAAGTAGAGGTTATCTATTGAGATCTTCTTTGTGATTATCCTTTTTGGTTTTAGAGATACCTTGATGGTCTCGGGGTCCCTACTGAGTATCTTTATACTCACCCCTACATGGGATATGCCCGCACCTCGTTGTGTTGGTTGCAGACGATGGGTAGTGCTGACTGAGGCTGAGTGTTCGAGGACTGCATGGTACCTGGAGGTGGACCACACGATGAGTCAGTATCCGGAGGTGGACTTCATGGAGAGATGACACTCAGAGGAGGTAGACGGGTGAGAGCGTTGTGGAGGCTATTTGTACCTACCCTTCAGGTAGGATCCGTGGTGGACGATCCAGGAGCGGCTCTATCTGTACCTACCCTTCAGGTAGGATCTGTAGTGGACAATCCAGGAGCCGCGCTATCTGTACCTACCCTTCAAGTAGGATCCGAGGAGGACGACCCAGGAGCTACTTCCTTTCATCCAGCTGTTTGTCTTTTTCTGTTGTACTTTCGTTCAGTTGTAGCTGTACTTTCAGTTGGGTTTGTATTATGGCCCATTTACTTTTCATCAATTTCTTTTGTACTTAGTGTTTTACTTCCTCTTGTATCCAATAGTATTTTTTTACTTTTATAAAGGTAAAGCCTTCCCAGTTATTGGGATTTATGCCTTTGGTTCTAGTCGTCAGCCCCTGGCCTATGGAAGGCGGGCTTGGGGTAGTCACAGCACGGGCCCCAAGGACGGGTCATGACATGTTCTGACAACCCTTCACATCGTTTCAACATCCCCTTTTCCACCTAAACTACATGGAATTTAATCCATGCCAAGGCATGGTACGTAGGAAGCCTCATGAGGTTCAAGACCATCACCCATTGGACCAAGGTCCTCATTCACGTCGGTTCACCAACACACACCCATCTGAACTACGTGGTCTTTAATCCATGCTACGGCATGGTACGTAGGAAGCCTCACGAGGTTAAAGCCCACCACCTAGTCGTTCTGATCTCCTTCACATTGGCTCAGCAACACTTGGGCATCCTAGAGTGTAATCCCCACACATTCATTCTCAAAATACGAGGAATTTGATCCATGATAATGCATGGTACGTAGGAAGTATCTTCGAGGCTCAAGACCAAAACCATCGTCCATCCTGATTATCACCCGGGCCGCCACATCCCGGTTAGATCACGCCCCCCTCATTCCTCTCCACAGTACTCGGGAATCCACCCACGTGCTAGCCCCAATGACGGTGTTCCCTCAAGGGTGTTATTCAATCTGATCCACTCTAGATAGTGTTCTGATCTGCTTGATCCATCTTCGTTGGACGTTAAACTTGCGGCATACCCAGTTTTAATCATGGGATTCTGAGGAAACCTCAGATACATGCCTATGAAATATGATTCCCTGCGCTCAATGTGGGATTCTTTGGGTTTCCACGCCCCTGAGAAGACCTATAATAAGGGAAAAAAGACAGACACGCCAATTAACTAGTGTTGAGACATGTCAGTGTTTCCTCAACGTGACTACTCCCCCAACTGAAGGTTTCGACCCTGACCGGACCCTTGGAATGTCATGACAGAAGTAGCGTAATTAACTGGTGTCCATGAAAATATCACGTCGGGAAGAGTTTCATGAACAACGTATTAAATCTATAAGGGAGACACATACTAGGTGACGAGTTTCAAGGAGGAATCCATGGAAGAAAGAACCAACATCCCATCATCCTATTTCGATCAAGGAGAAAACATCTCTGAACAAGGTGTAAATGTCGCCTGCCTTTGGAAAGTGGGAATACAGGGTAACAAAAGTGACACCCTTCGCACTCAAGAAGATGGATGCACACACCCTGACGAAAGCTTTAGAAACAATAATATTATTGTTTTCTGTAAAAAATAATAAAAATGATATTTTTAAATATTTAAATAATATTTTTGAAACAAAAATTCATTTTCTAAATCAAAATGTCATAATTTTCTTTGGGTGACTTATTTTTTCAATTCATATAAATGCTAATTTTTTAATCAATAGTGAAAATTACTAATTTTTATTAAAATCTAAATTTCATTTAAAGAATATAAAAACAACCCTTTTGTATAAAAATATTTTATATTTAAAATTAGTTTAATTATATCTTATTTAATCCAATTTCAATCAACTTAATAATTTATTAATAAATCCTGAAATTAAACCGTTATATAATTTTGAATACATTTTGTTGGAAAATTGTTTTTTCTTCTTCTATGGGATTAATTTTAAATAAAATTATACCAATTTGTGATTTTAATTTTGAAAAATGGATGATATATTTGGAATTATCATTATTAAAATTATATAATTTGTTATGTTTATTTTCTTCATAATAATAATTATAAAAATAAAAAAGTTATTTAATGTGGTTAAGGCTAAACCATGTTTATCGAGGTTAAAATAAAAATATAGGGGTTAAAATTACCCAAATATATTTCCAAGATTGCATTAATGTCCATATATAAACATTATACCATCAATGGATTGATAAAGAGATATTTTTTACCATTTTTGTCGGTTAAACTTTTGGGCATAAATTTTTATTCTAAAAAATTTCTATATGTTTCCTCTCCCACACTTATAAATATAAGCCCCTTGTTATCTCTTCTTTACATATAGAAGGCCTTTTTATCCATATTTATCTATAAAAAACCCTTCCAAACTCCAATACCAACATTATAGAGTCCTTATTTGGATTATGGAACCTCTTATGAATGCTCGTGGTGATACCATAAGGAGGTTGTCCTAAGGAGAGGTAATATTCTTAACCGTGCATTTTTTTTATATCTCATTCAACCTCCATAAATATTTATAAACTAAGTTTATATAAAAATTTAATATCATTCGTACTATTAAATATTACTATATTAACTCAATATCATATATCTAACACTTCTTCCATCAAATGGTAAATGAAACTATAGATTATGTGTATGATAGATTACGACAACACTAACCAATGTAATTCATTTTCAATCACAAACTCACATATCCACAGAAAATGATGGATTTTTTTATATGATATTTATGAAATTATTATAATTATTTAATTATAATATCACTTCCTTTTTTACCTTCCAATCCATTAGGAATGTTAATGTTACCCATGCATTCGTGTAGACTACAGCCTCCACAAAGTAATATGATACATTTTCATTTTATTTTTACATAGACCATAATTATAATATATTAAATGAATTTACATGATATATATGATATAAAAACAATTTTTTAAAGGTTTATTAATTTTTAACTTTATTTCTTTTCATCCCTCAATAAAATTGTAATGACGTTCATGTACACGTAAGACCTGCCATCCCCATTATACCTATAATTAATTTTCAATCTCAAACATTATTGGAATACTCTAAATTAATTTAAAATGAGTATATATGATATATATATATATATCATTTTAAAATTAAAGTTTTTGTTTGACCATGTTAAATGTAAAATTACCAAAAATATTAAACCAAAAAAAACTTGAGAAATGATGTAGTTATTACCCAAAATGTTATTTTAACTAGGAATTGTTAGTAAAAGTGCAATAAAATGTTGAAAGTAAATCATATATGGTAAGATATATTTGATTATATTTATTTTATATATTAATAATGAACTAATTTTTATTATATATTAGTTTTAACATGTATGAATAATTTTGATACTTTTGGTAATGTAATTCAATAGACTTATTGTTTTCTGGGAGACATATACAACATTCATCACTTGTTCGTTATGAGGTGTATAAACTAACCCTTTGATAATTTATACCATTAATCTCTATTTTTATTGATATTCAATGTTTCAATTGATTTTATTATTTCAGGGGGTTAATGAATTAAAATATACCAAAGCGGTCATGGTTGTATGTTACAATATAATTATTATCATAGTTTTTTGATAATATTCTAGTAGAAAAATATTATGATACATCACTCAAGAAAAAAATAATTTTTTTTCCTATGGTTATTTCTACAAATAATATTTTCCTCTCATTTTTCTTTTTTATGTACTCAATAGATAAATATAATGTTTTATAGAAATTTTACTTTATTTCTATCTCTGGTCAAAATTCATTTTTCTTCCATGACCATGTTTTATAATTTATTTTATTCTTTCTAATGTTATTTTGAATGAATAAATATTTATTAGTATTTTGGGAAAATATAATTTTTTAAACACTTTTAGCCAATGTGGAATGGTTATTTTCCAAAAAAAATATTCCAAGTTAATTTTTGAAATACAATTTTCTTTCTAAGATGAAATCCCTTTATTTTAAATAATATTTAATTAGGATATGATCTAATAATAAAATACTAATCCTTTATATATAGGGTTCATTATTTCAGTGAAAATATTTATACAAAACCACTTATATATCAATGGGTTGTGATATGATAAACTGACGAAATGATAATGATACTCATTAATCTACCACAATTTTTTATATGATAAATTTTCTAAATTCCCATATCTTTTAATGTTTTTTATATGATAAATTATTTATTAACTTCTAGAACAAAGAGTCATGAACTATGTGATAGGTGTGACCTATATGAAGCTCCAACTCATTGTGTAAATAATGATATCTCATGACATAAATAGGAACAAATTTTGAGTGATCCGCATTCAGGAAGGGGTAGTGTCCATTACGATAGTACGTTTAGTGAAAATTGATGAATATGATTGTTTTGGGAGTGAAATAAATCTAATATAATAATCTTAGTATTGAACCATGACTACTAAGGAAATGAATTTTCTAATATTATGTGTATACCACAAATATATATCTTGTTCCTACATTATTTCCCAGGTATTATGTTCATTCATTTAATTATCATTCATGGATTATGAACCAATGTTATTTCTTACATGATTCCTTTCTTATGATCTATTATAAAAGAGTTATGGTTTTCAAATATTATTCCCATGTTCTCATACACATATATCCATTGTTTTGTTGATATCTTATTAATTTAATATATTATTAATATAATATCATATTTAATATGTTTTCATTACCATAGTTATAAAGAAAGTTATTATTAATGATAGGTCTAATTAGTGTTCTAGTGGGGATAATCTTATTTGGAGATAAATTGGTTCACTTGTGAACCAATTTTTTAAGTATCTATGTTTCTTATGGAACTACACCTCTATTATTTTATCATGGAGAATTATTTTATGTAATTAATATTCATATATTAATAAGTAATATATATGAATGAAGATAATGATTCATTTTAGTGGGTATTGGATAATGTTTTAGACAACAATTCGAAACTAGTTTGAGAAATCTATAACGAGAACCATAAATATAAATCTATGTAAAGAATATATCTTTTGATTTTGTCAAATGTTAGAGTGACAAGTTTCCATGAAATTACATAATTGTATATGTACTAAAGTTGTATATGGATATTTTATAGTTGTACCTAGGTGAAATAACTCTAAAAATGGAACATTGTGCTTATAATCAATTGCTACCTAATGCAGGACAATTGGCTTTACAACACACCAGGTTTCTTACTCTTGTGGGATATGTTTTCAAAATTAAAAAATAACTTTATGAAACATATTAAATGATTTGAATAGATGATGACCATTAATAGCCTATGTTGAATATAATATGTGAAATTTTGAAATTGTTTTCATGTTTTATATATTCAAAAAATGATTTCTCTGGATTATGTTGATCCCCACTATGAATATTTATCACAATATGTTTCATGGTTATATTTATTTGTGAGATCCAAATGGACTTTTTCTAATGTTGAATGTGACATAAGTTTCCATGTATATACTCTTAAGAAAACCAAGGTTTTGTGAGATGGAATGAAAAATATCATTTTTATGATAACAACACATTCTCGAGATGAAATAACTTATTTTTTATCACGTACTTTCCTAACATTATGAATATGAAAATGTTAATAGAATTACATGAGTTAGAGAAGAAGGATGATGAATTGTTTGTTATATATCAAGAGAATTTGAATATACTTTTAAGGTATGATTTGGGTATTGTCATCCATTCAGAATGTTATGTTTTGAATGGAATTGTCTATGAAGAATTTTATATCTATAAATAAATCATTCTATGTTCTGTCAATGTTAAAATTTATTTTTTCCAATAATCTCATTGGATTGATATGAAATAAAAATGGAATTCAATGGAAACTCTAAAACCCATGGAGAAAACAATATGAGATTTCCTAAATTCTTAGAGTGTGGAAGGATACATGGAGTAAAATTTATAAAGGGTACTAGTAAATGATTCATGAATAGAAAGGATTTTTATCACTAAATATATTTTAAACATGATAGGAATAAGTAATCTAATGATTAAAATAGGAATAAAGATCCATAGAATTAACCACCCACACATACATGTTTTAAATAAAATAATTATAGAAACTATTTTATCTAGTTCTATAATCTGATAGTTAATAAACATGATCCAAACCAACAACCTATAAAGCATTGATACAATGGGAAATCTCAGGTGATCCCAATTTTTGAAGAGGGGTGAAATAATGACATGTGAATGGTACACTTACCATTGACACTAGAAATTATAATATATTCTTTGGATACATATCCACCTAATAAATAATATTTGAATAATTATATAAGGGTATCAAAATTTAACCAAAAATATTAGATGTTTAAATAGTAATGAAAACCACTAATGGATTGATGATCACATATCACGTTTATGATTCTTCCTTTGTTGATGTTTGTGGGAATTTTCTTCTTGAAAAATTCAGTATTCTACCTTTCATTGAGGTTTATATTATCTTTAACATGGAACATAATTATATACACATATTCCACATCATTTTTCAATGAATGGATGTAATTATTAATATTCCAAACCGCCTTATGATCTTCTATCCGTATGGTGATAGATATTAACTTCTAATGGAAATCTCATCCACCGTATGTTTCTTAATCCTATTTAAAGAGGGAGTTTATCACAGATGGTTTTTGATAAACACAACATCAACGAATATTCCTATTGTGTAGAACATTATTGATGTATTTCAATAAGATTTTACATTTATTACATTAAATTGTGATGTTGAGTTCATAATAGAACTTATACTATGTTCGACACCAATTTTAAATACTTTATATATATGGCCATGATTGAGTTGAAGCAATTGAATAAAAAACATCTGTATAATGATGAAAAGTGATTTATTTTGAAAAGTGTGTAACCTAGGGGTACAAATATTCTTTTAATTGATAATAATGATGGATTTATAATAATATACTTTGATTACTGAGAGCGGTAAAAGATCATAATAAAGAAAAAAATTCCCTTCCACATATTGAATACTTATATGATCATATTCATAGAGATCAAGACATTTCCATGATTTTCATTCATTTTGGATAACATAAATAGATGGTTTATTAGGTGGATATACCTATGGAAATATTCCACTCATGGTACATACACTATGATTATATATTTATCCAACTTGGTTTTATTAATTCCCCTACTAACATTATGGATTTAAGTAACAGATCCATTTGCGATTGTCTTAATATGATTATCGCAGTCTATCTGGATAATATTATTATCTATTAAAAATAAAAATAAGAGCTGGAATATGACGTGATAATTATATTGGATAACTCAATGAATGAGAAACTATATGAAAATTTTCAAATGTATAAATTCTAGATACAAAAGCAGTATTTTTTGTGTCATACAATATAAATAGATGGTATATTTTTTAACCCATAAAAGACTAATGTTATTGAAAATTGTCCCAAACCAACAATAGTGACTAATATACAATGTTTTATTTGTTTTTATGGATATTATCATAAGTTTGTGGATATTTTCTCACAAATATCGAATCCACTCACCAATTTGGCTCAAAAGGGATAGAAGTTATTTCGGAATGATTAATGAGAGGTAAATCTCAAGGAAATAAAGGGAATGATTAGTCATAGAACTTTTTCTTGAATTATACTTCTCTGGATATGGTTTGGTGATCTATAGTGATGCATCAAAAAAGGGATTGGGATGAATTCAAATGTGTAACTGTTTGGTGATTGATTATTCATTACTAAAATAGAAGGTTTATGAGAAATATTATCCACCTCCTGATTTCGAGACAACTTCAGTAATGATTTCATTAATTATTTAGGGGAATTTTATTTAGAGATAATGGTTTGAAATATATACTGATCATAATAGTTTAAAGCTCAAATTCACACAGAAGGTTTATAATATGTGTTAAATAATATGGTTGGAGATGAATAATGATTATGAATACAAGACAATACGACCTTGGGAAAGACAATAAAGGTGGATGATTCTTTAACTTTAAAGTCTCATGCTATTTTATCCATGAAAAGGATTACAGAAGATAAAAATGCTGTGGATTTTCATAGCAGGGATGTTCAAATTGTGGTGGGAGGGGGAAATTATTTACATGAACAAATATTTTTTCAACTACTTTATCATTTTAAGATTAAATAGGCACATACAGATAATTTAGAGATATATAAAAATTGATAGAAAGATTATTTAGACTAACATTGATTATGATTAAATGATAAGGTTATATCACCATGTACTTTTTTATCCACACTAGATTTTAAGGAAAATATTTTAGAAGAAGATCATAGTATTTTATTCTATACTAATCTAATATGTACAAAGACATATGTATAAATGAATGTTTATTTTATTACGATCCTCTTGATGAATGATATTTATAACTATTTATCTTGGTGATTTGTATATAAGTAAGTTAAAAATGATAAAAAAATTATGGTCATGTTTGAACCATTACCCACACAAGAATTGAAATGGGAAAACACCACCATGATATTTTTCAGTAGACTCCCCAAAATTTGTAAAGGATAAAATGTTATATGGGTTGTAGTCAATCACCTTATGAATTCAACACACTTTATCACTTGCAGAAAATATTTTACATTCAATCATCTTTCAAGATAATATATTATTGATAAAGTGACATTATATAGAGTACCAAATTCTATATTATATAATTTGGATTTTAGGATGACCCAAATGTTATTTTGATTTCCTTAGGAAGCCCTAAATACATATAAATATTTCTGCACCACATATCATTTACAAATAGATGGTCAGTTTTAGATAAAAAATGTATACCGTAGTGTAATTGATGAGTTCATGTTCTAAGAATTTGAAATGTGATTATGATCAAAATAATCCTCTAGTTAAGTTATTATACAATAACATCATTAAATAATTCATTTATAAGGATCATTTCAAATCCTACTAAGGAATAAAGTGTTGAAAAATGATGGGATAAAGTTGGAGAAGGAAAATTATTGGGACCATTGCTAGTTTAGTGAATTGAGCAGAACATTACATCCCTTAAAAAACACATCAAATCCTCTCATGGTTGATAGAAAATTTATACTGATAATCAATGATGTGATCTGGATTTTGAATTTTTTTATAAGGACGCTCTATGAAAATTTCCATTGATTAAGTGTAAAATCCTGACCTAAACCACTATGTCCAAGCCAGATACTACGTGATCTCATGATCACCTCCCTATTTGCAAGATACGTTTTACTAAAAATGGGTGTCTGAGTCTTTCAATGGTGATACTATACTCTAACTATCTTTTAATATGATCAATAGTGAACAATAAACAATATAATAGATAATAAGAGTAAATATGTTGAAATATAATGATGTAATACATGTAAAATGAATTAATGTATCTCTTAAGGTGTAAAGAAAAACAACGGTAATATGAAGATGATAAACAATGGTGCATCTAATGTCCATCTTGGTTCAAATCAAGCTCTATGCTCCAATGCTAAACTATAAATCACATGGCCCTTTCCTTACACGGAATCCCTCATAAAATCTACAAGAACATGGAAAAGAATGATTATGGTGTGTGTACAAGACTCACTAGGACACCAACAACGTGTCTTTAACCTAATCTTCTCAAGAATACATGATTATATCCTAATAATAATAAATATTTAACAAGTATAGTAAAACACATTCCAAAACTGAACAATCATGTTCGAACCAAGTCACCATAATCCTTCATCTATACCTAAAACTACTCTATTTTATAAATGAAAAATAAAACAAATAGTATCCCAGAAATATTATATAATGATTTTATTGAGTCAATCCAAATCTACAAGGCACCAAGTGAAAACAAACTAACTAAAATCCACAAGGCATTAGGTAATACTCAGAATTTACAAGGTGTTTATTATTTGTAACCTACCATGAATCTACATAGAAATGGGTAACACTCAGAATCCACATGGAATTAAGTTTTTTACCTCCTCTAGAAATCCAAAATGAATTTGTTAGATTCAAGGTTATAAGGATATAAATTTGAATAATCATTGTTGTCTTTCATCATTCCTGCAACCCACAAGAAGCAGTCATCCCATGATGTCCACCTATCATGTATACACATACCAATCATCCAAATAAAAACATGACAAGTTATATAATGATAAAAACCCTAGAAAACATCATGATAAACATAACATCATCATATGCGTCAACATGTGATTTAATATCATTATATAATCAAGTTATCACATCAATATCCTGGAAACATGTTATACCAAACCAAGGGATACACACAATCCGACATGAAATTATATGTCAAGAATCGTATTGATCAATTCAACACATAAATAATGTTTAGAAATATGTGATGACAAGTTCTTAGAAATTTAATTGTCAAGACCCAACCTAGAGGAGCATTTTTTGTGACTACCCCATGCCCACCTTCAATAAGCCAGGGACTGGGGACCATCACTGAGTTGAAATTTACACACGAATTGGAAGCATTTGCCTAATGTACAGGTATAAATTCCCACATATCCAAGCCACACAAGACTGAAATGTAAAGAATAAAAACAATCATGTATAAAACTAAGATCCTACAACTAGAGTACAACAGGATGTAACGGAAAAGTAAACGAGCCCAAATACAATCCTCCTATAAAGAGTATATATACCCATGTCCAAATGAAACTATTAATATTTTAACCTTATCCAAGGGTGAGGACTAAGTCAAATGTACGCTGCTTGTACACTACTCAGCCTTCCTAACTCTATCTATACTCCACTCACTACATGTCCACTCAGGACATCATCAAAAGGGTCGTTGTCTACACAGGATACAACATGTGTGGGAAGATCCCATGTGAGGTTGAGTATAACAATACTCAATAAGACCCGAAAAACACACTAAAAATGATGAAGCAAGTATTTTCAGATCAATACAAGATGTAACAATGTATCAAAGATATAAGAAGTAAAAAAAGAACACATATATACATCAGAAATAAACAACCCCAATAGGTGGTCATAACCAAATACCAACCACATGATTCAACTAGATGAAATTCTCATTCATGGAGAATTCATTCCATGAGCCATGTTATCATATGAGAAAATCGACAAATAGATCTAACCCATTTGGGTTCCGCATAAGGAGAATGTGTTGGTATATGAAGACTATAATACATATATCGGTGGTCACGTCCAAGATGATTGGGGGACACCACAAACCTGATATGGATTAACTCTGATACATAGATAGGGTGTCACACACAGAACCATTGGGGGACACCACAAACCCAATCTAGATCAACCTGCTATGTAGGGAGTTGTATGATAACAATTATACATACCCTAATTATATGGACCACTAAATAGAAGATAAATGTACAACTCAAGGAGGACAAGATGATTCCAAATACTCCACTATGGATGATAGAGCATCCCACTCCAGTTTCATGAAGGGACACTATAACTCAATCAAACACTTTTCCTCCAGTGGGGATTAAAATATAGTGATATGGATATAATTATGCACTATACCCTCAAGGAAAGGGTCAAGGGGGACACACTTGACCGACACTAGTCCAAATTAGGAAAAAAAGATCCTCAATCACTCTTGATTGGAGTAAACAATGTGTTCTAGGGGTTATTCAATTATTACTACTATCATAACTCTTTCATGTGTGGAAATCCCCACATGACATGCTAACTCAAAATAAATGGTCTGTAGGATGGGTATATGGTGTGTAGTGAAACACAGTTCCTGATTATGTCACCTAGACATGTCTGTTTATGCAAAGATATTTCCATGTACTACTCCTTGTATGCCACGCTATGTCAGTGTCAACATACATGGAGTTCTATCTAGTCATGTACTGTTACCAGTGTCCTTGTACTCTTCATAGTACACACTGACTCTTATGTGGAGGGTCACACATAATTTGAAAGGGGTCACACATCATGTGGTAATTAACATCGAACAAATCCTACAACCATGATAGGGCCTCCCACGTTCCTTGTAAACATGAATTGCACACCGTGTTCTGTGAGAGTTTCCAAAATCCCATATTCTTCTTCCTATAACTTGGTCGATGATCTACCCCTTGATCCGAATGTTTCCTTGTAGTGAATCTAAATATCCATTGTTATCTTTCTATACCATCACCAATTCGACATGTTTCCTCAATATATCTTCTTACAAAATGGATCAAAATCAATTTTATTGGATTCGTTTTGAAGAACGCTGAAGAATAAAAAATGTGTAATCATTTTTCATCTAATTCATTTACTCAACCACCATAACACCATTTTTGCATCGTGATAATCCTAGAACTTAGATATTTTATCGTTCCACCACGAAACTATTGTGTATCGATCAATTTATTGGGACATGCCAATTCATGGGCCAATGAGGAATGACTATGGTGAAATGTGTAAATGGGGGATAAAATAATAATCCATCAATAAAAAAACCACAGTTTATTTTCATATCAATATTAGTACATTTTAATTAGAACAACAATAGAACCCATCTACAATTAAACAGAAGAAATTTCCCCCATTAAAACCCTTCAAAATAAATAACAACTTGTGGGGGTGATTGATCAAAAAATCAATTCTTTCGTTAATTTATTCGTGTTCATCATAGAAATGAAGAATATGGAATACAACCCATAAAATAAACATCCTACCTAGATTTAGATTTATCATTGAAAAAGAATTGTTTTCACATCACATTCTTCGGTGAGATCTAACGAGTCTGAGGTTGTGTGGATGATAGATCCATGATCCATCATCGTTCTCCTATGATGATTCTCAAAGGCTCTCTCCAACTATCCCCCAGAGGATGAAGGGTTATGTAGATAACCATGGAATTTTTACATAAGTATCTATTTAAAAATACAATGAACACTAAATAATTGAACTGTATAAAAATAATTTTCTTAAATAATTATAATAGTTTTTACGTTCATGGAACATTTTTCACAAATGAACCATGTTGTCCAAAATTAGGTTGTGATGAGGCTAAACCCAAAATTATGTGTTAAAAATTCAATCCAATTTATGATCTAGGAACCCATTTATGTGTTATTCCAATTTTACAAGAAATATGCATGAATGTTATATTTGATATTTGAATTTTTTTAAAAATATTTATTTCAGGCACACTGGGGCTCAGAATCTCACGTCATTTGAGTTCCTGGTCTCTAAATCAAATGTTATAATTTTTAAAAACAATACATGTAAAATTTGTGACATTTCCTTCTCCCCACCTTGGGGCTTTACATTCCCAAAAATCAAAAATATGTGATACTCAAACTATTGAGAGTATTGAACATGAATCTGAGCCTCCCACTCCCATGTTCCTTCAAGGAAATTCCAATTCCACCATCAAGCACACAACAAATGATTTGATCACCCATGAAGTATCCCTTACTGAAAATCCTTGATCTCTACTGGTAACTTAGCAAAATATACTTCATCCTTGATATCTATCCCTCTCTAGTCAATGATGTGTGATGGGTCATGCACACCCCTCCTCAACCGCGACATGTAGAAGATGTCATGTACCAAGTCTATCTGTGGAGGTGGAGCCAATTGTCACTTCACCTTGATATCTCAGCGTAGTATCTAGAAAGGGATGATGAACCTCAATTATTGCTTGCAACCTTGGCTAAATATCTATAATCTACGTTGAGGTGGAACCTAAAACAACACTTAGTCCCATTTCTTAAACTCCAAAGCCATCCATTTCTTATCAACATAAGACTTATGATGTCTTTGTGTAGTCTTCATCAACTTCTAGATGATTTGATAATTTTTATAGTACCTCACACATACTCTAGGCCCATGAGTGCTAACTCTCTTGGGTTACTCTAGAAATGTGGTGAACTAAGGTGTCACCCATACAAATCCTCGAATGGTGACATATCAATGGTGTAATGGTAGATGATGTTGTATACATACTCCAATAGTGGTAGGTGATCCTCCCAACTATCGCCAGTGGCTAATATGTAAGCCCACAAAATGTCCTCCAGAAACAGA
Source organism: Viscum album (assembly GCA_963277665.1). Lineage (NCBI taxonomy): Eukaryota > Viridiplantae > Streptophyta > Magnoliopsida > Santalales > Viscaceae > Viscum > Viscum album. The sequence goes on from OY728130.1 coordinate 401,420,447, forward strand.
AAGGTTTTCTCCATATGGCCATCCATTTGTGGGTGAATTGATTTTCTCATGCATAATTAGGTCCCTCACACCTCCTCTAATCTCTTCCAAAAGCGATATGTATAGTGATTTTCACAATCTGAAACTCTCATCGATGGAACTCCACAGAGTCAAATTATGTCTTGAATGTAGAGGAAATGCATTCTCTCTACGAAACTCTACACTTGGATATCTAGGATGCGGGATAACATGATGATCCCGTCAACAATTTCTAATATGGAATGATGTCCCATGTACATATGTGCTATTCCTATAATGAAGTTTGTCAATATCCCCACCCACTTCCACTACAATACATCAAGGGGTTGAACAGAATCCCCTAGAACCTAGTACACAACCTTTACTTGCAGATAAGTAAGGCATCGAGAATCAAACTTGAAAACTGATATACTTACCCTTGGAAACTAAAAATGACATCAAAGGTCCTAGTACATATTCTCAACACCACAATGTATTTCCAAAGGGGACGTATAAAACTCTATCAAAAACCACATCATGAAACCTCATATTTACTACTAGGTGTCCTCTGAAAAGAACGATGTTCTTCCCACCTTCTGAATATTAATCAGGACCATTCATGTGGACATATATGAATTTAGGGTCTCATAGTCGGTATCCCCATGTTGGGCCTCCCTGAATCATTGTAAGATATAAATGGAAACATCCATCAAATGGAGGTAAACTACTCCATTTACATCCACAAAGGATAATTGGAATGAGTCCAACTGCTCTAACGCCTCATTCATTATCTACGAACTAAATCTACTACTGATTGTATATTCTACAATGTTTCCCTTCCTAATAATATATAAAATGTGAATTCATAGTTATAGAGATACACTAGCCATCTTGTCTATCAAAAGTTCAAATTGTTATGAGAAAATATGTACCTAACACTATCGTGGTCATAGTAAACAATAAACTTATCACCCATCTGGTTGTTGTCTCTAAATCTTCAAATAAAATACTACCACTATAAACTCAGGATCATGGGTCTCATAATTATTATCATGTGGTATCAACTGGAATGAACTATAGGCTATCCCCACTTTCCTCGGCATCAGGACACAACCAAAAATAGTTTCCAACACATCGTAGAATACCATGTACTCAACATCTTCCTCTTGTAACCTTGAGATGAGAGAACTATTAAACATATTCCTCAGATCTTGAAATCACTACTAGATCTTTTCTATCCACACAAATGATTCCCCTTTCTTGTAAATATTTTCAATGGTGCTTCCACTCTAGAAAATTTGTTTAATAACCTCCGATAGTACCCTTCCAATCCATGGGAACTATATATCTCAGTAAAAGAATTGTGTGGATCCCAATAAAGAACTTCTTATACCTTTATTGGATCCACTACAATTGCAAATTTCCTAGATGATATGTCCTAGAAAATGGACCACATGAATCTAGAACTAGCACTTATAAAGCTTCCCATAATGTTTATGCTCACGGAGAGTGTCCAGTGCCACCCTAGAGTGTCTCACGTGATCCTCCTTAGACATTGAATACACTCTGATTTCATGAATGAAGACTTCCATGAAATCTTCTATGCAAGGCTGAAGGATCTATTTCATGAGTCCCATGAACACTTATAAGGAAATATTCAAGCCAAATGACATCACCATGTTCTCAGAGTGTCCATAACAGCATCTAAATGTTGTCTTTGATATATCTGCATCCCTTACTCATAACTGGTGATATATTGATCTGAGGTCACTCTTTTAGAACCATCATGCCTCTTTCAATAAATCAGAGAGGTCATATATCCTCAATAGGGGATACATTCTCTTCACAGTTAGCTCATTGATGTGTTGTAAAACCACACATAACCTCAAAATAAAGTCCTCATTCTTGCAAAACACAACTAGGGTGGCCTAGGGTGAATCATTGGGTCTCATGAAGTCCTTCCCTTCCACCTCATCCAACTATACCCTCATCTCATGAACCCCTATGGGATCCATTTGATATGAATGTATATATATTGGTTTCATAATGGGGTTTCAATAAATTTAAAAGTATATCTACTAAAGTGGATGTAAACCTATAAAATCATCAGGAAGGAAATTGTCATACTCTTCCACCACATTAGGAAACTATGGACACATAACATCCACTATGCTGAGGTTCGAGCTGGCCAACTAATGAGTAATCAGCTGCATCCTTCTGTGGGTGGGATCCTCTTATGCTACCTAGATTTCTTTTCCCTGAAAAATGAAAACATGGTTCCATTATCATGGGAACACCACACTCTTCCCCTAAAAATATCAATTTTAGAATGACCTTTGGATAACCATTTCATACCATGAATGATTTATTAAGTCCAAGATGTTGTAACTAAGAGATACCAACAAAAAATTTCAACTCCAAGAGTCATGTCACACTTTTAAAACTAGTTTGTGATCATAGAGTCTCCTCTAGTAGGTATCTACAAAAGTAAGGGTTGAGTCAGTGTTTTAAACAGAATCTCTGATTCTTGAACTAGAATTGTGAAATGAAAATAACGACTCACACCTATGTTTATCAAAAATGCAGGTAAGGTGGAAAATACATAGAATGTACCTAGTATCATCCCTAGATCCTCGAGATCTAGGCCTCCATAGACTATAGTCAGCCTCATCCCAGCCCCCAACTCACTGAGCATGGTGTGGACAACCTAGGATTCGTTCTGGAAATAGGTTGAATTCCTGTACACCTCCTACTACCATTCCTTCCATGTCTACTTAACTATAGACCACCATGCTTCTGTCTCTGCCTCTACCTCAGCGGTCCCTCTACCAAATCTCGATTAGTTACCCAATAGGTTGGAAAATCTCATGTGATATTACTTAACCATCGTAAGAGAAACACTATATATCCCTTGGATGATTTTATATACCATGAAAGTCATGCAATGTTGATCCTAAGTCCTGGTATCACCACCAAAAGCACCTAAAATACTAGGATTCCAGGGACTGCTATCGGCTACCTTCTACAGATGTCCAGGATATCAGGTTTCCACTACTATCTCCCACAACCGGTGCTTGCTCTTTCATAAAACATTTCACTAAAAGGATTCTCTTATGTACTCTAACATACATAGAAATGACATGGGATACCACTGATTCCATTATGTCCTATAACAAGCCTGGCATAAAGGTCTAAGCACTAAAAATCTATTCATGAACTATATCCAAAGAGTAGAATGAGAGATTTAAAAACCTCACTGAATACTCTACCACAGTCATACTACCCTGATGTAGATTCATAAGATCTAATATTTATACCAGTCACAATACGTACAGATAAAACTCTTCTCTGGATATATGCTTGATGTCTATCTAGGAGATAGTTTTCCCATCATGTGACTGAGTCACCAATCTCCACCATCACCCCATAGATCCCTAAATAAAACGTATTGCATGTATTTCCATCTGGTCAAAATGATTATTTATAAGGAAAGAAAAAACTAATAAATACCTCTAGGAAATCCTCAACCGTATTGGGGTCATGATCACCCCGAAACCTTGGATGTCACTACCTATGAAACTCATGAAACACACTCAACCAATGTGCATCTTCAGTTGGCAGTGCTAGTAGTAGATGATTCTGGATGGGTGTTTCTATAGTTCGTAAACCACACAGAGGTGATATCTCTTATTTAGTCTCATATACTGATTCCCCTTCATATGGAGGATCATCCTGGTGATCATGTAGTTGAATCATGGTTGCCTCTCTACGTGAACACATCCGTAAAATATCCATTATGTTCCATGTTCAAAAGAGTATATCGGGGGAACTAACTCTTGATGTACATGGAAACCTAAACTGATTTCTATATGATGAATGTTCTATTATTATCCCTAGAACTAGTGTTCTCATTTACAAATTTAAAAATCAGGTTATCCAAGTCCTGGTGTATGGATACATTGGTCTTCACACCAAAACTGGTGTATGTAGCTTAAAAGTAGAAATTTAAACACGTAAAACGGTTTCCCCAAACCAACCTCAATAACATAAGTCTAGTGGTATAACTGACCACCTCTAATTCCACTCTATCATGACCCATCCTAGATGGTCCCACGCCATTACAACACCTTTCCCACATCAAATAGATTAGGGGTAGTTGACCAATGCTGAATAGGCATTCCCCTAAAATGGGAGTTATAAACCAAGTGTACATGTACACACAAAAAAATCTCCAAGACAGACAATTCAAAAATGTAAAAAACAAAAATAATTCATGAATAACACTAAGATCTTATAACTAGAGTGTAAAAGTATGTAAATTACAAGTAAAAATTTATTAATACAAGCCCACCATAAAGAGAGTCAGCAAAAATGTCCAACTGTAGTCGTAAAGAGTACAACCATCTCTATGTGAGGGAACTATGTCAATTGTACGCTCGAAGTAAACACCTCAGTCCTACAATATCCATCTACGCTCCACTCACTCCCTATCCTCATAGCACACCATCAAAAGGGCCTTTGTCAGAAAAATACAAGACATGAAGAGGAAAATCCTATGCAGATCTGTGTAATTAAACACCGTGTATAAAACCCTGAATAAACTAAAAATTAAGCACTATGTATAGTCATATCAATATAAGATGAAACAATTTTACAAAAATACGAGCACTACCTAAAGTCCCTAGATATACTCAAGAAAGTCAACATGGCATTAGGAGGTCATAACCAACTTCTAGCCATAAGATTTCGCTTGAAGCAATGCTTGTTCTAAGAGAACTCACTCGATGTGCCATGATATAATTGGAGAGAAATGAAAAAGTAGTCTAACTCATATAGCCCCCACCCAAATAGAATGAATTGGTCTATGAAGACTATGATACATATATAGGGGTTACACCCAAAACTACTGGGGGACACCACAAACCCAATCTGGATCAACCTTGATATAGAGATAGGGGTTCACACCCAGAACCACGAGGGGACACCACAAAACCAATCTCGATCAACCCAATACAAAGGGGATTGTATAATAATGATTCCAAAAATCCTACTAATGAGGACCTCAAGATAGAGGATCAAAATTCTACTGAATGAGTTCATGGTGATTCCACCAAATCCACATATGATGAAAGTGGGTCACAATCCAGTCTCATAGAGGGACAACAAAACACTATTTGATAATTTTCATCTAGAGGGGATTAAAATCTAGTGATTTAGATGTAATTATACACTATTACCTTGAGGAAAGGGACCAAAGGAACACCCTCAACCAATAATGGTCCAATGTAGGAAAATGATGATCCTCAAGCACTCTTGATGGGGGTATACATTATGTCATAGGGGTACATGGAGTGTCATGCTATCCCAAGTCTTGATCTTGTGAATATACTAACATGGAATGTAGTATCAAAATATAAGGCATGTAGGATGGGTACGTAGAGTTTAGAGACACAAGGTTCCCTACACATGTTTCTTGGTTGTGTCAATGTACATGAAGCTATGTCCATGTATCAGTTAGTGTACGCCAAACCATGTTTGTGTCTAAGTACACGGCGTTCCATCTGGCTATGTAATGTTACCTTTGACTATTTGCTATATGGAGTACACATTGAGTCATCTGAGGAGGGTCATATGCTGTGTTAATGGGGTCACATTTCATGTGGTCCTTAATTCCATCCAAACCCTATCGTCATAGCCAAGTCCCCACATGCCATGTCGTACTATATTACACACTACATCAAGTGGGGTTTTCTGTAATCCCATATTCTTTCCCCTGTTTCATGGTTGATGTAACATCCCTCAATCTGTTTATCACTATTACATGAAACTGCATATCTGGGGATTTCAATCCTAGTCATTAGTGAATCAACACTGTTCTTCTCCGGATCTACTTGTAAAATGCATAAAAACGGCTTTCTCCGTTTCATGCCAAAAATTGATAAAGAACATGAAATCGGAAATCATCCTTCATCTGGTTCATTTTCACAACCACCATCATCCTCCATCATGTCATGATGATCCCAAAACTAAGATATTGGATTGTTACCCCATGAAATGGGTCTACATAGATCAATTTATCAAGACATCTCGAACACCAGGCCAATAAAGAACGCCTATGGTGAAACACAGAATTGGGGTAGAAATGAAAAATAAATAAATGGGAATGATCCTTTATCGATTTTATTACAGATCATTGTAAATTTTTATTAGAACAATAATAAAATCCCTCAAGAATTAGATTAACATAGATTCCCATGTTAAATCCCAACAAAATAAATCCCACCCCACATGGAGATCGATCCAAAAATAGATCCATTATTTAATTTATTTTCGTTCATAAAAATAATGAGGAATGATTAATTATACAAATAAAATAAATGAATTACCTCGGTTCAGTTTCATAATTGATGAAGAACCATTATCGTGACATGTTTTTTGAGAGATCTGTGGAATCTGAGGTTGTGTCGATTGATAGATCCATGATCTATCATTGTGCAACTGATAGGATTCGCCAAGGCTCTCTCCAGTGATCCTCTAGAGGTTACGAGTTTTATTTGGAAATCATGGGTATTATGACAAACTAATTTTTTTTAAAATACCACTAAACATTACATAAACAAAATTCATAATAATTATTTTATTAATTTTTTTTCCTTTTAACTCCAACAATATGTTTTTCACAAACAACCCACACATGTGAAAGTTAGGAACCACATTGGGTAAAACATCATTCTGGATTCAACAGTGCCCTCATGTTTCAAATATGGGAACCAACTTATGATTTATTCCACTTTTTTATGAAAATCAAGCACACATGGGTTTTTATATTTTAATATTTTTGCAACATTTGTTTCGGGCACATTAGCCCTCAAAATCACACACCTTCTCAGCACTTGGTCCCAAAATCAAACCATATAATAATTAAAATAATAAATTGAAAATAAAATAGGTTACAATAATGAAATTCAATCATAAAAATTCATCGATAACAAAGGTTATGTTAAAAAAATCAAAAATACCATTTAACAAATTAATTATCGTTAATGTCAACACATTCAAGATCATGTTTCATTAATGGTTTCTAGAACAAAAACCAAATATTTTATTTCAAAAATAAATAAAATATCAAAAGTGATGATTCTTTATCTCTCTTATAGAATTTATGAATAATAATTTTAGCTAATTCATACGCTCACAAAATTCCACTCATAGTAATTATATTTTTATAATTTCTTATAAATTTCCCTCTTATAATTATCATTTTTGTAATTTCATATAAATTATCCATTTAGAATAATCTCATGACAATTTATCACAAATTATCAATTTATAACTATTTATTGACAATTTTTCATAAACATTCCTTATAATTATTTATTGATAATTTATAATAATTATAGATTGATATTTTTTATAAATTAACTATTTTCAAAAACATTTTTATTAATTATATAAATTATCCTTTATTATTTTCTTTATAATTTCGATTAAACAATCCCTATTAATTATCTTTTAATAATTTATTATTTTAATAATCATTTGATAATATCGAAACAATCATTTGAGAATATTTATAATTATCATTTAATAATTTAAAAATTTTCATTTCATAATTTTAATAATTATACTTTGATATTGTAGAAATTATTGTTTTATAATTATATAATTATACAATGATAATATTTTATTTATAATTTGATAATTTTATTAATTATCATTTGTTAATCCACGTAATTATTATATAATAATTCTGATAGTCATTTTCATGTGATAATTAACCTATAAATATGCTTTAATAATTTCTATAATATTAGATTCTATATTTTCTGGGCATTATTATTTGATAATTCATTCTAACTTTCACTTGATATTTATTTATTACTATAATTTCATTTTAATTATTTTTTGATAATTTAAATAACTCACCATTTAATAAAATAAAAAATTATCATCTGAAAAAAGGTTCAATTATCATTGATAATATAATGAAATTATCATTTCATAACTATAATAATTATCTTTTTATAAATTTAAAAATATTATCATAGATAATAAAAATTTTAAAATCTCATTTTATAATTTGATTTTATTATCTTTTAATAATTCATGTAAATTACTTTCAATAATTAACATAATTTGACTTTGTATATTTCAAAGCAATTATCTTTGAAAATTTCATTAAATCTTGTTTTTATAATTCATTGATATTATTGTTTGACAATGCTTCCTTTTTTTATAAATAATTTATAGTTAACTTAACATAATTATATTTTAATAACTTTTATATGATGTATATATAATTTATTTTTACCTATTTATATAAAAATAATTTTTTTTTCTTGTTATTTCCTCTAATTTTGAGAATTGAGTGAGAAAAAAGAAGAAAATAAAAAACACCATTTTCTCCTATGTGTTGCACTCATACATAGGGAGAAGGGAGATCGAGGAACCAAATAATGCCCACTATGTTCACTAATCATTCACAAGGGAGTCTCAAGGTAATAAAAACATAATGGAATATACCAACATTAAACCATAAATTATTTGAAAAATTAATATAACCCAAAATCACATGAGTTAAAATACAAATTTTGAACTCCCAGTTTAATCTTAGGTTTCACCCAAATTTGATGGTGGAGTCAATAGTTTATCCCATTAATGTTTTTTCAATTTATTTACAGTCAAATAAAATTGAAATAAAATGTTGTGATATTTATACCGTTCAACAATGTTGATCAAATGTCTTCTTGAAGAAAATGAATAACAAATTATCCAAATATTTTAGATTATAATATATATTATTTAATAAAACTCTAAAATAAAATAATGTAATGAGATAGCTGACCAAATACCTAATTTTTAGAAACTTAATACCCTACCTTTGATAACCCATTCATCCCTAACCAAACGGTGAACTCTGATTTCTCATACGGTTCACCATATCGGTGATATTAAATTATTTCAATAAAAACAATAAAATTAAATTATAAATCTATAAAAAAGAAGGTTTTTATTATATTTAAAAATCCATGATATTGTAATTCTCCCCCACTATTAAACACTCTCCATTGATATGTATCTATATAGTTCTTATAGAAACAACTCAGGACACTGATCAGGAACATTAGGCATTGGTTACCTTGTTTCCTCTTAGATCCATCAATGCTTCCATTAAATTTGGAAAATTGTTACAATCATTCTTCAAAAAACCTTATTCCATTTTACTATTATATGAAACAAACACTCTTTATAAGATTAATCCTATTCCATCTCAACATCCTCATAATCTTCAACAAACAAAGGGTCTGGTATGTACTTATGAAGATTTGAAAAATGAAAAAAGTCATGCATAACATGATACAGATAAGGGAGGTCAAGATGATATTCCACTACCCCTATCCACTCAGTGTTCCCAATGGGTCCAACAAAAAGTTGTAAAACATCCCCTACTTCACCAGACCTATGTTCCCAAATCAATGAGTCACTCTAAAGAATACATTATCTCCCATAGAAAACTGCAAGGGAATCCTCCTATGGTCGGAATATTATCTATGTATTCTATGATCGATTATCATCACTTTAGTATATGATGAACTCTCTCAGAGGTCTCCTAAATCATACTAGAACCAAGAACAGTTTCCTCACCTACCTAATGGCAAGAAATCCATGAGATACACGGCTTCCCATAAAGATCCTCAGAAGGATCCAAATGAATCAAATCAGGGTAACTATTATTTAATGTGAAAGAAATAATTTTAAGTTTGTCATACAATTATTCACCAAATTCTAGCACAAAATATTGAACCATATACTCCATTATTCATATTCCCCCCTCGGATTGTTCGTCTCTATATGGATGATATGTCGTGATCAATATAAGCTGGGTACCTTGGTCTTTCTACAAGAACTACACAAACATTAATGTAAAAAATGCATCTCAATCTAAAACAATGATCAAAGGGAACTCCAAACAAGCTTAAAATCCCATAGATATAGATATTTCAAACCTCTTACACTGAGTGAGTTTCTTTACTCAATATGAAGTTAGAATACTTTGTTAGATTTTTGAAAATTACTCAAACAGTGTCACGAATCCTCAAGATCATGGGTAAAACCATAAAAAATTCCATAAAAAATTGTTCCCACTTCCTGATAGGTATCAAATGTGGCTATAAAAACCCATCGGGACCCTGGTACTTGGTCTTCGCCCCTTGAAAATTAATGCATAAAAATACATAATAAGAAATGCCTCTCTTTATCCCAAGCCATCAGAATTGCTTCCTGAGGTTGTGTTAAATCATGGTTATACCAGGGTGTAATTTACATCTAGAGGTATGGTAATACCTCATCATCACCTCTATTATGAATATAGATACTACTACTCTTCTGTTTAATAAGATCACATCATCTTCATCCATCAACCATTCGAGCATTGATTTCTCACCATAAAGTTATTTCCTCAGTACAACATACTCTTTGTCCATCTTCTTATCATCATGTACATGGTCTATAATTGAATATGTAACAACCATGATAGAACAAGTAATATAACAATGATCTTCTGAGGCATTCATCCTCCCATCATAAAATAAGCTCATCAATCCTGATTTCTCATCTGAAGACCTATCACCAAGCTCCATATCATCCTCAGTCAAATGTATAAGAACAATTGAAAAAATATTTTTCTTCCTAGATACATATTTAATATAAAATTTATGTTTATTTAGATATTCAACCACGTTTCTTTGTCTCAGGTTTAGTTCCATCTATTTTAAGATATTATGAAGGCTCTTTTAGATTTTGAAAACAATATATCTCTCACTAAATAGATAAAGTCTCTAACATTTCAGAGTGTGGAACATAGTTACAAGATACATCTAATTTGTGGGGTAGTTCCTTGAATGGTTTCATAGAATATAATCCCATTAGTATACTACATGAACTCTTTACATCATCACCTCTCCCAGAATAATGCCTGATTCATCACACCACACTGCATAATCAATCCTTTTTTTTGGGAGTGTCGGGACCAGAGCTGCATTCAACCATATATTAAGATCATGGAAATACTCTTCACTCTTTTATGACCACTAGAACTACACTCTATTCTTAATCAGAAATTCCATGGGTGATTATAGTCGAGATAATTCATCGATAAACCATTTAGAATATCATGATAAGAACATGGAACTAGTAATATCAAACACATTCTGAGTTCATGTACAAGAAATAATTTCATCAATGATCTCTAGGAATATAGAAATACTGGTCCTAGAAACCACATAGATGTTGAATTTCAACCCCCAAATCGAGAATTCACACATCGAGATCTTGGCATAAAGCCTGTGTTCTCAAACAATACTCAAGACTATTACTAGGTTCCGAAAATGTTTCCCATTTTTCGGTGAGTAGATGACAATATCATCAATGACCACTATGACTAATGGGACCAAATATGGATAAAATATCAATTTAATGAAGGACATGGAAAATTATGGTGAACGGGTAAGTCCAATAAACATCACCATGTACTCACACAGACCATATCTACTCCAAAACCCCATATTTGGAAGGTCCCCCTCTCTATCATGTAACTAGTGATAACCCAATAAATGATAAATCATATAGAAGCACCCATATCATTATATCTAATGGAAATTATCATCCATTTAGAAAAATGAATATCATTTCATCACTGTCAACTGGTGCAGATATCATTAATCAACACAAAGAGGAAGACTAACAGCTTTCTTCCTAATAGAAAATAATAGCAACACATAGTGAATTACTAGGTCTAATAAATACCTTCCTCTCTAAGATTTCTACTTGTACCATGAGATCCATCAATTTGGTTGGATCCATGTGATATGGCGGTATTGAAATGGGTTACTCACCTTGTACAATCTCTAACAAAAAATTAAATCCTCTATCATGAGGGAGTCTTGAGAAATCAATTGGAAAGAATACTTCATATATATACACATGTGGGGGAAATTATACGTGGATTTCCATTAGTCATGTTGTAATAGACAATCCTTCCATCTATTCTATAATCATCCTGATCTGAATCATGTCATGTCTATCTCTTCCTTATCTGATTTCCCACTCTCTAATCATCAATTACTTCACTCCCTTTGGTGCGGTAAAAGATATGCATCTAGGATTGTAATCAATAAAAGATTCAACGTTGGTCATCCAGTAAAATCCATGAATCCCATCAAAATTATTCATCTCTAGAATCAAGAATCCCCAGAGAAGACTCCATCCCGAGACCAATAATGGACACACTTGGAATTTGTGATGAAAATCAAATCTCATACCCATTTTTGTATCAAGGGAGACTAAATAATATGATAACATGACATGTACGTCATGTAAATATACTCTTTGTATAGGTGTTAATGAATTTTAACCACCAATATCAAATAAGTTAGTTGATAATTTTGTGGTGAATTTGAAAATACCTTGAACATTGGATGGTCCCTCTCCACTATATGCTGGAGTCTATTCCACAGTTTACAAAATACATGCCTCACCCTAAAAGTATAAATCCTACCATGATGTACACCGGTCAAGATTACCCATACCCACCCTCCAATGGAAAACATGGAAAGTCAATTTATACTAAAACAAACATAACACATCAATAAAGGTATAAATTCATCATTTGTATCAACATGTGAATCAAAATCAATATAAAATCAATCAATAATTTCATTCAGAGGGAAAATCATATCATAACTTGGCTTACACATAAATACCTACATGATATCACAAGGCAAGGATATTTACAATTTATTCAAAAAAATCTATTTTGGAATCATGTATAAACAAGGGACCCAAATGGAATGAAACATCAAACTTCATAATTTATTGATGTTAAAGGCTAGGTTATATGGTTCAATAAAAATATTTTGTGAAATTATTATCATAATTGTTGAGTCATCAAATATTCAGATTCATTCAGGGACCCTATAATCAAAACCAGTTCCTTTATTTCTAAAAAAATAAATTATCACATGTAATGGTACATTCTCCCTCCTAGATAGTTTTTGAATTACCATTTTAGTTAAATTTGTGTGCTCTCAAAATTATCATAAGAATAATTATCTTTAATAATTGCATTAAAATTATCCACTTATAATTCTCTATTAAAAATTATTCATAAATTATATTTTCCTAATTATGCCTTGATAATTCATAAAAAGGTATCCTTTTATAATTATTCAATGAAAATCTTCCCAAATATATCATTATATTTATCTTATGAAAAATTTATTATAATTATATTTTAATAATTTATTAGAAATTATCCTTTGCAATTATCTTTTATTGATTTATTATAAGTTACACTTTATGATAATCATTTGATATTTTCTTATAAATTGTACTTTATAATTTTATTTTTGTAATTTATTCTATAAATTATCCTTAGTTAATGTAGGAATTGTGATTTGATAATTTAAATAACTATCATTTGTTAATCTAAAAAGTATTATTTTAAAATTTTAATAATTATCCTTTGATAATCATGAAATGTTTGACTGATAAATTTAATATTATTATTTTTAATCGATGAAATTAACATATTATAATTTCAATAATCTTTTTTCGCATAATAATTTAGAAATAATTATCCATATATAATTTATCTGATGTTATCTTTGAAAATCTGAAGCAATTATTCTCTAATAATTTTTCGTAATTATCACTTGATAATTATTTATTATTATCCAATGATAATTCATTGTAATTGTATTTTGATAGTTTTTATAACTTATCCTATGATAATTTTATGTACAATTATAATTTTACAATCTAGTGGAATTATAATTTATAATTCAATGAAATTATAATGTGATAATTATAATAATTATCCTTTGATATATTGTATAATCTTATCCTCTATTATAATTTAAAAAAACCTCATTCCCTAATTTGATGTAATTATTCTTTAGTAATTATTATTAATTATATTATATAATTAACATAATTAAACTTTGGTAATTCAATTGAATTGTCTTTGATAATTTCACACAATTATCATTTTCTAATTTGACAACATTATCATATAAAAATTCATCAATATTTTATTAATCATCAATTGAATATTTTATAAATTATGTCAGGAAAATAAAGGTTTATTCCTTTATAAAAACATCAATTAATTTTTATTAATTTATCTATAATTTTTTAGAATATAAGGATAAATATAAATAAAAGAAATTTTTACAGAAAAAAAACTTCTCTTATGTGAAGTATACATATGCATGGATATTGGAGATCAAGGAACAAAATCAAATCCACTAGGTTCACCATGTCCGTATAAGGGATCCTTATGGTGTAAGGACCTTGATCTATGTGGATCCTACCCTTTTCATGGTCATAGGTGTCATGGGGCTTGGAGGAGGCTCATTGGATATTCAAAGGGACTATGGTGTTAGGAAATAAGAGTAGGGAACTTTTACGGTGTGAAAGTGGGTTTCGCACCTTGTAAAACAATTTCTTGATGTGAAAATGGAATTCATGTCATGTAATATTACGTGGTTTGGAAAATAAAATTAAATGAAGAGGGAATGGGTTGTCATGGGAAACCATCCTCGGGGCATTACACGACGTGAAAGGGTATTACACATTGTGTAATCCCCTAAGGTTGTAATGTTTTGAAACATTCATGACTCTCAGGATATCAAACCTAATATCTATAACATCTATCTCTCATGTCCCAAGTTACATGACAGTCCCTTCTTTCACATTTGTATATCCCGTCAACGGGGATCAATATTTGGGATACCATCATTGATATGTGGTGACCCAAATTGATCTAAGGTGTGTTTTTCAATAATTTTAAATGGTTTCTTCTAGTTTGATATTAATTCACCTATTATTATTTCTATGTGATGAAGTATGCTCTCATATGTTTATAATAGGGCTTCAATAGGTTTTTTTTATACAATGGTGTTGCAGCATCTCCAGATGAATGAAAATATTGTGGAAGGGATGATCTGAGGTCTGTGGTGTGGTCCGTTCTTATGGGAAGAACATCGATGAACTTTTGCAATGGGGGATTTTTTCATCTCTATTTATTTTTGTAAAATCATATAGTTATCATTATTTGAACACTAGGATCACAAATAAATTGAGTTAATAATTATTTCAACCAGATTAATTAATTGATATCGATCACATGGTGATTTTTTACTGTACAATGATAATATTTTACCTCTTTTCCTTACTAGATATTGTGATATTTATGACATTCATGGTTTAACATGTTTTTCATGATGGAAATTTATAAATAACATAATTTCAGAATTAATTGATAATTATTTGGTTAAGAGATTAAGGAGGCTTGTTTAATGAATTTGGTTGTTTTGCAATTTAATGTTAATCATATTGATATAAGTATGAATATTCAATTGAATTGGTTAATTAAAATGAAAAATGTTGATTCTTGTTGAAAAAATAATTAATGTCTTGTTAAATTAATTATTTAATTAAATTTTTATAGCTTGAGATATCTTGTTTCTTAGCTTTCATGTATTTGAAACATTTGATAATCTATAATTTGATTCTAGATGGAATAAAAACATGTTTTGTGATTAAAGATAATTCCATTATGGGTCCTGAGTTTCCAAATTTCTTATAAAGGAAAAGTTCGTTATGTTTTGGAGCAATGAGATCTCATTATTTGTGGTGTACGGATGCCATATTTCACGGTCGATAAACCATTTCTATGTTGTTTCTGACTACTTTTCATGTGATGTGAACCTGGAATGGCTGAGCGGGGAGGTAAATTATGGTATGAGGGTAAGGGATGCGTGTTTTGGGTGGAATGATTTTTCCCTGGAGTGGTGAGATGCATCAATTTATTCATATGTATGCCGGGGAGAACATTGGAGATGATAGAAAACATTGAAGCTGGAATTACATGTCGTTATGAAACATGGATTCTTGTTGAATTTCTTTGGCTGGATGCTAGGATCATTATTTATTTTCTTTGTTTTCCCTACTTCTTGAGGTTAACAAGTGTTTTTAGTTACTCTCTTTCCATGGGTGGTGAATTAATGTTGGGTATTCCATGTGATTTCTTCGTTTATCTCCTACTCGTTAGATGAGTTTACTTTCCTGATATAGGTGGAGAATACTCGATGGGTAGTACATCTACGTATTGTGTTGAGGCCCTTGTGTTTGGGGATATTAAAATGTTTTCCTACTGTACCTGATATATGGATATTATTTTTTTTGATAAATGAATAAATTTTTAACCAATGGGGTTGGAACTGGATGGGATGCGTTGTGGATGTTGTAATTTTGAGAAATAGTTTAATAATTTTCTTATTCTCGGTGGGTATGGATCTTTAATGGAATGGTAATTTTATGCAATGTGGAAATGATTATGTTTAATTGAATTTTGATAATTAATTAAAATAAATATCAATTAATGAAAATTAATAAGATAATTTATTGAAGCTCTTTAAATGGTCGTGTGCTTATAGGATAGCTGGTCTTAGTAGTGGTATTAAGGAGTCTGAGAGATGTCTGCTGAATTTTTGTCTAAGACTAATATATTCACTTAGTGTGGTTGTGAGATATATTATATCATGTACATTTTTGTATTTCTATACACTTATCCGCCATTTTGGTTCGTAAAACTGAAATCCCATGGATTCAGAGCCCCGCGTGCGTGTTTTCCCCAAACTCTGGGTGAGAGTATAGATGGGTGACTAACTCATTTGGGACCACTCTCTTCTCATTGTAGTTACATATTATTGTATTCATGGTGTTCAATTTTCCCAATATATAAGTGTAATTGGATTTAATGGAATGTGGGTATTTCACAGACATATATTTTAGATAATGTTCCCTAAAGACTATTATATGAATAACATGTATAAGTTGTGATCGAATGAAGTTCCTTAATTAGTGTATGATCTATGATGGATTGAGTTATAATACCCAACATATGATATAGATTATGAGAGTCATCGGGGTTACCAAAAACTTCCTAGTTACTTTTGGTTATGTGGTGTTGTTGTGTCACATGAGGTGCATGATGTGGTGTTTCACTGAAGTGCCTGTGACCTATCCCTTTTTTGGATAGAGATGCTCAAGTACTTTGACATTGAGGCAGAGTGTCAAACCAGTGGGGAAGTTGTGTTAGGGTACCCTTGATATTATTTATTATATAATATTCTCTTGTATGTGATACTTGGTGAGAGTAGCCATTGTGAGGCTGGGAACATAGTAAATCAGTTTAAGTGACGAGTTAGATTCACTCATTTTTCACTATGATTTCGCATTATTTTATTAAATTTTTTTATGAGAGGATTTAGAGAGGATATTTCTGAGTATAATATTATACTCACCCAATGTATACTTAATCATTTTCTAATTTTAGTTGGAGTGGTTTGGATATCAGGCTGGTTATTATTTACTTGTGGTCCTAGGATCTGTTTGGGATCCGTGGTCACTATCATCTTTACATTTTTTGATATATGTAGTTTTTACTTTTAGTTGTAGTATTTCATATATGAAATTAATTTTTTTTACTTTGGTTTTCTCATATATTGTTGTATGATAATTAGTTTGCTGGTGTCAATCATATCTCTCCCTTTCATATGAATTTCTCTTAAAGGGTAATTCCTCCCATATGAATGTCTATTATACCCTAGGTTCTGGCCGCTATCCTAGGGCTTATTGGAAGAGGGACTTCGGGCATCACTATCTTTTTTCAACCATTGATCCCAGGATGGGTACACATTGTAGCAATCAGGTCCTGATAGAGTGTTATCAAAGGATCAGGTTAAGGGATGGGATGGATTTTAGAGTAAGGTCGCAGTGAGGTTTCATGGGTCGATAGGGAAATAGTGTCAGATAATTTTAGCAAGCACTATAAACACAGGATAATGGCCATTGTATGGGTATTTAGGCCCCCCCATGATCTAATGTGTGGACCATTAAGCATATAGTCTATACTAAAAAAGATGATAAAGGTTTCATGGTTGATAATTAGAAATGTATCATTCATAAATCTTCTTTCTAAATGTGGTTGAATGGGTATACCTTGGGCTAGGTTAACCTAAAAATAATAAATGAAAATAATAAATTAAATATTAAATACTTCAATGTTCCAGTTTTAAGAGCACTAATAATTTTTTCTTTTAAAGGTATGGCTCTAGGTCGACGTTCTCATTAGGTCTATATAGAAGGAGTTTAGTATGTTGGGCCAACATAATATTATTTAGGGTATAGGTTGATGATGATGTCACCTAGAAGGGGACACTCTAAGGGTTTCAATGTGAGATTATACAAAGATATCAGGGCTCCATATCTTATGCAATCACAAAAAACTGGTTGGAGGAGTAGGAGATAGTCTTTAGTTATAACCTTCCTTGGAAGGAGCACTGGGTATCGTTGTCTTTGACAATGTTGTGTTGGGAAGTAAGGAAATGGTGGTTCGTATTCCTCATAGATAGCAAGGAGTTGGTAGTCACATGGGATGCTTTTCGGGACTACTTCATCGACGAGTTTCTTTAGTTGGGCCCAAATATAGATAGTCTTCAGGAGCTGCATACCTTTTAGTTGGGAAGCTCTAATATTTGAGAGTTTGGAATCCATCTTAGAAACTATATTTGATCTTCTTTGGACAATTTACCAGATGAGGAGGCCAGGGAGAGAAATTTTGAGGATTATTTTCTTCTATAGATCTCACGTAAGGTTACAACATTTTTTTGAAGATGTATCTAGAGGTTCTAAAAAATAATATTTCATTGAGATTACATTACTAAGAATAGGATCACTATGATAGGGTATTATATAGGATTCCTTATGAATCAGAGCAATGGTATGTGGTTCCGTACTGTCAGGAAAGAAGAACTTTATATCAGCCAGTTGTAGGCCCCTGTCCTCAATGCCTCATTTATCTAGGGGAGGATGCTCCCAAACCTATTCCAAGGTATTAAATAAATGATTCTTTTTTGTATGTAGGGGTTATTAGTGGAACGATTTCTTGACTTTCATGAACAATAAGCATCAGCCAGTTGTTCCACTTTTGGTTCCTCTATTTTTGTAGTTCCAACCAAGGTAGTAGCAACATTTTTCTCCAATTTGGGATCAGATGAGAGAAGATAGGTTAAGAATAAGACATCCCCGATATCCTACTCTTCCTCTGAGAGAAGAGAGAGACCATAGAGGTCGTTTTAATCTTGGTCAGAGTAGGAAAGGATCATATTGTGTTTAGTTTTATGATTTATAATTTTAGCTACTGGTGATCCAGACATCATTCATAGTACCCATTTCCTTTTTTCTACTTGGTTGCATGATTTTTTTGATTAGAGAGATACACACTCTTACATATCAAGTTCCCTTATCCCTTCATTGGGACATGAAATGGATAGGCATACATTTCCCTTGGTGTTGACTACGATAGTTAGAGGTTGGGATGACTTGTTTCAATTACTTAGGAACCGTGAGCTAGTATTGGTGTTGCACCAGTCTAGGGGAGATTTACTATGATTACAGACAATACCATTTGACATCATTCTTTGCATTGATTTGATGTATTTGATGCAAGACACAATGGATTGATTTAGAAGGAAGGTTGTGTTCTTCGATGCTTATGGAGATCCAACGGTGTTTGTTGGTGAGAGAGACCCTCGGATGGGTTAAAGGTGTGTTCCTTCCATGTCATCCTTGATGGATGAACTAATGCTGAATTCATCATGGGATTAACAATTTCCCTATTCCTTGGTCATAGAAGAGTACCATTATGTCTTTCTAGAGGAGGTCTTAGCATTACCCACTCAACAAAATATCATGTTCAGGATCAAAATAAATACATACGTGTCTCCTATATCAATGTATCTATATAGTATAGACACTTATCTATTGTAAGACTTGAATATAGAGGTTGATGGTCTATTGTGGTGTGGTTTTTTCGTTCATGTGTGCAAATGTGGGGTGCTCCAGTTTTATTCAAAAAGATTGATGGCAGTATTTTTCAGTTGTGTATCGATTATCGTCACTTGAACAAAGCCATCATGAAGAACCTCTATCATATTCTATTGATTTATGGTTTATTCAATCAACAGAAGGGTGAAATTTGGTTATCAATGATCAATTTTGTATTAGGATATCATCAGATGCATGTAAAGGTTGCATATATCTCAGAGACTGTTTTTTTCATCATGGGCATTATGAGTCTATTGTGATGTCGTTCGGTGTGAAAAATGATTCGTCTATATTCATGGGGTTAATGAATGATGTGTTATGTGAGTTCCTAGATATGTTCTTGTTGGTTTATATCAACTAAATCCCTATGCACTCGAGGTCTGAGGAGGATCATGGAGAGCATTTGTGTGTTATTTTAGGAGTTCATTGTCATCAATAGTTGTTTGGGACATTTCCTAAGCGTGATTTCTATCCTTGAGAAGCCCATTTCATGGGTAATTTTTTATCTCATATAAGAGTAGCTATGGATCCATAAAAGTTAGAAGAATTTCTATCTTTGGTATCCCTTCTTTCGTCATGAAGGCTATTTTAGCAGCTCGTAGAAAATTTCTCTCAGGTTGCGACTCCTTTGAAAGAATTGACTAGAAAGTATAAGGTGTTATTGTAGACTAATAAGTGTTAGAGAACTGTTGAGTATCTAAAGGATATAATATTCAGTGCTCCATCTCTTATTATTCTAGTATAAGGAGTTCAATTTGAGTTTTTATGTGATTCTTATCGTCTTTGGATAGGTTTTGTTCATATGTAGTAGAGATCATTCATTTCTTATTTCTATCTGTAGTTATGTCACCATGAGCCTAACTATGCAACCAATGATCTCTATTTGTAGGTTGGGGTGTTCTCTGGGATTTTTTGTATAAATTAACTCATTGGAGAGTGTTGTTATTCACCGATCATAGTATCCTGAGGTACGATTTCTCCAAATATGGCTTGAACTTGAATTAACATCGATAGATGGAGTACTTACAAGAATACAAATTTTAAATTTTGTATACACCAAGAAAGGGGAATGTATTGGCAGATGCATAGAGCTCAATGTTTCATAGAGATGCAGTGTTGAAATTAGGCAATTAATAGAGTGTGATTGATGAACATTCAAAATTTCATCTAGATTTGGAATAAGTTTACGGAAGAGGCAATCTTTTTCATATGATGGTGCAGTCACCACTGGTACCATAGGTGTTGGAATCTTAGTTGGGGGATCATGAGGTGGTGTTTTTGAGAGACTGATTTTCTAGGGCGAGGCCCCTGATAGTTGGTCTGAAGATGAACAACACTGACTATTTTTTCAAGGAAGGAATTTGGTTCCCTTAGTGATGAATGATATGGTTCTCAGAGAGTTCTATAGTTCAAATTTTTTCTTACATCCTATCCTAACAAATATGTACTGATATTTGAAAGGTCAACATTATTGTCTTGGGTTTAAGTTTGAAATTACAAAGCATATGTCTTGATGTTTGTATTTTAGATGATGATGGTTGAGCATTGTGTTCCTAGTGGTTTTCTCGAGCCCTTATATATTCACTAATGAACGTGTGAGTACATCTCTATGGACATTGTTACCTATTTACCTCAAAATAATAGAGTCTATGATGACATAATGGTGTGAGTGGATCGTTTGACAAAATCATCCAACTTTATAGCGATCAAGGAGTCGATCACAGTTGAGGTTTTGTTGAGGAAGTATCTTGAAGAGGTGGTGAGACTCCATGGATTCCATATAAGACCATTTATGATTGATATTATCATTTTACCTTCATGTTGTGTAGAGGAATCTAGAATGCAATGGTTTTTTAACTACTGGAGAGGTTTTCATTTCATCTACAGAATGATGGTCAGATAGAGCATACCATTGAGCCTCATGAATAAATGTTGTTCTCTTGTCTCCGTGAATTTCTAGGTTCATGTATTATGTACCTTACCTTGGTAGAGCACACAAAAAATAATAGTTTTTAGTCCTGCATTAGAATAGTGTTGTGGGAATCCTTGAATTCCTGACCATACCATTCCCCATTATGATGGAATGGGGTTGGATATTTAAAAATTCTTTATTAAGAACTTGTAATGAATAGAAAATAGATGTTTATGGTGATTCATTATAGGATTTAGGTAGTGTAGGATCAATTAAAATCTAATTACAATCATAGGAGGAGACCTGTGGAGTTTGACTTTGTGGATCATGTTTTCACTATTTAGGATCCCCATCGTGGGCAATGAATTTTTGTTCATGGGAGTAAGATTTCACCCCAGTTTGTTTGGAATTTTGAAGGGTTGGGTTGTGTTGGATTTATGGAATATCAAATAGAGATTCATCAGTAAATGCTATGGATACATGATGATTTTTATTTGTCCGAGCTCCATCTTTATCTTCATGACGACTATTACATCATTGATTGGGTAAAGATCGATGTCGATGATGACTTGACCTTCGAGGAGTGACCTATGGAGATCAATGAACACTAGGAGAAGGAGATTTATGGTAATTATATCCCCATGGTTCATTTTCTATACAAAATTCATGGAATTAAGGAGATTACCTAGGGATGTGATTCGTGGATTTGTGATCAGTATGCATAGTTTGATGGTTTGCTATTATCTTATAACATTTTTCAATTTATGGTTGTAGACATTTTATTGTTTTGTGATGGATTTACATTGTTTCTTATTGTTTCTAGATCCATTTTGAGAGGTATATACCATGGGAGAGAGTATAGGATCTAATTGTGTTTGTTGTGTGGATTTCAAATGTTCCTCTAGTGAGGTGGTTGAGCCCCTGTGGTAGCGATAACATTGAGATATATATCGTAGGGTGGATGTTCGGATGACCCCATTTCTATATCCACTCAAGTTTAGTTTTCTATTCTCAAGGATGAGAATTATTTCATAATTATTTTATATAAAAGGCCCAGATCCATGTGGATAGAACCTTTGCATGTTCTTGAGGATTTTGGACCTTGCGGGAAGCTCGAAAGAGGTCCAATGGGAGTCGTATGCTATGAACTACGAGAAGGAAATTTTTATTGTGTGAAAGATGGTTTCATGATGTGTAGAATCATTTTATGATGTGCATATGAAATTCATGACATGAAATATTTATATGATTTAAAAATAAAATAAAATGAATCAGAGATGGTTGGAAACTATCCATAATGCATTACACTATGTGAAAGAGGATTGCAGGTTATAAATTCCATCAATCCTATTATTTTTTAGAACCTTCCAGATAGTCAGGATGTCAAACCCAAGGACTTTGTATTACCACCCATTCTTCTATGGAGAACCAAAAATACCCACTTCTATGTTTTAGATCCTGTTAATAGGGATCAATCATTGGGTTTCCATCTTCGCTATGTGGCGACTCTTCTTGATCCAAGGTGTGTTTCACTTCATTTTCCAATCATTTCTTCTAGTTTTATCTAATTTCTACCCCATTATTCTTGTCATGCAATGAAATATTACATTCCATGTTTCTAAAAGGGGTTATCTAGATTTTTTTGGTGTGATTTTGTCACGGCATCCTCAGATAGATGCAGATCCTGCATTAGAGGTAATCAAAGATCCATTTCCTAATATGTTCTCATGCGAAGAACATCAACAACCATTAGAGTTAGGGGATATGTTTTTTTAACTATTTATTTACATGAAATTATTTATTTATCATGGTTTATCACCTTTTACCATGATAAAATTTATCTACTAATTATTTGAACCAAATTTAACAAGTGATATCAATCACATGGAAATGTAATTTTTTTACCAAGATAATGGTTTTCCACTTAATTTTCTAAATAGTGTGATATATATGAATTTATATTTTTATACTTTTTTCTTTATATATATTTATAAATAACATAAATATATAATTAATTGATATTTAATTAGTTAAAACCTTAAAGTGGAATGTTTAATTAATTTGGTTTTTATTTTTGTAATTTAACATTTACGAAATCGAGGAAAGTAAGAATGATTAATTGAATTTGGTAATGAACCTGAATCATGTTTATTCTTGTTGATAAATGAATTAAATTCATTCTAAATTATTTTTTATAATTATTTTTTGATTTCTTGAGATATCCTGATACACAAGTTTCCGGTAGTTAGAAGATGTGATAATAAATTGGTAAATTCAAGAGAGAATAAGAACTAGATGTGTGATAACAAACAATTAATTTTTTGGGCTTTAGTTTCTCAATGACTTATAATGGACATGTTACTTGTTCTTTGGATCTGTAAGAGCTCTATAGGTGTGAAGGCTGGATGATATGCATTAGGTCCAAGAGCCCGTTTCTATGTTGTTTCCTGAAACAAGTGATTTGATCTGAGCCTAGGATGGCCGATCTTAGTGGGTTGTTTTGGTATATGGGGAAGGGAGGTCAAGTTATTTTGGAACTATTTTATTCTTGTAGAGGTGAGTATCATGGGTATATGCATGTGGATGAAGGATATGACATCAAAGAGGATTGAACGGATTGAATATGGGATTTCATGTTGTTATGAAAGCTGGATGCTTATTGAATCATTTCCTTAGATGGAAGCGAGGTTGTTTGATTCTATGATTCATTTTCCACACTAATTGAGTCATATGGAATTTTCTTGGTTCTATATTTCCATTTTAGGGGATGATATTTGGTTTATTACATGTTCTTATCATGCTTATCTTCTCATAGTTTGATGAGTTAACACTCTTGTTATAGGTGGCGAAGACTTGATAGGTAGTTTATCTACTCATCATGTCGAGCCCCTAGGGTTTTTGGGAGAACATGTTGTTTTACTATAGTACCTAGTGATATGGAATGTAATTTTGTTCATATATGAATAAATTTTAAACCAATGGGGTTAGAACTTGCTGGGATGCATGGTTGAGATTGTAATTTTGAGAAACCCTAGACCGGGTTTTTTATGCCTAGAGGGCATGGATATTTTCTAGAATAGTAATGTGATATAATATGGAAATGAAAATAGTTATGTAAAGTTTAATAATTAATTTTCATAATGTTAAATGAATAAAAATTAATAAGATATTTTACTTTAGATCTTTTAATGGTTCTGTTCTTATGAGATACCTAGTCCTAGCGGTGGTTTTTGGGAGTCTAAGAGATGTTAGATGTAATTGTGTATAATAATAGGATATTCCCTTAGTGTGGTTTGGAGATATATTATATCATGTAATTTTTTATTTATATACACTACTCTACCATGTTGTTTAGGTAAACTAACACCATGCGGATACAAATCACTATGGGTGTTTTAACCAATATCTCGTTGGGAGGATGGATAGGAAACTACCTCCTTTGGCTTTGCTCTCTTATCTTAGTAGTTACATTTTCTAGTATACCAGATCGTTATTTCCCCTATATATATGTGTAGAGGTATATAATGTACGGTGGTTGTTTCACACACCTATGTTTTTGATATTTTTCATAAGTACTGCAATTGGTATAATGTGTATTTGGTGTGATTGCTAGAGGTTCCTTACTCGGTATATGGGTTGTGATGGATTAGATATAATTCCTAACGTATGATACACATTATGAAATAAATGGTGGATGCCAGAAACTACTTGCATGTTTATTATACTCTCGGTTCTAGTTCCAAACCTGAGAACTATTGGATATAGGACATAGGGTAACTATCTCTCTTCTTTCATTTCTAACCCAACAAGCGTACAATTTTTATGGAGGGGTCATGAAACAGGGTTAACCATACATTATGGAATCCATCAACATTTAACCCCAAATGATTTAGTTATTTAATAAATCACAGAGTATATAGAATTGAATCCCCGATATTAAATACCCAATTTAATATTTTCTTTCACTCGAATTTGATGGTGAAGTCATTAGTTTATCCCATTAATTAATTATAAATTTATCTAAGGTAAACAAGGTGAAAAATAAATATTTTAATAAGGTACTTTCATTCAAGGATGGTGGTCACTTGTTTTCATAAAGACAATGAACAATAAATCATTCAAATATTTATGTTATTAACAATTATGATATAATAAAACAATTAAATAAAATAATATAATGAGTGACATAACCGAACAACTGAAGAATTGATAAGTTAAACACTGCCTAGGGAAATACTAGTGTCTCAGTGCTATGGATGGTCTCATATTTATCATATGATGTACTATTTTGGAGATATTAAGTTTATTATAGAAATTCTATATAATAAATACAGTAAATAAATTATCTTCATTTGCGATATGAACATACATCTGACGCATAAAAAATGTTATACCCAACCTAAGGTTAATATAGATTCTAGATCACACAATGGTCTTCGATTTACCAAATGAAACATTTTTTAGAGATATTCATTATTTCAAATAAATTGTTCACATGTAATATAATCTATTTATTTTTTGTATTTCTTATGCGTTGATGATCCACAAGCCTTATAATCTTATACTAACTGAGATAATAATGTTTAACATATTTTATAGAATATTCTAAGATGTTATCTTGACTTTTACCATCACACAAATCCTTTACCGCAATTGTTGTGTTATCTTTATTTAAAAATTAAATATCCAAATATAATTCTTTATAAATCTTTACCACATAATGTTTTTGTTGTCATAAAAATATAGGATATTATAACAAATATATGTTATATGGGATGAAATAAATTTTATCCCATGTTATATTATCCTATTGGGTTTCTTGATCAGGTGTAGTTTTTTATCACATGGAGATTCCACCAAGCCTCTCTCAAGTCCATAATGTGTTGTATGTGTCTCTTCAGAGGAATTATACACATGATAATTCACATGTACTGAACGAAGAAGTAATACCACTGGATCGTGATCTCCCCAATCAATAATTACCATTTGTGATTTTATATTATATATTTAAAATTATGAAATAAGACCACTCATATAGTGATGGTTCTATAGTGAAACCACCAACTTTTGGAAGCCATATGGGAACATGATGATTTGATGGGGAAAAGGTATCCTCAGTTGTTTATATCCAACTGATGAAATTTAAAGGGAGAAATTCATCTTAAGTAGGGGAAAATGTAACAACCTGATATTTTATGATACATTTCTTTTCAAATAGATTAAATATTTTCAATACCTTTCATTACACAAAACATTATTATTTAATGAATCATATTATAAAAAAACTATTACTATTTGATCAAGAACATTATAAACTAGTAATTAAACATGTTGTAATTAATAGGTATAATTTAAAAAAAATGTATGAATTTTTTATATAAAAAAATATATTCATAAATATGTTCTTATGTTTTGGAGAAGTCTTTATATTTTTTGAAAATATATTTTTCTAAAAAACTTGTTTTTAATGAATTTTGTGAAAAATTATAAAAAATATTTTTTATACAATTTATAAAATTTATATGAAAATAATTAATTTCATTTGGGAAATAAAATTTTCAATATAAATATTGGGTAACTTTTTGATAATTTTCTGAAAATATTTATTTTTCATTGAATAATGAAAATAACGATTTTTAATAAAAACTACCTTTTCATTTAAAAAATAAATAAATATAAATTCTTGTTTATTATAGTTTTAAAATTAAAATTTATTTAATATTATCATGATTAATTCAATTTAGTTCATTGGAATCAATTTCCTAATTAATTTTAATATTTTAACTTTTTATACATATGGAAACATTTCATTGGAAATCCTTATTTTTCATACCATCTGTGGGTTTAATTTTTAATTGTATTTTACAAATTCTATGAATTGGATTTCAAAAATGGATAAAATTATTTTAATAAAAAAAATTAATATAATATTTCATGTCTAAATTCCTTTTGGTCAAAATTAAATTGTAAAAAACAAGATAACACGGTTAAGTTTCAAATCGGTTTTCTATGGGTTTTAACAAAAATGATATGGGTTAAATTGAAAAAATAATTTCTCAAAATAATTTTTTTATAGAAATATATTATCCATTATGTAGGTAATATTTTTTCATGTTCCAATTTTAAGACTTTTTAATTGTTGAAAAAGTGGGTATATCATTTCCATAAAAAAATTACAACTGTGTCATATCCCCCAGTTATAAAATTGAAACACTTCAATTCTCCTCTTCACAGTTCCAATGAGTTTTGGTTCCAAAAAAATATCAAAATAAATAACTTAATCACTCCCCACATCCTGGATTCCATGTATTTATTATGATACCCTACTAATAAGTCCTTTACTACTTACCTATGATGGTTATTCGAAGAAGATGTCTCATTCTTAACTGAGCATGTTTATTTTATTTCTTCTTCCAACACCATAATTTTTTTAAATTTATAATGATATAACAATACAATAATATCCCATATAAATATTTAATATTATTTTAATTTAATTTCCTACATCAATATCATATTCCATCAAATAAGAAACAAATCTATCGATCGTTTGTATGGAGGACTACAGCCTCACACAACGATGTAATTCATTTTTGATCACAACCTCACTTAGATGGATATAAT
Organism: Viscum album; assembly: GCA_963277665.1. Lineage (NCBI taxonomy): Eukaryota > Viridiplantae > Streptophyta > Magnoliopsida > Santalales > Viscaceae > Viscum > Viscum album. Next base: position 401,448,933 of record OY728130.1, read on the forward strand.
GATGGATTTAATTATTATACATTTTATTTATGGAATGATTATTATTATAGAAATACTATATAATGTATACCTTCTTACATTCTAATCCATTTAAAAATAATAACATCGCATGTGCATACATGCAAACTACCTCTTCCACAAAGCGATGTGATGCATTTTTCAGTTTATTTTTAATTGGGTGGAAATAAAGATAGATTAAATAAATATATATGATTTATATGATATTAAAATTATATTATAATTTTTAATTAAAACATACCTTTGTTTAGTTATTTCTATCTAGAAAATAGGAAAAGGTTCATGCATACGTACAACCTACCGCCTCCAATAATTGTTTAATTAAATTTATATCTCTTAAATTAATGGATTTATATAAATAAAGGTATAATGAATATAAGTGATATTTATATTGTGGATAAAATTATTGATACTATTGAACCATGATCAATGTAAAAGGAAGAACAATATCAAAACAAAAAAAATTGAAAAATGAAGCAATTATTACGTGAAATGTGATCTTAACAAGGAATTATTACGAAACCTTTAATAAAAGGCCTTTGGTAAGACATATAAGGTATGATATATCTTATCATGGTTATGAAATAGTTTTGTGGTAAAACTATATTTATTATTTATTTGGGTTTAAAATTTATGATGAAAGTGAAGGCTTGCGGTAACCAGTTCTAATCTCTATTTTATTTCAGGGAGACATTTTTCATAATCACCACTTTTTTAACATATGTGGTGTATGTACTACCTCTTTAATATGTTATGTAACATCCCATGTAAATTAATAATATAAAATTTTTCTATTGATTAATATTTTTCAATTAAATATTAATTTTACTTTATGGGGATGTTATGTTTGATGGCATACCTGACACCCAACAATGGGTTTCTCCGAAATCTCATATTGTACATAAGGGAGAGTAATACATGCAAATAATAAAATAAAAATATTATTTTATATGGTAGTTAATTCCAAGCCATTGTATTGGAGGGAATTAAAAAAACTAATAATAATATGAAAACACATGTTTGTTAAATGTATTTACACTTATCAAAATAACTTTTAGAGGCTTAAAATAAGAATTAATCTGATTTTAGGCATGAAATGCTCAAATATTTTTTAAAAGGATGATTTACTGACTTCTGAAGGTGACCCATTTTTAAATCTTATGTTTTTTACTTTTATATATCCTATTGACAAAATAATATTCTTCATTAGAATCAGAACATCAAAATTAACTTTGAATTAAATTTTGGTACTTTTCTGATAATGTTCATTTTCGTGATGAATAATAAAAAATACTGCATTTTAATTCAAAAACCCTTTTAATCTAATTTGTTTATGTAGATAGATCTAAAATTTAATTGGTTTTATAGTGTAATTAGATTATATATTTACCATTTAATCTAGTGTTGGCCATTCAATGTAATTTCACTCTTAAATTCAACATAAACACATGTTAATATTTTTTTAGTTTTTAATTCCTAAAATCCTGCATTTTTTGTTTTGATAGTGGTACTTATTTTTAAATTTATTTATGAAAATTATATGTTTTCAATTTATAAAAATTGATTGCATATTTGGAATCTGTAGGTCTAAATTGTGTTAATAGGTAAATTTTATTTTTAAACATTATGAATTGTAATAGTAGAAAATATTTTATTTACTATGGTTAAAAGGTAAATATAGTAAATAAGGGTAAAAAATATTATTATAAAAATATTAAATTACCCTTATAAATTTCATAACCCTGTTGGATTATATATTTCCGGACGTGGGAATGCTTGGGTGGATTTTATGACCCCATGGAGCCACTTGTTTGTGAAAATGACATTTAATTACTTTTAATTTAATGTTAAGGAAAATATAACATAAACATATATCTTTTTCTCAAATAATTTTTATACATGGGAATAAATAAGTGATCACTTCGACAATAAACAGTCATTATAAAGATAAAAATATTTTCTACAACATTATATTTTATTTATAATTTTTATACATTAAATTAATAATTTAAAGTATGATGCAGTGATTACTTCGTTAATAAAGGATTCAAATAAATGTTAAAATAAATGTAATTTTGTTATTTTGATGTCATCCACATATTTATTTGTAGTATAGTTACATGTTATATTTTAATTAATGATGTTTTTTTGAAAGAATCAAGTGGTTATTGATGTTTAAAAATTCATGGTATGAATAGTATAATAAGTTACATAAATGAGTTTTTAAGTAAATTAATATTTTATTAATTGAAATAATAGTCCTAAAAATATAATATTCGTCCATATGACATATATGATGTTAAAAATTCTATTAATGGTCCATTTTTGGTCTGTTTGTATTTAACAGTAACTATGGTAACCACATATTTTGAAAATACAAAAAGTTATGGTAAGAGTTAATTTATTTAAATAATGGTTAAATCTAAAAGATAAGATTAATTTTTTTGGACTAAAAATTTGTAAAACCATATTTCTATGAGGGTTTAGACCCATACTCATCTAATCTTTTAAATATATACGACTTTAGTGTTATTAGAATCTGAAAATCAACTAATAATAAAATAATACTTTCAAGCATTCCTAAAGTGCCCCTCCTCCCTCTTATAAAAGGACACCACCTCTAACCCATTACTCAAATATCTGAAGACTCTTGTCTCATCCAAACTCCTCCCAAATACTCTCTCAACATTCCTACCTTCCTCTTTGATGCATTCTTCCTTGTGTATGGTAATTCATGGAATCCCATTGGCTTAAATTAGAAGAGGTTACCCAATTTGTGTAAAGTCTTCTCTCTAGTTCCATTCCATTATTTTTCCCTCTCTACTACCTATTCTATTATTATTATTTGGTTAAATTACAACAAGAACATCATAATTGTACTTGGTCGTTGTTATGAGATGTTTTTAAACTAAAAATACACACACCTACATCTAATTGTTTTAGAACATACTTCTATGTGGACGACGAACTATAGCATTACGAAACGATGATCGGTCAATTCTCTACTATCGCCTAATATGGGGGTAATTTTGATTAAAATGGAATTATATATTATTTATATGATATTTATTTTATCTCTATGATATTTTAATTATTATTTAGAACATACATTAATTATTTTCATGTTGTGTAAATACAATAGTTTCATTTGAGGAAGTGCAGACTACCGCCGCCTCAAAGTGATATGACTCGTTCATGTTATAAATTGAACATATAAAGGAAAAATTTAATGAAAATATGTAACATATATAAAATTGATATTATAATTTAATTATTATATACCTACCTATCATTTTGTTTTTATTCCTTTAAAAATGAGAAAACGAAATGAAAGTAGCATTCATGCGTATATACGACTCACTATCTCAATAAACGACACATTTCATTTTCTTATATTAAAATTTTATAGACTGTCCTAAATACATATATACTAGTTGTATATTATATTTAAATCATTGATAATATTCTGTAGATAATGGACATTTGACCCCATGTAAATTTTTTAATTATAACACATACATTTTTTACTCAATTTCCAAACATCGACAAATTATCCAATATGAACTCAAATAATTAACTAATTGTTATAACAAGGTAATAAGTGATATAAAATGAATAATAAACTTGAAAAATGTTCTGAATAAATTATAAATTAACTTATGTTTATTATTCATAATATTAAAGAACGAATGAGTCATGTCTAACACGAGTTAACAGACTTTGTATCAATATCTTTTATTTAAGGCACATTTTGATTTATACACGACTTGATTTTATACGGTGTATAAACCCCATTAAATTTTAATTTAATAAAAAAGGAACATTTTTCTACTTAGTATTTTAATAAATGAAAAAGGGAATGTTTCTTTTAACGTATGTGGGGACAATGACATATCTGTCACCACGAGAATTATTTGATATTTGGATTTATTAACAAGTCGTGAAGTTTTTAAATGGAACATAAATACCATATAAACTTTATACATATTTTGGTACTGAAAATGGTTTTGAAAGAGGATTTACTATTTCAATATCTTGAAATTATTTCTTGTGATTGAAAATTAAATTGTCTGATTGAAATGTTGATATTTGGAATATATTATGTTGATGATTATATATTGGTACTTGGACATTTTATGGGTGGTTATATGATAAAAAAATGACCGGTGGTTCCGTGATAGACCAAGTATGGGTATTTATGTTATAACATCTAGTTCATTGTGTATGGATGTCAATTGTATAGATATTCCATTTGTAAAAATGATTTTTAGAAGTCGTTCATATGGTTATTCCATTCAAGTATGATTATGTTTCATGTTTAACTTTTATATGTAATGTGTACTTTATAAGGGTTTTATGGTAATATTTTGGTTACAAATGGGTAAGCAATGAGGTATCATTCAGTGAAGAGTATTTACTATAAAGTGAAAAATTATTACTTATGATAATGTATTCATGGGTTACCTTTTTTGAAAAACTAACAGTTTTCCTTCTTTGTGTATTCGTTATAGAGATTTTTATGCTTATCCCAATTTTTTAATGTATTTTATAGGACATAAAGTGGAATAGGGTCAAAGATGGCATTAAGGAAAAGTCGTGTCATTTAAAGCATGTAATTAAACATGTTTCTTTTATTTTAAGAGTTTTTATTTTATGAAAAAATGTATATTGACTAGACGTGTCTATATCTAATATTAATGTGTTTATATATAATTAATGACCTAATTATATAAAGCTATAAACCTAAAAAGATCCTCAATGTGAATTATTAACTTAATTAAAGATTTTGTAATCTTTAAGTCTTGGGACCATATACATGGTATCCGAGGTCATTTAAGATATCTTTATGAGTTAGAATTTTTTTAATAGATTATCCATAAATTATATTTTCATTATGGTCAAATTGAAATGATATAAAATTTGAAGAATACCTTGTTTCTTCATCTAAGATATGTTCGTTAATAATGTTTTTCTAAATAGGAATCAAGGTAGTAGTGCTGGGAATGAATACAGAGGAGAAAAACCTTGCAAATCAGCATCGAGAGATGGTTGGAATGGTAACTGAACATTTTAGTGCAGTAATAGTGTAGTTGACTCTGGATATAAATTATGGTGGTATACATGCACAAGACCAACCATATCAACCCTATAAGAACATTTTTATCATGGATCATTTTAAGAGTAAATATCCCTAATAATTCATATGATCATATGACCATGTTCAAGATGAAAGGTGGATCAATGCACTGGAAAATATGTTCGATGTCATGGGTTGTACAAACAATGAAAAGGTTAGTCTCATTGCTAATTGTTTTGAAGGAGAAGCAGATCTATGGTGTCGATGATTAAAAATATCTGTGATAGTGAGGAGATTGATGAACTTTGTTGGGATTAATTCAATGGTTTGTTTCTTAAGAAACATTTTTCTAAGGCACATCGAGTTATGATTGAATAAAAAGTCTTAGAATTTATATAGGAATATGACTATGTTCCTTCTTATGAAGAAACGTTCACTCAACTTTCAATGAATGCCCTAAATTTCATCTGAGATCTTGAGTATAAGATAACTCAATTTTACTCAGGACATAACCTGTGGCACTAAAGAGAATTATACTTTTTTGAATTACAAGTCTATGAAAAATTTGTCATATATGTCGAGAAGGAAGAAATGGAGTTTTTTTATGATAAAGTGTTCTTATACATCAAGAAAAAAGAGGTACACTTGTAAGGTAAAGAGAAAATATTCATAAATAATTCCTGGAGGTATGAAAATTAAATTTCCATCTTATTAGATGTGTGGTAAAATTTATCCTAGATATTGTATCATAAAATATGGAAAGTGTTTTTGGTGTGGTAAGATCGGTAATATTTCTTGTAATTATAAAGAAGATGATAAAGAAGGCAATGAAAAGCCCACAGTAAAATGATTTAGTTGCTATGAGTTTGTCCATTATTCCAATGTGTGTTCAAAATTTATTACACAGGGTGAAAAATAGACAGATCAAAATCATTAGGGTTGGGAAAAATCATTTTCTACTACTACAGTCAATATGGGACCATAAAATGATGTGCTATTAGGTTATTTGTTTGTTTTTCAGATTATTCCAATGCATTTTTTTGATTCATGGTCTAAACATTCTTTTATTTCTGAGAAACATTTAGTTAAATTTGTAATTCCACATTAATAAATGAATAAATAACTTATTGTAAAAACACATGGGAAAACATTTCAAGAAAAGGGAAATTATAAGAATATTTTTATCCTTATTTGTGGAAATAATTTACCTGAAAAACATGTTTTTTTACTCTATTAGACTTTGATGTTATTTTGGGAATGTATTGGCTTTTTGTTTGTCGTGTAATGATTTACTATATATCTAAATAGTTTTCTTTTCAGAAAGACTTTAAATTTGTGTGCAAAAATGAACACTTATCTCTGATAACTTATCAAGAAGTGGAGAAACTAGTGAAATATGAAAATGAATGTTACCTTTCACATATTTATGAAAATAGAGTAACGGTTCATATTCTTGATGTGCCAATTGAAAACGAGTTACTTGATGCTTTTATTAATTAATTACCTAGTATTATACCTAATCATGATGTTAAATTTACTTTTGACTTATTTCCTCAGGCTAAGCTAGTTTTAAAAACCCCCTTATCAAAAGGTTCAAATTAAAATTTTAGAGTTAAAGAAACAATTGCAGGAGTTGTTATATAATGCTTTCATTCGACCTAACAAATTAATGTGGGGTGCTATAGTTTGGTTTGTTAAAAAGAAATATGGTTAAATGAGAACATTCCTTGATTATAAAGCCTTAAATAATATCACTATTATGAAAATGTTCATTTGCATCATATAGATGATTTGTTTGATCAAATCTAGGGAGCTTGATATTTTTCTATGATTGACATGAGATTGGGGTACCAACTCTTGGAAGTAAAGGAATCATAAATTTCAAAGACTGTATTTCATTCTAGACATGGACACTATGAATTTTAGTTATTCCTTTTGGGTTAACCAATGAAACTGTTGTATTCATGTATCTTATGAATAGAATTTTTGTTGAGTTCTTGGATATGTCTGTGATTGTATTTATTGATGAAATTTTTGTATATATACAAAAGTATAGAAGAATATGAAATTCATATTTGGGTTGTCTTTCAAACCATAAATGAAAATAAATTTCATGGGAAATTCATAATGTGTGATTTTTGGTTACAAAACAATTCATTCCTTTATCACATTGTATCAAAAAATGGCATAACTGTGATCCTGTTAAAACAAAAGATGCTAAAGAATACACAATACCAACAAATATAACCAGGATTTATATTTTTCTTGGTTTGGGAGGCTATTAATGAAGGTTTTTTGAGAATTTTGTATGTTTATCTATCCCACTTAATATGTTCACTCAAAAAGGTCTTACGTTTATCTGGACAAAATAATGTGATTATTGTTTTCAAGAATTTAAATTATGATTGGTGAATGCTCTAGTTTTGGAATTAACATATAGATATGGTCAGTTTTTTATATATAGTGATGCTTTATTGAAAGTACTTGGTTGTGACCTAATGCATATTAATCAAGCAATTTTTTATGTTTCACGTTAGTTGAAACCTCACGAGTTAAATTACCCTACATATGATTTAGAAATAGATGCAGTTTTTTCCCTTTAAAAATTTGGAGGCATCATCTGTATAGAGTGAAATGTTAAATATATTCTGACCACACCAGATTTATGTACATATTCACTCAAGAAGAATTGAATTTGAGACATAGGATATCAATGGAATTAATCAAGGATTATGATTGCACAATTCATTACCATCTAGAAAAATAAAATAAAGTGACCAATTATTTGATTCGAAAAATAAATTATACATTAACCATGTTTCATTGGGAATAAGATACATTGATTAAGGATTTGATGAACATTGGAATAGAAGTTGTTGGTTCAGTAAATTCCTCTATTTTGATTTAGGTGTTAGTGAAATCATCTTTCCTATATAGAATTATGAAAGCACGAAAGGAAGACAACAAGTTGTAGAAAAAGGTAGAGTTTGTTTAGAAGGGTATGTTTCCTGAATTTAACATTTATAATGACTACATTTTAATATTTGGGAAGATATTATGTGTACTTTGTGATTCACAGTTGAAGAATGAGTTTTCATGTGAATCTCATAGTTCTTAGTTTTCAGTTCATCCTGGCAGCACTAAGATGTATAGAGCTCATAGGGAGTACTACTAGTGTGATGGAATAAAAAGAGATATTGCTGACTTTACTGCGAAGTGTTAGACTGTTCAACTGGTTAAAGAAGTGCAGTAGTTACTGAAAGGGATACTTCAGCCTTTACCCATTCTAGAGTGGAAATGGGAAAATATATCCCTAGACTTCATTGTGGTACTACAGAAGACATCTTGAGGTAATAATGTAGTATGGGTTACTGTTGATCGATATGATAAATACTCTCATTTACATCATATTTGAGACACTCTGTATCTATATAAATAATCTCAGTAGTATGTTAATGAGATAGTCATGTTGCATGGAGTTCCCCTCTCAATTTGTATCTGATCGTGATCCCATGATTACTTCTATCTTTTTCTAAGGCCTTCCAAAGTCATTAGGAAATGGATTAAATATTATTACAGCATTTCATCCTCAATCAGATGGGAAATAAGAATGAATAATTCAGACATTGGATGATATGCCACATGATTTCTCAATATATTACTAGGTGATTGGGACCAATATCTTTCTTTTTTTTTAGTTTTCATATAATTATAGTATTCATTCTAGTATAATGATGGCTCCATTTGAGGAATTATATGGGAAGTGGTGTCGAACACCAGTTATTTGTGATGATGTACGTGAAAGGAAACTGATGGGACCATAGTTGTTAGATGATATGGAAGACAAAGTTCAGTTCATAAAGAAACAAATGAGGACAACTCAGAGCAGGAAGAAACATTATGTGGATAACCTAAAAAGGGATCTTTCTTCAATGATAGGTGATCATGTCGTTATCAAACTTTCTCCATGGAATAGTGTGTTTTGTTTTGGAAAGAAGGGGAAGTTGAGTCTTAGGTTCATTGGACCCTATAAAATCCATGAGAATATTGGTTCAGTTTCTTATAGAGTGGATTTACCTCCATGTTTATCCCAAGTACATAATGTTTTTCATGTTTCAATGTTGATAAATTGTATTCTGGATCTATCTAATGTTTTGAGTCCTAAGATAGCTCAGCTGGAAGATAATATTTCTTATATGGAACAACCAGTCTAGATTCTTGACATAAGAGATAATGTTTTTTGAAATAAGGAAATTCATAAAGTAATGGTTTTTTGAAAAAACCATATCGTTAAAGAGGTAACATGGGTATCTGAGAATGCTATGTGGGATAAATACCTCCACTAATTTGATAAGTAAATAAAATTTCGAGGACAAAATTTCCAAAAATGGGGAAGCATATAACATCCCAGGTAAATAAAGAATATGAAATTCTCATAGTTATTAATATTTTTTAATAAAATATTAATTTTAATTTTAGTGGATTCTATGTTTGATGGTTTACCCTACCTACAACAATGGGTTTCTCTAAAATCTCATTTTGCACACAAGGCTGAGTCATATTTAAAAATAAAAATATAATATTGTTATTTTAAATGGTATTTTATGCCAAACCATTGTATTGGTGGGAATGAATAGAACTAACAATATTTATTATAACACATGTTTTTAAATGTCTTTTCATTTATCCAATAAATTTTAGAGTCTTAAAATAAGAATGAATCTAATTTTAAGCAGGAAATACTGTAATATTCTATAAAAAGATCGATTTACTGCCTTTTGATGGAGAACCCTTTTTAAATATAGTTTTTTTTACATTTTATGTATCCTATTTGAAAAAATAGAATTCTACTTTATAATATGAACATAAATATTTACTTTGGATGAAATTTTGGTATTTTTCTGAGAAATTCCCTTCTTTAATGAATAATGGAAAATACCGAATTTTAATTCAAAACATTATTTTAATATAATTTATGTATATATTTATACTATAAATTTAATTGTATATAAAGTGTAATTTGATTATATTTTTACAATTTAATCCAATGTTGGTCATTGTAATTAATTTCACTCTTAAATTGGACATACACACATGTCAATATTTTGGTAGTTTTTACTTCTTAATAACAAGATTTTTGGTTTTGACAATGGGAATTAATTTTAATTTAATTTAATATAATATTGTTTTTTATATTTTTTGAAAATGGATTCCATATTGGGGATTTTGAGTTCCAAATATTTTAAATATGTATCATTTTTTTAGACATTGTGCATAGTAACTTTGTAAAATTTTTAATTTATAATGGTTAAAGGGTCAATCTGGTAAATAAGGGCAAAAAAATAATATTATAAAAATATTTTATTACTCATAAAAAATTCATAAACCTATTATATGAGATATTTCCAACCATGGGAATCCTTTGTCCGATTTTAGGACCCCATTGAGCCACTTTTGTGTGAAAATGACATTTAATTAATTTTAATTTAAAGTTAAATAAAATATAACATAAACATATATCTTTTACTAAATCAATTTTTATATGGGGTTATATATGTGATGTATTTAACTATATATATTAATAATAAATTGTAAAATACTTTCCACATTAGGTTATTTTATTTATAATTTTTTGACATTAAATAAATAAATTTAATTATGACAAAATGTTTATTAAGTGATTGCTTCATTAATAAAGGATTAAAATAAATGATATTATAAATGATAAAATAAATGTAATCTTGTTATTTTGATGTCTTAGATGAATTTTATGGTCGATAGTTACATGTTATCATTTTATTAATGATGTTTCTTTGAATGAATCATCTTGTTATTTATTTTTAAAAAGTTATGATATGAATTGTATTAAAATTGAAATAAGTGAGTTTTTAAACAAAATAATGTTTTATTGAATGATATAACAGTCCTAAAAATCTTTGATTCATCCAAATGGTATATATAATGTTATAAATGTCATTAATGATCTATTTTTTGTTGCTTGGAATTTTATAGTAACTATGGTAACCATAGATTATGAAAATACCAGGAGACATGGTAAGAGTTAATCTATTTAACTAAGGGTTAAAGCTACACGAGAAGGTAAATTTTGTGACCTAAACTTTTCTAAAACCCATTGTCTAAAAATATTTTGACCCATATACATATTATATAATAAATATGTCACATTGGTGTTAATATAATTCTAAAATCAAATAATAATAAAATATTCCTTTCAAATATTCCTAAATTCCCCACCTCCCACTTATAATAGGACACCATATCTAATCCATTACTCACACATCTTAGGACCCATGTATAATAAAAATATCTTCTAAAATAATCTCCCAACATTTATTCCTTCCTCATAGAAGCCTTCTTATATGTATAAGGCAATTCAAGAAAGCCCTTTGGCACAAATCAAAAGAAGTTACCTGATTTGAAGTGACGTTATCTCTCAAGTTCCTTTACATTTTTTTCATTATCCACTCTCTATGATCTTATTATTCTTTGTTTATATAACAAAAATAGTATCCTTTATATACACGGTTTTCTCTTATAATGATTAAAACTGTACTTTCACAAACTTCAATCTAAAGTTTTTTGAACATACTTTTTTGCGGACTGCAAACTACTTATTCATCGAATGATGACTATTCAATTATCTCCTACCACTTCTTATGGTGGCCATTATTATTGAAATGAAATTAAATATGATATATTTTATTTTTAATTTATCTATATTCTTCTATAATTATCATTTATTAATTAACTTTACTCTTTTCATGTTTTATAAATATGGTAATTTCATTTGAGGAAGTGTGTACTACCGCCCCCTCAAAGTGATATGATTTGTTCATGATATAGATGGAATGTATAAAGGATGGAATTAATGAAATTATGTTTCATATATAACATATATATTACACCATAATTAAAATATTTCTATGTATGATTTAGTTTTAATTCCATTAAAAATGAAAGAAAAAATGAAAGTAGCCTTCATTGGTACGTACAGCTTACCATCTCCATGAACAATGCATTTAATTTTTCATATTTCCAAATGTTACGAAATATTATAAATATAGATATACTTGATATATATGAAATTTACATCATTAATACAATTCTTGAGATAATGGAATTTTTACCACATGGAATATTTGTAATTATAACATGTCCATTTTTACTCATGTTACGAACATCAAAAAAATGTCTGATATGAACTCAAATAATTAACTCGTTATTATAGCAATGTAATAAGTGATATAAAAGGAATAATAAATATGAAAAAGGTTCTGAAGCAAGTAGAAATTAGGTTATGTTAATTATTCAGGAAATTAAAAAATGAATGATTCAAGTTCGACACGAGGAAAGGGACTTTGTCTTAATCTCTTTGCATTGAGGCATATTTTTATTTATAAACAAATTTCTTTTATAAGGTGTATAAAACCATTTTACTTTTAGTTTCATTCAAAGGGAATATTTTTATATATATAGTTTTTCTAAACAAAAGAGGGTGTTTTTCTTTTAACTTACATGGTGACAATAACATCTACTCCACCATGATTATTATTTGATATTTGGATTCTTTAACAAGTCGTGATGTTTTTAAATAGAAAAAAATATGATATACGCTTTTGACATATTTTGGTATTGAAAATTGTTTTGAAATTGGATTTACAATTTCAATATCATTAAATTATTTCTTGTGATTTGAAATGAAATTTTATGATTGAAATGTTGATATTTCTAATCTTTTAAGTGTAATGATTATATAATGGTACATGCACATTTGACGGGGTGTTATGTGATAAACCAAATGAAAGGTGGATATGTTAAAACCTCCAATGAATTTTTTTGGAAGTTTACCATATGGATATTCCATTTGTAAGAATAATTAGTAGAAGTCAACCATATGGTTATTCCATTTAAGTATGTGTATGTCTCATGTTTACATTTTATATTTTATGTGTTCTATCCATGGGTTTTATGGTAATATTTTGCTTAAAAATTGTAAGTATTGAGATTTTTTTTTCTGTGAAGAGTATTTACTATAAAGGTTAAAAGTATTACTTATGATAAAGTATTCATGTTTTATACTTTATTTTTAAAAACAAGCAGTTTTCATTTGTTGAGTATCCCTTATTGGGCTTCTTATGTGCATCCCATGTTTTTGAATGGTTTTAATAGGACTTAATGTTTAATAGGGTCAAGGATGGGATCTAGGAAAATTCATGCTATTTAAAACATGGAACTAAATATGTTTCTTTTATTTTAATAGTTTTTATTTTATAAAAAAAATTTGACATAGAGTATAAGTGTCTACATGTAATGCACATGTTGTTATATAAAAAGTTATAACATATTTATCTAGAGCTCTAAACCTGAAAATATTCTCAATGTGAATTATTAACTAAATTCATGATTTTTAAATTTTTAAGGCTTGGGTAAATATATTTTATATTAGGAATATTTTTATTTTATAATGTATATAATGTTTAAATCATTTTTATTCTTTCCTGGTACCTGTGATTTAAAAAAAACCAAGGTGGTATGAGTATTATGTTACAACCCCATTATTTTCCAGGGTTTTTTTAGGATTTTGAACTATTGATGAAATATTATGATATATATCTCAAAAAACTAATAAATTTTATTCTCATTTTTTATTTGTTGAAATTTTGTTTTTCCCATTCATATTATTCTCTAATCATTTTCTTGATATAACAATAATGTTTTTGAGGAAAACTAGTTTTATTTCTTTCTTTATTGAACAATAATTTTTCTTCAACATCCATGTTTAATAAAAATGTTTCAAAGAATGTTTTTACTATTATCCAATTATTTTTAAAGGATTTTTTATCCATATTTTAATTTTTACAAAAAAATAAATGTAATCATATTTTTATTTTTTGAAAGTGGAGCTTAATATTTTTTTTAAAAAATGTAAACCAAATATTCATTTTAATATATACAATAATAACAGTATTTTCTACAATCATTACTGATCAATGATTTACAGTATTTCTTAATATTGTCCAATTTTTTTCAATGAATATATTTTCTTCAATATTTAGAAAACTGTTGGATTTTTAAAATATTTTATAAAATTTTTTAGGTTATTTTTTAAAATAAAAATTCCTAGTGAATTATTTCCAAAATTATTTTCTATATTTGATGGTATCCCTTAGTATTAATTATTCATTATTATGGATATGATCTAATGATACAATAATTTTCATTTAATTTTATATTTGGTGATTATTTTTGAAATATTTTTATGAAACACATCTTTTTTCAATGGGTTATGCTATGAAAAATTATGAAATTATTAAGATACCCATTTCTCTTTTGCGGGTTATAAAATAATGAAATGTTTAAGAAAGACAATTATTATCCTAGGTTCTGTTATTATAAATGTTTTATAATCTTGTGAAAAAATGTGTGGATTTTATGATGATTGGGACCCATATCTCTCTTGAATTAATTGGGTAAATATTGTTATATATTAAGATAAAAATGACTGGAATGGGACTGAACCTAGTTTAGCTAGGGGATATATCCACTATTATAGTATATGGGTGAAACATGAGATCTATGCTTGATTAGGGGGTAAATTGATTCCACTATGATATTATTTTATGTGAGAACATTATTATTATGTAAGTTTGGTTTTATGAGTATTAATAAGTCATAAATCTATGTCTTATTCAATTTTTTTTCTCTGAGGGAAAATATTGTTTTACTATATTATGATCTATATCTTATAAAATTCAAAGATTTATTCCAACAATTAAGATTATGATCTATAGTATTTCAGTTATAGTATTAAAATGGTATTTTCATATTTCCATACCATTATTCTCATTTAATGTTGATATGTCACATTTTTACCCATACCGAGCATCTAATCTCACTCTTTCTTCTGGTTTCAATCCCTTTTTTGTAAAGAAATTTATTGTGTGTGATATTTCTATAGAGGGAGGTAGTTATAACGAAATTAGTGGGAGATTATTTGGTTCACTTATGAACCAGTTGTATATGTAACAAATGATTCCAAATGTATTAGACCCATATTAGTCTAGAATGGGTCATTATGCTATGTAATGAATATTCATATGTTAGATGTAAAATATATGTATTAAAATTTTGGGTCCTTATATTTCACCCCATAGTTATCATATGTGGGAAATATCAATAATCAATTCATCCCATTTTACTTAATAATTATCCTATGATTCTTAATTGACCTCTACTTCTCTTAATTTCCATATAATAAATAAAATATAGAGAATTCATTTCAGTATCATTGGTGATAGAGACAATATATTTTGGATCTTGAATATATAGATTATACAGAAGAGGGGGTGAATTTTGTCTTTCAAATTTTTCCTTAACTCTTCGATTGATCAAGTTCTGTCCTCTATGATTTATTAAGTTTGATCATGCAGTGGAATAAGTAAAACCAGGGACACACAGATGTATAATGGTTCAGGGAACATAAGGCCCCTAGTCCACTCCACCAATGCGCTACTCCAAATACTTGGTGATTTTCACTATATTGTCCTCTAGACCATAAAACAACTGAAAACAGGCAGTTGACACCTTTACAATTTTCATCCAAACAACAACTTCTGGTTTAAACACGAACCTACTCATCTTAGTACGAGAAGCTGGTCAATCAAGATAAAAAGGGTTTTCATTTAGAATGAACTTTTCCAGTTGATCTTCACAATTGCAACAAAATGAAATTGACAGCAGATGGATCGTCATCTTCATAAATATATATCTTTGAGTTAATCTGGTTGCAGTAGATATAGAAAATACAATTGCAACTTAAGGAGAAGCAGATTCACCAAAGATTATCATTGACAAATATATGAATCTTCGGTTGTGTTCTTTCTTCTACAAAAAATAGAGCGTAGTATCTCTTCTTAATCAGTAGATATTTGTAAATTGATTTGTCCCTTTTTTCACCCTTCAGAAATAGCGTTGTCTGTGCAACATATCTTTCTTTCGAATACATTGACTGTATTTGCACTTGAGTTCTTGATTGCTATGTGTAATTCTTTCAAATCATCTCTATATCGATCTATGTACACTTTTTCTTATATCACACTTGTTTTTGTTAGGATGTGTATTGTGTTATTTGAAATTCAAAATTAGAATAGATATATCGTGTGATTCCTCTGCAAAATCAGATCCACAAATATCTCCCTTTTTCTCAAAATATTAAAACTTGTGAATTAACCTACGAAGTCATAAAACACTATAATATTCACCATGAAAATCTCCAGTTAAATCAAACCTTCAAACAGCTCTGAAATTGTCAAGGACACACTTCAAAATCAGTGTTTAGTCTGGCTTAAAATTATCCTGATCAATCGTTTGCAGACCATTGAACAAAAATATCAACTTCAAATTCCTGACACCAAATGTAAGGTTGAGTTACACTGCATGAATCCTCTGAAACGTAACATAGATCAAACTTAGGGTTGATGTCGTATTCATCAAACTTAAGGTTGATGACGAACATAAGGTTGACCACAAACATAGGGTTTAACATCCATACTTTTCTCTTCAATATCCAAACATATATCATACTTTTCTAATCTTCCTAACGTAAGGTTGTTTAAAAAGTAAGGTTGTTTAAAAATGTAAGGTTTTTTACAAATTTAAGGTTTTTTAATAAAGTATGGTTGTTTGACCATACTTTTGAGAAACAAACAAGACATTAAAGACTTGCGTAATGTTTCTTCATTCATACTTTCTCAATATCCCAAACGTAGAGTTCCATCCTAACGTAGGGTTCTTATTCACTCAGGGTTCCTTTATTTCATACTTTCTGATAATGTATGGTTTTTTAACCATACTTTTCTGATAATCTATAAAGAGTAAACCACGGGTTCGTTTAATTTTTTACTCTATGCTTTCCTTTCTTTCATTACGCTATGTTTTCCTTTCTTTATGCTATGCTTTCCAAACTTAAGGTATGAATAATGTTTCCAGAACACTTTAAATTGATTCCCGAATGGATTTTCAATTGTTCCATGCTGTGCAAACACTTGAATATTCTTCCAAAAAATGAGAATATATAAAATATATAATTCTTAAAAAATACATAAAGTAAAATCATTAGAAAACAATTAAAGGGTATTTGAGAACATCAAAATCATCATAAAGAGATAGAGTATTGTTCTCAACAATATCCCCCACTAAATAATAAAACTTATTGTTAAAAACAACACTTGCTCAACAATCTCCCCATTAAATATGTATTGTTGAAAACAACAAGGGATCAATAATATCTTTTGTTGAAACCAAGATAGAATTTTTTTTAATGATGTGTTATTATGTATTTGGTTAGTTGTAATAATGTTTGATTATTTTGGAATGGTTATAGATTCACATGATGACATCATATGTCATTCTTGTGAAATTCTATATATAAATGTGATTATTTTTTTAACTAATCATATAATAAACGATATGTGTCAATATGGATGAAAAGTTTTTCCTATAAAACGAGGAAAGAATTCTATTTAAGACTAGGAAAAGGTGACTTTATTTCCTTTTGAATTATGTGAATTACGTTTAATAAATTTATATAGTAATGGTATGGAAATATTAGAGAATATTAAATGAGGATCGCCACATTAATATTTCATTTTGAATCTTTTAGGCATTTTAAAATGCTAGAGATTTATGAATTCCGCATAAAATTACATTATAGGTGAATAAGTGGAATTTTTAAGTAATATATATATTTTTAATGGGAAATGAGATTTGTTTAATATATTTTTGTATTTTGATTGGTAGAAGTAAACCATATTGCCTAATTTTAAAGAGAGATCCCCATAGACAGTTTTCAACACGACAATTTTTCACATGGGAAATTCTTTGAGTAATTATATATATATATATATGTTTTAATAAGTGAATAAATTATCCAATTTATTCACATATGTGTCAGGACTACGTAGCCATTTTCTACAGAGAATCCTAGAGCTGATTATCTAACTTGTTTCAGATAATGTATTATACTTAAGTGTTTTGAGATTATTTTATGTGGTAATTTTGAATTGAAAATACCATGTTGACATAAAAATAAGTGGTTATTTATATAAGTCATAGTCTTAGATATTTTTTAATTAACCATGATGATATCCAAGTCATCAAGATATTTATATAAGAATGTATTTCAGAGTTTGACCCATATCTTACAGAGTGATCATGAGAATTTCATATCCACTCTAGTGCCTAATGATCACAACAATATCATTATTCAGTGTGATTGTTTTATTTTTTGTAATCCTTGATATGGTTTTAATAATTGATTAGAATAAGTGATAGGTAGTAAATATAAAAACCTAGGTTGTTTTGAGAGTTAGTGTTACATCAATTTCAAATATTTGATTAGGAACAGTCTCTATGAAAATGTAGAGATCATGTGATCCATTCATGTGTATTATATGATATCATGTGTGATAAATTCAAAAAATATAGATAATTTAATATTATCCTCATCACGTTAAGGATGAAAAAGAATTTTTGATTCACACCTAGTTTTAACTTATAATGAAATGGTTATTATTATTTATTCACATCAATCCCATATAAAATGGTAAAGATATTATGAACACTACTTGAAGGTATGTATATCTTGTTAAAAAAAGTTATTTTTGGTCTAAATTTTTATTCCTATTACACATAGAGATAATGAAAATAGATACTTCATTCTTACTATTGAATAATAGTTAGTAAGTTTATAATTCAATAATGAAGAGTGAGATTATTATGCATGATCAATATTACATAAATCAATAGTGAATAATGTATTTGAATCTCTTTCGAAAATATTATTAGGGATTTGACTTCATCATAACGAATAATTATATCCCTTGAATTTGTTCTACTGTGGATACATATCATTTAATGGTGATGTGAATTATTTACACATGACCTATAGACTTAATCAGTGATTCATGATGTACTATGAAATATATATGAGAAAAAAATGATCTCATAGGCGCATTTAATAATTATTTCATCTTTAATGTTTAATATATTTCTATTAGTGGATTAATCCTTGAAAAAAGTTAAATAGTTCCTAAAGTTATAGCTATAAGTAAGTTGAGTCTCTTGGTTGGAGCTAAAAGAAGATGAAATATTTTATTTGGATCTAAATAAAAGATAATTCTCTCAATTGTTACTAAGAGCATGTAATATGATGTTTTGATTCATGCCAGAGGTGTTTCCAAAAAATAATGACATATGAAACGGTCTCACAAAACTTTTTAATGAAATTGAACAAATAGTATCTCATTTCAAATAATGGTATCCTAAAAAATATAAATAATTTCATATTACTATTTTTTTAAATTATTTCATTTATATTTTTTTTATATCATCCATATATGAAATTTAAAATTCTCATAGGGATACATTGGTTGTGATGAATTATCAATTATTTATTAAAAATAAATGGACCAAAGAAGCTACCTCACTATTTCAAAAAATGTTTACGTTACATGGAGTGGGCATTGAAATGATGAAGTGTAGCGAAGATAAAAAAGTTTTGTTGACGATAAATATAATTTCATCACTATGAGATGTATTGAATTAAAAATTATAATCAAAAATTATGAAAAGGATAATGTTGAGAACAATCGGTAAAGTACGTTTTTGATCCACATTGTTCACTTTGAAGGATTCGATTAAAATATTATCACCATCGATATGGAAATATGATCATAACATTAGATAATGATCTTTCCCAACCTACCATGAAGAATTTATTTCCATATATATCGCAATATAATAATTCATGTAAATTTATTTTTAAAAAAGTTTAGTATTAAAAATATATTTAATAATATGTATGAAAAATGGAGAGGATCGTACTACCATGCCTTTGGTGGATATAAGAAAATATATAAGTGATGGTTCCCCAAAATAATCCCAACAGGTGGTTAAAAATAAATAAAATCATTATAACTAAAATCATAGAAAACAATAAGGGAATAAAATAAGTCACTAGTTTATGGGTCAATGTCGGTTCAATAAAAAGTTCATGAATTTTTCATTATAATTCAGGTACAATGTTTTAAATTATTCATTAAAATGTAAGAATTTATGAATGGATAGAAATACTAAGATGAAGATGAAACTATTATAGGATAATAAAATGCTATTAGGCTGAAACAAATTTTAGGTTCTTGGTTGTATATGTTATTTTTACATTAAAATCGGTCACAATAGTGATGTATGTATATCTCAACATGAAGAAAGGAAGAATGGGAGGATAAAAACACATGATAAAGAAGAGTCATATTTGGATATAAACATGAAAAGTATTGAAAATAAAATTACTCAAAAAAGTTTCATAAGTTGAGAATATGTTTTAATTATCATCAAATAGATATAATAGAATACAATCATATAGAGTCATGTACAATATCTAACAAATAGTTCAACATTCCAAAATTCATCACTATAATTTCACAAACTAATATGGTTAAATAAAGAGAACTTCAAGAAGAATGTGAAAAATATAATGCTAGAGGTAAAATGAACATTTCACATGAGTAATATGAAATTTTGGAGTGGTGTTAAAATAAATTAAATCAATTTTATCAAATATGTTTTGTGTGTGAGATGAAAATAAAGGATATTATGAAAAATGATTATATCCACATTTCCATAACAAGAAGAATCCTTTATGGGAATATATATTTCATCAGGAGATGTAAATTCTTTTATTTGTAGAAAGAGAAAAACTATCCCACACAATGAAATTGTAGGTGTGATAAGATACATTCTACTAAAAACCGTATCATATTTGAAAATCAGATGCCAAAGCATGATGACTAGAGAATATGGAGAAAAATGGTTAAGAAATCCATATTATACTTCATATTCACATATCTGAGCAATAAATCCACCCTATTCCTTTATAATTTTGTGTATAGTATTTTTTTATAAAATATAGGGAATTTAAGGAGAATAAAGTTCTCTATGGTGTAAACTAAGATTCAGTTAGTGGTGACTTATTATAGGTAGAAATTATGTAAAAGATTCCATCATTATATGTTGTCATAGTTGGTATTTTAGTTAATAATCATTGATGATGATGATACTTGGGGATGTTTTGGAAGTTTTAACATAGGAAAGACACATAATAAATTATGTTTTGTTGGGTTCTCATATTGAAATATTGTTTAATAAGCTATGAAATTTATTCTTCATTGTAAAGATGTTGATGAGTATTTCCCATGAGTAGGATCAAATTTTTGATGAAGAATTCTAAATCAATTTAATGGGAATATTTATTTTTTGTGTCATCAAAATAAAATTTGAATTTGAGGTATTTCTATCAAACTATCAGACTTTAGGATTAATTTTTTAAAAAATACTAATTAAGGGAGAGTTTTTATCATAACATTAGAAAAATGGGGAGTTATACTAATTTTACGTGAATAGTTTTGATGTTTTTTTGATATGTGAAATTGTTACATGATTTTTTAATGAATATATTTTTATACATCCCCTATTTGAGAAGTAATATTTTATGAGCTATAAATTTAATGTGATGTATTTTATAAGAATCATAGAAAAAATTGGTTATATCTATCTTATTTTATACACCTTTTTTGGCATGTTTTTTTAGATTTTTATAACTAAATTCTCTTTGAAAAAAAAATTGTGACATCATTCCTACTTTTATAAATTTTATCATCTGTGTTGTAGATGAAATATCAGACATGATTACCTAAATTTCCCATTTCATTTTATTGTCAATAACAGGGAGAAGAGTGAGAGAACACAAATTAATTTAGTCAAGAGAAGTGATACTGACAACCCAATATAAAGGTGATATTATTGAACCCATGTGTCACATTTTTTATTAATTATATTTAAATATGTTGTTGGTCTATTATGATGATGTTCTAATGGTTATTTAATTATTATGGATTCACTATATGAAATTATATTTCATTCTTGAGAAAATATCCATGTAAATGTGATGGTTATTGAATAAAGAATATGTTCAAATGAGGACCACAATAAGAATAATTCATTCTTTGTGTATTTCACATTGATATAGATTCATGTGTTCGATTTGAAATGATGTTATAGGTGAATAATCTGAAAGACTGAGTGATGAAAGAATTATTAATGATAAAATAGATTCAAATATCTATTTCCTATGTATTAGTTTGTAAAAGGGAACCATGTAGATGAATACTGAAGAGAGATATATGTATAAAATTGGATATGTAAACAAATATTTCATGTATCCAATTCTATGAGTATTTGATTATATTATTTTTTATAATAAGTGCACATAGGGAATTAGTTCACGTATGCATTATCACTATGAAACAATTTTCATAATATAATCATCTTTCTAATCATCTAGGTATTTTCACTAATATAATTTTTATCTTAGGGTTTTTAGATTATTTCAAATAGTTATTTTCCATTATATATATTTTTTACACTATATGACGTATGGATTTAAAGATGTTAGAGTCTTTATAATATTATTTAAATAAATGAAATGATATATGAGTCATTTTAATATTTAAATGTGTATGAATTTTATAGTTTCACATAGATTGGGTAGAGTGATTATGTAAATTTATTATCCACTCTATCACATGTATATGTTGAAAGTTTCAATATTCAACGAGATATTGAGATAATGGGGAATCCTTGAAATAGTTTTAATATCAGTGGAGAATCATTGTTAAATCATAGATATAAAAATAGAGACTATTTCAACTGTTAAATGTTTATCAATTTGGAATTTTTGAGATTGAGGACTCTCCAAGGAAATGGAGTGTGCATGTGATCCTTTATTATGTAGAAGAGGGAATACTTTTTGATCCATTCACACTAGAGGGATAACCTCAGACTATCCTCCTCATTCTAATGAATAATATGTACCTAGGATCCATAACAACTTTTCATGAGGAAATTAAAGGTTAATATGATTAATTCAACTGAGTCTCATATGAAATGTGGAATATCTTTTATGCACTACATGATGGTATTTATATCTTGTTAGACAAATACGGTTGGTTATTCATATGTCTACACTATTACATGAGTTGAAAATATTAGAGATATTTCATAATGATTGTTTAATAAATTTTAACAAGTTTCGAATTCATGAAGGATGACTATGATGATTATACAATTTATATATTTTATAAAATAATAGTGAATAATTTTTTTACATCTATTGGATACATATTTTTGAGGTAGGGAATTATTGTAGGGAATAATTATTTACTACACATTTGTTGAACTGATGAAATCGATCATATATATGTGATAATAATTATTCTTACCTAAGCAACATACATGATAAATGGTTTTTTAACGATATTTATGTGTACATGAAAAAACTTGATCCTATAGCATCATGGATGAATAATGTGATCATGGATGTTGTATATTTTTCTATCATTTTTTGAATCCTTGAAAAAAATTACAATATATTGTGGTTAGAGCCTAATGTGGCACTGCATTTTCATTTAGCCAATTCTACTCATAGTCATTTCATTTGAATAATTTCTTCTTCTTTGTATCTTTCAATTGTGGGAAATCTGGTCTGATGTGTCCTATATTCTTGAATTCATAACATCTTAATTTTTAATCATATTTCTTAAATGGATTTTTGAAGCCTCTTTTCTTGCTATAGAATTTTCTAAATTTTCTGGCTAGCTGAGCCAGTTCATCATCCGAGTTTAATGAGTCAGAGCTCTCTGATTTGTCTTTGACTTCTCTCTTCTTCATCTTACTATTCTTTTGTTGTGAAGTTACCTTCAAGGAAGTATCATCCTTTTTTATGTATAATTTATGTTCATTTTCCTCATCTTACATTTTAGCTTCCTACATCATCAGTGTAGCAATCATCTCTCTCATGGTTAGATCTTTAAAAGCTGTTGATTGTCTTATTTCAATAGAGATACCATTCCATCGAGTAGGATGTAAACTCAGTACTTTTAATTCTTGATCAGCCTGCTTGATAGGATCTCATATAGTTGTTATATTATTGAAAATTTTTGTCAATCTCCCGTTCATTTAGGTAATGCTTTCACCTTCAAACATTCTAAAAGTATAAAATTTTAATTTGGCAGTAGTATATCTCATTTTTCTCACATTTTCGGTTTCTTCATATGTCACAACTATTTTTTGCCACATCACATATATTGTTAGGCACTGAGATAATCTATTAAATTCATCTGGTCCTAGACTGCTGATAATTTCATTCATAGCCGTCGAATTCATATCATGCTCTGCCTCTGTAGCATCACTCCTTGTCTTAGGATTTTCAAGAATTTCATAAGGATTCATAATCTTTGAATAGAATTTATATCTGAGGTATTTCAGATATATTATCATGAACGATTTCCTGCAGCCATAGTTGTCTCCATTAAAATATGGAGCACTGACCATTGACATCCTTTCTCTTGTATTAGTCATTATGCTCTATTGTATAATCTTTAAATGATTCTCGCTTGCTAAGGCTATATCAGAAGATCCTCCTTTGATACCAATTGTGGGATCTTGAATATACAGATTATACACAAGAGGGGGTGAATTGTGTCTTTCATATTTTTTGTTAACTCTTCTATTGATTGAGTTTTATCCTCTATGCTTTATTATATCTGATCATACAATGGAATAAGTAAAAGCATGGACACGAATATGTATAGTGGTTCAGGGTACCGAAGGCCCCTAGTACACCCCACCAATGCTCTACGCCACGAGCATGGTGATTTTCACTATCTAGTCCTCTAGACCATCCAACAATTGAAAACAGGTAGTTGACACCTTTACAATTTTTAGGAAAATAAAGCCTTCTGGTTCAAACACGAACCTACGCAGCTTAGTACGAGAAGCTGGTCACTCAAAATAAAAATTGATTTCATTTAGAAAGAACTTTTTTAATTGATCTTCATAATTGCAATAGAATGCAATTGACAGCAGATGGATCGTCATCTTTAGAAATATTGATCTTGGAGTCGATCTGGTTGTAGTAGATATATATAATACAATCTCAACTTAAGTAGCATCAGATTCACAAAATATTGTCGTTGAAAAATAGATGAATCTTATGTTTTGTTCCTTCTTCTTCAACAAAATAGAGCATATTCGCTCTTCTTAATCAGTAGATCTTTGTATCTTGATATGTATCTATTTTCTCCCTTCATAAATTGGGTTGACTTTGCAGCAGATCTTTGTTTCAAATATAATGATTATATCTGCACTTGGGTTCTTGATCGCTATGTGTTCTTCTTTCAAATATTTTCTATATCGATCTCTCTACACTTTTTCGTATATCACGCTTGTTTCTGTTATTATGTGTATTGTGTTATTTGAAATTCAAAATGAGAACAGATATATTGAGCGCTTCCTCTGTAAAATTAGATCCAGAAATATTGCCCTTTTTCACGCAATATTCAAACTTGTGAATTAACCTGAGTAGTTGTAAAACACCATAATATTTTCCATGAAAATATCTGGTTAAATAAATCCTTCAAACGACTATGAAATTTTCAAGGACACACTTCAAAATCATCATTTAGTCTGGCTTAAAATTAGGCTAATCAATTTCTTGCAGACTGTTGAACAAAAATAACAACTTCAAATTCTCAATGCCAAACGTATGGTTGAGTTGCACTATATGCATCCTCCGAAACGTAACATATATCAAATGTATGGTTGATGTCGCATTAATAAAACATAAGGTTGATGATGAACGTAAGGTTGACCAAAAACATAGGGTTGATCATCCATACTTTTCTCTTCCATATCCAAACATATATCGTACGTTTCTAAGCTTCCAAGCATAAGGTTGTTTACAAACGTAAGGTTGTTTACAAAAGTCAGGTTTTTTACAAAAGTCAGGTTGTTTAACCATACTTTTGGGAAACAAACAAAACATTAAATACTTACGTAATGTTTCTTCTTCTATACTTTCTCAATATCTTAAATGCAGGGTTCCTTCCTAATGTAGGGTTCTTCTTCATGTAGGGTTCCTCTCTATCATACTTTCTAATAACTTATGGTTGTTTAACCATACTTTTCTAATAATATGTAAAGAGTAAAAAACGTGTTCCTTTCTTTTTTTTGCTATGCTTTCTTTTATTTCTTTACACTATACTTTCCTTTCTTTCATTATGCTATGCTTTCCTTTTTTTCATTACGCTATGCTTTCCAAACGTAAGGTATGAATAGTGTTTCAAGAACACTTTAAATTGATTCCCGAATGGTTTAGCAATTGTTCCATGCTGTGTAAACACTTGAATCATTTTCCAAAAATGAGAGTATATAAAATATATAATTTATGAAAAATACTTCATGTAAAATCATTAGAAAACAATTAAAGGGTATTTGTGAACATCAAAATCATCATAAAGAGATAATGTATTGTTCTCAACAATATCCCCCATTAAATAATAAATAATATTTTTGAAAACAACACTTACTCAAAAATCTCCCCATTAAATATGTATTGTCGAAAACAACACGTGCTTAAAAATCTCCCCCTTTTTGATGATCAGAAAACCCATAAAATAATAAGACTAATTAAATGAAATTAACTTTCAAAATTAGTTACATAATTTTTAGAATTTTGAAAAGATAAAACAATATTTCATTTTAACAAAATAATTTAAATAAATAAAAATTTTATTACCATTAGAAATAAATTTCTCCCCCTTTATTGAGAATGAAAATAAAATTATTTTTCTTTAGAAATAAATGTAAAGAATAAAATAAAAGTTTTTAGTTTCATCCAAATTTCTCACTCTGAATAAAAAGTAAAATAAAATTTCTCTTTATAATAAATGACTGTTAATAACTTAAAATAGTTTTCTATATAAGTATAAATCTGTATAAATGCAAAACATTTTAAATGTATAGGAAATCATTTAAAGAATGTTTTAAAATATTAAAATAAAATTTTGTGTTTATCCAAATTTCTCCGCCTTTTGTGATATCAAAAAGAATGATAAATCATGGATTTTAACACATTGAATGTTACACTGAACTATAGGTAAATGCTATTATTAACTATTTATCATTAAGGTAATCTAGTATACTGGCATATTTAATCTTAAAATAGTAAAATTAGATAAACAAACAGATAAATAAACAAATATACAATTAAACAAATTTACATTCAAAAAAAGCAGTATGGACATGACAATGATATACACAGTAATCAAGTGATATTTGGGTTAAGATAGGTTCTATATTCTCTGAACGACATCCTTGATTTCTGTAAGCTGTTACATCATTCTCTTCATCATATTATATCCAAGTTTGATAGTGAGATCTCTATTCTTATGAGTCATATGAAGATCCTAGATTAAATTGATTCTAAAAAACTCATGCATTCTTCCTTATTGTTCTATAAACATTGAGAGTTTATCTGATATCTGATTTAAAATAGTTGTGATTCCTAGCTCACTAGATGTTAGCTAATCTAATAAAAATTTCTGATTTTCCAGTAAAACTGATAATGGATCACTGTTACATTGAATATCAGTCAACCTCTCACTCATATTACCCATGATAATTGTAATAGCCTGAAATATCCATATGAGGTCAGGTGGGGTACCTGAACCACTGGCTCCACTAGACCGTATGGATTCAAACTGAGTTTCCATATAATCTTTAAAACCAGAAAAATCTGATTTCAAAACCATTTCTGATTTCATTTTGACCACTTCTGTCAACATTTGCCTTTTGGAATTCTCAATTTAATTTCATGAAATTGTGATGGATTTTAGTCTCTGAAATTTCAACTTCTCTAATTCCAATGCTCTCTATAGAGTAGAATTCAAAGTTTCTAGTCTGTGTAACTTCTTGTAAACTTCTTAATCTTCTTCACTCGGTGAAGTAGAAGCACTTTGTGCTTGATATTCTTCTTCAGTTATTTGATGTATCAACACTTGGAGAAACAATTTTGCAATTGTTTCTTCATCTCTCTTTTCAACCTAGTCTACAAATTTCTCCGTAGAGTATTTCTTAGACACTTACATAGAAATATATTCCTAAAAAACTTCATTGTGAACATTTGATGCATCATCAGCATGTTCTTCAATAATGATATCATATTGAACAAGATTTTCAATAACACCGTCTTCCTGGGCAGCTTGAGTATTGTCCACTTCTCTTCCAAGCACTCCCTCTTTCACAACATCAATTGGAGTTTCATTTTGATGTTCAACCACAGATTCAAATCTTTCAGGTTCAATAAAAGTAGTTTCAGGTCTCTCTGTTTCAACATCCATTTCAACTTGAGCTACATCTTCTTGAGGTTCAATAATATTAGGCTTCTCCATCACAAAACTATAGCCCAAAATATCTTTAACAGATAGTGGTTGAGAAACCACTGTTTCTTCTTCAACTCTTGCAGCTATTTTCTTTGTTACTTGAAGTCCTTCCTGGCTTCGTTCATCTTCAACCTCTACAATTTCAAAATGAAGTTTCCTTGTAGTTGTTATTTCTCTGGTTTTAGGTTGTTTTTCTTTATCTTTTTCAGGCTGAGCCAGAGCTATCTCCTCTTTTTCCTCTTCTACCCCCACTGGAAAGATTTTTCCTTTTATGTTGCTTCCCAAATAACCAATTTTCCTTAGTGTCCAAACAATAAAGGTATTACTGTGATGACACCTTATTCTCAGATCTACAAGTCTGACCAATCCTTACTTGAGCAAAAACATTGAAATGAACCTTCCAAAAGGATAAAAGTTCATTCATGCCTCGCTCTGGCATCAGTAATTGAGGTACCTTACCATGTACCTTGGGAAGTTTAATTTGATGTCACTTAACAAAATATACATTATGTACATATTAAGGTACAAAATCGTTTCCATTTCGGACATCCTAGGAGCTATTCCAATCTTAAAAAATTCAACCAAGATATTCTGATCCGGTTCTAAATCCTTTACCTTAAATTTCTTAACAGTAGTTGTTCCAAACAAAAACGACATAATGTCCTCGGACTTATGAAAATCATCTCTAATTTTCTTCAAAACAAAATGATAAACTCCTTCATGTGGGAAATTCAGGATTTGTCCTATTTCAATAGAAGAGATGGATAAATCTCTATACTCAATCATTGAAATCATAGTGTATTCATCCTTACCTAGACTGAACTGAACTGTTCTGTAGAAATAACACAGTTCTACCTCATAAATATACTAATACATTTCACTATTGAAATATTTCTCAAGGTTTTGAAGAGACAAAGCCTATTTCAACAACAGATTAGTCTGGAATAGCCATTCCAGATCTATAACTTTACCTTGAAAAATTTTTCGGCCAACTAACTTTTTCTTCTTTGTGTCACTGCTCTCGGACTCATCTGCTCGCTTGGTCTTTTCCATTACTGAGTATATTTCGGAAGGTTCGAAGATTTTTGGGTTTGAAGATTCGAAGATCAGGTATTTGCAACAGTATGTGGTTTCGGGTTTGAAAGGGTTTTTTTGTGAAATGAAATGGTTTCGAATTCAAAAGGGCTCTGACAGCCTTGATTCCCGTGTAATCACTTGTCATTAAATTTATTTTAAAAACAAATAAAATTTGTATGAGGTGAATTTAACATAAATTAACAACAAAAGTTAATCCTGTTTTGAAAAACAAATAATTAATTGATTTTAAACAGTATTTAAAAACAAAATAAAATTTACACAATTAAGAAAATAATATTAAAAAATGAAATTAAATAAATAATATTTAAAATTATAATTAAAAAAAGATATTTAAAATTAAACAAACCTAGCTCACCCTTAATATAATCAAACCTTGTATTGGGAATTGGTTTAGTAAAAATATATGCTAATTGAATTTCTGTATTTATAAATTCTAAAAATATATCTTTTTTAATAACATGGTCTCTTAAAAAGTGATGCCTTATATCAATGTGCTTAGTTCTAGAATTACTAAAAGGATTTTTTGAAATATTAATTGCACTTGTATTATCTCATAAAATAGTTGTATTATTAAAATTTAATCCAAAGTCCGTAAGAGTGTTTTTCATCCACAACACTTGTGCACAACAACTACTAGCAGATACATATTCTGCCTCAGCTGTTGACAGGGAAACTGAATGTTGTTTCTTCATAGACCATGACACTATAGACTTTCCTTAAAAGTGACATGTTCATGATGTGATTTTTCTATCCAATGTACATCTTCCAAAGTCAGCATCTGAATATGAAATCAAAATAAATTCAGAAGTTTTAGGATTGAGTATAGATTGAAAAGTAGTTCCTTTTAACTATCTAAATATTCTTTTAACAACATTTAAATGAGATTCTTTGGGATTTGATTGAAATCTAGCACAAATTAAGACTGAATACATTATATCTGGCCTACTTGCAGTAAGATATACCAAACTACCAATCATATATCTATATAACTTCTTGTCATCTGATTTTCCAGTTTCATCCAAATCAATTTTTATATTAGTACACATAGGAGTTGAAAATGTCTTGCTGTTTTCAAGCCCAAATTTCTTAAGTAAATCAGCAATGTATTTGTTTTGATTTAAAGCATTACCAAAATCTTTTTGAAATATTTCAAGTCCCAAAAAGAAATTTAATTCACCCATCAAACTCATTTCAAATTCTTTTGCATTAAATTTGTAAATTCATGACTAAGTGTTTTATTAGTTTATCCAAAAATTACATAATAAACATAAATTTGAACCAATAAAACATTATTTTTCACTGTTTTCTTAAAAATTGTTGGATTTTCTAATCCAATAGTAAAATAATTTTTCAAAAGAAAAGAACTTAATCTTACATACCAAGATCCAGGTGCATGTTTAAGGCCATAAAGAGCATTAGTAAGTTTAAAAACAGAATCAGGTTTTTGAAAGTTTTAAAAACCAGGAGGTTGCTGAATATAAACTTCCTCCATTAAATAACCATCTAAAAAGGAGAATTTAACATCAATATGAAATAATTTAAAATTCATATGAGATGAATAGGCTAAAAGGATTATAATGGCTTCTAACCTAGATACAGGTGAAAAAGTATCATCATAATCTATTCCTTCTTCTTAATTATATCATTTAGCTACTAATCTTGGTTTATTTGTATTTATTATAATTTGGTCATCCTATTTATTTATTTAGAACCATTTGGTACCTATTACTAGATATTTCTGAGATCTTTCCACTAATTTCCAAACTTCATTTCTTTTAAACTAGTCTAATTCACCTTTCATTGTTATTACCCAGATTTCATCATCTTAAGCTTCTTCTATAGTCTTCGGTTCTAGTTGGGATAAGAAGGAAGAGAATTCCACTAGATTTCCTAAGTTTCCTATAGTTTGAATACCAGTTTCTAAGTCACCTATCACAGTTTCTAAAGGGTGATTATTTAGGGTTCTAGACTATTTACGCAATACATTTAAAGGTTCTTCACTATCATGTTCCCTTGAACTGAACTGAATTTCTTTTATATCATTTTCAAAATCATTCTTTAAGTTCTCAAGTTTCATGTAATTGTTAGAGTCTGGTTCATCTATTTTATATTTCCTTTT
Organism: Viscum album; assembly: GCA_963277665.1. Classification (NCBI taxonomy): domain Eukaryota; kingdom Viridiplantae; phylum Streptophyta; class Magnoliopsida; order Santalales; family Viscaceae; genus Viscum; species Viscum album. The sequence goes on from OY728130.1 coordinate 401,480,605, forward strand.
ATCAAAGGGATCATATTCATTAAATTTTACCTGAACTAATTCTTCAATAATCCTTGAATTTTTATTAAAAATTATATAAACTTTGGAAATAGAAGAATATCCCAAGAAAATTCCTTCATAAGATTTTGGATCAAACATACCAAGATTGTCCTCTGTTTTAAGGTGTAAACCTGGTATCAAAAAAAGTTAATGTAATTTACTTTAGGTTTTCTGTTATTCCATAGTTCATAGGGTTTCTTTTCAAAATAGGTCTTGAATTGTTCTATTTCTTATTTCTACAATCCCATTCTGTTGAGGTGTTCTTGGTGTAGAGAAAGTATGTTTAATAACCATTTTTGAGCAAAAGGAATTAAATTCTTCTTTCTCAAATTCTCCACCATGATCACTTCTCAGTGAGATTATATTAAAACTTTTTTATTTTGAATAGATTGGCAGAAACATTCAAATAATGTAAAATCTTCATTTTTAAATTTCAAAATGAAAATCCAAGTAAATATAGAATAATCATCAACTAATTCATAAACATATAATTTACCAGCCATGCTTGCTACTCTTGAAAGTCCAAACAAATCCATATGGATATGTTCTAGAGATTTAGTTGTAGCAACTTTGTTAACAGATTTGAATGATGATTTGTTTTTCTTGCCAAATTGGCATGCATCGCATAATCTGTTACTTTCATATCTGAGACTAGGAAAATCAGAAACTAAGTGTTTTTTAGATAACTTTTGTAAAACATATATATTACAATGTCCAAGTCTCCTATGCCAGATCCAAGATTCAATTAATTTAGCAGTCATGAAATTTACTTGTTGTTTACACAAGGAATTTAAATCCAAAGTATAAACATTGTCAGTTCTTGGTGCCATAAATTTAAACAGTTTATCTTTAAAATAGTACAACAATTGTTAGTAAAATCAACACTATAATCATCATTACAAAGTTGAGAGATACTTATCAGGTTGTGTTTCAATCCTTGTATATAAAGTACTTTGTTGATTGAGACTGTTTTTGGATCTCCAACAGTTCCAATGACAATGATTTTTCCTTTGGCATTGTCACCAAATTTGACATGTCCCCCTTCCTTTTGAGTGAGTGTTATAAAATTTGTTGAGTTCCCACTCATATACTTTGAGAAGCCACTATCCATGTAGCATATATCTTTTCTACTTTGTTGTCCTACTACCTGCAAATACATTTAAACAATTGATTTGGTACCCATATTCTGTTGGGTCCAGGGGTGTTAGCTTGGAATGATCTATGTATCCATATTTTCTTTGTTCTTTTAAAATCAGCTGAATCATATAAGTATTTTGAAACATAGGTTTTCTTAATACCACAAATTTGAGGTTGTCTTAAGAAACAGGGTGTCACTATATGTCCCTTTGTCCCACAAAAGTTACAATTAACACTTTTAGTTCTAGGAACAATATTATTTTTGTATAGATTAGGTTTTTCCACTTTACTACCAATTCCAAATATTTCATTTTTAATGATAGTTTTTCCATGAATTTAATTTAATAAATTATACCCTTCTGTAAAAACCAATACGGTCTATTTGTAAGATTCTACTTCATCCTACAGTGTTTTTATTCTTGATTCAAAATTAATATAGTTAGTGTTAATGGAATTGTATTTATCTGTTAATTCCTTATATTGTTTCAGCATTGTATCTCTTTCATTTGAAACAGCCTTATGTATGTTCTTTAGTGACTTACGTTTCTTAAATAGTGATTCATGTCTTTCTTCAAAAATATTAAAGTATGCTACATGTTTTTCATTTGTGTAGCTTGATTCATAATTTGATTCATTATTTGAGTCAGAGGGGTAATGTGATTGTGCCTCATCTGTTTCTACCATGAAACTCAAGTTTTCTTTCAGACTGAAATCTTCTTTCTCTGAGCTTGATTTTGGAGAGCTACATGAGTCTTCAGATACACTCCAAGTGGCTTGCATATCTTTTTTGTCTTTTTGCTCGTAGTCATTTCTTTTGAAAAATTGTAGCTACATTGTATCTTTCCATTATGGGGAATCTGGTCGGATGTGTCCCATATTCTTGCAATCATAGCATCTTACATCTTTATCATCTTTCTTAAAGGACTTTTTGAAGCCTCTTTTTTTGCTGTAGAATTTTCTGAATTTTCTGGCTAGCTAAGCTGGTTCTTTATCTGAGTATTATGAGTCAGATCTCATTGATCTGGATTTGACTTCTCTCTTCTTCAACTTTTTATTATTTTGTTGTGAAGTTACCTTCAAGGCAGTATCATCCTTTTTGAGGTAGATATTATTTTCATTTGCCTCATCTTGCATTTCAGCTTCGTACATAATCAGTGTACCTATCATCTATCTCATGGTTATATATTTAACAGGTGTTGATTGTGTGATTTCAGCAGAGATAACATTCCATCGAGTAGAATGTACCCTCAGTACATTTAATTCTTGATCATCCTGCTTGATATGATCTCCTAGAGCTGTTATATTATTGAAAATTTATGTCAATCTCCCATTCATTTGGGTAATGATTTCACCTTCAAACATTCTGAAAGTATCAAATATCAATTTGGGAGTAGCATATCTAATTTGTCTCATATTTTATGTTCCTTCATATGCCACAACTATTGTTTTCCACATCTCACATGATGTCGAGCACTGAGATACTCTATTAAATTCATGTGGTCCTAGACCGCAGATAATTGCATTCATATCCTTTGAATTAATATCATACTCTATATCTGTAGAAGCACTCCATGTCTCAGAATTTTCAGGAATTTCATAAGGAGTCAGAATCTTTGAATAAACTTTATATCCGAGGTATTTTAGATATATTATCATGAGTGATTTCCAGCAGCCATAGGTGTCTCCATTATAATATGGTGCTCTGACCATGGACATCCCTTCCCTTGTATCATTCATGATGCTCTGTTGTATAATCTATAAATGCTTCTCGCTGGCTAAGGCTCTATCAGAAGCTCCACCTTCGATACCAATTGTTGGATCTTGAATATATAGATTATACAAAAGAGTGGGTGAATTTTGTCTTTTATATTTTTCGTTAACTCTTTGATTGATCGAGTTCTGTCCTCTATGCTTTATTATATTTGATCATGCAGCGGAATAATTAAAAGCAGGGACACACAGATGTATAGTGGTTTGGGGAATAAAAGGCCCCTAGTACACTCCACCAATACTCTACTCCACGAGCTTGGTGATTTTAAATATCTAGTCCTCAAAACCATGCAACAAATGAAGACAGGGAGTTGATACCTTTACAATTTTCAGGAAAACAAAGCCTTCTGGTTCAAACACAAAACTACTCAGCTTAGTACAAGAATCTAGTCACTCAAGATAAAATATTTTTTTATTTAGAAACAACTCTTCCAGTTGATCTTCACAATTGCAATAGAATGAAATTGACAATAGATGGATCGTCGTCTTCAGAAATATTGATCTTTGAGTCGATCCTGTTGTAGTGGATATATACAATACAACTGCATCTTAAGTAGCAGCAGATTGAATAAATATTTTCATTGAAAAATAGATGAATCTTCTGTTGTGTTCCTTCTTCTTCAACAAAACAGAGTGTAGTTGCTCTTCATAATCATTAGATCCTTGTATCTTGATTTTTATCTATTTTTTTTCTTCAGAAATAGAGTTTTCTATGCAACATATCATTTTTTTCGAATACAATGATTGTATCTGCACTTGCATTCTTGATCACTATGTTTCCTTCTTTCAAATATTCACTATATCGATCTCTGTAGAATTTTTCATATATCAAACTTGTTTCAATTATGATGTGTATTGTGTTCTTTGAAATTCAAAATGAGAATAGATATATTGAGCACTTCCTCTACCAAATCAGATCCACAAATATCACCCTTTTTCTCACAATATTCAAACTTTTGAATTAACCGGAGTAGTTGTAAAACTCCATAACATTCGCCATGAAAATATCTTTTTAAATAAATCCTTCAAACGGCTTTGAAATTGTTAAGGACACACTTCAAAATCAACATTTAGTCCAGCTTAAAATTAGCCTGATCAATTGCTTGCAGACCTTTAAACAAAAATATCAACTTCAAATTCCTGACGCCAAACGTATGGTTGAGTTGCACTACAAGCATCCTCTGAAACGTTACATAGATAAAATGTAGGGTTGATGTCGCATTCATCAAACGTAAGGTTGACCACAAACATAGGGTGGACTATCCATACTTTTCTCTTCCATATCCAAACATATATCATACTTTTCTGAGCTTCCAAATGTTAGGTTGTTTACAAAATTAAGGTTGTTTAAAAAAGTAAGGTTGTTTAAAAAAGTAAGTTTGTTTACAAAAGTAAGGTTATTTAACCATACATCTGAGAAACAAACAAAACATTAAAGACTTATGTAATGTTTCTTATTCAATACTTTCTCAATAACCCATATGTAGGGTTCCTTCTTAATGTATAGTTCTTCTTCACGTAGGGTTCCTTTCATTCAGAATTTCTAATAATGTATGGTTTTTTAACCATACGTTTCATATAATTTGTAAAGAGTAAACAACAGGTTGCTTTCCATTCTTATGCTATGATTTACTTTATTTCATTACGCTATTCTTTCCTTTATTTTTTATGCTACGCTTTCCATTCTTTCTTTACGATACGCTTTCCAAACGTATGTTATGAATAGTGTTTCCAGAACACTTTAAATTGATTCACGAATGGTTTAGCAATTGTTCCACACTGTGTAAACACTTGAATATTCTTCAAAAAATGAGATTATATAAAATATATAATTCTTGAAAAATACTAAAAGTAAAATCATTAGAAAACAATTAAATGGAATTTGTGAACATCAAAATCATCATAAAGAGATAGAGTATTGTTCACCACAATATCCCCCACTAATTAATAAAACATAATGTTGAAAACAACACTTGCTCAACAATCTCCCCATTAAATATGTATTATTGAAAACAACATGTGCTCAACAATATATTTTGCTGAAACCATGTTATAATTTTTTTAATGTTGTGTTGTTATGTATTTGGTTAGTTGTAATGATGTTTGATTCTTGTGGAATTGTTATAGATTCACTTGATGACATTAGATGTCATTCTTGTACAATTCTATATATAAATGTGATTGTTTTTTTAACTAATCATATAAGAAAAGATATGTGTCAATATGGATGAAAATTTGTTTCCTATAAAACATGGAAAAAATTATATTTAAGACTAAGAAAAGGTGACTTTATTTCCAGTGGAATTATGTGAATTATGTTTACTAAATTTAAAGAGCAATGGTTTGGAAATATTAGAGAAGATTAAATGATGATAGCCACATTAAGCTTTCATTTTGAATCATTTAGGTATTTCAAAATGCTGGAGATTCATGAATTCCTCATAAAATTACATGATAGGTGAATAAATGTAATTTTTATGTTATATATGTATTTTTAATGGTAAATGTGATTAGTTTAATTGATTTTTGTATTTCCATTTGTTGTAGTAAACCATATTTCCAAATTTTAAAGATAGATCCCCATAACCAATTTTCAACACGACTATTTTTAACATAGAATATTCTTTGAGTAACTTTATATATATGTTTTAATAAATGAATAATGTATCCAATTTATTCACATATGTGTCATCACTACATAGCCATTTTCTGTAGAGAATCGCAGAGCTGGTTATCTAATTTGTTTCGGATAGTGTATTCTACTTAAGTGTTTTGAGATTATTTCATGTGGTCATTTTGAATTGAAAATAACAAGTTTACATAAATATAAGTGATTATTTATATAATTTGTTGTCTTTTAAATATTTTTTAATTAACCATGACGATAACCAAGTCATCAATATATTTAAATAAGAATGTATTTTATAGTTTGACTCATATCTTACAGAGTGATCATGCGAATTTCATATCCACTCTAGTTCCTGATGATCACAATAATTTCATTATTCAATGTGATACTTTTATTTATTTGAATCCTTGATAGAGTTTTAATATTGGATTAGAATAAGTGATAGAAAGTAAATATAAAAACCTAGGTTGTTTTTGAGAGTTAGTGTTACATCAATTTCAAATATTTGATTGAGAACAGTCTCTATGAAAATGTGGAGATCATGTGATCCATTAATGTGTAGTATAAGAAATCATGTGTGATATAATCCAAAAATATGGATAATTTAATATTATCCTCATCACGTTAAGGATGAAAAAGAATTTTTGATCCATACCTAGTTTTAACTTATAATGAAAAGGTTATTGTCATTTATTCACATGAAGCCCATATAAGATGGTAAAGACATTATGAACACTACTTGAAGGTATGTATATCTTGTTAACAAAAGGTATTTTTGTTCTTAAATGCCTTTACTGTTATACATAGATTGAATGAAAATAGATATTTCATTCTTACTATTGAATAATAGTTAATATGTTTATAATTTAATAATGAAGAGTGAGATTATTATTCATGATCAATATTGCATAAATAAATAGTGAATAATGTATTTGAATCTTTTTCAAACATATTATTAGGGATATGTCTTCATCAAAATGAATAATTATATCCCTAGAATTTGATTCACTATGTAAAATTATCATTTAATGGTGATGCAAATTATTTAAGCATGACCTATAGACTTAATCAGTGATTCATGATGGACCATTAAATATATATGAGAAAAAATGATCCCATAGGCCCCTTAATTAATTATTTCATCTAGAATATTCAATATATTTCTATTTGTGTATTAATCCTTGAAAAAAGATATATTGTAGAGACCCAAAGCTTAACATACATAGACATTACATTACTCTTGTGGAATATATAATACATTAAAAAAATATACACCAATGGACCATAATTTTTTAGTGTCTTTGAAAACTTGTAATATAAACTTCTAATCATGTTGAAATATCATCAACATATTCCATAACAATCTTCCCCATTTTGTTTCCTTACCTAAATCATTTCTTTTAATTTGGGGGGGGGGGGAATGAAAACATAAAAAGGGTGAGCTCAAATTCTCAGTAAGGGCAAGCATGGAGAAAATAAATCAAACAATATATATTTGAACATAAAAACATGACTATAATGTTTAAACATCAAGATCCTTAGAATTGTCAAAAAACATGGCAGTACGTAAGGCATAGATCATAATGGAAAATCAGTCATGATAAAATATCATGGGAATAAAACTTGTAATTGTGGAAAAACATTAAGAACATGATATGATTTCTATATTAGCCAATGCATTGCTGCCAAGCCCATCTTAGTGGATAATGTCCCTTACTGAACCGGGTTTACTTTCCGTTCCAACCCTATATTACTGAACCCGATTTTACTTTCCATTCCATCCATGTCTATCTCATGAGATATAAATCATTACCTAATGTATTTGAGGGAGATATAGGTCCCACCCATCTCATAATGAAATCATTCTTACGTGTGCCACAATATAAACATAAATCAATCATGATAACCCAAATAATAAAATGGGTTTCATAAACATCATCCCACCATAAGATAATCCATATAAAACAAATGGATATCATTTCATCATAAGATAAGTAAAACCATGTAAATCATAAAGACATTAAACATTAACCATACACATATGAAATAATTTCATCTTATATGGAAAATGGTTTTGATAAATCACTTGAAATGAATTCATGTTAAAAATATCCTTTCTTCTTGAAAATAATTATCTTTTCACAAAATGCAATTCAATTTTAAAAGAAAAGGATTTTGTTTAAAATGGGAATGAAATATTTTGGATTAATCTTCATTATAATTAGGTTTTATGAAACTGTAAAAATATGTTTATGCCGTATAAGTTAAAAAAACATTATTCTCATACTTTTTTCGGGAAAGTCAAAAAGTACCTCGTATGGTAAACAATAGAAAGATTCCTTAGATACAATGTAGTAAATGTAAAAAAATGGTTAAAAATGAATTTAAACATACATGAAAATATTATTAGAAAACATGGACATGGATGATATGTATAACCCTAGTAAATACTTACATATAAGCAATCTCGGATAGAAAACAATTGAGATTGCAACATTATCCCTTACCTTAGGTCCAATATGCTTCGTACGTATCTGAACCTCTTGTATAATGATTTAAATAATTTCATTGACTTATTACATAATCATATTAATTGTTATGATATCATATATGGTTCACATATGACTTTATATTACCCGTTCTTTTGTAAATCCATGTTAAAGTAACATTTTTGGTAAAATTTTTTCATTTATCATATGTGTTTCGACTTGTTGTTCTTGATATTATTACTTATATCCTGATTTTCATAATTTCAAAATGTAAAACATGATTTTTATATAATAAATATTCATCATACACATATATATGATAGATTGATAAATGTAATGAAATACATCGTTCACGGAGACGGTAGGTCGTATGTACGCATGAACACTGTTTTCGTTTCCTTATTGAATTGAATGTAATTAAGTATATGACAAACATATATATATATACATAAATAAATTATCATTATTATGTCATATATTTCATTATTATTCATTATATATACTTTATAATCATTCATGAATTGTTAACATGGAGAATGAATCTCATCACGTCGAGGAGACGGTAGTCCATATGCACGCACGAGCGATGATATCATTCTCATGATCATGGAATTGTATTGAAGAGTATTTATAATATTTCAGAATCAATATCATTTTAAAATAATCATATATAGTTATTTATTTACACCATTATACCCATCCAAGTAAGGTGGTGGTCAAAAACAGATTACACCACGACGTGGAGATGGTATTCCGTACGTATGCACGGGCAGTGATTTCGTTTTCTGTAGGATAGATAAGAGGTGGAATAGGTTTTTTTCATATTTATAATAACATATCATTATATTAGTGATACTGATGTTATTACTTCATAATGAAACAAATCAAGAAGGGGAAGTAGAAGAAGAAATAAATTTGAAAGAATCGGTAACAGATATTACCTCTTCTTTGACACACCTCTTTGAAACATCCTCTTAGGGAACTAAAATTGGTCTTTTAATAAGACCATAAACTCTAGAATATTTCTAGGGAAGCTGATAAGGGAAATGGGAAGGCTTTTTTTGTGCTTTAATGCTCAAAGTTGTGTAAAGATGAGAGGGATGAGGTGCCCTTTTATAAGGGAGGAGAGGGGCACCTTTGGAATCCTCAAAAATATTAGTTGAACATACATTCAAACCCCACATAAAAACCACCAAAAATAACTAAATTGGAATATTAGAGGAGATAGTATTGTGATCTCATCAAGCAATCAAATTTATACATGGATTGATCTTATTTTAAACCATATCATTTTTATTTATCCTTATTTAATCTATTTATCTTTATTTGTGGTAATAAAATTCTAAATTTTAAATGGTTATAAATAATCACTTACGTGTTGTTAATTTTCCATAATTGGATACCTTATGACATTTTAGACAATATAAATTACAATTTTTAATTTTTAAATATTTTTGTGATTTTTAAACAATTTATTAATATTTTATTTTTCAAAATAACAATAGTATCAATTTTGACACTATTCATTTATTTGAAGTTAAATAAAATCCACACAGAGGATATATTCGAAATAAAATATTTAATAGGTTCCTATCATGTCATATTTATCTATAAAGGTAGTGTAAAACATTAAATAGTTCATATAATATTTATTTTACTATTTTTAAAACCATCTATTTGATACTTCTCTTAAAAAATAATTTCTACAACATTTTTGTATAATTATTTAATATACTTTTTTGTTTCATAAAAAATAAAAATAAATTACTAGGATTAAAATAATTCTTATAGATTTTTTAATAATACTTTTAGTCTGATTTATATTCTAAAACACCCAACTTATAAAATTTCATATTTATTAAATTATGAAGGTGACAACTTTGACATCATTTAAAATAAAATAATATAAGTGTCATAATCACTTGTATAAGACTCATAATGGTCATATATTCGGTAATTGTATTCTTATGGTGTATATATACAATACCAATATGTTTTGGTCAGGTTTGTGATCCTTTTAATGGGTATTATTATTTCAATAAAAACAATATTACTTATTTTCCACTAAATAAATAATTTCTGCATCATTAATGTATAAGCTATTAAGGTGATTAAATATCTCTTAAAAATTATAAATAAATTACCATGATAAAAAACATTATATCATTACAATGAGTATTTATAACATAATTTATATTTTGTATAAACTTATATTAAAAAACATTAATTATTAAAGTTGAGTGGGACATATTTCACTTTCCTTTAAATAAAAAAAACTAAAGGTCTTAATCACCTCCATGTAGGTTCCAATGGATTCCAATTCGGCCCAAATGTTCTTTAGGATGAAATATAAGCATCCAATTATATTAAGACAAGCGTTAGGGTAATTTTATAATATTATATTTACCCTTAATTACCCGATTTACCTTTTACTATGCTAAATAAAATTTACCGGATTTACTATTCATAATGCCCAAAAATAAAAACTAGCCATTTAACATAATTTAGACCCACTGATTCCAAATATGGAAACCATTTTTCGAAATTAAATACACAAAAGTTTAAGACAATAATTTAAAATTAATCCAGTTGTTATGAAAATTAGTTTTAAAAGTTAAAACATTGTAAAATATTGAAATTATTTTATCTATGAATTCAATGTAAAATCAATGATAATGACATAAATTATATTAAATGGTAAAAATATATTCTATTTATACTTTAAACCCATTATATATTATAATTTATCCATATAAATTATTACGATGAAAAAATTTGTTTTTTATTAAAATATAGCTTGTTTTTACTATTCATTAAAATATGAAAGTTATCAGAAATATATCAAAACGTTATCCAATGAAAATTTTTATATCCTGACTCAAAAGAAGAAGTTTATTTTGTAAAATTTAACTTATAAACTTGTCAAAAATTATATTTAAAATGGGTGCGCCATCAAAAGGCTGCAAAACTGTATTTTTTTAAAAATACTTATTTTACACAAAACATTTATTTTGTTCTCATACAATGATCTATAAAATGTGTAAGATGAATTATAATGTCATAAAATTCAAAATTTATTTACTACTATTCATAATGGCTAGTTTATAATAATCTTATAACCATATATCGTTGTTTTGTGAACCCTGATATTGCGTACAACACACGCTATCAAGGAAGGTTGGGATTGCATGTAATGCATGCCAAGTTAGGGTTGCGTGGGGTGTAAGACTCTTTTGTTGTTGCGTATAAAAATATCCAACCATATTTCATTTATACATTGAATTTATATATATATATATATATATATACACTCAATGTTGCGTAGAATAACTACTATCAAACAAACTTGAAATTGTGTGTAAGAAAATCCATGATTAGTGTTGCATATACTATAAGCTAATATGGTGTTGCCTATAGCGCAAGATAATCATGGTGTAGCTTACAACAGAAGATATGAAAGAAATTAAAAATAATATACCTTATAAATATCAGGTTGTTACTTAAATAGTTCTCGAAGTTATAGCTAGAAGTAAGATGAGTCTCTTGGATGGAGCTAAGAGAAGATGAAATATTATAGTTGGATCTAAATGAAATATAACTCTATCAACTATTAATAAGAGAATGTAATATGATGACTTGATTCATGAAAGTGGTGTTTCCCAAGAATAATGTCATTTGAAATGGTCTCACAAATCTTTCTAATGAAATTGAAGAAATAATATCTCATTTCAAATAACGGTATCCAAAAAAATATAAATAATTTCACATTACTATTTGTTATAAATATTTCATTTATATTGTTTTTATATCATCCATATATGAAACTTAATATACTCATAGGGATACTTTGGATGTGAAGAATTATCAATTCTATATTAAACAAAAATGGACCAAGGAGCTTAACTCACTATTTCAAAAAATGTTTACATTATATGAAGTGCGCATTGAAATGATGAAGTGTAGTGAAGAAAAAATAAAATTTGTTGAAGATAAATATAATTTCATCACTATGGGATGTAATTAATTTAAAATTATAATGAAAAAATATGAAAAGGATAATGTTGAGAATATTCAGTAATGTACGTTTTTGATGCACATAGTTCTCTATGAAGGATTCGATTAAAAAATTATCACGATCAATAAGGAAATATGATCATAACATTAGATAATGATCTTTCCCAACCTAACATGAATAATGTATTTCCATCTATATCTCAATATAATAATTCATGTAAATTTATTTTGAAAATAGTGTAGTATTAAAAATATATTTAATTTTATGTATGAAAAATGGAGATGATCATACTACCATGCCTTTGCTGGATATAAGAAAATGTATAAGTGACAGTTCCCCAAAATAATCCCAACAGGTGGTTAAAAATAATGAAAATCATTATAATTGAAATCATGGAAAACAATATAGGAATAAAATAAGTCACTGGTTTATGGGTCAATGTCGATACTATAACAAATTAAGGAATTTTTCATTATAATTCTGTTACAATATTTTAAATTTTTCATTAAAAAGTAAGAATTTATGAATGGAGAGAAATAATGAGATGAAGATGAAACTATCATAGGATAATAAAAGGGTATTAGGGCAAAACAAATTATAGGTTCTTGGTTTTATATGTAATTAGTACATCAAAATGGGTCACAAAAGTGATGCATGTATATCTCAACATGAAGCAAGGAAGAATGGGAAGATAAAAACACATGATAAAGAAGAGTCATATTTTGATATAAACATGAAATGTATTGAAAATAAAATTACTCCAAAAAGTTTCCTAATTTGAGTATATGTTTTAATTCTCATCAAATAGATATGAAGTAATACACTCATATAGAGACATGTACAATATCTAAATTATAGTTCAACATTCCAAAATTCATCACTATAATTTCTCCAACTAATATGGAGAAATAAAGAGTGCTTCAATAAGAACGTCAAAAATATAGTTCTAAATGTAAAATGAACATTTCACATGAGTAATATAAATTTTTGGAGTGTTTTTCGAATAAATGAAAACAATTATATCAAATATGTTTTGTGTGGGAGATGAAAATAAAGGATATTATGAAAAAGGATTATATCCACATTTCCGTTACAAGAATAATCCTTTATGGGAATACATATTTCATCAAGATATGTAAAATCTTCTATTGGTAGAAAGAAAAAAACCATCCCACACAATGTAATTGCAAGTGTGATAAGATAGATTCTACCAAAGGCCATAATATATTTAAAAATAAAATGCCAAAGCATGAGGACTAGAGAATATGGAGAAACATGGTTGAGAAATCCATATCATACTTCATATTCACATATCTGAGAAAAAAATCCACCCTATTCATTTATATATATTGTGTATAGTATTTTTTTATAAAATAAAGTGAATTTAAGGAGAAGAAACTTCTATATGGTATAAACTAAGATTCAGTGAGTGGTGACATATTATAGGTAGAAATTATGTGGAAGATTACATCATTATATGATGTTATAGTTGGTATTTTAGAGAATAATCATTGATGATGATGATACTTGAGGATGTTTTGGATGTTGTTACATAGGATAGACACATATTCAATTATGTTTTGTTGGGTTCACATATTGAAATATTTTTTAATAAGCTATGAAATTTATTCTTCATTGTGAACATGTTGATGAGTATTTCCCTTGAGTGGGATCAAATTGTTAATGAAGAATTATAAATCAATTTAATGGGAATATTTATTTTTTTGGACATCCAAATAAAAGTTTAATTTGAGGTATTTCTATCTAAATATCAACCATTACACTTAATTGTATTAAATATACAAATAATGGGAGAGTTTTCTTATGATAACATTAGAAAAATGGGGAGTTATACAAATTTTACATGAATAGTTTTGATGTTTTTTTGAGATGTCAAATTGTTACATGATTTTTTAATGAATATATTTTTATACATCACCTATTTGAGAAGTAATATTTTATGAGCAATAAATTTTATGTGATGTATTTTATAAGAATCTGAGAAAAAATTGGTTATATATATCTTATTTTCTACACCTTTTCTGGCCATGTTTCTATAGATTTTAATAACAAAATTCTCTTTGAAATTTTTTTTGTGACATCATTCCTACATTTAAAAATATTATAATCTATTTTGTAGATGAAATATTAGATGAGATTACCTAACGTACCCATTTCATTTTATTTTCAATAACGAGGTAAAGAGATGGAGCACACAAATTATTTTAGTCAAGCAAAGTGACACTGAAAAACCAATATAAAGGTGATATTATTAAACCTATGTGTCATATTTTTTATCAATTATATTTAAATATGTTTTTGGTCTATTATGATGATGTTTTAATGGTTAGTGAATTGTTATGGATTCACTACATTAAATTATATTTCATTCTTGAGAAAATCTCTATATAAATGTGATGATTATTGAATAAAGAATATGTTCAAATCAGGACCACGATAAGAATCATTCAATCTTTGTGTATTTCACATAGATATTGATTCATGTGTTCGATTTGAAATGATGTTCTATGTGATTAATCTGAAATACTGAGTGATGCAATAATTACTAATGAAAAAATAGATTCAAATATCCATTCCCTATGTATTTGTTTGTAGAAGAGAACCATGTAGCTGAATACTGAAGAGAGAGATATGTGTATATAATTGGATATGTGAAGAAATATTTTATGTAATAGATTCTATGAGTAGTTTAATATATTCTTTTTTATAATATGTTCACACATGGAATTAATTCACGTATGCATAATCACTATGAAACTATTTTCATAAGATAATCATCTATCTAATTCTATATGTATTTTCACTAATATAATTGTTATCTTAGGGTTTTTAGATTATTTCAAATAGCTATTTTTTATTACATATATTTTTTACACAACATGAAGTGAGGATTTAAAGATGTTAGAGTCTTTATAATATTGTGTAAATAAATTAAATGATATCTGAGTCATTTTAATATTTAAATGAGTATGAATTTTATAGTTTCACATCGATTGGGCATGGTGATTACATAAATTTTATATCCACTCTATCGCATGTATATGTTGAATGTTTCAATATTTAACAAGATATTGAGATAATGGGAAATCGTTGAAAGAGTTTTATTATCAGTGGAGAATCATTGTAAAATCATAGATATAAAAATATTGACTATTTCAACTGTTACAGTTTTATCCATTTGGAATATTTGAGATTTAGGACTCTACAAGGAAAGGGAGTATGCATGTGATCCTTTATTATGTATCAGAAGGAATATTATTTGATCCATTCACACAAGAGGGATAACCTTAGACTACCCACCTCATTCTAATGAAGAATATGTATCTGGGAGCCATACAAACTTTTCATGAGGAAATTAATGGTTTATGGGATTATTTCAACCGAGTCTCATATAAAATGTGGAATATATTTTAGGCAATAAATGATGGTATTTATATCTTGTTACACAAATACGGTTGGTATTTCATATGTCTACACTATTACATGAGTTTAAAATATTATAGATATTTCATACTTATTTTTTAATAATTTTTAACAAGTTTCGAATTCATGAAGGATGACTAAGATGATTATAAAATTTATATATTTTATAAAATAATAGTGAATAATTATTTTACATCTATTTGATACATCTTTTTGAGGTAGGGGATTATTGTAGGGAATAATTATTTACTAAAAATTTGTTAAACTGATGAAATTGATCATATATATGTGATAATAATTATTTATACCTAACCAACATACATGATAAATGGTTGTTTAATGATATTTACGTGTACATAAAAAACGTGATTCTCTAGCATCATGGATGAATAATGTGATCATGAATGTTGTATATTTTTTATTAGTTTTTTAATCCATGAAACAAATAAGGAAATATTGTGGTTGGAGCCTAATGTGCCACTATATTTTCACACAATAACATTAATATACAATTTATGAATACTTATAACATTATAAAAATAGTCTCCCAAGTACTAGTCTAGTTCCATGGGAACCACGGAAACATAAACAGAGATACATAAGTGAGCTACATTATTTCCCACTTGGTACTTTTTGACGATCACCCTTCTTAGACAAAAAAATAATATATATCTTCATAACCTTGGGATTTAAACATAAAAAGGGGTTATGAAATTTTTTTATTAAGGGTAAATAAGACAGATATGCATGCATAATCGTGAGCCTCAGGGTATGAGAACATGATCACAAAAATATAATATCATAGCATCCACAACAAATATCATATACATGAGTCATGGAATAAATCTTGGTTTTTTAGGAGACATGAATCATTAGAAAATAAAGAACATAAGAAATGAATTCATAACAAAGGAATAAAACATTGAATTTTGGAAAACATGTAAGATTATAATATATGATATCCATAGTATCCAAGGCATCACTTCCAAGATCATCTTGGAAGTATGAGTTCACTTCTTATACCATCCCTTTAGTCATAGTTCTCTCCCATGGCCATCTTAGTTGCATGATTTCACTCCTCATACAATCTTGGTAGTCAATGTTCACTAACATGGCTATCTAAATAGTTTGGTTTCATTCCCAAGAACATCTTAGTCTATCACATGAGATATAAATCTTTTCCCAATGAATTAGAGAGAGATATAGTTCCCTCCCATCTCATAATGAAATCATACATACATGTGTGACAAGATCATAATGAATCATATAATTACCCATTAAATGGAATGGGTATTATAAAAACATAATCATTTCATAAACTATGAAAAAATATAGGTTTCATAATCACTTTATCTTAAAGTTACCCTGTGAAAAAAAGTATGTTTGAAAATTATATAACTAGTGAATGAGAAACGAGTTTCATCAACATCATTATGTAAAGACATAATACATTCAGAGAACAAATATTAATGAAAAAATTGAATTATTTCACCCTAAATGCTTGTGTTACACCAATGGAAGTTATCACAGATGGGAAATAATTTTGAAATATCTTTTAATAACATTTCAGGATAAAAATATTTTTTCTCCATTGAAAACACATTTAAAAACAGAAAATAATTTTGAAAAAACATTTCTTTTAAAAGATATTTTAAAACATATAATGTATGAATTGAAAATCATAAAATGTTTGTAAAATAATTTTTTCATGACAATGGGCTTCAAATTTCATATGAAAACATTCTTAAAAAAATATTTTAATACATGGTTTCTTAATACAATTGATTTCGGACCGGATATAGGGAGGATCATATTTTACATAAAAAATTATCTTAAATACCATGGAGTAGAAAATGGTACTAATACATTGATTTATTTTTAATAAATATATGATAAGGAAACTCATGTTTGTTCTTGAAATATATATCATAACGTTTCATTAAAGGATGCATAATCATAAATAAACTTGAAAAGCACTGAGATTGTCTCAATAAAATATTAAAACCTAGTAACTTGGGATCATACCCTCTATTTAAGATAAAAAAATTACATGAAGCTTAAAATATCCTGAAAATAATTATTTTCATAAAAAAATATTTAAAATGGATTTATTTACACCTTAAAAATATTATTTAGTTTCATAACAAAATATAGTCTCAAAGAATGAAAATTGATACAAATGAATTTTACAGATTTGGTAAATTTTTAAACATAAACACTTGAAAGAAAGATAATAAAATAGATATGTCATTTCCAATTTATTAAATTATAATATAAATAGAATAAAATCAAGGGCAGTACATTCACCACATAAATGGAAATAGTGGCAAACATAGAATGTATCTCCTGGATATAAAAATTGTGATGAAATCCTCTTACCTTATGTCTTGACACTCGTCATACTCATTATAACCTCATGTATAATAAATATAAATTTATTATGAATATTTTAAATTAATATATTAAAATATCTAATACCATATATGGTTTAATTACAACTTTATATTTCTTGCTTGTTTACCATCCTATGTTTTGGTATCACTTTAGAGAATATTCGCTTGGTTCTTCGCATGTGACTTAATTTTTTTTATCATTGGTCATTATACCTATATCATGATTCCAAAATTTAAAAAATTATATAAATAAAATTTGTATATAGTATATGTGTATTTTAATAATTTTTATAATTTTATTTATGAAATTTATTACAAGGTTCAAAGAGACAGTAATTCGTACATATGCATGAACATTGTTTTCTATTTCTATTGTTTTATTAAAATAAGGAAATAAAATGAAATATTTTAATACATGAATATAATACTACTATAATAGTATTATAATTCTATATATATCATATAAGTTCAATAAACCCATCTTTAATACATTACATTTAGTGTTTTAAAGAATCATATCGCTTTGAGGGGGTGCTAGCCCACACATCCTCAAAAGAAATTATCTAATTAACAAAAATAGATTGTAAAAATATATGTGGGTTCAAAAAATGAATAAATATGATTAAATATATAATAAAAAAAATATATGACAGATTATCATAGATTTCTGATCATAATTTCCACCATGATAGGAGGTAAATGAAAAATGAACTATCATTGTTATGTGATGCAACAGTTCACTGTTCACATAAAAAGTATGTTTTTTACTCATTTGATATAGGTGTGTGTATGTGTAGGTTGAAACATTATAATTAAGAACCAAGTATATTTAAGATACGTTTTTTGTTATACAATAATGGAATAAAGAGATAGGAGTTTGTAGAGAAGGAAAATAAAAGAAATGATCTTGAGAGAATGTGTTACCTCTAAATCAGGGAACTCATTTTGGTTTCGACCAAAAGGATTCCTTGGAAGACATTATGTCCAAAGGGAGGATTTAAGGAGTGAGGTAGAGATGTTTTTTGTGTATGGGAGATATAATTTATGTACCTAATAGGTTTTAGAGGAGTGAAGATGAGGTAGAGTGTGTGGTATTTTATATGGAATTGAAATGACACACTTATTATTTTTTTAAACAAGTTTGATGTACACACGTTTTTCCCTTAAATACTTCATAAAAAACCAAAAAAAATAAATACAAGAAGTTAAATTGATGAATAATTTCCTTATAATGTTTAATGAACAATTTTATAGGATGTTTTGTGACTAAAATATAAGTATTCGTACTTAGTTAAGCATAATTCTACCATATCAATGTAATTAATCTTAATTACTTTCACTAATAGTTTTTTGTCAAAAACTATTTTTACATTATTAGAAATAATAAATTTTTATGATTCCAAATATGGAATATATTTTTAAATTTTCCAATGAACGTAGTGGTAGAAATAAATTTAAAATTATTCCCATCGTCGGGTCGATAATGCAGGTTTAAAAAGTTAAAACATTCTAATGTTTGCTATGTTTTTATAATAATGTTCGAAGTGAAATTGATACCAATGAAATAAATTGAATTAATTGATTATATATTTATCTAATTATACTTCTAATATAAGTTAAACGTTAATTAATACTGATATATAAATAAGATGAAAACCCAGTTCTTAATTAAAATCTGTTATATTTCAATAATAATATGAAAATGAATTTTATTTGAAAACCCCCAAAAAATTCACACTAAGATAATTTAGACATTCTAAATTAAAAAATTAATTTTATTTTATCAAATTAAATTTATAAATGTGTCTAAAATTAATTTTTTTTTTCAAAAAAGGACATTAAAATAATTTCATTTCTGAAAATTTTATTTTTAAAAATATAAGGTCTTTTCCAACAATTATATATTTTATTATAAATATGTTTTATTTATATATAAAAATTATAAAAAAAATATTTGGAACCTATTTATTTCTATTCATATAACTGTTCTTAATGGATATGTTATAATTTTCTTGTTTAAATAATTATAACAACAAAATGATGCTTTGTAGAAACTTCAGTGTTTTCTGTAACATATGCCACCTCAGTGTGTGTAATGTATGTGGAGTCGAGGTTATATGTAGTGTACACTGAGTAGGTTACATGGATTGAATGAAAAGATAGTTCCATGTGAAAATTAATGTTTGAATTAGAGCATTTAATGACATAAATGAAAAATTAATTTATTCAAAAAATGGTCCACAAAAACTCGGGGTGTTATAGAGCTGATAGAATGATATTTCTAATTGTTTGAGAATGGAGAAGTAGAAGGATTTTAGTTTTAGTAGAATAAAATAGAATTCACCTAGTGGGTGATGGTAGGTGTGTAATAACTTGGTTAATAGTAAAGATTCTATAACTGGGACAATAACCTGTTACTGTATGGACTATGTATTTTTATTAATCTCTAAAACTCATGGTTTCCTAAATTCCATATTACTACAATTATAAAAAATGTGAGATAGATTGATAATGATGAGTGGATCTAGAACTATATCATCTTGTAGTTGTTTAATTTTAATTAAATTAATTTTTTTCATTTAAAACACTTCTTTAAACCCTCTCTTAGGGGTTCGTTTTTTTGGGAACTACGTCTTCATATAATGAAATTGTATGAGAGACTAATTTTTAATGATATATTAGATTAAATTCATCAATTAAATGATTAATAATTTTTTTCCTTCTATGTACTTATCCCAAAACATTCCTTTCTATCTTTTATATTTAACAACACACCCATCAATATTTCTCTTTGATATATTTATGACTGAGTAATGCCTATTTAATTTCTTTTGTTTATTCACGAAGAATATATTTTACATAGAATTAATACTTGTAAGTTTCTCATTCCTTGAAAATATCTAATCATATTATTTAGTGTTTATAGTTATTGAAAACAATTAGTCTGTATCTCTCAATAGGTTATAGACTTCCATGATTAATTTTTCACTTTCTAATGCTTTCCAATGTGAGAGATATATTCCCTTGGGAATTGATCTATTCAATCTCTACAGATAGATTAATAGTTACACTTAATGATTGAAGTTGTTGTCACCTATTTTTCTCCAACATAGTTAAATAATAATGAGGACCAGTTGGTTTCTATATATGGGTGAGATTACATCTTAGAAAATGGGTCAAATTTTATAAGGTAACAACACAATATATTAAAATATCACTATGTTAGATAATATATACTTTATACAACACTAATATTAAATGAATCTTGATATATTATTATTTAAATATGATCATTATAAAAATGTCTTTTAATTTGTGGGAATGAATTCTATAATAAAAATTATGAAATATATATAATTTTCCTGCTCAATATTAATAATTTTATTAGTTTTTTATGAAATAAGTAATCATTTTTTTTGTAAATTTATTTTATGCTTTATAAATAAGTTTTCATAAAAATGGGTTTTATTGGTTGTATGAGAAAATACTCTGATTATTTTCTTGAAATTATTTGAAATACATTTTAAAAAAATAATATCATTATTGAAATCATCATATAAAAATTATTTTATGCCTATTCTTTTTTTTATGAAAATATGGATTTTCTAGTGAATAGTGAAAACGCCTCTTTTTTATTTAAAAATGAATTTCTCTTTCAATATTTTGAGAAGATAACTTCTATTTCAAAATGGATTTATTGTATAAATATGTATTATAATATTATTAATAATTAATTTTGTTTAAGTATATTAAATTTTGTAATTGTATTTAGTATTAAATAAATTTATAAATAAATTATTATTTTTAATAAAACAATATTTCCTCAAAAAATAGCATTCTTCGTGTTTCTTCCAGTCATTTTTATATTAATTTTTTATTTATAGGAATTCAATTTCCAGAAATTGAATATTATTTCTAATTTAAAAAAAATTATTGAAAGTGTTTTTTTACCTATTTCTAGTGACGATAATTTTATTGTGAATGTTAAAAAATATTGAATTTGTGAAATATTATACCATTTCTATTATCAACAAGGAATATACATAATATAATAATTTACTAAGATTATGTAATTAATATATTATTTTAAAATTATATTAATATTATTCATAAATAATATGAAATGTTGAGATGATAATTTATTGAATAATAAAAATTAAAATCATTTTTAATACTTATGTAGATCGTCTATTGCACTGAAAATGTCAAAATTATAATCCTAAATATAATATTTGGGATAATATCGGTCAATTATTTAATGGGATATTTAATATTATCTATTATTTATTGTTTATTAATTTTATGATTATGAATTAATTTTAGATCTATATAACAAATGAATTATCTAAATTCTTGTGGAATGCTAGAATAGTCATAATAACACATTAAATAAGTTTTCATAATGTAAATATGAGTTAAAGTACATAATAAATGAATATAATTATATATTTTTATCATAATATACATATATTATTGATATAAACATATTAATAGTTTATATAAATTATAATATTAAATTATTCTTATGTGACGGTAATACATTATTAATTAAATTTTAAAAATAAAATTAATGCCTTTATAAATATTAAATATGATATAATTTTAATGAGATATTGTTCGCCATGAATTGAATATATTTTTGTGACATATTTGGGTAGTGTTAAATCAATATATTATAATTAATCATTTCAATTTATTTATTTGATGTGAAATTAAATTAGTAGTGTACAAATTGACAAAATTGATATTTTATCAAAATTAAATTTAATTAAACTATTTCAAAATTATAAAAAAACTATAAATTTGAAAATATTGATAATATAATGTCTAAAATTATATCTACTTTCAACTTTCTAGTCAATGATTAACTTATATGTATAATTCGAATAGTTAAATAGTGAAAAATATGTTACCATGATTATTGTTAAACTAGGTTAATTAAGAGATTAAATGAAACGATATGGTTCAAAATAGCACATCAACATGGAAAAAATTATTTTTTGGTTATATTTAAACCATATAATACCCTAGGGTCTAATTCAAGACCATTTTTATGTATTTCCTTCTATAATAGTGTAATTATATTTTAGACAATTAATAAATTTCAGAAGTGTCCCTCACCTTAATTATAAAAGTTCACTAATTCATTCACTTATTAGAAAACCTCGAGTCATATATCTCAACTAATCAATTCCCATTTAAATTCCCAACATCATCATGCATGTTATTGAGCTTATTCGGCTTAAAAATATCAACTATAGGTTTTATTAAGAATATAACCATAGGGACTTCCCTGAAGAATAGTTAATCAACTTTACCAACACTTTCATGTGTATTTCATCTTATACTTATAATTTATCTGTATTTTTATTCGAAAAGTAATAATTAAATTATTATATATTTTTACATATATACATATAAGTTATTATTGTTATTAAACAACCATATCTTACCGTGTATCCATCCTATGAGAAATTATAACGCCATGTGTGCATGCATATGAAGTATTGTATCCACACAATGATGTATTTTTTCCCTTACCACATTACATGGATGGTTATAATGGTTAAAATAATTTATTTAAATGATCATTATTACCTTATATTTCTTATTCAAAACATATATAACATCCACTTCCTTACACTTTTAACCAGTTAAAAGTTATATTGTCGCTCATGTGTACGTAAAACTTAACATCCCCACGAAGTGATGTGATTCGTTTTTTTATTCAAACTTCTGGAATAATTCTAAAAATTTATATAATGAATAATTTTCATATATATATATATATATAACCTCAATATAACTCTTGTAATGATTAAAATATATCATTTGTGAATGAATTGGTTCTTATATGACAAAACATGCATGGGATATCAAAATAGTTAATAGCCAAAACAAGGATAACAATAAAATATTATAAAAAAATGGTTGATAAGATTGTATAAAATGATCATATATGATATTATGAATATGAATATATTTATAGTATAAATTAATAAAAAATTCTAAACCATTGTATATAATTTTAAGGAATATTTACCTAATGTAAAGCATGAAGTAAGGGACACTCGTCTCACTTTTACTTTTTTGAGTCATATAGCATATTCAATGTTAATTTATTTTTTGTGGTTAATATAATTTCAATTTGATATATTATATCATAAATCAATTTGAATTAATTTTATTTCGAACTTAAATTAATTGGGAATTGATTTATACATGTTCTTTGAATATTAAAATGGATTTCTCTTCTTGATTTTTTCAATTATATTAATTAATGTATTTTTATTGTAGATAACATTAATTATTGAATAAATTTATTTACTGATTTTATTATATTATCATATCATCTATGATATTTTATTGGATGGTTTATGGTCACTATTACTTGGCATGTATTATTTTGATATTATTCATGATATTATTGTGGATGGTTTGTTATTATGTTTATTGATAGGGGTAGTTATTATCATTTCATATTTTAGTTTCAATATAAATGTTCATTTTGATTATGCTTCACCCCTTTCATATAATTATTTCATTTGACAAAGTAAGTTATAGTGGGACGCACTATAGACCCTTGATTCCTCGATACGACTCATTAAAAAAAATAGCTTGGGTTATGAAATATTCATTAACCATTTATATAATATGTCTTTGATTGAGGTCCCTAACGGTATTTTTATGACATAAAAATTTATGAATTCCATCATTATGAAATTAGTTATTTACCTCAATGTGATTATTATATTAATTATAATATCCATTGATATGTTTCCAGCCTATGGGATTCTTTATATTGGATTATTTGATCATTATTTATTTATTATTCCTTTTTATTCATGATATATTACACTATACACTTACCCTTACGGATAATTAGAACGCCACTTTATAATATTTCCTTAATCTATGAGGCTAGAACATGTATTATAATTGACATGCAGGTATATACTAAAGGTGATAAAGGTTTAATAAACAAAAATATTATGTTTTTTTTTATTTTTTCTGTTATAATGTAAAAATAAATTTTTATCCAGTTTTCTTGGACTTATAAACTATTCTGTCCTTTGGGATGTTATTAATTGATTTTATTTCCAATGTAATAATTCAACTGTTGAATCTGGGGTACTAGAGTTGGGGCATCTTCCCATAATATTATTATGATCTTATTAGCCTCATATACATCTTCATTATCATGTTTTGTGGGATTATATCAAGATTGAGTATGTTTTTTGTTATACTTCCCAATCCTACCATTAGTCATTATCTTTCATCATTGGCATATATAAAATAGTCTTATGATATTTAATTGTAAAATACAATTCCTATTTTTTAAAAATATTTTCCCAAGAAACAATTAGGGTTTTTCATTATACAAGTATTATAAAAAAAGGTATATATATATATATACATTTTCCCCATGTTTCCCACTTAATATCCTCTCATAACAACTATAAAATCCAGAAATATAGAAAAATAAAGTTGGTAGTTATATTACATCATTATTATTATAGAAATGATTTATCGAAGAATCCATCATTTTAGTTTTCTTAAAAAACTAGATATATATATATATATATATTATTAGAGAAATATGGTACTAAATTATGATATTTATATAAAATTAATATCCATTCCATTATATCCATGGAATTTACACATAGTTTACATATCAGTTTCCTATGGAAAATGGAGAAAATGTGGATTTTATCTGAAATTCACTAACAAGAAACACACAATAGATTCAACACTCCATTATAAGGAAATAAGTGATTTGGAATGTATAAATAGAAAGCAAAAATCCATAATCAACTAAAATGGTGGGAATGCTATGATCGTGTAAATAAATTTAAATATAGAATTCAATAATCATTTATTTAACACTGATGGAATGAAAAACTTATGTCTTCAAAATATGATAACTAGGCCTTATTCTAGGACACTATAGTGATATGGGAAGAGGTATATAACAAATCCCTATAAATATTTTTGTGAGGCCAATCAATTCATTGGGGGGGTATGATTTTGAGAACCATCTATCACATTCTTATGTATAATATATTCAAGATAAGATCTAATAATTAATTTCAAAACATTTCCAAAGGAACATATGATTGAATAATAACATGGTTCTCCAAATCCTAGGAAATAATGAAATCAAAAACTTCTCTATTCAATATAAAATGCAGGTATTTAAGAGAACATCCCTTAATCAACATAAAAGATGTGGTGTATCGCTAAAGTAACAAGAATAAAAATTATCAAGAAATATAATGGAAATGTTTCGTTCAATTTACTAATTTATTATACTGGCCCATTATTTTTAAATATAGATATTCCATTTTTAGATGAATTTTCAATACATAAAAATGTACACACTTGAGGGACATAACAATTTAGTGTCACTGGAAACATTAAAGCTCAAAAAACCAGTTCATAAGTGACATAAATCATTTACTAATATGATCTTCATGAATAACAACATTCCTAAAACATATATTACACAATGTATATCTCCATAATGTGGGGAATTAAATCTTAAGAAAGGGTGAACTCAAACATTCAACATGGGTAAAAAATGGAGATACATAATCACAACATGGTAATAAGCGTATGAAATCAAGAGAATAACATTTTAAAAATATACCATCAATATCAAAGATAAAATATTGAATCATTGAATAATTATTCTTAGTTTATAAGGAATTAATTTTAAGGATATTGACGAGTTTTCTCTGAGAGCATAACATTGGGATAAGACGTGGAATTTTTGTCATACAGAATAGTATAAAAAATCATTTACATATGATTCAAGGCTCACTAACAAGGCTATTATATAAGAATGATTGTACTCCCTAAACTATCTTAGTAGTCGTGGTTCACTACCTAGAACAAAATAGTTTGACAATGTCCTCTACGGAACCATTCCCACGCTCAATTCTAGTCAGGTCAATATCAAGATATATAAATAATTACCCAATGTGTTGGAGGGATATATAGATCCCACCCATGTCATAAAGAAACCATTTTAAGGTTTTCCACATTATCATAAAATATTCATAATATCATAACCCATAAAATGAAATGGGTTACATAAAAATTATATCACATCACAACCTAAGGAAATGTTTCTGGTTTCATAATAATTTTATCCTTTCATCAGATAATAACTTTTCAAAATAAGCATGTTTCATAAGAATTTTATCATAGTATAACACGTGGATGATAAATGGGTTTCATAAATATAATTTCATCATAAAAATAATACCATTCATTGAAAGAATAAGAATGGTACCCTTGGATCATATCTTTAGTAAGTTTTAGGTAATGTTGATATATTTTAACTTTTATAGAAAATGATTTTGATTATTTAAAACATTTCATGTGGAATATAACATATCTAATTTGAAAAATATTTAATAAAAAACAGGGAAAATTAAAATCCTTTTCATTTTAAAACAATTTATTTAAAATCTCAATACTTCCAAAATTTTACAAAAGAAATTTTTATTGAAAAGAGGTTTTGTAAAAATAAGTTAATCTTGAAGTCATTGAGCTATCAAGACAGTGGGAAATATTGTTCATGTTAAGCATATAAAAGATGAAGATTAATTTCATTTTTCATTAAAATAAAAATTGTAATTGTTTCGAAAACAATATGAAGATATATTTTAAAATATTTACTACAAAATTTAATTAATTAATAAATAAATGATTTTTGAATTTTTTTTATGAAAATAAGGTTTTGGGAAAAAAATAGATTTCCAAATGAATATATAAATAAAAATGATTTAAGATAAAAATATTATTTTTAAAACTTGAGTGTATAATGTTGGTTTCACCTATTTTGAAAATCCCAAATCATGTATCATTTATTTGATAATCATGTTTCAATAGTTTTGTAGTTTTTATCATATTACAATTATATATATTTAATCTCACTACTTTCTTAGTTAAGTTTAAAGTTTAAAATTTTTAAATTAAAAGGTCACCGGTATGAATGTCTCTGTTACGAGCCTACTATTTAAGTCACTAGTTGACGCTACTATTGAATAGGTTACCACTAGAATGTTACCTCTAGATGGTTTATGCTATAAGGTAACTAATATAAGGTTACAAATAGAAGGTCACTGCTAGAAAGTTAACTCTAGATGATTAGCACTAGAACATTACCTTTAGAAGGTTACTGCTGAGGAACCTTACCATTGAGTTACCATTGCTAGTTCACTACTACAAGTCTACCGCTCAAGGGATACTTTTGTGGAGTTACCGCTAGAGGTTTCTGGTACAAGGTTGCTGATGGGAAGCTTACCACTGGAATCTTACTAAATTCACCCCTAAAATGTTATTGTTATAAGGATATCATTTTAAGCTTACTACTAAAAGGTTACTGCAATAAAGTTACCTTTTGGAGTCTACTGATGAAAGATTACTCCTATAAGAACCATTAGAATTCAAACATATACTACTGATAATCCAATCATTGAGAAGATGTCGTTGATAAGGCTACCACTACGAGTCTACCAATACCTATACAATTCAACTCTATAATTTTTCAATTTTCATAAGATTAATCTAACGATCATATTTGGTACATTTAATTCTTATTAAATTAATTAATGTCGATTGTAGACATATTTGGAGATTGTACATGGTACGAGGAAGACCTCACATGGCTTGATCATTCCTTCTGTCAGATCTTAAGAATAATGTATAAGATAGACCTAGAAAAGACGTTGTGGTGAGAGAGAAATATAACACGAAAGACCTGATGAACAAGGAGAATATACCAGTAGTTACATTGGGAACCAAAGAGCTTCATGAAGATTTTTTGGGAGAACAAATTCAAGTTTTCCTTTCGGTGCTTTATCGAATCTATTTCAAACCATGAAGCTGAAATCTTAGTACTTGGAAGTTAGAACCTAAAGTTATGACACTATATTTTGGATAAAACTTCCAATGAAGGACTCAAACTGAAATTTCTTCACACAAAAAATTCTAGATCTGAATTCAAAACACATAGATCCTTATAAAATTAATCCTCATAGCATTATAACTATTGTGTTCTTTATCTGACATTTGTGAGTATAGTGTGTTTTAATATTACAGACACACTGTCTCATGTGCTTAAACTGTAGGATACTGAAAATCCTAAAACCAAAAATTCCTTACATTTTTTTCCTATGCATAATTGTGAAAGAGGACATGTGTGGCCTATTTGTTTGTTTTTTCCACAAAGAACTATTTTATAGGTTGTTAGACCGATACGGTTTTTAAAAAACTATTGTAAATTCCAATATAGGCCATGTATAAAGTTTATTTTTAATATATACTGCTTGGGGGAGGGTAATCACCAAGTATAGAAAATTAAGTCTCATCTTGGGATGGAACCACTTGTTTAATTTTTTTGTGTAATTTATTCTATAACACTCTGTTTTTTAATTTTTCACTTCTTAGAATTTCAAAAACAAAATGTTGTTTTACATTAACTCTGATAGTTAGTATTTGTTGTTATATTTGTGTGTTTAATTAAGTAAACAAGTTTCAAAAGTTGGATAAGTTTTCAAACTGATTCAACTGAGGACTAATCATCCTTTGAGATTAATTTTTCACAATTGATGATTTATATCTCTATATCCTCAATTAACTAGGCTGTTTCAATTTGGGGAATTTTATAATAATGTTTTTCACAAAAAAATTAAAGTAGGAACTCAATTCACCCACCCCCCCCCCTCTTAATTTTCCACCTCGTCCAACATTTGGTATTAGAGGGGTGTTTATTGATACCATAAGAACTATTTATCAAGATTTTAAAATTCATTTTGGTTGTGATTTTAGTTGTATCTTAAAGATCATAAAATTTATATCATATCAAAATTTTCAGTTCTTTATATTGTAGTCTCATATGGATAACCGAGTTTAGGGTGTGGTTACTAACAGGCCACCTTTCTTTAATGGTAATAACAATTCTTGGTGGAAATTGAAAATGAAAATGTATCTTCAGATCGTGGGTCATGAAATCTAGGACACAATTGAAGAACAACCTGCATTTCCAGCTACTTTTAGGGGCACATGGTCTCATTTGAAAAATGCTACATATAATAATAACTGTATAGAAATGAATGCATTGTAGTATGCTTTAGTTGATGAATAATTCAATAGAATATTGTTATGTAAAACTGCATATGAAATTTGGGATACTTTGGCTATTTACCATTAGGGAAAAACCAATGTTAAATAAATGAGATTAAATACTTGTACTATTAAATATGATAATTTTAAATTGAACCCTAATGAAAATATATCTAAAATGTATCTCTGGTTCAATAAAAAAGTTAATACCCTGAGTCTTCTTGGGAAATCGGTGGACAATAAGGATTAGATTATGAGATTACAATGATGCCTACCTGACAGATGGAGGGGAACTTCTATATATATCTGAGAATCATCTGACATAAGCAATCTACAAGTTAAGGAACTAATTGGAAAACAAATGATGTACGAAGAAGAGATTAAGGTTAATCATGAAGAGTATGAATAACCAAGAAAGAAATATGTATAATTCAAGACTGCAACTTCAAAGAAAAAATTCATGGAAAAGGTTCATGTTCTTATAGATAGTTCAACCATTGAGGATTCAGACTCTAACAGTGATGAGTAGATGGATCATCTTTTTAGATGATTCAAAAAATTCGACCAAAATAATATGTTCTTTTGAAAGTCAAACTATTGAGGAAGGTGTGATAGTAAAGGACATTGGAAAAAGGAAATAAAATGGAATGAAAACACAAATGATATAATATTCTATGAGTGTAAACGAAATGGTCATGTGAAGGGTGATTTCCCCAAGCTGAAATCTAAGAAAAATATAAAGACAAGGTCAAGGGATATAAAAATGATATGAAAGCTACTTGGGGTGCTTTAGAAGATAGCTCTAGTGGATTCGAAACTTCTGATACTTAACATAACAATCAATAAAACTTGTGTTTCATGACCTAAGCATATGAGGAATCACTTAATTATTTTATACATAATGCTTACTATTCTAGGAATGAAAGTGAACCAACTAATGAAGAAAATATGACTAAGTATGAACTTCTTGAATACTGTGGAATTATTGAGGATACCTTTAGTAAGCTCAAGGATAAATATAAATCATTGAAAACAAAACATGCATTAAATTACAATTATAAATCTAATTTGGATGTTTAAAATGAAAACTTTTCTCATCTATTAAAAGAAAATACTTAACTGAAATTGTCAAATAAAAAATTAAAAATAGATCTTGATATGTTAACTACCGGTATGGATACCTTGAATTAGTTTCAAGGGAAAACAATTGATCAAAAATACACAATTGGTCTTTTATATCAATTAGGACATAAATGGATTATTAAAAACAAATTTGTTACAAATTTGGGGTAGTTCACTGCTATTACATGTTCTGTATCATCTCTTGAAAAAAAAAATCTAAAGGAACTATCAATGTTATTATGTCCCAAAATATGTTTTTTGATTATAAGAAATCTATTATTCATAAATGGGTTCTCAAATATTTGTTTTCTAATATCTGAAGACCCATGAAAACTTTGGTACCAAAGTTACCTTATTCTTAATCTGTTTTTCAGGAAAATTGTCTAAAGAGTTCTTGTAAAACCCTATGGTACTTGGATAGTGGATTTTCAAGACATGTGATAGGATACTATTCATGCTTCAAGAGTTTAATCAAAGTTGATGGTGGAAATTTTATAATTAGTGATAATGCTAATGTAAATATCATCAGCTTAGGGAAAATTGGTAACCCTAAAACTATATCAATTTCAAAATTACTTTTTTGGGGGATAAAGTACAATCTACATTGTATATCTCAGTTGTGTGATGATGGTTTTAATGTTACATTTTAAATTGATGCATGAAATGTTTTTAATTCTAAAAATTATTTAATATTCAATTCTTGAATAAATGAATATATAAATGTTGTTGATTTAAACTTTTTATCTTGGAAAACAATTGTTCAAATACTTTTCTTAAGTAATCTTGATTATGGCACAGAAGATTAGGACACTCTAATTTTTTCTTACTTAGAAAACTAACTAGGAATGGTTTAGTTATAGACTCTCCTATATTAAATGTCCCACGTAACAAAGATTGTAATCCTTGTCAAAATGGAAAACATCACAAATTTTCATTCAAACGAAAGAAATAAGTTTCAACTTCTCAACCGCTTGAGTTGGTTCACATAGATTTTTTGGACCATATAGAGTTTCAAGTTTAAATGTGTATCACTGTGTCTACGTTCTTGTAGATGATTTTTCTAGATTCACTTGGGAGATAACATTGAAAGAATAATTAAATCAGTTTGAACACCATGCTTTTATTTCACAGATTGAACCCAAAAATATTAATGATTCTATAAATGATGAATTTTGGATGATAGTTATGCATGAAGAATAAATAAGTTTAAAATAAAAAATGTTTAGGAATTAGTAAAAATACCTAAATACACTTTGACCATATGCACTAAACTGTGGTTTAGAAAAAATGATGATGTGTCTGGAAATATTGTTAGAAACAAGGCTTTATTAGTTGCACAAGGATATAGTCAAGATGAAGGAATAGACAATGAGGAAACATTTTCAACTATAGCTATACTAGAAGAAATTAGTATAATAATTTCTCATTTAGCTAATCTAAATTTCAAAATTTGTCAAATGGATGTTAAACATGAATTTCTAAATGGGAATATAGTGGAGGATGTGTTTGTTGAACAACTCATATCTTCACAAATACACATTTTTCAAAGAATGTTTTTAAAATTTATAAAGCATTATGTCATCTAAAACAAGCTCCTAGAGCTTGGTATGAAAATCTTAGTTCATTTATTATTTCAAATGATTTTATTAAAGGGATAGATGATCCTACTCTTTCTTTTAAAAGGATTTCAAAAGATTTTTTAATAGTAAAAATTTAGGATGATAAATTTATTTTTGGAGCCTCTAAAAATTATTTATGTACTTATTTTTCAAAGATGATACAAAATGAATTTGAAATGAGTCCAATGGGGGAACTTAAATCTTTTCCTGCATTTCAAATCATTCAAAATAAAAAAAATGTATTTTTTTAAATCAATTTAAATATAATAATGATCTTTTAAAACGTTTTGGTTTGGATAGTAATAAAGGTATAGATACACCTTTGAGTACCACTTGTAAGTGGGATGTTGATAAATATGGTAAACCAGTGGATCAAACCAATTACACAGGTATGATTGGGAGTTTTCTCCACCTTACTCCTAGCTGACATGATATTATGTTCAGTGCTGGTATATGTTCTTGTTTTCTATCCAATCCCAAAGAATATCATTTAACTGTTGATAATAGTATTCTTAAATATCACAAGTATATTACCTACTTAGGAATATTATATGCAAGAGTAAAATCATTTGATTTGATATGTTTTTCATATGCTGACTCTTCTGATTTCTCTTTAGATATAAAGAGCAACTTTGGAACATGTTACATTTTGAAGAAGTCACTTGTATAATTGTGTAGTAAGAAACAAATTTTTGTTTCATCAACCACTACTGAAGTTGAATATATAACTACTGAGAGTTGTAGTGCTCAAATTTTATGGATGAAACACACTTTAGTATACTAAGGATATAAATTCAAATATGTGTCCATAAATTGTGATAATACAAGTTCTATTAACATCTCTGAAAATCTAGTATCTCATGCTATGAAAAATCAAAATGATGTGAGACATCAATTTTTGAGAGATGATTATCAAAGATGTGATATCACTCATGAATTCATTGGTACTAATCATCAATTGGATGATATATTCACAATGACTTCAAATTATTTGAGGTTTAATTACATCATACATGTGTCTGGTATGACTAATTGTAGTATAGAAAACCTCACCGTTGGACCACACTGTTAGGACACCACACCATTGGACCTCACTATTATGAGACCTCATGGTTGGACCTCACCATTAGGACACCTCACCATTATACCTCACTATTAGGACAACACACCCCTGAACCTCTTTGTTAAGACACCTCACCATTGAACGTGCAATTAGGACACCTCACTGTTGGAACTCACCGTTAGGACACCTCACCGTTGGACCTCACTGATAGACCTTACTATTGGCACCTTACCTGTAGTTGACCTTACTGATAAATCTTTGACTAAGTGTTTTCTGTAGGAATCTAAAACGTTTTAATTTTATTTATTTCAATTACGCCATTTGTTTTTCAATCCCAACATGGTAAAAACGAAGTGGTATGTCTCATTTTGAATCACATAAATCTTCTCCTGATCCTTTTACTCCTAAAAACATGAACCTAACCTACTACTAAAACCCTCAATCTATATATAATTCCAATGGGAAGAGTAAAGAGGCTGATGGTGAGTGATAGAGTAGATGCACCAATCCCTAATTGGCCTCGAGTTGAGTCTAGTGGTGGAAGCACAATTATGGAAAAGCTGATCAATCCTCATTTTTCAAAGAAGGAAATCATAGTGGAGGAATAATTAAGTTTACAATGGTTTTTTTCATGAAATTATCTAGTGCGTAAGATACTCGAAGCTCAAAACTGGGTAGAATGCTTCACAAACAATAATGGACCATAATACCCAAAGACAGTAAAAGAGTTTTATGGGTTTCTAAAGTTTAATAAATCATTGGATTAGAACCGAATTATTTCAAATGTAAATAGAGTTAGTGTCAGATTCTATTCTATTAAATGTGATGAATGTTTAAGAGTCCCAAATAAAGTCATATTTTACTATTATTCTAGAGTGGTGCCTTTTACCAATGGTATTTTCTACTATGAAGAGGCTCTGGCCGAACTAATAGTGAATGAAATCCGTAGAAAGGTAATTGCTTCTGAGATGGTTGGGTAAAATATTTTACTCTTTATTTTTATCCAACATTTCTTGAGTCTTATGAGAGGGGACTTTGATATTTTAAAATATCAAGACATAGTTTTTTCTGTATTTGATGAAGCATGGACAAAGGATTAACCTTTGCAGGTTTTTGAAGGTTTAGTTAGAGGATTTGACTATTCCTGCTTCCAAGTCAAATTCTTTTTTATTCCAAGTTTATATACTCTATGTTGAAAGTGAAATGTTTTGGTAGAAATAAGGAAGAAACTATAGTTTTAAATGATAAATTCTGTATTTCCAAACTGATTTGAAAGTGTATGAGGATAAAAAAAACCATTGGAAAAGTGAATGGGTGAATGATGCGGCCAATCTATATGAATACTTCTACCCTTTTTTAGTACTACTATTTTAAATGATAAAATAAATCTAGGTTCAAACCTAATGAATAGGAACCAGTGTATTCAGTTGAAGAAGAAGAGGTTTTAATTATGCAAGAAAGGGATGATTATCATGTAGATGATAGGAGTGATCCTAGACTTCCATCAAGTCCCCATGTAGGTGTTGTATCATTTGGTGAGCCCAGTCCACCAAATAATATTCCAGAAGAGAGACTGTCCCAAGGGACACTGATGATGAGGAAACCACTGAAGAAGAATGTGAGGAGATTGTATTAAGAGGCATTACTGTTGGAGAGACCTTAGTGGAGAAGGGAGATGTTTACTCTGGTCATGAGTAGTTTGAAACAGCTGATGATGATGAAAGTGAAGAAGAATGCCTTAGTCTTATTCCTTTGATAGGATGTATAGAAATGGAAGAAAATTAAAATTGGGAGGAAGTTGAATATGTTGTAATTTCAATGGATGTGGTTGAATATTACGTAGAAGAAGTAGTGGTAGACTCTATTGATGGTTCAAAAGTGTGTAGGTGATTACATTATGGAGGCTACCAATGATCAGAAGGCAATCAAAGAGTATATTGACTTCTATAATAAAAGGGTTTATACTAAGCATCAGACCTATAGCCATTTCAAGTTGTTGTTGGAGAAAATGATGAATACCTCCTATCACTCAGGACATTAATTTTCCAATTAGCTAGAATATAGGGTTGAACATTTCTTTGTAGAATTTAATGGAAAATAAGGATGATTACATATCAGCTATGGAATGAGGAGGCAAAATCATTATGGATTTAAGGAACCTCCTTCATCCATTTCTCCATGTGCATTGTACTCCTATTATTGTCCCTCCAGCAATTCCTTCTTCCTCGATTGCATCAGGATCTACCAGTGCTTCATCTATTTGGAATCTTGTATTGGACATCTGAAGATTAAATCATATGATTCATTGTAAAAATAATCATTAATGGTCTACTTATGCTTCGGTAGCAGCTCCACCTACCTTTCTTACTACTATACCAAGGCCTGTACCTCAATCTTCTTAACCTGGATCCTCACCTCCCAAAGGAAAAGCTCACTTAGAAATCTCTAATATGGATTTAATGTTACCTATCTTATTTGATAGGAACATTGTAATATTTTTTGTATTATGTACTCTTGTTTCATTAATACAAAGATCTCATTTTTTCTCTGTTTTCCATTTATTATTACCACAAAGGAGGAGAATATTTAGGATTGGAATTGGAGCCCTTTAATATATGACATTCCTATAAATGTATTCTCTAATATAGTTTCAACAATAAAATTGGCTCAATTTTATGTTATTATTGATCTGCATCATTATATTTTTTACTAATTACACAAATACATATTTATTATAGCTCTGATTCAATATGGTTTCATTTGGTTTTTTATTTTTTATTTGAAAATGTTTTGGCCTTGATAAAATATATATTGATACCACTGAAGAGATTAGAAAATGTACATAACTCTTATACAATAATACTTATTCTAAATTTCACTTCCATAATTTTTGATAATCATAAGTTAGAGATTTTTGGACTCACCTACATTGATAAACCGAACTCATGTTT
This sequence comes from Viscum album, assembly GCA_963277665.1. Lineage (NCBI taxonomy): Eukaryota > Viridiplantae > Streptophyta > Magnoliopsida > Santalales > Viscaceae > Viscum > Viscum album. Next base: position 401,517,414 of record OY728130.1, read on the forward strand.
CCATTATATGATAATCATGTTTTGTTAGTTTTTATAGTTTTTATCATGAAAAAATTATGTATTTTAAATATCACTAATTTCTTGGTTATGTTTACATAGTAAACTTCTCTAAGTAAAATTTCACTTGTATGAAGGTATATGTTATGGGCCTTCTATTTAAGTCATCGTTTGAGGATACTACTGTACAGTTTAAGAGGTAACTACTAGAAGGTTACCACTATAAGGTTACCGCTTAGGAACCTTACCATTGGGTTACCAATGCATGTTCACCACTACGAGTCTACCACTCTTGGGCTATTATTGTAGAGCTACAACTAGAGATTACTATTACAAGGTCACTAATGGAAAGCTCACCACTAGAATCACACTAAAGTCACCAATAAAAGTTTATTGTTTAAAGGATTCTTTTTTAAGATTCCTGCTACAAGGTTGCTACTATGAATTTACCACTGGATGTCTATTGATGAATGTTTGATGCTAGAAGAATCATTGGAATTCAGACGTCTACTATTGATAAGCCTACATTTGAGAACCTACCATTGAGATGGGTACCCCTACTAGTCTACCTATACCTATACTCCTCTAATCTATACTTGTCCAATTTTCATAAGATTTTTATAACAGTGATATTTGGTAAATTTAATGCTTCTGACATTAATTAATGTCGACTGTACACATATCTGGAGACTGTACAGGTTACAAGGAACACCGCACGTGGCTTGATCATTTATACTGTCAAATATCATGAATAAAATATAAAATTGATCTAGAAAAGATGCTGTGGGGAGAGAGAGATATTAAACGATAGACCTAAAGAACTAAGATAACATAACAGCACTTACGTTTTGAACCCAAGAACTTTACAAAGATTTTTTTGGAGAAACATTTCAAGGCATCCTTGATGTGCATCATCTAATCTCTTTAAAACCAAGATGTCTAATAGATCATTACCTAGAAGCCAAAACCCGAGGTTGCGACACTCTGTTTTGGAGAAAACTTCTAGAGAATGACTCAAACATCAATTTCTTCTCACCAAGGAGTCAAGAGCTGAATTTAAAACACATAGAGCCTTCTAAACTCAATCCTGATAACATTATATCCATTGTGTTGTTTATCATACATTTTTGAGTAGTGTGTGTTTGTTTGTTTCACACCCACTGTCTCCTGTTCATAAACTGGAGGATACTAAAAATCCTCACACCAATCATTCCTTACGTTTTTATTTCCCATGAATAACTATGGATGATTCCATGTGTGGTTGGGTAGTTTGTTTTTTCCACAAAGAACTATGGTATAGGTTGTGAGACATAGACAATTTGTGAAAACTACTGTAAATCCTGATACAGGATATGTATCATGTTTATTTTTAATATAAACTACTTTGTGGAAGGTGATAATCAAGTGGATAGGATTACGTTTCGGGTTGAGAATGAATCTATTGTTTAATTCTGATGTGTACATTATTTTTTAATACACTATTTTTCTATTTTCCTCTACCTATAATTTCATAAATTGAAAAAAATTACATTAACTCTGATAGTTAGTTTTGGTTGTTGTGTATATCTGGGTTATTCAGTAAACCTATTTCGAAAGTTGGATTTTTTTACACTAGATCAATTGAGGACTAATCAACCATTAAGAGACTTGTTGAGAAATAGAACCTTTATATCTCCACTACCTTATTTAACTGGGTTGTTTCAAATTGGGGGATTTTATCATAATTTTGTTTACAGAAATTTTAAGTAAGAACTCAATTCACCCCTCTTTTGTTTCCAACACGACCAACACATAATAAGAGGAAAATGAAGGGTAAAATTTATAATGATGTAATAACTAGAGGAGAATAAAATACATGATTTTATTGAGAAATGGAAAATAATATTTTATCATTGGAATTATAATCATATAGAAGCCCAGTAAACGATGATATTATAACATAAGAGTCTTACCCCATTGATAAATTTCAATTGTAATACACATAAAATAGAAAAAATACATTAAACATGTAATATCATGAAAATAAAGAGTTTTATTATATAACTTGTTAATTTTTTAGTATATAAACCTCATAAAATAATATAGGTGTATGACATAACATACTTCTCAATGAATGAAAATTAAGACACAAATATCAACTCGTATTGATAACATTGAAACCATAATACCAATGAAAAAGATATCTTAAAGATGATATGTAGATTAAAATCGTTTCTTGGGGAATATTAATTTAATACATTAATGGGTATTATATACACCACATAATGGAAACATGTTTTGGATATATAATTTGTCACAAAGAAAATGAAAGTGCAAGAAAAATCCCTTACCTTAATTCTTGACATCCATCACTTACATTAAAACCTAAAATATAATAAATATAACTTTATTAAAGATCTATTAAAGAAAAATATATTTATATATCATAACATATATAATCCTATTTTGATAGTTCTTACATGTTCACTAACAATTCCATGTTAATGTCACAATTTTGGAAATAACAATAATGTTCATTGTATATTTTTTAACATGTTTTTTCATGGTCCTCTTACATAGATCAATGTTTCATAATATATGGAATTTTAAAAATAATTTTAATAACATATATATTCATTTATATATATTTAGAGTAATTATTGAAATTTAGAGATAGAAAATGAAATACACTATTTATGGTCATGATAGGTCGTATATATGCTTGAATATTGTTTTTGTTTACATGATGGATTGAATAAGATAAAATTAAATGATATATTATAATTCAGAAATAATTATCATATAATATATATCACATATTTTCATTAAGACAATCCTTAATACATTCCATGTAATCTGGGAATGAATCACAATGCTTCATGACATGGTATTTCGTCACACACATGAGTGATGTTACCAAATTGTTTAAAAAATATATAGTTTTATGGTATGTGAGATATAATAATTAAGTCTAATAATAAAATAATTAAAAAAATATATCATATATATATATAATAAATCATTAAATCTAGTTTCTAATGGTTGTACAATAACATAAATGACATCAGTACATGAGTAGGTTATCCGTTGTACACAAGAATGATGATTTTTTAACCCATTTGATGGAAGTGAAGGTAATTATAGATCATTACCTTAAAATTTAACCATATTATTATATGTAACGTAATGAATTTTTTTTATAATATTTTATTAATATTAATTTATGGGGGTGGAGGAAGACATAAAAATCATCATTGATGAAGTTACCTCTTTTTAAACTATCCTCCTTAAATTTTCACTAGAACCCTTCGTATGATGGATTTATATAAAACGTATGGTTTAAAGGATGAGGGTATGGATGTTGTGAATTTTTTGGGTGGTTATTGGATAAACCGAGATGTACTGAATGTTTTAATAAGAGAGTAGTATGGAGGCCTTTTAAAATTGGTGATAGGATATCCATTATATTTTTGAAAGAAATTGAGGGATCCCACATTTATCATATGTCATATGGGTATAAAATGACCCATTCTAAAACCATGGAATATAAGTGGTGTAAATATGGTAATAAAATACATTTTATAAACGTTTATAGGTCATTTTTAATAATAAATTATTAGTTTAACCCTAGGGAATGATAATTTTACCTTAACAATGGTAATTAATTTCTACTACATTTACTATTCATTTTGGTAAAACATTTTTTTCCCTTCTAAGATAATATAAATTATGTGGATTTAAAAAATTATATCCATTTTCTAAAATAATATTTTAGAAGTGGAAAATTATAATTTAAAATTAACCCTTGAGAAGTGATAAGAAATCATGTTTTAAATAGAATTTGTTCAATAGCATACAATTTTTTTATATCAAAAATCAAAATAAAATTGATTCTGAAAAAATAAATTGGATTAATGGATGTATAAATGAAATAATATAACATAAAAACATATTTAAAATATAATTTACCACTATAAATAAATTAAATTAAATGGTAGTTTTCAATTAAAATTTTATATTTTCACAATTCATAAAATATAAAACCTTTTAGAAAAATGCAAAAAAAAATTATCCAAAGAAAATTCAGATATTTAATTTTAAAAAATAAATTTTATTTCTTCCAATTATTTGTATAAATATATAAAAAATAAGATAAGTGCCACATTATAAGGAAACAAAGTTATTTTTCAAAAAAATACATTTTTAGCATAAAATTGGATTTTTTATTATCTCATTTCTAGAAAACACATAATATGAATTATAAATAGTGTGATTGATATATTATATATATTTCATTAAAATTATTCTGGAAGTTGTTTTTTATTTTATTAAGGTAAAAAACATTTTTTTATAAAAAATCATTTTTTAATAAATGATTTTTATTATTTAAAAATAGATTTTTATTTATTTTTAAATAGGTGGACACCAAAGAATTAATTATATATATATATATATATCTTTGTGTAAAACATATTTTCATAATATATTTAGTCCTATTAATGCCCTCAATTCCAATTCCTAGGTGATAAGAATCAAATTAAATAATAATATTTTATTTATGTCATGTTATCTATAATGTCGGTGTTGTATGTTACAAAATATAAAATCAATATTATGAGTATGATAAGGAAAAAATAGTTATCTGTATAATTAAATATACAATCAGTGTTTAATGTAACAAAAAATATTGAAAACATTTATATTTTTTAAAGACAAAAATATTTCACAAAATCATGGGGTGTTAGATTCTGCCATGTTAAAATGATTTTCACCCTCAAAATTAATGACATTATATCAAAATGTGAGGATATTTAAAACTCATTAATTATTCAAGATTCCACATATATTACTCATTAAATTTGTTTCACCAAAAAAATTAGCTCAGTGGTGTTGTTTTATAGAACTAAAATCTCTACTGGTCATTCACCATAAGACATATCTTACTCTAGCTGTATGACCTCAGATTTTAGTACATGTTATGGATATAAAATGTAATACATGTATAATGATACATTGAACACATTTGGGAAAGAATATAGGTTTGGTGGAAGTAAAATTCTCTTATCCCAATACAATTAACTATTTTTATTGGACTGATAACCAAAGGGCTTAGTTTACCCTTCTTTCTTCAAAAGAGAAATTTGTAGAAATAAATTCTTACCTAGTTAAAATTTTAGATTGCATAAATTATTATCACCATAATATTTGTATCATATTTTTATTCTCCTAATGTGTTTTTGAAAGGCTCTTACCTTATCCACAATCTCATAATCATTCTGAAGGACCAATATCTTTCGTTTTATAGCTTCATTCAATTACATTGGAGTTCCATACATATTTCCGTAAATGTATTTATAAGGAGTCATATTAATGATCAATTGAAATATTTTATAAAAAAACTCAACTTGATGATGGTTTTGATCCAAAAATTATTCAAAATCCATATCACAGGATATCGATATATCTTCTACAGTTTTTTTGTTCTTTAAAATTGACCATCTATTCGAGGATGATACATTTTACAGAAATTAAAATTTGTATCAACAGTGTGTTGAAGACTTCACAAGAACATTTAGTTAAACATAGTTTCCCAATTATGTACAATGGAATGTGGTGCTCCATGAAACCTTACCACTTCCTTAATTTATTTCCCAGAAATCTGATCGAGATAGAAGTCTTCTCTAATAGTGAGTAAGTGTCACGACTTAGGAAGGTGATCAACTACAACCCATATTTATATAAATATACAACATAAGATAAACCCTAAATGTTACAAGTACCTTTAGTCATCTTTACACAAAGTGTAAATTAATTCTTCCTCAAATAAAATTTTCACTATATACAAAAATAAAGGGTTACGTTACCATAAATTTCACTTAAAAAAATCATTAATCACAATAAAAATCCATCACAAAAAACCTCAAAAAGGGTGTTAATGGATTTGAACATTTTATAAACCATAAAATCATAGAACAATGATGATATACATATCTTATAATGTAATATTACATGGAGAAATTTAATCATTGGTATATTTTCTTCATCCTTGTACTGATAAAATATAAAATAAGATTGCATTAATATATATTTGTTATATGAGTATTAATCTTTTACAAAAAAAATCATTAGTAGCTTGGGTTTATCCTTATGTTGTTATAATATCATGTTTTATTCCATTATTAAATAATCCAAGTAGAGCTATACAATAACATGAAATTTTAACATTATTTTTTTCATAAGGATCGTTCGTAAAAGGCTAGACAAATTCCATTCTATGTAGGTGATAATTAGTGTTCCTTATTTATCATAAATCACTTCAAATATCATGATTTCATGAGATTTCCCCTTTTCCATTTTCTTAAGAGGTTATTGTGTCTTATCATCCACATCAGCCCTTGGATTGGGGGATTGATTCTCATAATGACCATACTCCATGAATTTGAAACACTCGATTGTGGTTTGTGTATTTTGTGAATATTTGTAAATATTCTCAATGTTATCAAACTTCATCCCCTAATTTCAACAAACAATTTCTATTTAACATTACATTCGAAAAATTAAAAAATTTAGTTGTTCAATTTAGTCCACATCCTCTTTTTTTTGGTTCCACACATTGATCATAAAATAAATCTCATCTTCATCTCTCCGTGATTTTTATAATTTATTTTGAAATTCATATTTAATTTATCATCAAACCCATGAGACTAATACGTAACTCCAACTTCCATGTCATCCATCATAGCACATTGAAAAATATCTTCATAGATACTGAATTCACATATGTCTAGTTACCTTTGGATACATGGTTTTAAGTCACTATTTAATTTCCCAACCATTCTTTTAAGATAGGTGATAATTCTAGAAGAATACCTCAAATATCTTGTTAATATTCCATCATCTATAAAAAATTATTCCTTAAAATTTTTGTTTAACACAAGGAACTCCTTCTCAATATTCGTATGAAGAATAATAGGAATTCATTAATGAAAATATATATTCATAAACACATCCCAATTCATTGTGTCAATTTCCTCATGATACCTATTATTCATGATTAGATTCCAGCATTTATTTAATTCAACTTATAAATGGTAGACTTCCAAAATGAATTTTTCATGTTCCAAACACAGGATAATAGGAAATATCTTTTCAGTGTTATATAACAATTTCTCAGTGACTAGAGGATCAGTTGATCCACTATAGAAAGGTATACATTGTCTCATGAAGGACTTAGTATAATATTGTTCTGTGTAATGTATTTTTTTTAAATTCTAGCAAGATTCATATCTTGATAATGTTGTGTGACCATAAAAATATTATTTTTCAATCCATCTCACATAACATTTTAATAATTATGAGGAAAATCATTTTATTTTCTATCACACTCAACATTAATGTGGTTCCGCTACATTCTATCTATTATCTAAAACCAAAATAATTGTGCATGAAACACTTATCACAATGGGTAACCACATAGTCAGGAAAAATAACATGTAGGATATATTAATCATGACACATTCTTCATTAATATATGAAACTGTATTCTTTTATAGGCCATTCATATTCATCATATATTTAAATCCTTCTTGATGGTTTCTAAATAGTTTGTAAATTTACGAATCATATCTATCAGTAGTTTCAAACATGGTGTGCTATAAGGCCTATTTTCACGCCCTAGTTCCCAGTCCAATATAGATCTTTATAGTGAATTTTGGAGTTTTTAATTCTATGTACATTTGTTCCATATCCAAAACAACCTGTATTATCTATACATGGGAAGATTTATAGGTAACCACTCATTATCCTATACAAAAATTCTAAGACATTTTCTTATACAATGAATCATCCATAGAATTATCCTTAAACATGTACATAGGGATATCACGTAGGTTTTTCATCCTAGCTTCCAAAGGCTATATAAACCTTTGATCAGGTACTAACTATAATGACCAATCCTTGTTAAACATTGTTATTGTATCTTTTTAGAATATTTTGTATTACATTAAAAAAGTACATAGTCAAAGTCTGTAATAGTTTAGCTTTTTGAGAAATGTGGAAGCATAAAAAATAAGTTTATACGTTAACTACATCATCTTGAACTACTATCTTCATGTATTAAAACCTTTATTGACATATAATGCATAATACATATCTTCATAACCTAAGTAAAGGAAACATAATAAATGTTGTACTTTGATTCCTGGAAAGGGTAAAAAAGGGGGATACATAAGAATAACATGAGCATAATGAAATGGAAACACAAGCATAAAAATTTAAACACATAAAATTTATATTAAGGAAAATAATATTGTAACATTTAATAATGAATGTTAGATCAAAATACAAGAATCATAAGGGAATCTATGAATAAGAGTCATGAGAAAATAACATTAGCATAATATGTGGAATTTATTTAATATAAACAAAAATATAAAATAATTAGAAAATTAGTTAATTCATACTACCAAGGCTATTATATTGGAATGGGTTCACTCCTGAATCAATAATAAGTAGTCATGGTTCACTCCAAAGACCATTATATGGTAAAAAATCCCTTTTTGGACTTAGTTTACTCCACATTTCATTCATATATATCTTATAATATATAAATAATTACCCAATGCATATGATGGAGATATTTATCCCACACATATCATAAATAATTTCATATTAATTTGTTCCACAAAATCAATAAACATTCATTATATCATATCTCATGAAATGAAATTGGTTTCATAAACATATCATCACATAAAACCTAGTAGAAAATATAATCATTTCATAATCGTTTTATTATAGAATAATTACGTAAGGCATGAAAATAAGTGGTTCTTATATGTATTTTATCATGCTATGACACATTGAAGAGAAATACGTCCCATAAATTTCACATATTCATAAGTGTTAAACAATTTGATGATAGAATAAGAATTTTACCCTTGTATAATATGTCCTCTGAGGAATATCTTACATCAATAGATTCCATCTTAAATGAAATATGATTTTTATCATTTGAAAAATTTCTTAAGGAAAATAACCTTTCCACTTTAAAATAAATATTTTTAAAAGCATAACACATTTTAGAATTATATTTAATTTTGAAAATATTTTTTATAATCTAAAAATTTCAAAAATATGAAGGAATGAATTATCATTAAAAATATTTATGAGTACATTAAAGGGATGTTTGATATTATTGAGTAGTTATGATATTAGTAAATATTGTTCTCTCTTTTCATGTTAAAAAAGAATCATATAAATTGATTATCCAAAAACAAATGGGATTCTTTTTGAGAATGAAATGAATATTCCACACAATATTTTACTTTTAAAAAAATTCGTTTGAAAATCAATAATATATTTTTATAAAAAAAATTAGGGAACTTGGTTATTGGATGAAAACATATTTTCCACCAAAGAGAAAAATATATGTGATCCTTATTAAAAACATTTTTTAGACTTACTGAGAACATAAATAGAGGAAAATATAGGAAAAACTTATTATCCTTGAATAACTATAGGATAATAAAATTAATGAAATTGGTTACATAGTGCTTATAATATATAATCATCATAATCATAAGTATAATGAATCACTATAAATGATTTGATTCTAACAGAAGACTCTTTCCATTATGGTAACAATAATGATCCCCATGATATAAAAATATTAAATTAAACATTAAATATAATAAATATAAAAATAATCGTGATATGAAATATTAAATGTAAATTATATGGATGTCATAAAGTATGATAATTTTAAAACATAACATATGCCTCAAAAAAGAAAAATTGAGACAAACATCCAAAAACTCATTGAAAATAACGAAAATATAAACCCCATTAAAAAGAGATCAAAAATATTATTTAAATAAAAATAGTTTTAATGAGAATAATCATGAAATACATTAATAATATGTATACACCACAAATAAATTAAACAAGTGGTGGATATGGAATTTGTCTCAACCAAAATGAATGTGGAATGAAAATCCATTATGTTACTTGTTGACTTTTTTCAAGTGTGTTAAAACCTCATATATAATAAATATAAGTTTATTTAAAATATATTAATAAACCACATTTATATATATATATATATAAACAAATATGAGTTTCTTGTGATATTTTATTACCCATTTATTATCAATTACATGATAAAGTCATGTTTAAGACAATAATTGATTTTTTACAGATTTTTTTACTTTTTATCTCTTGCTTCACTTACATTAATCATAGATTCACCATATAAAGATTTTTAAAAATTATAAAAATATCATATATATTCATTATATAATTTTCCTATTGTAATTCATTATATTTAATGATATAAAATGAAATACACCATTCATCAATACAGTAGGTCGTATGTACACACGAACACAATTTTCATTTTCTTGATGGATTGAAAGAAAAAAATGTGAATTATATATTATAATACAAGAATAAATTTTATGTAATATATAACACATATTTAAATTAAACCTATCATTAATATCATCCATTTAAAGTGTTAATGAATTACATTGCTCTGTTAGGCGGTAGTTCTTCGTACACATGAACGACATTATTGAATTCCCCGAAACTAGAGTGTATAAATGTATGTGTGATGTAACAATTATTGAATTATAATAACATCATAAATATATTATATAATGTGTATAAATAGTAAATAAATAATTTTAACCATCTTTGAGAGTTGGTAATGAAAAAATGAATGACATTATTTTGTGAGGTGGTAGTCCACTTCACACACGAACAATGAATTTTGTGACCCATTTGATGGAATTATACATGGTTATAGGTCCTAAAAATAACATAACAACATGTAATTATTTGGAATATAATAGTTTAATTATATAATAATGGTATAATATTATGTATTTTGGGTGCAATGAGAATTAAAAAAATGCTTGTTCACGAATGTTACACCTTCTTCGGGTATTCTCCATAGTTTTTGACAAAATTTCTTCCTATAATGGATTTCTATAAAAAAATATTGATTATTTAATGAAGGGAAATAAATTGGGAAGATATTTTGGTGGGTATTGTCTAACCAAAAAGGTTTTTATGGAGTGATTAATAGAGGATAGTGGATGGCCTTTTATAAGAAGGGGAGATGACACACTTGTTATTTTTGAAAAAAAATTGTGATCCCATTTATTTTATTTGTAAAAGGGTCTATAATAAAAAAAATAGATCCTAAGACTATAATTTTTTATGTATGGCTATAACATAGTTTTTTTATAAAATTTTATATTTTATTTTATTGTTGTCCTTTTATTTTTCTCCACCGATAAACCCATATTTAAATTAACTATAATAATTAATTTTTACTACATTCATATTTCATATTGGTAAAAACATTGTTGACCATAATATATAAGATAAAATATTCTAATTAAAAATATGGAATCAAATTTTATAAATTACACACACATAAGTGGAATAGTTATATTTTAAATAAATACTACAGACATAATGAGAAATCGGGTTTTTAATAAGAAACTTTTTGTTTAATATATTTTTAATTCCAAAATAAATATTAAATTGATTCCAATTTCATAATTTAGATTAATTAATTAATTTTCTATATAATATAAATTCAAAATAAATTCAAAATATAATTTTACATTATAAATAAATTAAAGAAAAATAAATTTTTCAATTAAAATTGATTATTTTCAGTATTCATCAAAAATGAAAATTTCTAGAAAAAACAAAAAAAAAATTCACCATAATATCATTTTTTAAATGAAGGTTTCAAAAATAATGTTTTTACATTAAAATTAGTTTTATTAATCTTTTAAAAATTATCTTTAAAATAAGTGTTCCAGGAAAAGGCAGAAAAACGGATTTGTAAAAAATAAATTTTTAAGAATCAAAATGTATTTATTCTAATATCATTTCTAGAAATCAGATAAGACTAATTTTAAATAGTTTATTGAAAATTTATTTTATAAATTTATTTAATATGATTCAAAATAATTGAATTGTTTTATTTTTTTGATATATAATATATCTGTATAAATAAAGATATAGTTTTTTTCGGAAAAAAATTTCCCATTAATTTCAATATGTTTTTAATTTCATTATTAATTTTTTGGCCACAGAATAATTAATTATATTAACATTTGTAAAATATAGTTCCGTAATTTATTTAATATTATACATACCCACAATTCCAATAGAAATTTTCTAATTATCATATTAAATAATAATATTATAATTATATGTCACATTTCATTTTGAGTCGGGCATGCATTAAATGAAAGGTAAAATCCCGATTTGGCGTAATAGAAGAAAAAAAACTACTTTTGAGTGTAATTCAAGATAAAATATGTGTCATGTGAAACATAAAATATAGAAATGATTATATATATTTAGAATTAAATATTACAAAATATCCGGGCTGTTACAGTTATCCATAAAATATAATATTTGTGTTCTATAGTTTTTATTGGTTAGAGTCCATGGAAATGGTGTAAAAATTATTCATCATGGCTCATCAAGAAATTGTGAATATTATAATCATAACAGTTGATAGTGTTTAAATAGTTCTATAGTCTGAATTACATTCACTATGCATTAGAGTGATGATAGTGATAATGTTTAACCAACCATTTTTGAGGTGATCACACATTAGTGAAAGTGGGATATAGTAGGATCCATGTAAAAGTATCTAGATAGATATTTACTTTCATAGAATCTATACACACTTTTACATTACGAAAACATTGGATGGTTTTTATTGTATAAAAAGTATTTTGTTTTACAATAGTTTTGGAAACACTTGAATCAATTTAATATGTTCATTAGTTAAAATTATAGGCATGCAAATACCTTAAATTTCATCTGTTATATGATAGATTTTCTTCTATTAGAATTTAGATAGCACAAAAAATTAAACAGGAAATGGATATAACAAGAGTCTTAAAGAATGAAAAGAGATATAGAAAACCCTATTACATCTTTTATAGAAATTAAAACATAACTTATTGAAATATGTATATCCTAATTGATTGTGAAATAACATGAGTAAATACATTTCAGGACATTACTACACAAATAGGTACTATATATACACCCCAAGAAGGATGTTAGGTTCATAATTAATGGATATGAAAATATTACACAATGTTAATAATAGATTGGCTACTATTCACTTGTTTTAAATGATTATATTATTGGTGAGTGTTTTATGATCATATAACTTATAGGATATCCAATATATCATAAATGAATAATAATGATATCATAAAAATCCTATTTAACCATTAAACACAACATTATAACCATCCCTACGAAGTATTAAATAAGATAGAAAGAGTTTGTTTCATTGAGGAGGTTGTCCCCACAAGACACAAATGACATTTATTTATTAAGGGAAATAGTAAAGGTGGTTATTGTTAATTTAACCATTATGAAAAAATTAATTATAATATATATTCTTATTTCATCACATAATATCATGAAAAAATAATTTTAAATGGAAGGATAATAGAAAATGAAATTCGTGAAAATATTGAATATACATGGAGAACATTGGGATTATCTAAGTAGATTCCTGGGAAAGGAATGTAATATTATAAACTCCAGAGAATATAAGATTAGAAGAGTGAAATAAGATTATTAATTTACTATATATTGAAAATATTCTATACGGATCTGAATTTTAAGAGTTTTATTAAAAGTAAGGAGAGATGACCCTTTTATATGTGTTTTAAATGTCATTTTGGTATATAGTTCTGAAAAATATAAAGGGATAAATTATTAAACATGAAATTTGGATCATAAAATAGAAAATAATTTGGTGTTGTGTGAGGGAAGTTTTATAATATCTCCACATATCAATTCAGGATATATTTTATAATTCTTTAATCCCATTACCCATCGAATTCTTACTATTATCATTTTATCTCTTACCACCATAACTAGTTTATCCCTAATGTAATGTATTATTTATGCATGAAAATAATGTGATACTTAATAGATTATTTTGACCTAATGATTCGATTTTAAATCCATTTATTTAGGATTCAATTTGTATTATTATTGAAAATTAATTTTTATTTAGGAAACATATTATATTTTAAATTAATATTTGAAAATTATATTATCTGAGTTCTAAAATATCAATCGTATGTTTGTAGAAAATAATTTATATTTTCAAATGTATAATTTATAATATAAAATAAATATTTTCTCATGTTTTTTAATGACTATGTCATAATTAGATACAAATAATGCCATATAAGTCACATTATGATAACATAATATATTACATTATTTAGTTAAAATTCAAAATTTTTAGAAAAAAACACAAATTCGAGTTATGCTAAAATATCTATTAATAATTAAAAATTAATTTGTATATTGATTATAGTAAATTTTAACACTAAAAAATTAGACTCATAAATAAACTAAATAATAAAGACTCTTTAGAATGAGCATTCTATGATAGTTCAGGATATGGATTTTTCTTACAGTTGTGTCTTAAAAATTTCAAATACTAGGATACATAATAAATTCTAGGCATAAAATTTTTTTATTAGTCAATATGGAATATTTCACTTGTTGTATATAGGATGATTTTGGGTATCAATTCATATGATGTTTCCCCCTCATTATTTTAATGATTACAATTCTTGTTTGTTATGTTTCTAATGAGATTTCTATTTTATGATAGTATATTAATTTAAAAATAATATAATAAAAAAACTGGATTAGAATATAAATGTTCCACTGTTTGTTCATATATTCCACCGCTAGCCATGTGCCCCCATAATAGTTATCCCACCATTGAACTTGTGCCACCATTATTTCAACACATACCACTACCAAAGATTTGCTATCACTATATGTATGTGACTACAAACTCCGTACTACCACCTGAGTGTTTCCATCATTAGATTAGAGTTCTTCTGCCACCATATATTTTCTACCATTATATTTGTCCCACCGAAAGACATTCTTTTACTATACCTAATACAATTATTTCAATTCAAATACTACCACAAAAGCATCCACCATCCATTTTATACCATTTGTTTAAACATGTTACCTCCAGGTGTGCTACCATTTTCGTGTGCTACCACTAAATTTATGGTCATTCATCTATGAAATTTTCAATCATGAAATAATTGTTTTCCATATTCATTTGAATTTAATTCTGGTAATGGCTAGTTTATTGGATTTAATTGCAAAAATATCTGATGGATTTATTAATTATTATTCATAAACCACCCCATACTAATATTGAAGTATTACTATATTTTTATTTGATTTTATTCTCAATATGAGGTTTCAAAATAATATTTATATGTTTATTTAAGAAATATTTTTAATTTAAGTGATATATATTCCAAAGATCTCCCACTTTTGTGATAGAGAGAACATACTTATTAAATCTATCTAAAAATGTAATACTAAAATACACATAAGATCAAGATCCATTCGTACACAAATTTGAATGATCTATGTAATAGTATTCTAGTTCACTTACAAACATAAATTATAACCTTGTGACACTCATTATTTCTAAAATTTCATCAAAACATATTTGATCTCCTCAAAAACAAAAATACAAGGACAATCAAGTTTCTAAAGCATCATAGACTGATAAAAAAATTTAATATCTTATTATTTTTTCTATAAGTATTAGATTATATATGAGAATTGTGCATTATTTCATAGAATATTTTATATCAATTACTATAAAAAATTAACTAGATTGTGTGAGACAAATACTCTCAAAATTAATATATATATTTTATAAAACCATGAAAGCTATGTAAGAGTTCCTATGTGGACTATATTTTATTTATTCCCACCTATAATTGTGAAAGTGGATTTTATCCTAGAAATCAAGTGTATTGTTGTTCTTATACCCAATCGATGTTAAGGATGAATATTTTTTTATTGACATCTTGGAATTTGGTGTTTTACAAGTGGTGGAGATTAATTCTCTACATGAGAATGAACCCCCTATTTACATTATATAGTGGTATTTTAGGTTTTATCATATTGATGAGAGGAATTTTCAAGCAGCTTGGATAGATCCAACCTGATATAGGTCCACATTTCTAGTTATAAATTCACATGGGGAAGGTTCATGGCCAAATAGAAGAAAATAATATAGGCTTCACAGGTGCTTCTTCCGGATTAATGATAGTTGTTGTATCACATCATTTTCTGAACGTACACATCAAAAGTTCCACTCGGATCATAATACTATTATCATCAAGATTCTAGAAGGCCCCATAGGGTCAGCCCTTTTTCCATTCAAGATTAATAATGTGTACCATACCATTCTTGAATGTAGGAAAATTGTCAATAGTGGCTATAATTGCATCATTCATGGTATCCCTTTTTCAATGACATCTAAGATCAAGTGAATTAAGGCCAAGCTCGAGGAATGGAGTAAATGATTTTTCCCCAAGATAGATGATGACACTGAGGAATAATCACTTATTTCCCATTATCAAATTATAAATCAATAACATAATTTATGATCCTGGGAGGAGTTACAGCTCCACTCCAAGCTGGATGACCTCCTAACACTAAAGGATAAAATAGTCAGGATATCAGTTCTGTGTCATCTATCTCAAGGAAGGGGACAAAAATACCAAATTATTTCATCATCTTCATAGAGAGAAAACTGAATATAATGGGATGAATTCAATTTAGGTTAATGGTTCCCTCTTCATGGAGGAGGATGAAATCTCTAAATATTTGGTGGATTATTTTAAACACCTCTACACTGATAATGGTATCCCTACCAAAACTCATTTTTTTGATTCAATTCCGCCATTCCTCAACGACCAATAGAACCTCATCCTGACAGCCACCCCATCTGAAGAAGATATTGAATATTCTCTGTTCTCCCTCAATATGGAAAGTGCAACCGGGCCAGATGGATTGGGCAACTAGTTTTTTATGTTCTACTGCAATATTATGAACATAAAAGTTACCCATTCCATTAGGGGAATCATTAATTTTACCTCAATTATACAGGGTCCCAATTCTTACGACATTGTTCTTATCCAAAAAATGGATAATGCAATCGACATCAAGGACTTCTTCCCAGTTGAAGTTGGGAATACCATTATAAAAATTATCAGCAATATCATTACTATAAGATTAGGAAAAATTGTGCATGATATTATCACCCCAAATCAGTTCAGGTTTATCCCAGGGAGAAATACTCGGAGTTGCCTATTCATATCCTAGGAAGTAATTAACATCATGCGCAAGGAGTCAAAGCATAAGACCTTTCCCTCAAGGTGGACATATCAAAGGCGTTTAACACTATGAAATGGAGCTTAATTTTCTCCGTACTAGCCAATTATGGTGTCTCTCATGCCTTTATCAAAATTACTCACTCTATATTGAGTATTTCCAGGCTATCTATGATGGTTAATGGCTCCCCAATAGGATTCATTTATTGCTCCTATGGAGTCAAGAAAAGAGATCCCCTCTATGGCCTTCTTTTTTCCATTTGCTGAAGACTACTTGAGTCGATGCATAATTGGTTTGGTGCACTCTGGAATCTTCATGCCAATTAAAGAGAGCACAAATTTTTATCTTCTATCACATCTCCCCTACGCTGATGATATTCTTATTTTCAGACAGGCTAATTGGAGAACATTTAACTCAATCAGGAAGCTTTTTTTCACTATTTGGATATGGATGGTCAATCAATCAGTTGGGGTAAGTCATCCATTGTATTAGGAAAAGGGATATCCAATTCAAGGAAGGTTAGAAATACAAAACATCTAGGTGTTAAAAGGTCCACACTACCATTTCTGTACCTTGGTGTCCCTCTTTTTTGGGAAAACACAATAGTTCCCATCTTGAGAGAATTGCCTCCAGAATCATTATTTAGCTTGATAAATGGAATGGGAAATCCCTATCACATGCTAGAATAGTTTTATTAATTAATGCAGTAATTACTTCTATGTGTGTGCATTCACTCTCGATATACAGATGGCCAACAAGTCTACTTAAAAGGCAACTGAAAAAAATAAAAAAAAATATTTGGAATAGATGTGTCAATGAATGGAAGACTATTACTATGGCCTAGAAAACAAGCACCAATCTTGTTTATATGGAGGGGGGCTGGGTATTAAATATCAAAGGAAATTCAATGAGTCTCTCTTGGGAAACTTCCCATGGAATATTTGTACTTTGAAGGAAGAGGGACTTGACTTTCTTAATGGTTGTTTCACACATAGACTACTCAATGGTTTCTTTAGTTACATTCATTATTTAGTATGGCCTGCTCTCAAGTCCACCGTCAATGATATTAACCCCAGCGTGAAATAGATTGACTCAAGGGGGTCATGTCTCAATATTTGGTCCATGCCGTGGCTAGAAATACCGCTTAATGGGATGGTACAACCCCCCTAAATCATGGGAAATATTTTTATTTCTGATCTTTTTCAAGGAATTTAAGGCATGTGTGAAATTATACTAGCTTCTACTATGGCGGAAATAAAGAGATACACATTCCTTAATGTTGACACAATGGTTTGGAAGACCAACTGGGGTGGCTCACTCAATACAAATAAGTTGTACCAGCATAAATGTGAGAATAATTTTGTGGTGCCTTCTTGGCTATCAAAATTCAAAAAAAACCTTTTATTCCAGCATCCTAGTTTATTTTTCTCTAGAAAGTATGGAATGGTTGGCTACCAATTCCAGGAATGCTGAAAAAGACCAGGCTACAACGTGTCTCTTCTTGTAGCCTTTACCTTCAGGTGATGGAAAATGAAAGCCATCTCTTTATTCAATGCATGTTTTATACAGAGATTTGGAAGCATGTCCAATGACCCTTTGGGGTTATCCTTGAAATCAGTAATCAGAAGGGGTTGTCTGGAATGATGAAGGAAACAATAGACACTGATCTGATCACATATCTCTTTAATCACTTTCTTGCAAAACTTTTGTCACTTATCTCATACATTTAGGCTGCCTGTAATGTTGTTGCATAAAAAATCAAGAATTTTCTTTATATGAGGGATCAGTGTCCATTCATAGATAAATCCATGTCGCTACTAGCATCCAAACTAGTGTGATGTCCAATCACACTAATTACCATTTGATCCTTCAAAAAATTGGCTTCCCTAGTATATACAAGAAAACAATGATACTGAAATTCATCTGCTGGATTCTCCAAATCATGGCATGGGTTAAGGTGAATGTGGACGTCATAGCTTCTGGAACACCTTGAACCTTGGGTTTTGGTACTGTATTCCACACCTACTACGGATTCCTTAAAGAAACTTATTATGTATTTTATCGGATTTGGAACTTCCTATGAAGCAGAACTCTGGGCGTTTTTAAAGGTGGTAAGCTATTCCACTCACTTCTGATGGAATCACCTTTGGATTGAGTCCGACTCACTTCCATTGGTGGAGGACTTCAAAAGCAAATCAATGAATGTACCTTGGCGGCTTCTACCTCAATGGATATAATTACATGATGCCTATTGTGCCCTTACACTCAATGTCACACATTCATATAGAGAGGAAAATATGGTGGCAGACATCCTCTCCTAGAAGTTAATTGAGGAGAGGAGGTTATTGTGGTCCTTTTTTACCCCTAGCTTTTTCACATCCTTAGTGGTCCGAGACATGAATGGGGTTTCCAATACCCACTTTTGAAAACCTATTCTGTAACGCCTTTTACTTTATTTTTATTAATAAATTTGGGTGGATTGGAAATGCCTTCCCCTCACCGTCTTTTCATATAAGTTGATAGTTGCTCATAACCTATGTTTATATAAAGTATATGATTAAGTAACTCTATATCACAAGATAATATAATTTCATATATTATTTTAACATAGACTGAATCAATCTTTGATAAATCCTTTCAAATATGAAACATATAATGTACTACATTTTTATTAACTAGAATATTTTTAAATAAATTATGGGATTTATTTTTCAGTTATTTTTATCATAAATTTTATTGGGAACTCAATTCACCCTCATCTTGAGTTACTAGCTCCGAATAGACATTTGGTATCATAGTTTTTTCAAATAACTTTTAATAGGTTAATTTTTTCATTTATGATCTAATTTCTATAAAAAAAATTCTTTTGGGATAATAGATAAGAAGGTTATTAAACCAATACAAGTCCTTATATTATTCATACAAATTAGGTTTGGTGTAAGATTAAAATGAAAATTCAGTTTGAGAGAATGTGTTTTTAAATATGGAATGTCTGTGATAGAAAATATGAATTACCTAAAATTGAAAGTGATATATGGGATGATCCTAATAAAAAATGAAATAATAAATGATATAAAGCCTTTAATTATTTTTATTTTTCTTTAGGATTTGATGATTTTAAAATTCTGGTTTTTTTGTGTAACTAATTCTGAAATGCCATAAACATTATAAGTTTCCCATGAGGGAATATCTAATGTTAAAGAAGTTTTCATAAATAATTTTATATCTAAATATGATAATTTTAATATTAAAGATTATGATACAATTAATAAAATATATCTCATGTTTAATGAGATCATGAACACAATGAATTCATTAGGTAAACCTATTTCTATCAATGGACATGTACTACACCTAATCAAGTTTCTACCAGTTAGATGGAGATAACCCGTAGTTTTAATTTGAGATTTATGTGATTTTATAAAGTTACCTTCTAGTGAGAGGATTGAACAAATTATGGTTTATGAGTTAAAATTTTAGGTAAAAAATATGAGGATCATGAAGCAAAAAAATTATATTTTCTTCCAGAAATTTACATTTAAGAAAAAGGATAATATTGAATCAGTAACCCATGCTCTGAATAGTCACCTGGTGATAGTGACAAAAACATTTTTCACTTATACCAAGGATTAAAAACATTTTACAATAGGAAACACTTCATTAATAAATTTAGTTATAATAGAATATATGATAATATAAGAATGTGGACAAAGGATTGGAGAAAATATATTATTATGAATGAGATAGTACATTATTAGTTATAAAGGAAATGGGTTGTCATAGCTAACTATCCATAGCTAAAATTTAAGAATAAATAAGATGATATGGATTAGAGAAACAATAATTCTATGAAACTGACCATGATTTCTTTTGAAGAAATAATGAGTGATTTTAAATCAACCTAATAGGATAAGAATGATAAGTCCAACATGTGATTTATGAAAAACTAATAAAAGGTATCCATTGTTTTCCCTTATTCACATGTTCATATTTCTAACAACTGTTGTGATAAAAAAATTATGATAACATGTATATTGAAAATTGAGTTCTATGATATGTTGGAAGATAATTTCAATTAACAAAATGATAAATATAATATTTAAAAGAATAAATATTCCTTGTCTAAAATTTTTAAAAATTATCACTGAATTGATAAAGATAACACTGATCAACAATTAAAAGGGAACGATGAGTTAAAATTTTCTAATGATAAATTATATAAATATATGGAAATATAAACCAATGTGATAAACACACTTCTCCAGATACATGGAAAAAATAACAACTAAATATACAACTAGTATAGGGTATCAACCAAGACATAAAGGGATTGTTAAAAATAAATTTATTATTATTTCCAATTTTACTAGGTCATTTAGTAGTTTATAATATATTGGTCCCTAAAGTGTATTTATTTCTAAATGTTTAAAATATTATAAAAATAAAACTATTTAGAAATTATGTGTTCCTAAATCTTTTATTACTAACTGTTCCTGACCCAAGATGATTTGTGTACCAAATACATTTTTGTGTAAATTTATTTTGTAAGAAACCAAAATGAAAGTATCAAGTGGGAATTTATGATAGCCAGAGATTGGTTATTTGAGAGTAATCATTGGATATAATTTATTTTTTAGAACCTGATCAAGGTGGATGGTGGAGATGTCAATGTTTTGGTGAAAAATAAAAACGTGAAATTATTGGACTTGTGCTGATCATTAATTATAATAATGTTGTAATTTATAATGTTTAATTTTTAGACGGATTAAATTATATTCTTCTTATAATATCACAATTATGAGATTCTGGTTTACATATTATGATTGAAAATTATTCCTGAAATATTTTTTATTCTATAAATACCACATTTTGTCTACTATATGAAATTAAAATGATTATCATGTTAATTTAAATTCCTTCTTTTCTCTAAATAATTCTTTTCTACTTGAATTTAAAAAATAATCTTTGATTTGGAATAATATACTTTTCCATTTCATTATTCATTCACATATAAGTCCAATAAGACAAGGGTTAGTCAACGGTCTACCTAAACAAATTCCCAAATAAAAATGCCAATAACTGATTTTAAAAAGATAAAAAAATAAATTTCAAATCAACGAAGGAAGTATTAACATCTCAACCCTTAGTGTTGGTTAAAATGGACCTCTTCGGACCATTAGGTGTCTCTTGATTAAATTCCATTCATATGTTTATGTACCCATATATGGATTTTCTTATTAAACTTCAATATTTTTTCTTACTCCTGAGAGTGAATATTGATCAGATCTTACCGTGTATAAAATTATGTATAAAATCTTAGTGAACATAGAATTAAGATATTAATAAGTGATCATGGAAGTGATTTTGAAAAGAATTAAACTGAATCGTTTTTCTAAAAATGAACATAATCATAACTTTTATACTCTTTAGACTCCGTTGAATTATTGTGTCGAATATTTTAAAAATATTATCCTTTAAGAAATTTCCTCAACTATTCTCAATGAGTATAAATAAATTATTTATTTTTGGGATGTTGTTTTGTATTTTAACAGTTATTTAATTAATATAGTTTTAATTAGAATTCTCTAAATGATAACTCTTTATTAATTATGGACGGGTACCAATTAAAAGGATAATTAAATTATATTTTATGGTTTAAAAGTATTTATGCATAATTCTATGGATAATTTTACAATATTTCCTTCTATGTGTGATGAATAAATATTCCATGGTTATTCCAATTCTAAAAATTATTATAAGATGTTTATTAAAAGAACAATGATTGTGTAGGAAAATTTTCATTTAAATTTTTTTAAAAAAGATGCACATGATCCAACAAACCCTTTATAAAACACTGGGGATGATTTTATAAATCTGGACATCAATGATAATCCTTCTGAAAAAATTATGAAAAAAAAACATCCAATTCTTTGGAAAAACTCAAACCTAGAGCTATAGAGGATAATGAGACTTATACCCTTATTTTCTTATAACTCAATGGACTCAGAGATAAAATTATATAGACGTTGTATTTGGATATTTAAATAGAGGCACACAAACTACTTATTTTCTATAAATTAGGCTAAATATCAAGAATTATTGTCACACTGTTAACCTAAGAACATAAATAATATAATTAATGATGAATTATTGGTGATAGAAACACATGAGGTACTTATCCAATTTTATATAAACAATGTTTGGGAACAGGTTGATATACATAAATAAAAATTGACTGTTAGCACTAAGTGGATGTTTAGAAATGAAGTAAATGATTCGGGAACTAAAATATGAAATAATGCTAGATTGGATTCTCAAGGATATAGTCTGGAAGATTTTATTGACTATGAGGAATCATATTCACCAGTCACTAGAAAATAAACCATAATAATACTAGTTAACTCTAAACCACAATTATATTACAAACTATATAAAATGGATTTAAAGAGGGCATTTGTAAAAGGTTACATCGATAAGGATGTTTTTGTTGAATAAACAAATAAATTAAAAAATCCACATTTTTTAAATCATTTTTTTAAAATAAATAAATAATTATATGGTTTAAAATAGGATCCTATATTATGGTAAGATAGGTTGAATACTTGTATAATTTATAAAGGTTTTTAAAAATTAATATCTGATGTATCCTTTTTATAAAATTTATTTTAATTTTTTTAGTAGCATAAAATTTAGTGGATTATAATATTTTTGAATCTTATAAAAATTATTTTTGTTAAAATTTTCTCAAATGATGTAAAGAAAATCATTAATTAGTTTGTTGGTAGAAATTAAATTCATTCTTGGATTATGAATTTTTAAGATAAAAATTGTATTATTTTAAATCAAAGCATTAACGCTAAATAAATTTTAATTTTTTTTGTTTTTGATAACACTACATGTATTAATTCAAACATTAGTACCATCTGTATGTTTGATCTTGATGAAACAAGAATTTCGTTTGATCAAACCAGATACAAATGTATGATTGGAAGAATGATATACTTAACTGCTATTAGACCAGATATTATGTTTAGTGTGTTTTTGGGAGATTTTTGTCCTGAACATCACAAATGAATGAATTTAATTTTTTATAAAATAATTTTCAAATAAATAAAATATAAAACTAATTGAGGATTATTCTATCCTACGGAAAAATTATTTTATTTAGTGAGTTTTTCGTATGAATATTTTAGTGGTTTCAAATTAGATAGAAAATTCACCTTTGAAATACGATATATTTTAAGAAATTATCTCATTTATTGGTGTTCTAAAAACTATATATTATGTACCAATAAACCCTAATGAATCTAAAAACATAAGTACAGAATGCAACTATGCCCAAACTTTGTCAATGAAACCCAAATTTCAGGATAATGTATATCAATTTAGACATTCTGTTGCAAATTTTGATAATAAAACTAATCATCATATGTATCATTTTATGGAAAATAGTATTTATTTAATAGATTGTATATTATGATAAAACATCCAATAGGGCGATATAATTTTTAAATTCATTTGAACTAAACATCAAATTATTGATATGTTTAAAAATCCCTTGAATTATATGAGAATAATCTACGTCAAACATGAATTAGGAATGATAAATATAGTTTAACCATCCAATATTGGAAAATCCAACATTGGACTATCTACCTTTCGAAATGACACCATTTTAGAATCCACTAGTGGAAGAGGCTCCATTTTGAAGTACACCATTGGTTACCCATCGTTGGGTGAACCACTATTGAGATGATCCACCATTAAGGAGATCCACAAATTAGTATATCCATTGTTATGGATCCACCTTTAGGTGATTAATAATTATTAATCCACTATTGGACTGATCCACTGTTGATCTAATCTACCTATGGAAGATCCTCCCTTGAGATGATCTACCATTTGTTAATCTATTGGTCAATGATTTTCTATTGGTCCTTTTATCTATGTTAAAAAAAATATTTCAATTCATTTATATTATTAAAATATATTTTCTATTTGAAATCACTAAATCAAAAAATCTATAATTAAATATGTTTTGAGTCATTGTCTAACTCGCACATAACCTTCCAAATGTTTCCACTTCCCTTCACTCTCAAACTTTAACCTTCATGGTTCCCTTGCATAACATTTAATATTCCTACAATGCTAAGAGTTAAAAATCATTAAAATTCAAAACTGGAGGTATCATGTCTCATGAATAAATCTCATGGAAAAGATATTCAACTTATTTCTTACCTGAAAACAACCATCATTAAAATTTTGTATTTGTTATATAGAAAGAAGTAATTGGAGAATAACTATTGTTGGGAAAGTAATATGGTACATAGGGTTATCTAGGACAAGGGATAGATATATTGGTTCTTAGGGCATGATAAACCATTTTATCCCATGTTTCTTCATTAGTTCTACCAATACGTAGAGTAAAATATTTGTTAAAATAAAGTTTTTTTTAAAATGATAAATTGAAAAGTGGATTATTTTTCTTCAACATAATGGGCTAGGTTTATCAATTTATCTCGATGAGGTATATCTTTTTAATATCAAGTTTTAACACTATCTGATAGTGATCTATTTGTGTATAAGTATGGATTGCTTGAGGTGACTGTGAATACTTCCATAAAAACTCTTACTATTGTCGAATTAGATAGTGGGGATGAACTCATGTTCATATTTTTTCTTCAAAAATTATGTCTTAGGAAAATAAATATTATCATAATGAGATATCAGGATATTTATCTTTTATTCCTTATGAAACGTGTGGATTTAATAAATACTTTTAAATATATTATGGTTTATATTATAGAAATATGAAAGTCATATTCTTGATAAGATACATTGATTACCCATTGATGATATTTTTTATTCTAGAAGGAAAGGGCATAGTTAATGAAGAATAAGTTGAAGAGGTAATTTTTAGATGTTTTTGTTTAAGAAAAAACACCTATAAAATATTGATAGTAAACTCAAATCTCTATATAAATAAGTTTGTTGAAGTTAATGATATGATCTATAAGGATTTCAATACTAGGGAACACATTACCAAACCACCTAATAATGTGGATCCTTGGATATATCTAAATGAAATTGTGGCTTATTCTAATGAAGAAGTGGAAGAGGTGGAACAAGTTGAAAAGGATAATTATTCTTTGAGGAATTCTGTTTTATCATATTTATAAAAGTCATTTTTTATCATATGGATATGAAATTACACTGGTTCTTAAACCATATATAACTAGTCTATTATATTATAGATATGAAGAGGAGACAGAATCCTACAGACATGAAAATATTAAAACATCTTCCCAAACCTCTAAAAAGGTTCTATAAGATTCAGCTGATGGGAAAGGAGATAATATTGAATATTGAAACAGTTTTGATAGGAATGATTTCATATCTCATGGCTTGCAAGGTCATGATGATAATAATGATGATAGTTTTGATAGGGATCATTAAAATCCTCCTAATCCTGTTCATTAAAAGTATAATTAGTCTATGGAGAAACCATGTTCTATTATTCATATATTTATGATTACTTTTTTAATGGTTAACTAAAGGAATATTCTAAATGTAAGGTGTCACTATATTCTTAGATTTATAATTTTGTGTAGAGGGATGTGCCTTATATCTCAGCCCTAGATAGATTTTTGTCCACGAAGGAGCCTTCACGTAGATCAAAATGTCATATAATTTTTTATCAAGATTCTGATAGATATAATAATAACGATGAAAAAAATTTCATTCCACCATAACTTGGTTTACATTATATCTTATTTGGTGTTTGTAAATATGTTATGGGGTCTTTAGTGGAGAATATTTGTGATTCTGGTGAGCTACATGCATTTCCTTCTAATGCACATGCTTAATGAAACAATGCAGAGGAAATAAAGACTTTTCCTAAGATTCCCCTTTCACCTATTCCTATAATTTCTTCATTAACTTTATAGTTCATTACCTTGTACTATTTGGATTCATTCATAGAGAGATTAATTTATATCTTCTGTGGTATTATGAGATCCTGGGAACCGATTTTTACCCAGCTTAGGGTTTCTAATGCCAACAATCATTTTGAGCTATTTTTTTCATATCTATCCTCATATTATTTTAAAGATTTATGAATATTATATTGATAATAGAAGATTGTACAATGAGATGAATTCTATGAGGACTACTCTAAATGATATGAGTTCCATATTTCCTCCTCACTAGACTAATCATATAGAGATTTTGGGGAGGTTACCTTATATAGTTACTTCTAAATACACTTCCCAAGATTATTCACCATCTATTGATCCCAATTTGATCTTTTACATAGTCACATAGTATTTTTATACCCTATGGTTGATGTTCATACATCTCATCAAGAGGATCTATAAATAATTTACCACATTGTGTGTGTATATATAAACAGGTATGATAGTATTTAAATGAATCCTAAAGTGATAGGAAAACAATCAACAAGTATATAAAATACTATATGTCCATGATATCGAAAAAAATGAGTTCAATTCATAGTTTATTTTTTTTTATATTACAAATTTATAAGGATTCCAATCACTAGCGCCTTCATGGAATGGGTAGATAAGCTCAAAGTCCTACCTCCAATTCTCATGTTTTTCGTGGTTGAAAAGAGGGACTACTTACGTGCTTTGGAGAGAGGTGGAAATATTTTCATGGATTTTTTGAACCTTATAATGATTTTATTTTATGTATATTGTATAGTTGTTATGGCCAATGAGGCTATCCTTGTGACTATCATTACTAATGCACCGTCTTTTACACTTCAACTACATCATTTTCAACTATTTTATGTGTCTATAACTAAAGAAGTTATATATCTCTAACTATTGATAATATGATATACTCCTCATCATATCCTTTCCCCCTATCCTCTACCTCAATGCATCATTCCTATAATAGAGGAAAAGGTATTGTTGATTCTACCTCTAGAGAGGGGACTGGTTTAGAGTTCGATTAGTCATTGAAAGGGATTTTGTCTTCCATCAGTTTAAATCATGAGAATAATTATATGAATTATTTATTTTACTGAATCATCCCTTATCCAATTAAACTATTTTATTTATTATTTATTTTCTTATATATATTTTATAATTCTTATAGTGTGTGAAATGTTTTTCGATGGAATTTACCTTTCATGTTTAATCCACAAAACATTAGGACAACCACTTTAAGGTTATAATTTTCTTTCTTCTTCAAGGAAATCTATTTCACAATATCAAAAATTTAATTTTTTTTACTTATTATGGAAATATCATTACATTTAATTCTTCTAATTAATCTTATATTTGTATTATATTTATAATTTAAAATCCATTATTTATGATCATCAAAATGTGGGATATTTTTGTCATCTACTTTTTTTAATGAAAGAAAATCCATTTTTATTATGCTTATATTGATATTACTATTTTATGATAGTATATTATTTTATACATAATATTGGAATAAAAGTTTCTACATATAGATTAGTTCCACTATTTGCTGAAATTGACCACCTCTCACTACGTGCCATCGCCAGAATTATGCCATCATTAGTTAAACACATGACACTTCTAGAAATTTGAAACCTCTAAATATATGCCACAACTGACTCTATTCTACCACAAGTGTTGTGCCCACATTATATTATATTTATTCCACTTGTATTGAAATTATACCATCAAAGATATGCCATCTCCAGATAAGCTACCTCCATACCTTCTACCATCAGATAAATTCTTCTACTACCAGATATGCTACTTCTAATCAAGTGCCACCATTAGTTATAAATTTCTACCACTAGTATTTCTACCTTTAGAAAGTTCTACCACTAAATTTACTACCATTGGAACACACCACCATCATTCATTAAAGTAATGTTATCATGTATCGTTTGAATTTAATGCTGCTAATAACTCATTTATAAGTGTTAATGCAAAGATCCTCAACTAATTTTATTAATGATTATTCATATACCTCTTAATTGGTTTCATTATATTTATGGTGATTTTGTATTGATTATTTGGTATGTTCGTGTATTCATAAAAATAAATAATAATATTCTTTACAAGGATATTTTATTTTCCAATGATATGTATTTTATAGATCTCCCTCATGTTTGATAGAGAGAAATTACATGTAGAATTCTTGTAACCATGAATGAGTGGAATGCATAGATGATCAATATACATTTATAAACTTATTTCGTATTTTTTTTTAAATTTTCCATTTATCTATTATACAATATAAATAACCTTACGATAGTCAATTTTATTAATTATTAGAGAAACTTATTTGAGATCCACACCATCCCAAATACGCTGACCCTTGAGCTTCTGAAGCATCAAAGACCAAGCATCACTGCATTTTTCATTTCATATTAGTTTATCTATTTTTTAGCATAAATTTTTTCTTTATGATATATTAAATTTTCTATTTTCACACACTGAATCATAAATTCTAATTGAAATGTACTAGAAACATTCTCTCAAAAATTATATATTTTACACACCTAGAAAAAATATAAGAGGTCGTGCATGGCCTATGTTTTATTTCTTACCACTTATAAATATTTAAGATGTTATTAGCCTAAAAAACCTATGTATTTTTGTTTTTATTACTAATATAGGTTATGGAATAGATTATTCTTATAATAATATGCTTAATATCAGTTACATTTTATATGGTATGGAAGTCTCTGATTGAGACTGAACAACTTGTTTACCTTGATGTGTGATCTTTTAGTTTTTTTTTCTTGAGTTTTATGTTAAAACTACCTTTGTTTTTAATCTATAAAAAACACTTATAACTAGAAAAAATTAATATTAAACTATATTTATAAAATTGATTAGAATATGTAAATCAGATTGAAAAATATATTAATATTATATTATTTTTAAGTATATATGAAATATGTTCAAAAACACATGAAGCATAAGAAGTTAATTTTTCAATAAAACAATGTTTTCCTACCATATAATTTTTTATTCGAAAATAAATTTTGTAAAATATAAATTTTGAATTTTAATAATTTAACTTAATTTATTATTTAAACATGTCAATATTATGGTGATATAAATTTTGAGGATTATTCTAGAAAGTTTAATAATTTTTAGAAGAGTGTAAAATATATTTTTTCATATAAAATGATTTTTTTTAAATGATTTTTATATAATTATGAATTTTAAATTATGGATGACTATTTATGAGAATGAAATTATATTTTTTCAGTGAATTTATAAATTTTAAAATATTGAAATAATTAAAAACCCAATATTTTATAAGTTATAATTTTCAAATAATTATTTTGAATACATTATAAATGTATATTTTATATGTTACATTTAATAATTTTTATAAAATGAAATAAAAATATTTTAATAAAAATTTTGAATCACTAATTAATTATTATATAATAAAGGACATTTTATTTTTTATAATAAGGATATGTCACCCTATATAAAAATGAGATTCCATAGTAAAATCAAAACTTAAAAAAGTAAAAATCTAAATGTAAAAGGATGCAAACATTATTAAAACATTTTTGGGAATGTATTGTTGAGGAATTTCTCAACCTTTTCACTTCCTTATTTATGTTATTGATATTTTTCAAACAACATTCTCTAATGGTGACTTCCCATCAATAAAAAATATTGTGTATGTACAAAAAATGAAATCCATTTTCTTTTATTAACTGAGACCTCCCATCATAATTTCAATCACATAATGACCAAATTAGTTTTCTTGAAACACAACCCAATACTCTCTTAAAAACTTCTAGATACCTTATTGATGTTTTGGTATTCTAAAAATATTATCCCTTATTTAAGTAACCCACACCAAAAGGATGATAATAATATTAGTGGGGAATATATATTTTGTGCGACTAAGAGGAGAAATAATGTGATGTTTCTTTAGCTAAAATTACTCTATTTGAGAACTTCTCATATTATGAACTAAATATATTTTATGTTGTGGATTTGATATCTAATTGAGATGTTGTATCATGAAATTCCTAATATTCCTGATATTTGAAATATAATTTAACGTTGTCTATAAAAAGGGTTTTCATTTGAATATCACTGAATCTACAAAGTTTGTATTTCGAACACCATTTTAAGGCTGATGCTATAACAACTCATCCTTAAAAAATTAAATAATATTTAATCATAAACAAGAACATCAATTATTATACATTGAGGATATATTTATGTTTATAGTTTTAAGGAATTTTGATAACATACATTCATAACATACCACATCACACAAAGAGGAGACTACAAAAAACAATTTCCATTTTTTCAAAATATGAAACATTAAAACATAAAGCATGATTTCCTTTACAAAACTCCATATCAAGCATCATGAATCCGTTATTTCACATAGCCATCCTCATATCCTGTGAAAAATATTTTAAAAACATGGGATGAGTATTAAACACAGTAAGGGATATAAAGATAGAAACTGTTAGTCACGTGATAACATAAAAACCAATAAATCTCATATCATAAAAACATTAATTTATATAATACTCATGATGTTTCCTTGGGAAATATTTACCATATCACTTTTACGTTCACCCTTACTCATGGAATAACCCTTTGGTCAACTTCCATTTTTGGAGTACCCAATGAATTGGAGATCTATAATGGGGATAACCTATCATATCCTGAGCTATAATGGGCTCAACCTAACATATCTTGAGCTATAATGGGCTCAACACAACATAAATAATTTCCATGGAACATATCATGGTAATATAGTTTATTGAAATCACGGTAAACTACTCATTCCAAAAATAATCCATTTGAAATTTATTAAAGAGAGTTTTAAAATTATTTCAAAAGGAAGGTCCATTAAATTATAATTATATTGGAAATTAAAATAATTTAAAGGATATGTGTATACACTATAAATAAAAATAATAAAACATTATATAAAAAAAATAATCACAATAATAAAATTAATACCACATAATTAATAAATAACAAGGTTAACTCAAAGAATAGAAATCAAATTAAGAATTCCCTTACATCGGGTTCTTATTAAATAAAATGTGTTTAAACATCATTTATGATGGTAAAAAGAGTGTTATTAATATCTTATAAAAACATATAAATCTTTATAATATCTTGAACGATCATTTCATTCCATCATTTAACCCTTTAATTTTAATTATTTTGTTCCTTGCATTGTTTTGGATTGTTTTCTTTACATGCTTTCCATGATTGGTTAATGATAGATATTCTTGTCGATTAGAAGTGAAACACCAGAATTAGAATGTAAAGGTATTTAAATATTTCTAGTACCATAATTTATACCATTTATCATTTTTATTTTTTATATGAGGATGATTCATAAGTTAAAACATTAATGATGTTCGTTCAGATTATTTTAGTGGTTCTTTTATAATAACGACCTCGTTTTGTATTATAAATTAAATATATGTGTAAAAAATAATTCTAGAACCATGAATGAGACATAATAAATATATTATAACATGTTTCAACTATTAAAATTTTATTCATGACCATACATGAAATATTTAATGCAAATTAAAATCACATCATCCATGATATCTGTAATTCAACACATCACAGACAATATTTTTATTCTTTAAGTAAGTGGCAGATAAGAAGAAGAATGATAATGAATTTTACATGAACATGAGAACATAAAAAATATAAATGATTTATGGAGCTTTTATTCTTTTTTTTAAGATGATATGAGGAAATAATAAGAAAATAAATGAACTCAAAAAAAGAATAATTGAGAAATCCCTTACAAAAATTCGGCAGCCTAACGGCTATGCAACATGGTTTTAGAAAACATAAAAAAGAGAGGGAACCTAGGTCACCCATAAAAAAATGAGTCATAATACAGAATAGATAAATAATAAGAAGTAAATAATAAAATTTTATGGAAACATTAAATTTATACCATATAAAAGAGAACATGAATGGAAAAAATAAAGAAGTTGATATTTCTATTACCTTGTAGAGTACCTCATAGAACATGAAGGTTGGGACCTTGGGGGAACAAGAAAACCCTAGGAGGAATAAAAGGGAGGTATGTAGTCTAGGTATTAGTTTATGATGGATTTTGAATTAATTTAATGAAGTAATGGGTTGGTATTTATAGAAAAAGTGAGGGAATGGTTTTATAATTTAAAAGGGACACCTCATTAGTGGTATTTACAAAACCATGGGATTGCCCACTGTATTTTCCCATGGTATTAACCACTTGAAAAACATGACATATTATTTTACTTTACACAAGTTGACCAGATTTATTACATCATTATTAGATCATTATTGTTGTCATTAACAAAATGAAACTAAAAACAGTATTTTAACTATTCATTGAAAAATCAAAAGTATCAGAAAAATCTCAAAACATTTACCTTACCATTTTTTCAACATGTAGAATTAAAAATTGTACTCCATTTTATGAAAATAATTTTATAAATATTATTAACTTCGTTTTAAAATAAAATTAAACTTCATTAAAAATAAAAAAATTTAAAAATATTACTTCTTTTATATCACATTGAAAAATTAACCAAGATGTTATTATCTTAAATAATTACGAAAATAAAATAATAATACAATTTACTATTCATTAGGGTCATATTATTATTCACACTACTATTCATAAGGCAATGTTAGTATTCACCAAAAAACAGGTTGGTTCTATCAGACTCCAAATAACTTATTGAACACAATTGTAGATGATTGTTTTTTTGAAATTAAAAACATAAAAGCTGAAAAATTATGTTTAAAGGGTAGCTATAAATATGTACTTAAAACAAAGTATCATTAATTTCATTTATATTTTTTAAACCTTGGGGTGTTACATATGCACCTTAAATATGATATCCCTTGTTTTGAAGTTTCATAAAATTTGATTCTAATATCATATTCATTTTATTTCTCCAATAGTTATCCTTAATGACATTTGTATTCTAATTAAAATGTTTCAAACATGATGTTTTTTAATCTATTAATGTGATGTAATTTTCAATAAATGTGTTTCAAAAATGGAAATCCTTCTATATTAAACTATACATTTTTTGTATATCCTCTTTCCAATTTCAGTAAAATAAAAAGGTAATTTTCAACTACCTTGGTCTTCAATAAAATTTTTTCAAATGAAAATCTATCAATGTTCTCTGCATGGGGTTTTTTTTGGAAAAGAATAATCAATTTGAATGATTTCATATGAATATATCATTCTTTATTCAATGAAATGTTATATGATGTACCCTCTGTAAAATGTTATTTTTTTAATGAAACCATTTTTTCTAATATTTTTATAAAAAAATATTTCAAAATATTTTCAAAGTATTGGGGGTATTTAATTTTTTATATAACGACTTTATTTCGAAACATCTTAAAAACTTTTTTCATATAATATAGAATCCCTCGATATATATTAAAATTGATCAATGATATTTATTAGAAGAAACTATAAAACAATATTCTCTATATGGATTCTATATTAACCTCCACAATCTATATAATGAGCGCTCACTATCATTATATTTCATAATCATTTTTATGGTATAAATGTAATTTTTATTTATATTAATTTTTTATTGAAATCCCATTTATATATTCCTTTTATTGAAGGGTTATCACGAAGATTCCATACAATTATTGAATTAGGAATATTTTTTATCGTAATCATATACCCTTTGTCTCTATGGATTAAATACCATATTCATGATTACCATGATTGAATAGTATTTAACATGAATGATACTTGATATTATTTTTTAACCATTTATTTTCAGTCAATTCATTGAATTATGTTTATTTATGGAGTTTTTAATATTTTCTAAGAATGATATAAAAGTCATTTTATTTTGAGTTCTTTTTTATAATGGGTTGAATGAAACTAATTTTAATTTCATTTTTTTTTTGAGGAATAATTATTTTCATGTGACACTCATATGTGTGTATAACGATGGAAAGGGCTCAATATTTTAATCTAAATAATTTTTAATGGTTTCATACCACATGATACAATGAAATCTGGCATCAATGAAATTAAGACAACTTTTTTCCCATATTTTTTTAAAAGAGATTCCTAAAACATTCATCAAAAGTTTTTTATTTTAATGAAATATAGGAATATTGTTTTTCATGTTGTTTTGTGAACATGATATGGGAACATTTGATAACATTATTCTCAAATAAATCTTTTTATGCTATATTTTAACTATGGTTCATAGTTTTATAATTATTCTTAGGGTTGTGTTATTCTCCGACATATCATGTTTATTTACTGTATCTTTTGATTAATGTTTACTTTTATATCAATATTTATGAAATAATTTATTACATATTATTTATTCGATATGATTTTCGTATATTTCATCACTATACACATATGCTCATCTTATGTTCAGTTATTATAATCAATTTTTATCATATATTTTCAAGCTTAAGAAGCATCTGATATCGCCCAATTATTTTTTTCATTTACTATGGTTACAAGGAAATACAAAATATATAATGTTTCTAATAAGGTATCTTATGAGATGGAATTGTAAGTGATATTTAATACTTTTTATTTATTATATAGTATGACTGATAGTGGAATGAAGACAACCAATTACTTAAAAAATACAAATGTTTTTTAAATTTATATTTTTTCCATAATCTCTAAAAATATGAACCAAAAAGGCCTTAGTGATGTATTATAATGAAATAATTTAAGTATGTCATGGAATTATTAGGAAATTAGTTTAAGGTTGTTATAAAATGTATAAGATCGGTGTTTAGATAACTATATATATTTTGATACTATTAGTTAATGAGAACCTCATAGTAATAAATTACATTAATGGTTGACATGTTATGTATGATTGTGATTTAAAAGGTAGAGTTAACCCTTTAGAATAGTTCAGGTAATATTCATTAGATTAGGATAGCATAACATTAGTTAAAACCCTATGGATAAGTCTATTGGATTTCTCTAAGTATTGGATAATATCTAGACATTTTTCAAATGTAGAGGTTGTGTGGTATTCTTGAAAAAATCATCCCAATTTTGATAATATAATGTGGATGTTTTCTCTCACACAATCATACCAGGGGTTAATAACCATGGAGATGTTTTATTGGGTATTTGGAAAATTGTGACAAATTTTAAGAAAAAGTGGACTAAATAAAACCCTAGAATGAAATTAAGAGTGATATGACTGGTTTAATTATATTCTATTTAAAAATTTCTATGATGTATTGATTTAAAATATACATTGATAGATTTGGATAAGAATTTTGAGAGAACATAGTGTAATGTGACCTAGGTAGGACAAAGAAGATCATAGAATTAAATAAGTATGTACGTTTTAATTTAAAATTATGATCAGATGAAATGATTGTTTCAATAGATATGACATCTTTATATTGAGTATACATATTAATATTCTCTAATTATTTTTTATAATATCCTAAAATTTTTATTATTACTTTTTTTTTAAACTAGATCACATAGATGAATCTGAGAAAGGTATGTATCAAAAAACACTATTTCTGATTATTTAATAAGTAAGTATACATAAATGATTGTAAATCCTATTATATTCATGTTATAATATAAAATTTTAGTTTTCTAGTCATAGATAAGGTAGTGAGGTTAATACCATAATAATAATAATATAAATTCATTTTTATTTTCATTAGTGTGTTATATTTATTGATTCTATTTTTTTATATTATAAAATTTAGGAGGGTTATGTCACAAATTTACGAATTCTACTTTAGAATATTCTCTTGAATGTTTTTTAGACAGATAATAAATGAAGTCCATAAACCTGAAAATAAATTTATGATTGTTTTATATTTATAAGGATAACTATTTAAGAACACATTATTGAGGTGTACAAAACTCTTAGGATTAATATATGGTTGAGGTTGAAGTAATAACAATTTTTTGTATCATGAAAATGTATTTTTATTGTACAACTACCAATGATATTGATAATATATTAATGATATTTTTGGTGTGTTTTTTCTCATTACTAGGAATATATTTAATGGTGTTATATATTAAGAAATAGTGGTTTACTATTATACTTAATTATATAGGAATACATGATCTCCCTATGGTTTAATTCTATGGAAATTGAAGTGGTATTATAAATGGTATACTTTAGATAATATATTTTTATGGTATAAAAAATGAAAATTTATTTAAGGAAATATTTCTATTTTGATGTTGATTTAGATAGTAAGGTTGATGTCACAATTTATTTTTCATCTTGAATAATAAAAATATTTAAAATCCCCTCTGCTAATTTAATCAATGTATTATAATTATAATTTTGATGTTACAACTAATTAAGGGGATAATAATATAATGAAAAATGATTTTAGATCTATAAAATTAATAATATCATTAGTGGAATAAGTCATATTTATTAGAAATCTCAAAGGATTGATTTTTTTTGTTGAAAAAAAAAATAGTTTTCAAGGTTGAAGTGAATATGGATGATCAAGATTGATGCACAATATGTCTTTTGTCATATCAACAAATTAATTTGTATTTTTTTGACAAGAAAAATACTTATTTCAATGAAAAAACATAGAAAACATTTGAACTATTTTTAAGAGACTAATAGTTCACAATGTTCACATAAAAGTTATGTTATTGAACTAAATATTTAAAGCTGTTATAATTTGAAGTATTTAAAAGTTGATGTTTTTTCATGTTGATTATGAATGTAGGCCTTATATAAGTGAATATCATGGAGTCTTTTTCCCAAAAATTATATGCATTCTCAAATAGACAAGGCCATGCCATATTGGTGGCTACATTGGTCATGATACAAAGGGAGTTGTTGAATTTTTCACTATAGTGAATCCATCTACATCATAGAGGTGATATAAGAGGATAACACAAATGTACTTCCATTTTGTATTCTCCATGTCCATTGTTGGTAAAAAAATAACTCTATGTGTCCTCTTAGAATATTTTGTTTGAGATTGTTTTGTTGAAAAATACAAATGTTTGTGAATGTGTGTGGATATTGTATCCAAAATCAGGTGTTTAAGGCGATATAGTTTCCCAGTGTTTTCTAAATTTTTGGACCTCAAAATTGGGGTTTTGGTTTTTTGGAAAAGAATATTTCCACAAAGGAGTACACGGTATGTGGACCAAAAAACATAGTTTATGGTATAGAAAATGTGGAACTCAAAATGGTGAAGGAATTTTGGTAAAAGAATGATTCCACATAGTAGTTCTATCTGGACCGTGAAGTGCAGTATGCATATCACAAATGAAAAAATGTACACAAGGGGGCCTGCAGTTTGTGGGAGGACAACGGTAAGTAGAAGGGTCGCAGTGTGCGGGATAGTTTTTTTGGTGAAAAAAAGATGGTGAACTGGTCCACTACAAGGGAATAAAGGTAGTACATGGACTGTGCTTGGAAATAGTTCACAATAGGAGAAGTATATGGTGAAGGTAGTACTACATTTAAAATTGGGGTAAATCTCATATTATCCTATTTTTATGATCTATATGCCTATATAAGAAGTGAAAATCCCATCATTAATGAAAATATATATTTACAGATGAAAACATCATTGCTTCGTGAATTCGGTAAAATTCGAAAGTGGTTTGCGAGGGAGAATTCGGAGAAGTTTGTAGTAGTTCATGATGAATATTTCATGATAGGAGTAGACGTAATCTACAAAAGTTGGAATTCCAAATAAGTGGAAGAGGTAAATTGAGGTGGTTTTCATAGGTGGTACATGAAATTGGTTCATGAATGAGGAAGTGGATATAATCCATGGAGCATAGTTAGTTCGCATAATAGGTGGACCACGAAGTTGATTGGCTATGCAGCGTAGTGTAGTTTTCAGAGGGTGAACGTTGTTTACGAAGTGACAAAAATAGTTCAAGAAATAAAATTTCTCTAAGATCTAGTATGTAAAAAAGTGGATTTCATCTACGAGTGAAAAAATGAACTTCAACAGAGAAGCTACCTATAGATGAGGATGCAAGAATTCTTGTGAATGAAGAAACCTACACGTCCATAAACTATGTGTGGATACCTTCCAAGAGCAATGAGAAAATGAATATGAAGATAGAGATTATTCCCACTATTAGTGAGATCGATTAAAAGGCATATGAGGTGACCCTTGGAAATGTAGGGATCAGGACCTAAATCATGTATGGTAAGTGATCCTGGGCATAGAAGTTATCTATCCCAAACCTTGTGATTTGTAGTTAGCTTTAGGGATAAGAGTTAGCGAGGATTTCCTTCTTCGGGGAGCCATGATGTCTACCTCCTCTCTGTGATAGCATCAGCCTTTGTGATGGTCCCTCTCCCCTCGGTGGGGGTGGGACCTTCGATGATTTTCATGGGTGTGGGATCTTCTTTCTCCCACTTTTCTAACCCTAAACATCTTCCACCATTTTCTTATGCTCATTTATTTCCAAAAGTCTCGAGGTCAATTATAAGGGTGCCCAAATCTTCTTCGATCACTCTTGAAGTTTTATGGAGCCTTTAATATTCTAAATCTCCCCCTAATTTCTTGGTTCAAGCAGTGTCTCCCCTTGGTTGATTCATTCGATCAACATGTATTCGTGTCGAGGGATTTACAAGAGTTTGTGATGATGGGTTTTGTTGACAATAATCATATCATTATTAGATTTGCTTCGGAGGAAGATTTAATTAGATCCTAGTTCGGGGCCCCTAGTTTCATCAACAGAACATGATTCTACCAATTTTGATGGTATTATTACTTTCATATGCTGCGCGATTCTCTAACAGTGGCACTTTGGGTGAGTTTCCATAATCTTCCCCTTCCATTTCAAAATCCCTTGGTGATTTTAATGCTTGGAAATTTAGTGGGTAGATACATTTGTTCAGATAGCTTTGCTGAGTCCCTTTTCCATCCCGTTAACCTGGGTCTCTGCATGGAAGTGGATGTGTCCAGGGTTCCTCTCGATTATGTCTGGATTATAGTGGTTGAAGAGTTTAGGTGTAGACAGTCAGTGGTCTATGAATCTTGGTCCGAGTTATGTTCAGGATATAATTGGTTGGACCATTCGTAGGAAATCTGTCAATGGTGGGCTATGACTCTCTCCAAGGATATATCTATGGATAGTGGTAAGGGAAGACAGGACCACGCTGTGTCTATCACGCCTGAGCAGAATCGGGTGGGTGAGGCCTTTGAGTGTACCGCTACAAGGGGAATGTTGAGTGTATCAGAGGAGGTGAATCCTTTGGTGTATGAAGTGTTTAATCTCTTGCGGATTGAGTTGAGTGAACCTCAACTCTTGTGGCCTACTGCTTTGGGGCATTAGTGTCTTGTTGGGGAGGAGGAACGGTCTAGCACTACCATCAACCTTGTGGTTCCATAGTTGGTGCATAATGGAGATTTCAAGATTCCTTATATGGATTCATATGCTGAGGTAGTGAGGTCAGGTACCGATAAGAGTGCCAAAGGTCATGGTCGTCCTTCTGATTACAGTCATAAGGGGAAGTAAATTGCTGGACCTCATCCTTCTGAGCAGAATTCACGAATGCACAGAAGTTTGGATGAGGCATCACCTGCTGGGGATTTGGATCCCACCTCCATAATGGTCTTCAGAGGATCAATTAGGATGGGGTTCCAAAGTAGGTGGATAAGGATGGCCATATTATTCCCACGTATTTCACACTACATATAGGTGATAAGGTCTTAAAACCGGAAAAAGAGTGTGAGGATGAAATCAGGGGTAGCTATAGAGTAGTTGAAGGTATTAAGCTTTGACAT
Source organism: Viscum album (assembly GCA_963277665.1). Lineage (NCBI taxonomy): Eukaryota > Viridiplantae > Streptophyta > Magnoliopsida > Santalales > Viscaceae > Viscum > Viscum album. Next base: position 401,558,408 of record OY728130.1, read on the forward strand.
CGGTTTGGTGTTCTATTATAAGAGAATCCCATCCAAATTGCTACAAATGAACTATTTAGAACATCTATAGATGTTGAGATGTCTACTGAGAGAGAGTCTTGTGATAAACGCTCAAGACACTTTCTATGTGATATAGAGGATGAGGCTGAGGGGAGCAGGTACCCATGACCTAGGCAGAGTAATAATAACAGGGGTAACCAGAAAGATAAAAAAGACTACTCATATTACCCTTTACCAATGGATACTAGATCTGTAATGAAGTTGAAGGGAAAGTAGTAGGATTACTGCCCCCACCTTTTCAAGGTGGCCTACCTATAGTAGGTGGTGCCTGATAACCCTTCAGAATTTCTTATGAGCTCAAGTGAGCTTATACTATATACTATTCTGATAATCGAAGCTCACAATGATAAGGCCGAATAAATGATAGGAAGGGTTCTTAAGGTGGCCACCAATTATGTGAAGGGAACCTGGATTGACAAGCAGGACCTGATTATGGTTTGGGGTTTTAACAATGGAATGATCAATGTAGAGGAGTACATCCAGTCTTGGGAAAAGATGGAATTCAATTTTGAAGTCCTTTTGATTGAGCAACCATACATCCAGGTAAACAATATCTCATGGAAACTTCTTAGATATATTAAAACTAGAAGGCTGTAATTTCACTTTAATGGCAGTATAATCTTCTTTTGTGATTCACTTGGTTTCTCACTTTTTTCCTTAAAAGGTTCTGATAATAAAAATTTATTTTTTAGTGAGGGGTAGTGAGCTTTAGCGGATTTGGTACAATAGATCATATTCGTTGTATGATACTTGGACGTAGACTATTTTGGTTGAACCATGTAAAATATTTTTTTCATATGCATGATTTCATTTCTATTTGTATATTTCTACAGGAGAAAGAGATAGGTGTGTTTTTTAAACAACGAATAAAGATATGAAGGGGCATTAATTTTAATCTTTCATGCCGCAATTCACCCCCCATAGGGTATTTGACTAGGTGGGCCATAAATTTGTATCAAAGGAAATGTTTAAAGACACCAGTTCCTTCTTCGTAAGAGGAATATAAGTGGTCAATCAAAAAGGGATTCTGATCTACAATGGATACAATGTATAATTATTGATGAATCAGATACAACACTTCTTTAGATCATTCAGACTGGTGGACTTTACTACATCTATGCATGTAATATCATCCAACATAAACAGTGGTGATTTATTGGAAGATGATAAAATCTAATTTTATGATGATGATAAAGGGATCAATGCTTTAGTGGGATCCATGTACAATAAAATATTTACAAAAGTGATGAGATGTAAAAAATTGAATTCTATGTCAGAAAATATGTTGAAAATTTATGAGGGGGACTCAAAAGTCAGAGAAATAAAGCTGCATGTTCTACGGAACAAATATGAGGACCTCAATATGCATACTAAGGAATATGTTTGTACATTATATTCATGGGTGGATGATTTTGTAGAGTACATTTAGGGTCTCTGAGAAATTATTGAAGATATAAATATTATCAAATACATTTTGAGAAAACATCCACCTTTATTTAATCCAAAGGTTTCTATATTTGAAAAAAATGATCTGAAGGATCTGACACTGGAATACTCATATTGTACTCTCATTGCATATGAAGTGAGAAATAATGATAATGATGCAGTGGAAAAGGGGAATTCCAAAAAAGTGGAATTCAAGTCCATGAAGAATCTATAAATTGAATATAGTCATGAGGAAGACAATTTGGATGAAGTCATTTAATTTTTCTCCTCAAATATGCAAAGGGGTGAAGGAAAGATCAAATGTAAAGTTTTACTGACATACTTTTGATATAGACAGATTGGGCATTTTTAAAAAAATATTCCAATGAATATTAAATAGTACAATGAAGACATTGTTGAAATTACCCAAAATAATTATTCATCCAATGTGGAAGGTATCATAAGTAATAAGAGAATATTATTTAGAAAGATGAATATAAATTCCAATGAAGATGGAATTTCAAAAGAATATGAGGAAGAATAGTTGGAGGACTATAAAGATCATAAAGCAGATACTATGGTAGCAGTTGATGGTAATTCTCAAAAAAGGGATAAAGTGAAAGTGATGAGGGGGAAGTTTAAGAAGTAGTTGGTCTTTAGACTGAATTAGAAGCTACTCTTGAAGTGACAGATGTTTGGATATCCAAAACATAGAAAGATAACAAAGTGGTTCATAATGCCAAACACTATATGTAGAAATTAGAAGAATAGATGTTTGAGCTAAATATAGAATTTGTAAAAATGAAGTCTTTAATGGTATAAATATTATAAATGGTGGTTTATTACAAACTCTAAATTTAAGAATAGAAAATATTGATTCATATTTTGACTAAAACTAGAAAAGATCAAATCAAATGTACTGAAGAACATCAACATGAAGTCTTCATTATACAACAAAGTGTTAAGGATCAATAAAATTTGTTACATCACAGAATAGAATCAGTGAAATAGATAAAACAGGAAACAAAAAAGATGTATTTGTAGCATAGTTGTCCAAAAAAACAAAATCAACATTCAAATCCAAATGATAAGGCTAGTGTGGGTCTTCATCAAACAAAATTAGTGAAAATTGAAGTTAGGCCATAAGAACCCACTTTGAGATTGAATATTTATGATGGTATGAATCAAAATTTGGAGATTCATAAACCTAAGGGAAAACATGTTTTGAAGTATTTCCATATAGAAATTTCTCTTAAATAAGATTCAATTTTTGTGTAATTATTGGACACTCAAAAAATTATTTTTCTATATCAAATATATACGAAAGAGAAAATTCCAAAAAGGTAGTCATACATAGATCAATTTTTTTGGGACATCAATTAATGGTAACTGTTTCTGCTGTGGAGGATCTATACACATGGATAGATATTACTCATCAATAATACATATGAATGTGTTGAATCAGACCGAGGTTGTTCATAATAAAAAGATAAATGTATCCTCAAATGAGATGAAAATAAAAAATTGATTTGAATCTTGACAAGATGATGTTGGTCCATCATATTCTGAGGAATATTATGACTATAAATCCAAAAATATTTTGTTGTTAAAAACCTGGATCAAAAATAAAAGATCTGAGTAGGAAATGGTTTAAAAAAATTGTGTTCAAGGCATCTGTTCGCCCTGGGATATGGATCATTTAGAGTTGACACACCTCTCATAAGATAGGAAACAATGATCTAATGAACAGAATTAGACATAATAAAGAAAGTATCATATGATTTGTAATGATTATGGGTTAAAAATTATTTTCAATGGGAACAAAAATTAGGGTAAAAGACATGACACATGCAGAAGTCTTGGTTGTCGAAGGTACTAATCAAAAATTATTAAGGGTATTTCAACTGTGTGACTCATGACATATTGTATATTTTTATAGGAAATTATGTTTCATCAAGTCAGGGAATGAATACAAAAGTGAATCTATACCTGATTATTGGAGAAGGAGATATGTTCTTTCTATCCAATGATGAAGAAAATATGTTATGGAATAAACATCTTGGAACATGAGCCAAGAATACTTGGAATATCTGGTGAAATATGATGTTGATCGAGATCTCCCTATATTATAATGTGATAATAAACACATGTGTGATACCTTCCATAAAGGGAATATCATTCAAAATAAATATAAGAAAAAAATGTAAATGTCAACAAGATTGTTTAAGTTGGTTCATATTGATGTTTGAGGACCAATTTCACCAATTGATCTTGATGATAGGATATATAATGTTCTATTAATTGGTGATTATAGCAGAATAACCTAGGTATGAATCATTATAGAAATTTTTGCTGTGTTTGTTTTAACATGAAGATATCTATACGAAGTTAGGAAGATGCTAGGTCAAAAAATCCATAAGATCTTAATATATAATAGATAATATTTCATAAATATTCATGTAGAGGACTATATTGAGAAATATGGGATAATTAATCACGTTTCTATAGTTGTAACTCTATTACAGAATGAATCAGTTGAAATAAGAAATCGGATTAACCACAACATGGATATAACAATGCTCATTGAGAAATACCTTCTAGAGAATTTTTTTTCATGAATCAGTGACGAAATCATTCTACACCTCCAATAGTGATTTTATGTTTCTAATAGAATAGAATACTTTGTATTAGGTATGGTATGGAAGTAATAAATCCTTGAATTAATTTCAAGTCATCCGATGTAAGTTTTTTATTGTTAATAATGAGACACACAAGAATTTTTAATCTCATGTAGATGAAGTTATATTTCATGGATATTCAAAGAAAATAAAATCATATAATTTCTCCAACAAGAGTCTATGAAAGTTAGTTGAATGTCATGATGTAAATGTAGTGGATAATGTGAAGAATCGTTTTCAAATACATGATCAGTTTCATGAGGATATTGATGAATAGAAAAGAAAATCAAGGGATGCTCCAATGCCCATGGTCGATTGAGAAGTAGATTCATATGATGAAAAGGATGATTTCTATTTATAATATTCCCAAATACAGATGAAAAGAGTCAAAATTTATTGACAAAACATAATTGGTCATCAAACACTGCCAGTGTAGAAAAGGAGGGTGAATAATCTACATCAAGAATCATAATTATCCCATGTATAACCTAAATTTTCTGATGAAGCTGCGGGTGATGAGAACTGGGTTTGGTCTATGGATGAAGAGATTGTCCAAATTGTGAAGAATCACCCATGTGAGATGACAAAAAATAATAATTTCATCTAGAAAAAATGGGGATTTTACATTATAATAATTAAGATGATGTTTTGATTTGATACAAGGAACTACTAGTGTGAAAAGGGTACTCCCTGATAGAAGATATCTATATTGATGAAACATTTCCACTTTTTTTATGCTAGAGACAATAATACTATTTTTTTCCATAAGAGTGCAATGAAATATAAATGTTTTCTAGATGGATGTCATGGTATCATTTATAAGTGGGGTTGTGGAAGAAGAAGTTTATATTGAGCATCCATATGGTTTTCTCATTCATGAATATGACAAAAAAATGTTTTCAAAAGATGGAGGCTCTATATGGTTTAAATAAAGCACCAAGAGCATGGTATTCAAGGCAAGATCAGTTTCTGAAGAAGATCATTTTTCAGTGTGGTGGAATTGATTAAAATATATATTTCAACCATGATAGTAATTAATTTATGATGATTATGGTATATGACAATGAAATAATATTTAGAGGATCAAATATTGTGCAATGTTGACAGTTTTACGAATTCATGAAAAGTGAGTTTGAAATGTTAATGATTGGTGAACTGATGATTTTCTTTCTTCTACAGGTGACAAAAGGAAAGAATGACACTTTCATTTGTCAATAAAATTTTTCTATGGAAATTTTGAGATTATTTTGAATGGACAATTTCAAGGAGATGAAGACTCTAGTGGCTTCCCAAATGAAAATGTCTTGGGATGATGAAGGAAAAGCGTTAAATGTCACAGAATAAATGAGGATCATTGGAATTCTAGTGTACATAACAACATAACTAGATAATGTTTTTCCATGTTTCATATAGCATAGTATCAAAATGATACCAAATAAACACATACACTTTTAGTGAAAACAGTACTTGGGTATATCAAGGGATTAAAATATTTAGTTTGATAGATAATGAAAACTCTTAGCCAAAGTTATTGGGTTATATAAATTAAAATTGGGCCGGATTAGTAGATGACATAAAATCAATATTCTAAAGTTACTACTATCTAAGGGGATTTTTTATTTCTTGAAAACACCTGAAATAAGATTTCATTTCATTAAGAACTATATATGTTGAATATATTTTAGCTAATAAAGAGTTCACACACTTATTTTGGGTGATGTAGCAGCTTGAAGGTAAGGCAGTTGAAATAAAGCCTCTAACTGTAATCCATTGTGATAACAAAATTGAAACGAATATTACCAAAAATATATTCTATCCCTCAAAGATAAATCACATTGAAGTCAAGTATAATTTTATCAATTGGAAGGTGAAGTAAGGGATTGTGAGGTTAGAGTATATGGATATAGAATTACATGTTGCAAACATTATGGAAAAGGCCTTACCCAAAGAAGTATTAGAGAGGCATTGACTGGCTGCAGGACTTCATTCAACTCACTATACATGAAAACTTATTGATGTAGGATCCCCTCTCCTCAAGGTATGTTGTGTTTTTATTAATGTATACAACTATGTTCTTTACCCTATTGCAAACTATAATGGTGTTTCCTTTGGGATCATTGATAATGTGACCTTAGGGTTCATTGACAAAGAGGGAAAATTGTGGATATAAAAGAGAAAAAGGTCTTAGTCAAGTCACACGAAGAAGCTGAGAAGTGGAGCTGTGAGATAAGGGGAGTAATAATATAGGTGGAGTTTTAAAATTGATTAAGCTGGAAGTGATCTATAATATAATACATATCACGATAGCTGAGGATTGTGATGAAATAAGAAGAGTAGTGTTGGTATGAAATTAAGTGATTGATTGATGAAATTTTCACTATACACTTATTTCTTTTGCTGAACATGGTTCATGTGGGATTAGAGAATGTGTTTAGTAAATCTTTTATTTCTATCTTAGTCACATGAAGTGAATGATAAAAAATATATAATGAGATTTAACGAGGTATCAAAATTTTAAAAGTTGTCAAAAAACCCCAGGGGGTATTCTGGGGGGAAATTCCCTCAAGGTATACTATCAGTATATTTTTGGTGTGATTGTGTTTATTGAAAAATCATGACGATTGTGAATGTGTGTATATGGTTTTTACATGTTATAGTTCTCAAAATGTAAAAGCTGTTATGTGGAATTATTTAGAAATTTCAGTAATGGAAGGATTCCACAAAATATTGCAATCCAGACAGTGAAGTGAGGTATACATATCAAAAATGGAAAATGGTTTGTGGGAAGGATTTCTGTTCATGGGAGTCAAAAATTATAGAGAGGTATTTTGGTAAAAAAATATGTCTTATCATTGGTGAAAAAAATGGTGATTTCAGGCACCAAAAAATAATAATGGAAGTACACTAACTGCATAGAGAAACGTTTTTCAGAAGGAGAATTAGGTGGTGAAGGTGGTACCATATTGATGATTTGGGTATAAATTTTATTTGAGGATTTTGTGGATCAACATTACTGTATAAAGTGAACAAATCCCATAATTAAATGAATAGATATTTTCATAAGAAAATTTCTTCTGTCATGGAAATTACTGAATTCCAAAGTTGTTCATGAAGGAGAATTTTGTAAAGGGTGTAGTAGATTCCGAGGATGATTTTGCGAATTGAGTAGAATAAGTCCATGGAAGAATTAATTATGAATAATTCAAAGTGTTATTTGGAGGAAGTTCATAGAGGTGGTACACCAGAGTGGTATGAAATGGTAGAAATGAAGATAGTCCACGGAGTAGGGGTAGTTCATGTGATAGTTATTCCATGAAGCTTATGCAATACATAGTGCAATATAGCTCATAGAAGATTCTAGTTTTTCAGGAAGGGACATAAATAGTACAAAATATAAATTTATTCTAACTAACAGCATGTAGAATAATTTATTTTATCTATGTGTGAAAAAGGTACCTAAATAGAGCATCTAACTACATTTTGGGATGTGTTCTTTTAGAAAAATTAAGGGACATACACATCCATAAACTATTTGTGGATACCTTTAAATAGAACTGATCTAATGAAGAGGAAGATGGTGATACATCCCAATGGTAGTGATCCAGAGGATGAGACATAGGGAGTGGCCCATGGGAATGCAGGGATAAGACCCTAAATCTTGTAAGGGTTGTGATCCTGGGTATATAAGTGATCTTTCCAAAACCTTGTAATCGAAAGTGAAATTTAGTTGATTTTGTACGTAGGCACATCTTCATTGTATAATCTTTGAATGTGTCCCAGTGAGGTTGAAGTAAGTAAAATCTCAGTTTCATGTGCCTGATTTCATATCTATTTATATATTTCTAAATGATAAAGATATAAGTTTCTTATTCTTATTGTCGAAGCAAGACCCAAAGGGGAAGTTGTTTTATTCTTTCATACCCTAATTACCACCCCCGGGGTATTTTACATAGTGTACTAAACATCAATTCCATGGTGTAGATGGATGAACCAAAAAATGGTTGGGATGGTCAAAAGGAAGGCCACCCTTGGTTTCCTAGCCATGATAGATCATTATTATCTACATGGGAGTATGATTGACTACACATAGGAACCATAAAATTGTTATTAACATGGTTTCACTAGGTAATAATGTGAGTACACACATGTGTAGGCATATATAGAATGAAGTCATAATCCATTCCATATGGTGGAAGTAAAAATGAAGAGGTTTACCCTATCGGGCATTAGTGTGGAGGTGTTTGGGAGAAGACCAACTTCTATACAAATAGTGCACGGAAGAACTGAAGTGGTTTATATTATATGAGAAATACCATAGAGTATCTGATGATAGATGTGATGTTTATGGGATATCAAACAAAAAAACTATTATGTAATCCTAAACAGTTTAGTTTGTGAGGTTTTTTAAGGGTAAACATTTAGTTTTAAAGCTCACAGAAAATCCAAATATAGATCATGAAAGAGAAATCAAACAATATAAGGATAATGGATTTAATGAAATGGTATGTTGAGATAATATTATGTAAAATACATTTAATGGTCTTCCACACTATAGATAAATTTCTATAGTGAATAGGGGATTTTCATGCTGCTATAATGTATTAGGTGATCAAATTGAAAATGAGGCGGTGATGTCATAGTCACTTTTTTTAGATTATTAGTACACATAATATATATACCTTATACCATAGAGGGGTCACATTGGATATGAAAAAATAATTTAAGAATTTTTATTCCTATTGGGAATCGATGATACTTTTTTTCTTCACACCATAACCAGATTGATTTAACAAGTCATTTGGGGAGATAACACCCTAAAATATGGAGGAGTTATGAAGTAGTTAATTTAATTTTTTGGATTTTATAAAAAAAGTGGAATATGAATCATTGTATTAGACCGAACCACATTCATGTTTGAAAAATTTATGGTTTGACTATGATAGACCTAACCATACCCATAAAGATACACAATGGGAGGTTCTACACTATAGTATTTTAAACTATGTGGTATGAAAACGTTTCCAGGTTTCCAAAATATTTTATTTAATAGAATATATTTTTTAAAATCTTCATGATATAATGGATGATTATTTAGGGTGTTTTCAAATAAAATAAATGATATTTTCGAGATTTCAGTATATGTAAAAACAACCTCCAAATTTTATTTGAAGGATTCCAACTAAATAAAGTAATATTTATCACATCCAATATATCCAAAAAATAGAATATATAATGATTACAAAAATTATTTCTTAAAGATCCAAAATCCTTGAATTGAAGAAGAGTGTTGTGTTGCAGTAATAAACATGAAGCATGAATATTTCGAAGCAATTATATTATATGATATTTGTGTTATGTGATTTATGTATCTATAGTAAATTGGTTGTTTTGTAGAGGCAATATAAAAAATTGAGAATGTGCTATATTAAGTTGTATTCACATAGGTGAAATAGAAACCTGAAAATTACATTAATGCATCATCTGTTAAAACCAAAATATGAAATACAAGTAAGAGTTACTTGATATGGTACCTATATTTTGTTAATTTATGAAACTGATCCATTCCACTATGAGTGATCCAAATTTGAAACATTCATGGGAGTAACCCTTGGTAAGTAGTTATTTTTCCACAAAATATTTAATGTTGTGACCCTAACAATAAGATTGACCTAGATATATCCTTTGAAAAGAGTGTGATCCCTAATTTTAGTGAGATCTGTAATGGATTTTTTTTTCAAAAGAAACATTACCAATTAATGATCCTTTTTATATCCCAGTGAGGGTGAACCATGTAAATACTCATGTCCATTTTTTATTTATTCCTGACCACCAAAGCAGAGCTTGAATTTGTAATAATATCTAGCTGAAGGTAATTAAAAAGTGACATAAATGATGAGAGTTCATTATAATTTAAGTAATGTGATAAATTTCATGTTTATGTTTTTTAATTGTGAAAGACATTTCATATCATTGTTCCCCCTACTACCTCAGGGTAATCTTATTCCATGTCCATTTTTTAGTCTTAACGATTTAGGTCAAAAGGAGATGTTCAATTTTGTAATTTTTTAAATTTTAATATTATATTATGTTGTTTTAAAGATTTTCTCTATAAGGATGGATTCTTTCATTGATGTAAAAAAATATCATGTAATGAAAAAATTAGTTTATTTGGATCATAAAAGATTCTTTTTTCACTTCTTGTTCAATGGTATAAGATCAAATTGTTCATATAAGATAAAATTGAGTGATCCATAAAATAGGTTAAATAAAAAATGTTATTGATTCTTTAATAAATGATAAATTGATGGAGGATATGAAGGAATATATTCATTAATCGGTGAATCATTATATATTATCCAAATATGTTTGGATTAAAATGGAATATTTTTTGACAAATAAGAAAGTAAAAATGAAAATTTCCTTGTGAAAAAAGGAAATATAAATAACAATAAGAAGAAGTCATCGTTAATTTTTTGTTTTCTAAGTAAGGTTATATCTAAACATGGAATTATATTTTATTCCTACTTTTTTTTAGAGATAAGATGAGAAATTTCAGAATCTCTAGAAGAACTAAAAATAATATGTTAATATAGTGTTGAAACTAAAAAAGCATATATTTTCTATTCATATGGATGAACATTAAATTGAAAATAATAAACATTGATTATCATGCATTATCTCTACAATTGGAGGTTAGAAAATATTTCTTCAGAGAAAAAACACTGAGAAGTGAAGATGTTTCATTGAATTTTTTCATGTGGATATTGGGTATAAATATTAAATAATTATGAAATATAATTGAATATTATTACCAAGAACATAGAAAACAAATGTCTATAGAAATGTATTTAATGGTAACTTCTATTTCACTTAGATAATAATATGTTTAAATAAAATGGACCCTTAGAGATAGTAGATCAAATTCAATGAAGTTGTCGATAACATGGATGAAAAATATAAGAATACAGTACACCATGAGGATAGGATAATCACATTTGAAGAAAATATGAACATATAAAAAAAATATTTCTCAACTTGTTAAGAAATAAAAATTAATATAGATATATAATATTAAATAAAGGACTGGTTCCCTGAAAAATATGGATACTTGGTTCAACAAATGAATAATACACTAGAGTTATTTTATTTTTAAATAATTTCCCACATTGTTAGTAGATTTTTAAAATCCAACAAGCACAAATATGTGATAAGGATACTCCCATAACCAACATATCATTAAATGGAAAAAAATAAAGATTTATCCTTATAGAATTTTTTTTATCTTTGGTCGTATAGAATGGTATTTCAAATGGAAACAATTTAATTAAGGATAATGAAACTATATAAATATAATCCATACATATGACTTAAAATGAAAATTTTAATCCTAGAAAAATTCCTATTAAGATGAGAAATTGGTATAATGTTACTGATTATGGGAAAGAGCCTCAATGAAGTGTGTATCAAGAACCAATATCTGGATTGAAAAAAATCTATTTGATAGGATAAAAAAATATTCAGGAAAAAATCAGTTTTTTATCTATGATGAAGCTGTAAGAGAGTGTAAAGTTAACCTCAGAATAGAAGATATATTCCAATACTATAGCAACCCAATAATAGAAATTTTAGAGTCTATGTCTACTACGATTACATTTTTTGGATTCTAATGAATCAAATCATGAAGGACCGAAGAGTGTAGTAGTATTGGTTAACTAGATACATACCTAATACGTTTATTACAAATAAATACACTAATTATAACTTATTTTTTATTTATAAGATAAATTTATACAATTTTGAATATCCTTTTATATATTTCATAGAATAAATATTTGATTCTTGGGTAATTAAAATTTAATAAGGCTAATATTGAATTCCTAGTAAATTAAAAGTATAGTGGAGGAAAAAATGATTCAATGAGAATAAAAATTATGGAATTGTAAATAACTAAAAACAAATACCATGTAATCATCAATATGAAAAGGAAGTATATAAAAATATGAAACCATTACCACAAAGACCTTTTACAAGATTTTGTATCATGTCAGGAGGAAACCAATCTAATTTTTACAACTATATCTTCTTATGAGACTGCTAATGCATCGAGGGGACATCTATAAATTGGACCCACCCATGTCGAACTTCTCCAAAAAATTCCCCATATATCAAATAATCCATTTAACAATGTTCCTTATCTAATATCAGTATTGAATAAATAATATGAATTTATAAATATTTATCTAAATAATCAAATAACTATCAAATTAGACACTATATTAAAAAATTTATATTGTTTTGGAAAAATTAATATCCTTGATAAGTGATATGGATAATTGTTTTAAATTCAATGTTCAATGACCATAGAAAAGTGAATATTTTAGGTGGACTGAAAAGGAAAGAAAGGAAGTCAATGTGAATACTATCCTTAGCCAAATCAATCATAAACCATCTAAAGAAATAATAAAGATGGTATCAACACAATATAACCCATCTGGAGAATAAAAAGGGATTATTCATTCATTAATTGTAATACTATAAAATTATATTTCAAAAGAATTATTGAAGAAAATATCATTTTTATTTTTTAAAAAAAATTGTGAAAATAATTTTACTTGAAACTAAATTTAAAAAAACATTAAAAAATAATATTTTAAATCTTAAATGGAAGCTTCGAAGAAAGGATGGTAGGTAAATTTTTACAGGTCATAGGAGGTCAAAAAAATTCCTTTTGTATAGTAAAATGGTATGAAAAATTCCTTTTTTAGAAATAAATAATAAGATTACTTTGAGAAAAATGGTAATATAAAAAAATGGTAAAATTTTCTATAATAAATCATTTTGGACGGGTTAAAGACGTTTTTGAAAATATTTTTGGGAAATATGGTTTTTATAAGAAAACAGGTTCACTGAATACAGAGAAAAATGATATCATGTTTTCTTTAAAACATTCTTCAAAACATTTTAAGTACCAAAGAGTTTAAAATGGTGTTATTATTTTGTAATGATCATGAATATCCTGAGGATAAGAAAATTAATTTTTTTATTATACAACAAATAAATAATTTCAAGTTATGGGAAGTCAAGTGTAAAAATTCCCAAACTAAATGGGATTGTAATGTAAACCCATGAAATTATTACAATGATGAAGTGATAATGAATAAATTATTAGATTATGTGTATCAATTTTGAATCCACATAAAGAAGTTTAAATACATCACTAAAAATTCAATGTCATTTTAGACATAATCATATAATATTAATGACTACTATGAAGTATTGTATCCCAATGAAAACAAATTGGGTTATGAGATTCTTTTTCACTTGGTAACATTATTCACAAATCCCCTTAGATGAAAAAAATTCCAAGTAAAACTCAAAATATCATGACGATTGAATGATTCATGATATAATATGAAAAAATGGAAGTATGTTCATGATATATAAAAAATTATGTCTAAAACAATAATGTGGATGTTTCAACAGAATGATGACAATAAAAAAGAAATTCAGATTTAAAAGATAATCATTAAAAATTCTCTTGAGGAGAATAATCATTAAATATTCAAAAGAGTCTAATACAACATTGGAACCTTTGAATCATAATATCCATGAAGTAATAACATAACATGAAACATATAATATCATGTGAATAAATATATGAATAATATAACACGTAAAATCGTATTATATAAACTATATAAAATAAACTAGATAAAAAACAACAAATAAGTCCCAATGGAATATGAATTAAGATGAAATCACTTACCTTGCATTTTGTTTTTAGGTGAATATACATTAAAATTATTTATAGTAGTTTTAAACATGTCACTAAAAACTACATAATCAAACTAATATTAAAAATATCATATATTTACTTCTCTAAATATCTAATTACAAATTTGTTAGTTAACATTCCTTATTTAAACTATTTGGGGTGTTATTTACCTAGTTTGATGAGTTTTTTTACATGTTACTTATTGTTCATATTACTTTGATCATGATTTAATCTTGTACCTAATTTTATCCATCATTTAATTATCATATATATTCATTGAAAATATTTATAATATCTAAAATCTTTGGAGATAGGAAATGAAATACACCATTCATTGAAACGGTGGCCTTACGTACGCATGAATGCTACTTCCATTTATTATTCGTATTAAAAAATGAAAATGAAATGATAAATTTGAATTTTATAATTATAGTATTATATTTATGTCATATATTTAATATAGGTTTAATTAAACCATCCTTTATATATTCTATGTATAGTTTGAATGAATCATATTTCTTTGAGGGTGCGGTAGTGCACACTTCCACAAACGATGTTATCACGTTACAAAAAATTTAAAGCATAAGTTTGATGTTGATAAATTAATTATAGATGTATAAATAAATTATAAATGTCACATATAACATATATTAATAAATTTTCAATCACAATTTCTAACCATGGAAGGTGGTAAGGAAAAAATGAACAACGTTCTTTCCTGAGGCGGTAGTTTTTCGTAGACATAAATAGTAAGTTCATTACCCATTAGATGTATGTGTGTGTAAGTTTATGTTTAAACCTCAATATAAGAACATATTAGAATATCTATTATATTTATTATATTTTTGTTAATATATAAAAACTTAATAAGAATATTTTAGGGGCATATAATGGAAATAAATCTAAAGAGTTTAAGGAAAGAAGTTGGCTCGCATTTTGCTAACTCATTTTAGTTTTAACTAATGGAATTTCATTAATGGATCTCTTTTCAGTGGGAGTGTGATAATAATATGATTCAATTTTGAGAATCTATTTTTTTAGATATTGTTTGAGCTAAAGTAGCTTGATAGGTGTGAAGAAGTGGGTGGATTAAGTGCATTTTTATAATGGAGGAGGAGTGAGAGTCATGTAAATTTAAGAAAAGGGAATTCCACCCACGTTTTTACCATTTAAATTAGATAAAATAATAAAAAATTTATTTCTAAGGGAGAGTAGGGTCTAAATATGACCATAAAATGGATATTTTAAATGTTTCAAGGTTACTTCTGCCCTGAAATTTAAGATTAATTCCTTATTTAAAATTAATTTCACCTTAATAATTATAATTAATTTTTACCACATTCACTAAACATATTGAATAATATATATTTCACCATGTTAGAAATTTAAAATTATGCTGATTATAAATATATAATCTATTTAACCAGATTCATATCACAATTTTTCTAAATTTAGTTTATAATTAGTCCAACAAATGTTAAGAACATATGGGTTTCTAAAGTAAAAACATTCAAAAGTATGCTATGTTTTTATATCCAATTACAAATTGAAATTGATTAAAATGAACTAAATTTGATTAATTGATTAAAAATTGATCTAATAAAACTCTAAAACCTATTAAATGTATAATTTATCCTTATAAATAAATTAGCCAAAAAAATTATATTGAATTAAAATTCATTATGTTTCTTTATTCCTTAAAAATAAAAAATCACATAAAAATACAGAAAATTCACCGTAACCAAATATTTATGTTCTTATTTAAATTATTAAATTTATCTTTAAATAAAATTTATATAAAAGTGTAAAAAGTTGAATTTAAAATTGTTTCTCCATTAAAAGGCAAAAAAGGTGCCTTAATAAAAATATAGGTTTTATGTGTAATATTGGGTTTATTCTTTAATAATTACTATCAAATCCATTAGATGAATAAAAAAATATTTGTTTGAATTTATCATATATATATTAAATTGATATTAATCAATAATTTTAATTAAATAAATTTATTGTGATAATATAAAATTGTGAGCATACAAATAGTTTTCTATAAAATATTCCCTTTATTTCTAGTCATTTATTATATTCATTTATAATTTATTTATAACCAATGAATTAGTTTTATAATTTTATAAACCATATATTTTCATAATGTAGTTAATAATCTTTATAAGTGCAAATTTTATCGTTAGGCTATATCTTATTATATCAAAAAATAATAGTTTAATAATATATTTTTGTTTGGTAAAACATTTTATTACGTGTAATGCAAGACACCGAAGAAACATGGTTTTTAATAGAAATATCTACTATGTGTGTCGTGAATTTAAAGAAATAAAATATATTGATTTTTTTAAAATTTTAAATATATTATTATATCTCAATATATTATATCACGTATTCTCTTGGTGTTGTGTATTATGCACACTATTGAATACAATGTTCGTAGATTAAAATTTCAAGGCATTACATTCTCCCCACCATATTTCAATTGTTTAATCATAATTTCAATTATATCTTAGTGATAGTTTGATTTAAATTTATTTTCTTAAAATCCCAAATTGTGATAAAGGTTCGTAAAACATACTATAAAAAATAGAGAATATTAAGTACAAAGGTCACATAGAATAAAATATAATTAGGTCTCTAAATAGGAAACAATTAGTGGAATGTAAAGATACATACATGAAGGAATATAATAAATATTTATATGGAGTGATCGAGTTCATCAAACATAAAAAATTTAATGGTGAATGTAAATTTGATGGCCTCAAATCTATAAATCATTGATTATTTAGAATATCCTTATTTCAACAAAAATAAATGTAGTATGAAAACGTTTTTCACAATTTCATAATGTCAGGAAATTTTGTTATGTCAATGAATATAAGTAAATATACTTGATATATTTCTATAGACATAATTTCATACATTGGTTGTGTTTCTATCAACTTTCAATTCATATGTCACATCAACAAATGGATATCATAAAATTTACTTTGATTCATAAAGCACTAAAATACTCATATAAAGGATTGTATGTCCCATAAAAGAGTGAAAAGTATAACTATTTATATATAAATATTATTCAAAGTAAATATAGTTAATAAATTTATCTCTAATACTAAAACGTAACACCACTTGTTCATTATTAATATTTATTTATGAAATTCATTAAATAAAATCAATGACATATTAATTAGGAAATTTCTTAGGTCAGTGGTCGGCATTAGACCCTTATAATCCTTCATTCATGGCTTCAAGACCCATAACCATGCTAGATTTTAATTTCCTTCACCATGTATATAGGTTTTTCTTCTTTAAAACCGTATTAATGTAATTTCCGAAATAACTACGATGTAAATCAATGATAAAAAGTTTAATCACTAACTATTCTCTTAACTGAGGCTTTTAATATAACCCCAATACATAAATACTTCATTTATTTTTTTCCACATAGGTTCATACATGGTCTAAGGATTAACCTAGCTTATCCATTATCATTATATATTCAAATTATTTCTAACGGTTTGTAATGAAAATTTGAATTATCCTAAGAATTTAACTCAAGGGTTTCAAAAAAGGTGCAAAGTAAGGCATATTTTCATATAATAGGTTATGCTTAGTAAAGGCTTCATAAACCTTGTCAGAGTTGTCACCCCTAGATAAAATTGTTCAAACACCATGTCCACTTATTGTGTCTAGATAGTGACGTATTTCATGAAATAACCACATAATATCAAAATTTTCAAAATTTTAGGTTGTTTCTCTATAATTATCCTCAAAATCATCCTTATGGTTATGTTTTCCGATCTATGTTCTCCTAAATCCAGTTTCCAAGATTTCTGCTAATCTTCCTCTAATACCAAATTTTGTGACCCAACCCCTAGAATCCTGGAGAGAGTGTCTACAAAAATTACATTTAATTTATTAAAAGGGATAAAATCTTGAATGAAAGAAGAGTTTATTATTATTCATAAACTATATGAACACATGTGTCTTATATTAAAAATGAATAAACTAATTGAAACATAATTTTTTTTATTTCAAGGATAAATTTATTCAATATAATGTATCCTTGAATATAATTATTTTACACTTCTTGGATTCATTGGTAAAGGAAACATAATTACAGTGATCTCAAATGATTAGTACGTCTAATTTATAGAATAATAAATAATGAATCAATGAGAATGATAATTATATCATAGTAAAAAACTAAACACACAAACCATATAATCAAGAAACTATGGAGGGAGTGTATAAAAAATATTTCATGGTTATAAATAGAAACAAACTCCATTAAAATCACTATATAATTATAAATCAATATGGGAAGGTAAGAAACTAAAACACATACCATTTAATTAATAAAATAAAAATGAAATGTATCCATAGATATGTCGACAAAAATCACATGGATGAAAAATAACAAAAACCAAATGAGGTACATTCATAACTATTGGGTGCCATGTTTCATAGGTACATGGAACTGTTATCATCAAGACCATTCACTATAATGTTTATCATATTAAGTAGAAACTAATATAATTTTCACAACTAATTTGTCTCTTGAGACTACTAATGCATCTAGGAGATTTTTGAAACCAAGCCCCACCTATGTCATATCTATCCAAATCATTCCTCATATATAAAATAATAAATTTTACAATGTGTATTTTAAAATATCTATATTGAATACAAAATATGAATTTATCCACATTTCCCAAAATAATAAAATAACTGTCAAATTTGACACTATATGTAAACGGTATACAATTTAGGAAATAGTAATATCCCTGATAAATGATATAGATAATTAAGGAAAATTAAATGATCAAGGATCTAAGTAAATTGAATATTCAAGGGGAATAACATGGAAATCAAGTAAATAAACATGAATACTATCCTTGTACAAAAACATTATATACCATACAGAGGAAAAATAAAGACAATATTAATACAACATATTACGTTTACATTAGAAATAAATAGTTTCTATTTGATGTGACACTAAAATTACATGATTTTACCACATGTTTTTATTAATTTTTTAATAATTTATTTAATTAATATTATACTTTTTGTTAATTAATTTAACATTAATAATTATTAAGTTAAATTTATTCGTTATTCAATTTTTAAAACTAATGATTTATTTTAAGCCTTTTAAAACACTATTTGGTTTTTACTTATTTGAATTAAATAGTTTTATTTTATGTTTTTATTATGCATTAAATAATATTATATAATTATTTTTTTAATTAATTGGCCATCTAATCATATTAGTTATAACTAATTAACTTGGTCTTAAATTTAATATTTTACCTTTTAATTTAGATCGATTAAAATAAATCAATTTTTTTAATCACTTATTATCAATTTATTTTAAATTGATTTGATTTAATTTTTTAATTTATATCATTTAAATTTAGTTTAATAATTATTTGTATAATTGGTAATTTGACTATTATTTTTAATAAAATATTTAGTCTATAGTATATGTTTAGTATTTATGCTTTAATTTGGTAAAGTTAGGTGCTTTTAATTTTAAGTATTCATCTAGTTATTTAATTAATTATTTTATATTTTTAAATCCTTAATTTCTATAATGATTTAATTTTATTAATATTTTCATGTTTGTAGTTAAAAATTTAATCCACTGATACTGCCTTTTGTAACTATCGGTGGCTCAATGATTCACTAATGTAGTTTCACCTCACTCATCTTTGCTTCTCCCATTAATTAATTTATATAATAAATTTAATCTTCAATATTAATCATAAATCATTACTAAAATTTATTCAAATTAGTTTAACATAAATCAATTTTTTAAAAATGTGATTATAATTAATAATTTAAATATTTAATTTTATTTTTTGATTTTATTTTTTAAAAATGTAGCTTCAATTTTATTGTTTAATCTATTTATTTTTAAATTTTATTATTATGTATTTACAGTTTTAGGTTTTTAATATATCTATTGATTAATTATGTTAATAAATTTATATTTTATTTTTAGATTCATTTAATTAATGTATTTATGTTTATTTATGTAGATAAAATTTTAAGCTACTGACACAGTGTCTAATCGACACTGTGTTAGTAGCTCAACCTACTGTTACTTCCCTTTACCACTGTCAGTGACTCAATAAGTCAGTAACGATCATCCACATGAAACCAACGACACATATTTTAAGTTAATTTGTTTTCATTTATTAAATTATGTCACATTATTTTATTTTTTAAAATCAATTTTATAATCTAGCATCAATTTAGTGAGTTTTTTCTACTTAATACAATAAACTGGTTGATAAATTAATTTTAGTTTTCTTTTGATTGTTAATTATTTTTAATTTTACTAATTATATTTTTATTTTTTCTATCTTTATTTATTAAATTAATATTAATTAGTTTTTAATTTTAATTTTCTATATCCTTTTATTATTATATATTTTCTTTGTTAATTGTTTATTTATTTTGTTTATGTTTTTGAGTCACGGACATTGTAGATGAGTGACTGATACACAACTCCCTAACGCTCCTTTAAACCTGTAGGTGACTATATGAGCTACCAATAGGTTCAAGCTACAATCTGACCAACCATTCCCCATAAATTTTCAACCGAGACTCCCTCCCCATTCCACAACATCTATGTCACTGACAGCACCACTAATACCCATCTACCAACACTGACACCACCCACACACCAGAATCTCCATTCCACTCACTTCCACTAACCCTCAAATTCTATATCCTATCGACAGTCCACACCCATTGATTCCCAAATCAAGTCACTGACCATAACCTGTCTTCTCAGCATCTCAATCCACATTACAAAAATCAAACCCTTAACATTCATATTTCAATAGATCTGATTCCCAGTTTGATGAACCTGAATCTCCACCATCAGTAATGATCTAATGAAAAACTGGGTTGCCACGTGCACTTCCACTACTGGTTGAGGTAGAAGGAACCTTTTGAAACTATGGAGAAATGAACTCGCCATGGATAATGGAGAAGTGGTGTCATTTCCATTGAAATAATGAGCTAAAATCTATGTGTGGAGATAAACCCCAGGCCACACCGCCGAGGAAGACTGCAACTACTTTTTGTTGTTGTTGCACCATAGATAGGGGATCTGTGTAGCACTGCACTTAGAGAGAGTGTAACATCCCAAGTAAGTAATGAATAATAGGTATTTTTATCTATGTCTATTAATGAATTAGATACTGTTTTAGAGTCTTAAAATGAAAAAAAAATCCAATCTTAAGCATGGAATACACTAATTCTTTTAAAAGATTGTTTTACTGCCTTTTGATGGCAAAACATTTTTGAATCTATCTTTTGACAATTTTATAACCTATTTTTGTCAAACTAAACTTATTCTTTATGGTTGGGACATCAAAATTTACTTTGTGTGAATTTTTGGTATTTTTCTGACAATGTTCATTTTTTAATGAATAGTGAAAAATACTGCATTTTACATCAAAACTGCTTCTTAATATAATTTATTTATATGATTATATTATCTTTTGAATTGGTCTTAATGTGTAATTAGAATATATTTTGACCATTTAATCCAATGGTGGTCATTGGAATCAATTTCACATTGAAATTGGTCTTAAACTGGTGCCAATCTTTTGATACTTATTGTTTCATAAAAACAAGCTATTTGCTCTGACAGCAGAAATTAATTATTAAATTAATTAATGTTACTTATATGTTTTGAATTTTGTAAAATAGACTTAATTTTTGAATTCTGAATATCAAATATAGCTTAGGGTGAATTTTTGGTATTTTTCTGAAAAACTTCAATTTTTGATGAATAGTGAAACCACTAAGTGGTACTTATAAAAACTGATTTTCCATTTAAATGAAATTTTTCCATCATTGTGTTTTGAATTTTGAATATCCAACATACATGGTTGTCATTAGTATGTAAAATGTGGTTCAATGGGATGAAAATAATTTTTTGGTGAATAGTAACTTTTTTTCATTAATCGCGATTAGAGGTAATTAGTGTAATTTAAGGTAAAAATGATATTATAAATATATGAAAACACCATGACACTTGTCCAACCCCTATTGGATTAGTCATGTCCGACCAAGACAACCCATGGGTCGATTTAGGGGACCCTATGGAGCCTTTTGGGTGAGATAATGACTTTAATGTCTTTTTTTTAAATAAAGGTGAAAATGACACTAACATAAATTGTTTTACTAAAACAATTTTTAGAAGAAGTTATACTTATCATAATTTTGTCTATTAATACTATTTGGAAAGATAAAAAGATTTCCTACATCAGGATATTTTTGTTATAATTTTTAGACATTAAATAAATTAATTTAATTATGACATCATGATGATGCAACGATGACCTCATTAATGAACAGTTTAAATAAAATGAAACGATAATATAAAATCTAAGACCTACACTTGTCCAAAAACTATTGGATGGGAATATTTCGAAGCCTTATCATCTTATCCTCGAAATATATCAATTTGGGACCTTAGAAATTCGAAACACTTTTGAAAATAAAATAATAGTTTCATGATTTCCAAAAGTGCCCCTCCTCTCCTCTTATAAAAGGCCCCCAACTCTACGTCATTTCACACACTCCTCAAGCCTTTGACTCGGCCATCCCCTGCCCATTTACTCTCTCCACATTCCTCTCCTCATACTAGCGGATTCCCTTTGGATGGAAATCTTTCAAAGGAAGCCTTTAGGCTCAAATCAAAAGGAGTTACACTTTTAAAGGTAATTCATTTTCTCATGTTCATTTGTTTTATTTTGCTTCTCCAATCCCCTAAACTCTTTTTATTTACTTCTTTTGTTACAACACCAGTATCTTAAATATACTAGGATTTTTTTATAAGATTTATTAAAGCTACACTCTCACACAACTACATCAAATGGTTAAAGAACATACGGTTTCCGTGGATGGCGAAATTCTGCCTCCTAAAACGATGATTGTTCAGTACTCATTTAACACCTTCAAAGGTGGCCATTATGATGTCACTATTTTTATATATGATATATAATATGTTTATTCTTTCCTTAAGCTTATTTATTTTTCATTTATGGCATACCATTATTGTTTCCATTATGGGTAAACAAGATATCTTCATTTTAGGAAGTGCGGACTACCGCCCCCTAAAAGTGATTTGATTCGTTAATACCATATGTGGGATGTGTAAAGGATAAAGATAATGATATTATATATGTTATTATACTGGAATTATAATATACTCTTATATCATTATTATTCCATTCCAGATATATGAATTAGAAATTGAAGCAGCATTCATGCGTACGTACGGCTTACCGTCTCCATGAACGGTGCATTTCATTTCTTACCTCTAAATGTAATGTAATATTATAAATACATGTAGATGAATATATATGATATATATGTTATCCAAATAATTAATATCATTCTGGATATAACAAACCTTTGACCAAATTAACAACATGTAAGTGTAAGAAGTCTATTTTTGACTTAAGAACCAAATACCGACAAAATGAACATTATTAACTTAAATGATTACATGATGTTCATAACATGGTATAAAAGGAATTATGAACTTGAAAAAAGTTCTTAAGAAAGTATAGATTAAATCATGTTTATTATTCCGGAGATTAAAGAACAGTCGGGTCAAGTCGGATATGAGGTATGGACTTCGTCTCAATCTCCTTTCATTGAGGCATATTTTGTTTTATACACAACCTTCTTTTATACGGTGTATAAACCCCTTTGACTTTTACATTTATTCAAAAGGAATATTTTTTATATGAAGCCTTTACTAAACGACAAAAGGGAATGTTTTTGTCGTACGTATGCGGCGACAACGACTTCTCCGCTTTTGTGACCGTTATTTGAGTTTCGGCTTCCTCTACAAGCCATACCTTCTTTTTAAAAGAAAAATAAATACCATGTTTTACTTTTCTTTTATTTTGGTATCGAAAATGGTTTTCATAATTTTTTTATATCAATGTGTTGTATTGATATCTTGTGATTGAAAGGTGGGAATGTTATGTTTCCTTTATGCATGTTTTATGTGATATGATTATGTAGAGGTTCTTGGGCATTATTATGAAAACGGGTGGTTCCGTGATAAACTAAGGGCGGGTGAGCCCGATATAGCTCTCCAATGAATTGGGTAACGCGAAGGAGTGAAACGTTAAGGTTTCTCTGAAGAGATTTTAGGGAATATAGTGTGATGGGTATTCCAAACGTAACCAAGAGGGTTACCCCCTACGTAAGAATGTTATGAATGCCTCAAGTTAACTTTATGTCTTATGATTTCTATGATTTATTCATGATTTTATGAGGTATGTTAAAGTGCTTATGTTTTATTGGTATAGTATGATCTCATCCTTATGTATATATGTACCCATGTTTCCTTCCATATTTTTATATCCCTTACTGAGCTTTTTATGCTCATCCCAGGTTTTTTTGAAATGTTTTTCACAGGTCGAGGGAAAGGTACATGATATGATGATAGTGTCAAGGAAGTGTCAAGAAAGAATCCATGTTTATTTTAAATATGTTTCCATTGATGGGAATGAAGAATACTATCTTTATGTAACCACTTTGTTTATATATGGAATGTAATGCAAGTTTTATGATCTAATTCTCTAAAACTCTAAACCCGAAAAGATCCTTAATGTGTAATCTTGCAATAACTAAAGATTAAGTAAGGTCTAAGGCTGGGGCCTTATAGTTGGTATCAAAGGTCAGTTTAGATAACTTTAGGAGTTATAATTCTATTAAATTATTATCCAAAAATATTTTTTTTATGGTCAAACTGAAGTGATATAGAATTTGAAGATTACCATGTTGCTTCATCTAAGACATGTTTGTTCAGAATGGTTTTCCGCAGAGGAAACAGGGAAGCAGTGCTAGGAATGCATATAGAAGGAAATAACCTTCCAAATCAGCATCCTGAGATGGTCGGAAATGGAACTGAATAGTTTGTTTCAGTAATGGCGCAGTTGACTCAGGCTATAAATGGTGGTGGTATCCATGCACAAGATCAGCCAGATCAACTGCAGAGGAACCTGTCAGTGGTGGAACATTTCATGAGGCAACATCCCCCATCATTCAGAGGATCATTTGACCATGTGCTAGCTGAAGGGTGGATTAAAGCACTGGAGAAGATTTTCGATGTCATGGGGTGTTCAGACAATCAAAAAGTTAGTCTTGTTATTTACCGTTTGGAGGGTGAGGCAGATCAGTGGTGGTCGATGGTTAAAAATATTAGGGACGCTGATGAGATTGATGCTCTCGACTGGGATGAATTCAAAGGTATGTTTCTTGAGAAATATTTTCCTAAGGCTATTCGACTTAGGATGGAAAATCAATTCTTGGAATTGAGGCAAGAGGAAGACTCAGTGGCTACCTATGAAGAAAGGTTCACTCGATTGGCAAGGTATGCCCCAAATTTTATCCGAGAACTTGATAGTAAAATCAATCATTTTTACTCATGGTTAAAGCCAAAATATCAAAGGGCATTAGCTTCTCGTGAGTTTAAAAGTTATGAAAAGCTTGTTCGATGTGCTGAGAAGGTGGAAATGGAATTTTCCGATGACCAAGTGTTTTATAACAACCAGTAGAAGAAGAGACCGAGGTGGCAGGAGAAAGGTAAGAATTCTTCAAAAAAGTCTGATGGTAAGAAAAATATGTTTCCAGTTTGTGATAAATGTGGCAAAAGGCATGCTGGGGAATGTCTTCTAAATTCTGGAAAGTGATACCGATGTGGTAAGTTGGGACATAAGGCTCGTGATTGCACTGAAAAGGATCAAGGTGAAGGTAAGACAAAATTTGATTTACAGTTAGTGAAATGTTTTAAGTGCAATGAGATGGGTCACTATGAAAATGAGTGTTCGACAAAGAACTTGAGTGATGGGAAGCAGTTAGACTACAAGCAGAAAGGGGTGGTGAAATCCTTTGCAACTACTTCAGTAGATGTCGGGCCATCAAATGAAGTTGTATCAGGTACTTTGTTTGTTTTTTCAGATTATGCCAGTGTTTTGTTTGATTCGGGTTCTGCACATTCTTTCATCTCTGAAACCTTTTCTAGTAAAATGGGAATACCATCTCAAGAAACGACTCCTGAACTTTTGGTAAAAACACCTGGGTGGAATGTTGAGGCAAAAAGATTTTATAATAATCTTCATATCCTTATCTGTGGAAAGAACCTACTTGCAAACCTTATTGTTCTACCTCTAGTAGAGTTTGATGTTATCCTGGGTATGGATTGGATCTCTATTTACCATGCTAAGATTGACTGTAGAGCTAAAGAAGTTTCTTTTCAGAAAGACATTCAGTTTGTGTAGAAGAATGAACCCTTACTGTTGATAACTTATCAAGGGGCCAAGAATCTTGTAAAAGATGGAAATGAATGTTACCTTGCACACTTCGTTGAAAATAAAGGAACTGTTCAGATTAATGATGTGCCAGTGGTAATTGTGTATCCTGTGGTTTTTCCTGATGAGTTTCCTAGAATAATACCAGATCGGGAAGTTGAATTTACTGTTGACATAGTTCCTGATGCTAATCCAATTTCAAAACCCCCTTATCGAATGGCTCAAATTGAACTTTTAGAGTTGAAGGAGCAATTGCAAGATTTATTAGAGAAAGGTTTCATTCGACCTAGAACATCACCATGGGGTGCTCCTGTTTTATTTGATAAAAATAAATATGGTTCTATGAGACTTTGAATTGATTATAGGGACTTGAATAATATCATTATTAAGAACAAATATCCTTTGCCTCATATCGATGATTTGGTTGATCATCTCCAGGGAGATCAGTTTTTTTTCAAGGATTCAGTTGAGATCGGGGTACCATCAGCTGAAGGTAATGG
Organism: Viscum album; assembly: GCA_963277665.1. Taxonomy (NCBI): domain Eukaryota; kingdom Viridiplantae; phylum Streptophyta; class Magnoliopsida; order Santalales; family Viscaceae; genus Viscum; species Viscum album. The sequence continues at coordinate 401,585,217 of OY728130.1, forward strand.
AAGCAGATGTTCTGAAGACCGCGTTCCGTACGAGATATGGCCATTATGAATTTGTAGTAATTCCTTTTAGGCTAACCAATGCACCTGCTGTATTCATGGACTTAATGAATAGAATTTTCCATGAGTTCTTGGATAAGTTTGTGGTGGTTTTCATTGATGATATTTTGGTGTTTCCAAAAAGTAAAGAGGAGCATGAAAGACATTTAAGGATTATCTTGCAAACCTTAAAAGAAAATAAATTGTATGGGAAATTCAGCAAGTCTGAGTTTTGGTTGCAAAAAATTTCTTTCCTTGGTCACATTGTTTCAAAAGATGGCATAACCGTTGATCCTAAAAAAACAAAAGTTGTGGAAGACTGGCAAAGACCCACAAATGTAACCGAGATTCGTAGCTTCCTTGGTTTGGCAGGCTATTACCGAAGGTTTGTTAGAAAATTTTTCACGGTTATCTAGTACAATGACTAAGCTAACTCGAAAGGGTGTTAAGTTTATCTAGACAAAAGAATGTGATGATTGTTTTCAGGAATTGAAAAGAAGATTGGTGAATGCTCCAGTTTTGGCACTACCTTCCAGGAATGGTGAGTTTGTTATCTACAGTGATGCTTCATTGAAAGGACTTGGTTGCGTCCTAATGCAGAATGATCTGTTAATTTCTTATGCTTCACGATAGTTGAAAACTCAAGAGGTAAATTACCCTACACATGATTTGGAATTAGCTGCTGTTGTTTTTGCTTTAAAAATTTGGAGGCATCATTTGTATGGAGTAAAGTGTGAAATATATACCGATCACAAAAGTTTAAAGTATATATTCACTCAGAAATAATTGAACATGAGACAGAGGATATGGCTAGAATTAATCATGGATTATGATTGTACAATACATTACCATTCGGGAAAAGGAAATAAAGTGGCTGATGCTTTGAGTTGAAAAGGTAATGCTTCATTAACAATGTAGCATTTGGAACGTGATCCTTTGGTTAAGGATTTGATGAACTTTGGCATAGAAGTTGTTGGTGCAGGAAGTTCTTCTGTTTTGTTTCAGGTATCAGTGAGATCATCTCTATCAGATAGAATCAAGCAAGCACAGAAGCAAGACAGCGAGTTGCAGAAAAAGGTAGAGCTGGTTCAGAAAGGTAAGTTGCCTAAATTCAACATTGATAATGATTGTGTTTTGAGATTTGGGAAGAGATTGTGTGTGCCTTGTGATTCACAGTTGAAGGGAGAGTTGTTGTGTGAAGCTCATAGTTCTCCGTTTTCAGTTCATCCTGGTAGTACTAAGATGTATAGAGATTTGCGGGAGTATTTCTGGTGGGATGGAATGAAAAGAGATATTATTGATTTTACTGTGAAGTGTTTGACATGTCAACAGGTTAAAGCAGAGTGGCAGTTACCAAAAGGGATGCTTCAGCCTTTACCAGTGCCAGAGTGGAAATGAGAGAATATATCCATGGACTTTGTTGTGGGATTACCGAAGACATCTCGAGGTAATAATGCAATCTGGGTTATTGTTGATCGCTTGACTAAATCTGCTCATTTCCTTGCTATAAGAGATACTTTTTCCCTAGATCAACTTTCCCGTTTGTATCTTAAAGAGATAGTCAGGTTACATGGAGTTCCCCTCTCCATTGTATCTGATCGTGATCCCAGGTTCACTTATAACTTTTGGAAAGGCATTCAGAAGTTGTTGGGTACTGAATTAAATTTTAGTACAGCTTTTCATCCTCAATCAGAAGGGCAGTCAGAACGAACAATTCAGACATTGGAGGATATGCTACGAGTTTGTTCTATGGATTATCAGGGAAGTTGGGACCAACATCTTTCTTTGGTTGAATTTTCCTATAATAAAAGTTTTCATTCTAGTATACATACGGCACCATTTCAGGCATTATTTGGGAAGCGGTGTCGAACTACATCTTTCTGGGATGAAGTGGGTGAAAGGAAGTTGATGGGACCAGAATTGGTAGAAGAGATGGAAGAAAAAGTTCAACTGATTCAGAAGCACATGAGAACAGCTCAGATCAGGCAGAAGAGTTATGCGGATAACCGGAGGAAGGATCTATCTTTCGAGGTAGGTGATCATGTTTTTCTCATGGTTTCTCCATGGAAAAGTGTGATGAGATTTGGTAAGAAAGGAAAACTGAGTCCAAGGTTTATTGGACCATATGAAATTATGGAGAGTGTTGGATCAGTCGCATACCAGGTGGCTTTACCTCCGAGTTTATCTCCGGTACACAATTTTTTTCATGTTTCGATGTTGAGAAATTATATGCCAGATCCATCTCAAGTTTTGAGTCCATAGGTAGTTCAGTTGGAAGAGAACCTATCTTATAAGGATCAACCGGTCCAGATTCTTGACCACAGGGAGTAAGTGTTACAGAATAAGGTGATTAAGCAGGTACATGTTTTGTGGAAAAACCACATGATGGAAGAGGCAACATGGGAATCTGAAAATGCAATGAGGGATAAGTACCCCCATTTATTCGATAAGTAAATAAATTGCGGGGACGCAATTTTATAAAGGGGGGAAGGATGTAACATCCCATGTAATTAATGAATAATAGATATTTTTATCTATGTCTATTAATGAATTAGATAGTGTTTTAGAGGCTTAAAATTAAAATAAATCCAATCTTAAGCATGTAATACACTAATATTTTTAAAAGATTGTTTTACTACCTTTTGATGGAAAACCATTTTTGAATCTATCTTTTGACAATTTTATAAGATATGTTTTTGAAAATAAACTTATTCTTTATGATTGGGACATCAAAATTTACTTTGTGTGAATTTTTGGTATTTTTCTGACAATGTTCATTTTGTAATGAATAGTGAAAAATACTGCATTTTACATCAAAACTGCTTCTTAATCTAATTTATTTATATGATTAGATTATCTATTGAATTGGTCTTAATGTGTAATTAGAATATAATTTTACCTTTTAATCCAATGGTGTTCATTGGAATCAATTTCACTTTGAAATTAGACTTAAACTGGTGTCAATCTTTTGATACTTATTGTTTCATAAAAACATGCTATTTTCTCTCACAGAGGGAATTAATTATTAAATAAATTAATGTGACTTATATGTTTTGAATTTTGTAAAATAGACTTCATTTTTGAATTCGGAATATCAAATATAACTTAGGGTGAATTTTTGGTAATTTTCTGAAAAACTTCAATTTTTGACGAATAGTGAAACCACTATGTGGTACTTATAAAAACTGATTTTCCGTTTATATTAAATTTTTCCATCATTGTGTTTTGAATTTTAAAAATCCGACATACATGGTTGTCATTTTTATGTAAAATGTGGTTTACTGGGATGAAAATAATTTTTTGGTGAATAGTAACTTTTTTTCATTAATCGCGATTAGAGGTAATTAGTGTAATTTAAGGTAAAAATGATATTATAAAAATATGAAAACACCATGACACTTGTCATAACCCTATTGGATGAGTCATGGTCAACCACGACAACCCATGGGTCGATTTAGGGGACCCTATGGAGCCTCTTGGATGAGATAATGACTTTAATGCCTTTTTTTAAATAAAGTTGAAAATGACACTAACATAAATTGTTTTACTAAAACAATTTTTAGAAGGGGTTATACTAATCCTAATTTTATCTATAAATACTCTTTGGAAAGATAAAAAGAGTTCCTACATCAGGATATTTTTGTTATAATTTTTAGACATTATATATATTATTTTAAATATGACATCATGATGATGCAACGATGACCTCATTAATGAACAGTTTAAATAAAATGAAACGACTATATAAAATATAAGACCAACACTTGTCAAAAAACTATTGGATGGGAATATTTCGAAGCATTAACATCTTATCCTATAAATATATCAATGTGGGACCTTATAAATTCGAAACACTTTTGAAAATAAAATAATAGTTTCATGATTTCCAAAAGTGCCCCTCCTCTCTTCTTATAAAAGGCCCCCAACTCTACCTCATTTCATACACTCCTCAAGACTTTGGCTCGGCCATCCCCTGCCCATTTACTCTCTCCACATCCCTCTCCTCATCCTAGAGGATTCCCTTTGGTCATAATCCTATCAAAGGAAGCCTTTAGGCTCAAATCAAAAGGAGTTGCACTTTTAAAGGTAATTCATTTTCTCATGTTCATTTGTTTTATTTTTCTTCTCCAACCCTCTAAACTATTTTTATTTACTTATTTTGTAACAACAACAGTATCTTAAATATACTAGGATATTGTTATAAAATTTATTCAAGCTAAACTCTCACACAACTACATCAAATGGTTAAAGAACATACGGTTTCCGTGGATGGCGAAATTATGCCTCCCAAAACGATGATTGTTCAGTACTCATTTAACACCTTCAAAGGTGGCCATTATGATGTCACTATTTTTATATATGATATATAATATTTTTATTCTTTCCTTAAGCTTCTGTATTTTTCATTTATGGCATACCATTATTGTTTCCATTATGGGTAAACACGATATCTTCATTTTAGGAAGTGTGGACTACCGCCCCCTAAAAGTGATTTGATTCGTTAATACCATATGTGGGACGTGTAAATGATAAATATAATGATATTATATATGTTATTATACTGGAATTATAATATAATCTTATATCTTTATGATTCCATTCCAGAAATATGAAATAGAAATGGAAGTAGCGTTCATGCGTACGTACGGCTTACTGTCTACATGAACGGTGCATTTCATTTCTTACCTCTAAATGTGATGTAATATTATAAATACATGTATATGCTGAATATTATTGATATATATGTTATCCAAATCATTAATATCATTCTGTATATAACGAACCATTGACCAAATTAACAACATGTAAGTGTAAGAAGTCTATTTTTGACTTAAGAACCAAATACCGACAAAATGAACATTATTAACTTAAATGATTACATGATGTTCATAACATGGTATAAAAGGAATAATGAACTTGAAAACGGTTCTTAAGCAAGTAGAGATTAACTCATGTTTATTATTCAGGAGATTAAAGAACGGTCGAGTCAAGTCAGATACGAGGTATGGGACTTCGTCTCAATCTCCTTTCATTGAGGCATATTTTGTTTTATACACAACCTTCTTTTATACGGTGTATAAACCCCATTGACTTTTACGTTTATTCAAAATGAATCTTTTTTATATGAAGCGTTTACTAAACGATAAAAGGGAATGTTTTTGTCGTACGTATGCGGCGACAACGACTTCTCCGCCGTCGTGACCGTTATTTGAGTTTCGGCTTCCACTACAACCCATACCTTCTTTTTAAAAGAAAAATAAATACCATGTTTTACTTTTCTATTATTTTGGAATCGAAAATGGTTTTCATAATGTTTTTATATCAATGTGTTGTATTGATATCTTGTGATTGAAAGGTGGTAATGTTATGTTTCCTTTATGCATGTTTTATGTGATATGATTATGTTGAGGTTCTTGGGCATTATTATGAAAACGGGTGGATCCGTGATAAACTAAGGGCGGGTGAGCCCGATATAGCTATCCAATGCATTGGGTAACGTGAAGGAGTGAAACGTTAAGGTTTCTCCAAAGATATTTTAGGTAGTATACTATGATGGGTATTCCAAACGTAACCAAGAGGGTTACTCCCTACGTAAGAATGTTATGAATGCCTCAAGTTACCTTTATGTCTTATGATATCTATGATTTATTCATGATTTGATGAGGTATGTTAAAGTGATTATGTTTTATGGGTAAATTATGATCTCATCCTTATGTATATATGTACCCATGTTTCCTTTCCATATTTTTATATCCCTTAATGAGCTTTTTATGCTCATCCAAAGTTTTTTTGAAATGTTTTTCACAGGTCAAGGGAAAGGTACATTATATGATGATAGTGTCAAGGAAGTGTCAAGAATGAATCCATGTTTATTTTAAATATGTTTCCATTGATGGGAATGAAGAATACTATCTTTATGTAACCACTTTGTTTATATGATGAATGTAATGCAAGTTTTATTATCTAATTCTCTAAAACTTTAACCCGAAAAGATCCTCAATGTGTAATCTTGTAATAACTCAATATTAAGTAAGTTTTAAGGTTGGGGCCTTACAGGGAGCCAGGATGGATAACCTACAGATAGCCATCGCCTCTAGGGTAGCATGGTCATTGGTGAAGGATTCTATGTAATCTCATTCCCATAGTCCATCATTGGGAAAGACTGATCTGGGATCATTGTTGTGGTGTCTGAATAAATGAGAATTCCCCATTGTAGAGATTATAGATAAGGGGGGAAGATTAGTGAAAATAATAAAAAAATATAATAAAAAAACAAATATAATAATAATAATATAATAATAATATAAATTTATTAATAAATTAATAGTAATAAATATAAATTATTAAACTAATTAATTGAATAAATTATCAAACAAAAATAACAAAAATAATCATAATTCATATATATAAAAATTTAATTTATAATAATCTAATTATTTTAATGGTTACAATTTAATAAACTTAATAAATTAATTTATTAATTATAATTATAATTAAATAAATATAGTAGAAATAATAATAATTTTTTTGAAAATAAACTAAACTAAAAATTATTAATCTTAAAATAATAATTTTAATGACTACTATTTATAAAGATACAAAAATATTAATTTTAATAATCTTAATATTTTAATAATTAATAAATTAAAAAATATATTTGATAGAAACTATTTATAAACAAGTTGAAGTTTACATTAAACTAATAATGATATTAATTAAATAAGAAATAATTTATTAATTATTTTTATCTTTTTTTAACATTCCGTTGTTCTTAATTTGATGAGTCAAACAGGAGTTCAATTATTGTTCGAGTGCATTTGAACCAACAAGTGTAGTTAGTTGGCAAGGAGTTTTTAGAGTATCGTGTAATTCATGAGAAAGTGAACTTGTGTATTTTTGAAGTAGTTGACTTAAAAATGTAGATGGAGACAGACGATGACTTATAGTAGATGGAAGAGGATACATAAAGTAGAGCAACAACATGATATGGGAGAACACTCATTCACATTTCATTCCAGTTCCTTTCGACAATAGATCAACAGATCACAAAGAGAAGTACTAGAGACTTGGCTTTGTAATATGAAAGAAACAATTCATGATCTTCATTCGCAGAGGCAGGATCCTTTTTTTCTCAGTTCTGACATATTTTTACATTGTAATTGCTGATTTTGAATTGAAAATGTTATCAGATTTATTAATTTTTTTAGGGAATTTGAATTTATTCTTGTTTTAAAAAAATTTCCAGCATCATTTAATTTCTTTTAATAATATTCAAATTCTATCGATGTGATTGATTTTGGTTTTGTTGATATTTAGTAAAATTTTCACCAATCATTCATTTAATTCCAAAATCCATGATCATTCGGGGAGATATACCATTGATGAAATTTCTCACAATTGAAAATTCAAAAAAATCATATACATTCATTGGGATAGTTTTCAGTTGACATATTTTAATCAATTTTATAATTGGAGGTTCTTGAAGTGTAAAAAATTAATACTTCCAAGGTAACATGTTAAAACATCAGGCAAGGAAGAATTAACTACTTATTTATGAGTTGTGAATTCAATAAAATGAAGAATCATTCTTTTAACTAGTAGATTTAAAAACAACTGAGCTCACATTGTGATCATTCGCCAGTACTCATTTTCCACTATTTTCACTATTTATTTTTATTTTTCTTCTAACTTTTTCACGTTCTGTTTAGTAAATATGAAAATTTTAAAACATTTTTCATCTTATGTTCACCTCATAAATAAGATATACATTTTTACATAATAAAATAAGAAATTTAAAAATATTTTTACCCCACCGTTGACAGCAGTGGTATTTGTTTTGTAATCCCTTATAACATTTACCCACCATCCATGTGGTTCTACATGACACTACAATATTAGTGTATATAATATATTTAATTTTGAAGTCCAAAAAACCTATGGTGCTATAACAATTTGTTTCCACTTTTAGGTAGATCATGTATAAAGTGTATTAGGGTTAAAAAAAATAAAGAAAACACAATGAAATCAAAATAACAATCGAAAAAATCTGTGATCTTTTTCAAATACATGATATGATTGTCAAAAATTTTCTTATTATTCTTGAATGTATATATTTAATCTGATCGTTTTAGAAAAAATGGTAGTACATGAGAAATTCAATCAACCTGAACCATTTTGTGTTCTATGTTGTTGATATGGGCACACTCCCTGGTAGTGTTCATATAATCAAATAGAACATATTTTCTATTTGGTAGAGAATGAACAAAATTTTGATCCCCAATATTACCTCTGATAAAAACATGACAAAAGTTTATCTAAAATTGATTCTAGGATGGGTTCTAAGAATTTAATGTTAAATAAAATTCGATTAAATTCATGTTTGGAATTCTCATGAGAAAGATCAAAAACTAAAATAGTTATAAAACGATAATTTTGATTTAAAAAAAATGTATAAAAACCCATATGAAGCTGAAATAAGTGAAGTATAGATTGTTTATAGAAGATTTGTGAGTGAAATTGAAGAAGAGAGAGATTATGAACCTCAGTAACAAACCATGTACTCTATAGAATCTAATTCTGATGAAATAATATAGAAATAACTAACTCACAGGATGAAGACCACATCATTGACAACTCCGTAAAGAACCTAAATAAATTTGAGTTGGATAATTCTGAAAATGATCTAAATCATATTGAATAAGAATTTCAGGATATTTTCCTAATTCCCATTTTTGAAAAAAAAAACATTGTTTCTAGTGTTTTGGAAATGTAATCACTCAGGATGAATATAAACATGACATTGGTAATATGGATGTTACAAACTATTCACCCAACATTTCTAGAAACTTGAATACTGAACACAAACATGAAATAGGGAATAATTTGGAAGAGTACAATAAACTAGAAACCATTCAATCCAAAAATTTTGAACCTGAATTGAAAACCACTCTTTCATGTTTAGTAACTTTTTACCCATCAATCAGTGATGTGATGTTTCATGATGAAGTTAATGAGGTTATAATAATTAAAGAAAGGATAACTGAGGAGGTTTCATTGTAAAATTCTATGATTGATCACTTTTCTAAAATATTATGTACAAAAATTGAAAATAGTGTTGATATACCGAGGGAAAATTGTATAAATTTGAGAAATATAGAAGTTGAATTTATTGAACATGAACCGAACAATTCTTCCCCTGCTGTCAAATTTCAAGAACAATCTACAGACATTGTTTTCGAAGATAAACATTTTGAATGTGATCTTAACGAAGAGGATAAACAGGAAATTGGTTTATGTAATTAAATTTTTATGAAATGGTATATTTTTATTGTCTATTAACTGAGGAGGATATTTTGGAATAAATTTACAACATTGTGAAATCTGAATCCTTGAATAATCAAATAAATTATCTTCTTGTTTTTAATTCAATCATAAACTGAGTTGGGTGATGAATCTTTTTATGATATTGAGATTATTTTAGATGGGGAAATACATAAGAGTACCAGTGTTCATGATTTTTTTAACACACTACTAATTCCCTTCTTGAACATGTTATTTATAACTCACCCACAACCTCCCTTAAATTTGATTCTGTTAGAGTTGAACTCGAAAAAGATAACTGGGAGGAAAATTACACACCCCTTGATGCACCTTGATATTTAGTGTTCCTTTGTAAAAATGGTATCTATGTAAAATAAAAAAATAATATTTAATTATAAATAACTTCTTCCTATATTTACTTTGACGTGCCTAAGCTTTAATGATTCTTAGAAGAGCTTAAGGGAGTTTACTCTTTTATACCCGAATCTAAATATCCTAAAAATAATAAAGAATAAATTTGGGTGATGAATCTACTTCTCAACCTAATGACTCCCTTGAGAAGTTCATTATTTATAGAGGGTGTTTCGTAGGTATTTTAGTATTTATATAGGGAGTTATGTTTTTCCCCAATTTTATTAAATCCCACAAAATCCATTATTTTTTTAAAAACATTTAGGTTGTTAATATGTGGAGTTTTATTGATAAGAAACCAAACCCACTTAGTTATAATGTTTAGTTTCTAGTGGATTACAGCTGGGGACTTTAAATCTAGCACATTGTGGGAGTAAACCCTTCATTTTATTGATTCAAATAAAAATTGTGTACATAAATAAATTCTAACTAAAGACATAAAACTCAGTGATTCATGGGACTCAACCCATGGCCCTTTCTTGGCCTTTACTTTAGTTTTTGTTTTTGTTTTTGAATCAAGTGTTACTTTTTTAGTTTTACTACACTTCATATTTCTACATTTTCCTTTTTTTCCTTCTCTTGTTTTTTAGAGTATGTTGTTTTTTTGTCAAAAAGCAGTGGAATTCACACAATGGATCTTGTTTGCAAAAAAATATAATAGGGATGTCTTATAATTTTACTTCTGTATTTATTTTCTACTCCTTTCACTTTTTTAAAAATATATTCATTGTTAATTCACTTTTACATGGTTTAGTAGTGACTCGATTACCTAATGGTGAACTTGGTCCAATGATACACTACTGTCAGTAAGTCACTCAATAATGACTCACCAGTGGTAATGTTTGTAACTCAGTAATTTTTTTTTGTTTCTATAAATTTTAACTGTTTCATTTTTGGTATGGTGAAATTTATTCTTTATGTATATTTTTTAAAATTTCTACTATTGGTTTGATTCTGCTGCTAAAAATATTTTTTCAATACATTTCCATTACTAGAAATTACTACTAATTTTGTTGGAATGTTGAAATATATTGTAGCATGTGTATTGTTACAGAAATCTTTTCCTGAATGTTTAGGTGTTTTGAAAAAATTGTGCAAAAATTTTTGTAGATCCATTCACTGTGTGAAATTATGTGTGGGGGGTCATATCCACATTTTTAGGCTTCTTATTTTTGCAATTGTTCTGCTTGGTTATTTTAAGGGTGTTAGATTTATTTTTTTGTGCTTTATTAAACATATTATTTAATCCAATTAGTTAAAATACTACACCTAATCCACAGTTTACATCAATACTTCACATAATACTGATTGATCTCAATTGAAAATTTTTTCACTACCTTTAATGATAATGTATGTAATCCCGGTGTATAATAATTTTGTGACAAGCACTTACTATTTTACATCAATGTCACCCCTGATACATATCATTAATATTCTTAATTGAAAATCTATTTTGAACATTAAAAGTGTAATTGTTGTCTTCTACACTTTTTAATCCAACAATTGGGATGAATTGGGGTTTTATGTGTGGGAGGGGTAAATTCATGTTGATTTAATATATGTTTAATGGTAGCCCATAAATTTCTACTACTCTTTAAACTTTTTGTTAAAAAATTGTTAAATGTTTTTCAAAATTATTTCATAATTTTTGTCAGTTTAGGCTTCACACTATAATGAAATTATGACATTACAAAGGGTGAAAGATGTTGGTTGTTAAGATTTTCTTCAATTTGATACAAGTGAGGATGAATAACTGCTGAGTGAAATTCTTTTGTCTGACTGAAAATTAAATTTATTGTTATTAAAACAGTTTTAAGGGAAATGTGAGAAACCGTAATGTCCAGAAATAAAACAAAAATAAACCAAAACAAGACCCAAACATAGAAACCAGATATACCTCTCCCAAGCACCTACCACATGTCAAAAAACCCTCAACAGTGCATACCACTCAGTTTACTATCCAACATATGGGTACGCGGGGCCGGTACCGATGGTGAAGCCATTCCCTCTTGGTCTTCCAAATCCCAATCGGATGTACAGTTGCAGGCTTCATGCTCTGAACCCCATCTGAGGCAGATCCAGTAATGTCGAGATGCATCACACCATAATCACTTCAACAAACACACGAAAAAATAGACAAGAAGGAAACTAAAAAAGAACCATAAATCACCCAAACCAGATATCAACCACCACAAAGTTATCCAAAACAATTGAAGATAATCATAATCTTAATAGAGTCATTTTCCCTAAACAACTTCCATGAAATTGATATTACCTACATATTAAGAGTATCTATCACCAATTTTTTAAACTCTGTGGCCAGCTGATCCCATGTCTGTATATAATCCTCTATGCTAATTTTCGATTTTTTTAACCCCCGATAAGGATTCTATCATGCTTGTCCACCCAATAGTATTGATCCTCATTGAGGGTGAAATCCAGAGGTCTCCCCATCACTTTAGCTACCTCCTCATCAGAGGAATTCATGAATAATATTTGATCAACTACTTCATCTTCATAACATAATAGTAGTTCCAAGTGCTTCTCCCCCTGGTCCCCTAATCCCTGATGGCTCACTTCCTCATTGTCAACCTTTTTAAACATAACCTTCCTGGAAGAATAGGTCTCCATCGGAGGAGGTAAGGATGAGTAGTCTTTCTCACCCTTCCTCCTCCTATTACCCCTATTATTTGGTCTTGCTGTTTCATCTACCAAATTATTGTGCTCATCTCCCTTACACTCATGTTCACATCCTCGAGCTTCCTCCAGTGAGTAACTGAGGAATGCACTCAACTCTGCCTCAGGAAGCCTCCCATATTTTTTATTCAGAGGAACTGTGATCTGGGACCTAGAAGAAGGACCCCCTGCCTTCCACCCACCAGATCTCCAGTCCTCCTCCAATGAAGGACCCTGCAACCCCTTCTGGAAAACACCACTAATAGGCCCAGTGGGCCTGGCCTTGTTATTCTCCCCCCCCCCTATATGCCATCTGCAACACAGACTCTTGACTTCTAGACTCCTAGTTTTCCGCACTAACCAAGTCTTGTTGAACCAGTCTACACTCCTCCACACTTAGCGCAGTTGAAGGTCAGTCCAGGTCCAGTCTCAACCTTTTGAACACATTCTCGACTAATGGATTGGTTTGATACACTAAAGACTTATTCATAGGAGACCGATAACGAGAATACTGACTTGACCCTGGCACAAATTCCCCCTCACACGTAGATGAACTGTTGAGAGTTTCCTCCTCCAATTGCAAACTGCCCCAAGGATCTCCCCCACCCATATTTCATTCCTCCATAGTAGACTTCTGCTTCAACTTCTCTCCCTTTCCCTATCCCCCATATTTCATTCCATTATAATTGTTCCTCCTCATAGCGCACCGATACGCCCTATAATAGATGTTCCGAGAATGACCAAATCGATTGCATCCAGAATAGAATTCAGTCCAATTTTCGTAGACCACCAGTTTTTTCATTGGTATTCCTCACCCAAAGTGATCCATACATACTCAAATGTAACCCTTGAAGCATCAGCATCGACACAGACTCGTGGATAGATAGTATTAAAGATATCTTATGTTCGGCTATCCAAGAACATGTCCCTACTGAAAAAATTCCCTAGCATATGCATAACCGAAGGATTTTTAAATGGAAGAGGGAGATTTGGGAAACTTACCCATGTCACCATAGTTGACGGATCGCGTTTCATATGCCAATCAAAGACTATAGAAATAGAGAAAATATGAAATCATTGAAGTTACAAGATGCACTTGACCAAACTATGTAGATATCATCCTCTAAGGAGAAGCGTATCATAATATGTTGACTATCCAACATACCCATTGTCGCCCTATCATGAAAATCCCAACAACTGAAGACATGCATAACAAACACGTCCACTAACAGTTTTCGTAGAAATAACCTATCAATTAAGGTGTTCTTCAGAAGATATGTTGTTTCTGTGAACTCTGTGGTTGATAACTGGATATTAGGGTATCCATCAAACCATTCCAGAAATTTTAGTACGAGAGGAACTTGAGGAAAAGTAGAAAGTAAATCAGGCTTTGTGAAGGGGTGAAGGGGGTGAAGGGGGAAGACATCCAATTCCAGGATGATGAGGCACATCCCCATTAGAGGGGGGGAGCTAGAGTAGATATGGTTTCTACCGCCGCCACAAAGAAACTACCTTATTGATCTAGATTAAATGGTTCACTAATAAATCCATTGAAACTGGCATAAAATAGGCATTTTGGAACCCATGGTGAATCTCTGAGACCCTTGGCACTGGTTGTGTTTATATTAACAAAACCCCACTATAAAATAATGAATAAGTTTATATAGACAGTTCATAGAACATGATAGATTTATTGGGAATAATTATAATAAACTGATTACTGTCAAAAACGAGTTCATTACAGTGAGGGGAATAATAAACACCAGATGAAGAAGGGGATAATTGGTTTGTACGAAACCGTTTATGTCGTATCAATAAAATGTTTCAAAAAATATATAATTTTTATTATTCGTAACCTAGTAGAAAGTCAAAATAAAATGTTTTTATTTTATGTTCTTGTACCCACTTAATTTTAACCTTTTATCACTCTTGAATTTGGAACATAGGCTTGATTTCAAATAATTCATTCAACAAATTCATATTTAAGGAAAGAAATCCTCAATAGAAGATGATTAATTGTTTCCTTGATCACCAGTAAGATTTGGTTTTGGGAAAGATCATTTCTGAATATTTAATTTCTAAGGATTGTTACATGGTTTCTTGTCTACTAATTTGGAACTATTAAACATGTCACATCTTGAGTTGATTAATATAACAAACTTCTTTATTTCAATGTTAATAAAGAATGACATTGATTGAGTAAAATTAATGTTTAGGCATGGGGGAATTTCATGTGGCTATAAATCACATGTTTTTTCACAATGTTTTTTTTTAGTTTGTAATCATTTATTTAATAAAATTTATACTTTTGGGAAACTAATTTCACTTTTTTAATTATTTACTTAAATTTATTAATTAATCCATTTTTGTTTCTAATCCATTATTATATGCCTTTAAAAACACTATTTTTTTACTTATTTTAATAATATAATTTTGTTGTAAATTTTTATTCTACTTTAAATAATAGTATATTGAACTGTTTGTTTTAATTAATTAACAATTTAATCATTTTATATAAAATTATTTAACTTTTTATTTCATTTAATATTTTTTCTTTTAATTTAGATCGATTAAAATAAATCAAATTTGATAATCATTTATAATAAATTTATTTTAATTTGATTTTATATCATTTACTAATTTTTATCCTTTAAATTTAATTTAACAATTATTTTAATAATGCGTACTTTTACTATTCTACTTAATAACAACGTCATTCTTTAGTATATGTTAATTATTTATGTTCTAATTTAATAAAATATTGTGATTTTCCTTTTATGTATTCTTCTAGTTAATTAATATATTTATATATTTGTTTAACTCATTAATTTCCATAATTTTTTGTTTTGTTTTATTTTTACATCAAATTTACATATATAAACTAAATCCAACAATATGGACTTTTACTATTATTGGCGACTCAATGATTTACCGATACAGTTTCACCTCACTCATCATTGCTTCTCCATTTTATCATTTTAATTAAAAATATGATCCTCTAATTTTATCCTTTATATTTTCCTTTAATTTTTTAAAATTATTTTAATATAAATAAATTTTATAAACAAAAATGATTAAAATTAATAGTTTAATTCTATAATTTGTATAATTGATTTCATTTTTAAATAATCCAGTTTAATTTTTTTACACTTTTTATTTATTAATATTAGTTTCTGTATTTTTATTTTTATGTTTTTAATTAATCAGTTAACTAATTATTTTATTTTATTTTCATTTTATTTTTAAAATCATTTAATTTATTTATTTATGTAAATTTTTTTAAATGAAATTTTAAGTTACTAGCACAGTGTCTCCATGACACCACGTTAGTAGCTCTACCTAACATTACTTTCCTTTTCCATTTTCACAGACTCAATAAGTCACTGATGCATGTCCACATGAAACCAATGACACATCCTTTAATTTAATTTAAATCAAAAACTTTAGTTCTTTACATTTAATTTTATAATCTATCATCAATTTATTTAGTTTTCTCTACATAATATAGTATGTTGGTTGAGAAATTAATTTTATTTTTTCATTTGTTAGTTAATTAGTTTCACTTTTATTAATTCTTTTTTACGATTTATTTATTAAATTAATTTTAATTAGTTCTAATTTTTATATTTATGTAACCTTTTTTGTTATAAATTTTATCTATTAATTGTTTAATTGTTTTGTTTAATTTTTTGAGTCACTGATGTTGCAGATGACTGACTGATGTGTGACTCACTAATACACATTTGAACTTATCGGTGACTCAATAAGCTACCGACATGTTCAACATACACATATACTAACCTTCCCCCATCAATTTTCTACAGAAACTCCCCCCCCCCTTCCATAAACTCTATCTCACTGACTGTATCACCCATACCCATCTACAGTCACCGTCATTATACACCCGCCAATATCTCTTTTCCACTCCCTGGCACTGACCCTCCAATTCTCCATACTACTGAAAACACACACTCACTGATACCCTATTCAATCTATCGACTACAACCTATCTTCTTAGCCACACAATCCATAGAAAAAAAATCAAACCCCTATAATTTAGATTTCAACAAATCTAATGCCTAGTCCGACAAACCCGAACCCCCACCATCAATCTATATCTCATGAATAGCAGAGTTTCCATGTCTGCTCCCACTACTGTTTGAGGTAGAAGGAACCCACCACAGTTATAGAGAAATGAACCTTCCAAGTGTTCTAGAGGAGTATATTATCCAATGTAGATGAAATTAGCCACCATCGGTGTGTAAATATTTCCCTAAGGTTGGGCCACCAAGGAAGACCGCAACTGATGTCCACCATTACAAAATCACAGATGGTGAATCTAAGAATCATTATTACTAGAGGGATCAATAATGGTGATACCCTAGATGGCCAACCCCAATGAGGTAGCAAGGTCGCCAGTGTAGGAGTCCAAGTAGCCACCTTGCCACAGTCTGTCATTGGTGAAGTTTGTGCCAGCGCCACTTTTGTGGCATCTCATTAAAGGAGATTCCCTCTATTTGTTGGGAAGATTTGGGATAATGGGGGAGAGATTAATGAAAATAAAAAATTAAAAAATTAAATCTACAATAATAATAAATATATTAAAATTATATAAATAAACTAATAGCTTAATAATAATAAATATAAATTATAAAAATAATTAAATAAATAAATTATAAAGATAAATTAAAATAATAATAAGAATTTATAAATAAAATAAAATATTAAATGAAAATAATTGAATTATTTTAATCGTTATAATTTAATAAACTTAATAAATTAATTTATTAATTATAATTATAATTAAATTTATGTATTAGAAATAAAAATAATTTTTAATAAAATAAACTAAATTAATAATTCTTAATCATAATTTAATAATGTTAATAACTATATTTTATAATGATACTAATATATTAATTTTAATAATATTATAATTAGTAAATTAATATAATATTTGATAAAAACTATTTATAAAAAAGTTAATATTTACATTAAACCAGTAATTATATTAATTAAATAAGAAATAATTTATTAATTCTTTTTATTTGTTTTAACATTCCTCTATTCTTCATTTGATGGTTCATTCAAGAGTTCAATTAAAATCTTGGTTCATTACAAACAACAATATGAGTTAGTTACAATGGAGTTCTAAATGTGAAGTGTAACTCACGAAAAAGCGCCCATGTGTGACGTAGAAAAAAGGTACATACCAAAGTCAGTGGAGAAATATGGTGACTTGTAGAAGAAAATGAAGGATACATAAAGGAGAGAAGCAACATGATACGAGAGAATAGTCATTCACATTTTATGCCAATTTATTTCAATAGAATCTCAACAGAGCAGGAAATACAGTACTTGAGACTTGGAGTTGCATGAAAAATGCATCAATTGGTTATCATTATTTGAAGAGAGAGGATCATTTTACCTCTATTTTGATATATTTTTACATTTTAATTACACCTACTGAATTGAAACTGATCTTAGGTTAATTACTTTGTTCATTGAATTTGAATTTCTTCTGATTTTTATAATATTTATCTCTTCATATAATTTTTTTGATAAGAATCATATTCTATTGGGGGGTTGAATCATGTTTTTAAATATTTAGTTGAATTCAAACTTTTTAGGTACTTAATTAAAAATCAATGAATATTTGGTGAGATTGATAATTAATCCAATTTTTCAAAACAAAATATTCAAAAACAACTGAGAATTTCAGCAAGATAGTTTTTTGACCACATTTTATACAATTTTTAATTACATGTTCATGAAATGGAGAACATAAACACTTCTAATGGAGTGTGTCAAATCTCTTAGTGAGGAAGATATTGACTACTTATTTTTTAGGTGTAAATTCTATAAACTGAAGAAACATACTTTTAACCAATAGATTTTAAAATATCTCAAGGCCACTTTGTGATCAACTCTGAGCACTCACTTTTCACTATTTATAACTATGTCTTTTTCTTTATCGTTTATCTTTT
Organism: Viscum album; assembly: GCA_963277665.1. Classification (NCBI taxonomy): domain Eukaryota; kingdom Viridiplantae; phylum Streptophyta; class Magnoliopsida; order Santalales; family Viscaceae; genus Viscum; species Viscum album. The sequence continues at coordinate 401,603,648 of OY728130.1, forward strand.
TCACTTTTAGTTTCAAAATAAGAAATTTTCTGAACTTGTTTCATCTCATTTTCACTTAATCAAAAATATATAAAAAATTTAAAAAAAATAAAAAATTTAAAATATTTGTTTACCCCCACTGTTGACCCCATTGGTGTTAGTTTTGTAAACCTATAGAACATTTTCCTACCTTCCATGTTGTTCGAAGCTACACTGAAATACTAGTGTAGGTGATAAATTGAATTATGATGGTCATGAATTCCTCCAGTATAATAACAATTGTTGATAAATATGAATAATATAGAACTATGTTCTAAAAACATTTTTCAGAAAATATTATTACTGTTTTAAAAATTAATTTAAAAATATGTTCATTGAAAATAACCATTAAAAACATTTTCATTCAAAACTGATCATTTAAACATTCAAATTAGCATCAAAGAAATGACAGTGGGAAAAATTTCACACTTTGTACAACTTAAAAATATATATTTTTCATTGTAAAAATGTTAGAAGTATATATTATTTAGAAATTTATAAGAGGAATCCAATAAAGACATTGGTAAAAGAAAAAAGTGAAAAATGCCTTTAATAAATAATTTTAGAAAGAATAAATTTTTTTTGAAAACAAATTTCATAAACTATATTTTTAGAAGAAAAATTAGTTCTCCTACAACATAGTAAAATCAAAACTTATCTTCCTGAATGAAAAGTTTCCAAAACATTTAAGTACTAAATAGTGTAAATGGTACTATTATTTGAAAAAGATCATGAAAAACCATAAGAGAATTAAATTTAAGGGGTTATTACACAATGATCAATTAATTTCCCCAGACGGATATTTAAGTGTAAACAATCTCATGTAAAATTATTTTGTAAAGTAAACCCTTGAAATGTTTTTAATGTTAATGTGAGAAACAATCAATGAGTACATGTAGTTGGTGTTTGTCTTAGTGGTAGCACCCCTTAAACTTAATGGAAAAATGGGGGGTTTGAAACCCATTGGGGGATGAGGCTGTAGCAGTACTCTAGTGATAATATAGTAGTGGATGAACGATAGAAATGGATGGTACTGTAGCGGCGGTGGACACTGCAGCAGCAATGGGCACTGTTCTCTACTGTAGGAGTGGGTACTGTAGCATTACTATTCATATAATGGGTGTTGGGCCAAACAATGGGGCCTACGGGCCACATAACCGGCTATATACTCACTAGACCTTTGGGATTTGTAATAGTTCTCCCTCTTCCTAGACAAAAAGTTATTTTCTTTGCTTTAACAATTAAATGAGGCTTTGACCCCAACCTTTTAAAATAATTCAATGAGTGTATTTTGTGTATCAACTATAAATATTCAAAATAAAATGTAAATAAATATATAAAATATAAAATTATTTATACAAATAATAATATAATATTAACAAAAATGAGGTAGTAGTATATCCCAATGAAAAGAAATTGGGTTATGAACTTTTTTCTCCACTTGGTAAGTTTTAACTCAAATCCCCTTTGATGAAATATTTCAGATTGAAACTAAAAATCTCATGAAGAATGAATATATTGTAAAATTATATGAAAAAATGGAAGTATTTACCACATATATAAGAAATTAGGTAAAAACATTAATGTTTTTTATTTAAGATAATATAAAAAATCGCAATATGAATTGAGATTACAATGATTATCGTTAAAAATGTTGTTGACGGTAATAATATTTAAACATTCCAAAGTGCCCCATGCCACTTTGTCCCATTTGAATCATAATAACCTTGAATTATTAACCTTAAATTAAACATATAATATTATGATAATAAAACTAAAAATGATATAAAATTTCAAATTTTAGTATATAAACTATATAGAATAAACTAGGTGCAAAACAATAAATAAGTCTCTATGGAATGTAAAGTGAGATGAAATCCATTACCTTGCATTTTATTTTTGGTTGAAAACATTTAACATCATTTATAATTGTTTTAAAAATTTCACATAATAATTCTAGTACTGTAATCATATTGATATTATTATTTTTTAACTTCTTATAATAACTTATTACATGTTTGTTAGTAAACTTTCATTGTTTTCACTATTTTGGGTGTAAATTGCCTACTTTGTCGATTATGTTTTAACATGATATGTTTTATTCCTACTACAAGGATCAAGATTTCATAATCTCCATAATGTAAAACATTTTTTAATTATCATATATATTCAGTATATATATTATAATCCATATTTTTTGTAGATAATAAATTAAAAGCGTCGTTCATAGAGATGGTGGGCCATATGTATGCATGAACACTACTTCCATTTCATTATCACGTTAGAATAAGGAATTGAAAATGATACACATGTATAATATGGTTCCAATATTATATTTACGTCATATATGACTCATATGTTTAATTAAACCATCCTTTATATGTTCCATGTGTAGTGTGAATGAATCACATCTCTTTGCGAGGATGGTAGACCACACATCCACAAAGATGTTATCGTATATAAAACAAATTTGAAATCATAAGGATATGTTATATAAAATAATAAAATAAGTATAAAAACATTATAAATAAAATATATAATTAACATAAACATTTATTTCACCATAATTCCCAACCATGAAATATGGTAAAGCAAAAATGAACAATGTCGTTTCGTGAGGTGGTAGTTCTTCATTCATATAAATAGTAAGATCATTAACCATTACATGGAAGTGTGTGTAAGTGTAGGTATAAAAATTAAAATTACAAAATATCATTATATTTTTTATATTGGTTATAATATATAATCATATAATAAGAACAATTGGGGAGTTTAGAATGGAAATAAATATAAAGAGATTGAAGAAAAATGAAACCTCTTCATTAGGTAACACTATTTATATTGCACAAAAGGGATTACATGGATTTATTTACTACCGAATGGGAGCATCTAGGATGATGGGATTATGTTGAAGAGATATTTAGTGATATATTTTTCAAGACAATGTTTCTTGATCAGTGTAAGGAATTGTGAGGCTTGATTTCCTTTAATAGTGTAGGATGAGCGGCACTCTTGTAATTTTTGGAAAAAGGAATAATACCTCCATTATTACCATTTAAAGTGGATAGAATAATTTAACAAAGTATAGATAAGGGGTATAGGGTCTAAATATTCCTTTCCAATGTATTGTTTACAATTTTATAGGTTATTTAGTCCCTTAATTTAATGTTTTTGTCCTCTGTTAAGCTAAATTTCAACTAAATTATTGTAAATAATTTTAATCACATTCCCTTATATTATCTATAAAAAAATATTTTGATCTTATAATAAATTATAAATTATTATAATTCAAAATATTTAATCCATTTTACCAAATTATAAACACATAAGTGGTAGAATGTAATTTAAATTAATCACGTAGATATGATAAAAATGGGTCTTTTTAAAGTAAAATCATTCAAGAGTTAGCTATATTTTTATATCCAATTTTAGTGTGATTTTGATTAAATTTAACTACATTAGATTAAATTATAATAATTTAATCTAATTAAATATTAAAAAATTAAAATTAAAATTTAATTTTATAGATGAATGAGACGAGAAAAAATTGAATGAAAATTTATTATTTATAATTATTTATTAAATAAAAATCACAGAAGATACAAAACATTAACACGAATTTTTCTTATTCCATAAAATATTTATTCTATTTTGACATATAATATTTACAAAGGTGATGAATATTATATTTCCAATAGTTTTTTCATTAAAATGCATAAAAACTTCATCAATAAAAATATTGGTTTTATGTGTAATGTTGGGATTGTTCTTATCTCGTGGATATAAAATCTATTAAATTAGTATAAAAATATTTTATTTAATAATATATATATATATTACATTAATATCACTCAAATGTTTTAATTAATTTTAATTTATTAGGATAAAATAGCATTATTAGTATAAAAATAGTTTTATATAAAATATTACAATTATTTTCAATTGGTTCTTATATTCATTTCTAATTTATTTGTAACAAATGAATTATTTTTAAATTTTTTTAAACCATAGATATTCATAAGATATTTTATAATATTCATAAACATCTACTTAATGGATATTTTATATCTTATTATGTTAAATATTAATATTTTAATAACATATTATTTTTCGGTAAAACATGGTCTTATTGGTAATGAATGTCATCGAAGAAACTCATTGTTTTTTGAGACATATAAAAATAGATTGTTGCGTGAATTGAGAGAAGTAAAAATATATTTACTTTATTTAAATTATTATATATATTAGAAATTATCATGATATTATATTCCCTTAAGTGGTTGACTTTTTATAGACAACAAGATATCGAATAATAATTTTCTTACAATGGAATTTTGGGGTGTTATAAATATGGAAGTCTTGGTATTAAACAAAGATGTTTTACAAATTTTTATTATAAAAAAATATTAGGAATAATATTAATATATAATGTATAATAAATAAAAAGTTTATATCCCCTAGTTATGTAAGGAAAGAAACTTCTTCTTCAAGTGTGACCAGTTCAATAATATTGTAAAATTACAAGACAATGATAAATCACAATTTTCAAATCCATGAAAACAAAGATTGAAATTAGAATCGTAAAAGGAATATTATTTTTAAAGTGGATGATTTTATCACCTAAACGTGTTAATGAATAACTTAGAGTGTTTATGTCATTCCTTTCCCAAAATATTAATAATGGACAAGGAATAATGGAAATTGATGGGTTGGTTCATATTAACTATTCTCATTCCTCATCTTGAGGAAACTAAATGTAAAAAAAAAGCAGTATATTTTTTATTATGTAAGACCAATTTTGATGAGGTGCATAATTAAGGTGGTTATATAATCTATTAGGTCATTTTTTGGAAATTAAGATGAATGATTTTTCTAGAAAAGCATATGAGGAGAGAGATTAATGAAAATCTGGAAAAGTAAAATATTTTACCTAATTTTTTACACCCACAATATAGATAAAAAATTGTGCCAATTTCCAATGTACTATGGGGATTTGTGCCAAAAATAAAAGACTATTATGGATTATTATATATTTTTAGATCCTCTAATAATCTAATAGGAGTGTAGTTTAGAATAAATAATTTGTTGAAATTGAACCATAAGATTCAAAAGTACTATCAAATTTTAATCAGTAATTGTAAATTCATACATAATGTGGTATGTTTGTGATAACCATGAACATTAATGTTATGTACACAAGGTTTGGTTCAAAGCCATAGATATCACTATTTTTAATTCTTAAGTGAAAAATATAAATATGTTTGTTTGTTTCTTGGTATTCCTGAGTGATAAAAAAACATAATTTTTTACTATAAAGAGTCATGTTTCCTAAATAATGTCCAACCATTGTATCAATACAGGATTAATTGAAATCTGATGTGAAATTTGGAAAAATCACTTGGAGAATATATTCAAGGAATGAAACAATAAAAGAAAATGGATTGTATATCTCATGGTTACAAAGGATTTGGATAAAAAATATGGTTGATGGAAAATAATTATGCTATTTGTAAATATGGGGAGAAAATATACTTAGTTGTAAAAGAAATACCTAAGGGGTAGTTTATATTTCATTGAATCCTTTCTTACGTTAATGGTGTAACAATGTGAAAATGGTGTTCCCTTTAATAAAGAGGAGAAGGAATAAAAGTGCATCCATGTATTTGTAGATGGATGTTTGGAAATAAATTTTCTTTGAAAATGCCCGTATATTTTCATTTTAAATAAAATGATAATAATATATATTGAGAGGTATAAGATATAATTAAGTGTGAGAAGATACATGCATATGTGAATTGATAAGGTGGAAGAAAATTATTTAGATTATTTTCAACAAATTCTAATGGGAATGATTATTCGAAATCCAAAAGGGTTGAAGTTGGATATTATAAAAATAATGTTATTCAAGGTTAATGAAAATAAGAATATACAAGGTTGATTATAAATATATATTTTGGCTTCTCAATAAATCATGTTCTATTTTTTTATAATAGTATTGCTGAAAGTCATGCAGAACATTACAAAATATTTTATGTGTTTTCTTAAAGAGTGATAGTTATGAAATATGCTGAAAATGGAATGTGGTTATTGTCAATATTTATGTAAATTATTTTTGTATGTCTTGGAAAATTTATATTTAGTCATGTTTGATTGATTTGGATGCATTCTATAAGTGATGACCATGGATTATTTTTCACAAGGGTAAAAATATCTCTATACTATGAAGATATTGTTATAGCAGTGGTCAAACTTTGTGTGTTGTGAAGAGGGTTATTGAAGCCTAAACCATAGTTAATCATGGTAATTCATAGATAATATGATAGTGTATAAGTGAAATGTATCTTCAAGATGTATTCCCAATTACTGCACTGTAGTGTTGTTGGTTGTGCCATAATAAATGTTGGATGGGTCAAAAGGAAAGTCAAAATTGGCTTCCAAGCCAAGCCATCTCAACCCCGCATAGGTATAAGCAAGTTCAATTGTGTAGGGTAATAATCAAAGAAATCAATATATAATAACACAAGTTACTCATGAGATAAAACATGTGGGAAGGCATGAATGGAAGAAGTAGTGGTTCATGGTTCAGGGAATTATAATAGACAAAATGGTACATGTCGAATGGAATCCCTGTAGAGGAGGATTGGGGGAGGGTCCATTATTTATATATAATAAGTGGAGGAAGTGAAGTGGTAAATATTATTCGAAAAATATAGATATGTTTCCAAAATGTGATATGAAGTTTACCAGCTACTCCACAGAAAACACAATGGTGTTGTAAATGTAATCTTGTCAGGCTTTGAGGCAGCCTAAGTGTAACCCATGAGTTCTCAATTTCATTTAGAGGTGGACAAAAACTCAAAAAAAATACAGTATACTTAATAGTATTTATACACTAAAATATAGGTTTATATTTTATTTTTAATTTTCAAATTAAAGTTATACACTTGCCATATAGATATGGATATGTCATAGAGATGATATCAATTCTACTAGAGTATTTTTAGTGAATACTTTGTAGTAGAGAATGATACCCCACAGTCCCTTTATATGATATTATGTCAACAATAAAGTTACACATTTCATCATAGAGGGGTTAAATTCAATATAAATAATTAATATAGGGATCTATGTTCCTATAAGATATTCTCCCACAGTGATTTTCTAGCCCCATTTCCAGTTCGATATGATAATAATTTTGGGGAGATGATGCCTGAAATCATGCTACTGTGAAGGTGTTAATTTTTGAAGTTTGTTATCTTGTAAAAAATGAGTAACACATCGCTATATGATCAATCATGCCACCTTCTATTCTTTAAAAACTTCACTATAGAAGATGTGATCACGTCGTAGAAGTTACACTATGGTAGGTGTTATTCTATAGTATTTCAGAATAGGATATAATAATGATATTTTTGTATCCATGATATTTTATAGTATGGAAGTGATTTTTGGCATAGGAGTGACCTCACTTGGACCATGTTTAAGGGTGTGACCCCAATAAATTGATTTTTTTGATGATATTTTTCTCAAGACACATCATTGATTAATTCTACTTGGGTGTATCCTAATTAGTGTCATCCAAATAAATACTCATGTCTATATTAACTTTATTCAAGAATTCCAAAAACAGATCAACAAAATTAAGAATATATTTTTAAGGAAATGAAAATGTGAGCCTCAATACTGATGGGTCCATATCATTTTGAGCATGTGGGAAATTTAAGTATTAAGTGTTTTAATTGTAAATATATTTTATATCCTAATTCACCCCCCTTAGGATAATTCCACACTATGTACCTTGTGTATTCCCAACAAGACGCAACACCACACTAACAAAACACTAGACTATGAAAAATCAATACAAAAAAAACATTAATAATATAATAATTAGTACATAAAAGGATAATAGTCAAATAAAATATATATATATATATATTCACTTATATTAATTGTTTTAAAATGTTTCCTTTTGAATAATTTTATAAAAGTTTTATTTATTTTACCATAATAAATTAAACTATCCATTCTAAAAAAATATCATAGTAGCTAATATTTAGATTTATAAAATAATATATCAATATTTAATTATTTTGATATATATATATATGATATATAAATAAAAACTTGTAATTTTTTAAAAGGTTATTTTTTTAATAAAAACATTTTTCATTAATATAATATATTTTCATGCAAAATTAAATTTATAAGTTTTAAAATTTTTACGTGAAAAACAATTCAATTTTATTTTAAGAATTTAAATATTATGTTAACATAATATATTTGTATTTTACAAAAATTTCATATTTTTAGGTGAATAGTAAAAAATAGTTTTTACAAATAACATGTGTTCTGTGACATTATTTGTATATAAACATGAATTGAAAAAATACGACAACCATTTTATTGGACAAAATATTAATTTTTAAGTGATTTTATAATTTGAAACTTTTTTGTTGAATTTATAAACACCTATTGGTATTTTATAATAAAAGATATATTTAAAAAAATTTATAAATAATATATTTTTTTAAACAATATTTTTTTAACTGTTTTATAAATTGAATAAAAAAATAAAATTCAAATTTCTAACCATCCGGTCCAAATTATATAATAAGGGTAATTTTATTTTTGTATTTAAATGATAAGTTACCATTGGTAAAAACTGGTTTCCATGGTAAAAGATAAAATTGTATATGTAAAAATCTATGATTAAAAGACCCAAAATGGATAAAATGAATAGGAATGTGTGGATGATAATTTCCCCCTCTTCATCACATATTCTATTAATTATATAACAATTTCAATGCCACATTATATGAGAGTGGCTTCTAATTAATGAAAAAATTGGTAATTTACAATGATGGGTTCCCTTTTCACTGATAAAAAAGCTCACTTCTAATAACCTCCCCTCACACCACAACCACATTACTTTCTCCAAAACACTACCCAATCTTTTCCTCCATAATTGTGAAATCCATAAGGTGCTTATGTCCATATCATAATATCTTAACATATAGAATTAAAACCATTTCAAAAGGAGATAATCCAATAATTGAAAATCGTAGAGTGTATTAAACTAAACCGGCTAACAAGGTAGGGTTTTTTCTCAATTTCCTCTATTAGAGAAATTTTTGGTATTATTCCCCTAATTTCTATTATTTTATGAATCTAAATCCTATTTTGAGATTTTTTATATTAAAATAAACCCAATTCATGATATTTGAAGTAAAATTTCATTCTCTCTCTCATTCATGGGTTTTTATTTGAATGTCACTTGAGCAGTTTTTCTCAATTTCAAACCCCATTTAAAAATAAAAACCTCATTAATTTGATAAAATATTTGAGAAATTTGTATGTACTTTTATTCCACAATTAGAATCACTTAATTCTCTTATAATTATCTTCATTGATAGTTTTGTTTTAATAACTATTTTAATCTTGAATATTTAAATTCTTTTAAATCGATGTACTTTTAAATAAAGTAGTTTTAAAATGGAAATTATTTTTATTCCAAACTCTTAATTTTCTATTAAATCTTTATATTAGCTACCATCATCTAATATTAAATTTTTTTATGGAAAGTCACATAATCATCTCTTTATGGGTTGTTTTAGAAAAAAATAATATCTTTTGACATAATCATGACAATGTATCTTTCTTCATTCCTTATCATTTTATGGAAAACATTATATCGATGATTTTTGGATTTCTAAAATCAATTATATTTCTATTATTTTTATAAAATATATAATTCAATATATGTTGAATATATAAGTTGTATTTACAATTTTGGGTGTGATTATATTTATGAAACACAAGAAAAAGGTTTTTCATCTAAGTCAATATCACTTGAATTAACTTATTCTTGATCTGGAATATTCAAAACATGATACAACCCACATTCATTCTTGGGGTGGATGATGTATTTATCTCTTATATTTAAGGAATTATCCACTATTTTCATTATCATGGCCACTTTTTATTTGTATAACCCTGATTTTTCATGAAATTAATTTCTTCAATGAATACTTTATTTGTTATTTCATTGATAAAAGGATGTTCACATAGATTCAATACTTAGGCTTATTGAATAAAAACACTCTCTTAACAGTACAATAATTTTATATATGGTTTTGAGTACCACATTCTTTAATGTTATGATAGAAATTTATTCACCAATTATTTTACTTGACGTCATTGGGTGAAAATTTATTTTACATGGGTATATCATGATATGTGAATGATTTTGAAATAAATATAAAATATATTTTATTTTCAAGAGTTCATAATGATAATTTTATTGAAAATTATTTTCATTTCATGGGTTATTTCTTATATAATGAAAGAAAATTCAAGTGGAACTCATATATATATGGTTAATGATGTGTGGGGCCTATATCCCCCTTCAATGCATTGGTTATGGTTTTATATCACATGATATTATTTAATGTTTCTTTAAAGAGATGGGGAAGATATTTTCACATCATTATTATGTGAATGATATGCAGGAAACATTGTTCACAAGTCAATTTTGTGAATGAGATGACGAAAGATTTGTTCAGAAGTATTATGTGAACATAATGTAGAAATAATTTGTTGATATATTTTATATTATTATGTTTATAAATTATTTGAATAATCTATCATAGTTTTATGATTATTCTCATGAAAATGTTATGCTATCTGGGATAATGTATTTTCAATCACCCTTTTGATTCATGTGTAATTTTGTGTAAATATTTATTCAATGATTTGTAAAGTAATATATTTTGGGTAAAAGTTTATTACTTATCTTGATTATACCTATATTCTCATATTATTTTCTCTTATTATATTCGATTTTTGTTTATTATATTCACCTAAACTAATAGTCTGATCTCACCCCTTTCCAATTTTTCAATTTAGGCATGTTATGAATAAAAGTAATACATAATTAGTTTCTAGGATAGTATCTTATGGGAATAATTTATGGAACATGTTAACACCATTTAATACATTATGTATTTTATATCATGGTAGATATATAAATGTTAATGATTTGATAATTATTTGAGTTTTCATAGTAAATGTTTTAACATATTTATCTAAAACACAAAAACTAAAAGGTATAGGTATTGTGTTTTATGGAAATACATTATTTAATTCATATAATTAGTAGACAATTATCTATAGAATGTTTTATATACCCTTTCTTGTAGCTTCATTTAGATAATTAAGGCTAAAATTTGTGGGGGGATAAATACCACAATAAATCAAGGGAATAACCATCCACAATGGACGTGAACATCATTAAAAATTATTTGTGTCGTGTTTTTTTTATTGCACCATTTTGAGTGTTGTGATCTTTATGGTCACTGAAAGGTAGGGGTGAATCTGTTATCTTTTATTATTATGGTTTATAATTTAACCTTTTACTCTCATTATATGGAATTGAATCTGATGAAAAAAAATCAACCACAACCACAAGACCAATAGAATATAAATTTCCAATACTCGATAAGAGAATATTATCCTTTAAAAACAATCTAATACAATGCATCCACAAGAAGAAAACCATTTGGGATTAATATGAGTATGAAATTACTATAAAATGAATAACATTATAGCCCTTGTAAAGTGAATGTGCTCATCAAAAATATAATATGAAAAATAAAATTTTCAACAAAAAATTTAACTTTCACAAACAGGATTCAATACATTTTCACTATGCTACTTAAATTCTATACACCTGTCATTGTATTTTCTTATTATTCCCCATCAATTTCTTATATAATATTGAGAAAAAACCTTATAACTGGACTTATTTATGCAAAACATATTGATCTGATACATTATCCATCTAGTAACCTCATTTTGATACTTTGTGTCTGATGTCTCATGCAACTGAAAGATTTTTATTCTAGTAACCATAGTATGGAAAACATTCATCCAATTTAATTCTAGTATCCACTCTAGGATGTATTTAATCTAAATCAATTATTTATAGTGTGTTGTTAAAAATTTCTCCCATGATCAATAATTGAATCCACATATAATTAATGACTCTTATAGTAGTAAAAAACTTATCATTTCTGTTTATTTTCTTTTGTATTCATTGTTTCTAAAAAATAATATGTGGTAGTGTGAATTAAAAATTCAGATATACCTATTAAATATTGAATATCATGTATAATCTTTATTTATTTGACCTTATTCAAACCTACATGAATATAAAATTCAATCAACATTACAGAAACATCATTATATCTCAACATTGATAATCCCATCAATCATTCATCAAATAATTACTATATTAATTCCTTTTCCATCAGGAATATTTGTAATGAATCAAAAATATATAAATTAAATTTATTTTTTATTGAATCAAATGGCCTATTATGGTTATTGAAAACACATAAATTTAATTGGTTTTATTATATCCAATTATATCTAATTTACAATTATACACTATAATCTTTAATAATTTATCCAACAAACTATGACCATATAATTAATATAAATATATTTTTCGGATCAATACAATTAACACGGACATAGAAAATGATAGTAACAACCAGTAGAATTGTACCCTATGAATACAATTTAGAAGAACTTATGAGAGAGATAGAATATATCTGATTTCCCTTAACTAATCCTAAGCCAACATATAATAACTAAATGTTGAGTGAAATAATTTACAAGATAATTTCATGATCATTGAGATCACAACCCAAACCATGTATGTTGAACCACCCAATGAAAATATAATCATCAAAGACCTTACTATTAGGTAATCTTCTAAAGTATTAATCTGATACGTAGAAAGACCATAAAAAATTAATATATATAAATTATTTTTAAAAGAATAATGATTATATTTAAACCTTATTATTGTTACTTTATAAATGAATTTGATTTCGATTCAATAAAAAATAGATTGTATTTTTTGGTAATATGTAATTCAAATTAATAATTTTTTTGATGAATTAATGAATTTTGAAATAAATATTATTTTAATTAAGTATTTTTATTAAATAATATTGATTAGTTATAATTGTTAAAATAATTTTAGAAATTCAAAAAAATTGTAATAATTTTAAAACTCTTATTGTCAAAACACCCATCATTCTTTTGATAAATGTTGATAAGTTTTTTAAGAATTAAAATTAACATATTTATAAAATTATATGGTTAAAAAAATTAGAATCAAAATGCAAAATTTTTCAAATGCATAATTTATCATAAATTTCTAAGACAACAGAATTTTAGGGTGACAATTAAATATTGTATAAATATATGGTGTGTTTTATGACATCCTGATGACGTAAAATTGAAGAAATAAATTCTAATAATTGTAATCAAGAAAAAATATATGTTTCTAGTTTAAAATAATTTGATTTTTAGGATATTTGACTAATTTTATAAACTCCTTATTAATCCCCCAAAACCAATATTATATTTCAAGGTTTTAAAATCATTTAATTATGAACATGAATCATATCCACATCACCAATGGTAATATTTTAATGAGCTCCAAACTTTTCCTAAAAAAATATTTTTAAACACTCTTAGTTTTCTCAAAGAATGAGGAAAAGTCTTGTGATGGTTTAAGATTTTTTATTACTTTATTATATAGTGTCCAAAACCTATGATTGAGAACAGGTATGGCACTACTGTCACATTTCCTATATAAAAGCTCAAAATATCACATTAATATTCCCTAAGAACTCTTTTAGTGAAACCTTACTCTGGCATGCCCTCTATCAAGTCACCATAATGTTCCCCCAAGATTTCAAGATGCTCCTAACATGATTTTTGAATAACCTGTTCAAGGTAAGAGATTTGTTTTTGTAACACCCCACGATTTCATAGTATGTTATCTCTTCAAAGTAATTCAATAACAAGTGCTACACGCAACACCGAGTTCGAGGTCACCATGACTTACCAAACTAGCCGTTCAAAAAATGGTTATGGATAGTATTAACTAAATTTTGAATTTTACACAATCAATATAATTTTAACATCCATATTATGTGTTTCTTAGGCATAATATAAGAGAAAATTCATTTTTTCAGCTAAAGGAAGTATTTTTCAGAAAATGCAATTTTGGAACCTTTTAATGGAGAACACTTTTTAAACTCAATATTTGACACTGTTATATATTAAATTTGATAAAATAAAATTATTCTTTAGAATCGGGTCATAAAAATTTAGTTTTGATAAATTTTTTGTATTTTTCTGATAAGTTTCATATTTTCGTGAATAGTGAAAAAATACTAAATTTTAATTAAAAACAACTTTTTAATCGAAATAATTTATAGTGTTAAATTATGAACATGAATGTTTTTGAAGTTTAATTAGATTATATTTTTATCATTTAGTATAATTTAGGTCTTTATAGTTAATTTCACTTTAAAATTTCATATAAACATGTGTCAATCTTTTGATAGATATTGTTTCTTAAAAACACACTATTAGTTTTGACAATGGAAATTAATTTTAAATTAATCAATGATAATTCTATGTTTTGAATTTGGTTAAATAGACATCATTTTTGAATTTATAATATCAAATATATATTTGTATTATTTTTTGGTATTTTTCTGAGAAATGTCGATTTTTGATGAACAGAGAAACAACTTTGGAGTAGTTATAAAACTTGACTTTTTCATTTAAATGAAATTTTACCACTTCTGTGAATTGAATTTAAAAAATATGAAATGCATGGCTGTTATTATTATGTAAAATGTGGTTCAATAAGATGAAAAATAATTTTTGGTGAATAGTAACTTTTGACTTTTATTTACCACGGTTAAAAGTAAATAGGGTAATTCAATGAAAAAAGAATATCATAATAATACAATATTAACATAACATTTTTCTTAACCATGTTGGATGAGTCATGGATGACCGTGGGCATATTTGGGTCTCTTTTGGGACCTCATAGAGCCACTTAAGTGTAATTATGACACTTTATTTTAATTAACATAAAGTAACAACAAAAATAACATAAACAAATATTTTTTTTGTGAATTAACATTTACATGGGATTATATAAGTTATCCTTTAAACTATAAATATTCCATGGAAAGGTAAAGCGTTATCCTACATCATGGTAATTTTTTTTTAAATTTTTAAACATCATATAAATTATATTATTTATGACACAAAAATGATGTAGTATTTACCTCATTAATAAATGATTTAAATAAATAAGATTATAAATATTAAAATAACATCCAAAACCTATCCAATTCTTATTGGATAAATTTATTTCGACCATGATACATTTTATCTTAGACCAATATGAGTTTTGGACCTTTAGAAATTGAAAATCATTGTATAATAAAATAATATTTTCACACTTTCCTAAAGAACCCCTCCCCCACCCTTATAAGAATCCCTCACTTATAACCCATTCCTCACACCTCTCAAGACCCTTGGATCATCCAACCCCTACACAAATAAGCTCTCAATATCCCTCTCTTCCTCCTAGATGCCTTACCTTAGGCATAAGGCTCATCAAGAAGTCCTTTTGGTTCAAAACAAAGCATGTTACCCGAATTAAAAGAAGAACAAGGAACAAACAATTCAAGTCTGACACGAGGTAATGGGTTTCTTATCTCACTTTTAATTCTGTGATATTTCCATTGTTCACCAATTATTGCATGTGGTGTATTGTGTACTACCATTTGATATATATTATCATGATTCACTATATATTCATGGTATTCTGTGAATAATTTTGTAGTTATTAACTTTTGTTCATAGGACTCGATTGATTACAAAGTTTTAAGGGGTAATTTCACAATCACTTCAATATCTGTAGTTTTTTATATGCAATTATATACTTGGAACTCTTTTTCATCCACATATGTGTTTTCATAAAAATTTATTTCAAAACATTTTTACTATTTAATATACAATGGTTTAAAGTCATTTATACCCTTATTTGACCTTATATGTTTTTTGAAAGGACTCTTTCTGTTGTTTTCCAAATAAGTTACTTTATGAAGTTTTTGGAAAAATTAATGTAAGAATGTTTTTTTAACTTATACGGTGAGATCAGCTATGTTCCACAATTATAACATTTTCGAATCTTCAATTACAATTTTATAAGAATATTTTCAAAAAAAATGTTTTCTTTGTAATTATGTGACTCTTAAATGATTTCCAAATAGAATGAGATATTTCTCTCAAATAGATTTAATTTCACCTATGTCAACATCTTTGAAAAATTTTACACTTCTTTGAAGTTGATTTACTATGATACAAATATTCCATATTGTATTTATGGTTTTATGATATGTTTGACTGTGGATGATTTATTTTTATACCATTCATTTTTTATGGTAAAAGTATTGACATTTCGTATTCTAGTTTTAATATGAATGTTTGTCTTATATTTCAACCTCTTCATAAGATGAATGTATTGGACTAGTATGTTTCGGGTTGGGGATCGCTAAAATTAAGCCCTCCGGGTTGGGGTCCGGTTAGAGCAGACCCTCGAGGTTCGAGTCTGATTATAGAGGCTCTCTTGGTTAGAGTCCGGTTATAGAGGCTCTCCAGGTTGGAGCCCGGTTACAGAGGCTCACTGGTTTGGGGTCTGGTTACAGTTAGCCCCTAAGTCCTAGAATGAGGCCTTGAAAAGGAAATTAAAGTTTGGTATTATGCATTCCATCATTATGAAAGTGGCTACTGATATTTCATGTTATTATTCGTCTAGAATAGTATCCATGCGAGTATGTAAATGGCATTATTTGATTATATCTTTTCCATATTATTGTTGAATTTTAAGATTAAAAGTATTTTGTTTTAGACTAATACATTTCAATAAATGTTTATGCTTATTTATAAAAGTTTCTGCAATATTGTTATCCTTACTGAGCATCTGATCTCCCGCTTTCTATGATTTAATTTTTCCCAGGATGTGAAGATGTATTTTATGATTGATCAGTAGGGTTAACCTAAGGGATTAATGGATTTCTCAAAGTAAAATTTATGTTGTGCTTTATATTATAATGTGTAATGTAATGTTCATGTACATAATATATTTTACAAGACTACTAAACTAATTAGTATTTCAGGACTTTATTCCTTGTAATCATGCAAATGTTTTAAAATAATGCACTGAATCCCATAATTGGAGTTGAGGAATAACAGTTGGTATCAAAGGATGTTTAGCAATAACGATGGAAATAGATTTAGATAACGCTGATTAGAGAACATTACCCTAAGATAGACATTCAGAATTAGTATAGAAAAAATTCCTAGAATTTGGAACTGTATAGATTTTGTGACTTTTCCAAGCCATACATCCTTTTCTGGATACGAGCAGGTAGAGGTTGATTTGGCACAGATGTACCAAACGGTAAAACCTTGAAAACGCTGCTTTGAACTAAACTCAAACGGGAACTGGTGCACGACAACAAGCCTTGCTACACTCTTGGTTACGACACTCCCGGGGGAACATGTTTAGGATAATTTAAATTTTCATTACAAGCCATTATGAATGATTTTAGCGTAAATACTTACTTAATGAAAACATTATTATTATTATGGATTATATCCATAAACTCTTCAATTTATGTAAGTTATTTTACATGTTTGGGATTATGAATTGAGATTCATCAACTGACCTAGTGTATTCCATTGTTTAGAGATGGAGCCTAGTAGAAGGAATGATAATTCTAGCAATACGCATGAAGAAAAGATTAAGAATGATCATATATTTCAAGGTATTAAGAAAACATTTAAAATGGAAATAGTCTCCAACATATTGTCATCTTATGAAGAAATAATATCATGTGTTAATAAGATATGTAAATAATTCTCTGAGTCCTATGGAATTTAAGGGAAGCAAGAGAAGAAAAGGATGGAAGAATGAAATATGGATTAAAAGAGGATGGGAAAGAATGATTTTCCAATATGTGAAAATTCTGGGAAGAATCAATGTTTCATAGTTCCTTGAATCGTCTATTCTAGATTTAAGAATCACTATTTCCAGTCGGTTTCCATTGGATTTGTTCATGGAACTAGAAACATCCAACAGTTCTTTATCCAAAGAGGACATGTTTCCAAAGGCAGGCGTTCATTATGTTTTGAACATTACGATACTTAAGAACATGCATTGGTCGAGAGGATGGGAGGTCGGACTCATCACAAACTTATGGGGGGAATTATTGTCTACTTTGGGACTCTATTTGTAAAACTAAAATATTTTTTGATGAATCCATATTAATTCACCAAGTATATCATATGTATCCCTTGGAATTTATAATCACTAATTAACATGTATAAAATTTAAAATCATCAGCATACATTCATGGTTCTTAATCATTGGAATCATATGTATTTATTCAAGGTTTTCCATCAATGGTATCCTCTAATATATGGATTATAGATTCATTTAGTCGTTGTTATGATGATACTGGTTTTTAATCCACCCAGTGGGGCACTCTGGAATTTATTGTCATCCAGGGAGAGGAAGGTTTGTTTTAATCTTTGATCGTGCTCATAAAATGAGCTACCTACGTATCATTGTAAAAGGAATCAGAACCCTCGTAATTTGGTGCCACATAATAGGACAAATCATACCTTTTAAGTTCATTCTATAAGGAACTCTAAGTGGAAGGTGCATAGTTGAAACATGGTGTGGTACTTATGCTGAAGCATCCCAAGGAACTTCTAAAGGATATGGGTTTCTAACTAGGATCAGAACATTTTTAGAATATGGACGAAAGAGAACAGGGTTGATTTGAAGTGTTGGGTTTGAGCCTCAAGGAGGCGTCCTATGTATCCCATATTAATGGGAATCAAGACTGCGTAGTTCGATGAATCTCATAGGAGAGTATAGTCCTCTGAGAAAGATGATTTTGGTCTTACTTCCTGAAAAGGTATTCCTAGATGATTTGGGGATTTAATCTAGGTCTTATTTCATAAAGAGGGTGCTTAATTGGGGGGAATTAGGGTTCGATGAGATCGGGCCTCGAAAGGGCTTCTTATGTATCCTGGATTGAACAGGAATCAGAGTTCTCGTAGTTCATTTTTTGAGTGTTTGTGAACATGTTGAAACCATCACATATCTCTAAGCCCACTTGAGTCATGATTGGTATGAGAAACATGAGGATATGACTGATTTAACAATTAAACTTTACACTTTTCCTCATCCACTGATGGAAGAGGGCATGTTGACCAAGGAAGAGGGTGAGGCGATGAACCTTCCCTCTGTTCTATTTACATTGGACAAGGGTCCAATGTAAGGAAGAAGGGGTGAAGGTGAGGGGATTATTCTATGATGGCTACCCTGAAATTGGTTCTGATAGGGGAGGGATAATTCTCTTTTACTTGCATGGAATGGAATGTTTGAAGTGTACCTTCCCTACCAGAGACCTGAGGTCCTGGGTCAGCTATTTGAGAAGGGCGTGGTAGGAAGCCAACCATCCTCCAAACTGGGAACATCCCAACACTATTTCTGTTAGAAATTTCCATGTGACTGTAGATGTAAAAACCCAGAAACATCCCAAGAATCTTAACACCATTGTGAAATGAATGTGGGAAACCTATGAATGCGGAAATACAAACCCAAATCGGGGACACACTGATGTGCCTTACCCAAAGGTTTGAGAAGCCAAGTGGTTTCGATGGAGGCTTCAAAGTAGACCTTTTCAGATAAGGGAACCAAGTAAGGAGATATCATACCATTGATGGGTTTAAATAAGGGTACTTGAGCTTGTCTCGTAGGTACTTCGCGCATGTATGCTCTGTATATACCCTGTATTTCCCTATCACGTAGGTGTGGAGTGCAGTTATACCGCGTTGTTTCGGTGCGCAGATACACCGTGTAGAAACGGATGAGGAAAGAAGAATTGTAATAACTTCAAAACATGATTATACCTTTTAATTATCCAATATTTTGTAGTTTATAGAACTACCTGAGACCATTTGAAAGATCTAGGAAAACGATCTATGCATGAGAGCTTCAGAGAGTTTTCACATTTTTTCCATCTGAAAATAGGAGCCTAAGGGCTCTATTTATAGGCATGGATGATCCTAGACAAGGAAAGGTTTCCCCACATAGGTATTTCACATAGGTTTTTCGAAAAGGTGCTCCGCTTAGAGAAATTAAAAATATTCTCATGCATACCTTGGCCGCGTAGCTCTGTCGCCAAGCTAAGCCACATACCTCGATCGCAAAGCTCTATCGTGAAGCTGATCTGCGTAGCTCGGTCGTGAAGCTCCTGTATGCTACTACATCACGTTGAGATTGGGAGTATTTATTTGATTTTTTTCTTGTTATCTTTGAATCTTTTTTTAAGATTTTAAATATCCAATTATTTTCAATATTTTGGTTTCCTTTCTCAAATTGATTCAACAAAATCCCCCCCCCCCCTCAGGATTGGATCCGAAATATACAAATAGGTTCAAGTACTGCGGTGAAATTATAGGAAAAAAAGATCAGGATGGATTAATGAATAGCACAGTTGTGTTATGAAATTTCTTCACATAGGTATGTTGTGCAGGTAAGGTGTGCAGGTATATCGTGCAGGTCTTCTGTTTCCTATAAATTGGTCCCATCCTTTTGCGATTTTTAATTTGCCTGTGCTTTATCCAACATTTAGAGATCTTGTTGCATAGCTCGTTCACCCAACTACATCGCATTTTTCTCTCACATAATTCCCTTGAAATTTCATCATGGTATAATTGTTTACGTGATTGATCTACGCTAAAAGGACCTCACCGATAGAGTTGCGCTAGGATCATTTTCATAGGAACTACGTGAGTGACCTCGTCGAAGGACCTTGTCGAAGGACCTTGTTGAAGGACCTTGTTGAATGACCTTTTCGAAGGACCTACGTGAAAAATGTCCTTTGCCAAATTTTTTCCCTTTCTTCATTAAAATCTGACTTGAATGTTTAGTAATTCGTTTTCTTTTTTTTGCAGGAAAGAATGACTCATTTGATGACCCAGTTCGAAGAATCTAAGGTTTTCCAAAATGAAATGATGAGGGTCATCGGGCCAGAATATTATGACAATGTTGAGAGTACTCTTCCTGGGATATAGAAGGGTCAAATTTTTTACCAGTGTGACTATCCAAAAATTCCTTACTTTCCCATGTATGGGCATGTACTTTTGTAAGATGCTCATGTTCCATCTATTAAGAAGTACTTTCCAAATAATTGGTTTCTTCAGTATTCCAACTGTAACAGCATAAATATTAGTGCAAGGGGATTCGAATTGGAGAAGGCACAATCTCTATTAGTTTCATCCTTCATCACAGTAGTTGTACTCTAGACATTAAGGATCATGTTGTAGATCCAAGACCACATTGTTATGATTCCACTTTTTGGTCTTCTCAAACAGATCAATCTAGTGGTTGGAAAGGAGACAAGGACCTTCATTCTGGAGGGGCTGTAAAACCCGAGTTTGATGTGGGCATTTTGGGTACGTTGTACTTGTGCAGAATTAAGAAAAGAGTTACCAGATGTTCATATCTATGAAGCTGTCTAGATGGGGAAGACTTATCTTTACAAAAATGAATTCATTCCTAAATTACTAAGCTGGTGAATTCCACACACTAATTCCTTTCATTTGATGCATGGTGATGTTGGTATTAGTCTATGGGACATTTACTAAATAGCTAGAATTCCTATTCTTGTGGACATTTGGGATGAATTAATCCCACCTACTTCGACATGGGGTAATGTTACTAGAACACCAAAACTGGCCCATAAATTATTTAATACAGTGAAGAATTTACCCAAGGATTATAATGATATTCATGCTAGAGTGTGGATGGAAGCCTTCATAGAACCAACAAAAGAGGAAGGTCCAACCTATGGATGTCTTACTATTTGTCCTTCTGCCAAAAACCGAGGTAGTTCAGGCACATATTGGCCTACACTGGAAAGTGGTGATTACAAGCACTGGGATTATAAATTCAAACCTAATATAGATGCAAAACTACACTTGGCTACCTTCCTTACTACGTGTCTAAGTGTTTATTTGCTTCCAGACTGTGAATTCGAAGGTGGTGTAAGATCCGTGATATTGATCCTTGCAGCTAAATTGGTAGATGGGAAGTATATCAGGCTAACAACCCCTATTTTGGAAAGAATTTACCATCTCATGCTACATTTATATAGTGGGAATGCTCCATTTAGAATTGTGGGGCCATTACAAGTGTTGTGGGGCAAGATTGCTGCACATTTTTCTCTATCCTTGGTGTTGAACTTAGTCATAGTTCCTAATGGTAAATTCACCCCGTTTTTACAGAATGTTTTTGGTACTAAGCCTCTAAACTTGAGACCTTATGAGGTACTAAAGGTTTTGAATGTCTCAGGAGAGTTAAACTTCTTTCCTTTTGGTAATCCACCAACTAGAACATTTATTGATGATGGTAAAGAAAATACTTGTGAGCTGAGATCTTATATGATGGCATTCAGGGATGGTGTATTATAAACCGGGATTGATGGTGAAATTATCCGTGAGGCTTATATCCTCTATAGGTTTGCTCGTCAGTTCAGATGTCTTCAAAAACAAATACTTTCCCACCCACATATGTCAGACATGAGAAGAACCCAAGGGAAGAACGACAATTATGGATTCTAACAACTTTAGAGGTATCCAAATTGTCAATTAAAATAACACCACCAGATGCATCAATTGAATTGGAAGATGGGGTTGCCAAAGCTTGGGATTCTTCATATCCTCAAGGGGTTCTAACAAAAGGAGTATATCGAGTGGCGGCTACAATGACTATTGTATATGCAAATCATGGCAAGAAGTCCAAGGCCATATATGGTAAAAATATTTTAGAGGTTTCAGAGCCCTCAAAATGTCTTCACCGAAATTATACCAGGAAGGACAAGGCTAAATTATAAATACCTCAAATTCCAAGGCGATCTAGTTTCCTCCATCAAACAATGATTCCTATTCCATCTGTTGAACTTTCTAAGGAAGAAAGGTATAAAGAAGTTCTTCAATCGGAAGGTGTTGAATCTCTTCCACAGTCAATCGGGCCAAGATCAATTTATGTGCGACCATAAGCCATTCAACTTTGGGAGAGTATAATACGTGATCTTAGGGATACATGGGCATTTCATCAGCAAGGAATTCAAATACTAGATATTGGTGATATCAAGGAAACTTCTAATTTTAATCTAGATAATAACAAGGCTGAAGTACATATGTATATTGTGGAGTTAGAGACTTTTATATATGAAACTGATGAACAAATACCAACCTCTAAACGTGTATCTCATATTCTAGACTTAGAAGTTCACGAAGGGGTAATTATCGACTATGAGGAGGAGTGGGATATTTACGTTAATACTGAGAATGTATTTCCATATTTTTTTCATCTCAACTCCAATTTATCATTTATCATAATTAATATTGATAATAGAAATATTTCTCCATCTTGAATGTAGATAAGGAAGATCTGGACTGATTCATGAATCACCTCAGTATAGTCCTGCAGGATCTTCCATCGGCACAACGAATACTCTTCCCAAGTTTCCAAAACATTCTCCAGGAGCAAGAATTATGACTGGGGTAATGGTGACAGAATGTCCTCAACCATTACCTCATGTTTACACTACTAAGAAACGTGTTTCAATCTATCATCAATCTTTTGAACAAAAACACAAAAGTGCAATGAGATTGCTTCAAAGAGTTCGCTGAAAGAGTAAGTATATATACAATAAATAGGGCATACAGCTTGTTCAAGAAGTTCTGGTAACTAAATATTACCCTCTTTTAGGATCTATGTCTCTCTCCACTCTCAAGGGATTACGATTTGATTCTTTAAGACCATAAAAAAGAATCCCTAGGAGAAACCCAAATTCATGCTGACGAATCTGCAATTTTAGTAGAAAAATCGTAAATAGATTCAGCTATACCATCTCCTAGAATTGTTGAGAGAGAGGAAATCCAAGGTAAGATTAAATAAATTCCTTAGTAGCTTTTGTCAAAGAATCTTGAAATAATTTATAATGATATTGTCACTGGTTTATAAGAAAGGAATGAAGATCCTGAGCAATCTAAGACAGCTGCTGATGTTGACCCAAATATGGAAGGACATGATGCTACCATATCAATTAAAGAGCCAATGGAACCAAATGTCAGTAGAGCCAATTTGGGAATTAACCAAAAAAATAGATACCTAAATGGTGAGGATACTGTAACATTTCAGTATATACACTAAAATGATGGGCACCCTTAATCCAAATATTGATATTCCAGGTTCCATGAAGGAGTTTATGGAATTGCATGAGGAATTGAAAGGGCGTAAGTCTTTATTCTTTCATTTTCCATACATATGTTTTCTTCAACTTGATTCCTCACATCAGAAAATCATCTTATGCAGCTTTATCTGCAGAAAATGTCTCAAAGACTCTTCGGGAACAGGGTATTCCACTTTATCCTTCTATTGGATCTGAAGAAATACCCACAAAGGATCATTCATAAAAACATGTTCAAGAGCCTAAAAATTTCATAGCTAAGAAAATTCATCGAAATACCCCTTCTCAAGAAACATCTGCTCAAAATACTAGACCTGAGAATACATGAGATGAATCCAGTCAAGTAGGTAACTTATTGTTTAGTAAAAATATCGAGCTGTCTGAATCATATTTTTCCCTTCATTTGAAACTAATAATTAACTTGATTTATTATTTAGGGTTATCAGCTCCAAGATCAGAAGGTGAATCATCTACTATCCCAAGAGAAGTAGAACAAGGCAGCTCACTAATTGACATGTTTCCAAAGTACATTTTACCTCATGGTAGTGACTCAGATTCAGATTTAAGGATGCAATATGCTATTGGCATGGAACGTAAAAAGACATGATGGAATATTTGGAAGATAATTGCTAAAAATCCTTTAAATTAATTATTGTCCCATTTTTCAAAACTCCCAACATTATTCTGCATGTTGGGATTTGGTGGGTTCAATTATCGGTCAGTTTTCGATGCCATGAAAGAGATTATTCACTAATGGGAGCAGGAGAATAAGCTACGAAATATTTTTGAAGAGGCTAAACGACTCATCAATATTGAGGGATTTCAAGATACAGTAGTTGAAGCAGAGGAAAACCATAACAAGAAATCACTCAAGATTAGTCAACAAATCAAAGAAGCTAGAAAGGAGTTGTTATCTCATCAACAACAACTAAATGTTGTTCATGAAAAACATAATCAATTGAATCAAACATTAGGGGAAACCCAATTAGAGGGGATAACAGCCATTTCAACTGTGAAGGAAGCACATCATCAGGAAGAGAAGGCTAGAGTTTTTCAACTATCTCAGCTTCAATAAGAAGCTGATTGATCTTATGAAGCGGTCCAACAAATGAAAAGTTATGTTGAGAGTTTATTATAAAACATGATAGAGAGGCTCCATTTTATGGATGGCCCACTATTTTTATATTAATTAAAGAATGTTTTTTTCAATCATATAAATCTTCATTCTTATTTTTCATGATAGAAAAATCATTATTAAAATAATAAGAATAAAGTTCTCAAAATTTTCTTGTTAAGCTGAGGGACCTAATGAGCATAAATTGACTTTTTCTAGGGTTATATAGATATTCCCACCAATTTTGTTCTTTTTGAATTTATTTCTTTTTTACTATTTCTCAATATTACCTAAATCATACAAAAATGTATGTTTAGTAAGATAGGACTCGACTTTTGTTTAGAGTTTCCCTTGAAAGTTCTCAATCTAATGAGTACTTAGTCTTTTGTTACTGATAGTTTAAAGTCATGCATGTTGGACTGTAAAGGGAAAATATTTAGGGTCGAAATAACATTGACCACAAAGATTGAATCAAATTCCAAACAAAACAATGTGGATAAGAATTGATTTAATATTCTTTAAACATTTCTCATGGGAATCTTGGGTCATGATTTTTTATGGAAACCAAATCTTAAAGCATGTATCTACATAATTTGAGTATTTTCATGGAACAAAGTTACCATTATTTGACAAACCTGTTATGGGGGATATATTATGCAGGGCCAACTACGGAATATACTACATAGTCAAATATTGTCATCTTTTTACTGACATGCCTATTATGTAAGCAACATATGAAAGGCCACCTATAGGTATGTGCTGCATAGTCAGACAAAAGATCTCTTTAGGAATTTAACGTTTTTCTGTTGATAGACAGGGGAAATAAGATTTGGGGGACCCAAAGACCACAATATGTGCTTTTATCAAGGAATTGAATTTTAATAATGAAAGGTCTATTTTAAACTTACAGTTATGCAGTGAGGATATGGTATCGTGTAGTTTTATGTCATGTAGTGAGGACATGGTACTATGCTGTTTTAATTTATGCATTGAGCATATTAGAAATGTACAGTTTTAGGTCATGCAGTGAGGACATGGTACTGTGCAGTTTTATGTCATGCAGTGAGGACATTGGTACTGTGTCTTTATAAGTCATGCAGGGAGGACATTGGTACTGTGCAGTTTTAAGTCATGCAATGAGGACCTTGGGTGGAATTAATTTATGGTCTTTAGATCTAAACAAAAAATATGAAAATCTCCCAATTTCATGATAATTGTTTTTAGAAAAATACTATCATATTCAACTGTGAAGGGTAAAATTGTAAACTATGATTTCAGAATTTCTGAAACTGAGGAATAGTATGGAAAAAGGTATAGAAGCATTAGAGGAAGTATTTTCTAAGAACAAAGTTACAATTATTTAACAAACCCATTATGGGGGCTATATTATGTAGGGCCAACTACGGTATATGCTACGTAGTCAAATAGTGGCATCTTTTTACTGAAAGGCCTGTTATGTAGGAAACTTATGCAAGGCCGCCTAGGGGAAAGTGCTACATAGTCAGGCAAAAGACCTCTCAGAAGTTTGACAATATATTGCTAAGTGTTGATGAATGTTTATGGAGATTCAGATTCACAAAAGTATAGTGTTTGAGTTATGGATAAAGGTACCTAAATATAGAAAAGGTATTTCCAATCAAAATATACAAAGAGTTAGAGAAATGTGACTTTTATAAAGGTATGAAAATGTAAAAGATGTGGTGTCTGTAGTTTTAGGTCATACAACTAGGACTAGGAATGGAAACAATATATAACACGTGGCCAAGTGATTTCAAAATTATTTCACAGTGTATCGAACACATGATGAGGGAAATGGGTAAACCATGGTCTTTAAGACTTTCAGACTATGAGAAAGATAATGGTGAAATTACACTTGAATGAATGTTTTAAAATTTAGAATCTTTTATATTTTCATCAACGATTAAAGGGGAAAAAGATACTATAAACAAGAACAAATTTGTCCTTATTTGAAAAACACATGATGGGGGCTATATTATACAGGGCCAACAAGGGAATATGTTTCATAGTTAAATAGTGGCATCTTTTGGATGATAGAACTGTTATGTAGGAAACTTATGTAAGGCCACTTAAGGGCACGTACGACATAGTCAGGAAAAAGAGCTCTCAGATATTGGAAACCTTGGCACCAAAAACCGTATGAAAGATTTTCAAAATATGATAGAATAATTCATGATTAAGAGTGTGAGATATGGAAGGGGGTTATGCCGAATCTATATGAAAAATATTTGAATCAATATTCTCTATGAATTTGATTTCCTTTACAAAGATTAGACTCATATGTAAAATGGAGGCTTTCATTGTTTATTTTGAATGAATATAGTACTGTTCAGTTTTAAGTCATTTAGTGAGGATATGGTTAACCCCATAATAAATTAAAACACCTTATATAATGAAGCCATTTACTCAATTCCTAAGCCCATGTGAGCTATGCTCGGTGTGAGAAACAATTAGTAGTAACAGTTTCTTTTATAATGAAAAGGTGATGCAACTGAAGAATAGGGGTTTTATATTTTCATTCAATATAGCATCATGTGGTAAGGACGACGATGAACTGATATAAAAAGAAATACATATTGTAACTTGATTAAGGGATAAAACCCAAGTGTCACTATACGTTTCTCAAAATAGATGAGAATCAAGCCATGCATAGTTCATTGATCAAAAACTTCTCACACTAAGTTTTACATGAGGAATGGGAGATTTTGATACGTTTTAAGAGAATGGTAAATATTAAGATATGAAATCGTATAAGGAACAAATCATATATATTAAGGAAACACCCTGTATAGATCTGATTCATATAAAGGAGGAGAAATAAAATAAGAAAATTTTTTGCTTGTGGCTAGGCCCAGAATTAGATATTCAAGCGTCTCTACATATGTCATTGAAAATGAGAATCAACCCGTACATAGTTCTTGAAACTTGGACTCTATGTAGATATTACTCTAATATAGGAAAGAGAGGGACTCATGTACTACTAAGAAGCAGTGATGACATCAATGAAATTTTCTTATCGAAGATTCTAACATTAAAATATAGAAACCATTAGTTGTACATATTATGTCAGGCAGTGTAATTCCATGTAACAAGGACGAAGATACTACGCACATTAACGTCATGCAACATGGATGCTTATGGTTGTTAGGCACTTTAATGTCTTGCACCTAGGACATTGGTTTTTATTTAATTTTAAGTCTTCCAACAAAGACATTGTACTATGCAGTTTAAATTCATATTGTGAAGACTATGTATTGTGCAGTTTAAAGTCTTACAGTGAGGACTATGTAATGTGTATTTTAAAGTATTACAGTGAGGACTAATGGTTATAATTACGTAATGTATTTATTTAAAAATATCACATTGGTTGGATATGTAATGCACTCTCCATCCATTGAGATTATAGCATAGGCTCCATTTTAATTGACCTTTTGTATGAAATAAGGTCCCTCCCTTTTTGGTTCAATTTTTGAAGGTTTCTTTCCCGGTATCATTAGAGTCTTAAGGACCAACACCAATTCTCCTAGGAGGAATGAACAAAGGAAAACACTCTTATTAAAAACTCATGCTATTTTATTCTGATATACTTCTAGATGATGCAAAGTATGTTATCTTTTCTCATATAATAATTCCAACTCATTAAACCATTTTTGAGATCATTCATCTGTCGATAACTGACCATAGATTGTAACTCTAATGGAAGGCAATGGTTCTTCAATTGGAAAAACCACTTCAGTTCCATATACCAATGAATAAGGAGTTTCTTGGGTGGAAGTACTAATTTTTGTCTGATAAGCCAATAAAGCATTCAAAAATTTATCAAGCCATGATTTTTTATCATTATCCACCATATTCTGGAGTGTATTTGATAGGGTTTTGATTGAAGCCTCAATTTTTCCATTGGCCACCACATGATTGTGAGATAAATGGTTGGATTTGATATTATATTTCTAATATAACTTTTTTACTTTATTAGAATAGAAATTGGTGCCATTGTTCATCAAAATAGTATGAGGGACGCCAAATCTGGTGATGATATTAGTTTTGACAAGACTAATGATGCTTTTGGCTCTAAATTTTTTGAGTGGTATTGCCTCATCCCATTTAAAGAAGAAATCAGTAGTAGTGAGAATATACTTGAACTACTTAGCTATGGCTAGTGGATAAGGCCCTACTACATCAATTCCCCATTTGGAAAATGGAAAAAATTATTTAGCTATATATATCACCTCTGGGGTTTGATGAATGAATTTTTCATGCAATTGACAAGGTTGAAATTTTTTTGTGAAGTCTGTACAATCCTGTGTCATTGAAAGCCAAAAGTATCCAAGCCTTCGGATCTAATCGGAGAGTCTGTTCCCAGATTGGTGGGCACCACAAGCTCTTGAATGAACTTCTTTCATGATAGACACAATCTCTTCTCCATCAATACATTTGATGATAATTCCATCAAACCTGGTTTTTAAATGATATTATGGTGGTTTAGACCATCATAAAGAGTAAAATTGGCCACTCGTCGTCGGATCTGCTCCTTCTCAGCCCTATTTGGCAGAAGTATCCCATTTTAATGATATTCCATGATGGATGTTCTCCATCCCATGGTATGACCATATGGTTTATAAATATGGATAATTACATTAATTTATTCCCTTTTGGTTTGAAAAAAAGGTGAAACCATGCGGCGATGTGTTATGTTGATAATTGTCTCATCTCGATTTGGATCTTCCAAGGTTGAAGCTGCATTAGCCGGTGCATCTACATGGGAATTTTGTGATCGCATGACATAGTAAAATATCAGCTCTGAAGGAATTTGAGCCACTAAATCTCTGACATAATCACACAAAAGAATTAACTCTGCTTTTCTAATATAGTATTCCCCATTGATTTGTTTTATTTCCAATTCTGAATCACCTTTACCTTTAAATTGTCCATTTTCACCTGATGGGCCAATTCCAAACCTATGATGAGTGCTTGATACTCTTCTTCATTATTAGTTCCACCTTTCGATAAAAGAAATGAATAAGGAAATACTGCCTTTTCTGGGAAAATAAAAACTATTCCAAATCCAACCTTGTTGAGTTTAGGATTTTCTAGTCTCTTCCCTATTGGACTTTTAGAAGCACCATCAAAATACATTTCCCATGTTTGGGAATTATCTTGAATAGAGTAGAACTCTTCATTAGGAAGTTCAGTATTTAACGATGTATCCTCCATGGATGGATGCTTATCAAGGAAATCAGCTAGAGCTAGGACCTTTATTGCCTTTTAAGGCACTAACTAAAAATCAAAATGATGAAAAATAACCACCCACCGTGCTAGATGTCCTGTAAGCATATGATGACTGAGGATAAATTTGACCGGTTTATTATGAGATATTAATTGGACCTCATGATGCTGCAGGTAATGTCTCAATTTATGAATATAAATGATTAATACTAGGCATCACTTCTAAATACTTGAATAATGGGTTTTTTCATCAAGCATAGTGTGATTGAGAGAGTAAAGGTTATTTTAATTTCTAGCATCATGCTTTTGGGCGAGGAAGGAACCTAGAGATCACTCTAAAGATGTCACGTAGAGAATGAGTGGTATTCCTTCCATAAGAGGCATCAATACTGATGGACTCGAGATATATTTCTTGAGTATATCAAAATTTTCTTATAAATCATCAGTCCATTGATAAGTGACTTCCTTCTTCATTAATCTGTTGAAGGGTAAATATTTTCGTGCCAAATTGGTGATAAAGTGCTGAATATAGGCCAGGTATCCTTGAAGTCTTCTCAATTATTTTAAATTTGAAGGAGGTGAAATACCAAGGATTTAATTTGATTTCTGAGTATCAACTTCGATACCATGATGGCATACAATTAAGGCAAGAAATTTTCATGAAGTTACCCGGAAAGCACATTTTAAGGGGTTCATCTTCAAATTACGTTGCCGAAGTTTGTGAAATATGGTTTCCGAATCAGACAAGTTATTGGAATGTTGTTTGGATTTGACTACCAAATCATCCACATAACATTCAACAAATATCCCTAAGAAGGGAATGAAGATATGGTTCATGGAACGTTTGTATGTCGTGCCTGCATTCTTTAAGCCAAATGGCATTACCAGATAACAAAATACACCTTGGGGAGCTCTAAAGTCTGTAGATTCTTCATCCTCTAGGGCCATTCTAATTTGATTATATCTAGAATATCCATCTATGAAGTAAAGTGCTTCATATCAAGTTGTTGTATCAATTAGAAATTCTATAATCGGTACTGGAAAATCATCTTTAGGACAATGCCAGTTAAGATCTCTAAAATCAATGTAGACTCTAATTCTCCTGTTATTCTTTTTCACTAGGACAATATTGGCCAACCATTTGGGATACTAAACTTCCATGAAAAATTTAGACTTTATAATCTTATCAACTTCAACATCAATTTTAGAGGCGTGAGTTGGGTGTGTTCTCCTTGCTGCTTTCTTGAACCCGTGACATTCTTCTGGAAAACCCAAATGGTGGGTGGCTACATCAGTATTAAGACCTAGAATTTCTAAATAATTCCAAGAAAATATATCTCGATTTGGATTTAGAAAGGAATTATACACCTCTTGTTCTTCAGAGGTCATGACCGCACTAATTGAGGTGGAGCGTGGATCTTATCCTATACCTAGATTTATTCCTCCATGTACATCCAAAGTGGTAGAAACACCTTTTTCAAATGTTAGAGGAGAATCCATGAGATCATCCTCTTCTTCTTCATTACATGTTACTTTTTTCCCATTTTCATGCAAGATGAAAAGTCAACACTCCCAATGTTAAGGGTGGATTCATTATTTGAAT
The DNA here is from genome assembly GCA_963277665.1 of Viscum album. Classification (NCBI taxonomy): domain Eukaryota; kingdom Viridiplantae; phylum Streptophyta; class Magnoliopsida; order Santalales; family Viscaceae; genus Viscum; species Viscum album. The sequence goes on from OY728130.1 coordinate 401,635,851, forward strand.
ATCTTGAAGAATAAGCCATCACCTCATACCCTACTAATAAAGAATGGTATTCCTATGGTAAAGAGGGATTGATGGATTGAGAATAAACATTTTTGTCTTCCTATATCATTGCTATAATTTATTCTATTATGATTAACGAATTAGAGGATTGTTGTAGTTCAAAATGTGAAATAAAATCATCTTCATTCAAGCTTCCATCATTTCATGGTGCATTAAAAATTTCTCCCACGTTATCGGGCTCAATTTCCGTAATTGACATTATGGGGATAATTGGATGACTGCATGGATTTGGATTTACCCTTTCAACTTGATTAATGGGTAAAACATAATTTGTACTCAAATGCATGAATAGATTTGCTGTAATATTTTCTAGTCCATTTGGAGCATTAACTCTAGTTCTTTCCTTGGTCATGGACTTCGTTACTTTTCTGTGATAAAACTCTGTCTCAATATATTGAGATTCCCATGTTTTGAATGGATCATTGTCACCATACAATGTTCCAATTTGACTATTCAAATAGTATTTCAGAAATTGGTGGAATGATGAAGGTATGGATGCATGTTGATGCAACCAAGTCCTTCCAAGAAGAATATTGAAGGCAGTGTCCTGAGGAACAACCATGAAATATGAATTAGACACAGGATCTCTAAACTCTGTTCTGAGTGTAATTTCTCCTAGAGGTTCTTATTCATTCTTTTAATTTCCATACAACATTAATGTCAAAGGAGTTAAGTTAGATTCATTCATGCCCAATCAAAAAAGTCTACGAATGGGAATGAGGTTGACCCCGGAGCCATTATCAATGAATTCTCGTCAGTTATCCATGTCATTGACCTTGCTAGACATATACAATGGTCTAATGTGTCCATGTACCACATGGTCTTCATATTCATCCATAAAAGATATGTCTACATCAAATTTTTCAGAATGATTCTGTATACGGTAAACTTCAGTAGTAACAACTTTAGTTTCAAATTCTTGAGGACTTAACAAGGCCTCAATGAGTGCTTCTCGAAGATCTTTTGACATATTCAAAGCATTCAACATTGATAACTTGGCCGATACATGGGAAACGTTTTTCATGAAATCATTCTTTTGGCCCAACGGACTATATTTCCCCGCATAGAGATGTGGTTTTTCAGGTGGTTTGGAAGTTTATGCTTCCATTGAAGATGTATTATGTGTTGAAACAGAAGTGGGAAATACCGTTGAATTTGGAAAATTAGACTAAGTATATTCATCTGCTGAGAAGATGATGGTGGAGCTTCTAATCGGTCTTACAGAATAATTTTTCCAGAACTAAACTTTTTTTGCATGGAAGAAACCCCTTGTTCATTTAGATCTCATAAAAGGGATCTTCCATGAGTTTCTACCGCATATATGGTGTGATTAGGGGTGGACTAAAAATGATGATTTCTATAATTCCCACATCTTCATTTGTATCCTCAACATTGGCCTCTTTCTCAAGTTCCCCAATTAGCCACAATAAATTACAGCTCAATGCAATTAGAATCACCATTGGCATAAGGATCTATTAAATGTATAAAAT